>CM056193.1:164226634-165604316 GCA_029692085.1 Gymnothorax javanicus | reverse complement strand
CGAGGTCTCGACCTGACCACTGTCCGTCAGCGGTACAGACTCGACTGGGCCAACCGTAACCTTCGCTGGACGCTTGCACGGTGGAGGACGGTGTTATTCAGCGATGAATTGCGATTCCAACTGTACCGCGCTGATGGCAGACAACGCGTACCACGACGTGTGGGCGAGCGTTACGCTGATGCCAATGTCATGCGTCGGGTGGCACATGGTGATGCAAGTGTAATGGTATGGGTCATGGGCGTAGTTTTGATTTTAAAGGTGGGGGGGACACATTTCCGGCGCAAATTCTCAAAAGGGCTTTAGTTCTGAAGTAGAACAAAATAACCATGTTTTTTTATTGTTAAATAAATTTAATGCAAAATACATCAGACAGTAATGAAATCGATCAAAATATCGGCGTACCCCATAAGGTGGAAAAGAGCGCAGTTAAACCACCCTGGAAATGAGGTGGGTAGGGGGTTATGGGTGTGACTACTTAATCTTACGTAATTTTTTACCCATTGCTGAAATTTAGTAAGAATTTGCAATAACAGTACTCTGATAGCTGCCATCAAAGCAATATGAATATCAAAATATGTATTTATCTTAGAACCTGAGCCCAGCGGCTTTTGAAGCCACATTATGTGGGAATTGGAATTTTTTCAAAACTGCGCCCCCTCAGGTTCTGCGTGCTAGACTACTGTTGTAAGTCACACGCTTCACCTCCAAACCCCCCCAGGAAAACAGTAAACGCCACGTAATAACTGTTGAAGCTTGCTAGTAAGGGCAAAAACCACATCACATCGCTTAAATATGACGATTATGTTCAAAGATTTTTCTTAACTAAGGTTAGCTATCTAGCTAGATGGCTATATAATCGCAACAATAATGTAATTCGCAATTGTATCCACCTTATTCCCACGTCCCATGATCCCTTATGCGAATAGTGGGCGTAACTTCCGCTGCATCCTGTCACTGAGCTGTTTACTATGGTAGTGGCGAACGCTAATCCTCTTTTTTTAAGCGATTGGAAAATAATATATGAGGGAACATCACCTTTTAGCCCTCAGACGGGATAAAGTTACGGTACCGCGGCCTTCTACTATCGAAGAATGGGAGAACGACCTGAAGCAGTGGCCACACAAGCGCATTTGGCTACATTAGCGACTCCGTTGCCACAGACTGCGAAGCTATGAACAATCTACAAAGCTCTGAAGCGTATGCAGTACTTCCACAGCAACAAGATCAGTCGCGTTTTGTTAAAGGAGGTAGAATACGACCTTATGTACCTTAAAACAGACATGCAAGTACTTACTGAGAATATTTATGAAGGAAACACTATATTTCAGCGGTAAATATTGCTCTACACATGAAACGAAATGGATTTTTATACAGAGTAAATTAAGCCATCCGACAGTACGAGTCAACTTAGTTCTACTCCAGCCAACTACATTATACGGTATTAAATTGCTAGCTAATCCAATACTATAACATGTAAAACACAGTGAATCCATTTTTCCCATACTTTTAATTTTAGTGAAATGAGGTTTGGAGTGCAAGACTATTGTTTGGAACAGAGTGGGCTATTTTCAAATTGTAGTAGACTATTGCTACTTCTACAGCCTCATCTTAAACTGTACAGGATGAAACGTAAGTTACACTGAATGGCATTACCGGACAAATACAACAATTTTCTGTCCTCCCTATACGTGAAATCATACCTTGTGCTCTCCTGGCACTGCTGTCAAAATGCTTCTGAGGACCCGGCGTCTCCTCTGCAGCGGTCTGTCTGAGCCTAGCCATAAAGTAGGAATTGTTGTTTGTCGACATAATGAAACCATTGGGAGCGACCAGCACTTTATCAGTATGGATTCCAGGCTATTGATTCGAGACTGCAATTATGTAAATCTTGATAATTAATTTGAAAAAACCTCAACTCCCTCGGTAATTCCGTGTATTGCTTTGATCTTTTGTTTATCGTTTTATGAAAGAAGACTGGAAATAAACTCCCCATTTTTTGAATGGCATTTAAAAGTACGTATTTAAGGGGGAAAAAAATAATCATTACAGGGCTGGCATTAAACAAAAATGACTGCATAGCGAAAATGCTATGCTGTCTCTAGAAGTCTGTAGCATTATGCAGCATTTTTCAGAACTGTGTAGCAAAAATAAAACATAAACGTCTGTATATGCACTTTAACCTTTAAAATTCACCCGAGAACACTTAGCTACCAATACTAACACTAATTAACAAAAATGAGTGTCACCCTCCGCCCTAACCCCTCTTTTCTGCCAAAGGTTCTGTCCACCAAACATGTGAACCGACCTTTGCACCTCTCTGCCTACACCCTGCACATGGGTGAGAGTGATATGGGTGCTGGCCCCAAGGTATTGTGCCCAGTCCGGGCCTTGGACACGTATGTCACACGGACACAGGCAGTTCGAAAGTCTGATCAGCTTTTCGTCTGCTATGGTGAGAAAGTTCTGGGTCAGAGACTTTCAAAACGGAGACTCTCACATTGGATTGTTGACACCATCACCACGGCATATCAGATGGCCGGCCGGCCTTTGCCGTCAGGTGTAGTGGCGCACTTCACCAGGGGCGTGGCTACCTCTTGGGCGCAGCTCAGAGGGGTTCCCCTGACTGAAATCTGTGCCTCAGCTAACTGGTCTTCACCTAGTACCTTTACTAGGTTCTACCGCGTCAATGTCGTTCCCTCTAATGAGGTGGAACAGACAGTGTTGGGCGTTGCCTCCGCTGTTCTGGTAACGGACGACAGTTTACAGCTGCGTTGACTGACTTGAGCTGTTATGTTCATAGATCCCCGAGTAATCTGGTACTGTGATACCATATTGGAGTGATCCAATATAGCGCTACATAACGAAGGTTACGCAGGTAACAACGGTAATGTGAGCGATTGGATCTCTACAATCCTCTTGCGGAGATCTATGCCACCTCAAAAAGGACATGAGGAAGAAAGTAGTGCTGTCTGGGGATTTATACTGGCGCCGCCCCAGACGCAGCACTACCCGTACATGGGACTACTCTGTAAGTCTACCTCGGAATGCCTCTGCCGTGCGGAAGGATACCATATTGGAGTGATCCAATCGCTCTCATAACCGTGGTTACCTATGTAACCTTCGTTATCCATAGTGTAGTTGTGGAGGGCGATCGGAACGATATTTAAGAGACTGTAGGAGCCCGTTTTTGTTCAAAACTGGACTAAAACTTATTCACATTAGAAGACTGTATCGCAAAAAATGCGAGGGGGGATTTCAAAAGCCCCCAGATTAGCGCATTTTTGATTTCAAAACTTATCGCCAGCCCTGCATAAACATAGGCTATTGATCACATTGATGCCGCATAAGAAAGGTTTTAATATTTGTTAATGGCATGTTAGCATCTTGAAAGCAAATATGAACAAATATGTCTCGTGAGCATTTTAAGTTCGATGCACTGAGCAATAATGTCGTGGATGGAACAGGCACGCCATTCTGCCGTTTAGTCTCATAAATTAGTTAATCAATCCTCAGATTTCTAATAAAGCAAAGTAATAGTGAGTTATCGTTAGTTTAACGGTGAGGATTCTGCCTCCCTAACTGACCTCCTACAGGGCTGCTAACTTTCAACGCAATCTCATGCATACAGCAGCCCAGGCATTTTTAAAGCAATTATTCAAGGCTATTGATTCACGGAATTGAAGTCCTTCTGCATAAAAGTTTGTTTCACTTGCATTACGGCATTTCTAGTAAGAAACGGTTTTGGAAACAATGAAAGTGTTTTGATCGTTGAAATGAAATAAGACCATTTGAAATGTCTTTATGCAATTCCATTCTTTGAGTAATGACAAATGAGAATGAGTCAAAAAATTTGTCACAAGTGGGGAAATCCACTGTAATGCACGTGAAACTGGTTAACTTCCATTTTCAAAGTTCAATTGAATAATTGCACTGAGCGTGAATCAAAATGTGTGGATGGAACAGCCTTGCACGGCATTCTCCGTTTAGTCTCATAAATGAGTTTTTCAAGAGTTTTTTTCTCCTCATTTCTAATCAAGCAAAGTAATAGTGAGTTATCGTTAGTTTTAACGGTATTGCTGCTAACTTTACCTTTCTAGTACTTCTTTCTGTGTTTTTCGCACTTTTTCTTTACTTGGGTTGGAAACAATGAAAGTGTTTCATGATCGTTGAAATGAAATAAGACCATTTAAATTCATGCTTCCAACCCTGAGTAATGCGTGAGGGCTAAGTAATGCACGTGAAACTGGTTAACTTCCATGTATTTTTTCTCAATTGGAGCTATTTGACTGGATCTGAATTGTGAACATATTGCTGTACCTTTCTAGTTAAATTCATTTATTTTTCGGAGCTATTTGACTGTAGTGTGAACAGTTAGTTTGCTTTTGCTCCCTAGACAGCGTTAGAGCTGATTTCATTGAGCATATTTGATTTAAAGTGTTATTAGATAATGGAAACTCACCTGAACGCACAAGCTGACAACTTCGACTCTGACATGGATCTTACATGTCTGACTGGGTACACTGCTCCTCATCGCACTACTGCAGGCCTAGCAGAACAAGTTCAGGATCTGCAGTCAGAGGTTGAAAGACTACGAGAGTGTCTGCATGACTCCCTGGAACTACAGCGCAGGATACTCAAACAGTGGGAACACCCTGATAAAAACAACCTGATAGCCTTGGTACCCAACAACCAAACCCAACCCCCATGGCCACTTCAACCCCATTCACACCTGCTGTGACCAAATTGAACCCCACATCATATTCTGGTGCTCATGTTGGAGGCTCTGACTCTTTTCCGCAGCCCCATTCACTGGAATTCAGCAACACATCTAGAGTGATCACTGCTGCATTGCATCATGCCAAGCTTGAGCCCCCTGTGTTTGCAGGTGATGCTACAGTGTCCCCTGATGACTGGTTGCAGGCTGTCGACACTTACAAATCCTCACCGAACCTGTCCGACATGCAGATACTACATGAGCTGCCCCGGTTCTTTGCAAAAGAGCCCGGTAAATGGTTTAAAGCACTCAGTTCACATATCATCACATGGGCCCAATTCTGCCAGCTCTTCAAAACAGTTTTCCTGCCATCTGACCTCCAAGAGCGTGTCCTGAGAGGCATTCTCGACCATGTTCAAGCAGCACACGAGCCCCTCCCAACATTCGTGGCTCACATGCTGGGGGAGTTTAATAAATTAAAGAGCCCACCACCGGCCCAGGAGCAGATCGATCTGATATGTAAGCATTGTCTGGAAAAATACAGAGTTGCGCTGTATGGCACCCCTATCTCCTCGGTGATAGAATTGTGGCTGCGTGCACATGAACTCCATGCCGTCCTGGGACCGAGTGGATACCAGCCCCCCGCACTTTTGAGGAGGGACCAGAGCAGTGAGCCCTATTGTTACAAATGCTCTCGCCCTGGGTTCACGTCTCACACTTGCCCAACCTGCAACGCTGCATCTTGAGCACCACCACCCCCTAGGTCACAGCCCATGCCAACTCCCTCATCCCCAGCAACTGTGTCTCCAGATGTAGGTGAGCCGCGTGTCGAGACAGGCAGTGTGTCTTTTGACACCCCACTTCACACCAGGCAGTCAGGAAACTTCAGGGGGAGGACATTTCGCCGAGGCAATCCTCCCTCCAGACGCTAACTGAGCCTCACCCACTCGCCTCACGCCCACAAGAGCAACACGTCCTATGTCATGTGGAGGACACTGAATCCCAAGCTTCCTGGAACACACCACTAAGAACCAAAGTGAACTTTAATGCCCTGCCTGTGGAAGCGACTTTGGATACAGGTGCTTCACTTTCTGCGGTGCGAGCAGATCTTATTTGTGTCAACAACTCTTATCCAAGCAGAACACGCCAGTGGACGGGTCCAACACTGAGCCTTGCTGATAACGCCTCCTGTTCTCCTGATGGTGTGACTTGGCTCTCCATTGGATTCATGGGGAAACGCTTCTACCAACGTTTTGCCATAATCCCCAACCTTTCCTCCCCTTTCATCCTAGGTATGGATTTCATGACTCGAGCCTCTCCGACTATCCATGTCCCGACCAGAACTGTCTTAATGGATGACATCCCTTGTCCTGTGGTAGACGAGGGTGAGGACTGTAAAGATGACTCATTCATTACAGGGGGAGACATCATGTCACTAGACGCCTTGCAAACCAGTCTCATGTCCAAAGTCGCTGAAGCAAGCCTTGAGGATGGACAGAAAGCAGCCATGCTCAGTCTCCTCATCCAGTTCAACGACATGTTTGATGGTCATCTGGGGCGCACTGTAATGACTGAACACCAAATTGTTACAGGGGACGCAAAGCCTATAAACCTCCCTCCCTATCGCACCTCCCCAACAAAAAAAAGAATCATGGAGGAGCAGGTTCAGCAGATGTTGCAGGACGGCATCATTGAGCCATCCGTTAGCCTATGGGCTGCCCCTGTCGTCATTGTTAACAGGCCTTGCGCTGACCCGTGGTTCTGTGTGGACTACAGAGGCGTCAACTAAGTCACACAAAAGGACTCGTACCCTTTACCACGTGTTAACGACTCACTCGACTTTCTGGCAAGGGGGAAGTTCATCACAACACTGGACTTAGCTCGAGGATACTGGCAGGTGGCGGTTGCAGAGGAGTCGCGACCAAAGACAGCCTTCATTTCACACTGTGGTCTATTTCAGTTTTGTGTACTCCCCTTTGGTCTCTGCAACGCCCCAGCCACGTTTCAGAGACTAATGAACACTGCACTGGCTGGTCTCATCTACAAAACGTGCAGTATATTTGGATGACGTTGTCGTTGCTTCCCCCACTTTTGAGCAGCATCTGAACGACCTCGAGGAGGTGCTCAAAAGACTCAAAGCTGCTGGCCTCTCACTGAAGCTTAAGAAATGTCAGTTTTGTCTGAGTGAGCTCACATTCCTTGGCTACCGCATCACACCCTCTGGCATAAAACCTGATGGGGACAAAATAAAGGCTGTGATGGAGTTTCAAGCCCCGTCCACCGTGAAACATGTCAGACAGTTCCTAGGACTCACCGGATATTACCGGCGTTTTGTCCCGAACTACGCTCGCCATGCGGAGCCCCTCCATGCACTCACAAGGAAGGATGCAGTCTTCCGCTGGGATGACAAATGTCAGGAATCCATGGACATTTTGAAAGAGTGTGTCACATCTGCACCAGTCTTAAGATTCCCTGACTTCACAAGCCCTTTTTTCATTCACACTGACGCCTGTGACCTTCGGCTGGGAGCTGCACTGATGCAGAAAGACTCAGAGGGGTGAGAGATTGTTGTGGCTTACGCAAGTCGCTCTCTTCACAAAGCTGAAAAACCATACTCCACCCCTGAAAAGGAGTGTTTGGCTGTGATCTGGGCTCTTGAGCATTTTAGGCCTTACGTGGAGGGTCTTCACATGACTATTTTCACAGCCCACAGCAGCCTCAGATGGCTCATGTCCCGCCCGAACCCTTCTGGCCGGCTAGCTCGCTGGTCGCTACAGCTTCAAGACTTTGACTTCTCAATAGTACACAAGCCTGGCGCTCGCAATGCCGTGCCAGATGCTTTGTCCTGCAACCCTCTGCCCCTGACTGATGACACTCCCATGGACCTGTTGCCCGAGTACGCTGTTATTGGCAGTCTTGACCTCCGCGCTTTGCCCCCTGTGCTTTTAGCGGGTCACTCACATTTGAAACAACTGCAGAAAGATGACCCAGACATCGGCCAGCTTCTCAGGGACCTAGAGGTGAACCCACATACTGACTCGGGCAAGAACAATGCCCCACAGTTTGTTGTACATGACAGTCTGCTTTACTACTCAGACCCCAGAGCCAGATGTGGTTTGCATCCTCTAAAAGAACTAAAACTTTACGCCCCCACATCAGTCCGTGGCACCTTGCTCTCCTATTATCATGACCACCCCACTGCAGGTCACCTTGGCTTTTCAAAAACTTTAGCAAGGTTGCGGTTCAGATTTTTTTGGCCCAAGATGGCAGCGGATGCCAAAAGGTATGTCTTGTCCTGCTCCGTCTGTCAGCTCACTAAACTAAGCCAGAGGAAACCAGCTGGTCTAGTGGTTCCCATCTTGCCCCAAAAGCCCTGGGAGTATGCAGGAGTGGATTTCGTCGGCCCATTGCCCCGAACTGCCTCTGGTAATGCCCACTTGCTAGTCTTTGTTGACTATTTCTCTAAGTGGATTGAAGTGTGTGCAGTCAAGGAGGCGACAGCGCAGGTGGCAGCAGGAAAGTTTGTCAGCGAGGTGTTTGCCAGACATGGTGCTCCAACCTACCTGATCTCCGACAGAGGCTCGCCCTTTGTCAGTGAGTTGTTTGAGCATGTTGTTTCAACCCTGGGATCTGTGCACAGGATCACCACTGCTTACCACCCTAAAACGAACGCAACAGAACGTGTGAACCGGACACTCAAAACGGCCATACGTGCCTATATTGGGGATAAACACACGGCCTGGGATAAGCACCTGTCACAAATCTGCTTTGCTCTGCGTACAGCCCCACATGAAAGCACGGGCCTCAGCCCCTCCGTGATGCTATATGGTCGGGAGCTGAACACCCCACTCGACCTCATAACACAACCTTCCAGTGACGGCGTGGATGAGCCCGATGTGCCGTACCCAGAGACTTTAAGAGCCTCCCTACAGGAAGCTCACGACCACGCCAGAGCAGCTCTTGACCACAGTCACAAGAGACAAAAACACTATTATGACTTGAGACGGCGCCAGGCCTCCTATGCTGTTGGTGACCTTGTTAGGGCTAAGACCCACCCTAGGTCTGACGCACAGTCCAACTTTGCAGCTAAGCTAGCACCCCTGTTCACAGGCCCACTCGTGTTAGTCAGAAGCTGGGAGATGCCAACTACAGACTGACTAGGCTGGACACTGGTGTGGATGCTGGAGTCTTTCATGTAGTTAACTTGCAACCTTTCCATACATGGGACTCCGTCTCCCCCAGCAGGCGC
The DNA here is from genome assembly GCA_029692085.1 of Gymnothorax javanicus. Classification (NCBI taxonomy): domain Eukaryota; kingdom Metazoa; phylum Chordata; class Actinopteri; order Anguilliformes; family Muraenidae; genus Gymnothorax; species Gymnothorax javanicus. The sequence goes on along the minus strand of CM056193.1, from coordinate 165,595,353 downwards.
GCTGTGCCTGTGGTCGAGGAGCAAACCAACACCTGGGCTCTGGACAAAGATGAGCCCATCACCCAGGCTGACAGCCTGACTGACCTCCCCGCTGCAGACATGTGCTTTGACTCACATGGTGACATTGACTCTGGCCCGGTGCCAGTCATGGACTGTGACTCTGAGGACCGCTCCGTGTCTGACCCAAACCCTGATCACACTGACCGGTATGACCTCAGACCAAGACGTCGCCCCAGAATCACATCTGGTTGGTCGGCCAACAGATGGACAAACTCTTACCATATTGAAAGACTTGACCTGAAATAGGCAGTTGGTTTGTTATGTCAAGTATGTGTTGATAATTGAAATGCAATGCAATTTTTACAGTTCTGAGTTATAGAAATATTTTGGCATACCTTGTGTTTACATTGCGTATCCTGCCTCAGTGGTACAGGTTTTACCACAGTTCAAATTTACTTGCAGGGTTTTGCTGAGATCTTTATCTCCTCGTTTTTCTGTGCTGTTCAGGTTTTTTCATAAACCGACATAAGAAAACAGCTAATACCTATAAAAATGGGATATTTCACCTCACTCATTCTCCTGATGTGTTTAATGGGTATTTCTCTGTTTTATTGTGTACTCTGTTGATTGATATGTATATCAGTAGGCCAGTCATTATGTCTTTCTCTGTGTGTAACAGCTAACTTTTACAGAGTTCATGTATGACAACGTATTAAGTGTAGCTTGGTTGCTTCTTCAGCTGTGTACGGCTGAGGACAGCCTTGTTATTACCAGGGGGGAGTATGTAACAGCCAGAGTATTACATGGAGCATTACCAGTTTACACCACAGGGTGCCGCCTCCTTTTGTTTTCAGTGCTTAGTACTGCAGGTATCACTGTTTGCGTCTGTCTCTTTCACTTCCTCAACTTCAGTAATGTGGAAGGTAGAGAAGACAACGAGCCACGAGTGTTTTATAGTCCGTGAGTGTTATAGAATATGCCGTGAGGCCTGGCTTTGTATGGTTCTTATCTGTGAATAAATGTACCGTGTAGAAATCCCTCCACTTCGCCTCCTGCTTTGTATCTTTATTTCATGCGGGAGCTACGCTACTAGCCTCCGTGGCTAAGCTTCCTTCTAACTCCACGTTACACAGTGTTTTTAACCACACACTTTCCTGCCAATATGGCGATTTCTAATTGCATGACGTCAGCCCCTGGAGCTCTACAGGGGAGAACGGGGTAATAATGGACTTATCCTTTGAAAGCACCATAGCTCTTTAACTAGGCATTCTATATCAAAGCCCCTCCAGTGTTAGATGAAGGTGGAGTACCCCTTTAAGATGCACTTAAGAAATATACCCAAAATTATTGGATTACGAATTAATCTGTGAAAACAAATTTCCAGCATGTCCATTATTCCCCGCTCATCAGAGGGTAATAACGGACACCCCATGGGGAAACAACGGACGGTGTAAAAATGATTGCTTAAATTAGACTAGTGACCAGAAAGCTGTGTTAAACGAGTAAATCTTCGTTTAAAAGGTCAAAGAAAATGAAAAATTATGAACAGTCGAAATAGCATCGTATAAAAACTCTTAATCACCACATAAAACGATGTAGCATCAGCATCTTAAGTCGCTGAAAATGTCCTTCCACAAAGTAAAAACTAGAATATATAAAAGATGCTTTCTTGCCACCTTGAGGTGTCTAATGAAATTTAACATAAAACTCAAATACCATAATTGCAGATGTTTATAAAGTGACCACAGGTTTGACCAAAAAAAGTGTCCAAACCCAATGTTTCAAATGAGGGCCGAGGCGTGTCAAACAACTTAGACAAGGTTACACCATAGCCGGCGTAAGTGTATGATACACGAGGGCTCAGTCCGCAGAATACCAAAATCTGGTCTTCCCTCATTTAAAATTTTGGGCAGGGACACTCTTTCTGGCCCATCGTATAAAATGCGATCATGTCATAACTTGCAATTTTTAAATGCACGAGTTAAAATGCCAGGAACAGATGAATTTTAAGAGGCACTCCTGCATTAGAACAGAGCTGTAACTCTCTCTTCTTAACAGCATTTTTGAACGCAAGATATGTGGGGCAATTGCGGACACCTGTTCGCAATTACCCCGATTTCCTTGATGAGGGAAACGGCCCCAGTCGTCGCCCAACGCATACGGTGCACAGTTCATGGCATGCATTTGTTTTATGGGAGCGTGAGGAGTATACTGAATCTATGCAACCTGTAATATCAGTGCGTCACCCATTCAGTTTTCATCAACAAAACAAAGTATTCATACTCAAAACCAGAGATTGAAGGTCAGATTTATCTTGCCAGTGGATATTATTGTCTTTGAGAGACAAATCAACGAAATGCAGCTACCTTGCAAACACGTTCCATCCTCAATTACCTTGCGCAGGAAGGAGAACTCCATTTATAGGGAAATAGGCTAGGAGATATTGGCGTGTCCGTTATTACCCCAAGTCCGTTAATACCCCGTTTTCTCTGTAATGCTGCATGCGGGAGACTGTGGGCTTTTGCAAATGAAGGACAAAATGAATGGCATTTATTATAAATTTTGAACTCATGTGGCCTTTATGATCCGAAGCTGTAGTATTTCGCTGAACGGATTTCTTTTTTCCTGCAGTTGGTTCGATTTGTGCGGATTTCGTATGCCGATAAAACAAGCTAACCAAAAAAATAAAGACTTACGCTCCCGGAATCAACAGATTTTCTCTCTAGTGATTGTCATGGCAGAATCTTACTGCAAATTGTTCATTTTCGGCGGAATGCATAACCGCGTTTCCCTTTAGTTTTTTCGTCTGAGCACCAGTGAGGACGTTGAAAATGTTTAGAAATTGTGGAAAAATGGTGTAGCGGAAATATCAATCGGTGGAGATAGAGCTGATGGGGTGGGAATAGAGCTCCAGGGGCTGATGTCATGCAATAAGAAATCGCCATATTGGCAGGAAAGTGTGTGGTTAAAAACACTGGCAGGCATACGGCAAGCAGCTAACTTGCTGATTTTATGCATGAAATGTGAATAATTTAATGTCTTAGGTAATGCCTTTAGACGTTCATTCAAACTGTGATAACGTGGTGACACAAGCTGGTTAACATACACGTTGAGCACAGCGAATTACAGTTACATTATTCTGCCCTGTTGCTGATGCTTATGTAAATGTGATGAAGAGGCACTTAAGACCTGTGTTCACAGGCAGCGCTTACAGAGCTGGAAGCGCCCATGATCACATTTACAGAGCGCTACTCTCTAGCGCTGATTTTTGCTAAAAGTCGCGAAGACTGTCTGAGCATTTCCTCTATGCATCGTTGTAAATGCTTCGTTATTCAGTGAAATGAAACCGCAAATAACTGTCGCAACTAAGCTAATGAATGTTCATTTCCCAAAAGTGCAATTGGAACCAAATAACGTGAATGGTTCCAACTATGTAGCGAAGTGGGAAATCTAGCAACCCAGATTAAAATAAATGGGAACCTAAGCAATCACAGAGTTCCAGGATAGCTAAAGCTGTTGGGGTCTCCAGTTGTCGCAAACATTAATACTGAATAATTTGTCAGCAAACTTCATGTCCCAAAATGAGGAACAGTAAGCAAACCTAAACTGTGGTAAGCTAATTGATTAGAAACACGACTGTGGCAGCAGGAAAGGTTTCTCGCTATTCATATGGTTAGTCCCTCCCAATTTACGATTATGATTTGTCAGCGAGAGAGAAGTGACATTGATGAGCCCGGTGGTGTTCCAAAAGTTGAACTATTTCCAGCCGAGAGAACCGTGGGAAAAAGCTGTATGCTGAGGACGGTTTGGTCGTTGAGGACATTGAGCGCTGTCAATGCTAAACTTCATTGTATTTGCATTAAAAACTGACGCAGCCAGCACAAAAAAGAAGTTTCCTGTGGACACAGGCCCTATTCATCACAAAGCCAACTTGCATCCATTTGTATCCCTCAAGGCTCTTGTACATTTTGAGAGAATCTATGAAGGGAAAGTTTATCAGGTATTTGTAGTTGCTGGATACTGCAGGTCTGGAACATTGTCCGGTCCAGCTGAGTCAATACTTGTGAAAAGCACACCTGAGGCATTATAAGGGTCAATAATATTTGCTCTATTACATTTTGAATTATATAGCTCAATTTCTTTGCATCTAAAGCGGGCAATGAACTCTGATGGCTTGAAATCAGCACTGGCGCCATTCATTTTCGCTTCGGCTTTTCCTGCCAAAATGGTGGCGTAAACAAAATAAGTCACGTGACGTCCGGAGCTCTATACTGTTTTCAACTAAGAATGTTCAAATTGTGAAAAAACGAGAACTTATTCCTGGAAGGTTGTTGGTCGTTGATTGTATTTTAGAGGAACAAAAAATGAGATTGGTAAGCGTATACACATCACAAGATCGCTCGCGAAAGATACATTTATTTAATAAGCTCAAAGAAGTTCTATGTGGCAGTCATGCAATTATCATGGGAGGTGATTTTAACACAATCACCTGGAAGAGGTGTTCGTGGGCCAGAAGGTTGTGATCTTCCCTCTGGTGGAATAATCCCCAATGCCCCAGTGCAGTAATGGGGACACTGCACTAAAGGAGACGGCGTCTTTCGGAGGAGAAGTTAAACCGAGGTCCTGACTCTCTGTGGTCATTAAAGATCCTATGACACTCTTTGACAAGAGTATGAAGTTCCCCGATGTCATCGCTAAATTCCCAAACTGGCTCTTTCAACCTGCCATCTCATCATCCCCTGATCTAATTGGCTGCACAGTTTGTCCTCTCCCTCTCCACCTCAACCCCCAGGGCTGCCTTAAAAAAGAGATTTCAATCTCAACGGGACTCCCCTGGTTAAATAAAGCTTAAATAAATAAAAATGAGCACATGATGAACTTGCAATCCAAGTATAACTCCGACTGTTTACATTATGATTCTGTCGTTGTATACTTAATTGGATGTTATATGCTGTAGATATTAGCTACTGAAACTAATAAAAAATAATAATTGGACACAAACTAAAGACATCCCCCATATGTTTAAGTGACTGTCCACCCCCCTATCGAAGCTGAAATGATGAGCAACTGATGTAATAGCCTTTTTAGTGTTATGGTTTTGGTTTTGTATTCATGTTTATGTTCATGTTCTATGTTCATGATTTTGTCTTTTATTTATTCTTTTTTGTTATTGTATTTCTCAGGTTTTAGTTCAGTCCATTTTCAGTTCCATTGCACTTGTATCCCCTGTCTTGTAATCTAGTTGGTTCAGTCCGTCTCCCCGGTCTCCCCAGTCCTCACTGTGTGCTCACATGCTTCGGGTGATTTCAATGATTTCTGGTGTTTCATATTATTCCTTCAATTCTTGTTTACTTCCTTCACCTTGCTGTTCTGATTACTAACAAGACTAACATTTGTATTTTGTATCGTAGTCTACTAACCCAACTAATCCATGTATATATTACTAAATCACTAACGAGCACTCTAGTTAAATCTGTAAAGTTGCACCGCTACTAATTAGTACTAATTCCCTCTCAGCAATCGCCCTGTTCTAGTCTCCGCCTCTTGCTCAGCTTTACCTATCTCCCTCGGCGTTTCTGCGAGATCTCTCGCACGTGCTTAATTGCTTTCCTGCACTCATTGTCTGTGCACTTAGAACTCCTTGACCGGAGTTGTTTAAATGTCATAGGCTGTTTGCGTGATTCCCGTCTGTGTTTTGGCTTTCGCCAATGTTCGTGGTTAGGATTTCCCTCATGTGTTCCTCCCTTTGTAATTAGTCTGATCCAGCTCACCTGTTCCCTGTGTAGCAGGCCGAAGGAAGGCCCGGGCGGGGACTTGAACCTCCAGACTCCCGGGTAATAGTCTAATGTGCTGACCACGTCGCCAAAGAGCCAGGCTCGTTGGCAAGGTAGCCAGGGCGCAGACTTATTAGGAGGCATTCTCGTGACAGGACCCATCAACTGTCACACCTGCATAGCATGTGACTTCCCTCCCGTCTATTTCAGAGTCCTCACTGCTGTTCTGACGTTGATCAATATTTCTTTGTGCACAGCCTTTCGTATGCCATTGAGTATTGGTTTCCTTCAACTGTTTCGTCTGACCAAGATTCTTGCCATTGCCCTTTTTTGTATTGTTTTGTCTTTCTGGATTTCGATCTATTTTTGTATGACCACGATTCCTGTGTTTGGATGCCCTGCGTATGACCCTCTGCCTTGTTTATTGACTACGATTTTTTGCCTACCGTCTATGTACCTTTGCTCATCTGTTTTACTGGTTCTGACCCCGGCCTGTCTAGTCGACTCTGTTTTTGGATTTCGTTTTGTGGCTTGGCAATTCTTGTGTTGGGGTTTTTTTTTTTTTTTTTTTGGAACTGACCCGGAACTCAAAGGCATATGTTTTTTGGATTTCCCTCTCTTGCGTGTGGATCCTGAACGCACCTTCACATTCAGTGCACGCTCTTAGTATACTGGAAAATGGCAAAAGGTGAACTGGATTCAGATGCAAAGATTAATTAGGTTTATTATGCCTTTGCAGTAGAAAACAGCTAAGGTAGAAAGGCAGTTGCAAACAAACAGGGAACGAGGTCCCAAAATAGACATACAAAGTAGTGCTGAGTAATATACAAGTGAGCGATATAAGTTATATCAGGGGTCTCCTACCCTGTTCCTGGAGAGCAACCACCCTGAAGGTTATCACTCCAACCAAAGCAAATCACAACTGCTTTCCCAGTTAGAGATCTTGGCGAGCTGCTAATGAGCTGAATCAGGTGTGTTGAATTAGGGTTGGAGTGAGTAAAATTTATTTATATAGCACTTTTCACAGAGAAAAACTCAAAGTGCTTCACAAAATGACAGTAATAACAAAGGAAACTCACAAAATTATAAAAACACAGCAGACAAATAAAACAGTAAAAACACAAAACAAAGTGATCAAAAGACAGTGACAGTCAGAAACATGGTTAGTTTATGACCTTTCAGGAAAAGCTTGCCTGAACAAGTAAGTTTTTAGATCCCTTTTAAACATGTCTACAGTAACGGAGACTCTCAGGTCCTGAGGAGTAGAAACTTACAGGATGGTAGCTCTCCAGGAGCAGGGTTGGAGACCCCTGAGTTATATTTACAAGAGAATAGTGATTAAGCCACAAGCACGTCTAATACAAGACACAAGCTAACGAGACTTCGCACCTAATGTGTGCGAAGCTCTAGTCCAGGGCTATTCAACATTATCCAGAAAGGGCCAGTGTGGGTGCAGGCTCATTCCAACTGAGCAGTTACTCACCTGATTCCACTAATCAAGCTCTTTAGCAAAGAGTCTTGGGGTTGATTTGTAGAATCAGATGTGTAACTGTTTGGTTGGAATGAAAACCGGCACCCCCACTGGCCCTTTCTGGATAATGTTGAATAGCCCTGGGGTGCGTTTTCCGAAATCACAGATGCTAACTTACATAGTTGACCCCATTGACTTTGAACGGACAAACTAGGTAAGTTGCTAACTTAGCAACTACGCTTTGGGAAACGCAAGCCTGCTCTAGTCTATACAGGCCTAGTAATGAACGAAGCACAATGAGCAACAGATGCAGCTGGTTAAAGTGGAGCGTGGAATGCACGCTGGTGCTTAGTACTCTGGTGATTGGGAGCGCTGGAGGCGTGGTTTGACAACTGGAAAGTTTTTTTTTTCCTCCAGAAGCTCTGACAGAGGAAGGACAATAGTGTATGATGATTGAACAATGATTAATCGCTTCATTAAAATTCATATCACACACAACATGCACTTCTGCCACTTTCAGCAGCAAAGAAAGAAATTGAAATAAAAATTGATGATGATAATTAGCTGCGCCCCGCGGTCGACATCACATGACTGCAGTATTGCAGTCATGCGGTTATCATCACAGCCCTAGTTTTGCATCAAAAGAGGAAGGCTACAATATGAGATTGCATGGACGGAAATTAACTGAAATTTCTCGAAATTCCATTCCAGTGGAATAACATTGTAAACTCTGTTGAAGATGGTATTTAACCTCTTTGTGCAGATGCCAAACATGGATATTTATTAGTTACCTTATTGAAGGCTTAATAATTCAAGATTGCAGCTTCACAGAGAGGAAGGGTATGGCTCAACTGAGTCAAGACACTTGTAGCACCTAGAATTACAGTGTATTTCAGTTTATTCTCATAATTTTGGTAAAGAAAAAGGGTTGCAAACATCAAAAATCTTCATGAAAATTCAGCATTGAAATTGTCAAAAAATAATACTGAAAACTGAAAAATGGCCGGGGGTTAAAACTATACATTTCTGGGATCATAAACTCCTTGACCAAAAGTATAATTAATCTCAGGGAGCCAAATAAGACAGCTCTCCAGGTGGCTTCCCAGACTCCAACATCCCCCAAAATGGTGCACTGTCAAATCATAAAATGATCGTATATTTAAGACAAATCAACTTTTGATGCATGAAATTCAATATGAAGTAATGATTTTCTCGTTGAATTTAGCATGAGTTTATCAATATCGGTGCTGTTGGACATGAATGGTCACCAGTAACCTCTCCAAACACTAAACATGCCTTTTCTGCATGATGAAGCTTAGAATTATGTCAGTTTTTCTATAGAGTACCACTAGCCAGCACACATACTCATTTAAGGAACTGCTTATTTAACGGTAAGAACATTCACCTTGCAATGAAAAGCTAGCAGTCCCCACTTCCAAGCTCGCAGCCTTATATAAACACTTACCATATCTTATAGGGAACAAGTATAACTCAATATATATAATATATATAAATAATACACCTTCTTTTAACAGAAAAGACATTCCTTTATCAGGAATATTCAGGCAATTTTCTTCCCCAAATTGAACAGAATGGTGCAATGAACGTACCAGGGGGTCTACCAAAGTGTGTGAGATGCTTGCATTTTGAATTGCATTTGAATTTCAAGAAAATAAAAATGTAATTATCCTGAGCTATTGAAAATCTATCATGTGGCAACTTGTTTAAAAGAGCTGCCCAGTGGGAGCTCTTTTAAACAAGTTGCCACACTATAGTTTTTCAACAGCATCTGATTTTGATATCTTACATCATTGGGCAACTATAGTTGCCTATAGCGCTCTCAGGGTTAAATGATTTTAAATGCATGCCATTTGTCGAACTTTCACAATGCGCTAATAACCAATTTTCTAAATTGTGCAATTATCAACACTTTGTCATAAGAAGCGTTGGTAATTTAATACATTAGTTATTATAGCTTCGCACAGCTACCATTGTGCGCCTTCCCCGCGATTGCAGGCTATTCTTTTGAACACTGGAAGCATTTTGATTTAGTGCAATCTAAAAACAAGGCAATCAGAGATGGCAGACTTCACCCCATTCACGCAAATATTGGCAAGTGCGGAAACACAAACAAACACGCAGACCCACTAGATGGCAGACTTCACCCATTCACGCAAATATTGGCAAGTGCGGAAACACGAACAGACAGACAGACAGACAAACAAACAAACAAACACACAGAGCCGCTAAAACAGTGCTTCACGCCCACTCTGCGGGGTGAAGTAATAAATTAGGTTGCACTGCTGAAAAAATCCCAGAGCGGGAGATGGAATTCAGGAAAAGAATTGGGTTCATTCATTTTTTTTTCATCCATACAATATCACTATTAAGTGCCTCGTCAATGTAGCCCTTCAGTGATCTGACATCTCTGAGCACTGCAAAAAATGATAAGATAAAAATATTAGGTAAGATGAATTTACTTATTTTAAGACTTAAAACACTTGTTTCTATCACCATTTTTCTTAGTAAGACAAAAAAAAATTGAGGTAAGTTTTACTAGGTTGCCAATGGGGTAAGTAAATTTCACTTGTCAAGTCAAATAGTAACTTGTTTTAAGTATTTTTTTCTCAAAATAAGTAAATTCATCTTACCTAGTATTTTTATCTAATAATTTTTTTGCGGTGAGAACTTTCTCAAGAATTACAGGCTTAATAGTTACAGTCTTGATTATTCAGTAAACAAATTGTGTGATTATTAATCAAGCAATCTTAAAAAGGAACAGCTTGAAAGCAGTCATGCGTTTAAAGGTCAAAGGCTCACAGCAAGTCATTTGTAAATCCCATAACGCTGACATTACTGCTAGGGGGATGTTGAGCTTTAGGGAGTTAATTGCTAAAGCACAGTGGCTAAAACCTGTAAGGGTTTGGTCAACTATAAGCCCCAGATCCTTTTTATGTGGAGCACATTCCAGTTTAAAACCTCCCATGAAGTAATTCTGTCTAATGTTTTTATTACCATCATGTAGAACTTTACATTTAGCTACATTTTATTTCATTTGCCATGTTTTTTGCCCAGTTCTGAATTATATCTAAATCATCCTGAATCACTTTACTGGAATCTTAACTCTTCGTCAAACCACCCAATTTAGTATCATCTCAAAATTTTACTAATTTGCTCCTTTGTGTGTATATTTTGGGACCTTGTTCCCTGTTTGTTTGCAACTGCCCTTCTACCTTTGCTGTCCTGCAGCAAAGGCATAATAAACCTAATTCATCTTTGCATCTGAATCCAGTTCACCTTTTGCCATTTTCCAGTACACTCAGAGAGTGCAATGAAAAGGCCAATACAGAAGACTTTGCCTCCCAATGGATCCAGCAAAGATCCACCTTCCAGATGAGGGAGACTCTGTTTCAATCAAGGTGATTAATGTAGATGAGGAAGAACTGGGGTCCCAACACTGATCCCTGAGGGACTCCACTTCCCACAATACCTAGGTCAGATGAGATCTCTCTGACTACAACTGTTCGTGTTCTGTCCCATAACCAGTTCCAAATCCATTCCAAAATACCTTCGATAATTCCAACAGTCCTCATTTTAAAAATTAGTCCCTCGTGTGGTACTGTATCAAATACTTTCTTAAAATCCAAGTATATGATATCATAGGCCCGGCTCTGATCATTAGTCTCAGTGGCCTCTTCAAAGAATTCCAAAAGGAATTCCATATTGGCTATCCTTCAAGACGTTATTACGTCAAAGAAATGGTTCCAGCTTGTCTTTAATGATAGATTCCAGTGTTTTTTTGCGCAAAACATTTTAAACTGACAGGCTTGCAATTTTATGGCTATGTACGGTCCCCTAATTCTAATATATATAATATAGAAATTTCAAATGTATATTGGCATTGTATTGTCCTGCTTCCAGTCATCAGGCATTTCTCCAGTTTCTAAAGACTAAAAATAACTGACAGTGGTTTAGAGACGATCTCACCAACTTCCCTCAGAATCCTTAGGTATAAGCCATTAGGGTCAGCCTCCTTATGTCATGGTTGCAGCCTGCTCTATTTGGTCATTACCTTCTTTCCGATTTTGGAGGGCATTCTCATGTCAGAGCTCTTATTTATCGGATTATTGGTTAATTGTTTTCAGCTGCGCTTGCAGTATTTAAGATTTGCTTCAGCAGTTCTCTATGCTTTCGTGTCACTCTGTATGAGGTCTACAAAGCCGTTAGTGTCAGCTGAAGGACTGGATTCGCTCTTCTATTAGGCTAATTCAGGAACCTTCTTAGCTTAGGCAGTTTAGGATCTAGTGAAGTCTTTTTCCTATCTTTGTTTGCTTTCATAGGCCGAGTTTCCTCACTGCCCTGGCACTGCCTCTAGCTTCGGGCGATTGCGGGGTGACGTGAGTGGTCACACCTATTTGTCTTTTTCTTATCTTCCTTTGTTTGCTTTCGGTGGTCCAAGTTCCCTCACTGCTCTGGCACTGCCTTTAGCTGTGGGCAACTGCGGGGCGAAGTGAGTGATCACACCTCTTTTAGGGCTCCCTGCAGTTGGAGCAGAGGTGCTTCTGTTTATATATGCAGTTAATGGAGTTTACACCCTTTAATCTAGCCTCGGTTAGGATGCTCCCTTGCTGGGAGCTGGAGGCTGTGTTTCTGTTCTTATCTTTATTCTGTTGGTTCGATATTCAGAAAGGTTTTTTCGCTCGCTTTATCTGGGTTGTTTTCTGTTGGCACAATTGCCAAGGAGTTACGTTCCCTTTCTGTGTTCCTTACCCCCATTAGTGGTTTCTCACTTTTCGTAGGAAGCTTTTAGACCCCCTACAGCTCTGTTGCGTCTGGGCCTCCGAACCCATCCCCTGATACCTTATTTTTCTTTAGTTCATGCAATTTTTCTAATACTTCTTTATCCCCAATCTCAATTTCTGCCGAATAATTTTCAGCATTGGAAATGACCTCTGGCCAAATGAAAATCTGCTCTGTGGTAAAATTCTCAATAAAGTAACTGTTTGAGGCATCAGCAATATCCTTATTCTCGAACAGCAGTGCTCCATCTTTGTTCTTGATACGCTTGACCTCCTCCTTAACTTTCCTTTTTCTATTACAGTACTGAGAAAAAACACTCAAGAGCCATTCCACGAGAGATTGACATCTGGTGCGCAGTTGACCCCCAGGAATTGAATGAAACTTGGCACATAGGTAGATACGGGTGTCTCACAAAAAAAGCCAAATTTTTAGGTTCGTATCTTACTTTGCCTGCCGGTAGCGCCACTCGGAAGCCATAATAGTGGCTTAGTTTTGCTGTCAACACATTTTACATGAACGATCATGACTTAAGGATACACAGTACCAAATATATTATACTTTTATCATGACCTTAGGCACTTCAAGCCTGGTTAGACATCAGCACCACATCAGCGCCAAACTGGGTAACTACGTTATTGAGCCAGAATTATTTGAGAAATAAGAGTAAAAATTGAAAATGGGAATGGGAATAAAATAATATCCCAGATATACTGTATACCAATCTAGAATGCTTTATTATGTGTTTACTCGCAACAAGACTATCATTTTCAGTGAAAAGTACTTTGGTATCTTGCTGGGTTAGTGCAATGGATGTGTTATGGTTCTGTGTTTTGATGCCATGTTCATGTTTTCATTGCTATGTCTTTTCTTTATTCTTTTTGCTTATTATACATCCCGGTTTTCTGTTCATGCCATTTCAGTTTTCATTGCACTTGTCACCCCTGTCTTGTGATCAGTTTGGTTCAGTCCGTCCTCCCAGTCTGTGTGCCTACATGCTTCGGGTGATTTCAATGGTTTCTGGTGTGTCATATTATTACTTCAATTCTCGTTTACTTCCTTTGCCTTGCTTTCCTTGATTACTAATAATACTAACCTTTATATTTTGTATCATAGTTTACTAATCTAGGTACTATTCACTGAAAATGATAGTCTTGCTGCGAGTAAACACATAATAAAGCATTCTAGATTGGTATATGTCCGTGATATTATTTCATTCCCATTTCCATTTTCAATTTTTATTGTTATTTCTCAAATAATTCTGGCTCAATAACGTAGTTACCCAGCTTGGCGCTGATGTGGTACTGATGTCTAACCAGACTTGAAGTGTCAAAAGCCATGTTAAAAGTATAGCATATTTGGTACTATGTACGCTTAAGTCATGATAGTTCATATAAAATGTGGTGTCAAAACCAAAACTGAGCCATCTTAGTGGCTTCCAGGTGGCGCCACCGGCAGGCAAAGTGAGATACGGACCTAAGAATTTGGCTTTTTCCGTGAGACATCCGTATCTACCTACGTGCCAAGTTTCATTCAATTCCAGGGGGTCAATTCCTCAACTTCTTCAAAAAGTGCCATTTTCTCACGGATTGGCTCTTAATATTAGGTTTTGCCCTTTCTGAAATTTGCCTTTCATACAATCTTCGAGCATTCCTCAATTCTTTTTTGACCTAAGCACACATTTTGCAATATTCAGCCTTAGTTTTCTCATTACTGTCCTTTATGTATGTCATATAAAGAATACTCTTTTCCCTCAAACCTTTCCGAATAGCTTTGGTTATCCACGGAGGATTCTGCTTAAACTTATTTTTGCACATCTTTGGAATGAGTTTACACTGTGCATCAAGTAGAACTCCCTTGAATCTACCCTATATTTCATTCACAGACTTACAATTCAGGAGTATCTTCCAATGTATTTCACTTAGATATGAGTGCATCCTGATAAAATTTGCTCACCTGAAATTGAAGATTTCTGTATTCAAGGATAACATTTTAACTTGCCATGAAAGCTCAAAACTAACCATGGAATGATCACTCGTCCCAACTAGCTCCATTTCTTCTACATTGCACATTCTATTAAATTCCATCAAGACTGTTACAAAACACTAAATCTAAAATTGCTCACTCTCTTGTAAATTTAATAACATAGTGAACCAAAAAAATTGTCATTTATGACATCTTGAAATTCTTCCTCATCTTTACCCAGTCCTTTTACTATTTCCCAATTGATAGCAGGGTAATTGAAGTCACCCATAATAATAGTCCTTCCTCCTCTATAAGCTTGCCTGACCTTCTCAAAGTGCATTGCATTTAGAGTACTGTTTAAAGCTGGCAGTCGATAACACAGTCAATGTTCAGACCTGTCTCCCAAATATTTTCACACAGCAAGAGATGTTCGATTTCAGGAATTTCCCTCACATTAATATTTTCCTTTACATAGAGTGCTACACCCCCACCCCTGCAATTAGAACCATCCTTCCCTAAGAGCTTACAACCTTCTGTATTATAGTCATCCCCATCCTTATCAAGCCGCATCTCTGTAATCCCAACTATGTGATAACCTCCACTAATTATAACAGCCTCAAGTTCTGATAATTTATTTTTTTATGCTTCTAGCATTTAAATTAAGTCATTTTAGACTATAATGCACCCATCATTGCTCCTTCTGTGTGATATTTGGTAATTATTTGGAAATGTTTTGTAAACCAAAGCAATATCATTTTAATTTGATTTACATGACCCCTTTTCCACAAGGTGCATTTTGTTTCTAACAGTAACAATGTGTGTATAAAAACCCCAGGCTACACCTCCTTCTGATCAGAGATAGTGAGTTGCAATGTTTATATATTTTCATGCAAGACACATATGTGCCATGTGTTTCGAGTACAAATTTGACTTGAGTTACTTATAATTAAGTTACAATGTAAAACAAGGCAAATATTGATATTTACTATCCCCCATACCTGTACCAAGGCTTCATGATGCCTGGTCCAGGATTATGCTGTTATTTAAAAAAAAAAAAAAGATAAACGGCGCATGAAAGGTTAGGGAACTCTGATGTCATTGCATGTGAAAATGCTATATTGTGCTGTGAGTAATTTGAGTGCTTTGAAAAAAATTCTTGTGGTAAAAATTTCATTACACTATGTATGAAGAATAATTTTCCTTTTAAACATTAGCTCCTAGATTTGCTGATGTGTTCTTCCTGGTGGACAGCACCGCTCATGCTGAGAGAGGAAAAGTGAAGAACCTCCTGAACCGAATAGTCAACCAGCTGAATGTTGGCAGTGAGGCACACCGGGTTGGCTTGGCACAGTTTGGCTCTGAAACAAAGGTGGAGTTCCTACTGAACAAGTATCGAACCAAGAACGAGGTCCTGCATCATATGAAAAACCAATTTCAACTGCAGCCTGGGAGGGACCGCCAGTTGGGACAGGCCCTGGAAAATGCTCGAGTCAATTTCTTCAACATAGCAGCTGGCAGCCGGATTGGTGAAGGTTTCAGGCAATTCCTCGTGGTCATCTCTGCTGGGGAGTCTGAGGACAGTGTGATAAGTGCAGCACAAGCCCTCAAGACAGGGGGGGTGACTGTCATCTCCATTGGCCTGCCTGAAACCAACAGACAGGATCTGCAGCTCATTGCCACATCACCCAATGTATTCCAAATGTCACCACAAAGCACTGCTCTGATACCTCAGGCGGTGAAAGTTATCATTGAATCTAAGGAAGCCCACCTTGGACTGGAAACAGGGCCTTCAGGTGATTCCACTCTGAATTTAGTTTAATTTTGTCATGACCGTTTCAGTTTTACATGATTTACGAATATGAGATAATATTAATCTGGTTTTGTTCACTAAATCTTTCCAGGTTGTCTAATTGCATCATATTCCACATTTTAGTGAGGTGTCTGCAATCTCCATGGCTTATTCTGCTATCATAATTGAATTAAGATTTTTGTTTAATATAGGTATGATGTGATACAACACTTTCCACTGCTGAATCAAGGTCTAGCGTTTGTTAATGAATCTACAACAATTATTTTCTTACACCTTTAATCTTAGACCATGTTTTTCAGATTGCAGATTGGCAAACATGGTTGATATTGTTTTCATTGTGGACCAATCTGGCAGCATGCTGCCAAAAAAATTTCAAGAAGTTTGCAACTTCATCTACCGCATTGTGGAGCTTACTACCTTCAGTACTATATTCACCCCCATCCTTATCAAGCCACATCTCTGTAATCCCAACTATGTCATAACCTCCACTAATTATAACGGCCTCAAGTTCTGATAATTTATTTTTTTATGCGTCTAGCATTTAAATAAAGTCATTTCAGACTATATTGCACCCATCATTGCTCCTTCAGTGTGATACTTGGTAATTATTTGGAAATGGTTTGTAAACCAAAGCAATATCGTTTTAATCGAATTTACATGTCCTATTTTCCACAAGGTGCATCTTGTTTCTAACAGTAACAATGTGTGTATAAAGACCCCAGGCTACACCTCCTTCTGATCAGAGATATTAGTGAGTTGCAATGTTTATATTTGTTCATGCAAGACACATACGTGCCATGTGTTTCGAGTACAAATTTGACTTGGGTTACTTAAAATTAAGTCACAATATAAAACAAGACACTTATTGATATTTACTATCCCCCATGCCTGTTCAAAGGCTTCATGATGCCTGGTCCAGGATTATGCTGTTATTTAAAAAAAATAACAAGGGCAACGCAAAGCGTAGCATCCCCTCGCCGGGTACAAATGTTGTACATGTACATGTGTATATACGTCAGAAGAAGTTACTTTCATTAGACTATAGTACATTACTAGGCAAGGAAGTTATTAATACCTGGGGATTGGATGCACAAAAAGTGTACTACTTTATGGAATGGCCCATGAGAAGATCTGAAAATAAACTTAATGTTTATTGGTATGAAGATTTAATAAAAGAATGTGAATAAAATCAGAGATTTAAAGAAGAAGATTAAAGCATATATGAGAAGGTGACAAAATTAGAGTGAAAAGTTAAAACATAATATGAACTTATCCTTGAACTTTAAAATATTATACAGTACTTACCTTTGAAACAGTCAAATGGCATTAAAGAAATTTTGGATGTGATAAAGAAGCAGCATTCATGACAACAAAATGATAAGGTCCAATGGGACAGTCATCATGTTATACTGTTAAATCTTCTGGCAACTATTTTTGCATATTGAATGAGCTATGACCTTTGACCTACATACTTTGAAATCGAACTTAGGCTGTATTTTCATACCATGTACCTTCATATCAAATTTCATGAAAATCGGTCAAACATTACTCAAGTTATCGAACGGAAAGCAATTTCGCATATTGAATGAGCTATGACCTTCGACCTTTGACCTACATACACCGAAATCGAACTTAGCCTGTTTTTTGATCTAAAGTACCTTCATATCAAATTTCATGAAAATCCATCAAACATTACTCAAGTTATCGAAGGGAAACAATTTTTGCATATTTAATGAGCTATGACCTTTGAGCTACATACTCCAAAATCAAACTTAGCCTGTATTTTGATATGAAGTACCTTCACATGAAATTTCATAAAAATCTGTCAAACATTACTCAAGTAATCGAACGGAAATCATTTTCGCATATTGAATGAGCTATGAACTATGACTTTTGACCTACATACTCCAAAATCGAACTTAGCCTGTATTTTGATATAAAGTACCTTCATATCAAATGTCATTAAAATCCGTCAAACATTACTGAAGTTATCGAACAAAAACCATTTTAGCATATTTAATGAGGTATGACCTTTAACCTTTGACCTACATACTCTGAAATTTAACTTAGGCTGTATTTTCATACCATGTACCTGCATATTGAATTTCAATAAAATCCATCAAACATTACTCAAGTTATCGAACGGAAACCATTTTCACATATTTAATGAGCTATGACCTTTGATCTTTGACCTACATACTCCAAAATCGAACTTAGCCTGTATTTTGATACCGACTACCTTCCTATCAAATTGCATTAAAATCCGTCGAACATTACTAATGTTATTGAACCAGATTTGTTATGGACGGACGGACGGAAGGAAGGACGGACGGATGGCAGCATTACTATATCCCCCTCCGACTAATTCGTCGGCGAGGGGATAATAATGATAAATGGCGCATGAAAGGTTAGGGAACTCCGATGTCATTGAGTGTGAAAATGCTATATTGTGCTGTGAGTAATTTGGGTGTTTTGGAAAAAATTCTTGTGGTAAAAATTTCATTACACTATGTATGAAGAATAATTTTCCTTTTAAACATTAGCTCCTAGATTTGCTGATGTATTCTTCCTGGTGGACAGCACCGCTCATGCTGAGAGAGGAAAAGTGAAGAACCTCCTGAACCGAATAGTCAACCGGCTGAATGTTGGCAGTGAGGCACACCGGGTTGGCTTGGCACAGTTTGGCTCTGAAACAAAGGTGGAGTTCCTACTGAACAAGTATCGAACCAAGAACGAGGTCCTGCATCATATGAAAAACCAATTTCAACTGCAGCCTGGGAGGGACCGCCAGTTGGGACAGGCCCTGGAAAATGCTCGAGTCAATTTCTTCAAAATAGCAGCTGGCAGCCGGATTGATGAAGGTTTCAGGCAATTCCTCGTGGTCATCTCTGCTGGGGAGTCTGAGGACAGTGTGATAAGTGCAGCACAAGCCCTCAAGACAGGGGGGGTGACTGTCATCTCCATTGGCCTGCCTGAAACCAACAGACAGGATCTGCAGCTCATTGCCACATCACCCAATGTATTCCAAATGTCACCACAAAGCACTGCTCTGATACCTGAGAGGGTGAAAGGTATCATTGAATCTAAGGAAGCCCACCTTGGACTGGAAACAGGGCCTTCAGGTGATTCCACTCTGAATTTAGTTTAATTTTGTCATGTTCTTTTCAGTTTTACATGATTTACAAATATGAGATAATATTAATCTGGTTTTTTTCACTAAATCTTTCCAGGTTGCCTAATTGCATCATATTCCACATTTTAGTAAGGTGTCTGCAATCTCCATAGCTTATTCTGCCGTCATAATTGAATTAAGAGTTTTGTTTAATATAGGTATCATGTGATACAACACTTTCTACTGCTGAATCAAGGTCTAGTGTTTGTAAATGAATCTACAACAATTATTTTCTACCACCTCTAATCTTAGACCATGTTTTTCAGATTGCAGATTGGCAAACATGGTTGATATTGTTTTCATTGCGGACCAATCTGGCAGCATGCTGCCAAAAAAATTTCAAGAAGTTCGCAACTTCATCTACCGCATTGTGGATGGCCTTGATGTAAATTCCACGAATGTGAGGGTGGGTATTGTCCTGTACAGAGATTCTCCCAAAGCTGTGGTCTACCTAAACAGCATGAAGGAGAAGAAGGAAATCTTGCAGTTAATTAAAAACCTGACATACCAAGAGGGTAGCACGAAGACTGGCGCTGCTTTGAAGTTCGCCTTTGAAAAAATGTTCACCAAAAGTGCAGGGAGCCGGAGGGATCAGGGGGTGCAGCAGCTGGCCGTCCTCATCACCAACAGGAAGTCCCAGGATGATGTTAGCAAGGCCGCGGTGGCACTGCGACGCTCAGGAGTCACTGTATATGCTGTGGGAACGCAGGATGCTGATGATGATGAACTAAAACAGATCGCCACTCATCCGCCGAGGGAGTATGTCTTCAAGGCTGTCAACCTTACTGAACTCGAGAAGAGAACTTCAGAACTTCAGAAGCTATTGTGTTACAATGTCCTCCAAACAGCCTTCGCTGTTCCAGGTCGCAGGTTCAACCTGAAGACAGGTAACCACTAAATGATTGACTGACCAGTAAAGTATGCCCTACAAGGATTTTTTTTTCCAAGTTCCATTGTATACTTTGTGTAGCTCCATTAAAAACTTAACGGTGAGGTGTTTACTGTGTTTGCGGTATATTGAAGAATCAATCGACTTTTATTGCTTTTCCAGTGAGATAGGAGTAGAAATAAAGAAAAGTACATGGTATTGTAATTCTGATGTGAGCCACATGAACGCTCCCAGCACTTCAGTAATAACAAAAATTGAGCTGTTTTCACTGTGTACAGTGACGCTTGACTAGGTCTTTTGGATGTGGTCAATAGCCTACATAAATCCAACAAAAGAAATTAAAAATGCTATGCCATCAAGAAAATAGAATGGCTTATGACACAGGAGAAATAAAGAACATTGTTCTTTATTTCCACTCATATCTCCCTGGAAAAGCAAGAAAAAAAACTGATTGATTCTTCAATTTGCCACACTACATAACGCACTGGTGCATTTTTAATGTAGTGGGGCAGCTATGTGCAAAATGTCGGCAGAATTGTGCATTTTGTGATAAAAGCACCAAATTTGGCACAGACATTTTTTGATACCTACTAAAAAAGACTGGATATCATGCCAAGCCCAATTTTTTCCCTGAGGACCTTAAATAACAAAAATCCAAGATGGCTGCCATTCACTTCTGTAATAACTTAAAAATACTCTATCTCTGTGACTAATTGTCATAAAAACTTGACTAAAGTGTCATTTTATAAGTTTACAGACATGCTAAATCCATTCAAACCGAAAAGAAATTGATTAAATGTAGGAATGTTAGTGTACTTGCCATTTTATAGTAAAATCCAAGATGGCGGTCAGCCAAAAACGTTTTAAAAGTATAGATAGATTGGTAGTGGAGTTTCTCGGTCTTTACTGTGGTGTGTTGATGTTGAATCCCTCCTCTGCCTCACACAACTGTTGTACTTCAGCATCTGTGCAATACTCAAGGACGACTGTCTCATCTCGTGTGTGTCCTTCTTGGTAATGTTTGGACCATCCAATATCATGCTAATCAATGGTACAAGGTTTTCAGGAACAGAGTCTTCTTGACAGCCATCCGGAAATGACCCATCAAACTTAACTGTCTTCTTCAGCATATCACGGCGGAAGATGTTTGCAGCTTTTGCCAGACATATGACCTCATCATCATCATCATTGACTCATGCTTCCAGTAATGCAAGCCCAATGTCATCTTCAAAACTAAGCATTACATCTCTTCCTTGCTTGTAAGCACATAGTCCGGGTATGTTGGCAAGTAGTCAATCTTTCAGATGTGTGGAATGAATCCGTCCTGTCACTTTGTTCCAGGTTAATCACAAAGGAAGCATTTATTGACTGCTTGTTTTAGGCTGCTTGATGAAGTTCACTGTCTCAAGAAAGGTTGGTTGCCTTGAACATTTTTGTAAGATATACTTGCCATTGATCAGACTTAACGGCTAGATGAACACTTCAGTCAACAAGAGGGATGCCATTTTGCCTGGTTCAGACGAAGTGTGTTGCCAATGCCTTCACCATTATCCAGGCGATTCAATTCTACTGGTATTAGTTGTTTGCCAATATCGCGAAACTGAGTGAGATTATTTCCAAGTGTTTCATAACTCGATCCAATGTTGGTATGTAATGATTTGCCAGGACATGTTAGTGGAACATCATTCTGTTCTTGGCACAGTGCACAGAGACTCCAGTCAATTGGTTGTGGTGATGGTGTTGTGGACCTCAGGCTTTCACCTTGAACGAGTTTGCATTTCTTCTTGGAAGACATGGCAGGCCAATTCTTCTATCAGACACCTGTGCAAGTAAAGTAAAAAAAAAAATTCAGTTATGTATGTTTGTATGTATGTATGTGTGTGTGTTCATTTACAACATATATAGGGTGAGTATATTGTCTGTAAACGCCCATGAGCCAGTTGGGAGCTGTCCACAAAACCCATTGAACAGTAAAGGTGTAAGCCTATCGGAAAGTAATAGTGATATAAAACAGAGGAAGAGAAAGTGAAACCCATAAAATCTGGTATGACTACATCCCTTCAAAACATTTTTGTAAAAATTGAAATTTTTGCATGACTGCCATCTTGGATTTTACCATAAAATGGCAAGTACACTAACATGACTACATTTAATCCATTTCTTTTCGGTTTGAATGGATTAAGCATGTCTGTAAGCCTATAAAATGACACTTTAGTCAAGTTTATATGACAATTAGTCACAGAGATAGAGTATTTTTAAGATATTACAAAAGTGAATGGCAGCCATCTTGGATTTTTGTTATTTATGGTCCTCAGGGAAAAAATTGGGCTTGGCATGATATCCAATCTTTTTTAGTAGGTATCAAACAATGTCTGTGCCAAATTTTGTGCTTTTACCACAAAACGCAGAATTCTTTCACATATCTACCCCACAAATGGCGCTAAGTATAGAATTTAAATAAAAAAAAAACCCAGGCACCCCAGACTATTTACGTTTCCTACCAGACAAATTTAACTTAAATATAGCTTTATCTAAAATCCACGAACAAGTTATTACAAGCTAAGGTCTTTAGCTGATTAAATAAATACCAGTAGTCTAAATAAGTTTTTTTGATATTATACTGCATTACTTTTGTCATATTCTAGAGCGACTTTCACCTTCCATCTCATTATATCTCACTTTGTATATCTCCTATAATTTAGGCTGTGTTCAGACAGAGGAAGCAGACTTTTACTTCCTAATTGACGAGTCTGGAAGCATTGAAACGAGAGACTTTGAAGACGTAAAAAAGTTCATCACACAGTTTTTGTGCATGTTCAGGATTGGACCAAAGAATGTACGGGCGGGACTGGTGAAATTTCATACGGAGCCTTCATTGGAATTCGATGAGAAAACCCACACCAGCATAGAGTCCCTGGAGATTGCTGTAAATCGTATGATTAACGATGGTGGGGGGACAGATATTGTGAAAGCACTGTCCTATGTGGGTCCACTCTTCAAGAATGCCGCTGGGAGCCGGGACACAAAAGTGCGGCAATATCTCATCATGATCACAGATGGAAATTCTACTGGTAATGTGTTGCAGCCAGCAAACGAGCTACGTGATCAAGGTGTCACCATCTATGCCATTGGTGTGAAGGGTGATAATGGTATTGATGAGGATCAGCTTCTGGATATTGCTGGCTCTCAATCAAACATGTTCACCATCAATAACTTTGATGGGCTGCAACCCATCAAAGATGTAATTGTCAGAGACGTCTGCACTGAAGATGGTATGTAACTGGTATCCATGCACCTGTGTACCTGTAGCTGTGTAAGGTTTTTTGAGTGGGTGGAGAGGGCATGCCTAAAGTATAAAAGGATACCTGCGGTTTTGATGCTACTTTCACATTGCAGTAGCTTCACAGTGTATTCTTTTTCATGAAGCTGATATTCGTAGCCCTTCTATTAGTAACAAAGTGTGCAACCACAATTTTCCAAAAGTTGGAAAATGCAGATAAACTTAAAAAGGACTGATTTTAAAAATTCTACCACACTGACTGGCCAAAAAACTAGTTGCGCACGCTAATATTTCATTTGGCCACTGTTAGCTTTGATTATGCCACTAACTCGTCCTAGTATCCCTTTCAAAAAAGAAATACATTTGAGTACACTTCTAGTATACTGCTTTGAAACTAAAAATGAGAGAGTACACTTTGAGTTTACTTTTTATCAACTAATAAAAGATATACTTAACAAAATTATACTAAAGTGTACTTGGCATAAACTGAAAAGTAAAAAGCTACCCTTACAAAAAAGAAGTATACTTCAAGTTTATGTTTTCAAGTAAACTTAAGTAAACATCAAGTGTATTTTCCAAGAGTACTTTATGTAGTGAATGCACTAGTGTCAATATACTAGTAGTATACATGTAAATGTACTAATTAAATACTTCTTTGGACAAAATTGGCCCACTTTTTCATGAAAGTATACTTATAAGTATACTCCAAGTTTAAGCAAAGTAAACTTAAAGTACACATCTAGTTTACATCTTTTATTTTGTACTGCAAGTACACTACAAGTGAACTTTTAAGTATACTGTGACTTTAGTTGTACACTTCTTGCATACTTTTCAGTTTATGAAAGTATACATTAAAGTATACTGCAAGTAAACTTAGATATACTGCTAGTCTATTAGTTATATACTTCTAGTAAGCTTTTCAGCTCAAGAAAGTATAATGTGAAGTATACTATTAGTAAACTTAAAGATGAACTATTAGTTCACTAGTTATATACTTCTAACACAATTTCTAGTTTATAAAAGTATACTTTGAGGTATACTGAAAGTAAATTCAGATATACTACAACTTTACTAGTCATTTGCTTCAAGCCAACTTTTCAGTTTATGAAAGTATACTTTGAAGTATACTGCTAGTAAACTAATAGATATACTTCTAGTCCACTAATTCTGTACTTCAAGCCCTTTATAGTTTAAATTTAGTTTTAAACTTTCAGGGAGCTAAAAGTTTTTTTGTTTTTAAACTGCAAGTATACTTTAAAGTCTTCTTTAAGTTAACTTAACATCATACTCACAGCTTATGATTATTGCACTATAAAATAAATTACTGTTGCTATTCAGATATTATTTAACGTAAGTAGACTAGAAGTTAACTCATGTACTCTACTAGTAGACAATGCTTAAGTGTATTCTGTTTTAATTTACAGATAAAGTTACTTATAAGAATTCACAATGGAACACATATTCAGGACTGAGAACAAAATTGATTCCTTTATAAATTGAATGTTCAATTACAATATTATATTGGATGCCAGAGTATAAGAACACAGCAATGGCAACTCTTATCGAAATCTCATTTAAAAAAAAAAAAAAAAAATGCCTCTCATATGGCCTCTCATAAAAAAAGTTCTTTTTTATGGAACCAGAAATATGCATAATATATGAATTAGCAACGCCTTCAGCCTGACCAGTAGGCTGGAGAACTTGAGCAAAGGCTGATGAAATATTCCAAATGAATACACTGATGAGCCGTTTTTTGGTTGATGGAGTCCTGCATCACTGTCAAAAATATGACTGACTAAAGAAAAGATGCAACAATGCTGTATACTAAGATGGTACATTCTGTTTTATAAATGATTTAATCATTTTTAAACAAGAGAGTGGACAGCAAAGCCTTTCATATTATACCTGTGCCAAACATTGCTGTGTTTTAGTTGAGATACTAGTTAAATCTAGCCTGCCATTATGTGCAGATTCACAGATAAATGTACAGAGTGCTTTCATACATGAGGTTAAGAAGACTGGAAACTTCAGTGCTGTCTGCCCTGATATACTAGTTTTATTACTGTCACCAATGCGGCTACTTGATCTGCAGCAGCTGGGTGGCTGAAACTAAGCAGGCGTGGGCTTGGTTAGTAGTTGGATGGGAGACCACTTGGGAAAACCATGTTCCTGCTGGAAGAGGTGTTGGTGGGCCAGTAAGTTGCAATCTTCCCTCTGGTAGAAAAATCCCCTGTACTGCAGTGCTGTGGACACTGGACTGAATGGGAAGCTGGCATTAAAGGGGAGCTATTATGCTGATCCTTCTTTTAATACATATAAGTAATGTTAGATGTCCATACTCAACCTCTGAAAAGTTTCTAAACAAAAGATACAGGGGTTTTGCCGTAATCCAAGAACGTGACTTGTGAGCGTGATTTCCTCTCTGAACAGCTTGTCCCGAGATCTTCATGAGATCTGGGCAAAACCTGACGTCAGGTTGTGCCGGACAATTAATACAGACCTAGCCAGAACCAATCACGGCGCTGGACCTGCCCACACCGGAAACTGTTCTAGCAGGCACAAACAACCGCAGATCATACTATGGCTTAGTAGCCTCTACACTTTCGGATATACAAAAAAAGAACTGCAGATCATTTGAGGTGCAGTTTTGTCAGTATCTCTCCCAAAGCTGCGTGTCCGTTTATTTTTGGACACGAAGAAAAGCACCTATTTCTATTCCAAAAGACGATGCCACCAGAAATCAGTGGGTAGCTTTTTTGTTTGCTGGCAGCAAACAGCCATGGCCAAAGGAAACGTTAGCTGTTTGTGCTTGGCATTTCACCAAAGACAGCTTTGTCAATAAAGGATAATTCGACGCTGGATAAGCGTTTCAGCTGCTTCTCAAACCTGAAGCAGTTGCATCAATCAAGCGCTCGGAGCCACAAGCTGTAACGATATAACAGCAAATAATGTAAGTGACGCTAACGTGTTACGGGTGGCGAGCAGGACTGCTAACGATAGTTAGCACTAATAACTGGCCTCAAATGCAGGCTTTCTAAAATATCTGAAGATAAAGCCTGGATCAGTCGCAACTGCCCGTGACTCACAGATGCGGAAGCTGTAAGTTGCTTTTACGGCATAAGCCTACCTAATTTGATGGCCTGTTGATTGTGGCTGTAGCACTGCGGCTAACGTAGCCAAGTTACTGTTGCTAATGTTTGTGTCCTAATTCTAAATATGCAAGCGTTATATCAGGGGAAATTCAACAGAAGGTGTGTGAACATAAACCTCATTTGAAGCTTACTTTTTATACTTGTTTGTAATTTGGATGCTTGGTACACCTGTCCACGGTAACGGAATTTGCTGTCTGTAAGACCTGTATTGCAAGGGTTTGTCTCTGTGGTTGTAATGAATGCTCGGTTACCAGCTACTGCATGTTAGTTCGCATGCTGTGCTACTTAAAAATGCTCCTAGTTAATTTATACGCAGTAATTCTGATCGGTATGCTTGTGTTACTTCGGTAAGCATCAATATGGCAGTTTCATCATAACATTGCCTGATTGTAGCCACTACAGTTGAAGCTAAGCGGAGAGGTGTTGTATGTGTGCAAAGTTGGGTTGAAAAGGCTGCAGTTAGACCAGACGTAGGTTTTGCAGAGCTTGGGATACGTGTTTGGGTTTGTTTACAGCTGCTTGTGATCGCTTCACTTATCCATGACCGGGATCAGCCGGATACTTCACCAATATCTGGGCTAGCTCTCTGATGCTACCGCTATGAAAGCAATGCGAAACACACGAGCTCTAACGTGTCTGGTATAACAAACAATTTCTCTGCACTGTCGTGGCATAATTTCATCCCCCTTTAGAAATTGTTCTGGCTAATAAAAAGCCATAAAAGGCGGAGATTGAATAGGAAATTCTTTACTGTAGAAGTTATCGATTCACTAGCTCCACATAAGCAACTGTTCACGCTAACGGAACTTACGGTCTGTAAAACCTATATTATGTTCATTACATAACCAGAGCTCTCTTTAGCTGTCGCGTACTATCCATGAAGCTGCTTTCATACTTGACGCGGAACGAATTTTTCGCGTGACAAATTACATTCAAAGTCAATGCAAAGATGCCAATACATGCGTTATGAGCGCGTAAGCTGCTTTCACATCGGACGTGAAACGAATTTTTCGCGCGACAGATTACATTCAAAGTCAAAGCAAAGACGCAAATACACGCTTTATGGGCGCGTTAAGCCGCTTTCACACCGGACGCGAGACAAATTTTTATCGCGACAGATTACATTCAAAGTCAATGCAAAGACAATGCATTGACTTTGAATGCAATCTCTCGCGTGAAAAATTTGTTTCGCGTCTAATGGGAAAACGGCTTAACGCGGCCATTTTCCGCAAGCAAACGCTGGTCATTCCTAAGCAATAAGTAAACCATTAACTAGGGCAATTTCTGAAAAGGCCGTTCAGCCTGGAGCTTTCGCCCCTCCGTCATATACCAGCACAGAAGCTGTTCGTTACTGCACGACCTGGGTCCTCTCCTCTGCATTCTCCTCTTCAGCTCCCTCCACAGGTTTTCAATGGGGTTGAGGTCTGGGGACTGAGATGGCCATGGGAGGAGCTTGATTCTGTGTCTGGTGAACCATTTCTGTGTAGATTTAGCCACATGTTTAGGGTCATTATCTTGCTGAAAGACCCAGTGATGACCCATCTTCAGCTTTCGGGCAGAGGCCACCAGATTTTGATTTAAAATGTCCTGGTATTTCAAAGCGTTCATGATGCCATGCACCCTAACAAGGTTCCCAGGGCCTCTGGAAGAGAAACAAGCCCACAGCATCACCAATCCTCCCCCATACTTCACAGTGGGCATGAGGCGCTTTTCTGCATACTCATCTTTTGTGTTCCACCGGACCCACTTAGAGCTTTTTGGCAACAAACACTCTATCTTGGTCTCATCTGACCAAAGCACACGGTCCCAGTTGAAGTCTGAGTACCGCTTAGCGAACTCTAGACATTTGCGTTTATGATTGTGAGTGAGAAAAGGTTTTTTCCGTGCATGCCTTCCAAACAGCTTGTTGGCATGTAGATAGCGCCTGATGGTTGTTTTGGAGACTTTGTGACCCCAAGATGCTACCATTTGTTGCAATTCTTTAACAGTGAGCTTTGGAGAACTTTTTACTTCTCTTACCATCCTCCTCACTGTGCGTGGTGGCAAAATAACCTTGCGTCCTCGTCCAGGCTTGTTTACCACTGTTCCAGTTGTTTTAAACTTCTTAATGATTCCTCTGACAGTAGATATGGGCAGGTGCAGGCGAGTGGCTATTTTCTTGTAGCCATTGCCTGACTTGTGAAGGTCGACACACATCTGCCTTACTTGAATGGTGTGTTCCTTTGTCTTTCCCATGTTGAAGAGTGGATAAGAGAAATGGCCTCTGTGTCACGTCATATTTATACACCAGGGAAACAGGAAGTGATGAATTACTAATTAAATGTTCCTAGATACTCTGATCAACTTTGTAAACTACTGTAGAAATGACAGAAATACTTCAATTACATTTATTTCCTAGGAATTGTTAGGGATGCCAATAATTGTGGAACAGGTGATTTTATGAAAAATAATTATTTCTTAGTCAGGGATTTTTTTTCCCCTTAAAATTCACTTGAGTTGAAGGTTACATTTTTCTACAATTTTCAGTGTGAGAGTATACTTCTGCAATAAAAATTGAATTTATTTTAAGGCTTTTAACACATCTTAACCAGGGGTGCCAATAATTATGGAGGACGCTGTATACCCACTTAATTCAAGTTGTACAAGTACATTTCTTTCATGGTATGTAGCATGAGGCGAGACTCCGAATAAAACATTTCGGCCTGTTCTGAAACATATTGTAATGGTGAAAAATAGTTTCCTTCAACATCCCGACTTGATATTTGCTTTATTTGTCCATTAAAACATGCTCTTTTCAATGAAGTAATTTGTCCCATGGTATGCCATGTCATACCTTGGCTATATACTGTACAAATGAAATATGGTTCAGACTTTTCAGTTTTTTTAAGGACCTATAAACCAGAAAAACCCAATTCCTTGACATAAATATCAAGTTATTTTGAAAGTATTCAGGGCTCTACCCAGGATGCTGAGTGCTGGACGGAAAATTTCTGCCATCTCCTAAGCTGACTATCCGCCTTCCACGAGCTAGGAAGCATAACTGACATTATTCATGACATATCTTGCGAGATGCCTCTAATTTTCATCGATAGAAAACATGTTTATGAATATGGCATTAATTTTGTATCCAAATACTTTTGACGCACAACACGACAATATCTACATCTAAAAGGGGTCATATTTAGACGTCTGGGTGGAACCAAGGAACATATTGCACGTGAAAAGGATGGCACAGAGGATACTCAGGGGAGAAGCGCAAAACAGTAATTACATGTGGCACAAGGTATTACAGGAATCAAGTTTTGCGAAGTTTTTTTAGGTTTATTACTAACAAACAAACAAGAAAGAGGCTATTCGCCCCGCAGCACTTCGGCGCTAAAGTTCAAAGAGTGGGGCAGATCATAAAATAAAATCTTTTATTGGCCAGCTGTGGGGCAAATAGCAGAAGTGCTTGTCCTATTCGCCCCGCCTTGGTGCCAATAGCAGAACTGCTTCTCTTGTCCGCCCCGCTGCTGATTTCTTTCCCCTGATTCACCCCGTTGCGGGGCGAATAGCCACTTTCAACGAGGAAAAAAAAAAGATGACTATGATAGCATTAAAACACAAAAATTGAATGTTAATATATTTGTATCTCCCCGGACGATAGTCAGGAGATACTATGGTTTAGTGCCGGGGCCGCCGCCGCGCCCACCACCGCCGTGCATGCAAAGATTTTCTGTTCAAGGTTCTGGAGGCTTCAATGTTTATAGGATTTTTTTCTAAATTTGCATAGTCAAAGATGTTTACTTGACAATGCTCAAGATCAATTTTCGGCAATTTCCGACATCCAATATGGCCACCGGCGGCCAAGAGTAAAAACTGTAACATAGCAACTGTAAAAACTTGCAAGTAATCTTTGATGGGGATCGGCGAGATACATGACTCGGTCCCTGTGGTGACTGAGTAATCTAGTTCTTTATTGTTTCTATTTTTTCCGACACTATAATACCACTAACCCAGTACATTATTTTTCATATTTATGGATACAAGTTGTTATGACTTCGTATAATGATGCGTGGAAAGTAGTTCAGTCAGGACAATTTGTCAAAAACTTAAAACATCATTGCAGTGAATTGATTTGCCATATTTTATAATTTGGCGGCATGGCTCTGTTCTGGGGCCTCCCCGCCCACCCACATGCATGCATGAAAAGCCAATAGGCAGGGCAAGCCAAAAACCTCCTTGCCCTTCCATGCATACAAGTGAGAGCCAATGGCGGAGAGAGCAGCAGAAAACCCCCCCATGGGTACAGAACAGAGCGTGAGCATCGAGGTGGGTTGCGAACGAGCAGATGAAGCAGCAAATTGTGGGCAAGCTAGTGCCTTTAAATAGGGCGCCTTATTAGATTGCCAATTGAGTGCCTGGAGGGAATCAGCAGAGTATCAGCTGATGTGGGCTTGGCTTACAATTGAACCGTAATTAGTGAAGGTATGCTTGCGAGCTAGGCGTGACTCCGTGCCTGCCTGAACTACCGCTGCGCTCAATTTGTTGGGAAACACATCTAAACGACTAGGTGCTATCAACCAAACTTTGTTGCGCAGTTGGTAGCGAGTATGGCATAGTGATTGGTAGCTCAGTGGTTCAATTCTCCTCATTGCCGCAAATATGTGCATTGCATGTTATAACAAATTGAGTATTCATTTCAGCTGCTCAAGAACTACTTCTAAGAGCTAATAAAACAGTGGGAGACATAGGTGAGAAAGATAGGGAAGGATTGCAAGGTACGTACAGGGAGCTGAAGGGAGGAGACTGAGAAGCGAAGTGTTTTTATTTCCCGTCAGGCATCTCTAGTATAAGTGCGCAGTTGACGTTGAAAAGACGTCCAGAATGACCACATATTGACTAATTTTTAACCTTGTGCAGAGGTCTGGTGGAGGTCAATACGGGACATCCAGAAGATGTCGTAAAAACACATCATAAAAACTTTCATTCTGGCTCCTCAGGGAACGTCATTTAGACATATGAGGAAGACCTCAAAAAGACGTCTTTTGGATGTATCCTTGCTAGGTGGGTAATTGCCTGTCTCTCAGATTGAGACAACCGCACCGATCATTTGGCCACAGCCTCGGGTTCAATTCGCCCACGAATACCCATCACACGCGGGGTCGGATGCTGCTGCAGCAGGTTTATTAATATCAATGACGACCAGCGCAGACGATTCCGGCGAATTGGCCATGCCAGGGCGCGGCTCGAAAATGAAAGTTCACTATTCTGACAATAACAGAAGGGTAGAGCATATTAAGGGTCATTCATATTTTGTTTCTAGGGTTTTATTGGACACTGGATGCTCTCATTCTAACTGATCTTTGAAAGAAATAGTGTCCGTCAGGAAAAGCTGAGTGGTGGTCGGTGGATTCAGAGTGTTGGTTGGGGCTGACCAGCGCCGACCAGCATTGGCAGAACCCTGGTATCATAACATGTTGAATAAATTCTGACACAAAAACAAACTTTTGTGAGACATTTTGGAGATGCTACTAATTAGCAAATACATAAGTTATAATACTGATTTTCGGTAGACTGAGACATTATATCAATGAACCAATCCCACAAATTTCATTTATCCTTGATAATTCAGAAGTTATGACTTATTGAAGTTGTCATATTTTATCGTAACACTTGTTTTTACACAAAATTGGGGGCCACACCCCCTTTTTAAGTCTCTATATCTCAAAACTAATGAAGATATGGGTCTAATATTTTGCATGTATACTGGCTACAAGAGCATTATGTTCTGTAAATCTGAAGAAAATTGGAGGTTGTCAGTTGGGAGGCCTCCAGTGATTTCAGATGGAATTACCCTCCAGCTCTGGCATACCTATACCGTCATCAGTTTAAAATTTACCTCTATGTAAAAAATGTATTTATTTTTGTGCGGCATCCACAAATCTCCATCTCATCCATTCTAAGCCGTTTTGAATTACTTGACTCAGTTTAAGAAGTATTAGGACGTTTATCATTTTTGACTGAACTTTTGAAGTACTTATGCTATACACGTGTGAGTGTTCTAGCACTCTTATTATCTCCTGAAAAATACAATATCAACATCATAGAACATTACAGAACATTTGGGGACAAATGCGCACATATATTTTAGCATTTTTTTCAACATTTTTGTATTTCATAAATAGGACATATTATCATTAGTTCTGCTTGCAAGATGGCAGTTTTCGGATTTATACAGATTTTCCATTATGTCCTTGACATCATGGAAGAACAGTGACCACTATTAATTTGATTGTTTTGGTGTGATCAGGCGTGGCACATGGGGTGATTTGAGTTCTCAATAAAAATAGGGTCAGGAGATAAAAATTCTGTATAGAGTCTCCAAAATAGCCAAAGTTTAATTTCACAGACCAAAAAAGAAAGAGCAAAGTCCAGAAACACATTTGTCAATTTGTACTTTATGAAATGAGGGGGTTTCCTATGCAAAAATAGAACCCAAATTGAAGGACTCCAAGTCAGCTGCCCATTATACAGTCAAAAGATAGGGAAAACAGGCCGCTTAAAATTCAGTAAATGCAGTGGCATGTAACATAAGGCTTTTACTGCTCAGGATTGGTTCATCCGGCTCACCAGCTTACAGAACAGATGTCTGACAGCTCCACCAATTGCATTGCAGCTCTAGGAGAACTCTGGTCTGGAACTGTCCTGTCACACAGTAGCTCACTGTCTGACAGATGCCAGCTTAAAAGGTGTTGTAGCTATCCAGAAACCCCTCCTGAGACGAGTCGTTCCGGGCCAGAGAACACAAGAACTGGACAGTTGATAGGTGGAAACTTATTCTATGTATGAGTCTACATTTGACTTGTTTGGCTCCAAGAGTCTATGCGTGCCATCATTCCAATGAAAAGTTCCACAAGGACTGTGCACAGTCAAGGGTTAAGCATGGTGGTAGTCATGTGATGGTCTGGGCATGTTTTGGTGGATAGGAGACTAAAGACCTGTCAAAATTGATGGTGTAATGAGTAAGGAACAATAGCTGGAGATCCTAAAGAACCCTGCTATCCCCTCCGGACGCCATCTGCTGGGCCGCAGCTTTTGCTTCCAGCAGGATAATGATCCCAAACATTCATTCTTGCTGTACAAAGGTTATCTGGAACTTTGTGAGCATCTGCGCCCCCCGAAGGTGATGTCATGGCCTCCACAATCTCCAGACTTATCCTCCTTCAAGAAATTGTGGGATTACTGTATCTGGATGCTAAAGTCAGATCCAGAAACCCAAGCAACACCAGACAATTATGTGATTATTTACAGGAAGAATGGCAGGGAGTAAGAGGTGACTCTATGCTCAAATTATTGGAGAGGATGTCAAAAATATGTAAGGCTGTGATTAAGGCCAAAGACTCTGTGTGATTACATTTGATATGCAAAGTCATTTTAATGGTACAAATAGTAAAGTGGTCTTTATTTAAATAAGCACTCTTTTGGATATTTTCTACTGAGCTGTGAGAACATCACACACGTAAATAGCAACGTCCTAATGCTTTTATCTGGTCATCAAAAACCATTGCCAAGTGCCTTAAAGGGATAGCTCACTATTTTTGAAGTGGGGTTGTATGAGCTACAAATTGCCCCTATGTACATTAGATGCAATAGAAAGCTCCCTGCTCTTCCCCAGTTAGGCGCACCAGCACATAGTGCTGGGGGGAGATTTACGCGATACACTGCAGTGAACGGTCCCAAAGTAACAGAGTATTTTGAGTATATTGAGGTCTCAAATTAAAAAAAAAATAAAATTCCCTATTATAACCAGCACAGCAGATACACAGTATGTGGCTACATAGGCCCTGTGTAATATCAATTTGTGCTGCAATGTTACAGTAGACTTTTTCACAGGTGTTTCACTCTCTTACCTGATGCATGGGTACAGCAGTGCTCTTCAGCGTGCACCGTTGAGATTTTCCTGAATGTGGCCTCACAAAATCCTCTTTGGAAAAATTAACACTGCAAACACGGAGCTCTTTTAGGGATACGGGTGGCGTATCAATATGCCCTTTGCGCAGAAGCCAAATTTGGCTATTTATGGGTTACCCAATCTGATGCTTTATAATTCAAGATTTAAGCTTCATAAAGAGGATGAACGTGGCTCAACTCAGAAAAGACACTTACAGCATTTAGAATTACATCGTATTTCAGTTTAATTTCATGATTTTGGTAGAGAAAATGGGCTGTAAACATAAAAAAACTTCAATAGAATTCACCATTGAAACTGTAAAAAAAATAATTCTGAGGATTGAAAAATAGCTGGGGGTTAAAACAATACATTTCTGGGATAATAAACTCCTAGACCACAAGTACTCCTCATCTGAACATGAACTATTTAATTATCCACTTTTTATTAGCCAAATAAGATAGCTATCCAGGTGGCTCCCCAAACTCCCAGAGCCTTGAAAATGGCGCACTTTCAATTCATAAAATAATCATATTTTTAACGCAAATCAACTTTGTACTCATGAAGTTCAATATGAAGGGATGATTTTCTGGTTGAATTTAGCATGAGTTTATCAATATAGGTGCAGCTGGACATCACTGATCACCACTGACCTCTCCAAACCAAAAACATGCCTTTTCTCCACGATAAAGTTCAGAGTCTCGTCCATTTATCCACAAAGCCGCGTCAGCAAGCACAGTTACTCATTAGAGGAACTGCTTATTTTACAGCCAGATCGTTCACTCAGACGGAAAGCTTGCTGTTTACAAGTCCAATCATCCCAGCGAAACGCAAGCTTGTACGCTTTTCACACCCTCTATGGAACAAGTATAACTCAGGTCACAGTTATAGCTGTTCGCACTTTAAAAGAGCGTAAATGCAAGGCATTCCGTTTCATTGAATGTGGTATAAATTCTAAAACTGATCGCCTAGTTAAGAAAAATGCCAGCACACTGCAGTATCGACTACTCTTGTTACCCAATGTGACAAACTAGCTCTGTGATCTCGTTGGTAAACCAAAAATAAGAAATAGCTGGCTAGTTAGCTAGCAGGCTAAAAGTAAGATAGAGCTACACCATACAAAGACAGATCTACTCACTTTTCAATAGAATTATTGAGCTGCTCCTCAAAAGTATCAATGCTGTCAGCCCTCCTGTCTGTTCCATTCAGAATAACTGCTATTTTAAATCTCAGAATCACATTTCCATCCCGCAAATAAGCTCAGCTCTCCAGGCTCAGTTCTGGAGGTTTTTTGTTCCCATGCAACCAGGTCAGTCTGAGCTGCGTAAAGTTAACCTAACCCTATTATGCAAGTATTTTAATATGTTTTATAAGGTCCAATCAATGTCTTTCACTTACTGAGGAAAGCTTATACTGTTTGCAATTGGATAAAAATCGTGTCAACCAACTGGTAATTACCAGGAGAATTTCATGTGGGCGTGAACTACAGCTGGGCTTTCACGCAGATACTATTGAATCACCATTAAAGTGATTGGATTTCCGTGAGAGCTTGTATGAGGCTCTAAAAGACGGCTAAATTCTTCAACTGACATATCTACGCGTGAATCCATGATAGGAAATTGCGCGTTTTTAATATGTGATGACTGGAATTGATAGCAGAATTACATAGTGTCAATACCATGGCGAATTTTTGTCTCAGGAAACTGATTTTTTTTTTTAACTACTTGGAATACCATTGGGTCACTGTAACTGAAGTGGTTGCGACAGAGGACAACGATTTTGACTGTCACAAGAGATCTTTTTTTTTTAATCTGCTGGATAGATACTATGGGCAAGGATATTGAGCAGTTTGCACATCAGGCTTAGCTGAGGAGTTTAATTCATACAACTCCTGAAAAACAGGGATAGGAGTGAACTCGTCAATATTCTATACTGTGTTCCAGCTCTACTTGCTTGTGAATATTCAATAACTGATCCAGGGGTGCCATCTAGTGATAGAGTAGTGCAACTGCTTCCATAAAAAGAGCTGCTCTATGTCCGCAGGCGTCTACATCTGCAGAAAGGTGATACCCATGTTGAGCGCAACTAGCCACAGCTGCCGAAGTCCAATATTCCACAAAGGAATGCGAAGGAAGCTGTAAGTGCACCAGAATACAGCTTTGCTTTCAAATCCAGGAAAGCAACACACACGGACCATTTTCGAAATGTTTGCACAAGTTTAACGACGGACCGACCTCGCAACCGCAGTGACTGTGACCCAAACAGCTGATCGCTACAGCGCGCAGTTTACTCCGATGGCATACGTCATTTGGCTAGTTCAAGAGCAACCGTGTTTTTTCCGAGCAGCTGAAGCAC
Source organism: Gymnothorax javanicus (assembly GCA_029692085.1). Taxonomy (NCBI): domain Eukaryota; kingdom Metazoa; phylum Chordata; class Actinopteri; order Anguilliformes; family Muraenidae; genus Gymnothorax; species Gymnothorax javanicus. The sequence goes on along the minus strand of CM056193.1, from coordinate 165,558,758 downwards.
TGTAAATTTGTGTAATATAGTGTACAATTAAAGTGGTGTATTATTTTCAGGTAGTACCTCTTTTATACTCTGATACTTTGGGACCGTTCACCGCAGTCTATCGCATAAATCTCTGCCAAGCACTATACGCTGGTGCGGCTAACTGGGAGAGAGCAGGGAGCTTTCTACTGCACCTAATGTACGTAGTGGCAAGTTGTAGCTCATACAACCCCACTTCAAAAAAAGTGAACTATCCCTTTAAGTACATGAACATTCAAGGTCCTGAATGTCTGTTCAGAGTGTGTTTGAGAGACAAACATTATCACATATTTGAAATTTCAAAGTTAGCCTTTTTGTAAGTGTTAATTGTGAGTAAAAATGAATGAATTATCAATGAAGACATTCTAATCATTTTGAAAAATCAAAAATTAAGGCACTAGATTAAGTCTGCCTTGCTTTGTCTTTTTTCACTTTTTTGATGATGTGGACACAGGCTATTTTTTCATTGTACTATATTTAAAGGAAGAAGGTGTTATGCCTCATAGTGCACTTAAATATAACAACTTCATATTGAATTTCATATATGCTATTTGAAAATTTCTTTTAAACATCAATGATCTTGAATGTTGTTTTCGTTGAAGACGAAATTTATTTACTTATTTATTTATTTTGCTGATCCGAAAAATGATCCGATCCATGATTCAAAAGTCATATGACCAGAGCTGTGAATTTTGTGATCTCTTACTGTCGTACTCTAACTGCCAGCATCTGCAGTTAGTTACTGACATGGCTTTAAGCTGAAAGTGTTCCGGGAAGACTGCTCTCGTGTAACCTCTCTGATAGCTCCTTGCTCCCCACAGCTGAAATCAGCGCTTTGAGACAGCCAGCAAGATGTTGGATCCAGAACAACATCCGGTTGATGCGAGGATTGAGGAGAGAGGAAATATCGATTTCCTACTATTAAGCACTCCCAATCAATTTGGCTTTAATGGTTGAAACATCCGGGTCTACTAAAGTGCGGGATTTCGTTTTTTCTCCAAAACATTCAGCAACTTATTGTGTATGAAAAATGTGTTATTTTTTTAATGCAAATCTTACATATTGCCACTTTACAAAACTTGTTAATCAGACTTATAAATCCTAAGGTCCAAAATTGTTGGGAAACTAACACTACACATTTCAAAATAAAAAAGGAGTTCAAGCTGAATCCCTGCAAACGTAGCATCATAACTGTGGGACTGATCATTTAGATTTATCAACTAATGAGGGAATTACCCATAGCATTACTGGGGTTTTTTCTCACCCATTTAAAAAAATATGAAGATTGTTTAAGGTTTTGGAATAAAATTACATTGTTAACCAGGTTTAGAATTGGCTGCATATGTTTGTTTCTACACAAATTATTTAAGATCTAGTTTTAGGAGGTTACGGAGAATGTAAAATAAACACTCATTTTTTTTCTTTACAGTTTGTGAGGATGTCAAAGGAGATGTCCTGTTCTTGATAGATGGCTCAAGTAGCATAAGCAGAACTGAATTCATGCTGATGCAGCAGTTCATGTCATCCTTCATAAATATGTCTGAAATTGGTCGGGACAAGCTGCATGTCGGTGTCTTGCAGTTCAGTACTACACCTGGTGAGGAGTTCCCCCTGAACAGATTCTATGACAAAGGGAGTATCATTCAAGCTATCAACTCCATTCAGCAGTTGGAAGGTAATACTTACACAGGAGCTGCACTGTCCTTTGCCTCAAAGTACTTTGACTCACCCAAGGGAGGACGTTTAAATGTGAAACAGTTCTTGGTTGTGATCACTGATGGTGAGGCCCATGATGAAGTGTCCAAGCCAGCTCAAGAGCTTAGAAATAAAGGCGTGTTCATTTACTCAATTGGAGTGCTCAATGCAAACAGTTCCCAACTGTTCGAGATCAGTGGCTCCCAGGACAGAGTCTTCACAGTGAGAGACTTTCATCAACTCAAAAATTTAAAAGAGCAACTTCAATTCAAACTATGTCACCCTGAGCCAGGTGAGTATTGTAGGTGCTTAAAATACAAAACGACATAAAATGTAAAAAAAAAAAAAAACAACAATGTTTTAAAATGAACGTACTTCACAAAATGCAATTGGCAATACAACTTTGTCAAATACCTAACATTATTGTACTTTTCATGGACTTTAACAGAGTGCCAGAGGATATCGAAGGCAGATGTGATCTTTTTAGTGGATGGTTCAGGAAGCATCGAAGCTGATCAATTCCAGAGCATGATAAAATTCATGATATCAGTAGTTAATAACACAGACTTTGGGGAAAACCATACCAAGTTTGCAACAATCATCTACTCAGACTCTGCAAAAATCAGTTTTACTCTGAACCAGTACAACACCAAGACAGGGGTCAGAAGAGCTATTGCCAACTTGAAGCCACCTGGTGGTGGAACATACACTGCCCAGGGCCTGCAGTACTCGTTGGACTACTTTGAACCACAGTATGGTGGTCGTGCTGCTGAAAAAATTCCTCAGATCCTGATAGTGCTCACAGACGGGGCGGCCACAGATAAAGACAAACTGCCTGAGAGTGCCAGGGCAGTGAGAAAGAAGGGCATCAATATTTACAGTGTTGGAGTGATTGGTGCTCTTGAGGAGGAACTTCTTATCATGGCTAATGATATAGATAAGGTCTTCTATGTGGACAGCTTTCAAGCCTTGGAAGTGCTCTACAAAAACATGTCCAATTCACTTTGTGCTGAAACAAAACCAGGTAGGCACACAATTTGTGGCTTCCATCTTTCTGTCTTGGTTTTAAGTTAGTCTGGATGTGTGTACAGGTGTTGGTTTTCGGTTACATTAAGTGTTAATGTGTAATTTTTTTTTTTCAAATGAAAAATGTGAAAAAAAATACACACGATGCATTCCCAGATTGACATTTTTGTTGCAAATTTTAGAAAATGCATTAGCATATAAGTAAACGCTGAAATAGATGCACTGCTATAAATATGAGCTTTGTGAAGCTCATAACATATTGTTTTTGTTTTGGCGGCTTCACATATGAATTGATCCACTTCTATTAATAAATGGATTTGCCTAGATGGGGCCCACATGGAGTTCATGGACAAAAGTACCTGAGCCCCAATAAGCAACCCACATAGCGCCCATCTGGGATCCGGTTAGGATTGCTGACTGGGGTGTGAACCTGCTCTTTATAGTAGCTTGATGTTCAGGTCTCGTTGGCATTTTGAATGTTTTGTTCTCACCCTACACAATACTGCATACATTCATAAGCAAAAATTATTTTCCTGGAACTATGATAAATGAAGTTGAAACACTGCTAATCTAGGCACTCAGGTCATTTTCAGGACTTTGGGGGGCATGGTAAAATGATACTTGATTGACAACTACCTTTTCAATCAAGTCATTTAAATATTCCCTTGTCCCAATCCTGCTGAAAAGAGCAATTTAAAAAATGAAAAGCAGGCAAGCAGTCCACAGTGATTTTGAGTCACAGGGGCATGATTTTTACTGTACCGTATAACTTGTATTTAGCGTGATCAATTGTCTGCATGAGTAAAAAAAAGTCCCCCCCCCCATACAGCATATATTACACTAGCAAAACTATGAAGCCACGCAAAATGTTGGTCTAGCTAACTAGTAAGTTGGCCTTATGATTAAATTAATTTGATATTACAATTAGCCAAAGTTAGCAACTGAGCTTACATTTCTGGGAAAAAGTATTTGCCCCTTTCCCGATTTCTTCTATTTCTGCATATGTGTCACATCAAACTAATTTTACAAAGATAACTTGAGAGAACCCAAAATGCAGGTTTTAAATGAAGATTTAATTAATTGAAGGAAAAAAGCTATTCATGTTAAGAAGTAGGCAGGGGAACACCAGATGCAGGAACTGAAGTGTTTATTGAAACACAAAACACTAGGAGAAAATAGGCACACAAGCCAGAAATAAAACACCGTGCACATGCACTGAACAAATGGGAAAACTAAGGTACACTGCCCAAGGCAGGGGGAAACAGAAGTACACACTCCAAGAGTGGCTAAACTAGAAAAACAAAAACTGAACCTAACTAGACTGACGGACACACTGGGAGACTTAAACAAGGGGCAGACAAGACTCGGGAATCATACAAAGGAAATACTCGAAAGTCACAGGGAGCTGAGACTTCACCATGCAGAGCAGAGTCTAACAAAGTTCGTCTGATGTCTCCTCCCATCTCTGCCACATTTATAGTCACGAGAGGAGGCGGGGACTCGAAAAGCAATCTTGACTGGAACAGAAACACATGGGATTAATAAACAAATTAACGAGGACCGGGTAAACCAAAATGACTCTAGACAAGACGCTGAGACCATCAATCAAACTAGACAGTTTAGATTACCTTAATCTAAATGTGACGAGTAAAAAGCACCACGAGAGAAGCAAAGGAAAGCATAGCTTTAAACGCAGTTAATCAGGGAAAGCTTAGGCAGGAATTACAAAAGCTAGAAACACTCGCTCTCGCTAATGAGTTAATAAAGGTTAATACTACGTGACGAAATATTTACAATCACCCTCAAATGAGTGCTGGTTAGTACGGGTTAGTAATTATCCTATCAGAGAACGCATTCACTCAGAGTTTAGCCAGACCCAGAATTAAGCACAGGTGGAAACAATGAATGAAATACCACAGCCGAAACCGAAAGAGGAAACGTGATTGGACAACGAGACGCAGGCATGCTGAAGGCTGTCACGCGACATCACTGGAGATTGGCAGAGAGGGAATCGATCATCAGACGGCAGAAATGAAAGCTGAAAAATAAAACGAAAGTAAGGCACGGGAGAAAAAGCACAAGCACAATGACAAAACAGCACACATGAGGCAGAACCATCACAATTCAACCCTTTCAGCAAATGTAAGCTGAGCCTTTGTGCTCTTTTAGGTCAGCCGAGGTTTTAGGCTTGCAGCTCTCCCATGGATGCTGTTTTTGCCCAGTCACTTTCTTATCATGGAATTGTCAACACTAACCTTAACTGAGGCAAGTCAGGCCTGCTGTTGTTTACATGTTAGTCTGGGTTCTTTTTTAATCTCTTTGATGAGTCATCAGTGAGCTCTTTGAGGAATTTTGGTAGGCTGGCTACTCCTGTGAAGATTCATAACTGTTCCAAGTTTCTTCCATTTGTAGATAACAGCATTCAACATGGTTCGCTGGAGTCCTAGAATCATAGAAATGGCTCAACCCCATCCAGACTGATAGGTGTCACCAACTCTGTTTGTCATATGTTCTTGAATTTCTTAACAACGCATCATCGTGTGCTGCTTTTTGCTTGCATCACATCACCAGATTTCTATTTTAGTGATATCTAGATTAGTTCTGGCAGAAATCATGACTGGGTGTCTCTTGTGAAACTGAACCCAGTTGTCAGTTGAATTTGTATAACTGGATGATTAAGTAGCTAAGGCAGCAATTATTTTTACCTCGCCCGCGATGGAGTCAGCGGGGTGAGATATTGTAATCTGTGCGGTTTGTTTGTTACGATTTCGGCCAGTATGTTAGTCAGTTGCATTAATTGTCTGTTTGTTTGTTTGTTTGTCTGTTTGTTAGTAACACGCTTTTTTACCCTTTCCATGTTGTCTATGTTCATGAAACTTCACCATATGATAGAGGAAGTTCGTCACCAGAAGCGTATGCTTTTGTTAGTCCCTAGGTTAAAGGTCAAGGTCAATGTCACCAAAAACATTAAAACCACATTGTGGTTCATAACTTTGCTCCTATTACAGCTAGAGACTTGAAACCAACTCCATTCCATTTCGGAGATCTGTGCACGATTTCGGCAAGTCTTAATTCTATGAATGACCTTTCATTTGTCTGTTTGCTTGTTTGCGTGTCCGTGTGTTAACAATCTAGGGTTTACATTGTTGCCCTGATTGACTTTGAACTCTCACAATAGGTGGGAAATGGTCCTTAGATTACCTGATTAAATTTTGGGGGTGATTGGGGTCAAGGTCATCAGAATCGGTTAAATGTCAGGGGATCGAGGTCATCGTGAAAATAATATATTTTCCATTACAACTCAAAAAGGGTTCCAAATAGACAAATGTTTCCTATTATTAGCATGTATGAAGTCCTATGTGGGCTTTTATTGGACACCATGAACTTTGGCCTTGAGTAACCCTGAAAGGTCAAACTGAAGGCCACAGATTTTCAAAGGACTATAAGTTGAAAACGTTTGAGATCGTACTAGTAAAACTGAGTCAACATCTAAAGCACTGAAATGAGTGCTGGCGGGCGAGGATTATTTTGCCTGGCAATATTTGTTTTCACATCCGGCCAGATGGGTTAGACAACATTTTTCATTCAATAAATAAATACATCGAGTAAAAACTGCATTTTGAGTTTGCTCAGGCAATCCTTGTCTAAAATTAAACTCAGCTTTATGATCTGAAGTATTTAAGTGTGACAAATATGCTAAAATAGACTAAATCAAGAAGGGGCCTGATAGTTCTTCACAGCGCTATAAGTCCCATTTTGTCTTTAAAGAAATACTGCGGTCTTCTGGTGAAAGTGATATTACACTTATAATCATTCTACTGAAGTCAATTTAAAGGGCTCAGCATACCCATGTACATTTTAACAAGGTATACCAGTCAGTCAGGAGGGGCAGCAATGAGATCAGATGAATGTGATTGAGGATTCCAAACTGGGAGAAAGAGGGAATGGGGCTTTTTTGATCCAAATGTTTTGACTGTATACTGTTAACACAGTCTGTTTCTCCCATACAGTGTGTGAAAAGGAGATGGTTGATCTTGTTGTACTTATGGATGGATCCGGCAGCATTGAAAATATTGAGTTTGGCACCATGAAGACATTTGTGTCAGACCTGGTTAACAGGTTTCAAGTAAGCCAGCAAAATGTGAGAATTGGGATGGCTCAGTTCAGCACTGACTTCCATAAACTGTTCTATCTTAATCAGTATGAGAACATAGCTGATGTCAAGGACCGTATCCTGGAGATAAAACAGGTTGGAGGGGGAACCAACATCGGCAAAGCCCTGCATTATATACAGGAGTTTTTTAAGGCTTCCACAGGCAGCCGGATTGCCCAAAAGGTCACTCAGAACCTGGTTGTGATCACAGATGGAGAGTCTGAGGATGAAGTAGACCAGGCAGCAAAGGCTTTAAGGTCCTTGAACATTAATTTGTTTGTCATTGGTGTGGGTGTGTTCAACACTTTTAAGCTGCAGCAAATTGCCGGGTCTGCGAACAGGTACTTCACGGCTGAAAACTTTGACAGTTTGGAGAAGATAAAGGAGAATGTTGCGGATACTATTTGCAGACCTCCCCCCCTGCCGTCAGAAAGTAAGCATAGAACATACTCAATTAGGAGAGGGGTTTCCAGCCACATTCTAGAACAAAATACATTATTTTTATAACTGCCAGCTGTCTCATTACAAATATAGGCAATCTAAACTAAACCCTTTCATAAGGTTTTTTTTTCCAAGTGTGAGATAGTAACTGAATACTAAATACAATCATATACACAATATCAATAACACAATTCCAATAATTGTGTACAGTAATCATGTAGTGGTAAAATAATAATGCTTTAAATCTGTGTTTAGCCTTGATTTTAAATTCTTTTAATAAAACACATGGTGGTGTGTACTACCCAAACAGCATGTGAGAAGAAAAATCAGTCCACATATATCCTGAGATGAAAAGCAGTCCATGTATTTGTTTGGTGGTTAACACAATTCACGCTGTGATTGTTTTTCTCTACAGTATGCTCTGTGGATATTGGAATTGGATTTGACATCTCCCACTGGGCAAGAGCTGATCTTCTCTTCAGCAGTCAGCAAAGGTTGAAGGCATACTTGCCTGAGATCATCCAAAAAGTATCTTCCCTGGATGTACTCTGCTGCTCTGAACGCAAAAAAATTAAGCCCAACATTGGCTTTCTGCTGGCTGGCAAAGAGGGGGGAATCATCAATGATTATGAGTTTGAGTCATACAATGAGAAGGTGGTTCAGAAGGTGATGGCCCTGCAGTCCTCTGAACCAACCTTCTTTAATGTTCAACTGCTGAAGGCCTTCTCCACAAAGTTCCAAAAACAGTCCTGGGCTGGTGTGAAGGTGAGCTGACCATGGGAGCTTGATGCGGAGATGCAGGTTCTAGAGTGGAATGCATTTGAATTCTGAAAATAAGGATATAAATTGGGCCTGCTTGGCCAAGCTTATGCAGTCATGGAAAACAGGCACAGATTGAACCTGTCCCATGCTAGAATGAACTAGCTGACAGCCGTTCAAATAGCTTTGCATCATCCAATGACAATTAAGGTGGAAAGATTAACATGGAGTGGACACTTACCCTAAATGTGTGAAATTTTGTGTTTGCGCATCATAAAACAATTCAGAACTTGGAATGCCCACGAGTCTCTAGTGCTCTTTTTCCTGAGTCAGTAGTGTTACTCTACTTAAATCTTTTGGTTCGACAAACTTACGTGCCAGCCTGACAATGATGAAGACAGTCAAAAATTTTAGGAAGTATGGCTGTTCCCCTTTCACTGCAACCATCTGACATTTTATGTTAGGATGTTTCCACAAATACTGACTTTGCATGATGTCACTGACATAGCTTCTCTGGAGCATTCTTGTTTTTTCATGATATTCTCCCGCAGATCCTGATCATATTTACAGATGGATTTGATGACATCATTGAAAAGCTGGAGGCAGAATCAGATAACCTCAGAAACAAAGGTATGACAAGTGCAATGGACTACATACTCTGTTGGGACCTCTCTTTTTTTCCTGTGCTTGTTTCTTACAATACCCGCAGACATTCTACTATGCTCCTGGAATAGGAATCCAAGCATTGCTGTTAGTGGGTCTGGATGGAGTCCGCAACCCCAGTGATCTCCTCATGGTTGAATTTGGGAGAGGTTTTGGATATTACCAGCCCCTTACCATTGATATGCTCAATGTGGCCAGTGTCGTGTTAAAGCAGATTGTGAGTATTAGTGTCAGTTTTCTGTGATTTATTTATTTTTAATTTTATTTAGAATTTTTTTAAATGATTCACTTGTTTGTTGTCATTTTTTCTGTTACTGTCTTGTTCTATGTGTCTTTGATCTGTTTGACTCTGTCATTTATGAATTGTTATTTTAAGCGTCCACGTGTCCATGCTTTCATGATTTTGAAACATATTAATTGCTGACTTTGATTGGTTAACTTGCCTTACACTAGCGAAACACGGTCAAACCTGCTCTGGGTCATTTTTATGTTTACTAGTATAGAAATTACTTTAAAAGAACTCTGGTTCTTCAGAAACCACTGGTGTTCGGCAACCTAATTTGAAGCTTACTGATTTTCTCAGTGTCTAATTTGATCGGTTTAAAAATTTTCTTTTCTGAAATTTCTTTCGATATAGAAGTATAAACACAGCATTTAAAATGGTTTTTTATTGATGGCACACATGCATATTTCTGTCAAAATATGGCAAAAGATTGTAAATACCTTTGTACGTTAAATATGAAATGCACCTAATTAGGACAAATTAAATGCTTATTGAAATCCTAAGATTGCAATTGTGGCTAGAAAAAAACCAGCATACACAGGGAAACCCCAGGACTGAATTTGAGAACCACTGCATTAATGTTTCCAGTACCATAAAAGAAAAAACCCCTCTCTCTCACTGTCTTTTTCTTCCTGTCTGTCTGTTTGTCTCTTTCTCTCTGTCTTTTTCTACCTTTCTCATTAGGACACTGTTGTAGCACGGGAATGCTGCGGTGTGATGTGCAAGTGTTCCGGTCAAGAGGGGATACGTGGCACCAAAGGGCCAACAGGAAGTAAGGTGAGGCTCAAATATGGCTTTGTTAGTTGGATTTTAACCAGAAGAAAACTTTTGTTGATTTCAGCAAATGCATCATTGAACAAATGATGAGCAATGTTGTAATAATTTTGTATTTGTTCCCAATCAGGGTGAGCCAGGTTCAAAAGGTCATCCTGGTTTCCCAGGAGAAGAAGGAGGAACTGTGAGTCATTCATTTTATTGGTGGCACACATTAATGCTATCTGGTTGACCAATAAAATATAGACCATGAAGATTCAAGTCAGATATAAGTACATTGGCATTTAGTTACCATTGCCAATAATGGCAATTGCAGAATTCTGATACAAACCAATAATGAATTGTTTGGGACCCACTGAGGCATTTCAAAATTCAACTGAACCTTGACTGCATATTGAAAAGTTCAATTGCACATTATCCTTGCAGATGAATTCAAATCTGACTCCAATTCTTTTTCATCTGCCTCAACCTGCAGAAACTCTAACTGTAGCCTGTGAACCTTAATGTGCAAACCAATTACTATGGTCAAAATAAGGCACAAATAGGCTGAGGCGAGGCCTGTAGTAGAAGCTCAGAGAACAAATTTGGAAGCCCAGACAACGTTGAATGGTATATGCTGCATAAAATGTTTTCATGGATCTTAAATTTCTTTCTGTGAATGGGATGCTACAGGCCGGAAGTCGGGTAGATAGAGTTGCCCGTCAATTCGGCGTGCATTATGCGACAATTAGTCACCTCAGAACCAGGTTTAATGCCACTGGACACACGGCCGATTGACCCAGATCCGGTTGGCCACGTGTTACGACTCCAGCGTCTGACCGTTGTATCCGCTAGTTACATCTGCGGGATCGCTTCCGGTTGGCAACTCAAACTGCCGCTGAGATGCGTTTCTCAATCGTCTCAAACCACGATGAAATTCTCCGTCCAGTCGTCCTGCCGTTTGTACGACGTCACCGACTGATGTGCCAACAGGACAACGCGCGTCCGCATGTGGCACGTATCTGTGTGGAGTTCCTTCGGGCCTAAAACGTCCAAATCCTTCCCTGGCCAGCAATTTCTCCAGATCTTTCACCTATAGAACACTTGTGGGACATTCTGGATAGAGCGATCCGGCGATGTCAACCACGGCCAGCTACAGTATGTCAGCTAAGACAAGCACTGACCGAAGAGTGGAACAGCGTTCCACAAGCAACAATCAGACATCTGGTGATCTCTATGAGACGCAGGTGTACCGCCGTGCGCGACGCTAATGGAGGACATACAAGATACTGATAGTGTCATTGCTGTTTCGTAATGTTGAACTTCACCTTGTTAAAAAAAAGCCAACATGGCGAGATTCCAGCCCAATTTTCTGTTATATCTATTGTCTGAGATTCCTTCTTTCATTTGATACCAATAAAGTGTTGACTAATAACAGTTACACTTGATATAATCAAGAAATAGAAAATTGCATTTCTTTTTTTGGTCAGTATATTTGTCATATTCCATAGTGAATTTCAGTTGATAACTGTTAGTGTTAATAAAGTCATGGAACTCATTAAGTTGGGTTTCTGATGCTGTCCAAATGAAAAAAATGTCATCGATATACCTTGATATGAAGGGCAAGTAAGAATTGTACAAGTTATTGAAAACGATTTCTTGCTCAAAAAAGCCACAGTAAAGAGATGCAAAACTAGGAGCCATTTTTGCCCCCATACTTGTGCCTGACACCTGGAGGTAAAAATTAGAACCAAACGGAAAAATTGGATGCAAGAACAATTTCAATGAGATCAACAATACATTGAGTACTTGGAATACAGTCTGTCCGCTGATTCAAGAAAAATTTTACAGCTTGTAAATTCTACAGCTTGACGTACCTTTTGTCTATTCAAAAGGTACATTTGTGCACAGAGATTCAATGTCCATGGTAACTAAAAAACATCGTTCTTCTGACAGTTGAATGGATTTCATAATCTTAATAAATTCCATTGAATATTTGTCATAGGATGGGAGGGCAGTGACATGTGGTTGAAGAAAAAAATCCGGAAATGCAGAAATATTTTCAGTGAGGGACCCAATGGCTGCTACAATGGGCCTGCCTGGTGGTACATCGGTATAATAGTATACAAAACTGGTATGATAGGGAAATCCACCATCATGAATGAATATTCAGATTCAGTGATTTCATCCGTCTCTAGGAGTAGATCCAATTTACTTTTGATCTGCTGTTTAAACTCCAATGTAGGATTATGACTTAATTTTCTATAAAAGGTAGTGTTGCTTAATTGTCTGTAAATCTCACGATCATATGCTGCACGGTCCATAATGACGATGGCTCCACCTTTATCTGCATTTTGGATGACCAATGACTTGTCCTCTCTGAGAGAGTTCAATTCTATTCTGTTCTTTTCTTAAATTATTTGCTACCTTATATTCCCTCTTTTTACCTAGGAGAAGGGAAACATTCCTCTCCACCAATCTACAATATGTGTCTATTCATGCGTTCCTATTTTTAGGAGGAATAAAGGTGCTTTTACCTCTAAAAGGAGTGTGTGATCCCACAAGCCAGTCTCATTTCGTCCCCTTGTTCAAAAACCTGTGTATCTCTCGCAACCTCAGTACCTTGGGTGACAGATGCAGAACATGTAGAAAACGATCTGTCTTTTCCATAAAAAAATTCTTTTAATCTTATAGTCCGAAAAAATTTATGAAAGTTCACGATAGTCTCAAACTCACGGCAATGTGTGGTAGGAACAAAAGATAAACCTTTGCTTAAAGCAATAAGGCAGGCATCTGATAGCGGTTTACTGGAAAAATTGATTACGTTTTGTACCTGTTGCAGTTGTATCTCTGACGAGTCGGGTATGTTTCCCTTGCGGGAGCCCTTCCCCCGCCTGCATTTCTTCTTCCTCTCGTAGATGGTGGTTTGGATCCTTCCCTTTGTCCCATGTCCAAAAAAGAGTCACTGATATGGGAATTTGAACTGGATAATGTTAAGGGTAGTGTTAAGAGTACTTCACATTTAGTATGGACATCACTTTGCATTACAACAGAAGAGTGCACCCAAACACTGGTAAAGGAACAAAGGAGTTTTCTAAGATCAAAAATTTGAATTTTCCTTTGACTTGAGTTAAATGTGTTTCACTGGCTGAAGACAAGAAGCTGAAACAGATACATGATGAATATGGTTATATCTGATGATGTCTATATGGGTCACAAATTTCAGGCACTTGTTTTAGATTTGCGAAACACATTGAAATATGATAGCTGTAATTATGTGCCCCGTGCCCCCCCAGGAGGGAGGGGAGACATATTGTTTTTATACAGTTTCCCGTCCATGTTTGCGTCGGCATTCCCACTGTTTCCAGGCTGTAACTCGGAAACTGTTTCAGATATCAAACCTTGCACACTCTTTCAACATTGTATGTAGATGTGCCTTTTACTGTCTCTGAACATCAATGAGGAGGGGGCTGCACTGGGGTGAGGGGAGACATTTGTTTTTTTTTTGGCTTATTTTTTATAAATTTATCGAGTTGCCTTTGCGCTTCAAAAATGGGGTGAGCTACATTTTTTGCTAGGATCAAAAAGAATAGATATAAATACTCACAGTCTAGACGTGAAGCTCCAACTGTATTCACTGTTTTATTTCAAATCCAGTGTGCTGTGAAGAGCCAGAAGGGCAAACATTGTATCGCTCTTCAACAATGTCTGCATTTAACCATATTTTTTAAGTCATCTGACCTGAGACACCAGCCAGACCTCTCTGTTCTGCTACCTCTGGGAGCCTCCTAGTTTGAATAGTTTTGAGATTTTTACAGATATAGCCATGAAAAATGGTCTGTAAAGGGCAATTTTTTCCTGACAAAAACAACTTTTGAGTTCTTTGGTCTCATTTATATTGGAAAATGCTCAATTATTCATTTTCATTGATCATAACCATTGATTACAAATTGCCCATCTGTATCTTTCTGATGACATGGCACCTTTACATAACTTCTAACTTTAAAAAATATTTAGGAGTGATCTAAAAAATAACTGACAAGAAACTGACTCTGTCCAAATCACATTGTCCACTATCAGCAGTTTTAGTGTATAACTGTCTGACAATACAGTCTTGTGATGTTGATTATTCCCCTTTAAGGAGTTTACTTTGTAGTGGATTGCTGCTATTTTATGCAAGTTTTTGAGGCAATTTATTGCATGAACTCCCTTGATCACATGTAATAGTGAGCTCATCCAAAAGACACACACATCACAGAAAGAGTTTTATTTGGTGAACCAATGCAGTGTTTATTCAGGAATTAGATGGGGTTGGTAGTAATAAAACATGTTTTCCTATTACACTGCAGGTATACTACATTTTCAGATGCATAATGAAGGGTTTTGATCAATAATATGTGCACAAAGCGTTTACAAAATTGTCTTCTTTTGTTCTCTGCCGAGTATCGTCTCAAGCTCATGGGCTAATTCCTTATGTTTGACCTCTTTTTTACAGTGGCATGATCGTGTTATGATGACTTACCTCTGAATGAAGTCCACAGAATGATTATTATAGAGCGGATGGAACTTCTTTAGAATAAATTTCTATTCTGGGTCTATTTGCAGGGAGAGAGAGGTCAACCAGGATTAGACGGAACACAAGGGTCACAGGGCTGTCCTGGAGGGAGAGGTATTAAGGTAAGGCTGTTCACCAACAATGAAGTAGATGATCAGAAAATGGTTTTAAAGTACACCATGTCAAGTCACCACATGAAACACGGTTTTGACACGCATCATCTCAAGTGTTGGTGAAACTCTATCAGATGGCATACACTGATGAAAGAAGGCTTATGAACATTTTTTATTAGTTTCACAAATAATAGGTCATATTTTGGGACCAAATTGGCCATTTTGACTGCAGATTTTTTTTTTTTTTTTTGTTCACTTAGTCCAGGGGTGTCCAATCTTATCCAGAAAGGGCCGGTGTGGGTGCTGGTTTTTGTTACAGCCCAACGCTAACACACCTGATTCTACCCACCAAGGTCCTGATTGAAACCCCTGATTAGTTAATTAGTGGAATCAGGTGCAGTAGCACTGCTGGCTAGGACAAAAACCTGCACCCACACCAGCCCTTTGCGGATAAGATTGGACACCCCCGACTTAGTCCTTAATCAGTATTACTACCAAAGCTGGTCAAAATCAGTCATAATTTGAAAGTTACTGAGAGCTAATAAACATCTGCAATCAAAAAGGCCAACTTGGCACAAAAAATGTAACTATAATTATTAATCCCATTGTGTTTACCATCTCATAAAGTTTCAGAAACATCTGAGATGGTGGATGTCAGGCCTAGGTGATGTGATACCAAATTGCCCTCCTCTCAGAGGTGCCCAACCTGCATCAAGTGAAATAAATATGCTGTACATCTTGTATGCAAGGGTTAGAACTTTCATGCAAATTAATTTTTGAATGACTTGTCTGTCAAATTTTTTATAGGGATCAAGAGGCTACTGGGGCGACAGAGTAAGTGTTTGTTACTACGCAATATCCTCCCCACTGTGTCCTGTTCTCTTTAAAGGGTTTGAAACTATTAAAATTCTGACAACTGGCAATGCATTTTCCAAGCTACATTTATAGGTGTAATCATTTGCTGTATTGAAAGGGTTATTACCCACTGTATAGCTACATAGACAATTTTAGAACTTAATGCTTATGAAAACATATTAGGGAAGATATATTTTGATTACCGAAATGACTCCCTTACTTTGTTTTTGAATTTCTGGAAAAAAAATAAACCGAAGTGAAATGAAATTGAGTGCGCTTGCGTCATACACTGGCGGACATCATTCATTACCTGAGGTTAGATGAGGCTTACCAAGGGAAATATTTCTGATAGGTCTTCTCTCTCCAAATACAGCTTATCTTAATTATTATTATGAAGAAAATTGAAAATCAGAATACGCCCACAGGTGAACTTTTCTAAAGGGCGTAACTTCAATAAAAATGGACCTCAGAATGGGTATTTCACACCTTTCACTACAGATGTAGCTAAATCCACCTAACCTGAGAAATTAAGGATAAAATAATGCTTTGTTTAAGACTAAATATTTTGTGGCATACTGTAGATAATTAGTTAGTGGCCTACAGGAAAATTTACTGAAGGGATGACGCTCCACCAACAGCACTCCTTCCTCAGGCGTAACTGGCAAAGCAAGAAGCCAAGAACTATAATTAGGGGGTCCAAATAGTGTAAAAAATGTAAAAACCAACCCTGAATTGCAGTAATTGGTGACCTGATGCAGCTTTTATTCAGGAATTAAAAGAGGGGTGGGAGCGGGGATGGGATAGAAAGCATTTATGCTTTTAAAATACAAGTATATTACATTTGAGATGCATATTTAAGGGTTTTAATAATATGCTGTGATGATTATACAGCCCCACTTCATCTAAAAGCAGTCCTAATATATTCCTTCTCTATAATGTTTAGGTGAAAATGTATTGAAAAATACTATTGGCAGTGAGAAAAAAAAAAAATCATTCCCAAAAGTACATTGTATATTGAGGTAAAAATTGGGTAATATACAAAAACACTGAAAACAATTTTTTTTTTTATTGCAATTGAAAGGTGTTGCAAGTTTTATTTTTTGACGCTTGCTGAGTTTGCCGGGAAATTCAAGCATTGGACACCAGTAGACTGGGAACGAGTCCTTTGGACCGATTAATCAAAATTTGAAATTTTCTCACCCGAATGCAGAACTCATATGCGCCGTACAGTTGGAGAACATTTCAAAAATGGCTTTTTTACCCTTTCAGTAGAACATGGATGTGGTAATATTATTGTTTGGGATTCAGTCTTCTCAAAAGGAGCCAGTGATCTAATTAAAATCAATGGAATCATGGATCAAAAGCAGTATGACCACATTCTTATGAGGCACACATTGCCATCTGGAAAGAGAATGATTGGTCGGGGATTTTATTTTCAACAAGATAATGACCCTAAACACACTTCTAAGTGCAAGAATTATCTCAGTCAGAAAGAAACATCTGGTGACATAAAAGTTATGACTTGGCCTGCTCAAAGTCCAGACCTTGTTCTGATTGAGCAAATCTGTTGTAACATTAGGTGCATTCACAGTGCAAAAAATCGAATTTAAAAATCACGAAATTTCACCCTGCTGTCCTCACTGGCACGAAAACCCGCGAAGTTAGCTCTGTTGAAAAAAAAAAAAAAAAAAAAGCAAAGTTTCAGGAAGTAGTGCACATGCCCCGCTTATGTCGTTCAACCATGAATTCAAGCATTCAGTTGAGGTTTTCTTATCCGCGAGAATGAGGTAACCCACACTGCGCATGTTCAACAATTCATACTCCTCTGAAGCAAGAGCTGTGTATTTGCTGCAAATGTAAGCAAGCATGGAGTGAAGATAAGGCTATAATATTCGTAAAGGTTTGAAAGGAAACACTTTCTGATGAACTATTTGTAAGGGTGCGTTCAGGAACCAGAAGCGAGACCCAAAATATCCAGCAAACTTGTTCTTTATTAGTTCTAGGGTGGAAACCCCTGCAGGGCAGTAGGCAACGGTACAGAGTCCACAATCCAAAATCAGAATACAGTAGTCGTAATCCAGTTCGTAAACAGGGCAGCAAACACAAAACTCAGGGTCGGGCAAAGCAGGTTCGTTACATGGGCGCAGGTATACCAAAGACGCAGCAAAAATCAAAATCCGGGACGTTCCAGTCAGAAGTATAACAAGAAGAGTACAAGGCATCAACAACACAGCACGAGGAAAACGTTCTGACAAGAGCTGGTAGTGAAATGACTGCTTAAATACACATACGGGAAGTCACATGCTATAATAGGGAACAGGTGAGCTGGATCAGACTAATTAACAAAGAGATGAACAAGAGGAAGTTCCTAACCACATGAAATTGGCGAAAGCCAAAACGCAGACAGGGATTACACAGACAGCCTATGACAAACAGACGACTCCGGTTAGGGAGTTCTAAAGTGCACAGAGTGAGAGGCAGAACAGTGTTTAACAAGGTGTGGAGAATCCGCTGAAGCTCAGTAAAGTAAATTGAGTGAAGGCAAGGGGCGGAGACTAGAGCAGAGCGAGTGCTGAGAGCTCATTAGTCAATTAGTAATGTGCAGCTATACAATCCCTAGTGCTTGTTAGTAAGTTAGTACTATAAGCAATGTTAGTTAATGTTAATAATTTATCCAAAATAACAAACTGTTAGTATTTGTTAGTAAAGATAGAACAGAAAGGTTCTAAAAAGAAAGAAGAAAGAATCGGAATCAGGCAGAAGGGTGTCACAGAATCACACACAAATCACTGGCGTACAAGGAGTTCGGCACAGGAAAAGTTGATCAACGGTCTGACAAGGGCTAAGCAGAAGGGAGGGACTATACATACAGGAGGGAGGTAACAATCTAGGCGGAGCAACAGGTGTGGGGGATAATCTAAACATTAACTGAGAGGGCAAAACACAAGAGGTAATAAAACAATACAAAATGGGAAACAATGACAAAGACCAGTTTTCTCAGGACATCCTTAAACAACACAGCTCCATTCAAGGAGTGCCTAAGTGGGGAGATATGGGAGAAACAGATTAGTATAAGAGATAGTTGCAAAGTCTCTGCAGAAACAAAGGCAAACGACTGGGAGAGCAAAGAGGGCGGAGCTACAGATTCGTGTGGAATGCAGATAGAATCAATTAGTAAAGTTAGTAGTTTGAACAGTAATAATATTACCCAAATGTGCAAGTTAGTATGTTAGTTATTTACAGGGATTAGTATATTTGTAAGGGTTGGTAGATAAACTAGACAAAACACACAGTGTTAGTGTGATTAGTACTTAATTAGTACTAAGTGTTGAAGGAAGTAACTGAGGCGTGAAGGAACTCGTGAACCACTGGAAACTTCCGAAATCACCCGAAATGTGACAGCTCACAGACAGGGGCATGCACTAGCAAAGAACAAAGAAACACAAGGCATCACTGGGGAAAACAATGTGCAAGAACTGGCAAATGATACAGAATGCATGAAATATAAACCAAGGGTAAATAAACGTAAACCAAAACATAAAGAACAAGCTGTGTTCGTGGAACACTGATGTCCCGGCGGCAGGTTAAAGTATTGCAGGTTAAAGTTTTTTTTCCTGCTGCAGACAAACAGACAGACGGACGGACAGACGGACAGGTGAAAAACTATATGCCCCCGGAATCAAATAAAAATGCAGAATGTAACAAATCCAATACCAATTTTTTGTTATATTAATTTTTTCCTGGACAGAGTCTGTCAAATTTTTACCAAAGATTGTGTCATTAGCTTCATCCTATTTTTCTTTAGTGGATGCATTACATGACACGGAGCTGGCATATGGCTAACATCAATTGGCATGCAGTGGTGTGCTGCTGCTCAGTGTAAACAAACAGGATTTTGGGGAGACAATAGAAACTAAAGCGTGTTATATGAACATTGTAATGTGAGGTGCATGGTGGTAGGATTCAATTGGTATTCCAACTGTATAATGAATTAATGTCATCATCAGTTGCATATTGGAGATTTGGAGCAGTGCAAGGTGTGGTTATAGACCATTGTACCTCCAAGCTGCGACATCAGCACATCGTGGGATGTACAACAGCAACAAAACTCCATATTGCACATGTGGGGCAATCACTATTGAGAGAGTGACTATATTGTGGTACGAAAGAGCCAATTCTTTCAGAGAAATGCTGTTCCCTCGGACTTCCCTGATCACATTGACCTCCTGGACAGTTCAGCGGACTTAGTGTTCCAAAGACCGGATTTACGAGTGTCTTAAAATGATAATTACACAAAACCAAACATGACTAACAGAAAAAGTCCCTTTTATATAATGTATAAATATTATAGGGGAGAACGGGGTAATAACGGACTTGGGGTAATAACGGACACGCCCATTTCTGCAGTTTCTCCATAGATGGCGTTCTCCTTCCTGTGCAGGTACAGTTGTGTTCAAAAATAGCAGTACAACATAAATAACCTGATGAGCCACTGTTATTAGTAGTAGTGATATTTCTGCATGGCAAATAATTTACTTGTAGATATAATAGTGTAATAGAAAAAAAACAGACCCCACTGTCATGACATGCACGCTGATTGTATTTGACTCATTCTTTGAGAGGGGCATGTTCAAAATAATAGCAGTGTGGAGTTTAATCAGAGAATTCATTCATTCTGTGAAGAAAGAAGTGCCACCACTTCGTTTATTAAGGGAGAAGGGAAGCAAATGTTTCACACATTGTTATAAAATATATTTCCTTCTTAATTGCGAAGTAAAATGGGCCATTCTAAACATTGTTTGGAGGAACAACATAATTTGATTAAGAAGTTGATTGGAGAGGGGAAAACATATAAAGAAATGCAGTAAATTATAGGATGATCAGCTAAAATTACCTCAAATGCTTTTAAAACTCAAATGCTTTTCAAATGCAACAAAAACCTGAAACGCAGAAGGAACCAAGCAACTCCAGTTAAAACAGATCGAAGAATAGTCAGAATGGCAAAGATTCAGCCAGTCATCACCTCAAGAAAACTTAAAGATGATATAAAAGTACCTGTAAGTGCTGTTACAGTCAGAAGACGTTTGATCGAAGCTAAGCTATCAATATCAGTAAGAAGTTCCCATAAAGCACCTTTGTTGAAAAAACGGCATGTGCAGAGTCAGTTAAAATACATGGATTGGCCCAAAGAGAAAATGCGTAACATTCTGCGGACCGATGAGAGTAAAATTGTTCTTTTTGGGTCTCGTAGTCATCAACAGTGTGTAAGATGACCCCCAGGTACTGAATTCAAGCCACAGTGCACTGTGATGACAGTGAATCATGGTGGTGGAAAAATCATGGTATGGGGCTGTTTTTCATATAATGGTGTTGGGCCTATTTATCACATACCAGGGATTATGGAACAGTTTGAATACATCAAAATACTTGAAGAGATTATGTTCCCATATGCCGAAGAGGAAATGCCCCTGAAATGGGTGTTTGAACAAGGCAAAGACCCCAAACACACGAGTAAGCGAGCAACATCTTGATTCTAGACAAGATGCATTGTTGCATGCATCCTTGCATTGTTTTCATGTGTCTCTATCATGATTTTCACAGGGAGAACCTGGAGATCATGGACTGGATGGGGTCCATGGGGAGCAGGTAAGCTTTCTCTCATAATTTCTTCTTTTATGAATAAAGGATAGTGTGAGAAATGTGATGCAAAAAAAATAAATCAAAAGGGCACTCAGTAGATTACAGGGCCTGAAGTAAAACAACAATACCCAAATGTATTTTTTTTTAAGTTGGCCAAAAAACTATTTTAAGTTTTTTAATGAAGTTATGTCCTAATGTCACTGTATTAAGTCACTATGTATTCTCCATTTCTGATACTCACCTGTTTCAATATGCTATGAAAATTTCATCCATCAAAGGAAAACATCAGTGGTAAGACTTTTAGGGCTTAAGATCCCAGTATAGTGAGGAGTTTCAGAAAAACCTGCAATTTAACTTCTGATGTCAGCAGGCAAATCTTTGATGCTAGGTGATCTCTGAAATTATCAATATTTAGTGATAAGATAAAATTAGAAAGCCTTACATATTGGACTGAATTGATACAAAGTTTAGTTTTTGAGATTTTGCCAAAAAAAAAAACAAAACACCATAACGCCCCCAAAATGAAATCACTTTCAGAACTTAATATTGCCTATTCCCTGCTAAGATTGGGCCAAATATGCCAAGTAGTTTTAGAAATTATTTGTTGATAAACAGGCAAACAAGTAAATGAAAGATTGTTCATAGAATGATCTTTCATATTAACATTAGCCTTGTGCTGGCCAAAATTAGCTTTGATAATTTGACCAGTCAGTCAGTGCCTAACGTTAGCCAGGTGTTCAAGCATCTGTCAACCTATGGACCGGGTTCGCTTCCTAAACATCAATATTCTTGATCATATGCAAAACAGGTGAAGCATTACTATTAGTCTGTTGCTAGCTATGTAAAAATGCAATTCATATATGGCAATAGGTCACTTTTTTTCAGTATGTTTTTTTCCCCTTGAATTTGAAAATAGCCAGATGCTCTGTGTTACCCGTATCACCCACAAGGAGGCAGTATGCCTCTCCCCACTGAACTCGGTGGAAGTTTAGCTTTCCAAAAATGAGTCATTATCCTCATTTATTGCCCAATCTATTCTGTTTCAAAACTTTATCACGAGCTTTGCGGGATGCATCATTATTGGGTATAATATAGTGCTTCATGAGCTTTCATGAGGTAATGTTTCAGAGAATCCAAGGCATGAAACATAACTTTGGCACCCTCATATTTACTTAAGTGGATTTTTTAAATGATGTCGTATAGAACATGTTTATTCAATGTAGAATGTGCTTGTGTTACTATAACTATTCTAGTTTTTAATAGCTGGATAATGAATAATCTTTACAATGTTTTGGGTTGACACCATGAAGCTTCATCATCCTTTTCATCGCATCAGAAGCATTTCACGAATCTTTATATGGTTAGCAATAATATTGCATCAATGTTGAATAAAATTACTGAATGAAAGAATGAAGTGGTTTTTGTGCTTGACAGTTTCATTTACGTATTTCTGCTGTGCTATCATTTCAGTGAGTAATGGCATTAAATTATCTCAAATAAATATGAAATGGGTAATGTGGTTCAAGGACAGAGTTGGCCTCATTTCATGATGAGCGTTATGTAAGTAGATAGCTCGGTGCCGGAATGATTGCTTTGGTGGCCTAGTTGGGTTACTAGTTTGAAGTATTCTAGAGATGACCAATTTGGCTAATGTTTATCATAGCTAACCTGTCATGATAAGGTAGAACAATAATAACCAATAATAACGAATATAGCTATTGTATCATTTAACATTAACATGTTAATTACAGGGTATCCATTGAAAATCCATTTTTCTTTTACCGAGGCCACTACAGTTTTTCTGAGTATATGAAGTATAATATACACGGCCAAGGCACATTATTATGACCACCAGCTAACATCCAGAGTAGCCGCCGTGTGCAGCAGGGACAGCAGCTAGACGGCCTGAGAGTGTCTCAGTAAGGTGCTGGAAGGTTGTCACAGGTATCTGGAGCCATGCTGACTGCAATGCATCCAACAGCTGCTGAAGGATGTGTGGAGAAGGATCCATAGAGCGAACATGATGAACGAGGTCGTCCCTCAGATGCTCGTATGGGTTCAAGCCTAGGGAATCAGGGGGCTAGGGAATCACTAGGAAATTTTGCTCTTCAAACAACTGACGGATATTTCTAGCTGTGTGACACATTGCTCTGTCTTTCTGGAAGAGCCCATCTGCCCCAGGGAAGACAATCGCATTGGTGCATGGGATGCATCACAGCGACAAATGATGTTTGCCGAATACCTACAGCACACCTCCCAAGCTAGCTCACTACTCATGCCTTATTTTCATTGGCTACGCTCTGCTGACATCAAAAGTAGGTGGTAATAATAATGTGACTCGACCGTGTATTTGTTGTGCATACTTGGACTGGAATGCGCTTTTTTTTTTTTTGGCTTACACTAGTTAAATATAAATAGCTGTGGTGAATATTTTGGTGCGCTTGGTTAACTTTGCCTGAAGCCGACATAATAATTCAACATTATTAATAGAGGATCTTACGCGAGTGCGTGTCATATGAAAGTAATGCAACTCGTTGAGTAAATTTTGCATTTGTTGCGAGCTTTAGCAAGTTTCATTACTTTTAAATGACACAACCAATAGTATAAGATTCTAATCATCACATAACTGAATCGCGTAATTTAACCAAAAACAAACTTAATTTCCATTAGCACCGTGATGGTAATTCCCATTATGTTAGCCCTGAGTTGAAGTAATATTTTCACAAGAATCAATATGTGGCTTAAAATGTAGTAATCAGTGTGTGCAACAAATATTCAAATATACTCAATAAGGTTAATTTCCTCTGTGAGGAACAGGAGAGGTTCCAAATTTTCCTCCTCATTGTTTTATTCATTTTGTTTATGTTATTTATAGTTTTACTGATTGTTTGATGAATTCATCTTTTTGGTAGCTGATTGAGTCATTTTTTCTTTGTTAAATTAATAGGGTTCAACGGGGTTGCCAGGTGTTCGAGGAGAGAAGGGAAGTCGAGGCAGCCCAGTTAAGGACATTTCTTTTCTTCCGTCTGCTGCAGTACTGTTCACACAACATTTCAACTGTATTTACCAAGAACCGTTTTATTAGAACTTGATTTGTATATACTTTTACACTTTGTGCAAGCTGTGAGAGGCTCTGATCACCCAACATTTCTATGAATTCAACAACCATGTGCATGCTATATACACACAGAAGACAAATCGAAGGAACCAATCTGAATAAATGCATAGGCAAACATAAAAAAATACAAAAGCTTCCATTCATTTGTATGGTTTGGGTCCACTTGTCCCCGAAGAGAAAGAAGGGTAACTGTATTACAAACATAAAAAAATACAAAAGCTTCCATTCATTTGCATGGTTTGGGTCCACTTGTCCCTGAAGAGAAAGAAGGGTAACTCTATTACCCTATTATTCTGAATTATCACCTTTATGTATGATACAGCATCTCTTCAATGATGGCAATAGCCCAAGCCCCACTGGGCATAAGAGATCACTGAATAGTTTTATGAGCATGAAAATTATCCTGAGCGTACGCCACCAGCACCTTCACAACCAAAAGACCTCAAACCAACTGAACTCATATGAAAGATTTTGGAACAATGTGTCATATCACTCTCTGTCACAATTGTGAAAACACAAAATGATGGAATAACTCTTCTATGAAAGGTACTCCATCCCTCCAGTAAAGTTTTACACTTGTAGACTGTTTCCCATGGAGTGTTAAGATGATCTGGCAGCTTGTGGAGGCCTGACACTATACTAAGACTATTTACTGTATGTTAATTTTTCTTTGTCACCCACTTGTGTATTATAACCTCATAGAGATGATGTAATATAAGATAAATCAAAATATCACATCAGAGATGCAAAGGCGAGGATTAATGTCAAATGGTGGGACAAAGCTGTGTTCCCTAACTTTGAAGGTTTATCTACTTCAGGGCCCCGGGGGCATTCGAGGAGTACCTGGGTTTAGAGGTCAACCTGGCCTGAGAGGAGACCCAGTAAGTATAACCTGTACATACTGTATCCTCTCTACGCACTTTTGTCAGCATACACCGTTGAACATGCAAAGAACAGATTATATTTTATGTTTATGTATTATTTACCCCTGTTGAAAAGGGTTTCTGAAACCAGGGTCGGCATTCTGTAAGCAGTCATCCCTCAAAAACATCTTGGCCTGCCTCAGTAAAGCATGTAGTCCCATCTCTTAAAGCAAAGAATACAAAAGCAATATGGTCTTTCAGCCCTTTTAATGACAAAATTAACTCATATCAACATGTCCTTTATGAGATTATTATTATTAATTGACACCTCTCCGTGGATATTACAAGTTGACTCCATTCATATATGGCATACCTGGTATAAGTTAGTGTCATAACTGCTTTTGAAATACCAACAGATTGTTTGGGAAGTGTTAAAATCAAAACCTTATCTCATATTGAAAACTACCTCAGCTTTTAGGTCTTACATATGTTGGGATGAGAGAACAACGCAGCAAAACCAAATAATTATTTTAAGTAGTTCATCAGAATGAATAAATCAGGGATATTTTGTGTTTTCTTAAGTGGGGTCTCCTTTTGGGGGGCAAATGTTTAATAGGGTTACTGTAGGTTTGCTGTGAGTTTTCAAACAGCATGCACTAATCGCTGATTTAGTTGCATGGATATTATCTAAGCAAGCTGGCATTGATGCTAGTCAATGAAGCTGAGAGTAGAGGAAGAATTGAGAAGTTGTGGCATTAGTGACTTCTTAAAATGTGTCCTGTCCTGTGAGATTGTAATGACAGAGAAACTAGTTACTCTGAGAGGGAACCTCAGTCTTTGAGTTTATGGGCTAATTGTATTGCCTGTTGTGTAAAGTGGCTGGTTTAGCAGCGTGGCAGCAGACCGTGGCCCTTTATTAATGCCCTCTTCCTTCAGTTTTGGGTATTGTGGCTTTACTGGATGCAAGCATACTAAAATTTTATATTTTAATAATCTTGAAGTTTTTCTCTGAAACTCTATGGCTCCTGTGTGTTCCAGGGGGAGCCTGGTGAGGATAACACAATCGTTGGGGCCAAAGGGGAGAATGGAAACCCAGGCATACAGGTATAACCCTAGTTAGCATGTGTGATTATGTGGACTTTTCCAGTGGGAAACTGTTTACTGTTAATCTGACACCACTTGAAAGCAGGATTAACTTTAAACTGCCCAGTGTTGGCTGAAAACTGCTAATTCAGCTAAATTAAGACTAAAGTGCCACGAATGATCACAAAGGAATCACTTTCACCATGGACTGTCCTGTCCTAATAATTCTCCAGTAGTTCTAATGGGAAAAATACTAGTAGGATGATACAGTCTTGAATTAATTAATCACTACAATGATATAGGGCTTTTGCAGTGATTAGGGGGAAACTTGCCTCAATCACTACCAATGTATAGCAGGCAACTAGGTACACACATCATATATCAGCTGAAGCAAAGAGGAGAGATTATTTTGGTTAAATAACCTGAACCCAAGGATCTGGCCCAACTCCAGCCTTTTAAGCAATATAATGGGGCTGTGATCTGATTCAGCTCTATCCACTGGATCTTTGGTTCCGGGGAGACAGGCACTTGGGATGGATGGTGGTATGGGCGCTGGCTGAAATATTCATTAAGATGTTCAAAGATATAATTATTGATATGATTATATTAACTGAGATTGTCTTTGGCAACTTTATGCACATGTTCTTAAATTGTGGTTCATCAGGCGTTTTAACATATTGGCTTTATGTGTTTGAATTCAGGCCTGGACCTACAGGTTTGAAAATGGCTGACTGGTTTGTATTTTCAAGCAAACTGATTTGAGTAGATTTCTGTAGAATACAAAATTAGATGACTGCCCCAATTCACTAGCCTGCAACTTTACAGTTGAACAACCTTTATATTGTTACTAATACTTCAATAAGAAAATTTACGGGATTGAAGCTCCTTATAAATACACAACATTTTGTTGCTTAATTTGTTGTTAAATTGAGTTGTAAATGTATGTATCAAATGTGATACTTCAGGTATTTAACCCTGAGAGATTTGCAGGAGAGCCGGCAATCTCCACTGACATTATGGTATTTATGAGGTTTATTTTTATGGTAGCGCAATGGTAGTGGTATCCTGTTAGAGGATCCAAGACATCCACTGGTAGCACCAGTGGCGGCTGGTAAACTGGCAATAAAAAAACTGGCATTAAAAATAATGATTGGTCATAACCTGTTTTCAATCATTCATTTAAATTACCATTACAGAAACTCCAAAAATGCCCAACATTATCAGGTGTGGTCAGTGTCATTAATAACGCATTCCTCTCAACTCTCACGCGATTTCGGCGTAAGTTTTAGTAGCATATTTATGTTCCTCTGCTGTAGTCAGCAATTATTCAATCAACGCTTATGTAAGAGATTCTCGCACGGAATTGAAGTCCTTGTGCATGGAAGTTTACCAGTTTGGGGTTAGAAGCAGTGAAATTGCATAAAATTGTTTCAAATGATCTCATTTCATTTAAAAATTTAAACAATCATGAAACACATGCATTGCTTCCAACCCCTGAGTAAAGAAAAAGTGTGAAAAGTCCAGAATCATAATCAGTTTCCATACGGTGCAGTATTGCACGTGAAACCGATAAACCTGCAAGCACAAGGACTTTTAATTCCGCGCACATCCCCAAAGTAGCCATTTTATTGCAGTGAGCCCAGTTTTTAAAACTTGACCTCACTGAATAAAAATATCAAATGTGATATAATGCATGCAATTTTTTTTTTTTTTTTTCAAAAATTTTTTTTTTCAATAAAACTTTTTCAAGAAAACTTTTTCAGTTCATGGTTCAACAAAATAACTTTTCTGGAATTTCAAGCTACAAATTTTGAATGGTTTTCAGTTATTTACAGGAACACAAAACTTTTTTTAGCCCTGGATGGTGTTTTCCCCCATTCAAACTTTATGGATAAAATAAAGTTAACTTTTCTGGAGTACCTTTGATGCAAGCAAAACAACTATTTGCATCCATAAAAGACATTGAGCGCCCGTGGGCATGTTGGTCTTAAAATGAGGTGTGGTCAAGCGCAATGTTGGCATGTTGCAATCTTCAGGTAACATAAAGCTCTTGTGCAATTGACCAACAACCTGGTCTAAAATCAATTGCCAGTTGTTATCTACTATTATTAAGATAGTATTATGAGGCTTCATAGGCCAGTGCACAATGCATATACAGTTCACTCGTTACACTCACAGGAATGAGCGGCAGCATCACACATGCAAACGATTAAAAATAAAAAGGTTACTGTTTGAAAGATTGTTACTGTGTAAATTAAGATATTTAAAAAATATGTCATTATGGCGAGTGGGATCAATGGCACGCCCAAGCAAGTGTGTGCCCCATCATTGAATGCTTTAAAGTGTTTAAATTGTGGGGGAACGTAATCCGTCAACATCCAAGTGATACACAATTAAACATGCAAGATTATACATTTAAGTAATCGTGAATTACCTTTGCGACTGGGAGTAGAAGAAGATGTCGCATCTCTTCTGAGAGATTGTAAATGAGCTCTGCTGGCTGGCTGCCGCAGACCTGGACTGAACCCTGCGGTCCCTGTTCTCTCCCATCACTGTACAAGTTAAAGCAGCTCTTCCATTCCTCAATGCAGGGTCCTTCCAGCACACCTTGGGCTTGATGTCTGGCATCAGCCAGTCAGCTGTCAGTTATGGCTATACATGCCGTTTCTTCCAGTCCAGTCCGACATTCCAGCGGTTAAAAAAAAAAAAGATCCTGCTGCTTCTCTGCGACAGGTGGTTACAAAACGCAGGAGGCTCCCTGATTGAATACTCTTCTGCACCAAAAGTGCATCCACTGCTTGCATATTTTTTAGGGGGGCCCACCCCTCGTAATTTTCAAAGGATCGCATTTCAGTATCATTTATCTTCGGGACTCTGTATGAAAGGATACATTGTAGGTGATCTGAGACCATCATTAGAGGTCAAGGTGCAAAACTGGTGTTAAGAAAGGAAAAGGTTGTTGGTCTCAAAGTAATGCCCAAAAAACAATAGGGTCTCATTATCCCCCGCCGGTCGGAGACCGAAGAAAGAACCCCGCCTATTGATTTCAGGAATGGTGTTTGCACTCCCCTCAGGAAATAATACTTTACAGAGTCTTGCACTGTCCAATTGTTATGAATGCAGACCTGCACCCATCAGGATCTCGCCACCACCACCAACGTTTCCGAGGGGTGTGAGGGCCCTTTCAACGCTGCTTGCAGCTTTAATCAGAGTTGGATTCATCATAATGTCAACATTATATTTTTGATCAGATTAAAAAAGTTTACAAGCAATGCCATGCCACTGCTATCCACTTATGATATTAATTATGCAACTTTTTCAGATAGGCTCCTAGTATTTGATGCATTATTATTGCCCAGTGACTGAAAGAGGAATCCTAAGATGCTGTGTTAGATTTGCTCATTATTACCAAGCCCGGCGGGGGATATTGTGCTCTATTAGCACTTTTGTTTTATTATACAGTCTTACCCTGTTTTCTTCTAAAAGGGAGATGGAGGAAATTATGGACCTGCAGGAGAAAATGGCGCACCAGGAAATAGAGTAAGGATTTATTTTTCATTCCCTGCTTAAATCATTCTTCTTTTGTTGATTTTTCCTGTTCTATATTGCATACACGTACTGTTGTTGTTATTTTTACAGGGAGTTCAGGGAAGAAAGGGCTCACCAAGAGGCAAGGTTAAGTACAATTTTAGTTGTGAATATGTGGCATAAATAGACATGTGGGCTCACCTGTGTGGATGTGTGTGTGTGTGTGTGTGTGTGTGTGTGTATGGGTGGGCTCACGCGTGTGTAGGGTTTCCATGGCAAAAAGAAAGTAGATGGGGAAACGTTAGGATTCTAGCAGTGGTGATCTGAAGTGATCAGAAGTGGTTTTCACTTAATATAGTCCGCAAAATGATGAGACCATGACTGAATGATAATGATAAAGCAACAATGAAGCCCTAAATATAGACAAAAATTCAATAGAACCAAAAAACTACCCTTATTTTGGTCAAAACTGGCCGGCATACTTGCAAATTAAAAATTAACCTCTGGAAAACATGCTGAAAAAAGTACCAAAACAAATTTCACATTTTTGTTGTTTATATTGCATTCAGTATGGTGTAATTTAGCACTAATAAAATGAGGGGTAATAGGAAAAACTACTGATGAATCACAAAGAATAAAATTTTAAAATCCCTCTGTCACCTACAGTGCTGCAAAGAAGTTTTTGCTCCTTTTCAGATTTCTTTTGTTTTTGCATGTTTATCACTCTTAAATATTTTATATCAGCAGACTAATTAATTTATTAGACAAAGATAACCCAGGTAAACACAAAATGCAGTTTTTAAACTATTATTTCATTTACGGAAGGAAAAATGTTATCTAACTCTACCTGGGCCCAGGTGAAAAGGGAAATTCCCTCTTTGGTACTAAATCAACCAATTAAACTGACTATCTCAGGACCATATAAATAGAACCTGACTGGAAATGTGGAGAGGCAAAAGGCAGCACATGATGCTGTGGTCCAAACAAATTCAAGAAAAGGTGAGAAACAAAGCTGCTGACATATATCAGACAGAAAAGGGTAATAAAGCCATTTTTGAGGCTCTGGGACATCAGCAAACCATGGTGAGCGCCATTATCTACAACTGCTGAAAACTTGGAACAGTGGTGAACCTTCCCAAGATTGGCCAACCTCCCAAAATTCCTCCGAGAGATTATGGATGACCCATTCAGGAGGTCACAAAAGAACCCAGACTAATATACAAAGGCCTGCATAACTTACTTTCCTTCATTACGGGAACAGTTCATCCAAAAATGAATATTCTGTCATTATTTACAGGCTTCTCATTGGAAGCCGAAGTAACAGGCACACTGTCTAAAGCATGAGGTGCATGAGCCACAAGGGCCCATCCCAACAGTGAAAGTGTACATTTTGAAAAATTAATTGAATAGAGTGCAATATTAGGCCTTTGCTCAAAATCTCCTCAATGTTCAGAGAGAAAAAGGCAGTTTTGTAGCAACATTTTACTTTGTCAAACCCAATTTTTAGTCTTTCAGTACATGCCTTTGATGAAACATTTGTTAGTGTGTACTGAATGACACCTGCCTCTTCTTGATTCCATAAAGATAACCACATTTCAATTACAATACACTGTTCAAACACAGTTTAATCAAGTTAGTCTGGGGCAGTAATTTCATAATTGATCATGTTGATCTAATAGCAAGAAAAAAATGGGTGAAAAAATGTATCATCACAATCTGAGAAATACAACCATAACTACTGACAGTACAACAAAGAAAACAGATCATATTAAGAGCCATTCCACGAGAGATTGACATTCGGTGCGCAGTTGACCCCCTGGAATTGAATGAAACTTGGCACATAGGTAGATATGGGTGTCTCACAGAAAAAGCCAAATTTTTAGGTCTGTATTTCACTTTGCCTGCCGATAGCGCCACCTGGAATCCACTTAAGAGGCTAGGTTTTGCTGTTGACACCACATTTTACATCAACTATCATGACTTAAGGGTACACAGTACCAAATATGTTATACTTCTATTATGACCTGTTACACTTCAAGTCCAGCACCACATCAGCGCCAAGCTGGGTAACTATGTTATCGAGCCAGAACTATTTGAGAAATAAGAATAAAAATTGAAAATGGGAATGGGAATAAAATAATACCCCAGACATATACCAAACTAGAATGCTTTATTATGTGTTTACAGACAAAAAGACTATCATTTTCAGTGAATAGTACTTTGGTATATTGCTATGTTTGTGCAATGGACAGCCAGAAAGATGGTTGAAATTCATTTTTGGTGCATGTTTGCGGTATATTTTCTCTGTAATCCAGATTTGTACTGTGAGGGTAAATGCTGTTTGTTGTGCTTTTGGAACTCTATTTTCAGGAATGCCAAGCATTTCTTTGGTAGTATCCACGCTTTCAAGCTAGATGGAGCCAAAGTTGGAGGAAAACTCAGAATGGTCAATTTCACAGCAGATTGCGCCTTTGTTTAGGTGGCATTATTTTGTTTACCCAGCAAGATCGAGATCTGAAATTCTCTGGATGTATAGTACCTTTGGGGTACATTACAGCATTAGTAAAATCTCAATGGTAGTACTTTCAGTGTAGATGATTTTAAACATCAAAAGTCAGAAAAATTCGCCTCCAGGGGGCACTGTACACTGGATGCAAGTACTGGCCATCCCCAGCGAAGCACCAAATAAATTGTTTTTGAATTGTGGTGCATACAGCTAGTTTTCTCTGAATATGAAGAGTTTAGCTTGGTACTATGCTGGGTAGATAGCTATCTGACCAAAGGTGGTGCTCTGAAGAACTAATGTTCTTCCGACCTAACATTCCATATTCCCAGAAATATACCAAAGTTCTGTCTTTTGACATAAATGAAGTACATGCACAGTTATACATAAAATTTGTTATCTCTTCGGTATAAAGCTGGGTTGGTTGTAAATTGGAAAAGAATGTTGGTGGTGATTGTAGCATTGTGTCAACATGCAAGACTTTTACCAGTAGCTAGTACAGTGTACAGTTTTGTAGTGTTGGTGAGTTTCAGAAAATAACAAATTCTCTGCATTTTTGCATTACTATTAGAATCGGAGAGCAGGCTTCAGTGTTAATTTAGTGTTAATTAGGATTTCCCTAGGGAATGGTGCTTGGGTATAAAAAAGGGCACAGCAGTCGCTTCTAGCAAGTGGTTATCCTGACAAAGGGCACAGAGGTCCTAGCAAGCAAGCAGCACCCTGCCAAGAAAAGGGCAGTTCATTTGTAGTGGTAACTTGCATGCCTTCATTCCTAACACCTGCCCATGATAGGACGGATAGAGCTAGTCA
Source organism: Gymnothorax javanicus (assembly GCA_029692085.1). Lineage (NCBI taxonomy): Eukaryota > Metazoa > Chordata > Actinopteri > Anguilliformes > Muraenidae > Gymnothorax > Gymnothorax javanicus. The sequence goes on along the minus strand of CM056193.1, from coordinate 165,525,899 downwards.
CATGCTGTGTTGACATCATTTCGCTTTGGATAACATGAAAAGTATAGAACTGTTTTAACTTTTGTACAAGACATTCTGTCTTCATATACATGGTTGTGTGACGAAGATTTTTTTTAAGACTTCAAATTATGGACTTTTATTTTATGTAAGTGTACGTATACTCTTGAAGCATGTCTGCGTACTTCCAGTGGTACACCTTTTACATTGGTTCTTTCATTGGCATTTAAAAATTTTGGACTGGTCATGTTTTATAATGTGCTGTGTGTTTCTGACTGCGCTGTACCCGTACTTGGTAATAGCCCATGTATTGTGCATTTGATAATGCTCACAGTCACCACAAGTTTACAACCAAACAAGCTTTATGCCAAAGGGATTACAAATTTTATTTGTATATGTGTATAATGTGTATAACTGTGTATGTGCTTTGTATATTTCAAAAGACAGAACTTTGGTGTATGTCTGGGAATATGGAATGTTAGGTTGGTGGAACATTAGCTCTTTAGATTGCCACCTTTAGTCAGAAAGCTATCCACCCAGCATAGTACCAAACCAAGCTCTTCACTTTCTGAGAAAACTAGCTGTGTATATCACAATTCAAAAAAAAATTCTTTGGTACATTGCTGGGGATGGGCAGTACTTGCATCCAGCCTACAGTGCCCCCTGGAGACAAATTTTTCTGACTTTTGGGGCCCTATCTTAGGCCAGAGTCCCTAAACCCGTTATTTGGGGATTTAGCATTGCGTAAGAGGCGTACCCCCGAAAAAGTTGCTATCTTGCACACCTGCCTATATCCCTAAAACACCTGCGCTACCAGTTATATTATGCATAGGCATGGTTTGGGCGTTACGCCAGTTAAACCAATCAGTGTGCCAGGTGCCATTGCCTTTAGGAGCAGGCTGCGCTATCCCAAATCCTCAAACTGAAACCCGTAATGGAGAGAGGAAGGTCGCCATGTTTCTCCGAAGACGAAGTTAAATTGCTCGTGCATGAGGTCAAATCCAGACATGGGAGGATCTGTTTTTGTTAAGTTAATCCTGAATTGTATTATTATTATTATATTATTATTTGACATTGAAATATTGTTTAATGTTTGTTATGTAATTAAAAAAAAACATCAAGCCTACCCCTTTTGTGTTGGAAACTTCAAAAAAAAAAAAAAAAAAAAAAAAAAAAAATGCATTTCGCCATGATTGGGTCATGCCTCCAACTGAGCTGAGTGGGTGTTGGAATGACCCACTAGCATAGAAAAATAGTGCCACAGTAACCCTAACAGCAACGGGCAAGGCATACGGACAGCTGGCAGCAGTGTATACATCATCTGCAACCAGGTGACATAATTGTGTCACTGCCTAACAGAAGAGGCGCAGTTTTGTCACACATTCTCGTTCGGTGGGAAATAATACTCAGGGCCGGTGCTAGACCTGAAAATTTGGGAGAAAATATCCATCCCTTTCTTGACTACAATTAGTCCTGGCTAATTCTAGATGGTTTTCCCTTATTAACACGTTTTCCAATTCAAGAATAATCAAGTGGCAATTGTAGACACGGCTTCTCTCCCCCATGCGATCCAACAGTGACAAAATATTGAGCTACAATCAGTACAGAAAAATAATCTAATTATACTGTAAATGGGTCTATGCACTGGCACTCAGCAACGGTAATTTTTTTTTTTTCCAGCGAGAGCGGAATTTCAGAACTCTTTTGCGAATGAAGGTAATTTCGGCGACAAGTATGCACACCTGTTTTTGCAACACGGTCACGCAACTTGCTGTAAAAAAAAATAGACAGCTGTCCGACTGGAAAATGTAAACGGACGAAACCACGTACTTGTCACCAGAATTACCTTCATTTGCTGAAGAGTTCTGAAGTGCCGCTCTCACTGGAAAAAAAAAACGTTACGTCGCTGAGTGCCAGCGCATAGACCTAATTATAATTCATTATTTTTCTGAACTGAATGTAGCCCATTTGTCGCTGTTAGATCGCATAGGGGGAGAGAAGCCGTATCTTCAATTGCCAAATGGGTAGCGGGTGGTTTGAGGACCCGCTATACGCTTTCCCTAACCTGTGTGGTCAAGATAGCAATTGTAGGGAAAGCGCATAAACACGCCCACGGGCACACCTCCAGGCGCAAATAAAGGATTCGGCATAATGTATAGCGGGTAGTGTGGCCGCAAGATACCGTTTAGGGATAGTGGAAGCTGCTAAATGCGTAATTCACGGGTAGCGGGTAGTGGCAACGGTAGGGCAGTGTGAAAGATAGAGCCCTTGATGTTTAAAATGATCTACACAGAAAATACTACAATTGAGATTTTACTAATGCTGTAATTTACCCCAAAGGGACTAAGTATCTAGAGAATTTCAGATCTCTATCTTGCTGGGTGAATAAAATAATGCCGCCTAAACATAAGCACAATCTGCTATGAAATGGTCCATTTTGAGTTTTCCTCCAACTTTGGCTCCGTCTAGCTTGAAAGTGTACATACTACCAAAAAAATTCTTGATATTCCTGAAAACAGAGCTCCGAAAGCACAACAAACAACATTTATCATCATGGAACATATCTGGGTTACTGAGAAAATATACCGCAAACATGCACCAAAATCAATTTTGACCATCTTTCCGGCCATCCATTGCACTAACCCAGCAAGATATCAAGGGAATATTAACTGAAAATGATAGTTTTGTTGTGAGTAAACACATAATAAAGCATTCTTGATTGGTATGTGTCTGGGATATTATTTTATGCCCATTCCCATTTTCACTTTTTACCGTGATTTCTCAAATAATTCCGGCTCAATAACATAGTTACCCAGCTTGGCGCTGATGTGGTGCTAATGTCTATCCAGACTTGAAGTGTCACAGGTCATGATAAAAGTATAACACATCTGGTACTGTGTACCCTTAAGTCATCATAATTGATGTAAAATATGGTGTCAAAAGCAAAACTGAGCCACTTTAGTGGCTTTCAGGTGGCCCCACCGGCAGACTTCTTGAGCTATGGACCTAAAAATTTTGCTTTTTCTGTGAGACTACCATATCTACCTATCTGCCTAGTTTTATTCAATTCCAGGGCGGTCAACTCCTCAACTTCTTCAAAAAGTGCCATTTTCTCACGGAATGGCTCTTAACATTCAGTGAAAAGAACCAACTCATTAACTCGTGACTTCTAGAAACAATGGTTGACAAGTCCTAAATCTGAGCCACAATTTCTAGAATTCACAGGTGAAAGATAGTGATATAGTCTGAATATCTATAAATGTAAATATCTATAAACATCCAACATGAATTCTGAAACCAGCTTGATGAGCTATTTTGATAAATGACTATGTACAGCAATACGATTGGCTAAAAGGTGTTCACCCATCCAAATACCGCTCTTCTCGAGAAAGCAGTCGGCACATGCCCCGCCACCTGTAAGAAGCTGTGCATGTAAACTGAAGTTTATCAATCACTATTGACTTGCTACCATGATGAAACCGGTTGCTTGTTATGGCTACATCGAATGGGAAATCTGAAACCAGTTCGATGATCTATTTGATTGAATTAATATCTTCAACAATATGATGGGCTGAAAAGTTTCCATCCATCCAAATGCTGTTCTACACGATAAAGCAGTCAACACCTGCCAGATTTCATTTCTTATGCTCGCACAACAAAATGTTTTGCCGAGTATCCCAAGGCCACAGGACACTGTTTCAATGTTGATTTGTGGCAGATTTGATCAAATTTAAATAGAATAAACAACGATATGATGAAGTGTCACAGATGAAACTTAATATGAGCGTGTTGAAAGAGAATCTACCATATCACACACCATAGTCGAGTGAACTTGTGCAAAATTGTTGGCTAGATTATCGGGATTAAGCAAAACTCCCGATTGGTCTCTCAGCTCGAGTACGTGTTATTTGGAACATATATTCTTTTAGTTGTCCCAAAATCAATAAGATATCCATTAAATTTCAAGTTGCCACTTACTTGTTTCTTTGGTGGAGAAATCTTTTATAGATTTCTGTTTTTTAGCTTGATTTGTAACTTTGCTTCCACAGGCCCTCATCCTGGTTCCAGTGTCTGGCCATGCGATCCACTCATTCAGAATATCTCGCTGACCTTGTAATCTTATCTGGTCAGTGGTGCTGCTTTCGAAGTTACCTGAATGATTCCATTTAACTGTTCCGATTGGTTCCATGCCAAAGGTACGAGTGCATGACAAAGAACCAGAACCATTTGCTGAGACGTTCGTGGTTTATCACAATGAGTCTGGGCATTCATTCTCAATTAAATTCACGGATTTGTATTTTTATGATGTCTTACGCTTACAGCAATAAAGATAACTGGCACAGCATTCAAAGTAAGCAGCAATTTGCGCCGGGCGGCGGTTTCTTGTAAAAAGCTTGATTAACTCTCCACCATGCCAGTTGAAACCTGAGGGAAGTTTGTAAATCCATTCACCACATTTGCAGTACACCAACAAAACTCCATGGCAGCTTTCTCCAGAATTACTGGAGTAAATTGTGACTTTGTCAGTCGCACTCTTTAGAGTCCAAAAACAGCCAATAATGGCTATTAAATAATTCCACAGAGGTCGTACAGCACAATGTGATGGCTGGTGTTTCGAGACGCCAAATGCAGTGGCCGGAACGAAAGGAAGTACAGGAATGTAAGAGAGACAAACACAGACAAAATAGGAGAAAGAGACTCGCGCTTCCAAAGGACATAAATCTAGTCCGAGTGAAATAAGGAAGCAGCGCGAGCTAGACTGTACGAAACAAAGGAAAAATCTCGGAAACCGAGATAAAAAGACAAAGCATCAGACGGTGCACAGAAAGAGGAAAGGGAAGAGAAAGATTCCCTTTACTATCTAACGCTTTCCTTTTTGGCAACTAATTCCTCAAAACTTCTCTAGCTAGAGATCTTGCGGGCTACAGTGCAATGGTAACACTGACACTCAAGCAAAGGCGGCGAGGCGGAACTTGGGTTTAAATAGAGTCCGGGCGCCGCCCATAATTGATGCCAGCTGGCCAAAGAATCCAATAGTGGGCAAAACGAAATTCTCCCAGACGAGAGTAACAAAGAAAGCTCGCCAGCCTCCAAAAACCATGACACATAATTTAAGTTTCCTGAGGCCAAGTGATGGCTCTGTGACTGTAAAAGACATGTATACCATTATTTAGCATGAATTTTCACGGCAGCTGTTCTATTTAAAGAATGTTCACTATACAGCTAATAAACAGTGCAGACTGAGAGCAGTTGATTAGATTTGTTGTATCAGGTGTGTCTTCTCTTGGTTGGATTGAAAATGTGCAGCACCTTGGCCCTTTTACAGACCAGTTTGATACCCCAGCTTCAGATACTCAAAGACTAGATGGTATCTAGCACTATATCACGTCTAGACTTGAAAACTCCCAGAGCTTCTACATTATGGCCAGGGAAGCTATTCTACACTGTGATCACTCTCTGCCTGAAAAAATATTTCCTTATGTCATTGTAAAATTTACCCTTGGCTAACTTTCATTTGTGACCCGTGTTCTGCTAACAGAACTCCTGCATAGTTAAAATTTTCAGTCTTTTAAATATATTTGAAGACCTCAATCGGATCACCCCCGAAGTTTCCTCTCACTTAGACTGGAGCACTTAAGATTCTTCTGCCTCTTCATAAGCTTTTATCTTTTATACTAGGGCTTAACTTTGTGGCTCTCCTTTGAACTCCTCTAAAGCCTTCTAAGTGCCTTTCTTTACCGGAACTGCACAGAATAATCTAAGTGTGGTCCGACAAATGCATCATACAAGAGAGGTATAACTTCCTTAGATTTATACCAGGGCGCCCCTATACTCAATACTTTTGGCTATATATCCCAGCATCCTATTAGCCTTTTGACTTTTGGCAATATATATCCCAGGGCATCCTCCCAAATTAGCCATGTTTTGACTGCTTTAAATTTGGCTAGAACCTGTAAGGGTTCAACAATCACAAGCTGTTCCCAATTACTCAGATACGAGGACACATTTTTTTTCCAAAGCATTCCAGGGCACATTCATATTTTTTCAGTTTGAAACTTCCCAAATAGTAATCCTGTCTCATGTTTTTATTTCTGACATGTAGAACTTTAAATTTGGCAACATTTCATTTGCCATATTTCTGCCATTTTAGACAAGTGGTTTAAAAGGATAAATAATCAGCGTGAACAATCAATCAAGAGCAAAATCATCCTGAGTTGGTGTAGAACTCTAAACTGTTTGCGAAACATCACAATCATATAGATGAGGAAGAGCAGGGGTCCCAATACCAATCCCTGAGGGACTCCACTTCACATAATGCCTAGTCTGGATGAGATCCCTCTGACCTCAACGCTGTGGACTCCATTTTACATCCGACGCATTGTGTCGCAAAGAGAGACGCAAGCATACTAGTGCAGTTGTCATTATCCCATACAGTGCCCAGTTTGTATTGATAGCAAATGTATTTGTGCCAAACTAACCGCCCATGGGCGTGTTGTTCTTAATATGAAGTGTGGTCAAGCGCATTGTTGGTGTGTTGCTATCTTAAGGTTTCTCAAAGTTCTGGTGTGATTAACCAACAAAAACCTTGTCTAATGTAAATTGTCAGTGATTACCTGCTATTTTAAGGGCGGATTATTAAGATTGTACCATGTGCCTTTGAAGACGAGTGTACAGCGCGCATACTCTCTACTTGTTACATCTGCACAAGGACGAACAGTAGTGCCTAGGCATGCAAATGATTTAAATTAAATAGATAACGATGCGAAAGAGTATTGCCAAGATATTTTAAAAATGCGTGTCAGAATGGTTATTGTGACCGTCATCCCCACATCACATTGTGCTGTGATGTAGGCTATTAAAATCGTAAGGGAACCAATTCCATCTGGTAATTTGTAATTCAACATGTGAGGTTATGCACGTTGGTATTTGCTAATTTTGCAAGATAAAGCCACGACTCCTCAATACTGGCAAATTCTGTCATTTCCGCTGTCTTTCTGAGGAACCCCCCTGGAGGGATGGCTGTTCGGAGACAATGGTCTAATGGACAGTGTCTAAAACAAGGCGTGGATTTTCAGTCCATCTCACAAAACACAAAATAACGGAACAAACGTTTGAAGTGCAGAAAATGCATTTCAGATGTTTTAATAAGACCAGCATGTGTCAACACCTTACTCGCAGTTATGTGAAAAATCAATTTTGAATCCGACCTGATCCATTAAGCCAGTGCCAGCAGTCCCTCTTCTATTATCAAATGCAAACCCCACATTTCATCTGAAATGTCCTTATTATTTACAGCTTGGCTGACGAACAGAGTAGCCTTAAAAAGCGGAAATTTTATGCAGCAGCAGAGGCAATGAATGACATATTTTTCCATCAATAATTAATCAGAATTTGTTCCATTATATCTGACTTGACCTTCAATAGTCAGCTGAGTGGAAGTAAGTTGTTTTTTTTTTTTCATTTGATTATAGTATGCACAAGTTGTAATGTAATGTGACGTTAAAATATGGGACCACGGATTCACTGTGAAGATTTTTAACATCTGGATATGATTGCAATAATTTTGAACAATATCTAAGAAAATTTTTTATTACATTTTCGTGATCAGGTTTCCAAACTTTAAGCAATGGTTTGCTCACGCACTTCCATTTTGTGGACGAGCAGACCTCATTCCTCTGCCGAGAAGTTTTTTTTTTTCAGCTGCTACTCAGAAAATCTGCCCTTATAACAGCTACTCACCAAGGTGCAAGTCTACCTGACTTTTAGGGGGAATGCGAGATGACACTCTGTTTGGTTTATTTCGTGTTACGTCCAAAACAAGTCTATAATTTATTAAATGGCTAAGTCCAACCCCGATGATCCATGCACCATACTTTGCGCCCAGATAAGCCGCCGTTACACTTGCAGAAATGGATTTGGACATGTCCTAAATGCACTTGCGCCACACGCTTCAGACTATGCAGTTAGATTGTTAAAATAGGGCTGTTCATGATCTGTCCCACAATCAGTTCCGAATCCATTTCAAAATACCCCCCTTTACTTGCAGCGGTCCTTATATTAAAATTAGTCTCACATGGAAATGTAGTGAATGCTTTCTGAAAATCCAAGTATATGACATTATAAGCTCTGCTCTGATCGTAAGTCTTAGTGACCTCTTCAAAGAATTCCAAAAGGTTTGTAAGGCATGACCTTCCCCTATGGAAACCATGTTGGCTATCCCTCAGGATGTTGTTACATTCAAGAAATAATTCCGGCTTATCTTAAATTCTCGTCAGGCCGAGAACGAATAAGCGAAGGCTGGGCAGGTGCACACAATTGTGAACTTTTTAAAAATATAATGGCTGCAGTAGAAAAAAAAAAAAAATTAAATATATATATATATATATATATATATATATATATATTTTTTTTTTTAATACATACCTCACCCTTGTGTTTCTTTTGGAGTTGAGTATATATTACCACCACAGTTAATCGAATGATTACAATTCTATCCTACGTTAGTCGCACGGCTGTCTTGAAATTTTTTATGACGTTTTCTCACAACGCTAGTGCGACATATATTGTTATGTGACTGCTACTGTGCAACCTTCAAATCCTCCTCTCCCAAACGTACATTAGTCCCTTTTCTGTCCTAGACCTGCTAAAATCGTACAACACAAGTGAAGGCCCCTTTATGACATGTAAAAGGACTAAATACATTTGGAAATAAAAGTAAGGGCAGATATGTTACAGAAAAATAATGCATTAGGAAATGTGAAAACAAAGCACTGAAATGCAAAGGATTGGAACTATAAGTAGGTGGAAAAACAACAACAAAATAATGCATTACTAAATTTAGCAGACGACTGAAATACAAACTATTGTAAATATGAGTCAGGGGAAGAAACGCAAGTGCAAAATAATGCATTATGAAATGCTAAATATAAAAAGACAAAGTTTATTTTTGGTGCATTGGCATGTTTTTTGAAAGTGATTTCTTTATTTATTTTGGATTTTGGCAGTTTTGGTCCTCTATCCAATAGTCAAATTGTTCTTGTTTGTTCTTCCAAGTGTAATTTACACTAATTTGTGTATTTTGATTTCCTCAATACTAGCATTTTTCATCATGCTGAATGGTGAATGGCTTCAGATCTTCAGACAAAATGTAATATAACTCCATTAAAACATGAGGAAACGCAAAGAAACAGTAATTAAATGATCATTCCATTTATTGGAGTGAAACGTTGTCTGACTCCTACATCACCCATGGGAAAATGTAATTGTCCCCTTAAACGTGGCTGTGCTGACAGAAGGAACAGCATCTTCAAACAAATGTTTATGATAACTGGAGATCAGTTAATATTTTCTTTGCAGAACAGCTTTCGGAGGGTCTGAAATATTGAACTGCCCGCATTAAATCCTGCCACTGCATCTCGATGGTATTCAAGTGGACCTTGTCCAGACCACTTCAAAATCTAAATTTTATGCAGTCTGTGCCACTCAGAGGTGGATATGTTTCGTGTTTTGAGTCATTGTCTAGCTGCATAACTCAATTTCGTTTGAACTTCAGATTATAGACTGATGACTGGACATTCTCATTCACGATTTTCTGGTCGAAAGCAAATTCATGGTTCTGTCAATGAAGACAAGTCACATGGGGCATGAAACAGCAAAGCATTCCTACACCATTGCACTTCCATCACGTTTTTTTTTGGTATGAATTTCTTCTTGTAAAATGTCGTGTTGTCTTTCAGCTTGATGTAACGGGACCTATTACCAGCATCATAACTCTGCTGTAAAGCATTGGCCAACTTCTCAGCAGAAAGACTTCCATGCAGAATTTCTCTCTTCCAATGTGAATATGATCTGGCGTGTCTGAGCTTTTGAGCCAGGGCTAGTTTTCACAGCTTGGATTAAGGGTGAGCATGCCCCCTGGCTCCCCACTAGCTTTGTTGCTGTCCAGTCAACCTTTGAAATTACGTCTTATTAAGCAATCCCGCATTTTTTGCTGGACTAACCGACTGAATTAAGTATTTGTCACTCGTTGGTTTGGTTAATGTATTTGTTTATTTTATTGTGCAGGGCCCCGTGGAAGAGCAGTTTCCTAACTGAAAGGGCTACCCTGTTGAAATAAAACGGAAATATTTCTGGGCTCCACTCTTGCACTTCCGTGGTGTCGATTTGATATTTTAATGTTTTCTCTGGGTGAAGCCAATTTTTTTTTAAAAAGCCACAGGTCACATTGCAAGAATCCCCCCTGGTGGCCATGGCCCTTCACTGCAGTGTATGTTGCCTGTGCAGTAAAAACAGCCCTGCTGACCTTATCTGAGGAGAGCGAGCCCTGCAGCTCCTTCGACATTTGCCTGGCTTCTTTTATGGCTTCTTGAATAAGTCATTGATGTACCCTTGAAGGGAATTTGGGTGGGCCAGCTACTCCTAGGAAGAGTTATCACTGCTCTAAGTTTTTTCTCACTGGGGATAATGGCTCTCACTGTGGAGTTTCTGAACCTCAGAAATTAGTTTGTGGAGATATATTTCTGTAACTTTCTTACACTTTTCTTCTGGAATTTTTTAAAATAGCATTTTTTGAGATAATTTTGAGACTTTGCATGACAAGAAAGGTTCTGGTTTAGTGATTTTTTTTTTTTTGCACAACTTTTTTCCTTGCAGAAATGACTTGATAATTTACAAATAATTTTTTTTTCTGGGGTGGCATTTATCCTGCATTACATTTTCTTTGATGTTCTCAATCAATTCAGTGTGATTAATATCCAAAAACAGAAAAAATTCTAGCCTAGAATCCATCCATATCAAGTGCTGGTCGCTCCCAAAGGTCACTCACTGATATGTCTGGCCTCAGTCGGTAGGCCAGTGACGTTTTACTTTCAAATATTCGCACAAAATCCATGCGAGGTCTGTGATTGGCTCACAGTCGCAAGGGTGCCCCGCCCCTTTAGATAGACTTGCGGCGGGTCCTGAATGAATTGATTCCAATGGGGAGAAGTGAACGTGAGCACAGATTATCACCGATTATTTTGCCCCATTGTCACAGAATTAAATACTGGACTTATTTTTCACAGGCCACATATCTTCCAAATATTCTGGTGCTGCAATGGCATTTTTAAGACCAACAGATCAGGAGAAAATGAACTTTGTTCGAGACCTGTGTCTCTCTCAGCAGCGGTCACGTAACGTCTGGCAATACAGAAATACAGTATGGACTGCGGCAAACTATGAATTAAACTTTCAAACTGAAATAATGCTTGTGTTTACATGTTCAGTGATACTGTAATTGCCATCGATGTTTAATCATTTTTAAAGGGAAAAGGAATATATTGATCACTATGATCTTGTACTAGATTGATTTAAACAAGCGGGGAAAAGCGGCAAAATAAGCGTTGACCATCCACGTTAAAAATGCCGAAATGTTGTGCAGCAATAGGTTGCAATAACAGGAACAAGCTATCCATCTTATCTTTTCTGAAGAAAGTAGACAGGCAAGGAATAAATTAGCAACTGTCGTATTACATACCAGCTTCATAGGCTTAACCTAGCTGATGCAATCATGCCCTTCAAGCTATAGCTAATGCCAATTACAGTGAAATAAATTATGTAATTTGAGTATTATTTAATTTAGCCTTTATTATACTGGGGAATCCCACTGAAATAAACAAAATGCAGATATGGCCAAACATTATCCTGTTCAAAACCTAACAACCACTCCAAGAGTAAATGCCAGCAAGCCACAATCTAATATTTAAGCTCATGTCAAATAACATTCACGAATGCCATAGCTGGTCAGCTAACTCATATTCGTAATGCTGAGTACAGCCGTTAGTTGTGTTGTAAAAAGCCTGATGTAGCAAAGTAAAAGGAAATATACACACAACATGCAGATATAAGATAGATACTTGTATATCCCAACGTTTTATTGCTCGCCTACTTAGCTACCACTTCTGACAACAAGATGCAACGGATAACCCGGTCAGCATTCATTCTGCAAATGGTGCTGCGCAATTGGTGGTTCTCGCCAAAAGGTCATCCAATCAGCCAAGAGCAGAAAACATGAATATTTATATATCCAGTTCATTAGTGACGTAAGGGCTAAACGCTGGCCTACCGACTGAGGCCAGACTATATCAGTGAGTGACCGTTGGGAGCGACCAGCACTTGATATTGATGGATTCCAGGCTAAAAAAAGTCAGTAATGGGGCAGTATTTTATGGCACTGTAGCTAAAAGTTATGAATGCATCAAAATTATTTAATGAAACGTTAATACTCATGTAAAGTCTGTGTCGTATCATTGCATTAAGTTACTTTTGGGCCATCAGTAGCCGTGCACATAGAAACAATTCTATCATTTGTGGGCATCCAGTAGAATAAAAGCAAACGCCACGTAAGTGATCCTCCGACTGCTCTGTATTGGTCAGTGTGCCCATGTTTCCCTTGAAATTTTATATTTTTCATTCATTGAACAATTACTATGTATGTGCCTGTCTGTATACATTGGCTGACACTCTATCCTGACTCTTCCAGGGGGAAAAGGGAACGCCAGGTGAGCCGGGGCTTCCAGGGAGCCCTGGACCAACAGGCCCACAGGTGACACATACCACCTCATGTTCATTCATCATTTCAGCCAAGTAAACACATGAAGCTAGTGCAGTTTTCACACTTTCATGGTTAAAACGTTACACCATTAAGTCATCTAAAATTAGTAAAGACTGCTGCGAGGAAAGCTTCAGGTCAAGGTACATGATGAAATGCTTTGCTTGTTGGTGGGATAGTTTTATCACTTCAGAATGGAGAGTGGCATGATCCAATCTTGAATAAAGGACAGAGGTGAGCACTGTTGTCCAATTTCTGCTGTTAAAGAACACAGGAAGGACACTAAATTGGTTAGATTTTATTATGCCCAAAAAAAGCAACATTTCTCCCTCATATTTCACAACATTCTTGCATTGGCTGTAGCTTGCGGCTACTGTCATTGCTGGTCACATCGTATTTCATTCTCCAGGACTTGGACTTCCTAATAGGTCTGCATATTTAACCTTCTAGCGGTTACTTGGGAGTCTGTAAAACACAGGCAAGTGTCTCCTATCTTGTCTTTGAGCAATTTACACATAGTCAACATTGCCTGCTGGAGTACACACAGATTTAACTCTGGGGCTATTGTAGGGGAGCCTCAAAAACTGATGCGGAATGGGAAAACGGGGCTAAAGTCGAGTCTTTTGAATTTGTCATAGTTACATTTTTTCCTATTTGTCAAATAAATGCTTTAAAATTTTAAACTTGGATACATAGTGAGAATGTTGGAATGACAGCAATTACCTTTTGTCTATAGTTTTTAGTGTATTTTATTTTGGCATCCATCACCCATATCTATGGGAGTTGAATAGAGAACTGTCAAGAGTTGCTATGGCTTTGAGTGCCATGAGATAGCAGCGTTTTCCTCTGTCTCCTAAGGTGTGTATTAACCACAGCATGTTTTTCATGATTTTGCAATTTCAGTGTATTATCACACTGAAGTTACACGACACGTCCAGTATCTCTGAGTCTTCCTCTCTCACCCCCACTCCCTATGCAGTGTTTTGTGTTAGATATGTTAAAGTGGTATATATGAAGGTGTACAAATTTATAAAGAAATAGAAACAAGCCTGTCATTTATTCATTTTTACCTTAAAAATCTGACACAGTACTTTGAAAATTTGGTGAAATGCGGAGTCCGACTTTATGGCCATCTTCAGGTGCTTAAGTGCAATATTAGAATGCGTCTGTTTTTGATTTCAGAGACTGAGTCTAGAACCCTTTCTTCATTTTCATATGCTATAGACACTGACCATAGAAATGGCATTGTAAAATATACTGCCTAGCCAAAAAAGAAGTCACACACTCTAATTGCACTTTGATCTTTATCTTTGATCACGGCTTGCATTTGTCCCAGCATTGTTTTGAAAATTTTATGCAATATTATAACATTTATTTTCGACCAGAGTTGCATCAATTTTTGGCAAAGATCTTGTATTGATGACAAATCACTCGATAAAGGCTTCTCCGGCACATCCCAGAGACTTCCAACTGGTTAACCCCTCAGTGCAGATGTCAACGCCAGTGGACATGGAGCTGCAAATTTATGCACGCAGTTCATAAGATCAATTATTGAATATTCACTAGGAAGCCAAGCTCAAACACGGTTTAGAATATGGACGAGTTCACTCCCATCCCTGTTTTTCAGGAGTTGCATGTATTAAACCCCTCAGCTAAGCCTGATGTGCAAACTGCTCAATATACTTGCCCTAAGTATCTATCCAGCAGTTCAAAGAAATGATCTCTTCCAACGCAAAATAATCTTTGTTCTCTGTAGCAACTACTTCAGCTACAGTGAGCCAATGGTATTTCAATTTGTAGTTAAGAAAAATCTGTTTTCTTAAGCAAAAATTTTACATGGTATTGATGCTATGTCGTTCTACTATCAATTATAGTCAGATCACATATCAAAAACATGTAGTTCCCTACTGTAGATTTACGCCTAGATTCCTCCATCGACGAATTCAGCACTCCCTTCTATCCTCCTAAGTACTCATGTTGATAGCCTATCACTCAATGATTCACTTAGCTCATCTGCGTAACTGCACTCATATAGTTCACGCCCACGTGAAACTTCCCGGTAATGATGTATTGATCGACATGTTTCTTATCCAATTCCAGAGAGAATAAACTTTCCACAGTAACTGAAAGACAATCAGAAATTTATACAAGCCTTTATGTAACAGCAAGGTAGGTAGTATTCTCTTAACGTTGTGCACAGTGGCGCAGTTGAAAATGAAGCAATTTCAAGAAAAAAATACTTCCAAAACCGGCATGAAGTGTTCAGTTTCATTTACGATTTAAATAAGGTACGGACATGGTCAATGAGAATTATTCTGAATGAAACAGGACTGGAGGGTTCCTTCGACTGGATACATCTGTCTCTGGAGGAAGGATTCAATAAAGAAATACTGCTACTGCTTCTGTAGTAGCATTTTGCTCAATGTGGCTTTTTGTTTTCAAATTTATACTGTATTCAAAAAAATCGAATAACAAGGGTTTGGCTTGTTTAAAATGCGAGCAGCTTAAGCACTTTGATATAGACCCCGGCACGTTCATTGCACCATTCTGTTCAATCTAGGGTAGAATATTGCCTGATTTTTTCCTCACAGTGGAATGTATGTTCTGTTAAAATAAGGTATATTTCAGATATTACTGAGTTAGTGAGTTATACTTGTTCCTTATAAGGTGTGGAATGTGTTTATATAAGGTTGCGAGCTCGGAAGTGGGACCTGCTAGCTTTTCATTGCAAGGTGAATATTCTGACCTTTAAATAAGCCATTCCTTTAATGAGTACATGTGCTGGCTTGTGGGACTCTGTAGAAAAATTGACAAAATTCCAAACTTTATCATGGAGAAAAGGCATGTTTTGTGTTTGAAAAGGTTACTGGTGACCAACTGCACCTATATTGATAAACTCATGCTGAATTCAACCAGAAAATCATCAGTTCATATTGAATTTCATGCGTCAAAAGTTGATTTGTGTTAAATATAAGATTATTTTATGATTTGACAGTGTGCCATTTTGAGTTTGGGGAGCCACCTGGATAGCTGACTTATTTGGCTCCTAGAGAGTAGATAATTTAGAATTTAAAGCACAGATGAATTATACTTGTGGTCAAGGAGTTTATGTCCCCAGAAATGTATAGTTTTAACCTCCAGCCATTTTTCAATTCTCAGTATTATTTTTTTCTACGTCAGTGCTGAATTTTCATGAAAACTTTTTATGTTTGCAGCATTTTTCTCTACCAAAATCATGAAAATAAACCAAAATACAATGGAATTCTAGATGCTACAAGTGTCTTGACTCTGTTGAACCATATTCTTCCTCTCAGTGAAGCTGCAATCTTGCATTATAAAACCTTAAATAAGGTAACTCCTAAATAGCCGGATTTGGCTTTTGCACAAATGGGTTAAAGTCAGTTTTCATGATTCCACAACAAAAACACTGGGCAAAAATAGCATCAATGGGAGAGTTCCAAGGTGACAACCACTGCTGACCAAAAAGAACACAAAGGCTCATCTCACATTTGCCAAAAAACATCTTGATGATCCCCAAGTCTTTAAGGAAAATATTCTGTGGACTGACGAGACGAAAGTTGAACTTTTTGGAAGGTGTGCGTCCCGTTACATCTGGCAAAAAACTAACACAGCATTTCATAAAAAGAACATCATGCTAACAGTGTTTAACATGGTGGTGGTAGTTTGATGGTCTGGGGCTGCTTTGCTGCTTTAGGACCTGGACGACTTGCCATCATTGATGGAACCATGAATTCTGCTCCCTACCAGAAAATCCTGAAGGAGAATGTCCGACCATCAGTTTGTGACCTCAAGCTCAAGTGCCCTCGGGTTATGCAACAGGACAGTGATCTGAAACACACCAGCAAGTCCACCTCTGAATGGCTTAAAAAAAACGAAATGAAGGTTTTGGAGTGGCCTAGTCAAAGTCTGGACTTAAATCCAATTGAGATGCTGTGGCATGACCTTAAACAGGCCATTCACGCTCAAAAACCCTCCAATGTGGCTGAAAATAAACTGAAATATGATGTAATGATTTAAGTGTCTTGACTCAGTTGAGGCATTCCTTTCCTCTCTGTGAAGCTGCAATCTGGAATTATAAAGCCTTAAATAAGGTAACGCATAAATAGCCAGATTTGGCTTCTGCACAAAGGGGTTAAGGTTAGGACTCTGGTTGCTAATTCATGTCTGAAAATGATTCCTCAAGTTTGCTGAACTTCTCTTTCACTATTCAAGCTTGATGAATCTTGGCATTGTCATCTTGGCTATACCTATGTTGTCAGGGAGTAAAAAATTAATTGATAGGATAACTTGGTCATTCAATATGTTCCATTAGCTTACTGACTTCATTTCATTTGTTCAATATGTTGCTGAGCTTAGACCTTACAAATCAAAGCAACCACAGACCATAACACTGCCTCCAGCAGCTTTTACAGTGGGCAGTATTCATGATGGGTGCAGTGCTTCATGGGCTTCCTTTCCTACCCTGACGCACCCATCAATCTGGTATTGGGTAAATCTGCTTTTCTAGATTTTAATAATCCGTTAGACAGTTCTTAACCCAATTTTAGTAGTGTCAGCAATCTCCGCACTTGCTTTCTTCATTCAATGCAGGCCAATAATTTGACCCTTCTGAAACAAGGTAACATATTTTTCATGACCACAGGATATGTCTTCTGACATGGTTGTTTGAGAAATTAGAAGCCACTCACTGCACCAGTTAGGGTTAAACAACCCGTTACCAGCTGTAACATATTAATTAATGCAGTAATTATCGAATTGGAGGCTCTAGTCACTTTGCTTGGTTAAATCCTAGTGGTGAGTTTTTTTGGCTGGGCAGTGTACAATATGAGATTAAAAATGACACACACAGAGATGTGGACAAATATTTATCTAAAGTATACTGTTTTTTGGTATATGAGCATTAATCAATGAGCATTACACAAAAACTAATGCGAGACACTTGTGAAAGTGCCACTTAGTAAAATGATCTCTCTTTCATCAGGGTGTACGAGGGAATGAGGGTTTATCTGGACCAATTGGAACTCCTGGTTTTCCTGGGCCACAGGTAAGCCATAGTCCTCCTGCGATACTTCTCTAGGTCTGAACATCAGTTTAGCTGGGTTCTCTCTCCATAAGATTACTAGCTCACTGTTGCTGTTGCTACTCCAACATGAAGCACTAAATAAACAGCCTTACTTACCAATACTGTATTTGGATTAGGGTACACCTGGTCCAGCGGGTGCCAAAGGATTGGCTGGAAATCCTGGATTCAGAGGACAGAAGGTAATAGAGTTGGATTCAGCACTGAATGATTATTTGCATCCACATCAGCTCTATGTTAATGTGTCTTACATGAGCTTGCAAAGTGCTTGGATAATCTGGGTTCAAGGTGGTGAAAATCAATTGTTGCCCATATCCTGCTTTCAAAATCTGTTCAGCGCATTTTCTTTCTCCTGCAGGGCCAGCCAGGGGATATCGGAGAAAAAGGGGCAGATGGCTCCATGGGACCAAGAGGAATGCCGGTTAGATTGAGTCCTTTTTTTCAATACCGCTATTTCAGTCAAGACCACTTTATTCAAAGAATAACTTTATTTCCATTGCAGTAAGCTGTATTTGGCAGCGTGGCTTTGTGCATTCATGGAAAGCTTACTGCAGAGAGGGCAGCAGCAAATAACCGCGATAGGTTGCAGAACAGAGGAAGAATTAATGACAGCAGAAATGACACTGATTTGTCAGGCACAACATGAAAAGGAGGAGCTGGGGTGGCAGCAGGCTGCGTAGCGGCATGCAGAGGAAGCAGCTAGGGCAGGCTGGTTAAATAGGTGGCCTGTCGCTTTGCCAATTGGGTGCGTAGAAGGGAATCAGCTGCTCCAGGAGCAGATGTCTGGCTTGATATCAGCTAATTTGTTGGAGTTCTGAGCTGAACTTGACTTTGTGACCTGACTGAACTAATGCGATGCTCAATTTATCTGCTAAATCACCAAATTTATGATGCTTGCTACAGCATACTGTAATTCAAGAAATGCAGTGGTTTACAGTGAAACTTGAATTGTTGGATTCTGACACCTCACTCCAATCCAATACCTCTCAGCGTGCTCAAGTAGAATGCACCCATTCAGTTTTCCAAACTGAAGTTCAAAAACAGGTTCGCTAAGTTCCCTGCTCCTGAAAAGATCTACTGTTACCTTTGTTTGGGAGTAAATACTAATTTTTTAATTTTTTTATTTTTGCAGAAATTTTGCAGGTGTTGTAATGACATTTCATACTCTTTTTTTTGAACCCAAGGCAGTTGTCTTAGCTGCATAATGGCTTACCTGACATTCAGGGGCACAGCTTTAGCCCTCCTGCCAGCAAAAGCCTATAAAAGACCCCAAATAAAATCAATTGACTAGAATCAGGACAAGATACTGAAAGCTCTCTTACACCTGCACGAAAACGATTTGCCCCAAACATTATGGTGCCCTAGAATGGAGGACGGTGTTTGATGAAAAGTGCTTTACTTTAATTCAAATGGTGAATCTAGAATGTATGAAAATATCCTTTGCTAATCCTTTTTAGTCTGCATCCTAACCCTAAGAAGATAGAATTTGTATGTTTTTTTGGCTTAAAAAAGAGCAGCACACTCAAAAATGAGAATGTGAAAATAAAAAGGATCACAAAACATGTTGCCTTTCAAACAGGGCCCGGACGGCACTGATGGTTATGGTTCACCTGGGCCCAAAGGAGAAAAGGTATAGTTTCACACTGCAGTGGTCAAAATGAATGGGTTTCTGGAAGGCATCTAAACCCAAAGACTATCTTTAAATGGCACTGAGAAAAGTTTATAAGAATGAAGTCACTTTCCCGAAGACTGCTGTAGCTCAATTGTCTCTTTACTTGACTCTTACACGATGAACTCTCTGGCCTCTATCTTACACCCAGGGCAAGGGGGCGCAAAACGTAATGCAAGAGTCCTTGCTACTTTTACAACCGACGAAAATATAAATTTCCTGCCCTGCGTCCACGCTGCATAAATAGCCAATTTTTTTTGTGCCAAATTGAGCGCCCATGGGCGTGCTGGTCATAAAATGAGGTGTGGTCAGGCGCAATGCTGGTCTGTTGCCGTCTTGAGGTAGCACAAAGGTGTTGCGCAATTGACAAACAAAAACCTGGTCTATAGTCAATAGTCAGTTGTTAACTGCAATTTTAAGGGCGCATTATGATAGAATTATGCGCTTTTGTCGGCGAGTGCATAACACGCGCACCCTTTGCTTGTTACATTCTACAATGGAACAAAATCTTGCATCATACAAGCAAACAATTATATATTTAAAAAAATACGATGTGAAAGATTATAGCCAAGATATTTAAAAAGCACGTGCCAGAATGGTGAGTGCGATCGCTCTAAGTACCCACATCGGAGCATGCTTTGATTCAAGGTATTTTAATAGTAAGGAAATCTATTCCATCTGGTAATTTGCGATTCATCATGTGAGGTTATGCACATTTGTTTTAGCAGATTATACTGGATAAAGCCACAAATCTTTAATGCTGGCGAACTCTGTAAATCTTGCTGTCTTCCAGAGGATCCCCCCGGGTGGATGGCTGTTTGGCAACAACAGTTGGCCAAAATATCAAATACATGGCAAACAGAGTCTGAATAGTGCATGGATTTCCATTCTATCACACCGAACACAAATCGTAGGTGGACAAATGTTTGAAGGGCTGAAAATGCGCTTCAGAAGTTTGGATAAGTCCTGCATGGGTAAACCCGTTATCTACAATTATCTGAAAAACTAATTTTGAATCCGACCTGATCCATTAATACAGTGTCTGCTGACCGGTTTCTATTAGCAAATGCAAAATCCCTCATTTCAGTTGGAAAGTGATTTATTATTTACAGTTTGGCTGACAAACGAAGTTGTCCTAAAATCGGCACTTTTAAGCAAAAGAAAAAGCAATGGATGACATTGTTGTCACCGTCGGTAATTAATCTGAATTTCTTCCATATATCCGACTTCACCTTCAATTGTAAGATAAGCAGAAACAAGTTCTTTTCACTCCTGTTGGATATTATTCAAGGAGTTATGGTACATAACCAAAATAACATTAGTTCTGTTTCTTTCTAGTTAGTTTGGCTAGCCAGTGCATATTTATTTATTTATTTATTTATTTATTTTTACCGGCAACCCTGAATTAAAACCTTTCTTTCTTTTGCTTGTTTTATTCACAAGTTGTAATGTAATGTAAAGTTAAACTGCGGCCCTGGGGATTCACTCCTAACATCATTTTTATTTTAATCATATTCAGATTTTAATTTTGAGCAATATTTCAAAAACATTCGTATTACATTTTTGGAGATCACTTTAATCAGGTTCCATACTTAAACAATGCTTTGCTCGCGCGCTTTCATTTTGCACATGAGAAGCCCTCAGTCTGCAGCCGTGAGGAGTTTTGTTTTTTTTTCCTGCTGCTCAGATAATCCACCCTAGCTATTCGCCAAGGTTCAGGTCCCCTTGGCTTTTAAAGGGAATGGGAGATGACACTCTGATTGGTTTACTCCATATTTTGCCCAAAACACACCTTGGATTAAGAGATTAAATCCAACCCCTTTGCACTGAGCGCCTTACTATGCGCTCAGATAACCCGCCGTTTAACTAGCACAGGGGTGGGCAATTCCAGTCCTGGAGGGCCGGTGTGTATGCAGGCACCCCGCGGGCAAACCATTACAAATAACATCTTTGGCTTAGGGATGGGATACATCTTCCAACATGGTTGAATAAGTAATGAGAAGCTACCTGCTGCATCAGTCAGGGTTAAAAGAATTGTTTCCAGCTGAAACATTAATCACTGGACTAATGATTCAGTCATAGACTGATAAGTATTTGTTATTTCAATCCAATGGTGACCTTTTTGGCCAAGCAGTGCAGGCAGTGCGTGGGAGCCGGCTTGTGGAATGTTTTTTTGGGAAAGGCACGTAAAGAGAGAACTTTTTTTTGCAAAATTTACTTGCTAGACCCTCTAAATCTTTAATCATAGTATCCAACATTATCTGGAAAGCCAGCAAAGATCTTTGGACAGGATAAATTGCATTGTATTGTTTTCATTCCTTGAATTGTAAAAAATGTTTGTATAGTTTATATGAGTTTCAGCAAAGACTTGAATATCCCTGAAATTTTAGTCCAGTGTGTGTTACGCCCTGGTCTAGGGGAATGCGGGCGCAACACAAAAGGACATGACAACAATGTGGAAAGCAAAGTGAGCGGTTTATTTTCACTCTTTTTTCTTACTCGCACACTTATCACAATAATCAGTGAAGCATAGCTTCAGAGTGAACCCAGGGCAACATAATAAACAAAAATAGAAACTAACTCCCGATTCGGATACTGATGCATGAAAGAAACAAAAGAAAAAATGCATACACTTGCTAGTCGGACTCCCTGATCTGGCCAATAAACAGGAGAAAAGGTTTTCAAATAAAATGGCAGTTCACTCCAACCGCTTCACTGCACAGAAACAGCAGGGTAACCGACGGAGGTCTCGGAACACAAATTTACTGGTTAACAACAATGCAATCAGCAGTTCGGGATTTTATAGATCAACAGCAATGCGGCTACCAGTTCTGGATCTTAGAACACAAGTTTGCAGGTTAACAACAATGCAGTCAGCCAGCCGCAAAAAGCTTTCCTTATATTTTCATCTAAACAGGTACCATACAGAATTAAACAATTAGTACCGGAGAAAAGTTAACGAGATTGTGTCAGACACATTTCATAGTTCACACTCAAATAATGACAAAAATGCTGTTAACCCGAATGACGAGGAGCACAAACGCCAAACCACCTGCGTTGATCCTTCTGGCTTCCTGCGGATCCAGGAGTTAAATAGCCAAGCCCCCGGAGGCAGCCAATCCGCGACAACCACACCTCTGCAGCTCAGCCAATCAGCGCTGGATCCGGTACCTGTCAATTAGCAGACTACTATAGAATTGGGACAGGAGCTCCAGTTCTTTACAGTAAAATGGCAATCAAAATAAACCCAAAATACGGCCAGGGCTGAAACAGTGTTTTTCACAGGTTTTTTTAAATCCTTATTCTGTACAAATATCTTAATGGTTATGGGCACTATTTCTCCTGAAATAATAATAATAATATTTGCAGTTTTATATTTTATGTTTTCTGTGTGATTTTGGGAATAATTTTTTAATTGTTTGCTATTATTTTTATTTCAAGGGGGAGCCAGGCTTCCGAGGGTACCCCGGACCTCAAGTAGGTGGTTCTTAAGTGAACTGTGCATGCATTTATACTGTATCATGCTTTTTCCATTGCTACAATCTGATTATTTATTCAGTCCATAGCTACATGGAAATTGAATAAACCATCGGCATTGAAAACTTTTTTATAAATCACTGTGTGGGGTATTTTCTTAATCTACAGGGAGAGGATGGATTGAAAGGGAAAAGTGGTGGTCAAGGTCCCAAAGGAAATCGTGGGAGAAGGGTAAAAATCCTTGTGTAATCTCAGAACAGAGTCAAATTTTATATGGACAGGAATCTACGACTGTGCATTGCGACCATACAAAAATCTAATATGCTGATTATGTGTTTATTTCTAGCCAGCATCTGTGGATTTTATTCGCCAAGTTCTTTGCATGAAAACTGATCTTTAGTAACTCCATGTAAATGCAGGGCCGTACTGTACTGACTAAGCAAAGTTGCCATCAAAAAAAGGCTGTAGGCAGAATTCATGACATAGGGAAACCAGACGGTCACAGAGGAACAAGTTGCGCACAGTATATGAAGGAAGCTGAAGTATATTGTGGCTTCAACTCCTTGTGCTCTGATTTTGAATGTGTCAGAATTTATAGGCATACACATCCACATAAATTGCACGTCTTGAATTATAGTCCTGTCCAGAGATGTGCGGTCAGGAGAGGCAGTGACTTCACCTTTTTACCGCTGGATTTTGTCAACCTGTTTCCACGTACTATGCCTGATTCACAATCAATCTTTTTTTTTTTTTACTGAACAATTAAGACCTAGCCCATATGTAGCCTGTAAGATAATGACAAAAAGACTCATTTACAGTTACCCTTTGATTCAAGACTGTAAGGATGGAAATTTTAATAATTAATTAGAAAAAAAATCTCAACTCTCTCGGCAATTCCGTGTATTCTTTTAACCTTCTGTTTATCAGATTATGAAAGAAGACTGAAAATATTAAAAAGAACACATTCAAGGGGAAAAGATCATCGTAAACATATTGACCAAGCATATTGAACGCGGCATAAGGAAGGTTGTAATATTTGTTAATGGCATTGCTTTAGCTTCCTGTAAGCAAATATGAACAAGTTTGCTGTCTCGTGAGCATTTTAAGTTGAATGCATTGAGCAATAATGTCGTGGAAACTGAATTGGCTCGTCATTCTGCCGTTGAGTCTGAATAAATTAGTTAATCAATCCTTTGATTGCTAATCAAGCAAAGTAATAGGGAGTTATCATTTGTTAAACGGTGAGGATTCTGCCTCACTTAACTTACCTCTGACGGCACATCACTGGTCCTGTCATCACTGTCCCAATATACAGATTGCACTGTGCGTTCATTGCTGCTGGCTGTAAGACTTGCGCTTCTGAATGTCTCTTTTTTGGACATTAGTATATGCTATCAGCGAGATGATAACAGAGGGGCAGGTAATATAGTATTCGTTGCTCTTCATTTAATTCAGAGGCAATTATTTGGGCAACTCATGAATTGGGGAAAATATTGAAAGGCATCGTTTGAGACTTTCCCTCAATTTTCAACTGCATTTGATAATTAAAATACAATATGTTTTCTAGATTAATTCACATGTCATAGAGCAGGAGAATCTCATCTACAGTATAATTATATGTACAATAATATAATAACCCAGTTATGGTTATGATATACGTTCTTCATATTGAATGTGTTCGATTAATGTATGATTTTTTCTCTTTTTTTAAATGGCGGATTGCTTCAGGGAAACTCGGGCAGGTCAGGTCAACCAGGAGAGCCTGGACCTTCAGGACCCCCTGGACAAACGGTCTGCTGCTATTAATTTTTTGTATTGGGTCATTCCATGTCAAATGTCTGAATTTCAGAAAAAAACTTCCCACTTGACCATCTCAGATTTGGCTGAAAAAATTCCAGCGAGTGCATACACCTCCTAATAGGATAAATCCAAAATTTTAGCTCTCAACTTTTAATAGTTTTGTCATGAAAAAAATTTTTGCAACTAAGTTACGCTCGTTTTCCGGCCCTTTTTGAACAGTGATGTCTGAGGAGTCACTTTCACATGGCTATATCTAGAAAAGCAAGTCCTTCAAATTTTCAGGGGTGAAAGTCTGCTACTATAACTTGAGGAATATGGACTTATAAAGGTGTCCCTTTAGTTTATCATATATTTCTGGGTGCTCAAAGTTTATCAAAAATTTTACTCTGCGTTCTGCAGTAGCATATTTGAAGGACTGTAAAAGGCCTAATTTCAAAGACAAGGATTTAGTATTGCACTTACAGCTTCCCATATGTGTTGTGTATTTTGTATTCTTTTGTATTATTTCCTCTCTTTCGAATAATCTAGAAAATATTAAGGCTTGAAAATGAAAAAAGTGCTATTTTTAACATTTTATACCAAAAAAATGACACCATCCACCAACATCAAATTGACTGTTTTAGAAAGATTAGATGCCGGTTATTAACATCCAAAATTTGCGATTGTGTTCTGCTTTATTTTCTCAAAATAAATTTTTGAAAATATGGTATTATTGTGGACACACAGCATTTGATGGCGTTCAATGCATATTCAAACATTATTTTATAAAATGCACATAGTTAATAATAGAAAGCCCAAACTCAACAAAATTCTTAATTTCAAAAATGTCATCTTATACTTGAAGAATAACCCATATGCAGTGTTTAGTAATTGAAATATTACAATCTTAACGGGGCCAAAAATTCAAGTTTGTAATGAATTTGGAAGTGTTACAATAATTCATTATCTCATACAATATAGCTATCTTACAGAGAATGTTAAGAATGCCATTTTATTTGATCACAGATTAAGTGATTTATCATATATATATATATAAACTTTGTATTAATTTATATATTAATAAATCAACCTATAAAGTAAAACAAAAATGAATTATAACATTTTTTAAGCAGTAAGTTTAGAAATATGTTTGGTCATGCAGAAGCAATAGCTTGTCTGAACATGTCATGGATTGCTGAGGTAAGAGGGTTTTGCGGATAATCCTGGTGACAGGGCACCTGGCCAGTATGTAACCTGTGTTTACGATCATCTTTGGTGGGCTGGAAGCATCAGGGAGGTATCTGAAGCCCAGCAAGACCTTCTGATACAGTTCATGCATCTGCACAGCCCAGCAAAAAGTTTTTTCTGGCCCAGGAGGGAAGACCTATACTGGATACCTGTGCAACATATCATTGCCAAGATTGAAGTTCTAAGCACTACAACTGGACGTAGATAGGCACTCAAGGAACAGGACACCAAAGTAGCTGAAAACTTCATGAAAGAGTTCAAATAATTTTTGTATTATCTGTGCTAACTGCTATCAACTAGTCATTTTAAATGTTTCATTATTTCCAATTCTGCAGGACTGTCAAAAACTCTTTTTAACGCAGGTTATTACTAATTGAAGCATACAGGTTAATTTTTCTACTTGGATGTTAATGTTCATTGATACAATAATTTTAATTAATGATTTGTAACAAGTTTGATCTTCCACTGATGTTGGGACTACAGTATTTCTATATATATATATATATATCTGAAAACTGTATATGCGTTATAATTCGGGTGTAAGTTCATATTTATGAAATAAAGCATTTTGTTGAGTTTAAGCTTTCTATAATTAACTACGTGCATTTTGTAAAATAATGTTTGAATATGCCTTCGATGCCATTAAATGCTGTGTGTCCACAAAAATACCATATTTTCAAAAATATATTTTTGAGAAAATAAAGCAGAACACCATCACAGAATTTTTGGATATGTTAACAACAGGCATCTAATGTTTTGAAAACAGTCAATTTGATGTTGGTGGATGGTGTCATTTTTCTGGCATAAAATGTAACAAATAGCTAATTTTTCTTTTCATTTTCAAGCCTTAATATTTTCCAGATTATTCATAAGAAAGGGGCAGAATTAGAATACAAAATACACAACATATGGGAAGCTGTATGTGCAATACCAAATCCCTGTCTTTGAAATGAGGCTTTTAACAGTCCTTCAAATATGCTACTGCAGAGCGCAGAGTAAACTTTTCGAGCAAATTTAAGCACCCAAAAATATGTGATAAACTGAAGGGACACCTTTATAAGTCCATATTCCTCAGGTTAGTGAAGTAGATTTTCACCCCTGAAAATTTGAAGGATTTAGCTGAAATACTTTTCTAGATATAGCCATGTGAAAGTGGCTCCTCAGAAACTGCTGTTCAAAAAGGGCTGGAAAATGAGCGTACCTTAGTTGTAAAAATATTTTTTATGAAAAAACTATTAGGAGTTGAGAGCTAAAATTTTGTATTTCTCCTATTAGGAGGTAAATGCACCCGCTGGAATTTTTTCAGCCAAATCTGAGATGGTCAAGTGGGAGCCACTTGGACCGTTGGCATGGCATGACCCTATTGTGTTTGTTTTTCTCAAAAATCTACAATACTTCAAAAGACATTGTAAAATTTTAATTAACATTCCATATAGTGTAATGTGCAATGCCTTCATTCCGCTTATTTTTCTCTTTTATTTAAATCAGGGGCCTGTGGGATCACCTGGAACCAGAACAATCACAGTAAGTATTGTATATGGAGCATTTTTCAATGTTATTTATTGAAACTTTTTTGTAATGCATTTTTAATGTAAACATGCACATTTCTGTGTTCTTTTATTTCTTCAGGCTTGTCAGCTTGTAAATTATGTCAGAGACAACTGTGGTAGGTTTGTTTCACTATTGCAAAAAATGTACATATTGACACTGTACACAATGTACACAATTCTTATGCTATTAATTCAAGTGACCTGCCACCATTTTGTTGACAATTCCTTCTTTAACCAGCCTAAGATGGTCAAGCTGATTTACAGCCCTAACTCTGCAAAAGTTTGGGCTGTATAAAAAATGCCCATAAAAAGAGAAAGCAGTGATTTCTCTTTTATGGGCATTTTTTATACTGCCCAAACTTTTATTTCATTGCTGAATGTATTAAGACGAGAGTTTTAATATTTTGCACAGTCAGCTTAATTTTTTTTGAAATATGAACACATCCCTGGCATTCAGGCCTGTAACGCATTCCAAAAAAAATTCAGGATGGGTGTGATTTAGCACAGGTAATGACTTAAAAAAATTATAATAATCATGTGATTTGGAACAGCTAATGTCAGAAGTTGATTGTAATTATGATTTGATACAAAAGTAGCATCTAGTAAAGGCTCTGTTCTTCATGAGCAAAGGTAGGCTGAGGATTGCCAATTGTCCCACAATGCCTGAGACCTGGTTTATTGGTTGTTCCTAAAATAAAGATAGGATGGGATAAGGATATTTTATTCTCCAGAGTGCATAACTTCATTAAAAGATTGAGGGAATCTGGAGGAATGTTTTGCATAATAAAGGCAAGGGCGCAAGATTAAACTGAATACTTGTAATCTCTGATCACTCAGACGGCACAGCACAGTGCATCCACAAATAGCAGTTAAGAATTTACTGTTCGAAAAGGATGCTCTATGTAAATAGTGTGTAGAAGCGGCATCGATCTCTCCATTCTCAAGGGCATCTGCAATGGACTTTCACAAAGTGGATTCCTGTTATGTTCAGACAAATCTATATTTCAAGAGGAAATGAATGCTGTGCGCTCTGGACCAAAGAAAAAAGGACCATCCATACTGTTACTAGTAACAAGTCCAAAAGCCAATCTCTGTCATGGTATTGGGTAGGGTCAGTAGCCTCGGCAGGGGAAACTCGCAGTTTTGTGAAGGCACCATTTATACTGAAATATGCACTGAGATTTTGGAGCAACATAAGCTGCCATCAAGACAACTTATTTTCCAGGGACGCCCATTCATGTTTCAACAATGCAATGCAAAACCGTATTTGGCACGCAGACAAAGGCATGGCTGAGTAAGCGGGCGGTGCAAGTTCTGGACTAGCCTGTCTGCAGCCTTGACATGTTCCCAGTAAAGAAAGTGTAAATACAAAATGCAACAACAAGGACCCCGTTCTGTTGCACACCTTAAGACTTGTTTGCAAGAAGAATAAGACAAGATTATACCTGGAACAATTAATCACTTTGTGTCTTTAGTCCTTAAATGTTTATTACCTATGCTAACAAAGTTTTTTTTTTTGAGTTTCAGGCTGATTTGTCAGTGCTATGCCTGTCAAATAGCAGCTGTTACCTGAATGACTAATAGTGGCCATGTTTTTAGAGATTTTTCTTGCTCATTGGGAGGACTATCAGAAGCTTACTCAGGGGAAAAATTTGTAAAATTTGAATCATTTCAAACAAACAGTTGAAGAGTCATCAGAAATTTTACATTTATGCATCTTACAGCACCACTGAGCGGCTAATTGCCACAAAATCTATGAAGGCCATCAAGACATCAAACATACACATGTCCACCAAATTTGGTTGCAATTGCATGGAGCATTCAGGAGATATTCAGGGTTCTGCCCAGAGTGCCAGGTGGTACGGGGAAGCCCAGGGGGGAGGGGAGGGGTTGGTGGAGGTGGATGGAGCTAGTGTAGGTGGGGGGGGTTAGAGAGAGAATGGGACCTTGGGAGGTGGGTGCACATCTCCCCTCGCACGTTATATGTCCAATTTCACAGAAATTGATTAGGATGGTCTTGACTATTGCTTTACTTTATTTATGCGACAACATTACATGTGCTTTACAATGTCCTCATGATCAGTATACAACATTGACCAGTACACAACACATGGTACATGGTGAAAGTATATTCTGTGTATTACCATAAAACATGAGTGTGACGGTGCGTTCAAGAACCACACGCAAGAACCGAAATTCCAAAAATCGTAAGCCTTTATTGCAAAAATGGGTCGAGACCAGAAGACACAGGAATTGGCAAGCCAAAATTAGAATCCAAAAAGCGAAGTCAAAATAACAGGCAGGGGTCATAACTAGAGAAGCAGATGTGCAACGGTACATAAAACAGTAATCCAAATTCGTAGTCAGAATCCAGAAGGGTAGGTCATACACAGGGCATCAAAAACAGGAATCTTGGTCGTACAGAAAATGGGTCTAAATCCAAACAGGAACAAACAAGAACAGCAAGGGCAAGGCAGTCTCAAGGTCATACAAAAAATGTCGTAGGAGAAGCAATAATCAAAAGGCATACAAGGAGCTCTGCACAAGTGAAAATTGAGCAATGTTCTGACAGGGAACAAACTGCAGTGAAGACCTTAAATAGACAAGAGGGAAGTCTCATGCTATGCAGGGCCAAGTGAATTGGATAAGAACTAATTACAAAGGGAAGCACACACGGGGAGGTCCTAAACCACAAATAATTGGCAATTGTCAAGACATGGACAGGGTCCACGAAGACAACATGACAGATAAACAACTCCAGTCAAGGAGTTCTACGTGCACAGACAAGGAGTGCAGGATAGCAATTAAGCACGTGCGAAAGATCACGCGGAAACACAGGAAGATGCAGGGAAAGTAAAGCAAGGGGCGGAGACTAGAACAGGGCGAGAGCTGAGATTGCATTAGTAGTGATTAGTAGTGGTGCAACTTTACAAATTAACCCAAGTGCTTGTTAGTTAGTTAGTAATATGCACATGGATTAGTTAGGTTAGTAAAGTATGATATAAAATATAAATGTTAGTATTATTAGTAATCAAGGAAAGCAAGGCGAAGGAAGTAAACGAGAATTGAAGTAATAATATGAAACACCAGAAACCACTGAAATCACCCGAAGCATGTGAGCACGCAGACTGGGAGAAAGGACTGAACCAAACTAATCACAAGACAGGGGTGACAAGTGCAATGAATACAGAAATGTCATGAACAGAAAAACCGGGATGTATAATAAGCAAAATTAATAAAGAAAAGACATGGCAGAAAACACAGAATCATGGCAGCAAAAACACAGAACCATAACAATGAGATTGGCTTTTATCAAGTTATTGCACTGAACCATTCAGTTGCAGTTGAATTTGGTATGATTTCCTGCAGTTTCAGTCAAGGACAATACAGTATTTACCCTGGGCTGAAACCGCAGGATACCATTATTGAAATTAGTCCCCAGCCCATGATATTCTTGTCAAGCCTAGACTGGTCCTCTCATATGAAATAAAATCACAATAATTGAAAAAAATACCTTTACAATTTATTTAACAGGGCTGTAACAATATTGAACTGTGATTTTTTTTTTAAAGCTTAGTAAGACCACCTGTTGCCGTGGGGCGAACATCCAAGCTCGCCCTTTTCCTTTAGTAAACCCGATGCAGTCTTGAATGGACGGCTGTCCAAAGTGCCAAACATCAAAGGGCATGTGAAATGCTTTCAGAAAAAAACTTGACTGACATCATTATTCTTTGGTGACATGCTAAACGGAGCTCAGGAAAGGACAACTAAGCCGTCTCCTTTTAACCAATTAGGCTACTCATATCCTGTTCCTGTTTACTTTGCTCAATTAGCAATCAAACAGGGGATTCGCTGCTTTACTTTGTTGAATGAATTGACAGTCCTATTTATTTAGATAGCATGTTTGATTGTCGCATTTTGATAAGTGGTGGCAGATGGAAAACCGAGGGGGTGGAAAACATCCCTTGAAACGGATGAGATCATTGACACGATTTCAATCGATGTTCTTGGTTAGCACGTTTTCCAACAATATGAATAAATAGTTGGCGGTTAAGTACACAGTTTCCCTTTCAATGAAATGTTAAGGTAAGTGAATAATGAATTCAATAAAAATGTTTAATTCACTTGCCTTAATAGGCCACTCATCACAAAAAAACTAATGTATATTTTCTGCGTTAACTTTTGTTACATCCTGCAAAGCAAGCCATCAGACCTGTGCTTCATGATTGTTTAATTGAGAACAAAGATTGATATGCGCACTTTTTTGCGTTCAATTGACGGGATTTAGTTCTCATCTTAATGAAAAGAATTAGCTGCACCTGAGAAGGGACGGTTAAAATATTTTTAATCAGGGAAAATGACTGAAAACAGCTCAAGACTAATTATCAGTTTAATGACATGTTTATCGCCTTCCCTGCTCTCTGTCCACCAGCCGCCACTGATTTTGAAATTTAAATGGCCATAGAACAGCACAGATTTTAGAAGAACAGCACACGGCCACTGTTTTTCTCTAAAACATACACTTAGGAGTTATTGGCAAAAAATGTAAATTTGTTGTTATAGTGCGTTGGTCATTTGATGTCTTTTCTTTTGCATGAGCATTGGGAAAGATTAGCAAATGATCATGAAAGTTATGGAACTGACGCTCTTACAACTTTGCTTAAACAGACTTTTGATGGAGAAAAACTGAAAGAATAATAAGAATAATTATTATTATTATTATTGTTGTCTTAACAAACATAAGAGGGTTCCTGTACCTTAGTGCTTGGCCCCCAAATAAATTAGTCAACTAATGTGTTAGTTAATTAATAAATGAGACTAATTAATGTGTTTATTAATGTGTATTTGCCATTCAATTAGGAAAGCACTGAATTAGCTTCAGTTATGCATTGAAGCTACTGTCCATAACTTTAAAGAAAAGCGCAAGAGGGAGAGATTTTCTTCATAAACTTCACCAACCCTCTCACTCTGATCCTTCTCTCCCTCCACTAACCTCTCCTTCCAGCATGTTCATGAGTTCAGTTCACTAGGCGATGCACAGAAGCACAAGAGGAGATCCAGTATGTCTTATTATACAGTAAGAACCACTAGTAAACAAAAACTTAACATAAAGCATTTCCATATTACTCACAGATATACAACACCATCTGAAAGTCCTTGTAATTGGCTTGGTAATCGAAAGAGATAAGGAAATGAGGCAGTCTATCAGCCAAGCAAGTGTGCAAGCTTATGTTACCTACGGAATGTTAGCATTGGCTACCAATCCTAGTAACTTGCTGTACATATTAAAAAAGCTAGCCAGCAGCAAGTGGCATTTACCCGTTTTACATTATTTGGAGTGTACAAGATGAGAACCAAACTCCCATGATAACTACACTCCAGGTCCAAAAACGGGACGAGGGAGGTGGATAGATTACAAGGTTGCATCCTGTACAGTACAGTAAAGTCCGCTTACTAGCTGCTAGCTACCTAGCTACTGATCTGGCTTTATTTGGATGATAATATTCACTGCCCAACTGGACTAGGTAAGCTATCCAGAGCTATAACACGATGTTAGGCTTTCAAACGCTTGTAGGCACTGGTTATTTGAGCAACATTTTCTAAATATTATGTGCTGTTGACTTTTCAATAACAGATATATTGCTTTTACATTTTTACAACTGTAGCCCAGTAAATGTGTAGACCACTTCTAAAGTAGAAGCATGCTTACAAGCTATGTACCAACACATTGTGAGCAGATCTTCCAAACACTTATTCCCACTTCATGCAGGTTGCAGTTTTTACAGCCAAACTCTACCTCCTTCTTCGATGATGGCTTTTCTATTAGCATGTTTGGTCTTTTTCCTGCTAGTGTAACAGTTATGCAGTTATTGACAATGGAGGAACTATAAGTGTAGCTAAATGGGAGATTTGCGCGTTTCTTAATTTTCGCTGTCCGGGTCGGCTTCACAGAGATCCAAATTTACTCTCAGACCACTTCAGTTACTGATAGCTGAAAGAGTATTACAATGTCTTTACCAGATGGAATACTAAAATAGTTCCAACTGCAGCTTGAAGCTCCTCCAGGAACCGGCCACGGACAGTAGTCTTGATCAAGGGAAAGAGCATGCACAGAGGAGACAGGCTGAATCCTGAGTTTATGAGAAGTGATTGACACTGTGTTAGAAACTCCTCCTGGCTCTAATTGGGGATTCTTGCCATTACTGTTTGAAGCACTAGGAGGGATGAAATGTTTCATGTACTACTGTCAGTATAGACAGACAGTTACAGTGAATATGATTTTTTTTTTTTTTTTTTTTTTTTTACAAAAGTTACCCACTGAACCTTTAACAAGCACAAGAGCTGTTTTTAAATTACTTTAGTGATTTAATTAGTCATAGACCTAGACCTGGGCTTGGGCAACTTGCACATCTGTGGTAAAAATGACAAAGAAGGATAGAGATGCATTTGGGAACAGCAATTGTGCCTTTCAGATGTTGCATTTTTCAGGAACGCCCAGCTTGTTCTAGCAGTATGACACCAGTTAACAGTTGTGGTGGATTTTGAAGGGCAGAATTCAACACCAAAGGTCCTGGATTGTGGAGTCTTATATAAGGCAAGAATGAGGGGGGAAAAATCAGTTTTCAAAACTCTTGACGAGCTCAGTTCCAAAACAATTATTATGTGTTATTTAAAGGTGAGGTGACGAAACACATTAGTGACCATTCACCTGTCCCACCATTATTGGAATATGTTAAAGACATTACATTTTGAAATAGATATTATCAAAAAACAATGAAGTTGACGAGTTAAAATATTACTTATTTTGTCTTTGCTCTGTTTTCACCAGAATACCGGTCAAAGGGGATTTGCAAATTACTACTCGCTGTTTTTATTTACATTTCACAAATTGTTCCAGTACTTCTGGGATTGAGGTTGTATTTCTCAACATTAATTTATGATGTACTAGCCAACTTCTATCTAGTTTGTAGTTAGCAGCCACATTAGTAGATTCCAATTCATGCAGACACTTCTGAAAAGTTTTATCAACAAAGATTCTGTGTTTTAAGGTCTATTTGACACATCTGTGCAGAGAACTTAGTTGCTCTGACCGTTACTCTCTGTAATCTGGCTATATTTTTCTATTCTTACAGTTTGCTCCCTCGGTAAGTCCTATTTCATACTTATGTCTGCTATTGCCAACAATGCTCTTGTGTTTATATTACAACATACAGTGAGCACTATAATTCATTGAACAGTGACGCTTTTTTTTTGTCAATTTGGTTCTGTTCGCTGAATCAATCACTGGATCAGAATTCTGAATCCAGTTAGACATCTGTTTTACATCTTGCAGTGGAGACTAAAAGAAGGAACTCTCCAAACAAGCAGGAACTGTAGATGGCAACAGTATAGGCTTGGCAGAGCATAACCGTGGAAGATATCCAGTGTCTGGTGACGTCTGTCTATATCAGACTTCCAGCAGTCATTGCACGCAAATGATATCTGATCAGTTATTGAAAATGAACACTTTATTCTTTACGAGCCACTTACTTTTGACCCCCCAAAAATGGGATGGGGTACTAGTATGTACAAAAAGTGTTTTCTAAACAGCTCATTCGAAATAGATCAAAGCAAATTAAAGCTGTCAGCCTGCACTTTTACCTAATTGTAATTTTATCCTTTTAAGCACAAGAGACTGAGGTACAGAACCAAAATTAAACATGTCGCTTTAAAATACATTATGGTGATCACTGTATATTGACTGAAAGTTTTTAGCATCTGTCCTGAATGAGAGTTTTTTCAACCTCTGTATCTACACAAGATTGTTACATGTTTGCGTTTGCAAGAAAAATGACTGCTGTGACCTGCAAGAGACCAGGTAGTGGCATAGCTACCCAGTCTACATAGAGGTCTGCACGGCTGCTAAATTTTCAGCCACATCCGCACTGCCACCACAATGTTGCTCTGCCTCTGACTGCACTGCATCCGCAATAATTTTCTGGTCCAATTCTGACTTATCCGTGTATGAACAAAGTTTGATCATAATTGCACTCGTTTAGTAGATAATAGCAATTAATGACTGTTTGAAGGAAGTAAAATTAAATGAAGCCACGCCTGTGGTACCCTAATTAAATATGAACACTGCAATTAACCTGTAAGAGGCTTCATGTTTGTCTATCTTTCTCAAAACAGAATGATTGCTAGTTTCTGTGACTTATTTGACACTAAATAACCAGTGAATTTCAATTATAGGAAGCCAGGTTAGTGTAGGGCTGGTGATAGTGTTTTTGTAATGTGCTAAAGGAGATTGTCTATTAAATGTCAAGCAGATTATCAGATGAACTTTTCCATGTCTAATTTGAACTTAATGTTAATAGAAATCAAACGTTTTACAATATGAGGAATTTTTATCTTAGCATTTATAGAAAGTTAGGGTTTTACAATGTCATTATATACAAATTAAATAGTAATATTCTCGATTGCAAATCGTGTAGTTGCACCATAGCATACATTACATTCAATATAAATGTTAAGTATTAATCTTAATATGATTTTATCCACAAAAATTCACGAATAAATGCTGAAAATTGGTAAAAAGAGCTGTGGAAAAATGGAGGAAAACCGTGGCAAAATCGCAAAATACCGCAGAGAATTCATGAGCGTCCATAGCCGCACAGCTGCAGCCACACTGAAGCCGCAAGCAAAATCACAAAAGACCCCCGCAGCTGCAAATTTTTGCTACAGCCGCCCGCAGATGTGGCCACCGTGGACTCTGCGGTGGTCCACTGCTCCAAGCAGACTTCTAGTCTACATTTGGTACGAGTGCTATGTTTGGAATTTTGGTCCGAAAGCCTGGTCAAAATGCCTGTTTTTTTCCCTCAATTTAAAAGTGTCTACTATATGTTGCAATTGTGTTCACTCTGCAGTACCATGCAGTGATGATTGTACCTAACCTTTTTCATCTAAAATGAGTCCTAATATATTACATTTCTATAATTTTTTGGTGAAAATGTATTGGAAAAATACTATTGTAAGCAATGAGAACAAAAAAATCACTCTCACTCTCAAGTATATTGA
This sequence comes from Gymnothorax javanicus, assembly GCA_029692085.1. NCBI lineage: Eukaryota > Metazoa > Chordata > Actinopteri > Anguilliformes > Muraenidae > Gymnothorax > Gymnothorax javanicus. The sequence continues at coordinate 165,489,432 of CM056193.1, read as the reverse complement.
GGTAAAAATTTGGGTATTAAACAAAAACACTAAGTTTTTATACATAAATTTTTCATAACAATGGAAAGGTGTCTGAAATTTAACTTTTATGACTGTTGCATAGCATGAATGCCTGTTTGAAGGCTCATTCCATGATTATTGAAGCTAAAAAAATTTCTAAAACTGGTTTGAGGCGACGTTATTCTAAAAAATGATCTCTGATGGTCATTTGTTCCAGTACATAAGGTGACATGAACTTTGAGCAGTGTCACAGTGTTAAACGCGATGGCACGATGGAAGGATTGTTCGTAGCCGCATTGTGGTCATACATGTTGATGCCGGCTGGTCACATAGAAAAATTTCTTAAGATGTTAAATGCTGCCATGGCCTTACAATGCACTGAAAAGACATTTCAACTGTCAAGCTCCGTTTTTTTTTTTCTTTACTTGTCATACACGGATAACAAACGTCAGAGGCTCTTAACTTCCGTTTTGCACCTTTATTGCAACTATTGTTTTAAGTGAACCGGTCTCTTTGCAATGTTTGATGGTGTTTGTTTTGCAGTGTAAAGTACAAAGAGGTATACACGTGATATGCTACTGAACAGGCTTACGAGACTTTGTACCATACTGATACGAATATAATAGTATATAATACTGGCTTATATAGTTTTAATGAGATAATGAGATGATTAGACACGGTTGCAAATAGTTGAGTACTGAATGGAGGAGCAGGCTGGTTCCTCAGAACTCTGGTGATGCGGAGCGCAGGGGGCGCGGCATGACAACAGCACAACAGCTCCGCGATGATTTTAATCGCGCCAGAGGTGAAGAGATGAAAGGTTCAAGACCTACTGTTTCCAGATGCCTGCGTAAAAATGGTCTGATTGATCATGTTGCTGCCAAACGGTGGCAGCCGCCAAAAAAGACTTGAGTTTCCCAAGAAATTCAAGGATTGGAAACCAACAGACTAAAAACAAGTCCTATGGACCGATGAATTAAAATTTGACATTTTGTCATCCAAAAGCAGAACTTCTGAGCACCGTAGAGTAGGAGAACATTTCTAGAATGACTATTAGCCCCTTCAGTAAACTCTGGAGGTGGTAATATTATGGTTTGACGTTCAGTCTGCTCGAATGGAGCCGGTGATCTCTCAAACATCGACGGAATCATGGATCAATGGAAGTATCAGAGCATCCTTGTTAGGCACCCATTTCCATCTGGAAAGAGACTGATTGGTCGGGGTACAAGATAATGACCCTAAACACACTTCTAAGTTGAGTGGAAAAAATCATCTGGTGACAAAGGTGCTGACTTGGCCTACTCAAAGTCCAGACCTTAATCTGATTGAGAAAATCTGTAGTAACATCAAAAGAATCTCTTTGGAATGAACTTCAAACCATATAGAATGGTTCAGCGACTAAGGAAATAAAAAAAAGGTGAACACAATGCCTGAAATATTAAATGCTGTAATCAAAGCAAAAGGTGTCCACACTAGATGTTGTCTTGTTCTCTCAAAAAGACATTATTATTTTGTTTTTACTATGTATTATTATCTGTTTACTTATTTTCATCTATATGATCCACTATTGCATGAAATGAATATTTGAATAGTACTTGGTTTCTGATTTATCTTCATTTTGTTAAGTGTATAATCAGCACTGCCTACGACTGTATGTATTTGTGCTTGGTGTATGCTTGCAGTGGTCAGCTCTCCTATGTAAAATAGCAAGTAATTTTTTTTCATCTCAGATATTTCTTGTTCTCCTTAAACACTATCATTGCCACTTCATAGTGTCCTGTTTTTAATATAATAAAATAATTGAAGAGCTTAACCCTTTCGCAGGCTTTTGGCCCAGATGCATACCCCCACGGACGGATTAATTTTGCAAAAACTGTTAAAATATGATTGTTATTCAAAAAAAATAATAAAAAATAACACCAAATTAACTGATGTTTTTAAGTTTTCCATAACTGATGTTTTTATGTTTTAATTCAAACTCATCCAGAATCAAATTTTTGGATCCAAGATTACGCTCAAAGTCAATTTAATCTGTCGTCAGAGGAAAAAAAGCAAAAACTTCATCCACGTTGTAAGCTTTTAAAACACTATAGAATGTTATTATTTGACTCGACGCTCATTCACGTCCCACAAAATCTGAACACATAGGACATTGAGAGAGTAATTTAAAGAAGCCAATCACTGGGCGATTAAGGGATTTGCAAAACTGCCTTTAGCGCCCGAAAAAAAATAGTGGACGCTGACCGCAGATGATCTTGAATCTTGTCCTTTTCAGTTGCAAGCGCGTTTTAAAGTACCTATACAAGTCAATCAGGCAAAGTGGCATTATACATCTTCATGGCCTACGACCGCAGATGATCCCTAATTTCAGACATGGTAATCACTGGCCTGCTCAGCATGGTAATCACTGGCCTGTACATATTTTCGCCTTTGGGGACAAGGTTTGCGCCGTCTGCACCTGTCGCCTATTCATTAAAATGTTTATTCACCGGACTCGCTTCAAATCAAGTGAATAATTTTTATAATGGGGAGATGGCTTGTACGTTAATGATTTTTTTTTTCATGCTGTCAATGCCAGTCTTTAATTTATGGGTGTACGATAACAGTTTCCAAAGTGTCGCCTTCCGTTCTTGTCAATTTCGTTTTTCACATAGAGGTTCCATGTGGATATACGTGGCGACCGAGAATCGCGCTGCTTAGCGAAAGCACTGCTATTTTTTGTGTCTTTGCAGGTTTGTTTGTTGACTAGAGAATCTAGTCAAGCCCAGTCCTGTTCTAAAGCATACCGTTCTGTCGCGTAATATCCATTATCTGATTATAGTCAATGGCAGTTCTAACTTGTATTTTTTATTTTTCAATTTTACACGGTCACTCAGTCACTGAGTGCAGTAATTACTTTGTTGAATAAATGTTTTATTTTTGTGAGAACTTTTGTCTTGTTTCAGTTCATCTGAATATCCTAAATGAATAGTTGTTACAGTCTCTTATGGTTGTGACAGCTAGCCGTTACATTCTGAAATCCCCCTGACAAATTGAAAATCCCCCCCGACAAATTGAAAATCCCCAAAAAAGTTGGAAAGGGGTAAATCCCCCTCAGAAAAATATTTTGGCGGAAGCCCTGTTAATGCTAAGAGTACAGCTAAGGATGTTTGTTACCAAAGTCAATTTTCTTGATTTGCGCAAAATGGACATTACTGTGACTCTAATACTTTTAGCACTGGGGGCTTCAATTTTGTTTGGCAACTAGGTCGATGGCTCTTACAAGTGAGTTTTATTAATTTTTATGAGTGACAGTAAGAGTGGATCGTTAGCCATTTTACCTTGCTTATCGCTTATTGCATTGTGGTCACACATTTGCTAGCTAAGAAGTTAGCACATGCTAAGAGATCAATTAGAAGGAATTATTACGTTATTATGAAGGTTATATCACATTAATACCAAATATTGATTAGCCTAAGTCTTTTGGTGTAAAAATCCTCATTCTTCTGAACTAGAGTGCCAGAGTACAGAGCCAAAATCAGTAATGGGTCACTGTCAAATGAATAATGGCGTCCATTGTATTTGCAGTTGCTAACAGCAGTTAATGGCCTCTCATGCGGAACAGATTTTAATAGTCTCCCTGTTTCCTACAACATAACCACAGGTTGGGCAGAATGCCCAGTTTATCCTACAGAGCTGGTGATTGCGCTCGACATGTCTGAGGATGTTTCGCCTCAGATCTTTGAAAGAATCCGCACTGTGGTCCTGACCCTGCTAGAGGACATTTCCATCGCTGAGAGCAATTGCCCCACAGGAGCCCGCGTTGCTGTCCTTTCCTACAGCTCCGACACCAAGTACCTTATTCGCTTCTCTGACTACCATCGCAAGCATAGCCTAATGAAGGCTGTGAAAAATATCGCTTTGAAGAGGACTTCTGACCGCAGAAATATTGGGGCAGCCATGAGGTTTGTGGCCCGGAACGTGTTCAAGCGGGTCCGCCAAGGGGTGCTGATGAGGAAAGTAGCAGTCTTCATCACCAATGGGCCATCCCAGGACATGACTCCAATCACCACAGCAATGCTGGAATTCAAGGCCCTCGACATCAGTCCAGCAGTCCTCGCTTTCAGAAACCCTCCCAACGTCCGTCGCGCTTTTGAGGTATAGTAGAGCTTTTGGAAGCAGGTACAGAAGAAGCAAGAATATTCTGGGAAATGATGTCCATACCTTATACAATTACAAGCATCAGCATGTGAAATTTTGATAGCTGGTCAAAATGAAAAGGTATTTCCTGAAGCATTTTGGTGTGTAACTTACATGGGAACACTACAGACTTTGATGGTTTTAAACATTGTATTAGCTAAAGAGAAATTTGCATGGAATGCAAACATTTTGCCCTGGTTTTACTGACACGGCCATGCATATTTACCTCTTATTTTTGCTCAGGCTGATGAATCTGGGAACTTTTTGCTCACAGTGATGAGGAGACCACAGGATCTGGGGCCTGACCTGAGGCAGGTCCAACAATGTGTAATCTGCTATGGTAAGCAGACACTGTGTTAAGTGTTTGCACCCTCTTTGAGGTTTTAGGGCAAGAATTTAACATCTTCCAAAATATTTAGCAGTGCATCATATGAATAAACTCTCTCTCTCCAAAAAAAAAAAACTTTCAAATCAACTGAACATTAAAACCCTTAAAGCAATAAAACAATAATCATAATGGCAGCTGATCACGGCTGCTTTTGCCGCAAGGGAGTTTCCAGCCATGACTGCATGTCGCGGCAAAGATTTTTTTTGGGGGTAGGTGTGTCTCACTGCACCAATCAGATTTTAGTGTTTATGCATCCCTGTTGGGGATTGGTTGCTAGGGGCCCGGAGTGTGCATTGTGACAATTTCTTCAAACATTGGCATCCTATGAATTAATCATTACAATATTCTTATATCGTGGATTTTGTCCATGCATTGTTTCAAAATGCTGGCATTCAAGAACTTGTAAAGTGATGGCAGTGAATTTAATGATGAAAATGCTGAATATCTGGATATGTTGTTTGCTGAGAGTGTAATGTTACAGCCCAGGAAGCAGAAGCAAGCAGTTGTAGAAAAAAAATGAAAATCCTTTATTCAGTCCGAGTCCAGGCCAGAGATAACAAACGTACAGAGCCAGAAAACACAATCCAAAGCTCAGGGTCGTGGGACAGGCAGAGTTCAGCTACAATGGATCAAATTGGCAACGGTACATAAACAGTGGGCAAAAATCAGAGTAGATGAGACGTAGCAAAAATCCAAAAACCAGAGCAGCAAAAACCAAGAATAATAGTCAGGCTGGCAGGTTCAAAACCAGAACAATAAACAGATTAATCAAAAGGACACAAGCAGAAATTGGAAGTCAGGCAAAGAATGTCTCAAATCTCTCACATAAACTGGCGTCTCTCGGGTCTCTCGGCACAAACGGGTCTCTCGGCACAGAATAAATGATCAACGTTCTGACGGGGAATGAGCAGAAATGCAGGGCTTAAATGCACCAAACAGAAGTCACATGCTATGGGGAGGGATGGGGATGGGGAGGTGGTGGGAGTGACAAAAAATGAGTAATGCAGGTGAGCACATAAGGAAGCCCTAATACAATAATTGGCAAAAGCCAAGACGCGGACTGGGAACACATAGACAACCTATGGCAGATAAACGGCTCCGGTTAAGGAGCTCTGTGTGCACAGATAAAAGAGTGCAGGTGTAAAACCCACAAAACAATAACCAACGACGGAAATTGTAGGGCGAAGATTCAACGTGTTCTTTTGGCTGGTATTATCACGCGTGACCTCCTGGCTGGTGTGAACCGCAATAAAATGGATCTATTTTCTCCGTTCGCAGGACGGGGCACAAAAGCACAACGGTTACAATTAATCTGACTCCATAATAAATTTATAATAATGAATTTAGTTATACCCTCCTTAAATATCTGACTCCAAATTAGAATTAGAATTAGAATTCATAATCTAGGGAAACCTGCGTGGGTCTCAAAGTGACTACACCTCGAACTCTTAGGAGACCATCGACGTTGCTAAACATGCACTCCCGGGTTCTTAGTACTGTTACCGGATCCTAGGATCGTTGATTAGATTAGAGTTGGAAGTCAGCCATCACTGCAACAGCATCTTTTGGCGTGAATACAGCTTAACCCAGATCTATGCACGCCCATGGGTTCCTTCAGGGAATTTTAACAGATAACCGACTTTTCGTCCATGGGTTTCCTTAAGGCTAAAATCCCAGAACCGGCAATACATAAACCCTTTATGTAAGTAGATCATGGCTGTCTCTCCAACTTAATAAAACCAATCTCCAGACCAGGCCGCTGGCCAGTCGCCTCGGTCGGGATTATACCCCTAGGTATCCGCGCAACGCTGCTAGAAAGAATAAAAGGATTAAGAGTCACAGAGACCACGCAAGTTTAAAGGAATAACAATAATTTATTCACCAGGTAGGCAAGAGCTTAAATCAACAGACCAAATATCAGTTACCACGAATTTAGACCAATATAAAAGTCATACCTGGCGACAGCTACACACAGAGTTGGGTGAGTGCGAAATCAGAGACGATCCGCCATAGCTAGAGAGTCTACTCACGCACTTACGTGCGCGGGGAGAGATCGGATACGATCTTCCATGATTGAAAAGGACTACTCACGCACTTACGTACGCGGGGACAGATCGGATACGACCTTCCCAGAATGGATTCTTTCTCTTTGCTTTAGGCCAAATCACGCCTTTGATCCAGGCGGCATGGCCATAAACACCTGGAAGGGGGGGTCGAATCTGGTTTTCGGGTTTCCACCATTGGGAGGATGTAATAAAACACTTCAGCAGAGAGAGGAGAATAGGGTGATTACCAGAGAGTATTCTGACCAAATTCTCAGGAGTTTCCAAAAGGGAATGAACCATAATTTCAATGGGAATGAAACATACTCCATTCAACTCCTTAGATTTTCCCGAGAATAACAAGACCAAACATGATATGAATATGTACTAATATGATGCAGTTGTCATGAAAAAGTCTTAAGATGAATTAATATATAGGTAAATTGGGTTATAAGTCCAGAAGTGATTTCTTTGCAGAATATTGAACATATAAGCATATTATGCACTTCCCAGAGGTTTAGATTATTTGAAACAGATTAATGTAACTGGACTTTAACTTAAGACTTAGTCCAGTAATATGACTCGCTCAGGGGCATTGTGTCAGAGCCCTGCAACAACCCCCCCATGGCGAGACCATTGCCACCTCCTGGAAGTCCACAAAAGTTTTATTGCTATCTGGCATGGCTCTGGACTGAGCTTATCAGCCATTTGTCGCATACAGTCGCTGGGCTCCCCCACGCATCAGCGCTTGCAGATCTTACAGAGGTGCCGCTCAGAACCCAACCCAAAGGCACAGATGAATTTTACTGGTTTCGGAATGGAACAATCTTTTGTAAAATGAAATATGCAATGTTTGCACAGGAAAGCAATTAAGCACGTGCAAAAGATTTCGCGGAAACACAGGAAGATATATGGAAAGCAAAGCAAGGGGCAGAGATAAGAACAGGGCGAGTATTGAGATTACGTTAGTAGTATGATTAGTAGCGGTGCAACTTTACAAATGAACCCAAGTGCTCGTTAGTTAGTTAGTAAAATGTGCACGGGTTTGTTAGGTTAGTAACTATAATACAAAACATAAATGTTAGTATTATTAGTAATCAGAGAAAGCAGAGTGAAGGAAGTAAACAAGAATTTAAGTAATGAAGTGAAACACCAGAAACCACTGAATCACCCGAAGCATGAGGGCACGCAGACTGGGGAGAAGGAACTAACCGCACTGATCGCAAGACAGGGGTAGACACTGGTGCACACAACAGAAGATAAACAAATGGCAAAACAGAAACTGGGATGCATACTAATAAATAAAAGATGCAGAACAATGAAAAATAACAAAAACAGACAACTGGCAGAGCAGAATCATAACAGAGAGTGATCTTGAAAATGAAGCTGACTTTCTTGGCTTTGAGGAGTTAGAAATTCTGATCTGATCGATTCAGCGCTGAAGTGTCCCATGTGGGAAATATTTTGAGCGGTGTGTATTTTATAAAAAATAAATTAACTAATTGCACCAAAAAATATCAATAGATTAAATAAGAAGTTAAACGTATAACTGAGCACATGAAAAATACTTAAGTCTATTTGTCATTGTTAATGAGTAAATATAGGCAGTTTGAGCATATGGGCCTTTCCACAATCAAGGTTAATGTGTAATGCCCGTTCCCAAGTTCCATTTTTTTACTATGTTAGTTTTTCACTGGAGTGGCCAATATTGATAATCATCATGACAGAATGACTAGCATTTAACATAAACAATATCGGAATAGTACCATTTTCCTACGGCCCAAAATCTCAAGAACACTGCCTCAGATCACAGTGCTGGCACTGCAGATTTTGTGACGCGACATGACAACCTCAAAACACAGCTGCTGTATGCCAGGTGGGTACAAGTAAACCATTTCCTTATTGCGCAAAAACAAAGCCAGCAATGTGCACGTTCCATTTTTTCCCCCGGCTGGATGGCCTTAGCTTACTCTAGAAACAATGCTTCGATAAAATGTACATAACAGGCGCTATCACCTCCGTCAAAATTTCAACGTCCATTCCAGACCCAAAATCACACAGTTCTTGTCACCCTATCATCGCAAAATGCCCTTAGAGGCCTTCCTATATACTCCTCTGTAAATCCAAATGCTTCACTGAATGGTTGAGGCATTAATCAATCACATTGATGCAAACCAATTCTGATTTCCATCACCGAACTGTTGTCCTTTCCACCTGATTTATTATTAATTCGCTGCCCGCATTTATTATGGCATACATCATAACTTGTGACGAGTTTGTCGCTATGGTAAACAAGCTGGCCTTGTCATCTGCAACTTTTAAACTTCGATGAGTATCCCGTCCCGAAATTCTACATTTCTGATGTCCGTTATTTGAAAACTGTGAGCAGATTTTATTCAATAAAGCATATTTCGTCCATTGATTCTCTCCGTCAATGACTAACTTCCATTCCATAGAAATTCATAACGTCCGTGATACTGATGGGGGTATGTAGTCTGATGTATTAATGAAAGATGTTCACTTCGGGTGTCATTACTTGTTCCTGTTACCAAGGCATGCGTTAGGTCTATCAGCTGGGCGATGACGGCCATTGACTACATAAAATTCAAAGTTTAATGAAGGCACAGCGACAAATTCTGACCTTACGGAGTTATCCCCCTGCTGGCTTAACTGTTTTTTTGGCTATCCTGCACAATTTCATTTCCTGAGGTACTGGGAGATGTAGTCAACGATATGCCAACAGGTATGTGTCCCTTCATAGCCTTTCACCGCTTCTACTGTGGAATCAAAAAGTATGATTGCGTCTGTGGACGTATGGGATTGGTGACAGACAAGCTCATGTTGTCCTGTTGCATGAAGGTAATCTATCTTCTCATTGATTTTATACCAAACTTGACACTCTATAAAGCATAAAAACGCTACTAACTTCATTTTTCATGATTTCATTTTTGCATGGTCGTGCCACAAGAGTTTAAGCTTGATTGTGGAATGGCCCATATATAAGATAAAATTGGTTTCAGTTTCTTATAATTTCATTAGGCTGTCAGGGGCAATACAGTAGCTCGGCTTTCTTTTTGGGAGATTTTGCTTGAGGGTTGCGCCGATATACCCTTTGCTGTTGGAGTCAACATCCTTGGCCTTGTTTATTATTGCCATGCTGAGAACTTATGTGTATCTCGTAAACTATCAATCCTTTGAGTGCTAAATTATTATTAACAGTACAAAGCCCAAGTTCGAACCAGTTCTCCAACTTGATATGATCTCAAGACATAATAACATTTGAAAAGGATTTATTGTATTGCTCTGGAGTTATTATGTCATAATGAAGGATGTGTGGCAGATGCAAATGCAGCCGTGGCTGTGATGATGATTCTATAATATTGACGCATAGAGTTGAAATAATCAAATGGCTAAATTTCAAGCTGATATTGCTCATATATCAAGCAATATACTGAAACTCAGGTGTTCCAGGAAATTCATGAGTTAATTTTATTATCAATAATAAAACAAAGCCCAAAGTCAATCAGGTTCTCCATTTTGTTACTAAAGGCACATAAAATTTAGAAAGGATCTATAAAATAGTTTAAGAGTCATCAATTTAACTTGAAGGATCTATGGACACGGTGGAGGTGGACGTGCCGGCGATGATGATTTCAGAGTATGGACTTGCATAACGTAAAGAATCAAAAGGCAGAATTTTTTTTTTTGCAAAGCCATTTCACTGATACAGTAAAAATGAAAGTCCATTGCTATCAAAATAGGCATAGCTCTCTCAATAGAGACAGTCTCGGTGCGCTCAGTCTTGATATTATGTTGGACATGGTTGAGAAAAAGCTTAATAGCATTTGTACAGCATACTATTCACTGGCCTGATTTCCTGTCTCTCAGACCCTTGCAGCCCTGCTGAAGCTTGCAGGGGCATCAGCTTGGTGCCAGTGCCTTTGGAGTTGGATGTGGACCTGGCACTGGTTCTTGACAGCTCACGGAACATAAGGTCAGACCAGTTTGAAGGCATGAGGCAGGTGTTGGGCTCGGTGCTGGATCAGATTGTGGTTAGCACTCAGCCTGGCAGGCCCAACAATCAAGCCAGGGTGGCTCTGGTGCAGCACAGCACATCCAGCTACCCCCCCAGAGAAGGCCAGGACCTAGCGAAGGTGGAGTTTGACCTTGTGGGTTACAAAGACCGCAATGAAATGAAGAAACACATATTTCAACTCATGAAACAGATTGGGGGAGCCTCAGGGCTAGGCCATGCCATAGAGTGGACCATACAGAACATGATGCTCAAGGCTGCCAATCCACATAAAAACCAAGATTGTCCTGGCCATCGTTGGAGGAGAGACCAGTGACTGGGACAGGGCTAAGCTGGATACCATTGCTCTGCAAGCAAAGTGTATGGGTGTGGTGGTTTTTATCCTCACTGTTGGTGGTGAATTCAAATATGAACAAGTATGGGAGCTAGCAAGCTTTCCGATGGAGCAGCACATAGTCCACCTGGGTGACATGAAGCAGGGTGAACAAGAGTATGCTCAAAGATTCCTCAGAGGCTTCTTCTATATGCTGAGAAGTAAGTCACTTGCCCATTAACCTGTTGAATGCAACAAACGGTTCTTGACTCCAAAAAATTATTTGTGAACTGATAATTGTAGTGGATCTTTCATGCTCCGTTTGGACTGCTCAATCACATGCAGATATTTGTCATTGTTATTCTGTTAGATTGTGTATTCTGTGTACTGCCCTCCAGAAGTATTAACTCTCATTCGTAAAAATGAGCAAAGTGAGATGCCAAAATGTGTCTTCTTTGTTTATATTCATTCAGAATTTTTACAAAATCTGACCTCTTATTTGTGTTAGCTAATTTAAAGAGACTGTTAATTCTTACCATGAATCAAATATTTTTCTCAAAAATATGCATGCCACAATTATTGGCTCCTCTTCATTTAATATTGCATGCAACATTCCTTTGCCATGATAACACCTCTGAGTCTTCTCCTGCAATGCATGATGAGGTTGGTTAACACATGGCATGAGACCTGGGACCATTCCTCCACACAAAATGTCTTTAGGTCCTTCAGATTCTGAAATTTCAGCTCATGTACTCTCCTCTTCAGCTCATCCCACAACTTAACTATAGGGTTTAAGTTGACTGCAGACCGTGATGGCTGTGGCAAAGCCTTAATTTTGCTGACGGTGAACCATTTTTGTGTAAATTTTCAGGTGTGCTTCAGACCAGTTTCCTGCTGGAAGGTTGAATTATTACCCATTTTTGTCTTCCTGGCAAGGTTGTTGGGTTTTAATTCAATATCTACTGGCATTTGATAGTGTGCATAAAAAAAACCATAATGAGATGTCCAGGGCCTTTAGAAGAAAAACAGCCCCACAACATCAAAGATCCACCACTATCCTTCGCAGTGGATATGAGGTGCATTTCTGTATTTCTGTTTACACCAACCCACATTTGATGGTTGTTGGCAGAGAGCTCTATTTTGGTCTCCTCTGACCTCAGACCCTAATCCCACTGAAAGTCCTAGCAACGTTTGGAAAATTATAGGGTCTTTAGTTTGTTGCTGATATACATCGAAGGCTTTTCTTCTGGAATCCCTCCCAAACAACGAATAGCAATCTAGGTGGGGTTTGATGGTACTTTTGGAGAGTGTCTGACCCCAATTCTCCAACTGTGATCCTTGGAGATTCTTTTGCCATTCCAACCATCCTCATGGAGTGGAGGCTTAAGTGTACACACACGTCCTCTTCCAGGAGATTCTAAACACCTCTTTTTGCTTTGAACTTTTCAATTACTGCCCTGATAGTGGGAATGGGTATTTTCAACTGTGCACTGATATTCTTGTATCAGTTTCTTGATTTGCTCCACTCTACATCACACATTACCACTGTGTTCTTTGGTCTTTCTCGTAGTGATGAATGTCTTAGGGATTTGGCTTGTGTAACCTCAAATGTATACACTGTAAACCCTGGTAAGTGTGGTGAACTCAAATGTTTTGTGGAAACTGATTACCTCAAAAAAAAAAAAATGTGTTATGATCTTAATGATCTTGTGTTCACAGCACTTAAAAACATGTAAAAAAATAACTTCACCTTATTTTCTTGAAGTTCCTTCCACCCAGTGCAATTAAGTTGGCTTACTCAATTTTTTAGAGGTAATCGGTTTCCACAAAACATTTGAGTTCACCACACTCTCAGGGTGTACAGTGTACCCCAGTGACAAAGAAAATGATGGCTGACCTCTTAAGATTTCCGAATCAAATTGATGAACTTAAAATTGTAAAACAAAACACAAAATTTACTTCAACAGTTAGAATTTAATCGCAGGTTTTCAAGGGGTGCCAATAATTGCAGCTCACAGGCTTGGGAGAAAATCAATTAGTTACTGTCAACGTTTTTGTTTTTGTTCAATAATTTTGCTTCAGTGAAAAGGTAGGATTTTTGCTAATATTTTGAGCTAGACCATGAGGGTAAACAGCAAAGACATTCTTTACTGCCTTTTTTGCTCATATTCACCAAGGGTGCAAATAAATTTTGAGGGCATTGTTTCATAATCAGATATATTGTAATTATACTATATTATTCTAAAGTATACTATGTTTATTCAGAATATTGTTTTAACATATAATTTGATCAAGAGTCACAACCCAATAATATTAACAAGTCCTTCAAATTACTATTTTTTTTTAATTCCAAACTCTTAAAATGATGAAATGCAAAGATCCCCTTCCACGGAAGGCTGATATCATTCCTGGAAACAAAAATTTAGTGGAGAGATGGACAGATAGACAGGTCGACAGGCAGAATTATGAAAAGGCACATCTACAGAATAAGATGAATCTATGTATATAGTAAATGTCTTTGACAATTATTGAACGGCTTAGGACTTTTGCTCTGGAAAAGAACAGGATGGCTGATATCTGGCCTGGAAACAGAATGAGGTGGAGGGACGGACAGATGTACAGAAGGATGGACGGAAGTATGAAAAGGCATACTGTATCCACACAATAAGATGTATCCATATATAAAATTTTATTGACAAGTATTGAATAGTTCTGGGCCAGAAAAGAACAGAACAGCTGATATCTGGCTTGGAAACAAAATTCGGTGGAGGGAGGGACAGACAGACTGTAGGACAGACAACAGTATGAAAAGGCACAACTACAAAATGAGATGTATCCAAATGTGAAATTTTGTCAAGAAATATTGGATGTTTTGGGAGTTCTCGCCCGAAAAAGAAGCGTGACGGATGGACAAACAGATGGTCATGCGGACAACACATTACTATAACCCCATTCACTTCGTAGCATGGGATAAAAAATGTTGAAGATAAATTTGCCTATACTTCTTTTTGATGTTTGTTTTAAAATGTTTGACTATGTTGTCTATTCTATAATATCTTTTAACGATGCTTTTTAGACATTTAGGCATTTTTCCTCATTATTTTCCCTCCTAAAACAAATGCGAGACTGTGGCACTTAGGTTTGTGTACTCAACCATGTTGTACCTTTGAGGGCCAGTTGGCTTATTGACAGAAATTTATCGTAGGTGGAGAAAACTAAAGGAATAGCAAATATGAATTCCCATTTTTCCTTTGGAATATTTTTCCTCTGCAGAATCCTCATCACCTGTGTTAGGTAATACATCCTATATGTGTAGAAAGGTTTTTGTCATAACAATTGCATTGCAATTTTACCCAAACAGGTGGAATAAACTCATACCCGCCAGCCTCCATTCAAAGGCAATGTGAGACTGTTCTGGTGCTGACTGCCCAAGGGGAAGCATTGAAAAGGAAGGCCACTGACAGGTAATATCTCAAACCATGTTTAAATATGCATTCAACAGTAGAGTTACTTACAATGTCAGGTAACAGAACTGAATTTCTCCTTTTTTGCATTTGAATTCGTACACATGCTGGAAAATATTATCATGTTGCCAGCTGTCACATCTCCCGTCTCCTAACAGTAGTTCTGTTTCAATTTTTTTGTTCTTTTGCATCTTTTGTCTTATGCTGCTTCCCGTGACTTGGTTTTGTTTATTGCTCATCATCTTCATATGTCTCACCTGTTCCTCAGGCTCTCTTTGTCACTCCCAGCATCTGATTCTTACTCTCTCCTTGTCACCTCTGTGTATTTAAGCCTGTCTCGTTCATAGACATAGACTCTCTTACCCACTCGGAATGATCCACTGGTTCTGACCTCCTATGTCGATTTTGTCCCTCCTGCCCTGCTTATCTCCAGCTGATGTGCTTCAACTCTTGCCTGTTTTCTGAAGTCAAGTTGCATTGCTTGCATTACCCTGATTTCTATGTACCATACCTGGACTGTCAGCGTGATTAAGGAACCAAATCATTGCCATGTCTGGGCCGCCATGCGGTTCCTGTATTCTGAAACTGATTGCATGTGTTGTTCTGTTCTTGAATGATGTCTGCAAAGCACACTGTCTTATTAGATTTTTTTTTCCTTCATGCAGCATACGCGACATCTCACACATTGTAACCTATAGAGCAAAAAGTGCAAGTATTAGGAATGTTCTCTTGGCTCAGCGATTAAGAATGGGTTTGGTAAAAAGCATGCCAAATATTTTGTCAATGTCTGCAACTACAGCTTTTATCCAAATACTTTTGATCAAAGTCAGATTTCAACCACTGCAGTTCTCTGCCTTTTTCCAGTGTCCTAGTATCAAGTATTCTTGAACAGCAGAAAGATGAACAGGTAGAGGACATGAATTTGAGGTGGCCAGGACACAGTCTTGAGAGTGGGGTCTCTAAACGCAGTGGAACCATCTCGCACCTTCAGGCACCCGTCCTCCCTTGAAACTTGCAATGGACCTCAGTGACCACAAGCTGTAAGTACTCACAGTTACTTTTTCATAGATATTTCCTGTAAATAGTTTTCAAGCAACAGAACAAGAGAAGCCGTATGTTACAGTAAATAACATCACAGATGTGATTTAGTCACAGGTCAAAGGCTATGGATTCAGATCAGTTTTATAATGAATGAATGCACACAGAAGGATCTGCAAATACTGTATATTTTGGGATTTATTGACAAACGACTCAACAAAAATATTTTCCAATGCACATGCAAAAATCCCACAGATAAAAAAATAAATTTCAAGAATATATTTCTGATGCACACACAAGTAATTTTTGTTGTAAACATTTTTATTAGAAATCCATGAATATATGTATTTAAAAGCATTCACAATTTTTACCTAAAGCACACGTCACCCAATTCACAAATGCATTTTTTTAACTGGGAGTTCTGTGCATCCAATCAGTTGTTTCAATCCTTTTCAGCCAATGAAGTGAGTACGAGGACCTGGAGAGGCTGTCGGAGTGAAAAGTTTCAGAAACTTACACGGCATCCAGTGCCCCGTAACTTTTGACCTCCCCTAAGCCCATAATGGACATCACCCCTGCCTGTTTTAAGTCAAGGGGTTTACGATCATATTTTCTCTCCTGGATATGACTGAAATACATAAAAGAAAATGAATCAAAGTGTAATATTACTCAACACTTCTCGAGAATTAAATCATAGCAAGGTTGTGTTCCCATCCTTGACAAGGAAGTTCCGAGGACAATTTTAACCCCGAATGAGGTGTGGTTAAATGTTGGGTTTCAGCTCCTTAACACTTTGTGGCCTCCTTCGTTATGTCTTTCATTTCGTGATTTGCCAGATATTTTCAGCGACTGACAGGTCTCGACTGTTGGCAAGTCAGTTTAGCACCCAGACTCTTGTTTATATATGGTTTTATCTTTACATGGTCAAGTTTTAACTTGCATTCGTGGATGCAATGGCAAACTGTGTTCACTGACAGTGGTTTTCAGAAGTGTTCCTGAGCCAATGCAATAATTTCCACAACTGAAACCTGTTTGTTTTTAATGGAGTACTGCCTGAGGGCCTGAAGACCATTGCCATTATGTTTTGGTTTTTGGCCTTGCCCTTTGCTTACAGAGATTTCTCTGAATTCTCTGAATTTTTTTAAGATATTGTGTACCGTACATGATGAAATCCCCAAATTCTTTGCAATTCCACTTTGAGAAACTTTTTTAATAAATTGCGATTCACAGAGTCGTGAAGCCCCCCCATCTTTACTTCTGAAAGACTCAACCTCTCTGGGATGCTCTTTTTATACCTAATGATGACCCATTCCTAATTAACCAAATTAGCTCTTAGATGTTCAAACTGGTGTATTTTTTAGCATCATACAATTTTTCCTGTCTTTGTTTACCTCCATGCCAACAAATAAAGTGATTTGCAAATTATTACATTCTGTTTTTATTTATATTTTACCCTGCATCCCAGCTTTTTTGGAAATGGGGTTCTATATGTCCTCTAAAACTGAAAATGAAATGTCTGCACACTTAAGTCAACACACAATAATTTATTGTACAACAGTTTTGGCCTATGTGGCCTTTGTCAGGTACAAAAGAGGGCAAACAAATTGGTGAAGATGTATATAAAAACTCGTGATATGGAAGTGGGCAGGTATATCAATTATTCTATAAACACGCAATATGTCAAACAGACTCATAAAGGTGTGTGCAGATTATATAAAATTAGTAGAAAAATAAAGAGTAATATCTGCAATATCTATATATAAAGAGTATAATACAATGTGATATAGGCAGCAATATAACGATAACCCAATTACAGGGAGGTGTGTGCGTCAGCCAGCCAATCCCAATAGGACAAGTAGAGAAGGATGGCAAGAAGCGGGAAAGATACATCAGAATAAGCATACATTGAAGGTTAAAGAGCTGTTCACCTCCTATATAAAAAATACATCAACCTGCATAGATTATAATACGCCAAATCACACAAGATATATAATGCAATCAACCCTGTCTACACTCCAAAAATAAGATCAAATGCCCAAAAATAGACTATAGTGTCCAATATAATAGGAGGACTAAAGATGAAAAGTTAGACATTGATTGAAAATTTATTGGTACTGCACAGACAAATAAATGTAGAAATAAGCCTTATAAGTAATAGGGGTACATGATAAACATCATAGGTATGATCTATAGATAGGGTTTGATATCAAATTCTTCATTAACCCATAAGGAGACAAAGTGTTAAGAGCATATATATATAGCAAGTCTCACGTTGCAAATTAAGCGTTCGTGATTACCACCCCTTGTGGGTTTTTCTACTTTCTCAATACCCACATATCTAAGGGAACTCATATTATGGCTTGGAGACAGAGGGCTCTAAATTCGTAGACCAGGCGCAGGCGCGGTGCAGGCGCGGCGAATGGGGGGTGCGCCGCGCCAACGGGGTGTGTCCAGGCGTATGTTGCAATTTCGTGCTCGGCGTAGCCTGGCGCAAGTACTCCTCTGTCCCGCTTCGGTCCCTCCTGCCGGCGCAAGTGGCAAAGAGGGAGGAGAGAAGGCGTGTTCGGGTATAACACAGCCGAGTCAAATCTTCACCAATCAAATGAGCTCCTCTCCTCACCTTTAATGTGTTGGAATATAGAAGCCTCTGTCCTATATCTGCATGATGCCTTAATGTTGCATTTTACTAAGCTGCTTCAGGCATGTTTACTGCACCGCTTACGTCTATATTAAGCATTACGAATATGAGGTAGCTGGCTAGCTAGGGCATTCGCGTATTTTTACCATTAGCGAACTTGAATGGAATTTCAAAACGAAACTACGTCAGATCATTCAAACTTATGAAGTTGGAATGAAATACGACTGTTGCTCATTTATTTCTTCTGCCTGCATCATTGGGAAGAGAAATGATGGATAGCGTGTTCCTATGATTACACCCTGTTGCTGCTTAAAATTTTGGGATTAACATGCATGGACAACAATGTAAGATAAGTTACACATTTATTTTCAATATGTGATCTTAACTCAGTACGAGATCATAGCAATCAGGCTGTATTCCTTTCCCCCACTAAAAACGATAAAACCTAAGTGACAATAATAGTAGCCTAGTATTAAGCCGGTTGCACACTGGACGCGAAACGAATTTTTCGCACAACATAAGATTGTGTTGAACGCAATGTCTACGTGTCCGAAAGTCTGACAGGGTTTTAATATATCTCCGTGTTCGACAGTCGGATGGTTTCAATATAACTCCGTGTCCGACAGCCGATTATTGTTTTTAATTTCTTCAAAATCTACTGAATGTTTTAGATATTAAACGTGAATGTTTTGATAAGAGGGCTCAGTTCTTCAAGATGACTGGCGAGAATTTCAATGTTTCTGTTTAAGCTCTGCTCAATAAAGTGAGTCGACATTGGCGCGGGACAATGTACAATGCCTGTCAGACATTAAATGCAAAATACTCCGTGTCTGACTGCCAAAAAAAAAGAGGACGATTAGAACAGATTGATAACGAAATAAAGAATAAAAAGAAACATTTTAACAACAAACAGAACATCCAATGAACACTGCAATTTATTTATTTGCAGGCCATCTTTTTTGGATGCTCTGTTTGTTGGTGATATATTTTTATTCTTTATTTCATTATAAATCTGTTCTCATACCAATACTTTTACTTTTTGCTGGCTGCCGGACATGGAGTATTTTGCATTTCGCCTCAGACAGTCTTGATCGTGCATGCGATAATTTATTCACACTGTCAATGGTCATGGAATTGATTTGCTCACTGACTACAAGCACTATTTTATCCCTGGTGTGGAACTAAAGCGTGAATCTGGTCGATCCATCTGACTAATTTTCAAAACAGAGACCGAATAAAGACTGTTGTCTATCTTCAACAGAAGAAAACACACGAATAAAAAGAGCAAGAAAAGTCGATAGCTATCAATTTGCATTTTGTGAAGGTCGAACACAAACATGGCGAAGTTTGCACGTCTAATAATTCCTGGAATACTCGAAAAATTAGAACTTTTATGACTTTCGGACACGGAGATATATTAAAACCCTGTCCGATTTTTTGCGTTTTTGCATTGACTTTGACTGTAATCAGTCGTGCGAAAAATTCGTTTCGCGTCCAGTGTGCAAGCGGCTTTACTGAGCATAGAACGCAAGCATTGTATATAGGCAGTTTGTGGTTGGCCGAGAAAGATGTGAAGTCGTTAGTTTGCATCACAGATTCAGCTGCGTTGATTAAGCCAGGTGGAGTTTCCATTACGCGTGCTAACCGCCTTTAATCTGACATCAGGACAATTGATATAGATGCTATAATTTATGTCCTGATTCAGATAGTCACATTAAATAGTGGTTGCTGTAATTATTTATTGCATTGAAATGTGCCTGACATTCTGGAAACCTGCCTGTGAGGTTTCGGTGACGTGTGCGCACTGTGCGCCGGTCAGCCAAATTACCACTGCACAGAAAGTAAACCAGGTTGGAGCTGGCGAGCTTTCTGCGCAACTTCAGCGAAGACTTTTTCGACGAAATTGTCACTGCGTCTTGATGAATATGTGACACCTCCCCCTACTACGCTGCCACACCCATCTCGGCGCATGTCCGTCTACCAAATTGCCAAAGTGGCTGCGCACGGTGTTGCACCGCATGAAATTACCACTGCGCGGGCTGCACCGGACGAAATAACCACTGCGTGGGCTGTGCCACGCGACGCCACGCTGTGCCACCCTGCGCTGCGCCAAGAAATTAGAGCCCAGAAAGTGCTCTGCAAAGGGATTGCGCGTATCGCCACATCTAATATTACTGCGGTGCTCGCTGATGCGGACACGCAGAGGTCTCGTAGTCTTTCCTACATAGCCCGGACTACATGGACATTTAATTAAATATATAACTGTTGCGATTTGTCAGTGTCCTGTGCCATTTGCCAGGACACTGGGGGATTTTCACTGTTTCTTGTACCAGGTTTCATAGTTCATATTCATGCTCATGTTTTTAATGATTTCCATGCCTTGTGTTCTCGCCCAGGTCTTGTTCCCGGTCTGCCCAGCCAGTCCGCCTCTCCAGTGTCTGCGTGCCGTATCCTTGTTTTATTCTCGCATTACATTCAGGAGTGGCTTATGGTTTCAACCTTCCTTCTTACGTTTCCTTCTTCCGGGCTCCCATAGTCTTCATGCTCGTTAATTATTTTTATTGATTACTAACAAGTTACTAATCAGTCACGGGGGGGCGTTTCATTAGACAGGCACATACTAATCATTACTGATTTTGGTAGGGATTTAACTTTCATGATTCCTGCTTTCGCTATAATTCTTACCTGTGCTTTACTACTTATTAGTTTAACGCTCTTACTGTTCATAGTATCTTATTGGGTTCTTATCTGCTGCAACACGCTCATCCCCTTGATGAGCAATTACCTGCTCTTATTGTCTCGTCTCGCCGCGTGTTTTCCTCTCTCGTGCAGTGTAATCAAGCAATCTTGTGTCTCCCTGTCATTCCACAGGTGATCCTCGTTGTCTCGTCATTTCCTGAGGTATATCTGGGGAGAGGCTGGAGTTGGCTGGCAGATAGAAGCTGTGTTCGAAATCGTCCACTCATTCACTCACTCCCTATTCCCTACATTGTGTATATGATATAGTGCACTACATAGGGAATGAACAAAGGAAATTTCAGACACTACACCAGAATTTTCTGAACATGGTTGCGTCAGCAGATGCGCCGGATACTCCTGGGACGTAAGCGGACGCGCCGAGCATCATGTAAACAAACAGGACACTTAAGGGAACATTTGAGGATGTAATTCTGCAGGGTGGTTGTGTTTCTTAGTCAATAAATTGTTGAAATATCAATGGTGTGGAAGTTTAGTTTTGTCAACTACTGTTGTGTGTCCCCAACGTGAGCTGTAATAGCTCGCGATTGTGCACGAGCTATAAGCTACTAAACGCGTGCAAACTAAGTGGCTATTAGCTTAGCTCGTAAGCTACTGGCCTGTAAGTTTCTACCGAAAACGGTTTACATTTGTACGTGAAAGCGGCTTTCGGTGGAGCAGCCATCTCCCTCTTCTCCTTCTTCTTCGCCTTCGGCAAAACATGACAGCATTGCATTGAGGTATACGGGAGTACAATGTAGTGTACATTGCTTGCTCACTCAATTTCGCTGTGGATTGTGGGTATTTTATAGTCCACTTTATAGTGGATGAAATTAACCACGGAGAATTCGAACAACACTACAAAATGGCGAACACACTATGTAGTGCACTATATCCGTGATAGGGGGCGATTTCGAACACAGCTAAACTCTCTGGTTTATCCCGTTCGTGTCCGTTGAGTGCTGCTAGTAGTGTACCTTTGCTTATAGTATTCATAGTATTTTGCCTTAGCTCTTGTTCTGTATTTTGCATGTGCCGTGTGCCATTGCCGTCAGTTATTTATTTTTGTTTATTGGAGTTCTTCCCTAGAGGTTCTAGTGTCTTTTGTTTTCTTGTTTTGTATTTTTGTTCCTTGCTCTGTGAAGCAATTATTAGTTGGATTTTTCCAACCCTCTGGGCCAAGTTTTTCGTTCGGCCATCAAGCCCGTTTCCTTTCTTTTTAATAAAAACCCCCAAACCAAGTCTTGCTGTCTCGTGCCTGGTGTCCACCCATGTCTCGCAACAATAACCAATGTAGCGCTACAAGTGATAACGCCATGTTTTTTAGAGGTTTAACACTGTGTAGATGTGTATAAGTTTTGGACTTGTGAGTATAACCACACTGTGCACAATTACCACATTTGTAATTGCCATCTGAAATATTATCAAGAAAAGAGTGTTGCTTACTTGCAGGAATGTAAGACCTGACCAACTGATCCCTTAAGTTGGGGACATGCTTAAAGACCAAAGAAGGTGGCTCTGAAAATCGAGTTTTAAGCCTAGGGTCTGATTCAACTATATGCCAATGCTTATAGATAACATTTCTTAATTCAGACCCCATGGGAGAATATTTAATGATGCATTTAATGATGGGGAGACTTAGTTTCACGCATTTTAGTTTGGGAATGAGGCACTCATCTTGTGTGACAATATTAAATAAATTGGCTGAGTAGTGGTCGGTAGTCATTTTTGCACTGAAAACACTAACTGTTGGAGTTTTAAAAGTGGAATTTGTTCCCATACTTACCTGATGTAAGACTACTATTGGCAAACAGTTGGTCTCTGTCGGCAAATTTCGTGCTTCATAAACCACCACATTTTTTAATGGGAGACAGGTCTGGGCTGCTGGCAGACCCTGCGCACAATAAATCTGAGGCGGAACAGTTGAATGTGTGCAGTGTGGGGCTTGCAGCTATCCTGCTAGAACAAGCAAGGAGGTTCCTGTGGGAGACACATAGTTGCTCTTAAGTGCGCGAGTACCCTTAAACGCCAATTTTTCATTAACATATGTGCAAAAATTGCAAAAAGGAAAACTCCAAGGCACTCTCTTAAAAACAATAAAATGCCTTTATTGTAATGGCATGGTCATACTGCAGGTGCTCCATGACCATGCCATTACAATGTGTGATTCCGAAGCTTAAATGCATCCTTTTCCAAAGTGCATCTCAAACTAAACAGAGTTTTGAGTGCACAGAGCGCTCCTTCCGATACATTTTTTTCATTCATTGCTATTGTTGGCAGAGATGTAAACATATTAGGTGGAAAAATTTTAAATGAAGTGTTAAGTGGATGCAGAGAGTAATATTGTGCCATTCACCCCATGAGTGATGTTGACGGAAGGTAAAATACGACAAATGTTTTCATATGTAAATGTTTGAATATCCTGGGCTGTTATACTAGATAAAATTATCAAATGGAAAACTGCTGTGCTACAGTAGATGCCCTGTGCATGGGTTGTTGAAAACATGGAAGAGAATAAGAACAAATTGCCTGTTGATAACTCCTGTTTTTCATGAGTGAGAATATCATGTTATTTTGTCTGGCTTTAGGAACATTGCCTGGTATCAATGATAGTTATTTTTGCATTTATTACTTGCACAATAGACCAAAATCTTACAGACCTGTGTTCATGCATAGCTTGTCTGTTACAGTGGTTTCTTGCTGTTACCACTATATTGATTATTTGATGAGCAATTCAAATAAAAAAGAAAGGAGAAAAAAATGAATGCTTCATCTTGTCTTATTCCCATGTCTATTGAATGCAACTTCTGCAGGATGTATTACCTCAGAATTTATTTTAAAATATGTCATTGAGTTTAAATATGTCATTGCTGTTTTATGATTGCATATACACTATATAGGCAAAAGTACACTGCCCATTCAAAAAAAAAAAAAAAATGCTGGTAATTTGGATTCAGATAAGCAAATACTCAGAAGCCTATGATTTCATAATTACAGCAGTGATGAATATGTTTCAGCTGGCAATAAGTCTTTTAATCCAGACTGATTTAGTGCACAACTTCTCATTTCTTAAAAAAAAAAATCATGCCAGAAGACGTATCTCATGGTCATTGAAGACATATTTCTATGTTTCAAGAGAGGCACATTTTTTGCCAGAATAAAGGAAAGAAACCAGGTAAGGGGATTGCTGAAATCACTGGAATTGGGTCAGGAACTGTCCATCAATTTGTTAAAACCAGGAAGGATGGTGGTGAACTGTCAACTTTGCGGAAGAAATTGGTTAGAGAAAAATCATGATTGATCCTGATCGGCAATCACTAAAATACTCGGTGAAATCTCATCTTTAAAAAATCGGACCAAGGGTCCTGTAGTTTTCTGGCACACGATCTGTGATGTACATTATTGACTTGAAATCAAGGCAGAATTAATATATGTATTCACTGAAGTTTTGGTTCAGAATATGATTATATTTATAGCGCATACTTTTTGTACTAGTAGTAGTACATATGCTATACTAGTGTGCATAATATCTGCAATAGTTTTGAGTTCAACACTATTGAAATGGTACTTCTGTTACTTTGATTTTCAAAGGTTGTCATCCTAGGTAAAGTTATGGTTACGAAACAATATAGAATATACGTATGCAATAGTTATGGTGTTAATACATAGTTTTGGAACAACCAAATGAAAGTTCATGTCCAGTATGATTTCCAGTTTATCTCTAATACGAACCTAGGTTCTATCTGTGACCATTTTGGTGAAAGAAGCAATTGGAATTTACAATGTCAACTTTAGCCTTCAAAGGTCACTGAGGTCAAGTTCAAAGTCACCAAATGAAATTCATATATGACTTTCTATATGTCTCTAATACAAACCTAAGCTCTATCTGTAATAGTTTTGGCGATAGAGGTAATTGAAATTTCACCGTGTCACATTTGACCTTCCAAAGTCTCCAAAGATAAAGTTCAAGTGTTGTGGTTCCCATTCAGACATGTTTTCGTATTTTCGAGGTCCCCCCATCTTCAAACAATTTGAGAGAGACACTCTTCAGAAAATTAGACTTTATTCAGGTTTATGAACCAGTACAAAGCCGAGCTCTTGTTGCGCAAGAACTGAGATTCTACTTTTCAAACCCAATCTTTATATCTTCATCACAGGAAATTTCTTTCAAATATGGTTTTTTCCATCTACTTACGGTATAATGGTTCAATAACATAATGTCTACTTCTTACTTGTTTTTTCTTTTCTCATTAGTTGGCATCATTCGCAAAATAACTACTGCAAGGCTACTTAATTTTTTAAGAGAATTATTAAGTGGGTCATAGGTTGTCCAAAAGGCAGGCCAACCAAAACACTGCCCACGTGCCCTAAAAACTGCAGCCAACAGATTACACCCTGGTTACAATCTCATCGGTTATACATATTTCTAATACATATAATACATATGGCTGTGCTACTATAATCAAAACTACTAAAATGAAGCAAGCATGCATAACTGTATGATTACTGATGAATAATTCTGAATAATGCTGATGACTGAACAGATATTGACTGAATCAACTTAACAGATGATAATTAAAGCTACAGAAATAAACTGAACATGTATTGATTACATCAACTGAATAAATATTAATCAAAGCAGAAATAAACTGAACAAATAATGATTGAATCAACTGAACAGCTATTAATCAAAGCAGAAATCAACTAATCAGATATTGATTAAATCAACTGAACAGACATTAACACTTAGATCCTTCAAACTTCTGCCACAGAAATCAACTGATTATGCCTGTGTGAGCTGCGTGTTTGTGGGTGTAGTCATTTTGAAGTTATTTTCCTTGACTTCAAGTTTGACTTTTCAAGGCCATCTGAGGTCAACTTCAACACAGCAAAAATATGTAGGCTTGTATGACTTTCAACAGTTCTGGTCACCATTATTGGCACCCATGAAATTGAAGTACATCATGTGGAATACTTTCAGAAATGAATGGAAATGTACCAAATTTCTATCTGAGCACTTTAATAAGATGACCAAAGTAATTTAACAAAAAAACTTTGAGGTAGTAATTTCAAAATCGGAAATAAAAATTTTGACCTGGACAGTAATAAAGGCACCTTTCCTTGAAATTTGGTCGCACACCCTTTGGCAATGATGACTGCCCACAAATGACTGCTCATTATTGATGCTGTTGGATATAAGTGCTGCCTTCGATACAGTTGATAATGTAATCATGATTGATAGGCTGAAAAATTGAGTTGGGCTCTTTGGGACTGTATTGAAATGGTTTTACTCATATCTGTCAAACAGAAAATTTTTGGTTACCCTTGGTGATTATGTAATATCTGCTCTGCTCACTTCAGACTTACTTCAAGGCTCCATACTTGGGTCTATATTATTTTCTATTTATATTCTCCCTCTGGGTTTGATTGTTCGTCAGCATAAAATATCTTTTCACTGTTACGCTGATGGCACGCAGTTATATCTTTCTGTGAAACCTACGGATTTCAGCAATGTGTCGGTATTGCATGACTGTTTAGCTGATGTTCAAAATTGGTTGGCAAATAATTTTTTGCAGTTAAATTCAAATAAAACAGAAGTCATAATACTTGGTCCGAAGTTAGTGCCAGATAAAATCCAATCATCTCTAGGAGCTCTTGCCACAAATATTAGGCTTTGTTCTCGAAATCTTGATGTAATTTTTGATATTGAACTCAAATTTGAGCTCCACGTTTAGAGGCTCGTTCAGTCATACTATTTGCAACTCCGCAACGTACACTGTAAAAAATAAAAAGTTGACTCAACTGAAAAAAATAAGCAACCAGCTGCAAAGCACTTTTGAGTTGCCTCAACCTCACATTCTGACTTCTTTCAAAAATTAGGAAGTGCAAACTCAAAAACTCAAGTTCAGCAAACTCAATAATGCTTTGCAGCTGGTTTCCAAACTTTTTAAAGTCATATTATTTACAGTGTAGCTGAAATTAGATATGTTCTGTCTTTTGAAGACACTGAAAAAATTATTAATACCTTTATTTTGTCAAGATTGGACTACTGCAACTCTTTATTTACCTGTTTGGATAAGAAATCGTTAAACAAATTGCATGTAGTTCAAAATTCAGCTGCACAATTGCTCACTCGATCAAATCGAAGGGCCCACATGACTCCAATTGTAGCATCTTTGCACTGGCTACCAATACATTTTAGAATTGATTTTAAAATTTTATTGATTACCCTCAAAGCACTCCATGGTATGGTGCCGGAATATATAAGTAAGCTTTTAAAGCCCCACTAGGTAGGAATCCCAGTTTCGTGCGCTCTAGCGGCCACTAAAGGCCACTAGAGCAAGTAGAAGCGCAACACCGCTGTCGTAAAACACAACTATCGTAAAACACACAGAGCGCTGTTGCCGGCTAACGTCCCCCATGAGAACGTACATTTTTTTACACCCTGAGACTTGTGGAGCACTCAATATAAAGATGAGCAATGTCGAGGGACAAGGTACAGTAATATTACCGGAATTTGGCACAAATATGACTTTCCTAGCATTTTTCGCCTGTTATTAGCATAATGTTTGCATGTGGAGCATGTTAGTATGTAGAGAAAATGTTGGCTTGATGTCTGCAGATCACGTCCAACTTACATCACTGCATTTACAATCGAGAGGGTAATTTATTACTTGCAGGTAGACATGTGTTTCTAAGGGTCAAAACCTATAAGGTTTGGGCTACCTGTGGAAAGATAATTACAAAGGCAACTTTCTGGTGTAACATTTATTTATTTATTTTATTTGTTCGTCGTTTGATTGTAAACCTGCGACCAAAGTTGGATTAGATAACTCACGTCATCCATGAAATCTCGTAAACATGATACAATGATAACAGACAGCTCAGGTTTACAAATGACACTGCTATGTGTTATGAATAACTATTTTGGGGATGTAACGTTACACCCTAACGTTCGTTTGTTGCTTTCTTATTAGCCGTGAGTCAGACAATAAAATGTCAATAACTCGTCTATGTAAAAAGGTGGAATCAATAAAGTTATTAGTTATGATTGTGTTTACATAGAAGTCTTCAACAGCGTTGGATTAAAACTATTGCTCTACAACAAAGTATGCGCAAGCACCGCTCCTAAGAGTAACATTAGCAGACGTAGTAGCTATTGTAACCTCAAAACGGGATGATATCAATATAATGACGGTACAACGCCAGCCTACAAAGCTGATATGGCCTGTCTTTGCTTTCAAACAATAGTTGCTAGTAAGTCAACTTTTCTCACCGTGAAGCATAAAGTTCGCCATTAAAAACACTCTGAAAAGGGGCTAACTCTGCCGGTGAAATGCTAATGCTACCTCGGCTAACCTTGTTTACATTATTTGAATGGGCTTACAATCAGTTACGTTTTGATAACCCAAATAGTGACTGTGACTATACACGATAACACAGCCAACAAAAACAATGTGTGACAAATACAATGCATGAACACGAGCATATAACTCATCTCTCAATCAGCAACATTGCCAGCTCGGCATCCGACTTGCAGCCCTCTTTTGCCATGAGCTCTCTCCACTGTGAAAAAGCCGGTCCAATATTAACTCTGGTTTTGTGCCGTGCACGGTCACTCTCCCTTTTTTTTATCCTGGCTTCCACCGACACTGTCCTTTTTTCGCTTCTTTGCCTCAGCCATCTTTCGAGACACGATATCGGACTAGCGGGCTAGCCTAGCTGCCTTCTCCTTATGCTCCTTATCCAAAAGCTCGTGTGTGCCGTAAAGCAGAACGTATGTCTCGCGAGAGTGCGGGACCCGCGGTCAAAAGTTACATAGTCCCAGATGCAGGCCACCAGGTCCCTCTGTGGTATTGGGAGAGATGCCATTCTCACTGTAATAATCCAGCCCACCAATAGACAGACTTTAAAACTAATATTTTAAGGTGAAATTCCTACCTAGTGGGGCTTTAAATCCTCATAGACCTAATAGATTACTGTAAAGTCCTCGAAGCAAGCATTATTAGCTGTTCCAGAGTCTAAGTTAAAAACAATGGGTGATCGCGCCTTCTCAGTTAAAGCTCCAAGACCCTGGAATGGCCTCCCAAATAATATTAGGAATGCTGAGTCTTTATCCTCTTTCAAATCTCTTTTAAAGACTCACTTTTATAGGCTTGCTTTTACTGATTAAATTATTTTATTGTACTAGTGCGATTTTTTGTAAGTCTTTTTAAAAATCCTAATTCTTCCTATTTTGCTGTTTAATTTCTCCACTTTTTCCCCATTTTGTTTTATTGCTTTTAGGTATATGTATTTTTACCTGTTTGTGAAACACTGTGCTGTATTGGTTGAAAGGTGCTATATAAATAAAATTTATTATTATTATTATTATTATTATTAAATGTTTCTTGTAGCCATCTTTAAGCTTCTTGCACCAGTCATGTGGAATTTTCTCCCACTCTTCTTTTGCAAATTGTTCAGGTTCTAAAATGTTTGCAGCATTCTTTTCCCCAATGGCAGTTTTGAGCACTCTCCAAATATTTTCAGTGAGACTGGAATCAGGACTCATTACAGGCCAATTTAAAATAGTCAATTTTTTTTCCCCTTTTAACCATTCTTGTGTGCTTTTGGATCCATAATCATCGACCCAAACTTGTTTTTTTCCACATTGGGTTGCAAATTATGCCATAAAATCCCTTGATAATCCTCTGATTTCATGATGCCTTCAATACGGTAAGGCCTCCAGCACCAGAGGCAGCAAAGAGCCCCACAGTATTATGGATCCTCCACCATGTTTGACCATAGATAGGGTGTTCTTTTCCTTATAAGCTTAATTTCTGCATCCATAAATAAATTGCTATTGTGCATTGCCACTCTTTGGCAAAGATCAGTTGTTCCTTTTCATGTCTTTTTCCAGCAGTGGGGTCCTCCTTGGCCTTCACCCGTAAAACCCTTCTTGGCTTAGAGTGTGACGTATGGTATGCATTGAAACCATGATTCCAGATTGATCTAGGTCAACCCTCAGCTCTTAAGACATTTTATGTGATTTTTTTTTTCAAAGTTCGCACCAACTTTCGAAGACTTCTCTCATCGATTTTCCTCTTTGTCCAGGGAGGTTCAGGGAGGCTTAGCAGACTTCTTAATAAAATTGTGCACTGTTGAAACAGGGATACCAAGGTCCTTGGAGATGGTCTTGTACCCTTTGGAGGTCTTTTGTTCGGTGATAATAGCACTTCTGATTTTCTCAGACAGCTCCCTTGTCTTCACCATTGTGAAAAAGGAACAGGGAATAACAAGCGGCCTTTTAGGCATTAAAGTCATCATTCATTGGCTAATTCAAGTCATGTGGGCACTGACAATTTATCACAGGTGAGTCAAATGTAACTATTTTTTTCACACTATTTTGCAGGATCCCAATACCAGTGTCATGACAATCTTTCAGTTTTTATTGTTTTTTCCCCTCCCCTTTTTTAATGGGAGCGACCTGATATACAATACAGCATAATAAGGTGGATATGATCATTGATGATGACGGATCAAAGGTCGAAATGTAGATGACTGAACTTCTGCCCATAACCGCAGGCAATCGAAAGCTTTCAGTATATAATTGCGATTTATATCGTTTATTTCCTACATGAGGACACAGGATTAGATAAGAATTTAGCAGTATTTTTAAAGTTCATATTCACAATGGTTTTCTTTTGCGAAGCTTCACAAAGCTCGTCGGATAGTGAGAAAACTAAATCAAATCACAGTCGAGTTTGAATACGATAGCACGGTGGCAGAGCTAGATCGAGCGAGAACAACGCAGTAGGCTATGCAGTACAGTGCAAACGCCACCTCGCCGAGTCATAATTTTTAGTTTTATACTGTTTAAAAAGATCTGAATTAAGACAATAATCCAAATAATAAATTACATCTTAGATATTCACTTCATCACTTACGTGCCGCAGTGGCTGGGGCTTTGTAGCCTAGCCTGCGGCTGCATTCATTGGCTTGGTGAAGCTGGCCCCTATTACCGGAAGTGTGGATGTCTATAAGATATTCCGTTCATACATCTCATCTCCCGATTCATGACAGTTTTGCGCTATATCAGGTTGCTCCTGCTTTCAGTACTTGTGCGAGTTTGTCCACCGCATCTGCTGCTGCCGCACTTTTATTTTGCCTATAACTTTCTTGCTATCTTCAACTTATTTCTAATACTTTAGTCACAGTTGTTATAGCCTTGGGGAATTGTTGTGGCATAATCACTACTCACTACAAAGTTCAAGGTCATGACAACTGGCCACTCCCTGCAAAATGCTTGTTAACATAGCTTCAAAAGCATTTATGATAGAAAGCTTTAACTTGGTATCTAGCAACTACAGAACAGGGCTCTGCTCCTAATAACTTTTTATAGTTAACACTATAATTTCAAAAGTATTCATGATAGAAACCTGTTGCCAATTCTGATACATATCATTTAAGAGTCAAAATGTTTCCTGTTGCGCTGTTGGCTATGAAAACCATGCAGACTGCAGATTTTTTCTATTCTCTCTAAAACCATTGATATTTATGGAAAAATATTTGAGTTTTTTAAATATCAGTTTACCTGATTTTGATTGTATTGTTCTATCCTAAAAGCTTTCACTTATAAGTATGTCCTTATTTGAAAAAGTGCCCTATAGCAACGTTATATTTTTAGATGATTAATTTCTGAACAGGGATGTTTCCTTCTAAAATTGCTTCTCGTTTAGCAGAGGTCTGGCAACCATGCTCTCTTATATGCTTTTGCTTCCACCTAGCGGCAACGTTGGAAAACGCGTCCCCGAGTCGCCCATTGTACTCGAGTAGTAACAGCGCGGCTTGAAATGTGTTGCTGGAATCAAATTCAATATGAGCAGAATTTTTTTTTTTTTTTTTTACAAAAAACAATAAAATTTCTCGGTTTCAACATTTGATATGTTGTCTTTGCACTATTTTCAGTTATATATAGGGTTTAAATGATTTACAAATCATTGCATTCTGTTTTTATTTATATTTTACACAGCATCCCAACTTTTCTGGAAATGGGGATGTAAAAGCCCCATCAAGGTTATTAAACACCAATAGATTTTTCACATCCAGACATCTAACAGCAGTGAATGAATGAAATCGTAACAATAATATCATTACTGTTAATAAAATCCATGAGTAGGTTTAGCAAGCCTAACTGGGTGGCATGCGTAAACTGCCAAGTGTCCCAGTCTGAGACTTAAGTCTAGCCAAATTATTTGCTCAATTTAACCAGGATATATCCAGTGAATCACCAGCATTTGTGAAATTAAGCTATCAAACATCAAAGTGGAAATCATAGCCCATTACAGCACCCTTGGTACCAAATATGTCCCTGCTGCTGCTTTCATGAGCATACAACAGGTTTGGCACAGGCCCCATGCCCAGGTGAAAAGGACTCATGCCATTACCTGACAGAGATGAATGAAAAACTTAAATAAAACAAATTTCATTGAAAATAATTTGTGTTTTGTTTGGGAATTGCTTCAGAGCCAGCTGACACACTTATCGTGCCCAAACCTAAAGCCTCGGGTACAAATTCTGTGCGGTCAACACTGTAGCGTGCATACAGAAGCAACTGTAATCTCCAGATCCGCATATTTGCAAAACTATAAAATTTACACACACAAATATTTCAGGACCGCTGTTAGGACATCTTGACTGTAGCAGCATCATGGGCCATCATCTGCATCTGCTTATAGCAAAGATTAGTGATGACATGTCAACACTGAACTGACTTTCCAAAATGGGTCCAGAGTGAGGTATTTTATGTTTCATTTCCGGTCAAAATCAAATGTGCTGGAATACAGAGTCGAAACTGTTTTGTTTTCTCATTTTTGATTTTTTTAAAAAAAATTTTCCTCAGTTTTCATATTAATAACCTGAACTGCAGATGAATGCATGGGAACTTAAAATTTCCATCTCTTGGGTTTAGAATGATCACTCATTATTTTAGCTCACCCAAGCCAATGGCGTTTACTGAACATACACTGCTTGGCTACAAAAAAGTCACACACTCTAATATTTTGTTGGACGATCTTTAGCTTTGATCGTTGTTTCAACAATCTTATGCAATGTTTCTTTGTTTATTTCTGACCAGAGCTGCATTAATTTTTGGCTCAGGTCTTGTATTGACAAGAGAAGAGTCAAACCACTCCGTAAACTCTTTTCCAGCGCATCCCAAAGACTTTCAGTTGGGTAAGGTCAGGACTCTGTGGTGGTCAAGTCATGTGTGAACATTATTTCTCATGCTTGCTGAACCTTTCTTTCACACTTTGAGCCTGAAGAATCTTAGCAGTGTCATCCTGGAATTTGCCTGCGCTGTCAGGGATAAAAAAAAAAAAATCAATTGATATGATAACCTGGTCTTTCAAGACATTCCGGTAGTCTGCTGACATCATTTTATTGCTGCATAATGTTGCTGAGCCTTGTCCTGAACAACTGAAGCAACGTAACATCATAATACTGCCTCCAGGGGCTTGTACAGTGGGCACTATGCGTGACAAGTGCATTGCTTCATGGGCTTCCTTTCCTACCCTGATGTGCCCATCACTCTAGAATAGTGTAAATCTGGACTCATCAGGCCACATGAGCTTCTTGCAGTGTTGCACAGTCTAAACATTATGCTCCTTAGCAAATTGAAATTGTTTTTCCCCCAATTCGCCTCACTACGGAGTGGCTTTGTTTTGGCCATGCAGCCGTTTAGTCCCAATCTGGCAAGTTCTTGTCCTACAATCCATGGGGCCCAGGGCTGCGCAACCCTGTTCCTGGAGAGCTACCATCCTGAAGGTTATCACTCCAACCAAAACAAACCACACCTGCTTTCCCAGTTACAGATCTTGACGAGCTGCTAATGAGCTGAATCAGGTGTGTTGAATTAGGGTTGGAGCAGAAACCTACAGGATGGTAGCTCTCCAGGAGCAGGGTTGGGCAGCCCTGCTTTAGACAAATCAACAAATAGGGCTGCACAGTGCTGTTTACTGTCTAAGGCTTTCATAATGTCATTAGGGACTAGTGTAACCGGCAGTATTGCCAGTCTTGGAAATGTTCTTTTGCAAGCAATCATTGTCTCTTCTCTGCCCCGCCCCCCTGCAGCATTTGATTCTCTAGCAGCTAGTTACTAATTTCCAATCCCCCAGCCGTTTGTATATAATGCTCTCATCGGATAACATTGCAGATTTTGGCTTTCTTTTGTTTATTCTTTGGTCCCCGTCTGCCACTGTCGGAAAGGTATGTCATTTTAACGTTGACTTCAATTGTATGTTTAGCCTGTGTCCGTGAACTTAACCGAAATGTTTGATAACAGATCCAGTCGAGTTGCGATTTCCCCCAGCTTGTGATTGCGAGCTGAAGCATCATGGAGCATTGAAGCTTTCTCCCAAAGTGGTTCACTAATGGGTGGCGCTTCTTGAGGCTTCATCTGCTCACTACGCCATCTACTGGACAAAAAGTGTAAAACAGGCAAAAATATCGCAGATTATATTACCACAGTGGCATATAAAAAGAGGATGCAGCAAATGCAACCATATTGATGACCTGTGAGGGGCAGCCCCCAGCCCCAACGCCATCGTAAATCCCACGGAGTACTAGATATGCCTACCAACCAAACCCTATAAATATTCACACTCTGTGTTATGCTGCTGGATATATATACCACTGCAACTGCATTTATTTCTCAGTCATGGCGCTGGCAAGTCGATGTCATCATGGTACATTATTCATCATTTTAATTGAACATAAGTCGTTATAACATGAAATAACTTAGATTTCTTTTTGGAAAATGCTTCATAAAACAAACAATGATACTTTTATTCAGCTGTTGATATCGTCATTGAGACAGCAAGTGTTTCTGGGTAATGTCCAACATTCCATGGACCACCCGCGTGAAGAATCGTGCGCCAAATTGCGAACCACTTCATGAACCGGTCACGAGGTACGGCTGGGTGGCGAGGCTTCCGATGTGATCGCATACGTCATCAATACACGCCTCGATACGCGCTTCACAAAATAATTCCTGAATTACTCGGCACACGCCTCGAAGCCTCGGCACAGAACGTCACATCACTACCGTCAGCACTTCCTGGTTGTACGGTTCCCTTTCTGTAGGTATCTTTTTTGTTAATTTATGACATTTACGACCTGGATTACTTTGCATCATGTTTCTTGTGGACTAAGTGCATTTTGTGTATCAGATTGTTCTGATATAGATCCGTGTTGGTAGACGGGGAGTGAACGCAACTTTTTCGAGTGGGTAATGTGTAAAGGGTACGCAAAGGCAGAGGCTTTGTTAGCCCCGGGCATTCCCGGCTGAAGCCCCGAATGATTGGCCAATAGCCCTGGATCTCCCGAAGCCCCCTCAACCCCCCCCCCCCCGGAATCAACAACAGTAGCCTCGCCTACTACAGGCCATGGGCCAAACCCTGAAATCATTTCATAGTGCTCCTGTCAAAAACATGAAGAGTATGACTTTTCATTTTATCAAAAATATTATGAAATAACACAAAAATGAAAAAGTTCTACTTTGCACATGTGTTCGTTAACGAAAAAAATGTACTTAAAGTCAGCAAATTTGTTTCATATGTTGCCATGGGTGCAGTGTAAAATTGACCAATCAGATAACAGCCAGGTCGTTTTCTTCCGTACAACCAATATGTCGAGCGCTTCCCAAAAGCTCAGTTGCTAAGTTACATAGTTTAACACTGTGAATGGACGAACTATGTAAGTTGCTAACTTAGTTAGCAACAACGCTTCTGGGAAATGCACCCCATTATGGCTGAATGTGTTTGCCATGTAGTGGAGACAGAAAACGGCCCCATTGTACCATTCACTGAAGCATCCTGGGCCAAATTATGCCATTGTATGCAAGCATGGAAATCGCTGGATGGAATAGAGAGTGAGAGTGCTTTGAAATTTGATAATACATCGCATGATGGCAAAGGCTATCCCATGAAGTGCTACCAGAAGATAATCGATAAAAGAAGGATAGTGCAGGGTGTCAAACGAAAGGAAAAAGGCCGTTTACGACCTTCAGGGCAGAATCCCTCGTCATCACTGGGCAGTGAACCTCCTCCAAAGCTGTCAAAGCCGATTTTAAAGGGGACCTATTATGCTGATCCTTCTTTTAATACATATTAGTAATGTTATAATGTTGGTTGTCCATGCTCAACCTCTGAAATGTTTCTAAACATAAGATACAGGGGTTTTGCCGTAATCCAAGAACGTGATTTCGTGAGCGTGATTTCTTCTCTGAACAGCTCCTCCCGAGATCTTCACGAGATCTGGGTAAAACCTGACGTCAGGTTGTGCCATCCAATTAGTACAGACCTAGCCAGAGCCAATCATGGTGCATGGACCTGCCCACACCGGAAACTATTCTAGCCGGCACTAACAACGGCAGATCATACTATGCCTTAGTAGCATCTTCACTTTTGGAAATACAAAAGAAGAACCGCAGATCATTTGAGGTGCAATTTTGTCAGTATTTCTCCCAAAGCTGCTTGTCCGTTTACTTTTGGACGCGAAGAAAAACAACGATTTTTCTTCCAAAAGACAATGCCACCAGAAATCAGTGGGTAGCTTTTTTTGTTTGCTGGCAGCAAAAAGCCACGGCCAAAGGGAACGTTAGCTGATTGTGCTCAGCATTTCACCAAAGACAGCTTTATCAATAAAGGATAATTCGACACAGGATAAGCGATTCAGCTGCTTCTCAAACCTGAAGCAGTTGCATCGATCAAGCGCTCGGAGCCACACGCTGTAAGTAACGATATAACAGCAAATAATGTAAGTGAAGCTAACGTGTTACGGGTGGCTAGCAGGACCGCTAGCGATAGTTAGCACTAACAACTGGCCTCAAACAGGCTTGGTAAAATATCTGAAGATAAAGCCTGTATCGTTCGCGACTGTCCATGACTCACAGACACAGAAGCTGTAAGTTGCTTTTACTGCATAAGCCAACCTGACGTGATAGCCAGTTGATTGTGGCTGTAGCACAGCGGCTAATGTAGCCAAGTTACTGTTGCTAATGTTTGTGTCCTAAATATTCAAGAGTGATATCAGGGGAAATTCTACAGAAGGTGTGTGAACATAAACCTCATTTGAAGCTAACTTTTAATACTTGTTTGTAATTTGGATGCTTGGTACAACTGTTCACAGTAACAGAACTTGCTGTCTGTAAAACCTGTATTGCAAGGGTTTGTCTCTGTGGTTATGACCGCTTGGTTACCAGCTACTGCATGTTAGTTTGCGTGTCGTGCTAATTAAAAATGCTCCTGGTTAACTTATATGCAGTAATTCTGATCGGTATGCTTGTGTTACCTCGGTAAGCATCAATATGGCAGTTTCATCATAACGTTGCCCGATTGTAGCTACTACAGTTGGTGATCGCTTCACTTATCCATGACCGGGATCAGCCGGATGCTTCACAAATGTCTGAGCAAGCTCTCTGGTGCTACCATGAAAGCAATGCGAAACGCAGAAGCTCTATCGGTTGACAAATGATTTCTCTGCACTACCGTGACATAATTTCGTCCCCCTTTAGAAATTGTTGTGGCTAATAAAAAGCCGAAAAAGGCGGAGATTAAATAGGTAATTCTTTCCTGTAGAAGTGATCGATTCGCTAGCTCCACATAAGCAACTTGTCCGCGCTAACGGAACGTACCGTCTGCAAAACCTGTATTATGTTCATAATATAACCGAGCTCGACTGTGTTATGTTCATAACATAACCGAGCTCTCTCTAGCTGTCGCGTACTATCCATAAAGCTGCTTTCACATCGGACACGAAACAAATTTTTTCGCGCAACAGATTACATTCAAAGTCAATGCAAAGACGCGAATACGGGCATGTCAAGCCGCTTTCACACCGGACGCGAAACAAATTTTTCGGGCGACAGATTACATTCAAAGTCATGACCACTTATCAGCTACTGCATGTTAGTTCCCCTGCTCTGCTAATTAAAAACGCTCCTGGTTAACTTATATGCAATAATTCTGATCGGTATGCTTGTGTTACTTCGGTAAGCATCAATGTGACAGTTTCATCATAACGTTGCCTGATTGTAGCCACTACAGTTGAAGCTAACCGGAGAGGTGCTGTATGTGTCTGCCGAGTTGGGCTGCAGGTAGACCAGACGTAGGTTTTGCAAAGCTTGGGGTGAGTTTTTGGGTGCTTGTGAAACGATCGCTTTACTTGTCCATGACTGGGGTCAGCCTGATACATCCCCAATGTCTGAGCAAGCTCTCTGATGCTACCGGTGAAAACAATAGGGAAAAGCACAGGCTATAACGTGTATGGTATCACAAACGATTTCTCTGCATTGCTGTCGATTGAATATTAAATCGGCGACTGAATATTAAATTATTTCCTGTAAAAGTGATCGATTCGCTAGCTCCACATAAGCAACGGTTCACGCAGACGGAACTTGCGGTCTGTAAAACCTGTATTATGCTCATAACATAACCGAGCTCTAGCTTGCTCTCGCAAGACAATCCATAACGCGCCCATTCTCCGCGAGGAAACTTTTGTCATTCCGGACGCAGTAAGTAA
This sequence comes from Gymnothorax javanicus, assembly GCA_029692085.1. Taxonomy (NCBI): domain Eukaryota; kingdom Metazoa; phylum Chordata; class Actinopteri; order Anguilliformes; family Muraenidae; genus Gymnothorax; species Gymnothorax javanicus. The sequence continues at coordinate 165,451,042 of CM056193.1, read as the reverse complement.
ACCATTACCACGGGCAATTTCCAAAAGGCCATTAAGCCAGGAGCTTTTCGCCCCTCCGTCATATACCAGCGCAGAAGCTGTTCGTTGCTCCACGCTAAGAACACACCACAGCTATGCACACACACCCAGCAGGTCCTAATACACACCGAAGCAGTCCATAAGCTGTTGGTCCACTTTTAGCTGCTCCTCACTGTCCATGTTTCCCTCTAAACTCAGACCCACCGGATTTCTACGGTCTCCGGTCTACATTTGGGCATGTCGACCCGTTCTACAAATGTGTCTATATGGGGTGGATTCTAGCTTCCCCTGCATCCTAGCTAGGAGTAGAAAAACCGCGGCACTCACCAACTGTTGCCGTGGCAAACTGTAGCCGATAGCAAATTTGAGCTTGCGCTGACAGATATTCGCGACTCGTCCTCCACTTTCGCCAATGCGTTTTGTTAGAACAAGATCATGTCATTAGATCTATATTCAAGTATAACGTTAGATTGCGGAATTTGCCCGCCGCTTCCTTATCAGATTGCGGACGTGTCTCAGGTTTCACTCTGGGGAACCGGACACGGAAAACTGCATTCTGCAGCCTCGTCCCGCCCAACTCCGCCCTCCACAGAGCTGGCCAGTCAGAAGAAAGTGGGTACACGGGGAGTGGGGGCCATAGCGGAAGAGCCACCCCAGTGAGGCGTTTCAGGCAGAGACTACAATGTACTACAAATGCAGTTTTTTTGAGGATGGCAGTATGAGTGAAATAAATACCCCTTTTTTTTACTTTGCGCGATCAGGAGTACTCTAGGGGAGTCAAAGACCAAAATATAAACTTGGAAAAATAGCAAAATAGGTCCCCTTTAAGGTCAGACATTGCGTCTTCATCAAATAAATCAGGCGAAAAACGTTCAAAAAATATTCTTCTAAACGAGTGCATCATATGCAGGAAAGACAAGTGAATACTAGATACGTTAACAATGAAAAGGAAATTAGAAAAGCCGGTAACGTGCGAAACTGATGTGCATAAACTAAAGAAAGCTGCTTCGTTTCATAATGACCACAGAATTCTTTTGCAACTTGGAGAATCCGATCAAGTATCTATCGAAGTAAGGTATAATGCGTCATGTTACAAATGGTATGTTAAATGCATATACGAACAAAAAGAACCGCATGCTCGACCCCTAAAAAAATCTTTCGATAGCTTCTGTCGTGATGTGATTGAGAATCGCCTCATTTCCAAGGGGGAAATTTTGAAGATCAACTTCTTGACTAAAACTTTTTTGAACTGTGCATTCATCAAGTTTGATGGTCCCTTTCCTCCTTACCCTGGAGCATGCAGCATTCATGATTTCCAAAAAAAAAAAATTCACAATTTGATTGGTCAGACCACAGGACAGTTTAGGGCAATTCTGCCAATTAGTAAACCGATAGGTGGAATTTTCAAAATAGTGCTACACATCTCAGTAATACATCATTTTAAAGGTTTATAGCCCTGTTTTTCAAAAGCAATGAGTAAACCTGAGTGGAAGATATATATTTATATAAATATCAGTGTATTTGTAAGATGGAATGATGGAGTCTGGATATCCCTGATTGATGAATATTTAAATAATTGTATTTTTTTTCCATCTAAGATTATCATTGTTGCAAATTTTTGTTGGAGTGATTTTTACATAAGGCCCTAGTGTTTATTGCATAGATAAAAGATAAGTTCGATCCAAAATAAAAAATTAATTTGCATACTAAGTATACACTCTTTTCACATGTACGTCTGACACCAAAAATGATTCTTTATAACTGTCCCATCAAAATGCACTGTCAAACTAACTTGATATCCTGGATTAAATGTGTATATAATGTCTTTATTATAATGGACTAGTTTATTGTCATCAGGTATTTGCAACATGCTGGGAATACTGGTCTCAAATTTTGTATGTCCGACACCGTGTACGTCTGAAACCACAGTTTCCAACAGTTTAAAGCTCATGTACATGTCATTAAAGCCATTTGTCTGAGTATGTCCGACACCAAGGTATTTTGGAGCAACATCTCCTACACTGTGATGAGGAGCTATACCCCTACATACCAGATGATTGCCATAACCAGGATGTGTAATCTGGCCAAATGACAGCCATCTCCTCACTTCACAGTGCTCTTTATTGACCTATGAAGTGTCTGAAATGTACGTCCGACACCACGGAACTGCCCTTTACCACTTTGCCTCTGTCCATCTTAAATGAGCTTGGGCCCAGAGAGGGTGGCAGCATTTCTGTATCTTGTTTGTATATGGTTTAAACTTTACATGGCAGTTTTAATTTGCATTTGTGGATGCAGCAACAAACTGCTCAATAACAGTGGGTAACAGAAGTGGTCCAAGGCCCATGAAATGATTTCAACTTAATAATTTTGTCTGTTATGAACTGTATTATGAACTGCAGAGGATAAAACCCCCATATTCTTTGCATTTTTACGCTGAGAAGCAGTATCCGTAAATTGTTGACCTCGTTGCCCTAGTAGTTTTTCAGAGTATTTTGACCCTTGCCATATTTACATATGAAAGAATTTTTATTCCCAGTCATGTTACTAACTTGTTGCCAATTAATCTATTTAGCCGCGAGGTATTCCACCAGGTGTACTTTTTTTTTTTTTTTTGCATCTTGAATCTTTTCCAGTGTTTTATATCCCCTGTCTCAACTTTTTTGAAAAATGGAATCAAATTGAGCAGATATTTTTCAGAGAACAATAAAATTTTGCAGTTTAAGCATTTGATATGTTGTGCTTGTACTATTTTCCATTAAATTTCATGTTCAAGAGATTTACAAATCATTGCATTCCTTGTATTTCTAGTTTACACAGCGTCCCAACTTTTTTGGAAACAGGGTTGTAGACAGTTCTGCAGATGTAAATATTGTTTACTGGAAGGAATTTGATGCTCTGAATACTTTCTAGAAATAATATTGTATTGTAAAGACAACCTGTTGAGAGCCCCGCTGAAATTTGAACTGCATGTGAATCTACATGACATATTTATCCAGGTACAGTCACTTAACGTCCACGCATTTTTGGTAGAACTTTGTCTATTTTTAATACATTGTATATAAAGATAATTTTGGTGTATTGTTCTTTTATTCACCAAGTAGGTCGGAGCACTCTCACACTTAGAAGCCTTTTTTAGCCACTCGGCCCACGGCCTACTGGTGTCAAATCACTTTCGATGGCTGACACACACTGCTGCAGTAGTAGCAGCAGCAGGAATAATTGCAAGGCATGATCACAAAGGCCAGCCATATGGGGCATGCCCATATATGGGCAGAGGCGCTGAATCATGAGGATAAATTGTTACAATTTCCAAGTTCAACATCGCACAGTCTTTACCGCTCAATGTTACATTTGTAGGCAGTTCAGTAGTTGCATGCTGGAAGCGAGGGTTGTATTACTTGCTAGTGATTTCAATCAAATTAATACTTATCATTGACATGGACATCAGGCGGTTCTTTGGGAGAAAGGACAAGGCAATGGAGCCAGAAGCGGTAGAGGAGTTATCGTCCCCCGACCCCCCCCAACCTTAGATAATGCTTCAACTAGCTCAGGTTCGTGAAAATCACATGGCAAGCTAGATAGCTTGTGACATGTTGGACTGGCTTCCAGTTAGCGTCTGTCATACAGTGTGATTATGTGGGCTTAATGATGTAATCCCCAGCTTCTAACGTTAGTACCAGTGGCGGATCCAGAGATCACCAGACAGGGGGGCGGGATTTGTAAAGTCACGTGTCTTTACACCAATAACATCATGTATCCACAGCTGGAAAAAATAAGAAAATTTGACCACTTTGACAAGTCAATGCAATTAATAATAGTGGTTAATTGCCAAGACTCTGTGCGCCGGTTTCACAGACACAGATTAAGCTTAATCCTAGACTATATTCAATTTTTTAATAGAAAATCTCTATACAGAACTCTGCTTAGTCCAGGACCACACTTAAGCCATGTTGGTGAAACTGGCCCTATATATATTAGCCAAAGCTGCTTATCCACAGGCTAATTGGAGTCAGGAGGCTTGACCATTGGGCTGTGTTTGTGACTGAAGAAGTTTTCATCAAAATATTGGGGAAATAATGTATTGCTATTTGGTTAGGAGTCTGTGGTCTATTTTCTGAGGTGAATGAAATTCTAATATTATTTCATATTGGCACGTAGTAGCAAGTCTCAGAATAAGCTCATCAACTAGCCAGAGAATGAATACAATAATCCCTCAGTTAGCTTTTGCTCAAGATGTTCAGCTATGCCAAAGGGAGTGCACGCCTGCCAAAGTTATTAGCTGGCTAGTTCGTTACAGCATTCCAACTACCAAAGCGCTCTACCAGATGACGGGGTCTTTCAGATGATCCCCCAGAGCATTGGAGAGCCCTCCGTATATTGTTGTAATTATACAGTCAGTAGATACGCACAGCAAGAGCTAATAGTGCGACAATTGCCACAAATGGATTGGCACTATTTTCAGTGCGATACCGATATATTACTGTATATAGAGAGGCTAGCTAGCTAAATTGCCAATTAAACCTATCCTGCCTTATGTAGCGAGCTATCTAGCGGTCGCTATGTATTTCTTCATAAAGTCCATCATCCACAAGCTAGCCAACTACCTTAAGCTATTGCATAAGCCAAATGGCAACGGAAAACAGTGTCACTAACTAGCCACGTTCGGCTATATTCCGTGTCCAGTGATGCTCCATTTACACGAGAAAAAAAGTGAAACGAGGAGCAAGGGCTCCTCGTCAAGGTCCAGAAGCACCTTTAATTATACGACACGATAGAAAAGTTCCGCGTCGCAGTGGTATTGTTCGCTAATATAAAGGTCATAGATTAGCTGGGCAGCTGATGAAAGAACCATGGTTTAGCGTAGGACAAGACGCCAAGCTGCGTTAGCATTGATAACCCATCCGTATGCTGGCCACAGTAAAACCAATTAATTCAGCATTTACCGAAGTCAAAATGTAGGGTGATAATGCTTCATATTAAAATGTGCGAGTATGAGATAGGAAAATACAGGTCAACCAGGTTTGTTAGTAAGCTTACATAATACAATGTTACCTTTTGACTGACCATAGTACGGTTAATGGGACCTGGCTAAGGTGCGTCAATGAGCTAAGCCGAGCACTTGCTTGCACTCCCAGGTGGATATCGATACACCCAGAGCCCGCAGCCGCAAATTCCCAGCGGTGTACAGCATTTGTCTCGCAACTGATTCAGCATCTCGCCCATGGCAAACTATGAGGCATCGAGCTGATCTAGTTCCTTGGCCTCGTATCAGTCGTAGCCAGGTTGAAAGCTTCGAGCTAGGAGGGCGTGTTTCAGCAGCCAGGCTCCATTTGGCCCGCCTCAGCTCCAGCAACGGTCCGCCTTTTTGCCCATTTTTGGATTAGCCGGGAGGTAGGCGGAGTGAACAGCAATCAAATGGGCTTCAGAGTGGATATTCAGTAATCTATTGGTGACGTCATGGAAGCTACGTCCATGTTTTATACAGTCTAAGTGGAAAACGTGGTCACTGCATTTTCAGTGGGCAACTACCAGAAGTCCCCTCCTTTTTTAGGGCCGAACGGGGGGGCGTACGCTCCCCACGCCCCCCCCTGGATCCGCCACTGAGTACTTCTGCCATGGTCCAACTAATGATGTGGAAGTGATCAATACAAACCATTGCTTGTTCAAACGCGAAAGTAATGGCTTGACGGCTGTGCAAGTTAGCAGAGTGATGGCGTCAGGTCTTTGGTAGCATGTAATGGGAATTACATTTGTTTTATAATAAATTGCGCAATTCAGTTATGTGATAAAGAGAATCTTATACTCTCAGTCGTGACCTGATCAAGCCACTGCTAATGCCTCGATAAATAAGGAAACGTGTATAGCGATTAGAAAACCTCTGCAGTTATGGCCCTTCATCTCTCCTTATCTGATTCAACAATTTCGTTCTACGAAGATAATCTTTCGGAAAACGATTAACAATAAGATCAGTGTGCAATCTAACATCCCCAATACACTGCAGGACACAACAGAAATGCTGCGTTTTCGCATTTTAATGCATGGTATGCATAGAATTTAAGAGTGATCCGTACTCACCGCCTCTCTGGGTGGTATGTATAAACTCAGTTCTATATTTTGAAATACTGAAAAGTGTCACTTCAAAGTCAAACGTTAGTTGCAAATTAACGCTGGTCGCTATTATACTTAGGTCAGTTCAGCTGTGGAAAGTGCAGTACTTAACCAAAATCCACAGCAACTTTCAGGCAATATAGAGAAACGTTCCCAATAAGCCATATTCCCACATTAACATGCTTGGTGTCTACGGATTTCCCTAAATGTGAACTTTTCAATTATCTTGATGTAGTCTTTCATTTTTTATTAAAGACTAAAATCGCAATCAATTTCTCCCAAGATAATGTGGTTGAACAAACTGAAGTTTTAGGAGTCTGAAAATGTTGAGAATGCAGCGATCAGATGAACGACGTTGAGATTTTAAGATGTAATACGGTGTATGACGTTACCATTATATTTATTTCTCTCCCTTCCAAATTGCTTGGACTTGGCATAGGGAATCTGACGACAATGGACTGGGATATTGACACTACTGCATTTATAGACACACTCACACTGCAATGTGAAACACCTGTTTAATTTTGTTATAAAATATGCACCATGGATATTTGTGTGTAATAAAATTTCCCAAATTCTGATACCATGTAATTGTTTTGTTTTGCACTGGAAATGTTTTTGAAACAAGTGGCACACTTAGCCTATAGAAAATGTGTATTGTATTCGGATACAATTTATTGAAAATAAAAACAAGTAAAATTAAGAATGAAAATTATTTGTTTAATTTAGCATAATTACAATGTGTTCTATCCTATGATGTATTTCCTATATTTCTGAGCAGATTTTCAATGGTGTATTCTGATAAAAATGACCCCCCCCAGACTGATTATTAATTATGAACTCCAAGGAATGATCGAATAGCTCTGTGATACACGATGTTACAGTTTTTATATTCAAGGAACCCCCAAACGCCAGAAGCATAGTCTGACACAGGACACATACATGAATCATAAAGCTGTGTGTAAGTATGAAAACCACCACATTGCTTAACTTTGAGTGCGGATCCCAGTGCTCTACCTGCAGACTGAGCTAAGACACTGACTGCTTCTTTAAGGGGAGGAGAAATCCAAAAAAATGGTTTTTCACAATTTTTATCAAAATAAATAATTAATTAAAAGTTTAATCATTCATAATTAAGAGCAGGTGGATGCGTCACGCGTTAGGGGGGCAGAGAAGGCCAACCTAGACTCTGAAAAAGTCAAAAGAAAGAGCAAATCACTTCGATCTGCTCAAGAACAGGACAATCAGAGGGAGCAGGAGGGAGAAGTTTATGCTTCAGGGGCATTTTAATGTTCTAAGTTGACTGTTACAATGATTTGTAGGTGTACTTTGACTTTAACCTGGATTTTCACAAAACCTGATTTTTGCCCCGATTGCTATCATTTAAGGCACTATATCTCACTTATTTGTGGAGCTTTTCTCATGAAATTTTGATAGAAGTCTGTGTACATATAAGCAAGTCTACTGGAGTAAAAGTTTTGGTTTAGCACTTTGGGTCTGTGAGTTATGGTGATTTATATTTCATATCGAGGGGGCGAAAAATGGCAAAATCCTCTTTTACCCCACTAAATCTCTAGTATTATGTGTAAATGCTTTATTCTAGTTCAGAAGAAGGTGTAAACATAACTAAATCTAATAAAAAAAAACCTGATTCAAATCTCTTGCTTCAGTCCTGAGATATAAGGCAAAGAAATAATGGTGAAATCAGGGTGGCGGCCATCTTGAATCACATGACCTAATTATGCAAATTAGGTCAAATTCATATTTTCTGTATTTCAGGTCATATACTGTCAATACACCAAATATGAATGATTTCTATCCTAAAATGACATTTTTTTTCCCAAAAGGTCTCTCCTCCCCTTAAATGACATACTGTATGCTCATGCAATGTCAAGCCAAGATATTTGTATTGATCACTATATGACAGCATTACCGAACCAAGAGTAAAAACAACTGGGCTTCTCTCCACTAATTTTTGTCTAAAATGCACTATTTGAGTTTTACCTTGATTTACCACTAACCTCCATTTCAAGCACCAATCAGCAACAATGTGCAACATAATCTGAAGATCATTTTCCTGTTCCGCAAGCAAGACCACGTCATCCGCATATAATAATATGCCTACAATCTGATCGTCTATTCTGACTCCCAATTCTGATGCTTTAATTTGAAGAGCTAAATCATTTATATAAATGGAAAACAGTGTTGGAGATAAAACATCTCCTTGTTTCACACCAAATTGTTGGGGAAACCATCCAGTTGCGTACTCATTCACCTGAACACAGGCTACTGGTGCTTGAAGAGACGTAATGTCATGATAAAACTTTCCCTTAACACCAAAAGTTAACAACCTATACTGAAGAAGTTCCCGATTGACCCAATCAAACGCCTTCTTAAAATCATTAAAAACATTTCTCACTATTTGCATTATTACGGGGGATATATGCTGTCTTGCCTTCTGCATTATTTCGGGGGGGTATATGCTGTATTATAGGCTTGCGCGTTGGAACCGAGTACCCGACTTTACCCGCTTCCATGAGTGGGAGTCGATGAGTTGGCTCCTCTGCCGAGCGGAACCGAGGAGTCGACCGCAGCGTTCTCCATTTAGAAGTGTTGCTATTCACTAACAAACTTAATTATGCACTAACTACCCTCTGTAACTGAGACAAGCTACGATATCTAATTGCATCATTGCACGTATTTTCTTTCAACATATAACATGCTTTTTGAGTGCTCACTTTACTATCTGTTAACCGTCAATGCCATAAAATGTTGCACATCCTGTCAGAATTTTAACAACCTTACTGGGGCATAGGGCCTGCCCCATATGCCCCAGCCTGCAGGGAGAGAGTTTATGATTTGACCCATGTGATTTGATCCAGGAATAACTATACTGACTTACATTTTGGGGTTAAAGAAATCCTACCTGCCAGTTGAACTAAAAGTGTTTTAAATGAGGTGTTATTCCTGTAAGTTGGATTTGAGTGCATCCCCAGACATTAAACCCTAGGATGTCTGGTGATTTTTGGCAATGACTGGTAACTTCTCCACTTGTTCAGCTTCTCACAGCCATCCATTCTTCTTCTTGTGCCCTCTGTCTCTGCCCTCACTCACACTTTTCTCAGCCACTCTTTGCAACTATCAGTTCAATAAGAACATATTTAACTTGGCACGCTTGTGCCTGCATTCTTACCAGAGTGCATGATCTAATTCATCTTTGATGTTTTATTTGAAATGCTTGTTTGTTTCAGATTCGAAACTATGCAGACATTAACCCTGCATAGTTTATTCTTTTACAGCTTTCACACTTCAGGCACCAGCCTTAAGATGGGTGTCAGAAGGTGCTTGCATTCTCTGTGTAGGATGGGCGGAGATCCTAAATGGGACCATAGACTCATTCAGCCCTCACGTGTCGAACACTCATGGTAACAGACCCCCCTGGTGTAGCACCAAAGTAAATTTCACATCTCTTAATTTGTTTTACTAGAGGATCCAGCCATCTCATTCAGAACACCAGTGAGCTGTCCAAGCACCCTAACTGCACCTATAACTACACAAACTCACTTGGCACATCCTAATACACATAATTAAAGCATATAATGGACAATGCAAAGTCAAGTTCACATTCATTTCTTTGTGTTTGTTTGTCTTTGTGTGTGTTTCAGTATTTTCTGCGAATGCTTTCTGTATTAAAATACAAAACTGTGTTCAGTTTAATTAGTTTCAATCATTGTCATTCAATTCCTTATCATCCTGTTCTGCATGCATACAGTATGTTTTGCAAAGGGGTGAAGTAATGTCATGTAATGTAATTACTTTAAACTGGCATTTACTTGGTGTGTTTACGCGTGAAATGTCCAAATTCCTTATTGTCTATTCTGAGTGGTCTGTCAACAATTCTGCTTCATATGTTTGCATTACCTCTTCCTAATAATGACAACATCCATACCAATATCGTGTGCTGTTCTGCAAAGTCTCCCCATTATTCATATTGGTGTGACTCAATGCTTTCCCGTATTTTTACAGGTAGCGTGATGTGGTATGTCAATCACATACTTAAGAATCATTTTTACTGCATAACCTAGTTTATTGTGTTGTCAGCCATCCCATTAGGGAGGGGATTAGGCCCCCCGAACCTAGTGGGGAACAGGCGGCGGCGGGACTGAAAAGTTCCAAGGGCACTTTAAAGATGCTGTATAGTGCAGGGGAGAGGACTGAAGGCCCCTGTGTCCAGTGAAGTATGAATTGACATACTGCCGTGGTACCGTCTAGTTGGCGTGTTGTCGCATGGAAGTGTGTGGGCATCACGTGGTACATGGGTGACAGCCCACACCTAAGCAGAGGGACGCAAAGTACGACCTCTGTGAATAGGCGAGGCTGGTGAAAACGGTCAAAGTTTCTATTCCCATAGCAAAGAGGGGTAGGGATCAGACCGTCGGTTCCCACCTGGGTGGCTGGTAACCACTATGGGATTCGGGGATCGCTATTGACTGGGTCACCGGCCGGTCGGGTCGCAGATGGCAGTAAGACCACAAAGTTGGCCGCCGCGCTCGGCTCAATGTACAGTCAGGCCACCACAAACCAAAAGCGAATGCGTCAGTAGGTGAGTGGTGCTTCTGTGGGCTTTGAAAAGAAGACACCGGGAAGCAGAAGGCAGAGTTCTGAACCTGGGGGAGCCTGGGCGATGATCTCTGTGGAAAGGGATCTAGGCTGGAACTGCGCCCTGGGAATGGGAGGTTTGAAGGATCAAAGTGCTGTTTTATCAAACCTTCGGATTCCTTATCTTATGTGCCATAAAATTTGCCTCCAATGTTTCACCCATTTTCTTATTTTTATATTTTTCATCTTTTGTACTGTGTAGTTAGGTTCTATTCTTATGTTATCATTTTGCATGTTTTAATAATGACACCTGTGTATTTATCCTTTCAAATACCGATCAGTGAAGATGATGCCTGCTGGTACGAAGCATAAACTGCTATATCTCTAGTTACTACTCGATGACTTAAACTCAAACTCTTAATGCTATTATAACTCACCATGAGTAAAAATTATGTGGCCACTGATTTCTAACTGCCTACAAATTTCCATATTCAAATCATAATGGCAATTTGGGGTGAAATGCTAGCGTTTCTCTCCATCGGCCATTCCATTTTTATTCAAACCCTGTCCTCGAGTGTAACGTAGTCTGTTAGACATACCATGCAAAATTCACTCCTGTTAAAACAATTCTGTCTTTACAGGGTTGTCTCTCTTTTCTTTTAATTCCCCATATCAGACTTTTCCAAATCCTCAACTACCTTGCCCTAAGAGGAAACAATCCATTTTTCCATTTTTTTCATATGATGCAACTATCATGAAAAGCTCAACTGCTCATAAATCTGTAATTTCTCATCCATTTTTCCCTCCCTAATCACCGCAATCATGTTCTGGTCTAGTCTCTGTAAGGGTCTGGGATGTAACCCGACACCGAATCCACCTCCCACAGGACACGCCACAACGCACCTTCCCTGATGCTCGCTCTTCAGCCCTACAACTCCCAAGCCTCTGAAACGATCATCTGGAAGATCATCTATGTCCCCTTGAGTGGACATTCTGAGGTGTCCCTCATGGGGCCAGAGGGGTGAACTGGAAGACGGGAAATCAAACTGAGATGCAGCAAAGGGCTAACAAACTGGGGGAGTCCAGGAACTGAGGCTCAACATAAACTTCAAAGGACTCATGTGGCCTGCAGTATGACAATAAACTGTTAGACTTTCCTCAGGATGAGTGGGCCGTTGACTCCCCAGGATGTTTGCTGAGTGGTATCGTTGGGAAATTGGGTGTTTAAGTGGTGTCATTGGGAAATCGGGTGTTTATGGTTGTATCTGTGGAAGACTGGGGGGGTTTATGACGGCCCGGGACAATAAGCAGGACTCTGGCAAAGTGAGGGGGGTGACTATCACAGTTCTCCCCCTGTGAACATCATCCCCGGCCCTGGTCATTCCTTTTATGAAACTGGACCTTAACTCATCTGTTTAAATTTTCTGACACTATAGTAATGTCAAACCTTTCTCTCATATTCCATATATAACTATGAAATAATTTATGTGCTCATAACCAAATTGCCTGTACAATAATCCAGCTTAAGAGTTTTTCATGACAACTGCATCATATTAGTACATATTCATATCATGTTTGGTATTGTTATTCTTAGGAGAATCCAAGGATTTAAATGGAGTATGTTTCATTCCAATTGAAATTATGGTTCATTCGCTCTTAGAAACTCCTGAAAATTGGTCAGAATCCTCTCAAGTATTCATTTGTTTTTTCTCTCTCTGCTAAATTGTTGTATTACCTCCTACAAATGGTGGAAACCCAAAATCCAGATTCCACCCCCCTTCCAGGTAATTTATGGCCATGCCTCCTGGATCAAAGACGTGATTTGGCTTAAAGCAAAGGGAGAAAATCCGTTCGGGGAAGATCGCAGAAGACTTCCCACACGTGCATCTCTATGCTGTGTGTAGCCGGTAGTTTATATAGTTATGGAAGATCGCAAACGACTTCCCACACGAGTCTCTGTGTGTTGTGTGTAGCCAAAACAGATTTGGTAAGATACTTTTACATTCAATTATTCTTTAAAATTCCAAATTATGTAACAGACTAATTAAATTTACTATGTTGACCTATCTACCTGTTTAATTAAAATTTTCTTTCGTATTAATAATTTGTCTTGTTGTAATTTGTGTGGTTTTTGTGATTTTAAAACCATCTTGGTTCCTTTTAGCCAAAATTACGTTTAAATACGTAGGGGAAATGGGTTCTGACTGGGACCTACTGTCAGAGGCCAGTTGCAGACAAAGTTTTTAGGTAGTTCTGGTAAGTTATAACGGGGGCCACGTTCGACTGCTAACGGGATTGGTGAGGTATTGACTCTGGAGGTTTGGCTTAAGAGGACCCATGGGCGTAATTCGCCGGTTCTTGTCAAATTCTCCTTAAGGAGCCCAATAGATACAAGCTGACTCGGGTCTGTAACTGTCGCGAGGGAAAGGTACTTCCGTATTATGGAGGCTGCTGGCTATCCAATGCAGGGCTCCCCGAACTAAGATTTTGCGATTGTGCTGGTCCAGAAACACAATCATGTAAAATTGGCAAAAGACCCTGAATGGTATTATTATTCTAAATTCAACACATTTACCACAAAATTTTATATTCTTAATTAATTATGGAGTCAGATCAGTTGGAACTGTTGTGCTTTTGTGCCCTGTTCCAACGAACAGAGATGCTGATCAATGCTTCCTTTTGGGTCACACCAGCAAAGAAGAAAGCGCCGAGCCTTCACCTTCTGCTGTGTCTGTCATTGGTATAGTTGTGGGATTTTACACTTTCCAAAATTGACATGGGCAATGAGCCTCCAATATTACTTTCTTTCTTGTATGTTAGCCATCTGCTTCAAGAGAAATACTGAAGAAGTTTGATCATAAGGGAAACATATGACAATGATATGTAGCTTCAGATGTGCCAACTGCCACAGATTGACTTCCTGAGAAAAGTGTAATGAAGAAATAAGAAGCGCTCTTCCAGGGAACTCTGATTTAAGTGCAAATGTGAGAACAGAATCCCTTGGCACTGCACACTCTTGCCCAGTTACATAAACCAAGCAGAAATCTGCTGTTTGTTCTTGTGTAACCATTTCTGTAACTTTAAAATTACATATTCTTTCTAGTAATACAGGAAAGATGTATTTGCCATGACACGCCAAAATTAAGATTTAAAACTGCCACCCTCCATTCCCAAAGAATTGGGAAAAAATTTGAAGTTGCAGATTGAATAGAAAATGCAGTGAAGACCTTCATTAGGTTATGAGTAAACATTTCCACAACAAATAACAACTTTATCCTTCTAATTTTGCTTTCATTTAAGAATCCTCCATTTCAGTTTCGCAGATCTTTGGCATTCTAGCTGTCAATTTGTTTAAGTAATCAGCTGAAATTTCACCCCATGTTTCCTGACGCACCTCCCACTAGTTGGATTTTGCTCGACAGGCACTTTTTTGTACGATACGGTTAAGCTGCTCCTCCAGCAGCGAAATAAGGCTTACTTCCAGTGACTATGCTGACCAGTCGGGAACTGGCAGAATGCCAACTGACGTCTTTGCAAAATAGGTCACACGTAATTTGGAACAGTACTTTTAGTCATTGTTCAGCTCTTGTATAAATTGGCTTCAGTAAAGTGCCACCCATTTGAAATGGGAAAAATGGAGCGATAGCCTTCCTTGTACCCAGTCTACCAGCACCAAAGCACCAGGCCATGACATATTCAGGCCAAGACATCTTTGCTATGCTTAACAGATGGTATCAAGCGCTCCTCCTGCACCTTCTCATTTGTTCTGCGCTCACACAAATATTTTTCTCTGCAATTTAAACTGTTTAAACTTTGATTTGTCTGTCCATGTCACCAATCATCCTGTTTCCAACATCTGTTTTGTTTCCTTATTTTAATATTTTCCTAACATAACATAACATGAATGGCGAGAACAGGCCGTTTAGCCCAACTAGGCTCGCCAGTTTCTTTATACTATTGTGAGTATCACTTCAGATACTCAATGACTCAATGGTTTCTAGCTTTAAGTCAAGCCTGCTCTTGAAAACTCCCAAGGTCTCTGCCTCAACAATATGGTCAGGCAAGCTATTCCACATCGCAATTACTGTTTGGGTGAAGAAATATTTCCGAATATCAGTGCTAAATTTACCTTTGGTCAACTTCCATTTGTGACCCCGAGTTCTACTAACAACACTTGGTTGAAGGAATCCTACATAATTCACTTTGTTAATAACTTTAAAGCAATTCTTACCTTTCTGGCATTTTTACACTTTTCTTTTGTATCTTAAAATGCTCCTAATAAGCGTATGGTACACTAAAAAGTAAAATAAATCCATCAGGTGTTGAAACTCTTCAATATTCAATTCTCATATATTTCTGATAAAAGTCTGACCAATCATTTTCTTCGGTCCGAATAAAATGATTTGCCGAGCTTTCTGTCTGTCATCCGTTGCAGCGCCCCTTCCAGTTGCCTATAGCTGTCACTGCTTGCGAGTCACGCGCCTCTCCAGCAGAAAAAAAAAAACGACGCATTTGACTGTAAACAAACGGGTCGTGAAATGCTATAATTGCGATAATAACGCTAATGGTAGTTCGTCAGAATACAAAGGTAACTAAACGTTACGAGGGCATTTTATTTTATACCTCATATAGAATGGAATATTATTTCATTACTGTTGGTTAGTTTTCACTTACCGGTGCCTCTGAATCTGACTCCATTGACCCGTTTCACTCTCCTACGAAAAAAAAATATTGCATGCGGCGCGAGGAAGTGAGCAGCGCGAGAGAAAACGGTTCAATGGAGTCAGATTCAGAGGCACCGGTAAGTGAAAACTAACCAACAGTAATTAAATAATATTCAATTCTATATGTGGTACAAAATAAAATGCCCTTGTAACGTTTAGTTACCTTTGTAGTCTGACGAACTACCACATATTAGCTTTATTTTTTTTCGTAGGAGAAGTCTGGCAATCGGGGGGAAGAGGGTGGGACTTTGGAGGGAGGCGGAGTTGTTCATGTTCAAATTTTTACAAAGTGCTGTGTTACATGCCAGAAAGGTAAGAATTGCTTTAACACATTTAAAGACCTCAATCAGATCACCCCAAAGTCTCCTTTTCCTAAGACTAAAGAGATTAAGGATCTTCAGCCTCTTCTCATAGCTTTCATCTTTTATACCTGGAATTAGCTTAGTGGCTCTTCTCTGAACTTTCTCTAGAGCCTCTATGTCTTTCTTAAAGTATGGTCCCCAGAACTGTACACAATACTCTAGGTGTGGTCTGACGAATGTGTTGTACAAAAGAAGCATCACCTCCTTGGATTTGTACTCAATACTTTTGGGAATTCATCCCAGCATCCAATTGGCTTTTTTTAACTGCTACGGCACAATGGCTAGAGCCTGTGAGGGTTTGGTCAACAATCACTCCCAGATCTTTTTCATGTGGAGCACCTTCCAGTATAAAACCTCCCATGAAGTAATCCCATCTAATGTTTTTATGACCTACATGTACAACTTTACATTTCGCTACATTAAATTTCATTTGCCACATTTCTGCCCAATTCTGGATTCTATCCAAATCATCCTGAATCACTTTAGTGGAGTCTAAACTATGTGCCAAACCTCCCAATTTAGTATCATCTGCAAATTTAACTAATTTGCTCTCAATATTCCTATCAAGGTCATTAGTGTAAATGAGGAACAGCAGGGATCCCAACACCGATCCCTGGGGGACACCACTCCCCACCATACCTAGCTCAGATGAGATACCACTGACCACCACTCTTTGTGTTCTGTCCTGCAACCAGTTTTGAATCCACTTCAGAATACCTCCTGTAACTCCAATGGAGCTCATTTTAAAAATTAGTCTCTTATGCGGTACTATGTCAAATGCTTTCTGAAAATCCAAATATATGATGTCATAAGCCCTGCTCTGGTCATAAGTCTTGGTGGCCTCTTCAAAAAATTCCAGAAGGTTTGTCAGGCATGACCTTCCCTTATGGAAACCATGTTGGCTATCCCTCAAGATATTGTTACGTTCAAGAAATAAGTCCAGCTCATCTTTTAAGATAGATTCCAATATTTTGCACGCAATGCAAGTTAAACTGACTGGCCTGTAATTTCCTGGCTCAGTACGGTCCCCTTTTTTATATATTGGTATTATATTGCCCTGTTTCCAATCATTTGGTATTTCTCCAGTTTCTAAAGACCATCTGAAGATGGCGGATAGTGGCTTAAAGATGATCTCACTAACTTCCCTGAGCACTCTAGGATATAGGCCATCAGGACCCGCCGCCTTATCTGCCTTTAGTTTAGGCAACTTGTCTAATACTTCGTTATCCCTAACCTCAATTTCCACTAAATAATCTTGAGCATTGGACATGCCCTCTGGCCGAATAAAGACCCGCTCTGAGGTAAAATTCTCAACAAAGTAACTGTTTAAGGTATTCGCAATATCCTTGTTATCATATAGCAGTGATCCATTTTTATTCTTTATGCACTTAACCTGCTCTTTGACTTTCCTTTTTCTGCTACAGTACTGAAAGAAGCACTTAGGATTAGTATTTGCCCCCTCTGCAATTTGTCTTTCATACAGTCATTTCATACAGAGCATTCCTCAGCTTTTTTTTTTTGACCACAGCCCGCATTTTACAGTATTCAGCCTTAGTGTTCTCATTGTTATCCTTTATTTACATCTTATAAAGATTCCTCTTTTCCCTTAAGCTCCTACGAATAGCTGTGGTCATCCACTGAGGATTCTGCTTTTTCAGCTTACTTTTGGACACCTTTGGAATGAATTTGCTTTGTGAATCAAGTAAAACCCGTTTAAATCTTTCCCACATCTCATTTACAGACTCACAGTCCAGGAGTGTCTCCCATTTTATTTCACTTAGATATGAGCGCATGCTGTCAAAGTTTGCTCGCCTAAAATTGAAAATTCCTTTTATTGGCTCAGCTCAGATAGGCTTTTTATTTCAAACTCTGCCAATAAGGTCAGTGTATGGGAATTGCCTCTTCACTGTTAAAGATGAGGCTGGTGTTTAGTGGGTACAATTTTATAAAGCTGCCAGCTAAGGACCTGTGAGGTGTCTGTCTCTAAGGGAGCTTGTCAATATTCTGAACACATCCAAAAATGAACAGGCGTCCGTTCAAAAATGAATGCGTTCACTGTTCAGAATATTGACAAGCTCCCTAAAATTAGATATTTTCATTCTTTCATCCTCCTTCACAGTTGCGCACCAGGGCCTTCCACGTCACTTTCTATCCGGATTAGAGCCAGTTTGCACTGTTTTTTTGAGGGGAATGACGCACAACTTTGCAAGATATCTTCAGTTATTTGGCAAATGTCTTGCAAGAACTTTCCTTTTTCAAAACAATAGCAGTATGAAAAGTATCTCAAATAAGCTCTGTCTTTCTGATAATTTTGAGACTATAATGGAACCCACAAATGCTGATACTCCTGATACTCGAGTAGCCCAGAAAAGGCCAGTTTCATCACTTTGCTAAACTGCATGGTGGTTTTCAGTTATGCTAACATAATTGCGCAAGGTTTTCTAATGATGAATCAACCTATTAACTTCATTACTTTCGATTTGCCAACAAAATGTTCTATTGTCACACAGGAGAGATGGTTGCAGAAAATGTACCTTTATTTCATCTTTGTACATGTTCCATTAAAAATCAGCCTTATCTAACTATGATTGTCAAGTACAATGTTAGCGATGTCTAGACTCTAATCCTGATCAGTTTGATGTTATTTTCATTGAAAATGGCTCTTTCAGTAACAAGGACAGTTCTCCGTGATTCCAAACATTTGAACTGACTTCAGCTAGTCATCTGTCTCCATTGATGTATCTTGTGCTTCATTATCCGGCATGTGCTTTCAATGAGAGACAGATCCATGGCAGGCAGGCCAGGCTACTACCTGTGCTCTGTGACTGCAACGGCACATCTTCTGAAGTATTTGCAAACCCATGAGGTCATGTCCATTTGAGAATCAGTGCCTTTTGAGGGCTCAAAGGTCACAGCCATATAATATTAGTATGCAGTATCATCTTCGATACACAGAGATTGCTCTGGTTTCTCTGGATTCTCGGAATCTTTTCACCAAACTATGGACCTTTAATGGTGGAATCCCTAAATTCAAAGTGATCGCTCTTGAGAAATGTTATTTAAAAAGTGTACATGACAGAAATTTTTTTCCAGTTTTGATTGTTTGAAATCTGCAAACCTTGAGGAATTATGAAAAAAATACACTGATTTCCCAAATGCTCTGATTTCCCCTCAATATTGTCCCGGAGACTGGGTCCGAGAATGCTCAGCTAGTGCGGTCAGTGTAAATGATTGCAGTCTTAGTGTGGTTCATCTTTGAGTCATTTCACTTATATTTGCTCATCAAAATCAACTTGGTTCCACTGTACAAATTTGACCCATTTTTCTTCCGAAGTGGGATCTCAGGGAAACCCATGCATAAATATCCCTATGTGTGAAACATGTTCAAACAACTCTGGTTGTTTGGTGCCCCAGCCAAACAATATTGGCCTCCTTTCTTGACTGCCTTCCTCTTGCTTTCTGCTGTGTACTGTTGAAAGTCAAATCAACTGACCTCAAAATCACATGACTTTTTTGGCTGCGTGTCCTTGCGACAGATTTTAAGTCATTTACCTGTGGAACGTTCAATTTTGGAAGAATCAAATTCAAAATTTGCAAATAATTACAAAAATCATTGCAGTAATATTTTTGTTTTTGTTGTTTTCTTCAAAATGTTGGTAAAAGAAAATTTACTTCACAAATTCGCGCATCATTTAACTCTTTTCTTTGCATTTTACCTGCTGTCCAATTTCTTGTGAAATTGAGGTTGTACAATGCTGCAATAAGATGAGGAACTGGATGAGGTTTCCACATCCCCTACTGCCCTGTCGAAAATATGAAGAACTATTCATGAACAGTTCATGCACAGTTCATGAAATAAGTTCATGAATTATTCATGAATCTTCCTGGATACTAAATGGCCATTCAGGAACTCTGACCATGAAAAACATTCATGAACCATTCGCAAACTTAAAGGAGAAGATGTGAAGAACAGTTCATGAGCAGTTCACAAACAGTTTGTGATTTAAGTTCATGAATTATTCATGAACTGTTCCTGAACACTAAATGGCCATTCACGAACTTTGTGCATGAAAAACATTCATGAACTGTTCACAAACTTATTCCCAAAAAAATCACGTGTACTTCATGTGTAACAATACACTGGTAAGTTTCACTAAATTTTCTGAGGCGGCTAAAAGCTAATAATCATCTCTTCATTATCATCACACCAGCAACATCCATTTATCAACTTACTTTTTTCAGGGATACTGTGGATGTAACTATTTCTGCATTAGATTACCTCAGCAGGGCTTGAACCAGCAGCTTGTTGGTTATGGGGCAGGGATCATACCACCAGGCTACTATGCTCTCCCCTGTCTGTGTGTGATCAGATGTTAATAAAAAACTTACAAATGTTTTACAAATTTTTATTTGAAAAAAAACTTTGTTCAAAATATGAATTATCTGAAGCTATTCATTATCACAACGACGAAAGCACATGAACACACCGCAAAAAAACAACAGCAGGATGATTCTTTTTGTAGCACAATACAATTTGCCGTCGGCTTTAGTGGACGATCACTTTTCGGAGCTACTGCTGAATATACATACGAGTGACTGTATAAAACAAGGTACAGTCTGCACAATTTCCAGGAATATCAGTTGCAAATGTAGAAACACAACACAAATTATCAAGAAGAGCTTGGCTTCTGAGGCTGCACAACATTGGCTGTTACTATTGCCCTTCTCCCTCATGATTGTCGAGTGGAATGATAAGAGTATCAGAGATTGGTCAGGATTTTCACTAAATGGAGGGAAATCAAGGATCCTTCGTATGCCCTTGTGTATCATCAGCACGAGCCTGGCAATTTTCTCTGTCCTGCATGAGGCTATGAGGGCTGTAATTTACATATTTTAATTGGGGGCTTTTTTAAGCTTTTAAAAATATTTTAATCACATTTTCACACCCCATTTATAATTTTGTAAATGAAAAAATAGTTTTTTAACAACCTTATGGATTTTTAGAGGATTTCACTGTTAATTACTGAAGGTAATACAGGTAGGAACCCAAAGGGGTTGAGATGTATGGAAAAGGCCTGTTGTTCACCGCAGTGTGGCGTGCATATAAGTAGAACTGCTATGTGTAATCAACAGGCAATTGAACTCAAGTCAACTCGAGTCGCAAATTTGATGACTTGCGACTCGACTCGGACTTGGAAGGCAAAGACTTGAGACTCTTCTTGGACTTAGGAGACAATGACCCCAGACTCGACTCGACTTGAGACAAGATGACTCGGACGATTTGTTCTTTTCATTGTATTTTTTTTTTCACATTGATATTGTTCTTTCCAGTACGACAAGAGCGGTCCGTTTGTGTGCAGTGCACGGCGCGTGTTCTAGCAGGTTTGTTCAGACAGGCTCTGGTTTTTTTTTTTTTCGTGTCTGAAGCGGGAGCACGCACTTTTGATGATCAGTGCGCTTGATTGCATGGATAATAATGGCAGCAGCAAGTTCTAGTATGCCCAAAATAATACAATTTGCTTTTAAAAACTTCTACTCCGATGGAAAACGAAGGTCTGCTCAATGTTAGACATGTTCAACAACCATTAGCGACAGAGGGAACCACTGCAAACTTTGTCCGTCACCTGAAGACCCATGATGACAAGTAAGTGAAACCTGATAGCTAGCAGCTGTGTGTGTAACGTGAAGTGTGTGTGTGTGTGTGTGTGTGTGTGTGTGTGCGCGTGTTGGAATAGTCAGTCGTGTTTTGTGTACCCCAGCTAACGTCAGTTAACCTAACGTTAGCTAGCTATCGTTGGCTATCTACATTGAGTCGGGAGAATAGTGGTGCACTGCTCACTAGCTATGTTTCCATCCACTTGTGAATCAAATTATCTGAAGTTCGCCAAAAATATTCATGCGAATAAAGGTGGTGAAAATGCATTTCCATCTAACAGCATTAAAGCAAATAAAAACTTGTGCGTAATGACGTCACTTGCTGTTATGCGATCAAATCGGTGTATCGAATAGATTTATGACATTTTAAGCTGTTTCCATTCATTTTCGCACTGAATCGCAGAACGTTCGAGTGAACAAAAGTATTGTTAGCCAACAAAATTAGCTAGTTAGCCAAAATGGATCGTGTCTCCCAAAAAATGATGATAATTGCACAAGTTGTAATAGTGCATATGTGCCATCTATTAGCAACATAGCAAACCATTATCAGAAGGCAACAACAACATCAAAACACCGTCACGATGTAGTCGCAGATTTATTCGGCAAATAACGTTTCCATCAGCATTTATCGCATAAGCCTTTTACCGATCAAAAAAAATCCGATGAGATCAACCGTATAAACTTCGTGTCTATATTCTTGAAATCAAGTCGAATTTCACCGTTTCCATAAGGTATTTGTCTCTTTACATAAGCACTTTGCTACTGATGAATTCTGATGAATTTTCATGTTTTTGCAAAATGTTCAAAATAAACAATTTTTTGTATCAAACATGCCATTTCTTTAATGGAATGTAGCCTTTCCCATCTACCTAGGTCTTAATAATCAGACATGTTATGTTGTAATGGATAAATGAACAGCTTTATGCTGGTTTAGCCATGCAGACTAGTCTGCACGCTCTTTTTTGAGATTGACATTAGGTTTTTCTCTTCAAGATATAAACCTGAGTGCTTTGTGGGTGGGCTGGGGGACAATAGTGAGGGACTTGACTTGACATAACCTGTGACTCGACTCGACTTGACATAACCTCGTGACTTGACTTGACTTAACTTGCCCACAAAAGAAAAGACTTGGAACTTGCTTGAGACTTGGACCAAATGACTTGAGACTCACTTGGGACTCGGATCGGAGGGACTTGGACAATTGTCTGGTAATCAATGTGTTTTACACGTATGGTTTGGAATGTGCTTCATTTCACGTTTTTACATGTTAATTACATGTACCTTATGGCACGTGCAAAAAAAAAAAAAAAAAAACACCAGTTTCTTATGCAACTTACACATGGAAGAAACATGCAGTGTTTGCTGGGGAACAGTTCATGAAAATCTACATTCATGAAAATAAGTTCACAAACTTTTCAACAACATTGTTCAAAATCATGAACACTTAAAGAACATTTGAGGAACTTTTTTTGGTAATTGACGAACTGTCTATGAACTGCAAATAGATTGTGAACTATTTTCTCCAGGACATGGCATCAGGCCGGCGCTTAAGCAACTAGGAGAATTGATACTCCCCCTGGATGGGATGCTAGTACATCACAGCTCTTATACTCTCCAGCTCTTAGGCAGGTCTCCCCAGTCACCTGCTGGTACCCAACTGTATGAAGTTCATGTACAGTTCATGAATATGTGCATTCATGAAAATAAGTTCATGAACTTTTCGGGAACATTGTTCATGAACAGTTGAAGAACATGTGAGGAACTGTTTGTGGGGATTCGTGTGAACTGTTCATGAACTAAAAATAATTTGTGAACTATTTTTGCCGAGGAGGGGTACATTCACATGCTCACTACAGCGAAGAGAATTCAATACAAAACAGATGTAATGGAGCAAAAATAGTCTGCTAATGCACAGATACAAGATCACACCTGCATTAAAAAAAACGCTGTAGGATTCATTAGCATTTACATGTTTATGAAGTCCAGACCCTTGATCACTACAGAATACAATGGAAGCAATCTTTTAAAGGAGGAGACTGCACTTCGGCAAAGTATATTTCAGCGGAAAGTAGAATTCTTGAAGTGTCAAAAACGCATATTTTAATTTGATAATAATCCAGTGCAATGCATTTTTAAACCAGCAAGTCTTCAAATTGGCTTCAATACCTGGGGGCAGACATTTTTACTTGGGGAATCTTCTGATTTTGAATTTGATCTTCAGAAACCTCATCTTTAAAAAATGCTTAATAACCTAAACCTGTCACAGTTTACATCTCCTGATTGGCCACAGTTGCTCAGACTAATTGGTAAAAACCACGACAGTCTAATTTACCTTTGATAGCATTGTTATGCAAAAACAAAACTGCGCATAAATGACCATGTAAAATATCAATATGTCTTTATAATTTCAGCATTTGTGTTGCTCGTTAAGCAGCACAGAGTTATAAAATTAGTTTGCGAGGCTGCAAGAATCCGTTCTTTATTCTGAATGTTATCACGGCTAAAGGGCGCTGTAAGGCAAGTTGCACAGCTGTGTGACAATCCTAAGGACGGCGAAAATAAATGCTGCAAAGTCAGCAAAAGTTTTGGATTTACAATGCCATATCAATTATATAAATGTAGGCAATGGGAATTCTCCTTTTCATTATCATTTCTAATTATAGGTCATGTATTGGTCTTGGTCGCTCAGTCGATTTGTTTGATTGTTAATCAGGCCAGCTTAAATAAAAACATCTTTATGCCACCTAAGTAGTAAATAGCCTAAATACTGAAGGCATGACATTACGCGTCAATGTTGCTGTGACGCTATTGGTTGGATATTTGGTGGGACATTATGCGTCAAAAAGTGTGACGTTATCGGTTAGAAAATTGGGACGTTATGCATTGAGAGAGACATTATCAGTTGGAATGGTTGATGCATAATGTCCCTCTGTAGGACATTATGCGTTGGTGGGACGTTATGTGTCAGAGGGACATTATCGGTTGTAACATGGCCTGCCTGCAGTCCAGACCTGTCTCCCATAGAAAATGTGTGGCGCATTATGAAACGCAAAATACGACAATGGAGACTTTGGGCTGTTGAGCAGCTGAAGTCATACATCAAGCAAGAATGGGAAATAATTCCACCTACAAAGCTTCTACAATTAGTGTCCTCAGTTCCCAAACACTTATTGAGTGTTGTTAACCCATTTAAACCGGGACAGCATGTGCGCATTTTAACCTTTAAAACCGGGGACGCTGTTACGATTTCTACCCTTCAGGCCAGGAAAGCCGTATTTTTGTGTTTTCATTACTTTTTCCGACCATTGAATCATAGCTGTTCTTTTTACTGGCGCTTTATACTAGGGCAGATGCCATAGTAACACTTCAAGACACTTTATTTTTTATATTTTTATGTTTATTTTTATTTTATTTGAACGGACACTTTATCATGCCTGCCACCCAGTAAGCGGAGCTACAGGGGGGCAAAGACAAATCCCTTTTAGTCCTGGCTAGATCTCAATCATTTTCCTTTATTGATGGCTTTTTCCAATTATCGTGCATTGGCAACTGAAACCACGGTTTCTCACCATATGCGATCTAACAATGAAATCATGGGCTAAATTCAGTGCAGAAAAATATTTTACTTATTAATTGGCCAGTGCTTCGCGTGATTGAACTGGTCCGTGTTCCACTGAAACGCGGACTTTCACTCTTGGTATTTCATGGGTTGATTTAAAACAAAAAAAAAAAACTGTGGGACTCGGCAGTTAAATAGCCTAGGTTATAACAAGCGTGCGGCTCAAGCCATTTGCGTGAGAGTTGACAGGTAGGCTATGCAATTTTGAATAACGTAGATTTAAATACAGCAAATACGTGTCCACAGGAATGATTGTCGTCTTACCTCATCGGGGAGAACAAGCAGCACCTGTTAAGTGCGGAGCGCTCTCGGACTGAACCTTTTGTTAATCATGAAGATGACTGAGAACAGGTCAGGATTTATAATTGTTTTAAACGGCTGTTTTGTGCAACCCAATTCTCTGTTCCGCCACTGTGCTGAATTTAACCCGCGATTTAATCGCTGTTAGATCGCATGTGGAGAGAAACCGTGTCTTCAGTTGCCAATTACAATAATTGGAAAAGACGTCAATAAAGGAAAATGATTGAGATCTAGCCAGGACTAAAAGGGACATGTCTTCGCCCCCCCTGTAGCTCCGCCACTGCTGTATTTAAATCTACGTTATTCAAAATTGCATAGCCTACCTGTCGACTCTCACGCAAATGGCTTGAGCCGCACGCTTGTTATAACCTGGGCTATTTAACTGCCGAGTGCCACAGTTTTTTTTTTTTTTTTAAATCAACTCACGAAATACCGAGAGTGAAAGTCCGCATTTCATTGGAACACAGTCCAGTTCAATCACGCGAAGCATTGGCCAATTAATAAGTAAATTATTTTTCTGCTCTGAATTTAGCCCATGATTTCATCGCTGTTAGATTACATACGGTGAGAAACCGTGTCTTCAGTTGGCAATTACGATAATTGGAAAAGACGTCAATAAAGGAAAATGATTGAGATCTAGCCAGGACTAAAAAGGACGTGTCTTTGCCCCCCTGTAGCTCTGCCACTGCTGCCACCTGTTCCAGAGAAAGAAAAAATGTTTGTTATTCACTAGTGCAGAGCTTATACTTTTATTTATTGGACCTCTTTATTCCATTTGAGTTGTGCATGTTATGTAGATAGAGATTTGTTATTTATTTTATTGATTTTATTATATTTTACAGTTTGTTATAGTTTGTTCAGTGTTTTAAATATTGTGATGAAGATTTGCACAAATAAAAAACAAAGTTCTTATGAAAGCCACAGGTGTAAGCTCTCAAATACTTTTTGAATTTTGTTTCTATCTGCTACAGAGGCTGAGATATCAGCTTTTTACTAGACGTTGACACCTGGGTGCTGTTTTCCAGAAAACCTCAGGTTTTAGGGGTTCTTTTCAAAATCACCCATAGGTTTTCATAGGCGTTTTTTGAATAGGCCTCAGGCCTAAATGGGTTAAAAGGAAAGGTGATGTAACACAGTGGTAAATATGCACCCTGTCCCAGCTTTTTTGGAACATGTTGCAGGCATCAAATTCAAAGTGAGTGAATATTTAAAAAAAAAAGTGTTTATCAGTTTGAACATTAAATATCTTTTCTTTGTTGTGTACTCAATTGAATATAGGTCAAAAAGCATTTGCAAATCGTATTCTGTTTTAATTCACGTTTTACACTACGTCCTTACTTCATTAGAATTGGGGTTTGTACAAACAGAACATGTTTTACAAATGCAGTATGATTCATAACAAACAATATGATTTGCAAATACAAAACTGACACATTGACACTTCGATAAAGGCTTGGCCATGAACTACAAGCTGCAAGGGAACCACATTCGGAACGAAAGTTTTCACGAATCTACCCAATGCCTTCTGCTTTAGATTACCCAATTGCCCACCAAGTGGCGGAAATTTAAAATTGGTCGGCCCAACATTCCCAAGAACAAAATGGCCGTTACAGACTGGCCCGAACCCAAACCAGCCGTTCCAACTGAAACCGTTTGTTTGAATCCAGATCGTCACCCGCGTTTTCCAATACCGACTATGTCCGCTCCATCCAATCCGATGTCTAACTCCGAAGCACCCACCAAATCCCCCGGATTCTTAGTAGGGCGCGCGAAGGTATCACGTGACCTAAGTCCTAAGTAATTGTGACATCAACAGTTCATCAGCCGTTGCTCAAGCAATGACGGGTAAACTGTTGATGTAACAGTCACTAAGAGCTAGGTCACTTGCATAAACATAGAATAATAGTGTGGTACCCACACCAGTGACCCTGATCGCTGCCCACACACCCTATTGCACCATTGCTCTTATCACTAGCTATTGCCAGATGACAATGGATAGATGGATTTTCGAAAGACGCATCTGGCAACACTCTGCCCACTCACCCCTGGATTGATTTGGCCTGACACTTCAGGCAACACTGCCACTCCCTCACACACAAATTAATTTGGCTTGATGATCTGGCAACACTGATACCTACTCACACCCACATGAATTTGGATTGATGAGCTGGCAACACTGTCCCCACTCACTCCCTGATGAATTGAATGAACTAAGTTCTTACATTATCGGTTGAGTGTTATTACATTATTGGGCTGACAATTTTTATTACATTATCGGTCAAAATGTTATTACATTATCGGGGAGGCAGTTAGTACATTATCGGTTGAAGTTATTACATCATTGGGCAGTTATTACATTATTGGTCCATTTGTTACGTTATCAGTTGTAACAAGCTGAGCTGCCACACTGACAAAAGTCAAGTAATGGGTTGGAGAACAGGAGAATATTGCAGAAAGGCTTACTTCCCATTGAAAAGTTGTTTTCTGAACAAGAATGATCAGATATTTTTGACTGTACTTTTTGTCAAGAGACATCTTCAAGTTTACCCAAAAGGCTTAAACATTTAATCAAAGGGACACATTATCCAATTCTGAGCTACCTCATGTGTTTGTTTAAATTGTGTTAATTTCGACACTAATAATTAGGACAATAGAATCTTCATTTTGGGTATAGACCATTTAATGTAAGTACTAAATAACCCCACAATATCACCCACACTATCTTACTTCATGTATGTCATGCCAGCAGTGTAGCATAAAAATGGAGAGCTCCATTTCACAAAATTTTCAGAAGAGGTGAGCAATGGTCCAGGGATCAACAGATTAAATTCTGCACCTCATGTCATCAAGGTCATCGAAAAACTGAAAATAATTTTTGAAAGTTTTTTAAATCTGCTCTCATCAATTTTTAACAAACATGTATTATTCAATTCCGCTTCTGACTAAATGCTACTCTATAGTGTGAAGTCATTAGGCTTGCAAATGATAGTGTTAAATGTTGGGGGGTCCCAGGTAATTCAACACCAAAAGTACTATGATGGCTCCTTTGGATGGGGTATGTTGCGCATGGAAACACTTGTCTCTTTTTTAATTTGAACTACGAAGTTGCATAAAAATCAGAGACAGTTGTCCTACCGTTATATTCTTCCATCACCTTCTTTTTTAAAGAATGGCCACAATTGAGAAGAAACAGGGAGTCATGGCCCAGGAGATGTTCATGTTGGATGGGTTGCTTCAAGGTGAACAAAAACCTCACAGCGAAACCTATTTAAAGCAAAATATCTACAGTGAGTAATTACTGTCATAAATAGAGGATCTTACACGAGTGGGCGTGGCTTATGAAAGTTATGAAACGAGTTGAGAAAATTTTGCGTTTGTTGCGAGCCTTATCAAGTTTCATAACTTTCTAATGACATGATCGAGTGTATATTATTCTTTTTATCACATAACTGAATAGCATAATTTAATGGATAGCAAATGTCATTTCCGTTAGCGCACATTGTATGTTGGTAATTAGCTAACTCCGTCACTTTGCTACCTTAGTCAGTCACTGAGTCACAGACATTCACGGTTGAACTAGCTATGGTTTGTAAATTCAGTCAATTGAGAAGCTACCTGATGTTTGCTCACTAGCAAACATGCTAATGTTATATAATAGTTACGAAAAAGTGCTGTGTTCATGCTAGCTAGCGCAGTAATGTGAGCATAGTTATGTAGGTGACACTTAGCTAGCTTGCTACAGTGCTGAGCCATACTGATTTAACCTACGTTACACTTGGTATTCAGTTTGACTAGGTATTAACAGCGTGATGTAACACAGTGACTTTTTTTCCTACACTCGCCGCCAATGAAATTTTTGCAATGAAGCAATATGGACCTTGCGTAATATCAAAAATATGTCATGAGCTGAGCTATGGGAAAAGTACAACATTTATGTGATATGTAAAATTTCCACACATGAACTATTGTCACTTTGATGAGTGTTCTGTATATTTGTCATGTCAAATTACAGTGCTTTAGAGGGCAAAGAAAAAAAAATGGACCTAGCCAAAAATGACAAAATATTATCTATGCTTTTAATGATCTGAACAAAAAATTATTGGTCAGAAAATAAGCAAGGATTTTAAAAAATGGTCTCCTGCAGCCTTTTGCTCATTACTTTTGCTGCAGTAAACTGTTTGGAATAAAGCTGGAGACTGCTCCTGTCAGAACCCTCATGTGTCCGTCATTTTCTCCTCCCCCTACATGTTTTTTTTTGCGGTTTTGTCTCCTATAATTGATTTATTGTCTTGTCTTTTTCCCCACGCCCAGGTGTGATCCATTATCTTCTTTTGTGCGTGGTCTGTGTATATGAACATACTTTCTGTCCAGTAGAGTTGCTGGTTTATAATGCTTTGGCCTCCTAAGCATTCCAGTCAGTTTATTTTCCAGTTTTGAGCTCAGCACTTTTTTTGTGTATTTGTTCAAGATGGGGGAAAACATTTCTTCAAAGTTTTGAACAAACTCTCAAGCTTTTCAGTTTTAACCAACTTCCCGATTATGGGAATTTTTTGTCTCTCAGGTCACCCAGCACTGTATTTTGTGAACGAGGCATGGGATTTCCTAAAAACGCTAAATCTGAGACTGCTTCCCGGTCAAATTGTGGGACATGTGAACATGGCATCGACGAGTACAAATAGCGGCATTCTAGCCGTGTTTCTAAACGTAAATACAACGTGGATGAAGTTTTGCTTTATTGAATGACTCTCGATGAGTTTGAATATCCAAGATGGGGCTTGGATCCAAACGATTTTAGCGATTCTGGAGAGGATTAAAAATAAAAACATCAGTTTGGGAAACTTAAAGATTTGGTGTTAATTGTTATTTTGAATAACAATCATAGGTAAAACCCAAAATTAATCAAATGCATCTGGGCCAAAATTTGCCTGCGAAAGGGTTAACATCTGTCTCCAGGATTGGGATCGCATTGCTGTTAGCCATCTGGTCCAGTCTGTTCCTCCTAACCAGTTTATTAGGAATGCCTCCCAAGCCTTCATCAGCCAAAGGATTGGGACTGCGTTCCTGCTAAAGGTCCTGTAGTCAAGCAGTCCTGCTTTGATGAAGGGAATACACCACCTGACTTCTACCCTGGGAATGCCTGTGGCCAGGCATGGACACGCCCCAAACCCTCACCAGGGAAGCCGGACAACCTCATTCACAGTTCGGGGCTTGGCCTATCCGCTCTTATAACCGCATTTCTATCAATAAATACTCCTCTTTGAATTGTACCTTGTATTTGTGTTTGGTTCCTTGTCTTGATCAAAACAGCTTCATTGTGAAACTGAGCTGCTTCACTGCAGAGGGTGAATTAATGCATTTGAGTACAATGGAATATTGCAGGAAGGCTTGCTTCCCACAAACGGAAAGCTGTTTTCAAAAGAGGAACAACAAGTTATTTATAAACTCTTCTTTATTTAAAAAGCAGTCCACAAGTTTACCTACAAGGCATAAACATTAAAAGAAATCAAAGGAAAAAGCTGTCCTTAACTGAGGTACTTCATCATTTGGTTAGATCATCCTGACCACTAATATGAGACTATTAAAAGCTTTATATTTTATCATTTTTGGACTTGGCACTTTTCCTTTCTTAGGATTGTATATCTGATTCAACAATATCAAAAAGTATTATTTACATCAGTTGCAGTTCACTCAGTTTTGAGATACAAAATTCCAAATGACAGTGAAAAACATGCATGTTAAAATAATCTTTCTTGTTGTGATTCTACAGTTGCTGAAGAAACTGGAACTCTAAAAAAATGTTTGCCCCTCAAGAATAAGAATAAAATACCTCATCTGACAAATCAATCTCACTAATGAGTGCAGCTGTCCTTAGTAGTCTTTATAGTTACTGTTTCTATGATGTCAATACACCCTTTATAGCAGAGAATGTTGTTAACACCTGCAATTCTTGGTAATTTTATCTTTCCAAGACAATTGTGGAGCAATTCGTGAATAGAGATAAATTCAGGCATAATTAAAATATCCACTGAAGGAGATCTGTCACCTCCTCTTCAAGCTTTTCCCAATTATTCTTCATTTATGCAGATAAAATACTGCCCTGCCACCAACTGTCCTTAACGTCTCAAAAAATGAGTAAACACTCATACTTAAAACAAACATACCTGTGTTCATGCAGTTTGACAAAGCAACTGTATGTGTCTTTGCCAGGACTCTGTCTATCCAGGTGTGCTCCTGTTTTCTATCAAGTTTTCATTCAGTGCATACAGGCAGAGCATACCTGTTCAACCCAGCCCCTCCCCTTGTCTCTTTTTTGTCCCCATCTGAGCTTTTTCTGGCCAGCCCTGCTGTTTAGCCTCAACAAATGACTCTATCTGAGGGATGGTGTGAATTGAAAGCTAAAAAGATCCAGCAAGCAATTGGTTAAACTATTAGTGTGGCAGTCACATATTTACTTTAAAGAGCAATAGTGTATCTCATCTAAAAAAAAAAAAAAGATAACGTTTAAAAAAAAAAAATTAGGAGATTTCGCCCCGAAAACATCTGACTCAGGAAATGCTGAGCAAATTTGGACCCAAAAAACATTACCAAATAGTGAGTTAATATACAAGTATTTCTATGACCAAATAGAAAGTGGAAACAATGTTAAAAATGTCTAACTGATGTATGGAAATTGTCAAATTTTGATATGCCTGTTGATTTCATTTTTATTAACAGTACCCAATCTAATTTTGTGTGATATTTATCATAATATAGCATAGCATAATATTTCAACCGTTGAGCCAGAGATTGGAACTTCAGGTTGAACAATATAGGAACAGAAATTTTAGCAGAAGGTACAGATAAACCATCTCTGCAGATTATTATATTAGAGCTCAAAAATGGATGCAGAACTTGTATATCAGAAGCAGCTTTAATGTGAAGTTATATAGAAATGTTCACAGAGATGCCCACTAAAAAAGCATCATCTATCTGTTCAATCTTGATATCCTGAAAAAAAAAACTAACCAGCAAGAAGTACTGGAGAAAGGAATGTATTCACTCTTCGTCCGCTTTCCGCTCTTCCTTAGGGGCAAAATAACTAGAGCAAAACAGCCAGACATGCACATACTTGTGTTGCATTTTCAATCCAAATGCAAAGTCTGGCTTTATTTTGTAGTTTGACCCTGTCCTTTCTTCAGTGTACTTAGAAAGTGTAAGCTGATTTTGAATTACTGAGGTAAATGGAATATGGAATTCATCTGAATGATGGATCACACAAGATTAGCACATGCAAGATGGGTAACATTAATTATATTATTATTATTGAAAGCACATTTCAGACAGTGTCCTATCTTTAGCTGAGCACATTTGAAGATGCATGCACCGTTTTAATTTTGGGGTAAGTATGCTACTATTTTTAACAGCTCAATTCCAGCGGTGTGCCGTCAGGTGCTCTGAGGGCCTTCAGTAAACGCACCCTTTACCACGCAATTGCCCTCAAGCTGTTCTAGTTTGAGTTCGCCTGATTAACAAGCAAACAATTTATCGACAGAACAACCAAGACCAATACATAACCTATAATAAGAAATGATAATTAAAAAGTGAATGCCTATTGCCTATATTTATATAATAATGGATTCTCAAGGCTTATTGCTTAATGATCCTCGCAAAATAATTTACACTAATCTGAGCCATTTCACAAACTACAGGAGCGCAGAATTTATAAAGCCATATTGATATTTTAAGTCACCATTCATCTGTGGAAACAAACGCCTAATAATTTTGCAGTGTAATGTATAACAATGCTATCGAAATTAAATTTGACTGTCGTTCAAGCAATTAGTCTGAGCAACTGTTGCAAATCAGGAAAATTGAACTGCGAGGTTTAGGTTATTAAGTATTGAAAGGCGAGGTTTCCGAGGGCCTTTGTAACTGCCGAGGGACCGCCTCTGCTCAATTCTAACTGATCAGGGTGTGATCCTAATTACTATTTATTGCTAGGTGATCATCATAGTAGTAGTACAATAAAATACAAGAAAGTAACTGCATTCAATTTCCAGGTAAGTAGCTGTCCTATAAACTGGTTATGCCACAGAAAGCTAGAAAGTTGTTTAAAAAATAAGCTACTTTAAGATTATTAAGACATATGACCTAGTTTGGGGGAAATACCAGAGCAACTGGGAATAATTGATGGAAAAGAAAAACTTGGCAGGTAATGATACCCTGGGATATTGTTGATATTAAAGAGTCTTTCAAAATCGGTATTGAATGACCTGCACAAAACAGAAACGCACTAACAAACATACAAAATTGAACATTTATACTTTTGTGTTATGATCTAGACAAAGAACCAAATGCAGATTCAGGGAACAATCCAAAAGGGACTATTTATTAAGGGGAATACGGTTATAGAACAGGGAAAGGCTGTAGCTTAAAACTGCAGAGGGGCAGTCCAGCTTAATTGACCTATGGCTAAGCCCCGCCCTCAAATGTGATGAGCCAATCACAGTGCATATTCTCTCCCCATATACTCGGACAGTCTGAGCCTGAACTTCCATTGAAATGCATTACGGAAACCCTGAATCGTTCGCTTTTATGGGGTTTTAAAATGTTTCTAAGTTAAAAAAAATGGCCAAACGCTGTGTTTGGAGTAAATGTAACTCCGATACGAAGTATCCCGAGAGGCTGGGCGATGGGGTGTATTTTGCAAAATACACCCCACATCATAACCGAGAGAAGTGTCTCCTCTGGATAAAGCTTTGTGGAAGACCCCACTATCAGCTTAACGTAACTAAAAAAGTTCAACAAGGATGTCTACATTTGTTCCAAGCTAAGTCAACATCGTGTTTAAGGCGACATCTTGTCACTTCGCTGGAGATTAATGTAAAGTTATGTTTTATATCACTAAATTAACTAACGTTAGCTAAAGTTAGTAAACTCTATGGCTAACTTCACTGCTGACGGATGTTAGCTTAACGCGAGCTCCTGGCTGCGTTGTTCACCATGTCACCTTGTTTACTTAGGAGTTCAGTCACGTCAGGGAAGATTTCTTAAATTCGGTAGCAATAATATATGTAAATTAAATGGGCCCAGCGTGTTCCAGCGTGGCGGGCCCAGCATGTTCCAGCGTGGCGGGCCCAGCGTGTACCAGCGTGGCGGGTCCAGCATGTTCCAAGGTGGCGGGCCCAGCGTGTTCCAGCGTGCCGGGCCCAGCGTGTTCCTGCGTGTACCAGCGTGCCGGGCCCAGCATGTACCACCATGGCGGGCCCAGCGTGTTCCAGCGTGGCGGGCCCAGCGTGTTCCAGCGTGGCGGGCCCAGCGTGTACCAGCGTGGCGGGCCCAGCGTGTTCCAGCGTGGCGGGCCCAGCGTGTTCCAGCGTGCCGGGCCCAGCGTGTTCCAAGGTGGCGGGCCCAGCGTGTTCCAGCGTGCCGGGCCCAGTGTCTTCCAGCGTGTACCAGCGTGCCGGGCCCAGCATGTACCAGCGTGGCGGGCCCAGTGTGCTCCAGCATGGTGGGCCCAGCGTGTTCCAGCGTGGCGGGCCCAGCGTGTTCCAGCGTGGCGGGCCCAGCGTGTACCAGCGTGGCGAGCCCAGCGTGTTCCAGCGTGGCGGGCCCAGCGTGTTCCAGCGTGCCGGGCCCAGCGTGTTCCAGCGTGGCGGGCCCGGCGTGTTCCAGCGTGTACCAGCGTGCCGGGCCCAGCATGTACCAGCATGGTGGGCCCAGCGTGTTCCAGCGTGGTGGGCGTGTTCCAGCGTGTTCCAGCGTGCGGGCCAGCGTGGCGTGTTCCAGCGTGCGGGCCCAGCGTGTACCAGCGTGCTGGCCCAGCGTGTACCAGCGTGGCCCAGCGTGTTCCAGCGTGGCGGGCCCAGCGTGTTCCAGCGTGGCGGGCCCAGCGTGTTCAGCGTGCGGGCCCAGCGTGTTCCAGCGTGGCGGGCCCAGCGTGTTCCAGCGTGTTCCAGCGTGCGGGCTCCAGCGTGTACCCAGCGTGTTCCAGCCCAGCGTGTTCCAGGCCCAGCGTGTTCCAGCGTGGCGGGCCCAGCGTGTTCCAGCGCGGGCCCAGTGTGTTCCAGCGTGTACCAGCGTGCGGGCCCAGTGTGTACCAGCGTGGCGAGCCCAGCGTGTTCCAGCGCGGCGGCCCAGCGTGTTCCAGCGTGGCGAGCCCAGCGTGTTCAGCGTGCAGCGGTTCCAGCGTGCCAGCGTGTACCAGCGTGCGGGCCCAGCGTGTACCAGCGTGGTGGGCCCAGCGTGTACCAGCATGGCGGGCCCAGCGTTCCAGCGTGGCGAGCCCAGCGTGTTCCAGCGTGCGGGCCAGCGTGTACCAGCGTGCGGGCCCAGCGTGTTACCAGCGTGGCGGGCCCAGCGTGTTCCAGCGTGGCGGCAGCGTGTTCCCCAGCGTGTTCCAGTGTGGCGGGCCCAGCATGTTCCAGTGGCCCGGGCCCAGCGTGTTCCAGTGTGGCGGGCCCAGGGTGTTGAGGCGGGCCCAGTGTGTGGGGGCCCAATGTGTTCCAGTGTGCCAATGTTTTTTTTTTTTTTTTTTTTGCACGCCAGGGCGTGCCTTGGGGGAAGGGTACTGTAATGGTTTCAGTGCAGTCCCTCTCCCTCCGGCTGTCTTCGCCTCCACTTCAACGAACCATACCTGTTGCTCGTTGAAGTGGAGGTGAATTTTAAGTATTTAAGAAGCTGCATTGCCAATTGGCATTGCAGCTGCATTCTGGTTTTATCCCTGCCGTGTTGTGCTGCTGCTCCCCTGTTGTTGTTGTTTGGTTGTTTTTAAAGTATGTTTATTAAATCTTTGCTATTTTTATATCAGCCTTTGCTAGTGGGTCCCTTTCTCTACTTTTGGGTACATGGTCCCAGTGCCCGCCGGATTGCGGGTTGCATCCGGCGGGACCAAACCATGACATAGCATCCTAAGAAATATCTCCGACTGCACCAAGGCTGGTGGCTGTACTGGGGCTGAAGCCAGATGGTGAATCCCCCTTGCAGAAGCGAGGCTGCCATGCAGAAGAACCAAAGATTTTATCAGGAATGTCGTCCCGATCCTGGAGACCAATGGAAGCTTTGGAAGTGTTCCTAAAAAACAGAATCAGAGGAACAGGCAGGAACAATGTATTAACAAGAATGCAGTTCCAATCCTGGAAACTGATATACAGGCTGGGGAGCTTGTCCTATTCATAAAACTCCACAAAGTAATTAGATCTTTCTTTATCATTAATTTACCAAAAACACACGGAAGAAGAGCTTAGCTCAACACAAGAGAACACAAACTAACTGAGAGGCTTTTTAGGATTTTTAGCTTGACAATCCAAGCTACCACACAGAACTTACATAGATGGAACATTCACAAAAGGGACAAGGCATATAAATGATAACACCTGGAAGCAAGTGTCAAATGATGAAATCGTGACGTTCCGTTAACACTTCTATTAATAAGAACAGCATAAGTGGACCAGTTACCAGCGCACATGTATCTCCTTTGCCTTTGTTTAGTTCCTGCCCCCTGAACCTACCAATCTGCGACTGTCTTCTAGGCACACACTTCCCGCTACAACCGGATCTCACACAAAGGTACTTCATGCGTGAAGATGTGCACTCTTAACATCCTTGACAGCAAGGATGAAGATGAGACAGTTAATCAATTACAGGGGACAAAACCACGAAAACGGGGGAAACAATTAAGGACACACAAGGGATGTGACAGTAGCCCCCCCCACGAGGGGTGCCACCTAGTGGTTGACCCCAGACATCAATGCAAGAAGTTGCTGACCAAGGTGGGATCGAGGATGTGGAACACACCTCAAGCATGTACCCCTCCCAGACCACCGAGAACTGGCGGCGCCTAACTTTGTGCAAAAGAGGGGGAGGGGCAGCAAAAACCAGGTCCTCCCCCTGCCCCAAATAAACTATTTCCTCCAATTTTACATATACTTCCTTCATTTCATTTGTAGCATGCTCTGCTGATTCTCAATGTTACATTGCAGGACCAATTCAATTAAGGAGATGAGACATTCAATTAACTTTTTTCCTTCATAATGTATTATGTTAGCAAATACGGAAATAAATCAACCACCATGATCTTTAAAAACAACTGTAGAACGCTGCTATACGTTGAATGAAAGATGGATAGTTTATTCATGTGCATCTGAACATGCATATACGTACACTGTCACCAGTTCATAGAAACCAAGAGGTAACCTCTGGGGCTGAAAAGTGAGTGCCAAAAATTGCAGTTCCTTGAATCACTACTTGAGGCTGGTCACCAAAATCAACCGATGTTGCGAGAGCCCCCAAGTCGCATTGGCACATATCCGATACATATCTGATTTATTTCCACATATGAATGAGGCCTGTATCCAATCTCAAAATATCCGAATCCGAATATGGCAATGTCCAAATTTAACATAGTTTTGTCAAGCCATGTTTCCGACACCACAGAAACATCAGCATCAGTCGAGGCAGCCCAGTTACGAATAAAATGTATTTTAGGTGAGAGACTACACACATTCAAGTGAATAAATCCCAACCCAGACCTTGACTTAAAATCAGCAGATGTCAAAAATCTGACTGCAATTATTCGGACCAGGGTTTGGCTGCACATTTCCGGATAATAATAGCAGCATAAATAAAATACATCTTTTAAAAGGCACATTCGAAACAACCTTCCGCTTAACATGATTAACTGGATCTAACACAGGGTGTTCAAAGTTCAAAAAGCAGTCCTGTAAAATCATCACTGATGGAAACCGAGCAAGGCAAAATTAATTACCAAAACTTATAGGATCAGATACGAGAGCAAAGTGAAATCATTCATGAGACATTCTTTATTCCCTGCAGGGCAAGCTCATCGTTGACAATAGGGAAGCCTCAAATTCACTCCCCGGCACGCAAGTTAACTTCTCACAGTCCAGGACAGACAGAAGGCAGAATAAAACAATAGAAGTTGTCATATTTAACGCCCACATTGCAAATGAAAGGAGTGTCAGTGATCCATGCGGCGATCAAATTACAGACATTGGACAAACGCCAACATGAAGAGCCTCACTGGGTCTGCAATACACAACTGCACAGCCACAGTGAGTGTAGAGTATACACCGCAAAACCGCCAAAGCCAGCCGGAAGACAAAATCTGTCCGGCATAGATAGAGCCTGGCTTGGTTTGCAAACTGCCATCCGTTCACAGACCAGCCATTGCATGGAAGTTGCAGCGCTTGGAAATGGTAATACACAGCAAATGAGCCAGTCAGGAGGCATAGGATTAGCTGCACAGAACAGGACACCAGGTAACTGGCAAACACAGGAACAAGTAGACTCCAACCGCAGAAAACTCCTCTTGTGTTATCCAAGCACAGAGAGAATAAAGCTTAGCAATTAAAAACTTGCTGCTCAGATACAGCTTAAAAACTTGCTATTCAGATACAGCTTAAAATGTCCTCCATACAATAACCATAAAAATCTTAGTATTAAAACATTTCATATTTACACAAGAGAGCATAAGGACTTGAAGCTGACAGGTAGACGTGCTGCCATCTTGGATTACCCAAAGTGTGGGCTTCATTCCACTGTAAAGTCTGGTATCCAAACTTTGACAGGGATGCCAATCCTATGAGCAAAGAACCACACTTTTGATTGGTCTAAAAATATGCCAACTGCATACTCATTATTGTCCAAAGCTGTACATATTCGGTCAGTAAGTTCTAAGAGTGTGATATAAGTTGAATGATTTTTACGAAATCCATAATGATGATTATAGAGAATATTGTGAGTGTCCAAGTGTTTTAGGATTCTCTTATACTCTAGCTTTTCCAAAAATTTATTTATTTTTTTAATTTGGCATCTCCAATCCGACCCGAATCTGGAATGCCCAATTGAGGAACTATGTACAAGTCTTGCTCGTATGCGACCCCTTATTGCCAATTCAGTAGAGAGTGATGGTTCACGGCCCTCCTCTGAAGCACGTGCCCATCAATACTGCTTAGAATCTTCTGAACAAGCTTAGAATCTTCCTGACGAGTGCCCGGCTGGCCAAAAGGAAGCGATTAAGTGACGAATAAAGCAACCATTTTATATTTCCCTTCCCGGCAGCCCCTTCCCAATTTGCATCCCTGTAACGCAATGGCCAATTGTGCGCTTCTTCTGAAAAAGCTGCCGACCACTGCCGGTTGGTACGACCGGGGCTCGAACCCGCACCGTGATTGTCACTTCCGCTCCTCAATGTGGTGCTTTAACCGAGTAAGCTATCCGGCGCTTTTCCAAAATTTTCGAAAAACAAGGCAACATTGAAATGGGACGATAGTTTTTTAAGAATCCTGGAAGGCATGATTTAGACAATGGTATAACTTTGGCAACTTTTAGGTCAAAGGGTATGACACCAGTCTTCATTGATAAAGTGAAAATGAAAGTCAAAGGCATAGTTATTGAAGTCATGATTGCTTTGACAAGTGGAAATTCCATCATGTCCTGGAGCTGAATTATTTCATTCTAATATAGTGTCATTCACCTCCTTAATGTCAGGCATATCAAAATAACTATAAGTTGAAAAAAAAGGACCCTTTACATAATTTAATGGATGGACTTTAGTATCTACTATCTACAGTGGCCGGCAGTGGCAAATGCATTGCAACTGCCCAAAACATGTCCAATATGAGAAACGTGCTGCAAAAACAGAAACGATGCAAACTTAAAAACAGGCAAACCACAAAAGCAAATGCGAGAGAAAAAAACGTGCTTCGCGGGAGTGAAGGCAGTCCCGACATATTGAATGATAGGTGAAGGTGACTTGGTTAAAGTGAAAGGTCATTCTGGTACGAAACCTTGACGATGCATGGCTACCCACCAGGGTGAGTCCATATATGCAAAATGAAGTTCCTAACCCAAGTGGTTTGAGAGAAACGGCCTGGACAAAGTTTTGAAGGACAAGGTCACTGAGCAAAGGTCAAAGTTCAATTCAGGTACGAAACCTCGACGAGGCACGGCTACCCACCAACGCGAGTCCACATATGCAAAATGAAGCTCCTAACCCAAGCGGTTACAGAGAAATGGCCTGGACAATGGCTGGATGCTCGGACACCCGCCCGCCTGTCTGCGAAGGGGATGACAATACCCCTCTGCCCCTTAGTCGGGGCTGAGGGGTAAAAGACACGGCATATCCACATCAGTGCAACAGAAGTGATCCCAGCCGCTATGGGGTGCGCCAACTAGAACAGGTTTTACTTTTGACTTGCGCGAGACTAGCTAGCTCAGTCAGCAAAAAGGCTTTCTAGCTAGCTAGCCAGCTAC
The DNA here is from genome assembly GCA_029692085.1 of Gymnothorax javanicus. Classification (NCBI taxonomy): domain Eukaryota; kingdom Metazoa; phylum Chordata; class Actinopteri; order Anguilliformes; family Muraenidae; genus Gymnothorax; species Gymnothorax javanicus. The sequence goes on along the minus strand of CM056193.1, from coordinate 165,410,399 downwards.
CTAACATTTGTTTGCTTGTTTAGCAAGCTTGTTCGCTAGCCTGCCTAGCTAACAGCTTGGTGCACAGAAGTCAATTGAAAATAAGTGAATAAAAATTATCCATTATTTCGCTATCTCACTAAAATAGAATTGAACCGCGAGCATTTATTTTATACCAAATATAACTGTTAGCTAGCTAGACTAGTGAACTAGCTAGCTAAGCAAGCGAAGTAACCTTAGCTAGCTTGAAAGCCTTTTGGCGACTTAGCCATAGCGACTCGGAGTACTTCCGTTGTGCTGATGTCTACATGCAGTGTTTTTCTCTTGCATTTGCTTTTGTGGTTTGTGTGTTTTTGAGTTTGCATCTTTTCTGTTTTTGCAGCACGATTCTCCAATTGGGGATATTTTAGGCCGTTGCAGCGCATGTGTGTTGACATGGATATGCAGCGTTTTTCTCTTGCATTTGCTTTTGCGGTTAGCATGTTTTTGAATTAGAATCTTTTCTTTATTTGCAAGCCATGTCAAAAGGATGAGTAAAATTAGAATTTCCCTCTATAAACACTGCAGGTAGCCTTTTTTCTTTGAAGTAGCTGATTAAGAGCCATTGTCTGTAAGGTTCAGGCAGGTGGTGATAGTCAGCTTCTTCAATTTTGCTGAAACTTTGGTGGTTCTATGTCCCTACCCTAACTAGAAAATTCCACAAATTTTTTGGCCCTACCTGCACCAGTTTGGGTTTTAGGGGTCAATCAAGTGCAAGCCGAAATAGGGCCTAAAATGCCAAATTACCAAGATTTGATTTTTGGGTTGCTCTTATTCACTGCGCGAACTTTATCCCAAAGTAAAATTTGGAAATTTGAATTTTTGGGGGGATGGTCAGTGGAAAGAGCGAATTTCGGCCTGGGATCTTCTTCGCGCAACATATCGGGGGCGCTCCAATATGGCCGCAATCCATTTTCGTTATTAGTTTGCACCCCTTATACACTGTGCGCGATCAGTGCCCCAGAACTTTTACAGCTGCACCACACTGGTATGTAGTTAGACTATTTGAGGTGAGAAAAAGTTGGGATAATGTATGTGCACACCAACAGGTTGCGCCGAACATGGCAAAATGCTAAAATTTGGCGAATTTCAGCACCACCTGGTGGCGTGCGCGGTCAATTGACAGGGCAAAGGTTTGTTACATAATGAAGTATAGAGGTCACCCTTTTAGTTTATGAAAGCTATTTCTTGGGATAAGGACTACTGTACATAATAGGTGGCGCTTTACTAACAGATGTACTGGTACACGCGTAAAGCAGTATCCACTCAAAACACCTGTTTTCACACACCTGTGTGAAAGCAATACTGAAAACACAGACCAACGACATATTACATCCATACAGAAACTTTGGTATGAATATGGTGAGGAGATCGTTCTTATAGATAAAAATCACAATCATTGATACAAAAACACATTTCTGCTAGCCCTTTTAAAGCATGCTTTATTTCTTTGTCATATGAATACATGCAGTTGCCCAGTTATACAACAGCTTCCCTTTGTCAGAACAAATACCAGTTGCTACCAAGTTCTGCTGCAACACAGCTAATCAAGCTGTAGTCGGCCACAAACGACGACTTGTTTTCTCAACCTCCCTAAAGCGACACCGATATATACAGGGCTCTTGGCCATCTCCCGTTTTTTATTCCTTGGCTATCTGTGTCATGGTTTGTGAGGTGTGCGTGTGGTTTGGACTTTTCTTTGCGGCTCCCGTCCTAGGACGATATTGAATTCCTTGGCTATCAGATTCTTTACCCAGCTGACTGATTGAGCTGGGGCGGCGCCTTCCCAGACTCTATAAAAGCAGGAAGTCCGGCACGCCCCCTTCGCTAGAGTGTCTGTTTTTAGCTTCGCACTATAGCCGAAGATATATGTAGTCAGGTTTTGTATGACTTTCTATCTTCTGATTATTGGAGTTTCTTCTCCCTTTTTTCTATCTCGCTTTGCTTCCGTGTTTTGGACTATTATACGTCCTTTGGAAGTGTGAGTACTTTCATTTGGTCTACATTATTCTTTGTGTTTGTACTGTGTCCGTGCTGCTCACTTTCTCTCTGGTCGTTGCACTTAGCCTCCTAATTCTACCGACCATTACAATCTGTTCCTCTACCGGTTGTTATGTACGCCATTTCTTGTAGCGCTGGGATCGAAAGCTTCATCTGTTCCGCTACGTAGGCTTGCAGCGATCGGCTCTCTCTACAGTGAAGTAGCGATCTGCTATTATTGCCTCAGGAGGAGAATTCCTATCTTGCCCTGCCACACACATCTTTGACTGTCACGGACACGCCCCCCTCGCTCATTGTCCAATCATCACATTCACTCTTTTTAAAGTGTTCTATTTATCGCCTGCCTTATGGGCAGTATGGGGACACAGCCTTAATATGTTGAAATTAAACAAAACCACTGTGGTATCAGACATCGTTAAGTCTCTTAAAAGAACATGTAACTCTAAGGAAACAATTTTCTTCTCTTGGATCGTTTTGGACCGGCAACCGGATGTGGGTTTGTCACTGATTATGATCCCCCGGGAAACATTTCCGTTGTCATTACAGAGTTTGCATGTGTTTTGTGAGTTTGCATGTGTTTTGTAACATTGCATGTGTTTTGTGAGTTTGCACGTGTTTTCTGAATGTGCAGGTGTTTTGGCATTTGCAGTTCATGTGTTGTGAAATCGATGAAAGTGTTTTCTGAATTTGCAGATGTTTTCTGAATATGCAGGTGTTTTGGCATTTGCAGTTCATGTGTTGTGAAATCGATGAAAGTGTTTTCTGAATTTGCAGATGTTTTCTGAGTTTGCAGGTGTTGTGGCGTTTGCATGTGTTATGACCCTTCTCGGCCACCGTACCTTTCAATGCAACACGTACTGCACTGAAAGTGTTACAGAGGTACTGCATCCAAAACCCCCTTCGCCCGACTGTGCTCAAAGCATTGTCCCTCTGGAGATGACGTTACACGGATTATGTAATCTTTTACCAATTTTCAAAGGGAATTCCCGAGCAAGGTTTGCATTTTACTCTTCTCATGAATAGAAGAATGAAAAATTAGTGTCAGATTCAACTTCACTTGGTAAAAGTACTGTAGAAGGGTTTAAAAGAAATTTTCAGCCTGCTTGGCCGACAGGCCCAAGGGGCTTGTGCTGTACTTAGGGTCATTAGTGGTGGTCTGTTGTGCGTGCGTGCGTGCGTTACGTCGTTTCAGAGCGATACATCTTTCAGTTTTCCACAGATCCTTTTCATATTTTATATGCATGTATATGGGCCCAAGATCTAGCCCGAGTTCGATTTTGGGCATACTGCCGTTCTTGGTTTGGCCAACAGGTGGCTTTTTCTGCAAAATTTCAAACAGCTCTAGCTCCCTTATTCTATGAGCTAAGATGCTCAAATTTTTTCTGCCAAAGGTTCATCAAATATAATGGGTTTTTGATTTGACCTAATTTTGAAGGTTATATAGGTCAAAGGTCATAAAATGTGCCGATTTTGTTTCAGCACCATAGCGCCCTCAGTTCTCAACGGATCCTTTTCTCATTTCATACGCATGTATAAGGGCCCATGATCTAGCCCTAATTCTGTTTTCAGCATGCTGCGATTCTCGGTTTGGCCACCAGGGGCTTCTTTCTGCAAAACTTCAAACAGCTCTAGCTCCCTTACTCTACAAGCTAAGATGCTCAAATTATTACTGTAGGTTGTTCTGCCAAGGGTTCATCATATATATAATGGGTTTTTGATTTGACCTAAATTTAAAGGTTATGTAGGTCAAAGGTCGTAAAATGCACAGATTTTGTTTCACTACAATAGTGCCTTCATTTTTCAAAGGATCCTTTTCATATTTCATATGAATATATATGGGCCCAAGATCTAGCCCGAGTTTCATTTTCGGCATGCTGCGATTCTCGGTTTGGCCACCAAAGGGCTTTTTCTGCAAAATTTCAAACAGCTCTAGCTCCCTTATTCCACAAGCTAAGATGCTCAAATTTTTACTGTAGGTTGTTCTGCCAAGGGTTCATCATATATCATAGGTTTTTGAATTGACCTAAATTTAAAGGTTATGTAGGTCAAAGGTCATAAAATGCACAGATTTTGTTTCACTGCAATAGTGCCTTCACTTTTCAAAGGATCCTTTTCATGTTTCAGATGCATGTATATCGGCCCAAGATCTAGCCCCAGTTCAATTTTGGGCATGCTGCGATTCTCGGTTCAGCCACTAGGGGGCCTTTTCTGCAAACCTTCAAACAGCTCTAGCTCCCTTATTCTACGAGCTAAGATGCTCCAATTTTTTGCCCGCTTGGCCAAAAGGCCCAATGGGCTTATGCTATGCTCGGGGTCTTTAGTGGTGGTATTTCGTGCATCCGTGCGTGCGTGCATAAACTTTTGGCTTGTCTGTGCTCTAGCATCTTCAATTTTTCATCGATCCTTTTCATATTTCATATGTGTATATAGCGTCTTAAGGTCCTGACCAAGTTCGATTTTCAGCCCAATTGGACCGATACTATGGCCAATAGGGGGCGTTCCATTTTGGCCACATTTGGCCAAGCGGGCGCAGTGGCTTTGCCACTATTTTTTTGAAATTTTGGGGGTCATGGGACCTTTAATTGAATTTTTGCATCTTGGTGTGGACAGAGATTCTTTAGGAAAATAATTGAGGAAAAGCCCTTTTTTTAAAAAATACACATTTACAGGTGGACTCGACCATGGTGAGGAACTTTTAGCCCCATATGGGAATATTCTGTTATGGTTCTGCCTCATGTGTGCTGTCTTGTCATTGTGCTTATTACTTTTATATTATATACTGTGGGCAGCAGGGGCATTTTGTTGCCAATTGCCCGGGAAAAGCCAACGCCCACTAGTGACCGGGGGAGCATTAGTGGGCGCTTCCCGCACTGAAGCCTCCTCCAACTGCCGGACCTGCATTCCGGTGACCATCTCCTGGGGCAACCAGAGTCGCCGCACCTCTGCCTTGGTGGATTCAGGAGCGGAGGGGAACTTTCTGAACGCCGAAGCCGCTGCCTCCTGGGGTGTTCCTCTCTCCCCGCTGGCACGGCCTCTTGCCATCTTTGGCCTTGGGGGCCAAAGATTGGCACAAATCCAGCAGCAAACGGCTCCTGTCCAGCTTCTGGTCTCAGGTAACCACCAGAAGATCCTCACTTTACTGATAATCCAGTCTCCCAGATCCCCGGTGGTTCTGGAACATCCCTGGCTCCGCGAGCATGGCCTGGTCCTGGACTGGTCCACTCACAAGGTTTGTGAGTGGAAGTCTTCCTGCTCTACCCGCTGCCTTCGCCACGCAGCCTCACATCTGCCCGGGTCTCAGGTTTCTTCCGAGCCAGCGCCTGATCTCTCCCGAGTTCCCACTGAATACCATGACCTGGGTACGGTATTCAGCAAGTCTAGGGCAGTGTCTCTGCCACCTCATCGACCCTATGATTGCGAGATCGACCTCCTACCGGGAGCAGTGCCGCACCGGGGACGGGTCTTCTCCCTGTCTCAGCCCGAGAGGGTCTCCATGGAGAAGTACCTCCAGGATTCTCTCGTGGCAGGGGTATAATTCGACCCTCCACGTCGCCAGCAGGAGCTGGGTTCTTCTTTGTGGCTAAGAAGGATGGGTCGCTCCGGTCCTGCATTGACGACAGAGGGTTGAACAAGATAACGGTCAGGAACCGTTATCCTCTGCTGCTCATGTCCTCCGCCTTCGACATAATCCAGGGGGCCCAGGTGTTTACCAAGCTGGACCTGTGGAACACTTACCACCTGGTGAGGATACATGAGAGGGATGAATGGAAGACCGCATTTAACACCCCCAGTGGCCATCGGGAATACCTGGTGGTTCCCTTTGGCCTCACCAACACGCCCGCAGTGTTCCAGCGTTTGGTGAACGACGTCCTGGGTGACATGATCGGTCAGTCCGTTTATGTCTACCTTGACGACATCCCATTTTCTCACGCACCCGGGAGGAGCACACTCGGCATGTGCGCCAAGTTCTTAAACGTCTGTTGGAGAACCGCCTTTTCGTGGAGGCCGAGAAGTGCGAGTTAAAAACCTGCTCCATGATGTTTCTTGGCTACATCATCTCTCCCGTTTCCCTGGGGATGGATCCCGTCAAGGTCCGGTCCATCCTGGAATGGCCCCGGCCCAAGGACCGCAAGGCCCTCCAGGGATTCCTGGGTTTCGTCAATTTCTATCAGCGCTTTATCCGAGGTTGCGGCTCGGTGGCAGCTCCTCTGACCGCGCTTACCTCCAATAAGCAGCCGCTCTGCTGGAATCCCCAGGCGGACCAGTCTTTCCAGCAGCTAAAGTGGCGATTTACATCTGCACCCATCCTGATAACCCCAGACCCGGCGTCCCAGTTCATCGTGGAGGTGGATGCCTCCAACGTGGGCGTGGGAACGGTGCTTTCCCAAAGATCTGTCAAGGACGGGAAGGTCCACTCCGTGTCTTCTTTTCGCACCACCTCATGCCCACTGAGGCCAACTATGACGTCAGTAACCGTGAGTTGCTGGCAGTCAAGTTGGCTCTAGAGGAGTGGCGCCACTGGCTGGAGGGAGCCACTACGCCATTCCTGGTGTGGACTGACCAAAAAAACCTTGAATACCTGAAGACAGCCAAGAGACTTAATCCCCGCCAGGCCCGGTGGGCCTTATTTTTCGAGCGTTTCAATTTTTCCTTGGCTTACCGGCCTGGGTCCCGTAATACCAAAGCCGATGCCCTTTCCCAGTGGTTCGAGACCGGTACCGCTCCCGAGAACCCTCCCGAGACCATCCTTCCTCCGAGCCATTTCCTCAATGCTATCCAGCTCCCCATTGAGGAAAGGGTCCAGGCAGCACTGAGCGGGCAGGCCGCGCCCAGTGCTTGTCCCAGTAACTGCCTGTTTGTTCCCCAGGCCCTCCATTCTGAAGTGCTCCAGTGGGGACACAGGTCCCAATTCTTGGGCCATCCTGGGGTCAGAAGGACCACCGCCTTCATTCGGTGTCACTTCTGGTGGCCGGACCTACCAGATGACGTCATGGGCTGCTTGGTCTGTGCCACTACCAAAACCCCGCACACACCCCCCTCTGGTCCCCTTCAGCCACTCCCTATCCCCAGTCGCCCCTGGTCCCACATTTCCCTTGATTTTGTCACCGGCCTACCTCCCTCCCAAGGTAATACCACTATACTCACCATAGTCGACTGATTTTCTAAAGCAGTCCATTTCATTGCACTCCCCAAGCTCCCCTCAGCCAAGTCCACTGCCGATCTCCTCATCCAGCATGTTGTCCGTCCCCATGGAATCCCTGTTGACATTGCGTCTGACCGTGGCCCTCAGTTCACCTCCCGCTTCTGGAAAGCTTTCCTGTCCCTCCTAGGCCCTTCATGTTCCCTCAGTTCCGGCTTTCATCCCCAGTCTAACGGCCAGACCGAGCAGGCCAATCAAACCTTGGAGACCATGCTGCGGTGCGTGTGCGCCAAGAACCCAAGCTACTGGTCGGCCCATCTGCCTTGGGTCGAGTACGTTTATAACTCGCACGCATCCGCAGCCTCTTGTCTCACCCCCTTTGAGTGCTGCCTGGGTTACCAGCCTCCCCTGTTCCCCTCGCAGGAGGTGGAGGTGGGGGTCCCCTCTGCCGAGGCCTTCATCAAGCGCTGCCGTAACACCTGGCATTCCGCCCGCCGCCCCCCGTCCAGGCGGGGAAGCTGATGAAGGACTCGGCGGATGAGCGACGCAAGCCGGCCCCCACCTACCGCATCGGCCAGAAGGTCTGGCTCTCTGCCCAGGACATCCCCCTCAGAGTCGAGTCTCGCAAGCTCACCCCCAAATTCCTCTTTCCCTTTCCCATTGACAAGATCATCAGTCCCACTGCCATCTGCCTCAAGCTCCCTCACACCATGCGCCGCATCCACCCTGTCTTTCATGCGTCCCGAGTCTGGCCCTCCATCACCCACCCCCTCCAACCAGATCCCGATCCCCCACCTCCGCGGCGCATCATCGACGGTGGAGAGGCCTTCACCTTCCGCGAGCTTTTGAACTGTCGGCGGAGGGGTAGGGGGGTACAGTACCTTGTTGACTGGGAGGGATACGGTCCTGAAGAGCATTCCTGGGTCCCTGCCAGATTCATTCTGGATAAAAACCTGATTTCTGAGTTTCACAAGACTCACCCTAGGTCTTAGCCCCAGCTTTTGCTGGAGACCCAAGTATTCTTGTTTATGTTTAGTGTATTTTGTTCTTGCGCTGTTTAGTAATTGGTTAGATGTTTTAGATGTTAGTCTTTTGGGTTTTGTATTTTGTTTTTTATAGATGTTCCCTGTTTTATGTATTTCTTAGTCTTGTGGGGTTTTGTCTTTAGTATTTTGTTAGATGTTTCTTGCATTATAGTTTTTCTTGTGTTTATAGTTCTGTGATGTTCCTTGTCAGTGCCAGGTGGCGCTTCTTGTGGTGGGGGGGTACTGTTATGGTTCTGCCTCATGTGTGCTGTCTTGTCATTGTGCTTATTACTTTTAAATTTCTGCTTCTGCTTTTTCTCCCCTGCCTGACTCTCGATTTATTTTTCAGCTTTCTTTTCGCTGTCTGAGCATTGATTCACTCTTGCCCAAACTCCTGTGATGTCGTTTGACAGCCTTCAGCATGCCTGCGTCTCGTTGTCCAATCACATTTCCTCTTTCGGAATCGGCTATTTCATTCATTACTTCCACCTGTACTTAATTCTGGGTCTCGCGAAACTGAGTGAATGCGTTCTCTGATAGGATCATTACTAACCGTATTAACCAGCACTTATTTGAGGGTGATTGTGTATATTTCGTCACGTAGTATTAACCTTAATTAATTCTTTAGCGTGTGCGAGCGTTTCTAGCTTTTTTAATTTCTTCCTAAGCTTTCCTTGATTAACTACGTTTAAAGCTATGCTTTTCTTCACTTCTCTCGCGGTGTTTTTATACTTGTCACGTTTAGATTACCTTAATCTAAACCGTTTAGTTTGATTGATTGTCTCAGCGTCTCGTCTCGAGTCAGTATTGTTAACCCGATTCTCATCAAGTTGTTTATTAATCACATGTGTTTCTGCTTCCTTCTGAGATTGCCTTCCAAGTCCCCGCCTCCTCCCGTGTGTATATCTGTGGGCAGGAGGGAAGAAATCGTCAGACGGAACTTTGTTTGGCTATGCGCTACATTGTGAAATCTCAGCTCCTGTGCCTTCCCGAGTATTTCCGTTGTGCGATTCTCGAGCCCTGTGTTTTGCTGCGCCCACGTCTTGTCTCCCCTTTGTCTAAGTCTGCTAGTGTTTCAGTCAGTCTAGTTAGGTCAAGTTTTTGTTTTCTACACTGAACAAAAATATAAACGCACAAACCAAAAATGCTGAGTTAAATTGACCTATGATGAAATATGCCCAAAAAATAGTGATTATTGTTGTACTGAATGATTTGTTGTGCTCAATTCTGGTGACCCACTTCTCATTGACCACTCCCTGTGAGATTTCTCACTCATTGAGTTATTCCACCCCTGAGCTGCATAGAGCATAACATTGAGTTCGTCAGTCAGCGTGACCAATACACAGGCACTCCTTGCACCAGGGTCAATAAAAGGCCACTGCAAAATGTGCACTTTTGTCACAAGTCTCAATGCCACAGATGTCACAAGCCATGAGGGAGTGTGCCATTGGCATGCTGAATGCTGGGATATCTGTGACAGCGGTGTCAACACACTTGAATGTGTGTCATTCCACCATCAGCCGGTTGAGAAGTCGATCTAGAGAGACTGGCAGCACTGTGAATCGTCCACATGCCCCACAACTACGTGTGACCACGCCCACACAGGATCGGCACATGCGGCTCCAGCTCCTCCGTGATCGGCTCTGACCAGCCACCAGGACAGCTGACGAGACCGTCGGACTGCACAACAGGCGGATATCAGCTCAGACTGTCCGAAACTGCCTGAGGGAGGCAGACCTCCGAGCCCGCTGACCGCACTGAAGTCTCGACCTGACCGTCTTCCGTCATCGGTAAAGATTTGACTGGGCCAACCGTAACCTTTGCTGGACGCTTGCATGGTGGAGGATGGTGTTATTCAGCGATGAATCGCGATTCTAACTGTACCGCGCTGATGGCAGACAACACGTATGGCGACGTGTGGGCAAGCGTTATGCTGATGCCAGCTCCGAGTTGCACTGCAGGGACAACATTCCACAGACCACTACTGACAACCTTGTGAACTCCATGCGCCGGAGGTGTACCGCTTTACGTGATGCCGATGGTGGACACACTCATTACTGAGTGCTGTGAACTCTGCCCGCTGACCCCTGGTGGGTTCAGGCTGTGATAACTCATGAATTGTGTGCAGTAAATTGTTAGTCATGTTTCTGTTGCTTGAATATTAAGGCAAGAATAAAATAATAATTGTTTTGTTGAAATATTTACCGATTGATAAAAAATAATTTGAAAAAAATCACTTTGTGCGTTTATATTTTTGTTCAGTGCAGTTTAGCCACTCTTTGAGTGTGTACTTCTGTTTCCCCCTTCCTTGGGCAGTGTACCTTAGTTTCTCCCATTCGTTCAGTGCATGTGCACGGTGTTTTATTTCTGCCTTGTTTGCCTACCTTTCTCCTTTAGTGTTTTGTGTGTTTTCAATAAACACTTTTAGTTCCTGCATCTGGTGTCCCCCCAACTACTTTCTAACATATTCTTAACACTAAGATTAGATTCTTTGTGAATACAGCCCCAGCTGACTTCCAAAAAGGCAGTGGGCCCAATTTTCTCTCTCAAATGTGATTCACTCAAGGTTTATAACAACTGCATTGCGCACCGAAGGAGTGGAGTGGTTCACCCTCCCCGTGTGTGCACTGCCCCATAGACGCATATGAGTGAGGTAAATAGAGTATGCATCACTTTATTACTGGTGATATCTCAAAAATGGTGGTGCTTCAGTTTAGACTTGGTTCAAACAATTCATTTCTGCAGGGCCTAAATACCAAATATCAACTTGCATGACCTCATTTAAATGGCATCCCCACTGGTGCCATGTAATTTACATGGAAACCCTGAACCCCATAATTAAACTACACCCTCCAAATCTAACTCTCCGCCCAGGTCTTTTTAAAAAACATAGTAACCATATGAAATTTGTTTCAAAAGGCCCGCATCATAACAGATTTTCTCATTGGTTTTTAAACTATGAAGGGGGTGTATGTATGTGTACAAACCTAATATTGAGCTGGTCCACAAAATCCAGAGCAAACTTTTTTATCTTCTCGACAAAAGATCCATATGGCTTAGCTCTGAGTGCCACACTCTCTGAGGTATCCAATACGATGTACACATCAACAGGACAGTCTAGGGGAGGGCAGGAGAATGGCTGGTCATGCAATTGTTGAGAATATAGTAGTGCAAAATTGCTGAAGTTTTACATCTTAGTATAATCTGTCCTCACCTAGAATGATGGTCACAGACTCTCACAAAGTCCTCAGAAGTTGGTTTATCATTCTGAGTATCAACACAATTGATCTGGAAATGCATTTGTTTTTAATATTGAAAGAACAGAACAACAGACAAAATACTATGAAATGATGGTGTGAAAGAAATTTTCCAAGGTCAGCAGAATGACCTTGTTTGCCCCAACTCTATTTTAAGGGGTGCTTAAAAACTTCCTTTTTACAACCTCAATTCTGAAAAGGTTGGGGCAATATTGAAAAAGCTAGTAAAAAGAAAAGGGAGAATTGGTACATTATCCTTAGCCTGTATTTGACTAAAAACATTACAAAGATATAGGTATTTAACCTTATCAACTTTATTCAATAAGTTGATGAGACTTCGCTTGTATTACAAGCCTATGTGCAAAAAAAATGTTAGTACTGAATAGAAAATGACGATAAATAGAAGCAGTAATTTATAAATCATCTTTAACCTGAATTAAGTTAAAAACGGATCAAGACACCATTTATTGCTTTACTGTATGGAAATCATTAACAAAAAGAAAAACATGTTCACTGTGAATTTTACTCCTCTAAAATGTTCCAAAAAAGTTGGGGCTGGCATATTAAAACGTGCAATATTTCTATGAAACAGCAAAATTATCGTACATTTGGCCACTTATTGACATTATTGATCATACAAATGGCAAAATTACAGATATCATAATCATTTTACATCTGCAAGGCTGATTGAAAAACCTTTTCAAATAAACACCATTCAACCATGAGGTCATTTAAAATGGTCTATTGCATGGTGGAAATACTGTATGTACGTTTTTTGAAACAGTCCAACTTTAAAATTATTTATGGGAATAGCAGACATTGGGGCCTAACTTGAAAAGTTAAACGCAGTTGGCAAACCCAAGTACTAACCATATTGCAGATCAAAACTGAGTGTGTCTTACTCCATGCCAGTAATTTCATGACACGTGGCGATAGCGCAACTGTGGTACTGTTTCCAAAATGGCTGGTCCAATTACCTGAGGATGCGCTGGGAGTTTGGCTCCTGTAAGACCGATCAGATCAGCCATTGTCATTTCCTTTAAAACCAGTGTGTTAAACCAATAGTGATCAAGCAGTTTCATCAGATGAAGAACAAGCGACTTGCTGGAATTAACACCAACTCCTTTGTGTCTCATGAGAGCCGCGCTCCAATGTAGTAAGCAGTTTCATGATGTGAGGTGAAGAGGAAAGCAAAAGTTAGTGTCAAGTAGGCGGGAGACTGGATCCACCAGAGGGCGGCTTCCAACCGTTAGCTCCTCAAGCCAGAGAAGGACATAGCTGCCTCTACTCACTCCACATACAGCGTAGAGGGGTTTGGAGGTCAGTTCACCTGGTAATGTGTTTGTATGAAAGATGTGTTTTTTATGTTTAAATTATTAACAAAACAGCACTCGTGTTATTAAAAGCGAGGTGAGACTGAAGTTATTTGTATTTCCCCCACTCAAAGAGAGGATTTGCATGTGTGAAAATGGCCCTTCACACTCCCCTTTCCATTGGACCCCACCAGTATTTTGAGGATTTATTTTTAGGGTACATAACAAAAGTGAAAAGGGGAAGCACAGCAATGTTGAACGATATGCTTGTATTTGCAAACAGCTTCCCTGGCTGGGATTCAGTCCCATTAAACTACCATAGAGCGACAGCATTTGCAATTAAATTGTAAATTTGTTCTGGGTGAGTCACAATGCTGACAGGTTTATTGACATGAAACAGCATAGTGCCAGCCTTATGCATTGACGCACCCTCTAATGAGCTGTCCAGCCCATCGTAATGCAAATGGCTTCATTTCAGAGCAGGAAACTGTGAAATTGGGTGAAGGCCTTAAATATGCCATTTGTGATGGGCGGAATTGCACATAACTGCCACATGCCTTTTCTGTTTGTGATGGAACAAAAATAGAGCCCATTGTGTTCTTCAGACCAAAAAATAAAAAGACCATATCGTTAGTTACTGACTTTAAGTTCAGAAGCCATCGCTTCGCATGGTATGGGGGTGCGTTAGTGCCAATGGTATGGGTAACTTATACATCCGTGCAGGTACCATCAGTGGTGGACGCATGTGATGATGAGCCCGGGTGCAAGAATTACAACCCCAATTCCGAAATAGTTGGGACGAAGTGTAAATTGTAAATAAAATCAAAATGCAATGACTTTCAGATCACATGAGCCAATATGTTATTTACAATAGAACATAAATAACATTTCAAATGCTGAAACTGAGACATTTTACATTTTTATCCACAAAATGAGCTTATTTCAAATTTTCTGGCTGCAACAGGTCTCTAAAAAGTTGGGACATGGGTAAAAAAGGGCTGAAAAAGCAATTAATATAAAAGAGAATCAGCTGAAAGAACATTTAGCAAGTAATTAAGTTAACTGGCATCAGGTGTGTAACATAATTGGCTATAAAAGGGATGTCTTAGAGAGGCTGAGTCTCTCAGAAATAAAGATGGCCAGAGGCTCTCCAACCTATGAAGGCTCACGTAAAAAAATTGTGGAATACTTTAAAAACAATGTTCCTCAATGTCAAATTGCAATGGCTTTGAAGGTCTCATCATCGACAGTGCATAACATCATCAAAAGATTCAGAGAAACTGGAAAATCTCTGTGCGTAAGGGACAAGGCCGAACACCTTTACTGGATGCCTGTGATCTTCGGGCCCTCAGACGCCACTGCATTACTCACCGGCATGATTCTGTCATTGACATTACTAAATGGGCCCAGGAATAATTCAAGAAACCACTGTCTGTAAACACAGTCTGCCGTGCCATCCACAGACGCCACCTAAAACTCTATCATGCAAAAAGGAAGACATTGTTGAGCATGATCCAGAAGCGCTACCGTGTTCTATGGGCCAAGACTTATTTAAAATGGACTGTTGCAAAGTGGAAAAGTGTCCTGTGGTCAGACGAGTCCAAATTTGACATTCTTGTTGGAAATCATGGGCATCATGTCCTCCGGGCTAAAGAGGGGAAAGACCACCCCTCCTGTTATCAGCGTTCAGTTCAAAAGCCAGCATCTCTGATAGTATGGGGATGCATTATTGCATATGGTGTGGGACACTTGCATGTTTAAAAAAGCACCATGAATGCTGAAAGGTATATAAAGGTTTTAGAGCAACATATGCTCCCCTCCAGACAACATCTATTCCAGGGAAGGCCTTGTGTATTTCAGCAGGACAGTGCAAAACCACATACTGCAGCTATTACAACAGCATGGCTTCGTAGTAGAAGAGTCCATGTGCTGAACTGGCCTGCCTGCAGTCCTGATCTTTCACCAATTGTGAAAATTTGGCGCATAATTAAACGAAAAGTCCATCAAAGGAGACCCAAAACTCTCCAGCAGCTGGAAACCTGTATTAAACAAGAGTGGGATTAAATTTCAATGGCTAAACTCAAGAAACTTGTCTCCTCAATGCCCAGATGCCTCCATTCTGTGTTAAAAAGAAGAGGGGATGCTACACCATGGTAAACAGGCCCCTTTCCCAACTTTTTTGAGACCTGTAGGAGCCATCAAATTTGAAATGAGCTCATTTTGTGGATAAAATTGTAAAATTTCTCAGTTTCAAAATTTGCTATGTTATCTCTGTTCTATTGTGAATAAAATACTGGCTGGTGTGATTTGAAAGTCATTGCGTTTTGATTTTATTCACAATTTGCACTTTGTCCCAACTATTTCGGAATTGGGGTTGTATTTTAAGGCCCTCTAAGCTCAATCATTCACAAAATACGCACCTGATCCAATCCTTTTAGTGTCTGCATATTAATTCATACAGTGAGGGCAATATACTGGCAAAATATAAAAGCATCACATCAATTTGTGTACTAGGTAAGGCACAATGGGGTCTATTCTCCCATTTGCGCGTAAGTTCTTTTTTACACCATTCGAGTTACGCGCATTTGAGTTACGAGTATTCTCCCCTACGCGCTTCGATCACGACCACAGCGCTTAACTTCAGAATGTAGGCGGCCTTATGAAAAAGGTGTGACTAATCCAATAGAGAGGCAGACACTGTACCAAGCTCATTGATTATGGCTATCAGGAAAACATGGAACAAGGATTTTCTGATTAACCATGGAAATGCAGTTGTAGTCCATGGAAAACGCAAACCAGACTTTAAATTTGAATATCGTCGGCCTGCTGATAAAACCTTGTATCACCAAATTGATAAGAAACAAGAACTCGTATGTCCACTATTCTTACATGCAAAATTAAATATTTTTTATTTTATCTATATTTCAAATTATATTTATCAATTCATATTATTTTATTATTTTTTATTTTATATTTATTTTTTATTTTCCTGTGAAGTTTATCACTTTGAAGATATGAGGTTTTATCAGCAGGCCGACGATATGCTGCTGTAATAGTAGGCCTTTGTATGTCTGTGCCAATTACAAGAAGTAATGCAGACATCTCATTTTATTTCTTATTCTAGACACCATGGCATTAAAGATATGCAAACAAACAAATTGCCGCGATAGTGAAATAACAAATAAAGATTTTAGCGCTTCTCAATCTGTGCAATCAGAGCATTGAAAATGTGCCCCTCCTACACCAGCTTGTTTGTTCCGTGGAAGACAGGGAAGAAGACAAATAAAGAGAACATTCTAGTCACACAAAAATAACATTCAAAGACAGTTGATATGATCTCATTTAGAAATTGCGCACTTGAAATCTCAAACTACTCCGATGTCAGGTTTGCAACTAAAGGACACGGCAACGCTTTCACAAACAAAGCATTCTTA
Source organism: Gymnothorax javanicus (assembly GCA_029692085.1). Taxonomy (NCBI): domain Eukaryota; kingdom Metazoa; phylum Chordata; class Actinopteri; order Anguilliformes; family Muraenidae; genus Gymnothorax; species Gymnothorax javanicus. The sequence goes on along the minus strand of CM056193.1, from coordinate 165,394,211 downwards.
CCCCGCCCGCGGTCATCCCCCCGCCCCAAAACCGCCTGAACAATCACACAATTCCGTATCCATATCCTATTATGTCCCATTTGATTTGAGTGACACATTCACCTGAACTTGTGCCTAGTACTTTATTATAATCAATTTTCCCATTTACTGATAATGATTCTTCCCATGTCGGCTATTCTTTATTGGCTAAAATTGATGAAGAAATGGGTAGTGCTTTGGTATTGGCCAGGGTAGGGCTCAATCAAGAGTATTTAATAATATCTTAATTCACACATTAAAATACACAGTATTATCAATGGTAAAAAAATAAATAAATAAATAAATAAACATATTTATATCGACACAGGTTAGTTAATACTGATATCCTCAATTAGAAAATCAATCTCCTCCCTAGTGAGAATATCACAACTTTTTAGATTATCACAAACATATAGGGCAGTCACATTTGTTAATTGAATATGAAGACAACGATGGCAACGTCGAGTGAAAGCCGAAAACCAAATTTCACAGATGAGGAGTTAAAGGTATTGGTGAAATCAGTGAAGAGGCACCACGAGGTGTTGTATGGCAAGGGGGCACTGAAGGCTGATCCAAGGAAGAAAGCTGCGAATCGTTCTGAATGTGGCTTCGGTGGGGAGATGTAAGCGCAGTATCCCCGATTTAAAGCATAAATGGAGAGATCTGCGCGGCGCTGTAAAAGCCAGGCTCTCTGCACACCGGAGAGGAGTGCACGCAACCATGGGTGCAGATCCCCCCCCAATTTCTGAAAAACATGAATTGTCCCCCCCAATAAAAATACCCTAAATGGGGGCGCCCCGGTGGCTCGTCGGTCTGGGCGCGCGTGCCGTGGGGGCTGTGTCCTCCCCGCGGCGACCTGGGTTCGATTCCGGCTCGGGTGGTTTGCTGCGTGTCTTCCCCCGTTCTTCTCTCCAGCTTTCCTGTCTCTCTGCACTGTATAGCTGTCGAATGGAGGAAAAATTCCCAAAAAATAATCTTTAAAAAAAAAAAAAAAATACCTAAATGATCAAAATTGAACAAAATCACTTTTGTGTCCCCCCAATCTTGAAATCGGATCTGCACCCCAGCACGCAACAGGTGGTGGGGAACCATCATCCCCTGTGCATTTCACTGCACTGGAGGGAAGGTGGCATCCACTCTTTATGCAGTGGAAGTGCATGGAGAAGAACTTGGGGTGGATACGGATGAAGGAGGGTTTCGTAAAATGGTCATTTTTGTTTGCCTAAACTCAAAGTATCATTGTGATAAATACTGGAAACAAGCTTAATATGGTTTCAAATATTTGTTGTATTTTTTGGCATTTCAAGCAGTTGCGTGTACATAGGCGTCATGGGCCGAGCCAGGGAATTTGGCGCAGATGCTTAATATGCGCGTGTCATGATCGCACACAACCTGAACATTAATGCTGTGCCGACGTCTACGGTCTCTGTACGTATTCTCATTAGTGGAAGGGGTTCTGATTGCTACGTGAGTACAATCAATGGCTCCCATAATACTGGGGAACCCGGCGACCCGGTAGAACCCCCGTAAATCTCCGTCTTTCAGCAGGTGTTTCGGGGAACTTTATGAAATGGCTGATGTGGTGCAGCATAGCGTCAACGAACTGTGTCAGACACCTTGACACAGGCGCCTGTGATTTGTGCATGACATCATCAGCCACCTCTCTGGAACGACCCAGATGCCAGGACCGACAGCGCAGTTGTGACCTTGATGACCACGGGTATGTTTTGTGGATGATTGCTGCGGCTGGATAGCTGTTCATCCAGAAGTCGGCAAAGACAGATGATTGCCTCACGGTCCAGACGAAAGCGCTGGATGCACTCGGTGTCTGTTAGTCGCAGGATGTCCAAACGAGGCCGATATACGCGTGGTCATCTTCGAGCTTGGCGCGCTCCTCTTACTCTTTCCCACTCACGCAAGAGTGCAAGCAAGTGCAGGACTGGCATTTTGGTGTTAGATTTTGAGGGCATGGTAGAATGATGGTCTTATGTATACTCGTATTAATTGATTGCTATGTAATTGATTTGTAATTGAACTAATTGGAGAACAGGCTGTTGCGTAATATCATGTGATGATTTCGTTTGATAATTTATTATGGTTATGAGAAATGTAGTTTAGAAATAAGGATGAACAATCAAATATTGAATGTCTCAACCTTAACCATGTTAAATAAAATAAAATAAATGTTAAAATTCAGCCTATAACCGACATCAAACACAATATTCTATTTCACCTTATATTGGCGCTTGACCTTAATACAGCCCTCAAAAGTACTTAACAGAAAAAACGCGTAAGCCAGGGGGAGAATATGCGTAAGTGTTATTTGCCTGAGAAACGCCCAGATTTTGGCCTTGCCCCACCCGAAGTGCGTAACTGCCTTCGGGGCATGTAATGCACAGACTTAAGTCAAGGGGAGAATACGCGTAGGCTGAAAAGCGCGTAGCTATGCGCTTTTTTCGACTTACGCGCATGGGAGAATAGACCCCAATGTGAATAACGTCTTTGATTTGCTGTCTCTGCCTTATGTAAGATGAAAAGCCCAATGTTTTGTAATATAGCTCCCCGAAATCTTGAACTACAGATTTGCAGGCCAGCCATCAAATAACAACAAATACAAGTAACAAATTTTGCTAATGCCATTAAAATTTACGTTGTATTATGAACCATAAGTGTCGAACAGTTGATAAATAATTTCACAATTTATTATTTGATTACACGATAGTGTTAGCAAATGTTATTATCAGCATTTATTTGCAAGCTAGCAAGGAACTCTTTGTGCGTTTTCAGACCCATGTAACTTTACGTTCCTAGATATTTTCTCATCATTCATCGTATTTTTGTAAAACTAAAATCTCCAAGTCAGTGTCCACCTGCACTTTCTACAAAAACTGGGTGCAAGCTATTTTCCCAGCATTGCATACAGCTGGGAATATTAACCAGCAGCATCTACATAACCAAGTCCGATGCTCTCAGTCGCTCTGGGCAACCAATTAGCTAAATAACTAACTTCACTAGCTTGCTCGACAGCTCTGTGGCTGACTAGGGAAAATATCAGCTTACAAACAGGTACTCGCCATTCCGTCCCTTGTTTGCCAGCTGTTCTACTGTTGCACATTGCATGAGTAGACAAAAAATAAGGATCTCATTTGGGTAGTTTTACCCTCCCCTCCTCTTCCTTTCTACTGTTCTAGCTCACATTCGTCGGTTTGTTCGTTGATGCCGACCCTGCATTTTCAATTAAGTCACGTCACTGAGGAAGGCTAGCTAACCAAAATAGCTTCCTCAGGCATTTGATTGGTCAACATATTTCCCATTTATTTCCACAACAGAACAAGAGGAAGGATATTTTCTGTTATATAAAGAGAAAATATCTGGCCTACCCACTGTCAATTTTAATGAAATTTTAATCACTTAGGCTTTCTGGAGGCCTCTACATATCTGCATGAGTATTAGACATAGACTGACTTAATATAATAAAATGTTCATCATCATGACAGAGATCTGTTTGACTTTGGTTTTGTGTATAGAAAGGGAGAAATGCCCAGTGTATTGGAATATGGGCTCCAATGTGGGCACCCTTGACTGGCAATGTGCAAACAATAAAATAAATATATAAACAATATAATTACAGAGAAAGGGAATACCCCAACATATGTGACATACTTTATTTTTCGATGGAAACAAAACCATAACAACCATATAATACAAAATAAATTTCAGCAAAATCAAGGTTTCATAATAATTGGCACCATCCATTTGTTTGTAATACGTAGTGCAACCACCTCTGGCAAGGATAATAGCGTGGAGTCTTTTCCTGTAAATTTTGAAAAGGTTAAGGCACACATTTGGGGGATTTTGGACCATTCCTAGAAGCAGATCTTTTCAAGATTCTTCACATTCTTGGGTTTGCATTCATCAATTAGCCTCATAAAGTCAGCCCACAGGTTTAAAATTGGATTGAAGTCTGGTGACTGAGCTGTCCACTGCAGAACATTCATTTTATAATTGCAGAACCATTTCTGTGTGGATCTTGAGTTATGCTTGGGTCATTGTCTTGTAGGAAAGTCCACCAATGGCCAAGTCCCAGCCTTCTGGCAGAGGCAACCAGATTGTCAGCCAAAATATCGTAATCCTTGGTGGAATTCATTATGGCATTAATCTTACCCATGCTCCTGGACCTCTTGAATTAAAACAGCCCCAAAACATGACTGACTCACCATCATATTTCACCATGGGTATGAGATGCTTCTCCTTGTATGCATCTCTATTTTGATGCCAAACATGCCGATGCTGTATTTGACAGAAACATGCATTTTTGGTCTCATCTGACCAAAGCACCTTGTTCCAGTCATAATTTAAATGATGTTGTTTCAGTATAGGTCAATACTAGACTGAATGTTCAAGGAGCAAGGCGTAAAGTTGAAGAAGCTTGTTTTTTTCTTCTCAACCTGCAACAAGAAAGTTTGATGGGTTGGAAATTACACACACAAATAAAAGTGTTTCTTTAAACTAGACACTATTAGAACTTGCATTATCTAAATATACCAAAACTACCTCTAATGTTATAACCAAAACCCGATATTAACACCACTATCAGTTCCGGATATTATTGTACATGTATATATCCATTTTGTATATCGTGTGACTCCTCCATGTGTATATTGTGTAATTCCTCAATGCTCAATGTCCAACAGTATGATCTAATGCTATATAATATCAATAATCCAATGTGTTCCATTTAAATACATACGGTTAACCTGCTGTTCAAATCTGTAAAATCTTGCATCCATCGCAGCTACTCCAACAGGTCAACAAACACAGGGACAGGATGCAGCGTCTGAAACAATGATTCCCTGCGTAAATCCTCAATTCCATTACAGATGTTTGGCAAACTCCAAGTGCTTGCTTTTGTGTCATCTGGTCAGAAAAGGCTTTCATCTGGCAACCCTTCCTAAGAGCCTGTGGTTGAGGAGGTGGCGCTTGATCTTGCTTTTTGAAACCTGGTGGCACCAAGATGCCACTAAGGCCTGCAATTCCTTCACAGTGATTCTTGGGGATTTTGTTGCTTCTATGGTCATCCTCCTCAGTATCTTGGGGGGCAAAACGCAGTTGCGTCCTCTACCCTCAAGGTTTTCAACAGTTCCGTATCTTTGGAATTTTTTTATAATTGCCCTGACAGTGCAAAGTGGCATATTCAATCGTTTGTGAATCTTCGTGTAGCCATTCCCAGATTTATGAACGTCTATAACCATCTGCCTCTTTTGAACTGATGGATAGTTGTTTTTTTTTTCTTCATGGTGTTGGATGAAAAAGGGATATTGCATGTATGTTACCTCATTTTTATCCCCTACTGAAACAGGAAGTGAGGTAATGGCTCAGTAATCATTAATTGTGAAACCTTGATTCGGAGGAAATTGATTTTTAATTAAGAGCCAGTTTTTCTATGATTCAGGCAGTCTCTATTAGGGTGTGATACACCACATCCCAGATCTCGTCCAAAGTTCTTTATGAGGTACAAGTATGGCTGCAGATGGGAAAAAGCACAATTTCTGGTCAGGAATAACGCTTCATTTTTTTAAAAGGGGTGATCAGGGGTCATGGTCTAAAAGTGACAATTTGCATAAAATGCAAAAATATGGTTTTAAAGTCTGGTTTTTTCAGTGCATCTTCAGTCACCCTCAATGATAATTTGGAAGATGACAGTACTTACCATGATGATGAATTTTCTGAGGGTTACTCAGGGTGCACACATAGGGGGCGCTGCATATCAGCACTTTTTGCTATTTTCCGTGTATTTCCATAGTTATTGTGACTTGCGCCCTAAGTGACCCAGGATGTTTAATGCTTTCCTGGACACCTTTCTATCTCTAGTGTACACTTGCATGAAATTTGTTGAGGGGTATTCTGGGTGCACAAACATAAGGTGTGCTTTGTTCATCACCCAGGGGACTGACTTCGTTAACCTGCTTCATGCCGTTTTGTTGCAGTAGGTTTTGATGAATTCCAGTATTTTCTGACAGAATTCCCAAGTCACATTCAGGGTGTGCCCTGAGCATCCCTAAGTCTTTCAGGCATATGCTGAAAAAATTGTACCAGCCCTTTATTCTGAAGCAAAAAATAAAAAAGGGGTACTTAGGGCGCCAAGTCATAGGTGACGCTTCCATCAAAAAAAGTGAATTTTTCATTTTTCTCTTGCCTTGTGCATTATCTGATTTCCAAATAAAAGAGACAAGAGAGTGATATCCATGTAAAGCTAAGCATTGTTTGCAACAGGATCAGCTTTTGGTTTGGCAATATTAACCCTATCCACGCCATGTAGGCGATACAAATCCCTAAACTGGCCGTTCATTGTCCCCAGTCGCTATGCTTTGGACTTAAAACTAAATGTAAATTCAATAAATCTTCATTGATTTTACTGTGCCCTCTAGTTATCAAATAAACAACCAGATAGACATGTACGAGTGGATACCATGCACATTGGCATGTAAATGTTTATGTGCCTGATGTGCTTTTTGCATGAGCAAAAACTGTTAGGTTGCACCACAGACTTTTGGTGACTCTGAACAATTACCGAGTAATTCATGTGTCAGATGATATGCTGATACCACAGTTGCTGGTCTGCTTGTGACTAGCTGATGGAATTGAATTTTTCCGCTACCAATATTGATCTGTGTTTTACTGTTGTTCTCATATTTTGTTTGAATTGCTCATTATCTAAGTTTCTTAATGTTGATTCAATTTGTAAAAGATATGGTTTGTGCTGACATTCAGCTTTTCAAGAAGATGGTGGAAAATCATTCTTTACTAAACTGACTGCCATTGCAACCTCAGCAGTATCAATGTGCAGACCTATCAGATCTGGTGTAGATGAGTTCAGGTTACATATAGTAATTCATTTACTTGAATTGTTTAATTTTTTGTGAATAAACTTCATTCTGTAACTACAAATCCTGACTTGCCTTTCATTGACTTGCATTCATGATAGTGAACTTACCAAGAATAAAGTGATAAAGGCAAAGGCCTGGATGGGGTCAATACTATAAGTAGCTCACTGATCACATTGCAAATGTCACTTAGCATAATAAGAATGTGATCATCTTTAATCTGCTTGTGACCCAACTCTTGACAGTGATTCTATGTTAGTTTTGACAAATCTGGTATGTGCAATACTGACCCCTCTTACAGCGGTCGCCCTTTTGGAAGCATTGCCATAGTATGTAAACCTCTAGAAAACTTAACTTGGCAAAAGAGATTGATACAAGCTGTGGCCATCTCTGACAGCTCCAGTACTGTGCGTCAAATCATTTTGAATGTATATTCTTTGACAGCTCGAGTAGGGATAGTTTGAATCTTTTTATGGAGTGCCTAGATGCTACACAAGCCTGTATTGATAAGTACGCATGCTCTGTTCTTAGCAAGATAAGTGGTGACTTAAATACTCAGTTGCTCAGAGAAAAACAACTCAACAGTCATTGGTACCGTGCTAAGGGATATTCTCATTATTCCAGAATTTTATCTGATTTTATTGCCAGTAATGAGCTCTTGGCCGCAGATTTTCTATACTGTCAACCAGTTAGGTATATACTTTTGCATGAAGCATAACGTACATACCTGGATTGACCATATGTTTATCCCTGCCCATGATGCCTCTAATGTCATTGACTGCAGGATCATTGGCCTGGAAGAAGTTAACGTTAGTGACCACCTTCTTATCAGATTGATATTTAAGTTTCCGGTCTCTACTCAGGTACCAAAGGATGATAGGGTGGGAAGCAGGGCTACCAAATGTAGGCCTCCCTGTTGGAATATCCCTGAGCGTTGGGCTATATACTGTGAAGTCCTGCGGGGAAGCTTGCCGAGCTCAGTATAGTGGATATGGAGGATATTGATAATCATGATGCAGCTCAGTCCTATGTTGATGCTATGTTTTGCCTATTAAACAACCTTGTACACCTCGCCACAATAGAGTCCAGCTGTATGCCTAAAAGGTCATTTGTGCCGAAAGCGTATTAGTGCAGTGATTTGAGTTATCTTAGGGATGTAAAGAAATTCTGGTGGAAACTCTGGGTTGCTAACCAGAGACCCAGAGAGGGAGCAGTATTTGATTGTTGGAAATTTGCCAAAAATCAGTTTAGGAAGGTCTCATGTAGGTGCGTAAGCACAGTGACGAATAAACCTGTCAATGATTTGGATGGGCAGTTTAGAAGCGGTAATACCACTGAGTTTTGGAACATCCTCCGGAAACATTGGACAAAGAAAAAATCCCTCTCCACCCTCTCTGCGTCCGATTTTACTGATCACTTTGTTCAAATTATGTCAGGCAACAATGACCTAGATGATGGTCAAATATCAGTGAGTGATGCTATGAAGAGCCTTTTTGCCGAACACTGTAATACAGGTAATATTTGCAGGATAGACTCCAGTGAAGTATATGAACTTATCAGATTATTGAAGCGCAGTAAGTCACCAGGCATAGATAACATAACTGCTTAACACCTACTATATGGCAAATCAGATGAACTCTGTGATGTGATTGGTATTTTTAGGGCCCGAGCAACGACTGCAAGTCGTCCGCGGAGGACCCTATTGAAATCATGCTGTTTATTATTATTATTATTATTATTATTATTCCTCCGACATTTCAAGGGCCAATTTCGCCCCTTTCTCAAACTTAAAAACGCTTGTAACTTTCCACATTCGTCCGGCCACATCCGAAATTCAACTTTTTTGGGTGCCCGTTCATGGTCGACGCAAAATGCCAAAATAGCGCCCCCTAAACACGTTTCAAAATTCCCATAGGGAAATTCGGTTACTTTCTCATAGGCAGAGAAAATTCAGTAAACATGTGTATCATACCCAGACATACAAAAAATTTCATTGCAGCCACGCCCTAAACCCAACAGGAAGTCGGCCATTTTAATTTGAATTTTTTAATTTTAAAACGAACTCCTCCTAGGGATTTCGTCCAATCGAATTCAAATTTGGTACAGATCATCTAGAGACCAAGCTGATTAAAATTTGTGCTCTGCATGTCTGTAAGTCAAAGGGCGTGGCTGCTAGGGCGTGACAAATTTTGGCGACTTGCCAAAAAAAAAAATTCAAAATGCTCTCACGCCCATATACTTGATCGGAGCAGCTTCAAACTTGCTTAAGATGATGATGGCTCCGATTTGAACGTTGCGATATAATAACTTCCTACTTCACTAATAGCGCCCCCTGGTGGTAACAGGAAGTGACCATTTTTTACTTTAACATGTACTGATGACACATAGTTGAACCCATCAACTTCATTTCACTTCTAAAAAATGCAGAACAAGTTGGTAAAGCTACATTATGAATGCTGTGAAGCTACAAGTAATGGCGTTTGTGTGGCAACGCGGTGAAGATGGATCCCTTGCCATGAAAATACGATTGTGTTTTTGATGTCTTTACTGAACTCGTATCATCATAAAAATTGATACACAGGCCAAGGATGGCAAGCTGTTAAATCTGATTGGGGCCTCGCCCATGGGGGGCAAAAAGTCTCTATAGTGCCCCCTTGTGGAAACAGGAAATGCCATATTTTACATTGACATTGGCCGATTTGCTCGAAACTTCGCATTTGTGCTGACGGTCTGCCCCTGAATGCACCTGCCCACATTTGGTTACACTCAGAGCGCCCCCTGGTGGATGAACTATCAACTTTTCATAACTCCTTCCTGCTTTGTCCGATTCGCTCGAAACTTTATAACAGGTTGGTGCCTGTACTTGACCTGTCCACTGGTCGTGAGTGCACACCTGCACCCGTGAGGATCTCATCACAACCCCCAACGTACACAAGGGTGCAAGGGCCCGTTCAACGCTGCTTGCAGCTTTAATATTTAATGTGATGTTGAGCTGGCATGTTGTTAGTGCAGATATGCTTGTTGGTATTATTTTTCCAGAAACCTACTCTGAATCCTTACTTGGCTGCCAGTCATAGACCTATTACCATTAGTACAAACTATTCCAAACTTGAACTATTCCTTTTGCCTCAAGAGTCTAGCTGTAGCCACAGTAACGGCCAATTTGGCTTTAAAGAGGGTCTTGGTATTGATATGGCCCCTTCCTTTTTGAATGATATAACAAAATATTTCACTTCTAAAGATAGCCTGTGATGGTCTGTAGCCTCGATGGCGAAAAAATGTTTTGATCAAATCTGGCACGATGGTCTTTTTTATCAACTATTAACTAGAATCCCTCTCAACCATTGGTTACTTCCTCTATGAATGGTATTCAAATCTGGCGGCCACTATATGATGGGATGGTTCCCTCGGTATCACATTTTCGGTATCCAGGGGTAATCGACCAGGCAGTCTGCTGTCTCCTTTATTTTTCACCATGTTTATTGAGAATATGTTACCTGAATTAAGCAGCCTGAATCTAGGATTAAGAATAGAAGACTGCATCTTTAATAATTTTGCCCATGCTGATGATGTCCACCTCTTGGCTGCTACTGTTCCAGATTTACAGTCCCTCATAAATGTGTGCCATAGTTATGCTATGAGGTGGAGATTTGTATTTGGTTGTGCCAAAATTAAATGTATAATTTTTGGAGGTGCTAAATTTACTTCCCCTCGGGGGTGGACATCAGGGGGTGTTCCTGTACAGATAACTAATACCTTAGGGGTGAATTTTAACTCTGATTTGAGTTGTTTGGACCATGTCAATCAGGCGCGCGGGAAGATGTTTGAATTAGGGGGGGCTGCCAACCGAAAGTAGAAGAGTGACGTCATTTAAAAAAAAAAAAAAAAAATTTATTTATTTATTTTAAATAGTGCTGCATGAGGGCGTTATGACAATGTTGGTCTTTGCAACAGCAGTCATAGCAACTAAGGGTGCAAACAAGTACTGGAATAAAAGAATACTCGTCATATAAATCATGACCGATTACAAAAAATTATTATTTATAATCTTTTTATTGTCCTGGGGCCTGAATTTTTTCTACGTTTTATCCCAATAAGTTCCTTTGTTTTGTACGCATGTGTCATTTAAAAAGCTATCATGCTTTTGTTGCCTTATTTGTTTCATCCCCTTCATACCCCAACTCCTGGTAATACTGCCGGGATTTGCCTGTCTCACAGCCCCTCCCAGTTTGATATCACATGATTCACAATCAAACAATTTATTATTTGAATTAACAAGACCAATACATAATCGTATAATGATTAAGAAATTATTCATGAGGAAATGACAAAGAAACCAACGACAGGCAACATTGAAAGCGCGCACGTAATTGTAGGGATGACAAGTAGCCTACCCCACCTTCTCACAAATAAAACCCTCCAAAATATCAAGGCGAGCCCCCTTTTAAAATTGTTCTGGGAAATAAATTTTTTAAAGCTTTTTAGGTTGGATACGGAATTATTTCCCTTTCTCTGAATTCCATCTCCTGTTTCAGCATTTTTTACATTTAGAACAGAAACATCTTCCTGTCGCGCTCTATAAAACATTGGCGCAGAAGGACTTCACTTTGTAAGCCTAGCTATTATGCGCCGTTTTATAAGCTACAGGAGGTCGTCAGCCCCAAAAATAAACAAATAATCCTCGGACAAAATCCTCCATTTGAATAAAGTGATTCATCGCATTAGTAATTTTTAATTCAATCAACTATCCTTAATGAATGTAGCTTGTCAGTTTCGCCAACATCCAGGCAGCAGACTAATCCCATAAAAGGCGAAAATAATTGTACCCTTTGGGATCATAATCAGCATTCTTAAAATTCTCCAAACTGGCATTTTTTTTTTTTTTTTTTTTTACATAGGCCTATTTTTACAGCGGGTAAGTTAAAGCCATTCTCAAGTTTTCGGTAAAAAGTGCATTCTGTCACACAAGCTGCTGCGGTACGTGTCGCGTTGATGGTGCCCTCTGAGCGGTATTCCTTCATGGCCCAGGAATTTAGTCGATCTGAATAAATGTTACAACACTGTCCTTGCAGAATGTTGATTCCAAGCTGCAAACTCCCAAACTGACTGGAGTTACTTAAAGCATCGCTAACACACGTAATGAATCAGAGTGCAGGTCTGACAACTCATGCTGACCAAGTTCTTACTTTTGCCTTTTCCCAGTTGCTAAATCCCCCTTTAGCAACCCAATTGTGACTGAGGTTGTGCAGATAAAACAAAGAATGAGGTTGATTTCTTTAACACAATGCAATCATCGCCATTTTCAAACAAACCTCATTGAAACGATCTGTCAAATCACACCGTGCCGAATTCGCTTCCAGGAAATACGATGTTCTCTAGAAAGGATCCCAAGTGCACGACAGCGCTTAAGTGAGTGAGCCGCTGCTGATGCTCTGTACCGGAGCGACAAGCTAGCTAGTCCTGGGTGATAGCAATTGCGATGATAGTAGTGTTGCTTCCATCATTAGTACTGTTCTTTCATCAATCTCCATGAGTAATGTAAGTGTTTGTATCACTTACTTTATTTTTCATTGAAATATTGTTTGGAGGAAAAAAAATCAGATATCCCTCTCTGCTTGCTGTTCGCCGTTTTTGCTTGCCAATGCGTTTGTGTCCGCGCCTTCTGCTTCTTTGAGAAAGCGTTTCCTCAATACATAAATTAATTATTTGAAAATATTTCAACCCAAATTTTTTAAACACAGGTATTTGACACAGACTGTACAAAAGGGTTTTAAGCCAATTGATGCGTTTATTTTTCTGTTTTAATTTTTACTGTTAAAATTACTGAGACATCCAAGACGAGCCTGCAGCCGACATCAGGAGGGGCTGCAAAAGGGAGGGAGGGCTGCAGTCCCGGCAGCCCCCCACTTCCCGCGCTAGTGATGTCAATAATCGTCTATCTGCTGCCAGACCCAGGGTATTCAGTTTACTTGATTCTGGTATGTCCTACCCTGGTCTATCTACCAGTGCTAAAATCTTCTTATGGAACAGCATGGTGTCGCCAGTGCTTACCTTCGGCTGTCAATGTCTTTCTGTGCATACTGAGGATATGTCATCCATGGATTCACTTCACAGTAACCGCACTAAGCACCTTCTGGGTTTTCCAAAGCGCACCCATCGTTCAAAATTGTTAGCTGCCATAGGTGTCAGTCCCATTGATGTGATAATTGACAATTTAAAAGTCTCATTGTATGAACATATTTTCAAGAGAAATTCCATTGCTAGAGATTTTAATTCCTTAATCCTGGCCAAGTACGTCTGTGATGGTTACGGAGTGGCGGGCACCCTCATGGACTCCATTATTAGCGTCGGCCTGTCTCCCTCTGGCGTTGCTCTTGACCAAACAGGCACAAAATTCCTCCGGCGCAATGCCAATGGGACAAGAGGGGGACGGGACGGCGTGGTGGATTCCCTGAGAATGCTCGTCCACTCGGATGACTGTAATAAGAAGTCCTCTGATGTGAAGAAAATGGCTGAGCTTTTAGTCCAAGTATTTTAAATTTGTTGTGTTGATCTCCCTGTTCAATATTATTTGGTTTTATTTTGTTCTATATCTGTAATCCTTTGACATGCTTTTATGTGTTATTTCTCCTTTTGTAGTAGGGTTTAATAAATAAATAATTAGAAATTAGGAATCCACAAAGAAATACATTTTTTTTAGAGCAGCGCCCCCTATGCCTTGATGCCCACAATGTCCCATGTTTATTTATTCTTCAGAATAAAGGGCGGGTAATATGCTTTCAATATATGCCTGAATGACTTAGGGGTACTCAGGGCACACCCTGAATGTGACTGGGGAATACTGTCAGAAAATACCGGAATTCATCAAAACCTGCCACAATGAACTGGGATCTAGGGGCTTAATAAATATAGACCCCTGGGTGATCTTCCTAGCACATATACATGACATGTCTATGAATATAACCAAATAGGTTTTATCAGGTTTGACTGAGGGTGCATCGACAGACAGGCTGCTACAAAGGAGCAATTTTCATTTTGCTGTCATACAAAGCGCCCCCTCTAGTCGTGTGCCCTGAGTACCCCTCAACAAATTTCACACTAGTGTACACTAGAGATGCAAAGGTATCCAAGAAAACATGAAACATCCATGGTCGCTCAGGGCGCAAGTCAGAATAACTATGGAAATACACACAAAATTGCAAAAAAGTACTCATTTGCAGCACCCCCATACATGCGGCCTGAGTAACCCTCGTAAAATTCATCACTGTGATAAATACGTCGGTTTCAACTATCATTTTCCAGATAACCAGTGAGGGTGATTCAGGGTGCACAAAAAATCATTCTGTCTGGATGGATTATTAGTCAGTTTAATAACATTTCATTCCATTTTTATGCTGATGACATCCAGCTTTACTGCTCCTTCAAAGAGAATGAGCTCTACAAATAATCTAATCTAACCGATTGCTTGACGACCATCAAGAAATGGTTAAATAACAGTTTCCTCCAACTGAACCTTGCAAAGACTGAGAATTTGATCATTACCTTAAATAATGCAATACCGCTGATATGGCAACATTTAGGTGACCTAGGCTCCTCTGTCCAGTCAAACCTACAAAACCTGGGAGTCATTTTTGACCAAGCCATGTCGCTGGATTGCCACAGTAAGCAGCCTGTGTATAACTGCTTTTTCCATTTGAGAAATATCTCAAAGCTACGGTCCTTGGTTAAAAAGCCGGATCTGGAAATGATCATTCATGCTTTTATATCATCTCATTTAGATTATTGCAATGCTGTTTTTATGTGTTTCAATAAAAAAGCTATTGCACTATTGCTATTGTCTTCAGCCTGTCCAGAATGCTGCAGCAAGGCTTTAAACTGGAACAAAGAAAAGGGAAAACATCACCCTGGTTTTACTTATCTTCCCTTCATTGGCTGCCAGTCAATTTTAGAATTAATTTTAAGATTTTAGTGCTGACTTTTAGAGCTCTTCATAGTCGAGCCCTGTCCAATATTTCTAACTTTTTGACACCATACTCTCCTGCGCGATCACTAAGGTCCTCAGATCACAAACTCTTGGTGGCCCCCCACACACATTTGAAAACCCTGGGAGATCGCTCCTTCCAGGCCGCAAGCCACTGCTATGGAATGAACTTCCTCTGCCACTATGTTGTATAGAGTCCATTGACTCTTTAAGAAAGAACTGAAGACTCATCTTTTTAGACAGGCTTTTAACATGAGTTGAACAGCTTCTTACTGTGATTGTTTTCTGATTGTTTTATGCTTATCGTCCCTACTGCGATTGTTTCTCTACGTTGTTTTATACTTATGTCTAAAGTTTGTTTTATCTTGTGTACTTTATTTTACTGTGAAGCACTTTGTGATTTATATCTGTGAAAGGTGCTACAGAAATAAACTATACTTGCTTACTGTCCTTGCAATCTTACATTGTAGCCTATTTCTCTATTTTTGTTCACTAGCATTACATCACATTATGGGTCATCACAATCATTTCAAGCAAAATGTTGCTCTTGATTTGTCAGTGAATTAATTGTTTGATTCTAAAACAGGCAAAGGTTTAGTGTAAGTCTGTTTAAAAGGAGAAGTTACTGCTAGCACAGGCAACTCATCTGTGAATTATTCCTTTCCAAAATTGGCATGGGAAATGAGACTGCTATATTATTTTCTTTCTTGGATGTTAGTCATCTGCTTCGAGAGAAATACTGAAGAAGTTTGATCATCAGGGAAACATATGACAATGATTTGTAGCTTCAGATGTGCAGACTACCACAGAGTGACTTCCTGAGAAAAGTGTAATGAAGAAATAAGAAGCGCTCTTCCAGGGAACTGTGATTTAAGTGCCAAATGTGAGAACAGAATCCCTGGGCACTGCACACTCTTGCCCAGTTACATAAACCAAGCAGAAATCTGCTGTTTGTTCTTGTGTATCCATTTCTTCATCCTTAAAATGACATAATCTTTCTAGTAATATAGGAAAGATGTATTTGCCATGACACACCAAAATTAAGATTTAAAACTGCCACCCTCCATTCCCAAAGAATTGGGAAAAAATTTTAAGTTGCAGATTGAATAGAAAATGCAGTGAAGACATTCATTAGGTTATAAGTAAAGATTTCCACAACAAATAACAACTTTATCCTTCTAACTTTGCTTTCATTTAAGAATCCTCCATTTCAGTTCTGCAGATCTTTGGCATTCTAGCTGTCAATTTGTTTAAGTAATCAGCTGAACTTTCACCCCATGTTTCCTGACGCACCTCCCACTAGTTGGATTTTGCTCGACAGGCACATTTTTGCACGATACGGTTAAGATGCTCCTCCAGCAGCGAAATAAGGCTTACTTCCAGTGACTATGCTGACCAGTCGGGAACTGGCAGAATGCCAACTGACGTTTTTGCAAAATAGGTCACACATAATTTGGAACAGTACTTTTAGTCATTGTATAAATTGGTTTCAGTAAAGTGCCATCCACTTGATATGGGAAAAATGGAGCGATAGCCTTCCTTGTACCCCGGATAATGTTCCCAGTCTACCAGCACCAAAGCAGCAGGCCAAGACATATTCACGCCAAGACATCTTCTTTGCTATGCTTAACAGATTGTATCAAGTGCTCCTCCTGCACCTTTTCATTTGTTCTGCGCTTCACAAATGTTTTTCTCTGCAATTTAAACTGTTTAAACTTTGATTTGTCTGTCCATGTCACCCATCATCCTCCATCCAACATCTGTTTTGTTTCCTTATTTTAATATTTTCCTTTTATTGGCTTAACTCAGATAGGCTTTTTATTTCAAACTCTGCCAATAAGGTCAGTGTATGGGAATTGCCTCTTCACTGCTAAAGATGAAGCTGGTGTTTTGTGGGTACAATTTTATAAAGCTGCCAGCTAAGGACCTGTGAGGTGTCTATCTCTAAGGGAGCTTGTCAATATTCTGAACACATCCAAAAATGAACAGGCGTCCGTTCAAAAATGAATGCGTTCACTGTTCAGAATATTGACAAGCTCCCTAAAATTAGATATTTTCATTTTTTCATCCTCCTTCACAGTTGCGCACCAGGGCCTTCCACGTCACTTTCTATCCGGATTAGAGCCAGTTTGCACTGCTTTTTGAGGGGAATGATGCACAACTTTGCGAGATATCTTCAGTTACTTGGCAAATGTCTTGCAAGCCCTGCAAAAAATGTGCTATAGGAATCCTATAGGAAAGTTCAATAGAATTCTATCGAACTTTAGTCCTATAGAAAAAAAGTTCTATAGAAATTTCTATAGGAAACACTTCCATAGAAAATCTCTATAGAACAGCTCTTGTAGAACTTTTTTTTTTTTTGTTCAAATTTGGCATCTTCAATCCCACCCAAATATGGAAGGCAGCAAAAAAAAGCAACCATGTTATCTTACCCTTCCCAATTTGCATCCCTGTAGCCTAATGGCCAATTGTGTGCTACTCTGACTGGGGCTCGAACCCAGACTCTTTTAATCCATAACACAGTGCTTTAACCAAGTGAGCCATTTGCATTTGAATTGCATTGAGTTGAATTTGAAGGAACTGAGTGCCTTCACTGAAAAGGAACGCCATGTTAGTAATCCTGTTAGGTGACCATGATACATGTATAAAGATGGTGGGAATAAGTCTTAGCAGACCTCAAATTGTATTCAAATTAATTCTAAATCTGCATATAATCTGCAATCACATGCATGTAAATGGAAAGGAATAATTTGATTGAATTTTTTAAATTAATAGAAAAGTTCAAAAGCTCAAACTTTCGACGTAATTCTGTCTTCGTAAGCAAAAGAGGAACACGAGTTTTCCATTATAGCATAATAACGTTGTAATGCCTTACATTTATATTTTTGAATTGCTGCCGAGGAAATGGAAAGAGGTCTTCATATACCGTAACTGAAATACTGCTAGTTTGTGTGATCAGTCAGTCAATCAATGGTCTGATCAGAGAATCAATGAGTTGGTATGTGCCTGGTACCCCATAAGCTTATAAGCACACCTTAAAATTAAAAGGAACAAGATTTCCTTGCTACTTCAGTATACTGGATATCACTGCATATTGCACATTTTCATACCATTAGTCCGGTTTCTCACTTCTAGAACCCGGGTACACATAAGGTAAATTGACCCTTTGACAGAGCATTGCAAGGAGTCATAAGATTTATTTTTATTTAACCCTCATTTAAGATGTCTTTCCCAAAAGCACCCTCAAAATCCATGATAAAAAGCCATGGCGCTACCATCACTGTCCTATACTCAATAAATATGAAATTATAAACTTTGAGGAAAGATGTAAAGTGGTTTGTTTCTGTACATTGCCTGACAGCATCTGACACTGACAACTCCAACCTATAGTTTAGATAGTGCCAACCTATGAGACCTGGGAACTTGGTTTTCAGTTTTGAGTATACTCCATTCTTTTTGCCCACCATTACAGCGGCGCCCTCTGAACAGAATCCCACCAGACATTCTTTAGGAAAAGCATCATCGAGACCATGTTTTTGTAGGCATTTTAGTAACTCAGTAGTGATTCCATCTGCTGTTGTACTTTCTAATTCAAGTAAGTCTAAGAAGAAAGTCAATGGCTCAGAATCACGAACAGATGTTCTAAGGTACTAAACAATTAGGCAAGATTTCTTGCTTAATGAGGTGCTTTCATCCACAATAATTGTGAGCTTCGGCTGGGTCTGTTTACTCGGCGACGGCATTTCAAAAATCTTCAGCGAATGAAGGTAATTTTGGTGACTAGTACGTGGTTTCGTCCGTTTTCATTTTCCAATCGGACAGCTGTCTATTTTTACAGCGAGTTGAGTGACCGTGCTGCAAAAACAGGTGTACGAACTTGTCGCCGAAATTACCTTAATTCGCTGAAGAGTTCTGAAATGCCGTCGCCGAGTGACGGTGCATAGACCTAATTATAATCAAGTTATTTTTCGGTACTGAATGTAGCCCATTATTTTCGCTTTTAGATCGCATGGGGGAGAGAAGCCGTGTCTTCAATTGCCACTTGATTATTCTTGAATTGGAAAACGTGTTGATAAAGGAAAACCATCTAGAATTAGCCAGGACTAATTATTTTCAATAAAGGGAGGGATATTAGCCCCGGAATTTTCAGGTCTAACGACGCGCCTGCCCCTGTCCCAACTTTTTTGAGACCTGTGGCAGCCATCAAATTTGAAATGAGCTCATTTTGTGGATAAAATTGTAAAAAAAAAATTCAGTTTCAACATTTGCTTTGTTATCTCTGTTCTACTGTGAATAAAATACTGGCTGGTGTGATTTGAAAGTCATTGCGTTTTGATTTTATTGACAATTTACACTTTGTCCCAACTATTTTGGAATTGGGGTTGTAGATGTAGCTTATATTTGCGACAATAATGGAGGTGAACTACCATTGGCATTACAATGAACGCGCCTTTCTCCCCACCCATTGCCCAGCATCAGGTCAAATAAAACACCATCATATTTGCTACAAGGGACAGAAGTAGGAGGTCAGCTGCAGATTAGCAAATTCCAAGGTCCGGAGAGGTCTCCGAGCAGCACTGCTAAGCGTAAGTGTTTCCAATTTGCTCACGCGTGCCCATGAGCTGGAAAGAAGTACGATGTTGTTCTTTAATTTTAACTGTGTTCCTCCTTGGTGAGGGCAACAGTATTGCCTACGCTCCCGTGCTTTTGTGCATATCCAGCAAAAGATTTATGTACCGATATATTCATTCTTAGACGGTCAATGGAAGTTTGGAGATCCGGAGATATTAAAGATTTGCGTTTGAAAATCGCTTAATATCAAGTACACACGCGTATGAAGTTAGGTCCAGAATTGTCACTCTTGTGAGTTTTGGCTTAGCATTATTTAGAGAAGTCTTTTATCATATTAATAACAATGCAAACTGTGACCTATGTATTTTCAAGACATGCCAGAGACATTGCGAAGACGGAATGCTTTAAAAGTAATTGTCATAGGAAAAGTTTACATTGGCCTTATGCGATTTGCTACCGAATGCCCATGTGTTTGGATGGCAGTTTATTTCCGAGATCTTGCTGCATATGGTATTTTAATTAAAATTCTATCAAATTGTAAGGATGAAAAACATTTGACGATTTTTCGCACCGGCTAACAGGTCGGCTTTTGAAAAACACACTTTTACCCCTGTAATGCGAAATATTACAAATATCGCCAAGATTGGATACTTCAGCACGGCGCAAAAATTGAGAAAACGCTTGTCGAATCTCTGTTGCTCATTACCGAACAATCATAGTATTAATGAATGTTTCCAGAATGCGATCTCGCGGATGATTTTCTTTGCCAAGTTCATTTTTTCCCCACTTATGTATAATATTAGTTCCTAACCAACACTTGACCATACAGGGAGCTCACGACACCATTAGTTACATATTAGCGCAGCTGTCCACGTACTGAAGGTGCTGAAATATTTGGTGTGTCGATTTGATGATTTCTGACCTGGCTGCTTGCGAGGGATAAAGTGCTATTACCGTGGCTCCTAACAGAAAGAAAATTAATAAAAGACGATTAATTAAATAGAACACATTAATTGTTAAAGTTAATTCGATTACCCAGTAGCGTAAAGTGCATTGCAAGATTTTTGTGAGCAGAAAAATATCTTAAATAATGTGGGTTATATTAGTTTTTTAATCTCCTGGCAGACACAGGCACTCTAATAAAGTACATCATCAATTCAAGTAAAATTACTGGTCAATGGGATGCCTTTGCAGAGGTTGGGTCTGCTCTTATAAAGTGTAAAGAATTTATTTAAAATCTATCCTTCAGAAAATACAAAGGAAATTTTGCAACAAATGATATGGTTCAATGCTAATATCTTGATGGGTAAGAAATTTATTTTTTGGGAAAGTGTTTGATTCTGGCATTATTTTTATAAATGATATTGAAAATAATGAGGGTAAATTAATGTCTTATGAAGAGTTCATTGATATGTATGGCAATGTTTGCCCTTCACAAAAGTTCAATCAATTGGTTGCGGCCATATCACTGAAATGGAAAAGAGGAATTATTAAAGGAAGTAGCAAGGAGCTTGTCTTTTCGACCATATATGAAAATTTTTCAATGGATTGAAAAAACGAGCATAAATAGAATGATGTATAAGTTTCATCTTGAATCAAGAAAACTGATGCTCAATCCTCACAATATTCTAGATTCTTGGGAGTATATGCTAGATTTTCAGATTCCATGGAATCAGGTTTTCAATTTAATTTACAAAATAATTGATTCATCAATAAGATTATTTCAGTTTAAATTAATATATACATTTTTGGCCACTAAAAAGATGCTTCATATTTGGGGAATTGAGGGGTCTAACTTGTGTTGATTCTGTCGCGAGGAGGTTGAGTCAGTGGAACATTTATTTTGGTACTGCCTCTGTGTAGCTCTGTTTTGGACAGGGGTTCAGGGGTGGCTGGCTTTATATTCTAGTAATTTTACACTAGATTTGCCCACTATACTTCTGGGCAGTCTAACAAATGACTCCGAAAAAATAGTCAATATTATAATACTTCTTGGGAACATTTTCATTTTTAAATCAAAATCTGTGAAAGCTTTGAGGACAGAGAGATTCAAACTCTTTGTAAAACATCACAGTAAAATTGAATGCATTATGGCACATGAAAACAGTAGGTTAAGTGTGTATAAGGATAGATGGAGGGTGCTGAGAGTAGCAGAAGAACGGGAATGAAAATAACAAATAAATTGTATAAGTCTATTGATATCAGATGTGTTTGTGTTTGTGTGCATGTTTATATGTTAAAAGATGAGTATATATGTATAAATATAATTATGATCGATGTATGTAATGGTGCATATATGCTTATAATTCTCATTTCAATTTATTCATTTTTGTATTTATTTATATTCTAACTCATGTCATTGTCCTTTCACTGTAGCATTTGTATATATGGGTGTAAGGTGCAGTCATGGAAGTCAAAGGGTGGGTGTGGGGTCTTTGAGGAATTTATTGTAATTGAATGAATTCAGTAGACCCCTAAAATGGGGGAGGGGTTGGTGGAGGGATTAGAAAAGAAAAAAAATGTATACACAATTTTATAATGCCACCGAAACTGATGCGTCACCTGGTCACACAAAACTCATAACATGCTGCAACATGAATGAGGTTGGGTCAGAAATCAGAAATCCATGCGTCCATCATGCCTAGTGCCACCCTGCGTTTTTGACAAACAATTCTTGTGTTCAACATTAGTGTTGCTGAGGATAAGAAGCACAACTGAGACACCAAATGTTAATTTCAAAGTGTTTACTGCTTACTTCATTGCAGACAGTTAGCAGATCAGATATAGCCTTGGTGTCCTGTGGCGGTTACCAAGCGTGTCGTAAGTGTTTGTTGTAAGACGCAAACTTAGGACAAGCGCTGAGACATCTAATAAATAACTGCCGTTTCACCAAAAACCCTTATAAATTAATACCGTAAAATCCATTATCTTAAAAGATATGTCTTAGGACATGTCTAAATGACATACACAAACATCTAGCGTGAAGTCCTGACTGGTGTCTCCAACTTCCGGAGGTCAAATCTGGAGTGGCAAATAGTCAATTTTGGATGGTGTAATGCTTGTATGTATGCATGCATGAGCAGTTTATATAAGCCTATACAAGAATATATAAATAAACATTAGTATCGCGTATGAGCGGAACTAAGACAGCTACATATAACACACAAAAAAGCAAAGAGGTGGTCTTTCTATGAAGTATAGCAAAAAAAAAAAAAACCCAGCATCCTGGCGCAGTCTTGAAAGAACAGGTGCCAAACATCAGAGGGTATGTTAAATTCTTCTGTAAAAACATGACTGACATCAGTATAACTGATGTTTGGCGACATGCTGAATCGAGCTAAGGAAAGGACTACAAAATTGTCTCTGTTTGACCAATTAGTCTAATCCATGCCTATCTACATTTACTTTGCTCAATCAGTTATCAAACAGTAGATCTGCTTATTTAATAAGCTGAATGAGTAGTCTCAATTTATAAAAGATACCATGTTTGATTATCGCATTTTGAAAATTAAATGGCCAGAGAATGGCACAGTTTTGCAAGAATGTGATTGCACGATTTTTTGTGGGCTTACATTTGGCCATTTCGTGCGATTGCAATAATTTATATCTCAATGTCAGGTTTCTTTTGTTATACAGAATGTTTTCCACCTATATGCCTAAAATCCACGGCGATCTTAAAATGAATCTCTTTGTTTAATTAATCTGTAATAATCTCCTAAAAATGCTGCAATGAGAGATGAAATTCAGAGTTGGGATGTGGCAATGTTAAACCACGATTTTTTAAAAGCGTGACCACTTGCCGCCGTGGGGTATGTAGACAGTTGCGTGCAATTTCTTGAAATATACATACTTGAAGTGGTCTCACTGTAGCATTTTTAGGAGATTATTAAAGATTAATTAAAAAAAAGATTTGTTTTAAGATCGCCGCACCACACTTAAGTCACCTCCCACCACACGTAGGTTTCTGTCATAATTCCGTGTCCCTAACTTGTGTTGATGCTATGGCTCTTTTCACTATTGATAGCCATTGCACCAATTTGTCTTACGACACAGCACTTAGGACAAGGCTTGTCGTAAGTCATCGTTGGTGCAACCCATTTTCGTGCGTAACTTTAGGACAGCACTTAGGACGGTTGGTGCAACCGGCCCTGATCTCAACATCACTGAAGGTGTTGGCATTACCTGGAGAGCCTGAAGCAAGTATGACTTTGCAGAGGAGTCTACAGAAAGAACTGTATGACAAAGTTGTCTGATTTGCTTAGGAAAAAGCAAAAAGCTAATCATCATATGAAACATAACAGGACAGTGTATACACACACACACACACACACACACGTGCGTCCGCGTCTTGTCACCTTAATTGTTCTCCCCATTCGGCAGTCCTGTAAGTTTCTTGGCGTTATCTTGCTATATTAATTAATTATTATCTTGCTTCATTCCTGCTCCCCTTGTTACCCTCTGTGATTCCCAATTCTCTTGTTGATTGGTTTCCTGTATATTTAAGTTTCAAGTCTGGAGTCATTTGTTGCTGGACTGTTCTGCCTGTCTGGAAATATTCCTGCCACCCAGCTCTTTGACTTGGGTTTAGTGCCCTCTGTCTTTGGTGCTGCAAGAGAAACACTTTAATGCAACAGGTACTTTATTAGGGACAGCCTCTCCCTGCTCCTTGGTCTTCGAGAGACAGACTCTCCTCTTCTGCACAGCCCTGCCACCCCCAGTGGATGCCTTGCCCTGCATGCTCGCTGTGCATCTTTGCACCACCTGACCTCTGACCCTGACTGTTTTATGAAATCAGCTTGAAATGCCCCCCATTCTGTGCCCAGTTTGCTGATTGCCTGTCAGGACCCATCACTTTGGTACTAGTCTGTGCACTTGTTGAGAATTGCCCTGTGATCTAAATTGTTCATTAAAAGCCCTAAGCTATTTTCTGCTGGTCTGTGCTTAGTTCCTTTGTTCCTTGATTCTTCTGAGGATACTCAGATCAAAATAAAATATTTCAGTTGTACTTTTTTAAAGAATGTACAAGAGTAGACCTTTAGTACATAAATGAACTTTGTGCTTTTTTGACACCATCTAGTATACTTAAGTGTACTCAAGGAGGATAGGAAGCTTGTTTGAATTAACTAAATGACAATAAGGACTTGAAGGAAACTGCCACTATAGCCGCGAGTTGCATTTAACAAAAGACAAAATGTTGTATTCATAATGCGGACTAGGTTTGTAGTATGAAAGGGACTTTCAATCCTGCAACTTGCAAGATAAAGCAGTGGGCTTAAATTGTGTGAATTGTTATGAATAATTAAATAAATTAAATTATTGTGAATAATTATGAATTATTGACTATGTTCGTCCCTTTTGGCAGTCATTCAGAGGAAATCCGGTTTCTCCTGATCAGTTCCCCAGTTTTCCCTGTTGTTTTAGGACATTCTTGGCTACTTGAACATAGGCCACACATCTTTTGGGGCAGTCAGAATAATCCGGTCGTCCAGTGGGGCACTGATTGTAGATCTCACTGCAGTGAGAGTTGACATTCATCGGACGTCAACGATGGGGAGGCTGGCGCCTGGAGTGATTATGAGGGTTGTCTCCTTAACTCTCCTAATCACAAGATGGAGCTGAGGAGGGTTGGAGTGGGATCCTCAATTTGACCAGCAAAAAGTCAGAGGAGGATTTCGATTTAGAAGATTTTCTGACTCTGAGTTGGTAATAGAGATGTGAATTCTGAACAGAATTGAGGAATTAGAAGCTGCCCTACAGACTTTTGTTTGCCTCTAGCGTTCCCCGGAGCTATGCTGATGTCATGGAGGTTTTGGCAATAACAGGCATCTTTACCTATCGCTCATAAGATAAAGAGATCAATCAATTTTCCCTCCCCCAGGGGTTCGTTATACTTGCTGTCAGGGCCTGAGTGCAAGGCCATGCGAGAATATATTCAGGAGGCTCTGGCTAATGGATTTATGCAGCCTTCCATGTCTCCTGCTGGAGCGGGGTTGTTTTTTGTGGGTAAAAAGGATGGCGGTTTGACACCCTGTATTGATTACAGGGGCTTGAATAATATCACCATTAAGAACCGATACCCTCTTCCCATGATGAACTCTGCATTTGAACATCTGCAGGAGGCGTCGTTTTTTACCAAGCTAGACCTCCGGAACGCATATAACTTGGTTCGGATCCGGGAGGGGGACGAGTGGAAAACGGCATTTAATATGCATGACGGGTACTCACAGTATTTGGTTATGCCGTTCGGTTTGGTTAACGCCCCTTCCGTGTTCCAGGCACTTGTCAACGACGTCCTCCGAGAGATGTTGGAGAAATTCGTCTTTGTCTACCTCGATGATATTCTGATTTTTTCTTCAACTCTCTCGGAGCATTAACAACACGTCCAACAAGTGCTTGCGGCCCTCCTCGAAGCCAAACTTTTTGTCAAGGCTGAGAAATGCATTTTTCACGCCAAGACTGTGTCATTCCTTGGTTTCATTGTGTTGGCAGGGTCGGTCCGTATGGATCCGGACAAGGTGGCAGCGGTCAAAAATTGGCCCGTTCACTCCAGAATATGCTTGGTGCAGCGTTTTTTAGGCTTTGCTAATTTTTACAGGAGGTTCAGTCGCAATTTTAGCGCTGTGGCTGCTCCTATCATTGTGCTTACTAGGAAGAATGCCTCTTCGTCGTTCTCAGCCGACAGCAGCAGAGCTGCCTTTCAGGAGTTGAAGAGAGCGTTTTAGCTCTGAAGCCTATCGCCGCATTATGCCCGACCCTACCTCCGTTTTAGGTGAAGGTAGATGCTTCGAGGTAAAGGTGGGTGCCATTTTGTCCCAGCGCTCTCCTCGGGACAATAATTGCATCTCTCTCGCCTACTGGGTCACTGACTGCTGCTGGCGGAGATTACAGCATTGGTGACCAGGGTTGTTCAACGTCAAGTTGGCCTTGGAAGAGTGGGCGCCACTGGTTGGAGGGGAGCTGAACGCCTGTTGTTTGGTCTGGACCAATCACAAAAACCTCCAGTATATCCAGCAGACTAAAAAGCTGATTATGAATTCCGGCTTAGTAGCGGTAGGCCTTATTTTTTCAATGCTTTTGAAACTGCGTTGACTTATTGCCTGAAACTTCTAAAAACGTAAAGCCTGACACTTTATCACGTGTTTATGACCATTCTGGCCATGATCCTCTTCCTGGAGCTATAATTCCGCCAGCTCGATTCTGCGGCTCCGTACTAGCCAGGAGTTGAGTCTGTAGTACTGGGCGTTGCGTTCCAATTCTAGTCCGGGTGAGGCCGCCTGGTTGTTTGTTGTCCTGTGGCGGTTCATTCCTAAGTCCTCAGTGGGGTCACTCTTAACGGCTGGTTATCCGAGGGCTCACACGGACCAAGCAGTTTACAGCTTGACACTTTGGTGGCCAGTATGAAAGAAAGAGACATCTGTTAGTTTGTGGCAGCCTGTAGCACATGTGCATGGAACAAGGAGTTCTCATCTCCCCCTTTGGTCTGGCGCACGCCGTTGCCAGTCCCCAAAGCGTCCTTGAGGCCATGTTACCCTAGACTTTGTGTAGGTCTACTGGCTACAAGAGGCAACATGGTTATTTTGGTGGTAGTAGGTGCTTTTCTAAAACCACCCGCCGTCGCCTAAACTGCGGGGAGGCGGCTCACCTTGTTATTGTGAACCCGTGTGTTCGGCTGCATAGCCAGCCCCAAGAGTGTTGTCTCCGACCGTAGCCATGATTTATGTCTAAATTCTGGCTGGCATTTTGCAACCAGGTAGGGGCCTCCAGCGACTTCCTTTCATCTGGTTTTCACCAAGAGACCAATATGGGCAGACAGAAAAAATTAACCAGTCTTTGGAAAATACACTTTGGTGCTTGCGATAGCCCTACATATTGGAGTTGTTTTTTAGCGTGAGCCTAATATCCCACAATTAGATTGTGCAATTCCTCCCACCCAGGCGCTTACGTTTGAGGCACAGTTGGGTTATCAGCCGCCTCTTTCCTCACGCTGAGAGGGATTTGGAGGTCCCCTCAGTTAATTGTTAATCTGGCGTTGTCGGTCGGTCTGGACCAAGGTTCGGTCGTCTCTCTTATGCTCCGTGCGGAAACAGAAGACCGCCGCCGATAGGAGGCGCCGTTTGGTGCCATCATATTGGGTTGGCCAGAGGGTTTGGCTTTCCACGCGGGACCTTCGCTGAGGAGATCCCGCGGAGATTAGCTCCCTGCTTCATTAGCCCTTTCAGAATAAATGCGGAAGATCCTTGGTCGTCGGTTGCAGCTCCCTAGATCGCCGCGCATCCACCCTTCTTCATTTCTCGGCTCAAAACGGTTAGCACTAGTGTCCGGCGCGATTAAACAAAACCGCCCGCCATGGATATTTGAGGGGCGGTTTACCGTCGTCATCCTTGCGGAGGCGTGTCGGGCATAGGGGTCCAGTTCTTAATAGTCGATTGGGAGGGACCTGGACCTGAGGGGTGGTCTGGGTCCCTTCTCCGAATATCCTGGATCCACACCCTTATCTCAGAGTTCTGCGGTTCTGGTGCAGAGCGTCCGGAGCCGTTCCTTAGGCGAGGTCCTGTCATGGTTTGCGTGGTGTCGTGTGTTGAAGGCTTTCCTTTGTGGCTCTCGGTCCGGGACGATATCAAATTCCTTCTCTATCGGATTCTTTTCCCAGCTGGTTCATCAGGCGTGGGCGGCGCTTTCCCCTAAGTCTATATAAGCCGGATAGCCTCCAACCTCCTTTGCTGGAGTGTCTGATTTCAGTTTTCT
Organism: Gymnothorax javanicus; assembly: GCA_029692085.1. Lineage (NCBI taxonomy): Eukaryota > Metazoa > Chordata > Actinopteri > Anguilliformes > Muraenidae > Gymnothorax > Gymnothorax javanicus. The sequence goes on along the minus strand of CM056193.1, from coordinate 165,366,011 downwards.
CTGCAGCCGAAGTTATCTCTAATGTAAGGATTAAGTAGGCGTGTCGCCCACACGGTATATTTCGCATTTATATTTCTGAGAAATTTCCTTTTGATTCCTTCTCAATCTTTCATTGAATTATTAAAAGCACTAATTTATGGTGCTTAGTCTTTCTCAAGTTCTTGAGTTATTTCCTTCGCTGTCCCTGTTTGTTTTTCCTCTTTCACTTTGCTTCCTGGTTGGTTGCTGGGGCGTCCTTTTTGGAAGCTTACGAGCTGTTCTGTTACCTCATTGTGTTTCTCTCTGTGTGGGTATTTTGATCCTTGCTTGTCTCATTCTCTCCTGCATTTGGCCTCTACTTCTCGTATTACACCCAGTGTCACGCACATGGTCTACCTATGAACCTGGAGGGAGGCAGGGAGTGGGAGGGCGGGCTGTAGGGAGACACAGACACAGGATTAATTCTTGCGATATAAAACACTGAGTGTAGGGAGACACAGGCACGGAATAATTCTTGGGACATGAAACACTGGGTGAATGTTATGGAGAATGGGGAGGAGGAGCCTGACAGCGGATGAAGACAGGATTCTGGAAATGGTGAATTGGTCATTGAACTGGGGGACGAGCTTCCTGCTGCTTCTCCAACCCTGGCAAAAAGCGGCGCCCGACCTGAGCAGATGGGCGGCAACTTCTTTCTCCTCAGACTGTGATAACAGCGGTTGATAACCGAACCCAGCACTGAAAGGAGACATGCCCAATCCAGCACCGCAAGTAGCAATTGTGTACCAACACTACCCAAGTGAACAGTCGAGACAACCTGGTAGGCTTACCTTCAAAAAAGCCACATTGAGTCTTGCCCAGTTCTTTGTCCAGCCTCTCCATCTGATCATTAGTTCCAGGATGAAACCCCGAGCAAAGCCGTGGGGTCATGCCCACTGAGGTACAGAGGGCCTTCCAAAACTGGCTGAAAAACTGAGGGTCACAATCTGACAAAACCCTCTGAGGCTCTTATGAAGATGCACAACATGTTGCAGGAGTGGTTGTGGCACAAAATGGGCTGATTTTTAGAAGCAGTCAATGATGGTAAGGATGACTGTATTCCCATTTGATGGTGCTGAGCCTGTAACGAAGTTAATTGCAATGCATGCACATAGTTTATGGGGAACTTCTAAGGGCTGCAACAGACCACAGGGGCATTAGTTACTTGACTTAGAGCAGGCCCACACATTACAGGCTGTGACGAAGGACCAGATATCTCTGGCTAGGGATGGCTACCAGAAGAGCTGACGCATCAGGGTGAGTAAGTGAAAGAGTCCAGGATGGCATGCTAGTTGAGATCCATGGACCTGGTGAGGACCTTGCCTCTCACTCTTACGGGGACTAAGAGTGGACTTGGGGGAGTGTCCGTGCAGAGGGACAGGACCGCAGCACGTCTTCGACCTCACCCTCAACTTGTAGCTCGGTGACAAACAGGAGACAGTTACCCGGGAGAATAGTATCAGGAGGTTCTTCCGGGATGGAAGAGTATAATCGTGATATGGAGTCAGGCTTAGTATTTTTCGTATTGGGACAGTATCTTAAGACAAAATTGAATCTTGAAAAGAATAGGGACCAGCGTGCTTTCTTAGGATTTATCCTCTTCACCATAGCGAGGTACTTCAGTTTGGGATGGTCAGTCCAGTTGCGGAAGGGAAGCTGGGACCCCTCCAGCCAGTACCTCCACCCCTTAAAGGCCAGCTTCATGGCCAACAGCTCCCGGTTACCGATGGTGTAATTCCTTTCTGCAGGAGACAAGCAACACGAGGAACAGGCACAGGGATGAAATTTACCAGAGAGGACAGCTCCAGCTCCCACATTGGAGGCGTTGACTTCAACAGTGAACTGGAGCTTGGGATCTGGAAGATTAAGCACAGGAGCGGTGGTAAACAGCCTCAATAATTAGTCAAAGGAGGAGGCTGCCTGGGCGCTGCAGGCAAAGGGGACTTTACGGTTGTCAGTTTAGTTAAGGGAGCAGCAACACTGGAGTACCCTTGGACAAATCAGCAGTAGAAACTGGCAAAACCCAGGAATCTTTGCAGCTTCATTCGGTCTTTTGACCTGGCTAATTCAATACTGCTTGCACCTTCCAGTGATCCATTTGCATGGTGCCCTGCATCACCACAAACCCCAGGAAGGAGACTGTAGTGCTGTGAAACACAGCTGGGGAGTTCGCCATCCAAAATGGTATCACAAGGTAGTGGCTCAGGGGCATGTTAAACGCCATCTTCCACTCATCTCCTTACCGTACACTAGATGTTAGGTATTGTGCAAGTCTAGCTTGGTGAAGATTTGGCAGCCCTGGAGAGTGGAAACGGCTGAATCCATCAAAGGTGAAGGCAAAAAAGTCTTTATTGTTACTGTATCAATCTCATGTCATCAATGGAGGGACACAGAGACCCATCTTTCTTGTCCATGAAGGAGAAACAAGCTGCGGCTTTCGCCAAAGAGGCCCAAATTATTCTGGATGCCAGGGACTGACTTATGTACTCCTGCATAGCTCAGGACTGCTGGTTGGTTTGGGAGTACAGCTGACCTCTGGGGGGCATAGCTCCAGGCAGTAAGTCAATGGCACAATGATACTGCCTGTGGGGCGAAAGTGATGTCACTCTTGCCTTAGTGAATGCCATGTTAAGTTTGTGATAGATGGCAGGAAAGTCTTTCAGATCTGGCGGCTCCTCTTGATGGTCAGCGGATTGAGGCACAACCTTGGCAGGTGGCAGCATGAAGACTGCACAGAGAACAAGAGTAGCCCCACTCCAATATGGGTCAGGAATTCCAGTGGCTCGAGGTTTATGATGTTCTAACCAGGGTCTCTCCAACACCACCTGGGCATGCGGTGACTCCATGATGAGAAAGGCCAATTCTTCTACATGGTTACCAGAGGTCAGCATGTGCACTAATTGACTGATTTCAGTGATGTCAGGAAGAGCAGTCCCAGTCAACCCCTGGGACTGGAGGGGAACTGGCAGTGGCTTGGTTGGAATCTTTAGGCTTGGGCTGGACGATATGGCCAAAATTTTTATTACAATGTATATCTTAAATGCGGTCAGAAGAATGTAATTCCGATATCAATATGAACAATAAAAAAGCCACAGAAAAATAGTCAAGAATGCCCACAACGGATGCCTGTTCCCAAAAACTTCTGAAAAATGAATTTGGCAACTCTAGGAAACCTCCTCCTATGAAATTACATAATATGTTAGAAATAAATATAGTACAAATAAATCAATGTTAACCTTTTATTTGTATTCAGCTGTCATACACAAACAACAAACATGAAATCACCGTCAAATAAACATAAAGCTCTCGGCTTTGTCGATATCAATATCTTTTAACTAACTTTAAACGACAACATAGACTGATTTTATTCTTATGTTGATAGATTGAAACAAAAGTGCTTCAGCCAGGATAAAGAATATGAAAAGTGCGCAGGGTTGCTGCAGAATACAGAAAAATCAATCTTTCCACTCTTTTTAACTATTTTGTCTGCTTTACTGTCACTTGTGGAAGCTTGTTCAGTCACATTTGTATTGCACACAGGGGTACTCATTTTGCAGGTAAAACTTGCTGCATTTGAGACATTAGAGCCTACCTTACTACCGCTGAGCAGTGGCTGCGTGTCGGCAGTGTACGTCATCATGCATCACAGCATTTTCATCACCTCTTACGTAATATTACATGGTAGCAACAGCACTTAGATGGGTACAAACAAAAATGCAGAAGGACGCCTTAGCTTATTCAGTATTGTTATTCTTTTCAGAGGAGCACGCGGTCAAATCTGGACAAACGCCTGACGTTATATAGCCATCTTGCCAGCTAATAGTTATGGAAAATCTCTGCAAATAATCATCATATATAAGCAATGTGATTTGGTTTTTGTCCTAACTTCACTGGCCAGCTGTAACAGCCATTGCAGTTGAGCCAGCTAGCAAGCTAGCTAACGTCCCAAAAATCTGAGAAAGCAGTTGAGAAGCACGAAATGATGAAGATACAACACCACTAGGAACTCTCAACATTGAAAGCACAAGTGCAAGCGACTATGAGGGATAGAAGTCGCTAAGTTATGGAGAGTTTCTCTTTGTATGCGGCATTCAACATTGCACGTGTTTTTGTTTATAGCCGATATGGTGCATCTCCATAGTGATCATTAGGCTATGATGTCACACTAATCTTCCCCTGTTCTGCTCTTTCTGCTCGGCTTGAATGCAATGAACAGACGGCAGCGCCCTGTAATGAATATCAGTTAGTGACAGATGCTCTAAATAATATATATTGAAATAACTTAAGATGTGTTTAAAAATCAGATCACCATATTTGAAACATTTTCTTCTGCGATATATATTGATAATGAATTATTGTCCAGCCCTACGTTTGGTGCTGAATGAGACCAGGATGGATAAAATTCCCATTCATGGGGAAGTCAATCAAAGCCTATATGGTAACTGGGCGACCTTGCCAGTTTAGACCAACAGGAACGAGAGGAGGGACTTATGAGACAGCAGTTCTCTACAGCCCCTTTCTTACTTATGCGGCGGACCAAAGAGGTTGTCGATTATGCCAGGTGTAGCCACTAAGTAACGATTACACCAAATGTGACTGCTGAAATAGGCAATTGGCTAAGCGGTCCAATTTCACGCTCTTATAGCGCAAGTGTCCAGAATGAACGGGACCAGAGGCTGATGTACAAAGGGTTAAAAACAAGTTTATTACCCCACCCCGCCCGAAGGGGGAGGGCAAGGGGTATTGTGTTTGGTTCGGTTTGTTTGTTTCTTTGTTTCTTTGTTTGCTTGTTAACACTTTAGCAGCAAAACTAATGGTCAGATTCACCCCAAATTGGGTTTAGGGATTGCCACTGACCCAGAATAGATGCCTATTGAATTTAGGAAAAGCAGGTCAAAGTATGTGCGAGGGGCGGGGTTGTACCTGGCACCACTTGTTTATACTGAGTGCATATCGAGGCGCTAGAATAAATAGATAAACATCTCTTGCTCAATAGGCTTAAAAACATGATGCTTCACTAAAAGGCTCATGTAAAAATGCTTTGCAGTATGGGACACACCCCTATAACTCTCACAGTCAGATCGGGGTAGGGCAATGAGCAAAATGCACCAAGTAAAAAATACTCGCCAATCCAATGAGCAAATCCACATCAATCAGATTGCATGTATAGACACCCAAAAATCCATACGAAATCACAACCAAGGTATTGCATGGAACACAAGCTAATCACTCGCGCCGCGCCCGGTCTGCGAGTCAGAGTTATCACAAGCAGCTAATAATAATAACAGCACAATATGTAAGGTCCCAGCCGTCAGCCTCACCAGTGGTCTAATTTAAAGAAACTAATGCATAAGCCCATGACTGGTATAATACCAACGAGGCAGCAATGCGCCACTCTGCCAATCTGGACAATTTAAAGAGACTAACACAAAGGCCAACAACCCTGCAGCCTACTTGCCAGCTGATAGTAATCACTTTGATCACAATAATTAAAAGAAACTATTACAGGCCCCAAGTAACGATGCCTCAGGATCAATAGGCCGATACACCCATAAAAGCACTTTAAAGAGACTAATGATTACGTTCACCCCTGCACGGCCCTGTAGCAGGAGCACCAATTCTACCAAACCACTCCCCCAATAAGGCAATTTAAAGAAACTACGTCAGCAACGGCCAACACATGTATCCCAACTTCACCATAGGCCCAGCATGTTCCTACAATTTTGCGTTTCTTCCAAACCAGCAATACAAAACAATGGGGAAAAGCAATAAACCATAAACCAAATGGGAAATCAGTGGGAGAAAACACTGGGAAAAACCCTGGAAAAACGCTGGGAAAAAACAGTGGCAAGCTATTTAACAACTTGCAGGAAAAAAACCACCACAAACATTAGATACTTCACAATCTAAAACGAAGCACCAATACCTCACATGCAGAACTAATTTGTTGTAATTGCGCTTCCAAAACGTGTACCCATGATAGCAAGTTTGTACCTGCAGTTGCCTCTTCTACTACCACACTCCACATGCGTGCAAACTATAAATACAAATTACACACTCAGGCGACCCAACCCAACAGGGGAAAATATCGCAAATTACCAGCACTATTGCTTTTAAATAAGAGCTTCCAAATGCTTGCGTTGTTTACAATGCATTCACCTGTTCAGCAGCATACATGTGGCTCTGGCAGACTGTTACACAGTAAAACTCTGTAGAGTGGGGAAATACACAATTAACGAAATATCCCCGAATTCCGTCAACCAGCGTTTTACAATTGATACCAGCAAGTCAAAGTATTGTTCAATTACATTTCAAAAATGAATTAAAACCTACCGAAATGTAAAAGCCACACATGCCTATGGACCACATCGGAGTTAGCTTTAATACCCATTATCCATTGCGTGTCACGTCACGCATTTTCGGCTGGGGGCATAAACTCCACTGTATCTCATATAGATTTCCATTGACAGCCAGCCACACAATGTTCATTCCTACCAGTTATATGCGATATTAACACACTTTTGTCAGAAGTTGCAGAGCAAAACGACATGGAAAGTACGCGATTTGGTGGTGTTTGTTTTATAAACTTTCAGGAAGTTTAAAAGGTTGAATTATGTGATGAATGAAGAGGCTACATACATTCCCTTTCATTTTCTAATACGACTCTTGGGCTGCAAACCATACAGCAGGATGGGAATGAAAATTATAGTGTATGCAACCAGTGGGGTTTATGTTAAAAATAAATTGTTACAACTGGGCAGAAAAATGGAAAATAACCACTTCATAAAGCAAAGAAGAGTTAATTTTAATGGCCCAACAGAAACCACGATCTCTATGAATCAAGCTCAGATTGAGCTAAAAATCCGAACACATACCAGTTCTGACATCAACCCTGTTGACTGCCTTTACCCAGTCTTGTCTTCACTTGTTGTCAGCTAGGAAGCGTAACATTCAGAATGGTGGAGGGCAATCACATGCACCTTGACTGAACAGGCCAGCATGTTTTAGGCAGATCTTCCTTTTTCCCTTTACGAAGATAGTATGTGACAATTGCCACCCTTGACAGCACACCATGTAGCTGACATCTAATTAAGAGAGAAAAGATAAGCTTTTTATGAATTTCTATATGTACTGCCAGCATGGACAATTTAAAATAAAAGGAAAGAAAAACTTAAACTTTTTTACTTTTAGAAGTGGTTATTTTCCATTTTTTCTGCCAACAGTTGTGACAATTTCTTTTTTAACGTAAGCCCCACTGTTTCCATGCGCTAATATTTTAATTCACATCTGGCTGTATGGTTCGCAGCCCATAGTCGTATTACAAAATGAAAGTGAATGCATGCAGCCTCTTCATTCATCATGTAATTCAACCTTTTAGACTCCCAATAACTTTATAAAACAAACACCACCAAATTGCATACTTTCCCAGTCATTGTTGCTCTGCAACTTCCGACAAAAGTGTGCAAATATCACGTATAAATGGTAGGAATGAACGTTGTGTAGGTGGTTGTCAATGGAAATCTATATGAGATACGGCGGAGTTTATACCCCCAGCCGAAAATGTGTGACGTCACGTGCAATGGATAATGGGTATTGCTAAGCTAACTCCGATGTGGTCCATTACAGCACTATCACAAATGCGAGCTGTTACTCTCCCAATCCACTCATAAAAATGCCATCAAGTCGCCATTAGCTCACGCCCTCTTTATCCTCTCTTGCTCACCCCAGGGTCCTAATGCTATGCCAGTTACCCTTATGTTGCTTGCATCCTTCAAACTGGGCGCACAGCTATGGCAAATGCTGTACTTCCACAATACAGGCAGAGACTCTGCTTTATCCTGTGCAGCCATTCCTCTGGAGGCAGCTTGCGAAGCCGAGCCAAGTCAACAGCCATGGTTACTGGAGGAGCCAGATGGGTAGAAGCTTTGAGTTAAGCATTTTGAGATGCAAGCAGGGAAGGTGCTTGTAACCTTGCCATTTGATCCATTCACCTCTCTTACAGCTTGTTGTCAGTTCTCAGCATCAAGTCAATCGGTTTGTTCAATTCTGGGGATAGGACACAGGTGGATAACTCATCTTGTATTTGCCCCACTAAGGTGAACAGGTAGATATCATATAGGGCTGGGACATCCCAGAGGATGAAAATAGCCAAGATGCGGAAGTCAATAGAGTAATATGACACTGACAGGTTGCAATGACGCAGCTGGAGCAGCTGGCGGTCAGTGGCATGACTGGATTGGGAACGGTCAAACATCTTCATCTCTGCAGCAAAAGCAGCGAATGATGATACTGCAAGATGACCCATCTTCCAGCAGGCAGCAGCCCAATCCCTGGCACGTCCAGAGAGGCGAGTAATGACAAATGCCAGTCTGGAACACTCAGTGAGGAAGGACCCTGATTAGGACTGGAAGCTTGTTCTTGATGGCTAAACTGACAGGCAGGCATGAGCTGGGTTAACTTGAACTCAGTGGCCGTCCTTGACTCTGATTGACAAAGGAAGCTTGTTCGAATAAACTCAATGACAATAAAGACTTTAGAGAAACTGTGGTCACTAAAGTTCTAGTTGCATTAGATGAAGACAAAGAATTTCTAAAGATTATTTTTTTGGGAATTTTTCCTTTATTCGATAGTTATACAGTGTAGAGAGACAGGAAAGTTGGGGAGAAGCATGGGAGAAGACATGCAGCAAATGACCCGTGCCAGATTCGAACCCAGGTGACTGCGGTAAGGACACACACCCTTTATGGTACGCGCACTTAGACCGATGAGCCACCGGGGCGCCCAAAGACAAAGAATTTCTATTTACAATACTGACTGGGTTTGTACGAATGCGACTATACGGTTGTGCTCAAAAGTTTGCACACCCTGGCTGAATTTGTAAAATAAGTAACATTTTTTTAAAGAAAACATGAATGGCCGGGCAAAACACATTTTGTTTTATTACCCCGCCCCGCCCGAAGAGGGAGGGCAAGGGGTATTTTTTTGGTTCGGTTTGTTTGTGTGTGTGTTTGTTACTTGCCAGAATCTCGGATTCCGCAAGTATATTACTCTGTTCGTTTGTTTGTGGGTTTATTTGTTTGTTTGCACTGTGGTGTCCACAGTTTCAGCTCAATTTAGCTCATATTTCATTATCAACATAGGACAAGCACTGGGCAGGCACTGCACTATTTTGGTGAATCTAGGTCAAAGGTCAAGGTCAAGGTCACACAAAAGGTCAAAAACACATAAGAAGCCATATCTTCGGTTCTAATCATCATAGAGACTTCAAACCAAGTGCATATTGTTCATAAACGAAAGGTCTAACTTACTTGACCTAGGAATCTAGGTCAAACATCAAGGTCAAGGTCACACAAAAGTTCAAAAACACATAAGAAGCCATATCTTTGGTTCTAATCGTCGTACAGACTTCAAACCAAGTGCATATTGTTGGTACACGAAAGGTCTATCTTACTTGACCTTGGTACCGCACTATTTTGGTGAATCTAGATCAAAGGTCAAGGTCAAGGTGACACAAAAGGTCAAAAAACACACAAGAGGCCATATCTCTGGTTCTTATCGTCGTAAAGACCTCAAACCAAGTGCATATTGTTCATAAACAAAAGATCTATCTTACTTGACCTAGGAATCTAGGTCAAAGGTCAAGGTCAAGGTCACACAAAAGGTCAAAAACACATAAGAAGCCATATCTTACATTCTAATCGTTGTAGAGACTTCAAACCAAGTGCATATTGTTCATAAACTAAAGGTCTATTTACTTGACCTAGGTACTGAACTATTTTGGTGAATCTACATCAAAGGTCAAGGTCACACAAAATGTCAAAAACACATAAGTGGCCATAGCTTTGCTGCTAATCGGTGTACGCACTTCAAACCAAGTGCATAATTTGTTGATAAACTCAAGGCCTGCGTTACCTAACCTAAGCACTGCACTATTTTGGTAAATCTAGGTCAAAAGTCGAGGTCACCTAAGCAGCGCTTTATTTTAGTTTCTTTTTTGGTCTGTCTGTCTTTCTGTCTGTCTGTTTGTGTGCACTATACAGGCCACAATTTTCACATTATCTTCACCAAACTTGGTGACAACATTGACTAGCCTTGTGGATAGAGACCGGTCTCTTTTCGAGGCCAAAGGTCAAAAGTCAAGGTCAAGCTCACCTGAAAGGTCCAAAACACATTTTGGTTCATAATGTCGCTACTACTACAGCTAGACACTTGAAACCAACTCCATTCCGTTCATTCTGTTTCTGAGATCTGTGCATGATTCCGGCAATTCGTCATTCTATGAATGACCTTTCATTTCTTTGTTTGTTAACACTTTAGCAGCAAAACTAATGGCCAGATTCACCCCAAATTGGGTTTAGGGATTGCCACTGACCCAGAATAGATGCCTACTGAATTTAGGAAAAGTAGGTCAAAGTATGCGCGAGGGGCAGGGTTTGTTGTGACTGGCACCACTTGTTTCTTATTGGATTCATATCCAACTGTAGGTCATGTAGAACGGCACAATCATCAACTCAAACGGGAAAAAATTTAAATGAACCCTGTTCAAAAGTGTGCATACCCTTCATTTTTAATACTGTGTATTGCCCCCTTTAGCCTCAATAACAGTGTGCAGTCTTTTGTGATAGTTGTCAATGAGGCCCCTAATTCTCTCAGGTGGGATGGCTGCCCATTCTTCCTTGCAAAATGCCTCCAGCTCCTGCAAATTCTTTGGTCATCTTGCATTAACTGCATGTTTGAGATCTCCCCAAAGCGGCTCGATGATATTGAGGTCAGGAGACTGTGATGGCAACTCCTGAACCTTCACCTTTCTCTTCTGTAACCACTGGAGGGTAAACTTGGCCTTTTGCTTAGGATCATTTTCTTGCTGGAAAGTCCAAGTGCATCCCATGCGGAGCTTTTGTACTAAAATATGCAAATTGTCTGCCAGTATTTTCTGATAGCATGCTGAATTCATCTTTAGGGATGGGTACCGTTCACATTTGAACCAATACAGTACCTGTTTTTGGTACCTTTTTTTGTAGTGTGTGTGTAATAACAAAGGTTATCTCATTTATACAAAAAATAAATTCAGAACTTCTGAATTTAACATATTTATTTCTAAATTCAACATCAAACACTTTTGTTTGAAACACATGATCTATCACTGTCACCAACATAGAAAACATCCCAACCTCCCTCTTTCCTTTACACCGTTGATAAAATCGGAGGAGGGGGACAGTAGATTAAATCTGAGGTAATCTGGGAAATAAAACTGAATTGTATTTTACCACTCGAAGTAGAAACAACTACTCAAACATGAACCATTTAGACTAGCCAGCAGTTCTTTTTGTCATTTAGCAATTCAGCATCAAAGAATTGTAATATCACAGACACAAAAACATCCGTATTTCCCTCCATTTTCCTATCCTCTCTGGAAAAAAGAGCGAGGGGGGAGCAGTGGATTATCTATGGTAATAAAATGGAATGTACATAGTATGTACATACAATCGCCAAATTTTACATCAGAGAATAAAATAAAATACTCTAGCATGAACAAAAACTACTTACCAGTTCTTTTTGCTATGCAAAATAAACCCCATCCTAGTTATCTCCCTCTCTGGGTAAAATGGGCGAGAGGCAAGTAAATTAAAAACAAATGAAAAATGGAGAATGAAAGAATGAGACAGGCGGACCTGTCGATCAAAAAAAAAGACTGTAACGTTAACCTTCGAATACAACAAAACTCACGACTAGCTGATAACGAGTAAGAGCCAGTGTCGACAGGAAGCCTTGTCTTGGGGTGGAGGTGTGTTATGGTTCTGCCTCGTGTGCTGTCTTGTCATTGTGCTTATTACTTTTATATTTGTACTTCTGGTTTTTCTCCCGTGCCTCACTCTCTTGATTTATTTTTTCAGCTTTTATTTCCGCCATCTGAGGATTGATTCACTCTTGCTCAAACTCCTGTGATGTCGTTTGACAGCCTTCAGCATGCCTGCGTCTCATTGTCCAATCACGTTTCCTCATTCGGAATTGGCTGTGGTATTTCATTCATTACTTCCACCTGTACTTAATTCTGGGTCTCGCTAAACTCTGAGTGAATGCGTTCTCTGATAGGATCATTACTAACGCGTACTAACCAGCTCTTATTTGAGGGTGACTGTATATATTTTATCATGTAGTATTAACCATAATTAACTCATTAGCGTGCGCGAGCGTTTCTAGCTTTTGTAATTTCTTCTTAAACTTTCCCTGATTAACTACGTTTAAAGCTATGCTTTCCTTCGCTTCTCTCGTGGAGTTTTTATACTTGTCACGTTTAGATTACCTCAATCTAAACCGTCTAGTTTGATTGATTGTCTCAGCGTCTTGTCTCGAGTCATTATTGTTAACCCGGTTCATGTGAATGTGTTTATTAAACCCATGTGTTTCTGTTTCTTTCTGAGATTGCCTTCCGAGTCCCCGCCTCCTCCCGTGTGTATTTCTGTGGGCAGGATGGAAGAAATCCTCAGACGGAACTTTGTCTGCCTTGCGCTACATTGTGAAATCTCAGCTTCTGTGCCTTCCCGAGTATTTCCTTTGTGCAGTTCCCGAGCCTTGTGTTTTTGCTGCGCCCACGTCTTGTCTCCCTTTTGTCTAAGTCTCCCAGTGTTTCCGTCAGTTAGTTAGGTTAAGTTTTTGTTTTCTAGTTTAGCCACTCATTGAGTGTGTACCTTTGTTTCCCCCTGCCTTGGGCAGTGTACCTTAGTTTTTCCCATTTGTTCAGTGCATGTGCACAGTGTTTTGTTTCTGGCCTGATTGCCTGCTTTCTCCTTTAGTGTTTGGTGTTTCAATAAACTCATTGTTCCTGCATCTGGTGTCCCCCCGACCCCTTCTTGACAGAAGTGCATGTAACCTCATTTTCCGAGCGCTCCTCACCAGCACTTATTGGTGCCAAATTACAAAAACTGTCTTCCTAGCACTTCCGCAATCCATTGTTTCTAACGTCATATCTCTGTCGTTTAATGTTACATTACCTTAGAGAGGTTAGCTAATACAATGAAAAGAAATTGTGTATAGTTTCAGAGACTGAGCAAATAAATGTTAATTTCCGCAAAACGTAATTCGAACCATATACAGTCGCAGATGGTCTGATGTAACCAATGTCCTAAAGTATACTGAACAAAAATATAAACGCAACAGTTTAGTCCTTTCAAAATTCCACATAATTATTTCTGAGGTTGGCTTAGTTGGGTTTATTTATGTGACCAATGTTGTGTGCCACTGGTCTGTGTGCATTTCAGTCACCTTCTCCATATCATTGTCAAGTTCATACCCTTTGTCAAAATTGGCCTGTCAGACAGGTGGGGCCTGATCCAGAGCTACTGAAATCAGGTACAGTCAGCCCAGGCACATCCTGTACTCTGGTCAATAAAAGGCCACCTCAAAAGTCCCAGCTCTGTCATTGTTCAAAATGCCATCAATGACTCGAGCCATCAGGGATGCATGAATGTTTCTCAGGGATGATGAAAGGGCTCTTAATGTCCATGTTTCAATGATAAGTCGTATAAAACACCTTTTTGAGGAATGAGGCAAGACAGCAGACTGCCCACATGCATCACGACTGTGTGTGACAACCCCCACCCAAGACCGCCATATCTGGATTCTCCATCTCTGTGATCGTTTGAGACCAGTAACTCTCACTGCAGATGAGACAGCTGGTCCCCACCATCACCCCATTTTTGCCAAAACCGCGAAAAATAATCTCCAGGAAGTCCATTTCTTTACGTCTTTTGCCCTTTGTGGATTGGACCTCTCCTCAGCTCGATACTAAAGTTGGTTCGACTGAGTGAATAGACACGTTTGATGGCCTATGGCACAATGGAGGACTGTTTTCTTTACAGACAAGTCACGTTTCCAACTTCACAGAGCGGATGGACGGGGGATTGTTATGCTGACATCAATGTGGTGCGCATGGTGGCACATGGTGGTGGAGTGCTGGTTTGGGTGGGAATATTCCAAGGACATTGCACCCAACTGCAGTTCATGAACAGCAACTTGAATGCAGTGTGATTTCACGATGAGATGCTGCTGCCTATCGTCCTACCATTCATCCATCAAAACAATAACCATCCAGCATGACCATGCCAGACCCAAGTCACCGTGTATGCACAGAATTCCTCGAGCCTGAAAACATTTGTGTGCTTGAATGGCTGGCTTATTCCTAGGATTTGTCCCCCTTCCAGCATCTTTGGGATGTCCACAAGCAACAAGTTTGTCATTGGTTCCCATTTTCGGCCAATAGCCGTCAACTCCGCACAGCTCTTGAAGAGAAGTGGGAACATGTCCCCCAAGTCACCATTGACCATTTGTTACAGTCCACACAGCAGAGATGTGTAGCAGTGCAGCAGGCCAAAGATGGACATACCCAATATTGATTTGTGAAATTTGGACAATAGACCCCATCCCCTTTATCATCACGCCATCACGAGATTCTTGTTTGTCTTTTTAAATCATTGATCGAAATGTATTGCAATATGGTCATACTATCTGTCAACACTCAATGAAAGTACAATGAGCTTCTGAACATGGTCATATTTCTCACAATAAGAAGTGTTGCGTTTATATTTTTGTACTTTTGTTCAGTGTAGATCGCAACTATGCCTTCGGAAATGTAGCATCTCTGGCATAGACGGATTAAGAGACGTCGGGCCCCTGGGCACAGACATGTGAAAGCCCCCCCACCCCCCCCTCCGGCTGCCCGCGCAGGAAAAGTTGTGTACAAGTAATGGCAACCAAGTTAAAAATCACCAAAACGTCTTCCCAATCTAATGTGAATATACCCAAATTTACTGCCACACAAGAAAACTCTGAACTATTTATACATTAAAATTCTGGCATTTATTTATCGTCCACAATATTTACTTTAATTTTATTCAGTTTTATTCATCATTTTCACTGTCACATGTAACATTCACGAATGAACATTTCAGTTACAGTATTGATCGATTTTGCCACTTTTGCGTTGACATTTCACGCCGTAAAAAATTAACAAATTAAACCGCTCTCAACTACAAATGAGATAAAGTTAAGCCATTTCGATTATTAACAAAAACAAAGCCTAAAAACAATTTACAGCAAGACTGTGTCTATGAGTTTAAATTAACCATTAAATCATCTTACTTTGACCAACTTAACCAAGGCATTTTCTCCTGGTTTTGCGTCGTGCGAAATCATCCACGATATCGTCAAAGTCCAGGCCATTAGTCAGTTTGCTCTCAATTGCCGTGAGAGAAAGCAATTTCAGACGTTTTTGTGTCATCTTCGTCCTCAGCTCATTTTTAATTCTGGATAGCAAAGAGAATGACCGCTCACCTTCGCAATTACTGAGGGGCTGAGTAAGAAACAGCCTTATCTAAAAAAAGATGCTTCCTTGGTTTCTTTTTCTTTTTTAGCTTTCTTTTGGCTGCTCTGCTTAACGTCCATCTGTGCTGCATTTTGAATTTATGTACGTTTCATGCTTGTAAAAGGATTTCACATTTTCACAGATAGACCTTATCGTCACCCCACTCTCTCCAGTGCAAACTTTAATAGCGTCCTCTATCGACCAGTTTCTTTATTCATTAATCTAACGGGAATGTGGGCCCCCATAAAATTGGCCTATGCAAAATATATTTCTTATATTCTTGTAAGAAATCTCACTTGTCCCAGTAACACTGAAACATACTTAACCCCTTATACCCTGCCTTTTCCCTTACGTTTTCCCTTAACAGGATTTAACATAAGATAACACATTTTTTCCTATTGGAGGACAATGACGCACAAATATTCCGTATCTGCTGGTCTCAGCGCTTCCTGAAGCTGCATTGCACTTAAATTGAAAAAAATATTCAAACCCAGTGGGCCATGTTTGTATGGTCACAGCATTACTTCAAATAGAAATATCTACATCAAGTACATATTTTATATACATTTCCCTGTTATTCACATGGACATATTTGGGATTGTCAGAAACCTTTGGATCTCCACTAGAATTTAAAATAGGCCTGAAGTTTCACAAGTTTGAATATAGCCGCTGCATTTGATGGACTCCAATTGGGGGCCTCTCGGGCTTAAAAGGTTAAAGGAGCCTATAATCAAGTGATACGCCACAAAAATAATAAATAAAAGTATAAATTAATGAATCAATTAATCAGGAAATCTCTCTCTCTCACACACACACACACACACACATACACACATGCAGGCCCATGTTATATGATTGAGGGGCCTTCATGGGTCTTTATGAACCTTGACGTTCCAGAAATGCCACATAAACAGCTCATTTGTGTGTGTGTGTGTGTGTGTGTGTGTGTGTGTGTCTGTGTGGCGGAGGGTCCATATCTATGACCATGTGAGAGGCCCCTTGGAGAGAACTTGATCGCACTTGATTTGAACTTGGTCTTTGGATTTCTCCCCACAGAGCTGAAGGGCCCATATTACATGGAGTACCTCTAAAGTCCTGTGGATAAACCAAGGCCATAAACACCCATTTAAAATGCAACATGACTGTTTGTTTCTTGTAATGTCTTCAAAGTGAATTTTTAGGCTATTCCTTCAGTTTGCCAGTAGGACTTTTGTTATTGACAGGAATGATTAGGCCCTTTGACTATGCGACAAGAAATAAAAAGTGAATAGTGGTGACTTTGCGTGGAGGCTCAGGCCTGGGCCCGGTAGGCCCGTTCATTAATCCATCCCTGATCTCCAGTTAAAATAAATGGTAAGCTATGTGTACCTAGCAACAGCTGTTGGGCTGTTGTAGTAAACATTGTAGCAGTAAACATTAAGGTGGACATGAAAATTCCAATGGACTCGTTGCACCGAAACAGAAACGCGTTGTGTAAGTCACGTGACCCCCGAAGTAACCCAGGAAGATTGGTTTGACTCAACTGGAGCACATTTCTTTTCAATAAAACAAGCAAACAAAATTAAAAATACAGAGATAAAGTGTAAAAGGTAAAAAAGAAGAAACTTCCCAGTAATTATTTATACAAAAAACATGCTTCCCTTGCTCCATCAGATCACATGTATAACCGGGACTGGAATGGTAAAGTGTAGATTCCATCCACAAAAAGGACCTCGGTCGACAAAGTTTGGGATCGTAATCCTTCTTAGGTGAGGCGATCCGTCAAATTTCTAATATTCTCACAGATCAAGTTTCAATATAACAAGGAAACACTGGGCTAACAATAGCAAGCGCAGAGTTCCCTCGAACACAGTTTTTTTATTACAAAATATCAAAGGTAAGAAAAAATTTTTGCTCATCTCTGTAGAATGTAAAGTGTATGCCTGCTGTTCTTCGACTGTGGTGTCAATTTAAAATGACATGGCTTATATTGTTGGATTCTGTGGACTTTCTTCTTTCATTTGATGTTTCGGTTGCATGCATAGCACAAATTAAGTAGAAATGCAAGTGATTGAGCCCTGATTTTATGTTGTCCTGTTTTGCTACATGCTTATTTACTTGCTTGGTGCTTGAATTGTGTTCTGTTTAGATGAAAATGGTCATCATGTGCTTTTCGCCGAGTTTATTCCCTTGAAGTGGATATGCCGTATGACAATGTTGCTATTAGGAAATATGCTCTATTTATTATTAGGGGTGCAACGGATCAAAAAACTCACGGTTCGGATCGTATCACCGATTTAAGTCTTGGATCGGATCACTTTTCGAATCAACACAAAAAAAAAAGACCACGCGCCCTTCACGTGAACACGCACAATCAAGCGGTATGACGTGCTGGCATGGGGCGAACATGCAAGCGTTATCGCTTCCTTTAATTAACCCAATACGAACAGCTGCTGAAAGTGCCAAACATCAGCAGTCATGTGAATGCTTCTGGGGGAAAAAAAAACTGAATTAAATGAGAACTTATTGGCGCCGCGTTGAACCGAACTTAGCTGAGGTCTGCAGAATCATCTTCTTTTAACGAATTACTCTCATCCTGTTCCCATTTATTTTGCACGATTATCAATCAAACGGTAAATCTGCTTAATTTATTCCAATCTGTAGATAGCCCAGTGAAGATGGCCTGCTTTTGTCGCATTTATAAACTTAAATAGTCATCGAACAACACAGATTTGCATGAATGCAATTCAAGCTTTTTTTCTCCAGCAGTGCAACCTAATTTATTTTAAGATTGCGCTTCATCAAAATGTTTCCAAAAGAATGGGCTACTTTTGCAGGGAAGCGCAGCTGCACACTATGCCGCAAAGGGATAATAATGTAGGCTTTTAAATTACTAACGCTCTTGCATCAAAGCGTTGGTAATCGAATAATTTAGTAATTGGTTATTATTGCATTGTGAAAGTTCACCTCACAGTATGCATTTAAAGTCAATTCAAATACAAGCTATGCATCAAACTTTAATGTTGTCAAAATCATTTATGGGGTCTTTATTGTCCGGCTTCTGGGAAAGTTGTACGGAGGCTACAATATGAGATTGTATGAACGGCAAGTATCCCGTTAATCAAACAAAATTTAACCTTATCTAAAAAACATCTTCAGCTGAATTTGCTACTTAATATTCTACTAGAATGTAGAATTTCAAGAAAATTCAGTTAATTGCCGTTAATGCGATCTTATAGCCCTTCACTGACGCAAAGCTTTATGTTTTAATCATCAATGGCAATTGGTGAAGTATCTTATCAGTAGCTTATGTGCTCAGTTATTTAATTCAACTAACTGTCCCATTCTAAATTAGAAACAGGTTGAGGGTTAACCTGCATTATGTCATGTCACTGGCTATAGACAGTTTTATTTTTACCTTAGAAACTAAACACTCGGACCTCAGTCGGCAAAACCGCATTTAATATAAATTTTTCTTTGGCGTACCAAGCAGGACACAGACAGAAAAAAAAAAAAAAATGCCATTTTGTGAGCTACGTGAATTCAGAAGCTTCTAAAGACATTACCGTTTTATGTCACAATTAACATGGATGGGGAAATGCTTAATAATTGCAATGAACAATGCAAGATGAGGGGAGCGGGACAATAATTCTCGCATCTGAACGAATTAACACCAAGTTGCTGACTGGGAAACGTAAATGGGAACAGGTTTGGAGAAGGTATGGTGAAAGTCCAGGGTGCAAGAGATTTAAAAATCAGCTAAAATGCTAAGATGAGAGATGAGGTTTGGACAAGGTTTTTTTTTTAATTCTTTAGATTATTAGCATTCATTCAATTTAACTTTGTAGCGCAGTTACAACTGTCAGCTCTTCTCTGTCACTTCATAATCATTACTGGCAACAGGCTAAATTGCTTGATTGTCATTTAGGCTCATTATGTGGGAGCAGATTTAGGGTTGGCCACTTGAGCCTTAAAAGGTGATGGAAACTGCCCAACCTTGCTGACAATTAGAGGAGTTCTAATCTGAATTATCTTCCTGGAAGCATTTCAAATGATTGTCGTTTATGTCGGACCGCTTGTATAGGTATGAGACAAAAAAAAAAAAAAAAAAAACTTTTTAAAAGTGTTCTTTTCATTATTGCAACGGATAGAACTTGGAAAACGAAACATTTTGAGCCCAAGATTACCCAAATCGGACAAGAAATAAGGAAGTTACGGCAAATTTAGACTCCGAAATCTGGCATTATATTTCCTTTTGTTTTACATGCTTTTCAATGGAGAGAATCGTGATCAGTAAAAGAGCTAAACACCATTAATTCCTTCTTTCTTGCAAATAATACACAAAACCTCCCAAGACACCATTGGAATTATAGATGCTTCCTGTCTACATCATGATTAATTCATTTACCATAGTTATTAATTGATTAATAAATAAATTAATTAATATTTTAATAATTAGCAGAAAATATCAGTTATGCCTTTAATTTGTGTTTTATTGAAGGATAAAAAGATGAAATCCTGAAAGTAAATTAATACAATTTACAGTATTAGTTCTAGTCAGTCCTTTATTAGTAAATTATGAGTTAATTAATTCATCAATCCATCAACTGCTTCTCCTATTTACCATAGATCATGTGCTTGTGCTCTACTATTCCAGTTCACTGCTTTCCATAGATTAGTATTCAACAGAATGTCAAGAGAATCCAATAGAATGTCTAACAAACTTCCAGATAATTACAACCCCAATTCCGAAATAGTTGGGACAAAGTGTAAATTGTGAATAAAATCAAAACGCAATGACTTTCAGATCACGAGCCAATATATTATTTACAATAGAACATAGATAATATTTCACATGTTGAAACTGAGACATTTTACACTTTTATCCACAAAATGAGCTGATTTCAAATTTTCTGGCTGCAACAGGTCTCAAAAAAGTTGGGACACAGGCAAAAAAGGGCTGAAAAAGCAATTAATATATAAGAGAATCAGCAGAAAGAATATTTAGCAAGTAATTAAGTTAATTGGCATCATGATTGGCTATATGATGTCTTAGAGAGGCAGAGTCTCTCAGAAGTAAAGATGGCCAGATAAATATATCAATAAATATGTTCAAAATCTTGTCACATCAAGCATCTCAGAGACAGAATATGTGCTTACAAAGAACAGTCACAAGATACCACCCACGTGGCGTTTATTGATGGAAACAAATTTAGTTTTATTTTATCACTATAGATCTCCTAAAATACTACAATAAGAGGTGAAATGCAGAGTTGGGATGTGGCGATGTTGAACGAGGATTTTTTTAAAGTGTGATGAGACCACTTTCCCGTCATGGGGTGTACAGGCAGTCGCGTGTAATTTCTTTTAACATACGCACCTGAAGCGGCTTAAACGATTTAAAATGCCGCCGGAAGAAGCCTGAGTTTAGATTTCGCTAATTGCAGGTGCTCCACCCTTCCTTAAATCTGCTCCCGTGTACTTGGCCTAAATAACAATCAAGCAATGTAGCCAGTAGCCTATAACGATTAAGATGTGATGGTGAAAAGCTGACAAACATAACTGGGCTACAGTGTTAAATTGAAAGAATGCCAATTATTTGAATAATTAGAAAAAGTCTTCCTCTGAATTACATTTCTCGTTGTAGCATGTTAGGACATTATTAAAGATTAATTTAAAACAGATTTGTTATAAGATCATCCTGGATTTTAAAAATACACAAGGTGGAAAACATTCTGAAAAGCGGATGAAACGTGAATGTGAGATATTAATTATCACAGTCGCACGAAATGGCGTGGCAATGGCAATCATGTTCATGCAGATTTGTGCTTTCTATGGCCATTTAAATTTCAAAATGCAGCAATTAAACATGCTGTCTTAATAAACAGCTCAACTCATTCAACTTAGAGAGTAAACAAATCCACCATTTGATTGCTAATCAAGCAAAGTAAACGGGAAAAGGTTAACTTTTCTTAGAGTAGCCTAATTGGTTTACAGGAGACGATTCTGTTGTCCTTTACACCCAACAGGCGACATCGACGATTCGGGGGTTCAAAAACCACTTTCGCAACATTATTGTCTGTTGAAACTTCACCAATATTGAGATTAAATATTGTTTTCAAGGTCCACTTTCCTTAGAATGAATCCTATAGGCTGGTCTTGGTTTTGACGGGTGTCGAACAGGACACTTTTTTTCAGGCAGGCATAAAACCAAAACAAAATGTCCAATTGGAAAAAATTGAAAACGAGGTGACAGAGGGGCTTTTCCTCTACGTGATAGGAAGGATTCCCCAGGAATTACTCCATGTGAGCACATGAAAACCGCGCATTTCGAGGGAATCTCCTTGCACACTGAGCACAGCGCTCAGCAGGTGGCAGCGGAACGCCTGGCAGCCAGCGATGGCCGTGATTGTCACATACCTAGCTTGTATGTTTCAAGAAGAAATGGGACGCAACTGTGGACACACACCCCATAGCGGCAAGTTATCTCATTTCGCTTTACGATTATCGCGATTCGATAACATCACGCCCCTAGCACAACCTTTTTTTTTTTATTAGCCAATCTGCGGATCATGTGCGTACCGAACCGTGAAGAGGGATCCGTACGGATTACGGATCAACGATGATCTGTTGCACCACTATTTATTATGCATATTGATTGCCCCCGGTACTGGTGGTGTTTGGGCTTAAGAGGTTAGTATTTGTATTGAATATATCTTTTCAACTAATTTCTTTAAATCTTTATCTTGCCTTTGAAAAAAGTTTTAATTGCAAGAAAACCGTTGACTTACTTGTAAAGTTCTGATACGTGAAGCAGCTTTCCTCAAAGTGCTCTGAACAAAGAACTGAATGCTTGGTAGGTTTTTAAGGCTTTCCACATTCAATTCTTCTCAGTCTGACAGGACATTGTTTCAAAAGAGTTCCATTATCTAATAGAAATTGATGGAAACTTATTTTGCCATATTTTCCTGACGATTTAACGGCATAATTGGTACAACCAATAGCAGCACAAGACTTTCCCATTTTCACTATGCTGCGATCAACCTTTGTGTACATTTTGCTTCGGGGATCACGTGACCAGGTTCAAGGTTGCAACAAGCTCATTGGAGGCAGCGAATCGGGAACCGACTTCAGCCTTGTTAAAAATCCTCCATGTGGTACAGTGCTCTCTTGTGTCTATGGTTATTTTCATTGCTCGTAAGTTGCTTGATTACTTTCCAAAAACAATGTGGCTTTTAATCATGGCCTTTACATGTTTGCAAAAGTAAATAAAATTGTGATTAATTGTGACTTCAGTACCTTTATTCAACACATTCACTGAACAACTTACAAATAGTCAATGATAACTTTCTTTTTCTTTCAAAAACAAAAAAAAGACTATCTACACTCAAACCTCCCACCCCAATGTAACATTTGAAAAACAATCAAATTTCTCTGTACATAGCTGTGGTAGGCTACTGGATTGCTCACTTGGTTAAGGTGCCACTTTGCGGAGCAGTAGCGAGCACCTCGACTTGGGTTCGAGCCCCGATCGCACCAGTGCCAGAAGCAGCCGGTAGCCTTTTCAGAGCAGGGCACAATTGGCATCACGCTGCAGGGAAATAAATTGGGAGTGACTGCCAGTTTGGGATTGTAGAATCACAATACTTGTTTGTTGCTCCCGAGACGGCAACATGGGGGTTCATACGAGCACGCTTGTGCACATAGCACGCGAACTGGGCATTCCAGACTAGGTTGGATTGGAGATGCCAAATTTATCATTAAAAAAATTACATAGCTGTGGTAGTAACCAAAGAGAATGACCAAGCGTGAAGTGCACTAGAATATTTGGAAGCATGTAGCTAGTATTTCTATTTATATTTGCCGAGCAGTGAGAATTTTTCTCTCTTAGGGAGCTTGTCAATATACTGAACGCATTCAATTTTGAACAGGCCTTCAAAAATGAACAAGTCTCCATTCTTGTTCAGCTAAAAAAACGAACGGCAGAGTGTTCAAAAATGAACGAGCATGCGTTCATTTTGCATTCCAAAATGAAAAGCATGCGTTCATTTTTGACCGGACGGCATCCAAAAACGAACGCAGCTACCCTCTCTCGCGTTACAAAATGGATCTGCTCTCCACTTCGCAAAATTTACACCAACATGCGTAAATATTTCCTTCTTAGAAGAAAAAAAATTCCCCGTCTCCCATCCTGCAGAATTTAGAAGTATATTGTAAGGTACATGCCTATTAAACGATGTTCTCACGTCTCAAGTAAAAAATCCTGCCAAATCTCCAGTTTCGAGATTATATCTTTACCGATCGTCAATCTTCCGCTATACGCTTACACTTTTCATCGAGTTCGATATGATGCTTTAACACATTCCACACTCAAGACCGGAGATAAATTGAGATTCAATGGTACCGGGGTACGTTCAGTTAGCCAAAACATTCAAATGTTGCTGTGTGAATACTTTACTGGAATGAACATCGCTTCTGTGTGGTGTCAGTATGCCACTTTTCCCTTCTTGTATAAAAAAGCATTTTAGAATTCAAAATCATGACGTGACCGCTAGGCAATCTGTATGCAAAAGATTGCAAATAAATTCAATTAAATACATTAAAATTATAGTTTACGCATTGTATCACATCATCTGCGCGACAGCCCAAGTTTAATTCTACTATTGTGTGAGTATAAGAACTAGGATAACTTAGTCCCGCTCACATCAAATTGCAAAATTATCTGCAGTATTAATCCTTTCTTTTTAAACCTGTGAACGCGCGAGCCAAGAAAAAAAAAAAAAAAAAGCCACACTTTACAGCCCACTACGTACACGATGAGTTCTGCAATGATATTCAGATTTTGTTCCATTGATTGTCGCAGATTTTGTAGGCTACCATTTGTCATATTATATATTGTTCTAATTTATTGTTCAGTATTTTTTTCAGATTGAAGTCATAGCACATGAAAACGCCGCTCTGTGGGAGCTGCCGATGACAAGTCCAGATCTAGACAAGCAGATGAGCAAAGTAAAACCTCGGCATGTGCACAGTATTATAAAATCAGCATGTCTGAATGTTAATAAATATTTATCTCCCCCCCTTCCCCCTTTATGAATATAACCCTTATTATAAGGGTGTTATCAGTTCAATTAATGAATAAGCTTGATTGCAAGATAAACGACTAAGTAGACTTGTGATGCCATGGGGATTAGCTGGTTCAGGGATACGAGATCCCGGAGTGAGACCTGAATTCATGTGACACGCTGGAATACTGGTGACAAGACTTTTGGATGATGTGCACGATTAATACTTTATTTATTCAGTCGACTAAGTTTAATATGTTTTTGTTTAGATAACCGGAATATGTTTTTGTTCAGAGAACAGGAGTAGGTCGCATATAATCACAGTGGTGGGCGGTGGACGGAAAACTGGGGGGGCATCCCTTGAAATGGATGAGATTAGTGACCCGATTTCAATCATTGTTCTTGGTCAATATGTTAGTTTCCCGTATAATGAAATGTTTAGGTGAGTGAATAATAAATTCTATAAAATGTTTAATTCACATGCCTTAATAAGCAACTCTTCACGAAAAAACCACTGTGGATTTGCCGCGGTAAATTTTGTCACATCCCAAGCAAGTCGTCAAACCTGTGCGTAATGATTGTTTAATTGAAAAAGATTGAAATGTTCTCTTTTTTTTGTTCAACTGGTGCGTTTGGTTTCTTGTCTTAACAAAGACAATTAGCTACTCCTGTCCTGAGAGGGGAGAGTTCAAGTGTCTTTTACCAGGGAAATTGACTGAAAACAGATCAAGACTAATTAGCAGTTTAAAGACATGTTTATCGCCCTCCTTGTCCTCTGTCCACCGCCCGCCACTGATATAATCCCATTCCTGAAGCGTCACCGAAATTGGAAAATGATCTTTAGCAGGCGGATTATACCCAGTATATGAAAAAAAACTAACAATGACAATGAGAACTATTTCACTTTAAGGAACTGAAATTTAAAATAGGCCTGTACAAGCATTTATATAATCCGTCATCCATATTCAGTCGTGGTTCACAAAAGAATATCCACGCCCATCATCTAAAAGCTCTACACATAGATGAACGCATCAGGCCTTGGGCAGGCATCGGAGAATGAACCCATCGGGAAATGAACGCATCAGAAAATGAACGGAAGGGTGTTCATCATCGAACGCAGTGACCAGGTTTGCAGCCTGGAGCGCATCCAAAAATGAACAGGCATCCGTTCAAAAATGAACATGTTCACTGTTCAGAATATTGACAAGCTCCCTTAATGACATGATATGTACCAGAATATTTCTGTCCACTTCGTTAATTAACTAAAGACTCAAGAAGTGGAGGGGACAAAATGGGTTATGATAAAAAGTTCTGGGAACATGTCCCCAACGTCCTAAGCATAACTTAGGCTACGTGCTTTTGGTAACCTCCTCTGCATCCTCCATGGTTGGGTGGTCCTCTCTATCGGAGATACAGGATAGGCATTTTTATTTATTAATGCATTAATAAAGCTCTTATTGACAAACTGCCACCTTATACCACCTCTCTCTTGATCAGACCATCAGGGACTTTTCATTCACGGTCTCACAATTGGAGCACATTTCATGTACCTGAAGTTAATACTGAATATGGAAAGACTGCATGTAGTTTTTACACCCCAGATGCATGGAATAAGCTGCAGAGCATTTTTTAAACGCTCTTGCACATTACTGGCAATTTAGGAGCCAGGTTCTAAGCATTCCCCAGACAGGATCCAATTGTTTTAACTTGAAAGATTTGAACAATGTATCATGGATGATAACTTTTGAACTGTGCGCTGGTAACAAGCCAGGTGGTCTCTCTCCACTTTAGGCCAGAGGATGCAGCATCCATCATTTCCAAAAGTAATTTCACATTTTGATTGGTCAGACCACAAGACAGATTTCCACTTTGCCTCAGCCAATCTTAAATAAACTGGGGCCCAGAGAAGATGGCAACATTTCAAAATCTTGCTTGTATATAGTTTTGTCTTTACATGCTGGAGTTTTAATTTGCTTTTGTGGATGCAGCGGAAAAACTATGTTCACTTTCAGTGGTTTTCAGTGTTCCTGAGAGCCCATGCAGTAATTTCCACCACCAAATCCCAGCTGAAGTCCTCACCATCTTTTGAAAAACTCTACCTCTCAGGGATGCTCTTTTTATACCCAATCATGTTATTGACCTGCTGCTAATCAACTTAATTAGCTGTGAGATGTATGACCAGGTGCATTTTCTTTAGTATCATACAACCTTTCCAGTATTTGGTTGCCCCATCCCAACTTTTTAAGAACTATTTGCTGGCATCAAATGCAAAATGAGCAATTTTTTTGTGAAACAAACAACAAACTTTCCCAGTTTCAACATTTGATATGTTGTCTTTGTACTATTTTCTGTGAAATAGAGGGTTTAACGATTTGCAAATCATTGCGTCTTGTTTTATATTTTTGTTTTACACAGCATTCCAACTGTTTTGGAAACAGTGTAGTGCATCATGACTTGGGTTCCTGTCCTGCTCTCATGCTATAAAATTGCAATGTAAATTACTGTGAATTGAATAACTGTTAATGAACAAAGTGCAAATAGTATCCAAACAGCATTTCAGTCTAAAAATATCTGTTCTAGAGGGCAAGTGAATGACCTTGGATGATTTGTGTAGAGCACAACTGGGTTACAGTCATAATTTGCATTCCAATTCATTGAGCGCCATTCCAGGAGCTTTAAAATGTGTTGCATGTCAGAGAAAATGCAATTAAGAAATAAGAGGTGCTTTTAATTCCTCACTGTATTTCTGTTTTCATTAATAGCAAATTCACATTTGCTGGCAACATGAGGACAACACGGATGCTTGTCGTTGTTGTCATCCTGGAGTGTTGCTTTTTCAGCAGTGGTGCCCAGAAAACAGGTAATGCATTAAAGCAAACAAATTCTCACTACTACATTTGGCAACAGTGATACAGCTGCTGCTGTACACTAATAATCAGCTCTAGTTGTATTGCTGTGCACATGATGACACTTGATCAGTTTTAAATACAATCCTTTTTTAGTTATTCAATTTCAGCAATATGTGCAGCGACCACCTGCCTTGTCTGTAGAGCGGAGCAGTTTATATTTTCTCCATAACATTAGGTCCCATAAAAAAATATATTTGTTTATCATCCCTCCAGCAGCAGAAAATCGTGGCCGCATCAATTTTTTTTGGTATTTTTAATTTCAAAGAAGGGCCAATCAGTGTAATGCTCTTTGAGAGAAGTACCCAAAACAGACATTTAAGTTTTTAAAATTTTTTTCTTGGGAAGTTATGTTTCTGTATTGTACCCAGTGGAGTATAAGAAAATAAATGGGCGTTGAAACCTAGAAAAACATAACATAAACGCATAAGTTAACATAAAAAATGTTGACTAAAAGATGATCTGCCCACCTGCATCACTTTTTTCAGATTAAAAAGATAATAAACTAATATTTTTTTAATGGGGCCTTAAACACTGCTATAAACAATACAGCTTTTTGACCGCAATTGACTGCAAGCATATTCTATTGCACACAAGCTGTACTAAAAGTAATGTTTCTCACATAACTGTAGTAGTAATTTTCCCATAGCCCAGCTCATGACGTATTTTTGAAATTACCCCAGGCACTTATCACTTTTGTGAAAATTTAATTGACTGAGAGCGTGGGAAAAAAATCGCTTCATGTTGTTAATATTTAGCCAAACTGAGTACCTAGTGTAACGTTGGTAAATCGGTATAATATAACATAACATGAGTGGCAAGAACAGGCCATTCAGCCCAACTAGGCTCGCAATTTTCCAGCTGCTAAGGTGTACCTAACAAAGATACTCAATGACTAAATGGTACCAGTACTAAATTAAACCTAATCTTGAAATATGGCTATTATTAGGTTAGCTATTCTACACTGAGATTACTCTCTGTGTTAAAAAATACTTCTTAATATCAATGCTAAATTTACCCTTTCCTAACTTCCAAATACCAGTAATTGACTCTGTGGCTCTTCTTTGAACCTCTTCTAAAGCTTCTATATCTTTCTGTTTGGTCCGACGAATGTGTTGTACAAGAGAAATATAACCCCCTTAGATTTATACTCAATACTTCTGGCTATATATCCCAGCATCCTGTTGGCCTTTTGAACCTCTACCACTCTGGTCTTGCCATTAAAGTGCATACATCTCCAAGCCCTTTCCCATTTGGGTTTTCCAATTAGCAGCTGAGTGTTGATTTGTTCAATTGCGAGGATCAATCCATATCCATTTCCCCTCAGCTTGCATTATTGTTCATTGCAATAATTATCAAGCATTTTCTTATCCACATTATTGGTAACATAAAATGTCAATGTCTTACAAAGCTTGGGAATTCCTGCAGCTCACAAAATAATTTTTTTTTTTTCCGTGTCCGCATCTGATTGGCTTGATAGGCTTAAGAAAACGTTTATCTATATATTATTACTGAGTTGACGATTTGCCTAATTTCACACATCTCCTGGAATTGACCTGTAATGAAATATGCCCACAAATAGTGTTTATTGGTGTACTGCAGTGACGTGCGGTCGGAGGTTAGTTTGGTGAGGCAGAATCCTTGCCTTAGCTTGATTAGCAATCAGACGATTAACTAGTTTACTGAGTCTATTTGGCAGAATGACGGGTCAGTTTAAGTTTCCGCGGCGTCATTACTCAGTATATCGAACCTGAAATGCTCACCTGACAGCAGATTTGCGCGTACTTGCTTCCAGGAAGCCGAAACAATGTCATCAACAAATATTAAAACAGTTCGACTTGCAGAGTTCAATGCTTAATCAATATACAATGTATTGTCCTTTAAATACGCGATTTTACACCCCCCAAAAAGCGGACGTTTATTTTCAGTCTTCTTTCATAATCCGATTAAAAAAATGTTTAAACGATATACAGAATTACCGAGAGCCAGAATTTTTCCTAATTGATTATTCAGATTTCCATCCTTGCAGTCTCAAATTGAAGCGTATACGTGAATTAGTATTTTTGTCATTATCTCCTCTATCAGTATACGGGCTTCCTATCGGCTTGGTCTTAATTGTTTTGATTGTCAATCAGGAATAGTACGTGGGAACAGGTTCACAAAATCCTGTGATAAAAGTTTGGGTCACTGCCTCACCTCACCGCACGTCTCTGGCTTCCTGTAAGCAAGTACTCGCAAATCTGCAGTTTCGTGAGCATTTCATATTCGATATACTGAGTAATAACACCGCGGAAACTCAAACTGGCCCGTCATTTTTTGATTTGATTTTTGTTTTTATTTCGGCATGATTGTATACTCATTTCATGACAATTTCAATACAACATGTATCATAACCGAAAGGGTCGCGGGAGAAGCGAGATCGCTTGTCAAAGTCCCGCCCCCAACTTCCAGAAAAACAGTTTGATTATGGTTAAGATATCATAGAGATTCATATATCACAACAGAGCTGAGCGCCCATTTACACTACGATTTAAGCGCCACAACATAAGATAATAAAGAGTTGTGAACATCATGAAGAATTTTAATCACAATATAGCTGAGTGTCTATGCAAGTTTAGATTTGAGAGTCACTCTTAATTTAATCCATTAGACTTGGTCCAGAGAAACCTGAACTCCTTTCTTCATCAGTTGATTTGTTCCTAGTGATTTGGAATAGGTGGAAGGTGCAATAATACCGGATCTATTATGCATCCATGGTGTAACCAGCCGGGAATGTCCCATCCGGGCATTTCGATTCTCCAGAACCTGTCCGCCTCGTGGAAATAATTTTGTCAATTGCATTTAACGACCAGTTTATAAGGTCCATGTTGGTTACAGCTGTCTGTGGTAATGTGCTGTGACGGTTTCTTTAGACAGGTGGCCTGGTGTGTTCAGCAGATGCAATGGAACAGATTCAACAATAGCAGTCCACATATTTAGTCTAAACAACCCCTATTGTTTTTGCCCGCTATGGTTCCGAGTAGTTTATCCAATGTCATTTTGTTGGATAAGTTTATAGTTGTTCAAACATGCACATTTCAAAAGATACTCAAAGACCTTCAAATTGTCTGCCTTTCTAATACCGTCTTCAAGTATATTCCATGCACTGACTCCAGCCACAGATAAGGAGTGCTTAAGTCATTCTGCCGAATTATCTTACTAAACTAGTTAATCGTCTGATTGCTAACCAAGCAAAGGGGGAGGATTCTGCCTCACCAAACTAACCTCCTACCGCACGTCACTGGCGTAGTGAATGATTTGTTTTGCTCAATTCTGGTGACCCACTTCTCATTGACCAATGCCTGTGAGATTACTCACTCATTGAGTTATTCCGCCCCTGAGCTGCATAGAGCATAACAATGAGTTGGTCAGTCAGCGTGACCAATACACAGGCACTCCTTGCACCAGGGTCAATGAAAGGCCACCACAAAATATGCACTTTTGACACAAGTCACAATGCCACAGATGTCATAAGTCATGAGGGAGTGTGCCATTGGCATGCTGAATGCTGGGATATCTGTGACAGCGGTGTCAACACACTTGAATGTGTGTCATTCCACCATCAGCCGGTTGAAAAGTCAATTCAGAGAGACTGGCAGCACTGTGAATCGTCCACATGCACCACGACCACGTGAGACCACACCCACACAGGATCGGCACATGCGGCTCCAGCACCTCTTTGATCGGCTCTGACCAGCCACCAGGACAGCTGACGAGACCGTCGGACTGCACAACAGGTGCATATCAGCTCAGACTGTCTGAAACCGCCCCAGGGAGGCAGACCTCCGAGCCCGCCGACTGCACCGAGGTCTCGACCTGACCGCCGTCCGTCAGTGGTACAGACTCGACTGGGCCAACCGTAACCTTCGCTGGACGCTTGCACAGAGGAGGACGGTGTTATTCAGCGATGAATTGCGATTCCAACTGTACCGCGCTGATGGCAGACAACGCGTACGACGACGTGTGGGCGAGCGTTACGCTGATGCCAGTGTCGTGCGTCGGGTGGCACATGGTGGTGCAAGTGTAATGGTATGGGCCATGGGCGTAGTTTTGATTTTAATGGTGGGGGGGACACATTTCCGGCGCAAATTTTCAAAAGGGCTTTAGTTCTGAAGTAGAACAAAATAACCATGTTTTTTGATTGTTAAATAAATTTAATGCAAAATACATCAGACAACAATGAAATTGATCCAAATATCGGCGTACCCCATAAGGTGGAAAAGAGCGCAGTTAAACCACCCTGGAAATGAGGTGGGTGGGGGGTTATGGGTGTGACTACTTAACCTCACGTAATTTTTCACACATTCCTGAAATTTAGTAAGAATTTGCAATAACAGTACTCTGATAGCTGCCATCAAAACAATATGAATATCAAAATATGTATTTATCTTAGAACCTGAGCCCAGTGGCTTTTAAAGCCACATTATGTGAGAATTGGAATTTTTTCAAAACTGCAACCCCCTCAGGTTCTGCGTGCTAGACCACTGTTGTAAGTCACACACTTCACCTCCAAACCCCCCAGGAAAACAGTAAACGCCACAGTAATAACTGTTGAAGCTTGCTAGTAAGGGCAAAAACCACATAACATCGCTTAAATATGACGATTATTTTCAAAGATTTTTCTTAACTAAGGTTAGCTATCTAGCTAGATAGCTATATAATCTCAACAATAATGTAATTCGCAATTGTATCCACCTTATTCCCACGTCCCATGATCCCTTGTGTGAATTCTAGGCGTAACTTCCGCTGCATCCTGTCACTGAGCTGTTTACTATGGTAGTGGCTCACGCGAATCCTCTTTTCTTCAGCGATTGGAAAATAATGTATGAGGGAACATCACCTTTTAGCCCTCAGATGGGATAAAGTTACGGTACCGCTGCCTTCTACTATCGAAGAATGGGAGAACGACCTGAAGCAGTGGCCACACTAGCGCATTTGGCTACATTAGTGACTCTGTTGCCACAGACTGCGAAGCTATGAACAATCTACAAAGCTCCGAAGCGTATGCAGTACTTCCACAGCAACAAGGTCAGTCGCGTTTTGTTAAAGGAGGTAGTATATGACCTTATGTACCTTAAAACAGATATACAAGTACTTTCTGAGAATATTTATGAAGGAAACACTATATTTCAGCGGTAAATATTGCTCTTCATATGAAACGTAATGGATTGTTATACAGAGTAAATTAAGCCATCTGACAGTACGAGTCAAATTAGCTCTACTCCAGCCAACTACATTATACGGTATTAAGTTGCTAGCTAATCCAATACTATAACATGTAAAACACAGTGAATCCGTTTTTCCCATACTTTTAATTTTTGTGAAATGAGGTTTGGAGTGCAAGACTATTGT
Source organism: Gymnothorax javanicus (assembly GCA_029692085.1). Lineage (NCBI taxonomy): Eukaryota > Metazoa > Chordata > Actinopteri > Anguilliformes > Muraenidae > Gymnothorax > Gymnothorax javanicus. The sequence continues at coordinate 165,333,291 of CM056193.1, read as the reverse complement.
TTGGAACAGAGTAGGCTATTTTCAAATTGTAGTAGACTATTGCTACTTCTACAGCCTCATCTTAAACTGTACAGGATGAAATGTTAGTTACACTGAATGGCATTACCGGACGAATACAACAATTTTCTGTCCTCCCTACACGTGAAATCATACCTTGTGCTCTCCTGGCACTGCTGTCAAAATGCTTCTGAGGACCCGGCGTATCCTCTGCGGCGGTCTGTCTGAGCCTAGCCATAAAGTAGGAATCGTTGTTTGTCGACATAATGAAATGAGCACCTAATGTTTTCGGGGGTCTTTTCAAATTCAGGTTTTCAGCCAAATTCTGGCTTCCTCTTCTGTAGGTGGGCGATGGAAACCGTTTAGCTGAACACAAGGACAATCCCCTATGTTCTGGGTGCGTGTTCAAAACACTGTTGATCAAACCATAAATTTAGCTTCCTCTGGTTGTTAGTTCAGCCTCAAACAGCACAAAAGGTGCCGGAGCTCTGAAGGGACATTTTAAGAAAAGCAAGTTCATTTGTTAAAAAAAACGAGCTGTAATTGCTAAGTTAACTGAAAGAAACGCTGCTGTTCTTGACTAAAACTAATGATAAAAACTACTTCCGCCGGAAGTTGAACCCCTCATCATATCTACAGTAGCGCCCTCAGGAATAAGGTGGATACGGAACAACATAAGGCAGCTAATGATAATGTCTCTAGCCAAAGTGCATGCTTGTTGTGTTCAGCTAACAAGAAGCTGTTAGAGGTTGTGTGAGCGTGATCGCGTTGAAAGCAACCAATCATAAGAGGGCTAGTGCCTCCCCCTACCAGTGTGTATGCCCTCCCGAGAAGCTTATTGCCTGCAAAGTCGGCTTTAACTTGTTTTCAGCCAATCAGAGTTGTCAAAACTTCTCCCCTACCTATCTTATTTGGGAATCACACGTTCGAGCTTCAGTGCAGGTTAAACGTTCAGCACTCAGTGGTTCTCAAACTCGGTCCTGGCGCCCCACTATGTATGCTGGTTTTTGTTCCAACCATAATTGCAATCTTAGGATTTTAAAAAGCTGTTGATTTGTCTTAGTTAGGCACATTTACGTTTACAGCAGTTCTTTATCCTCTTCATCCACATTTCACAAATCTATACATGCCTTGAAGAATAAAAATTCCATATCCAAGTTGAGATATATTAAAAACTAGTACAAATAACTGCTGAGGGAAACAATTTAAACATTCATTTAATCAATGTAAACAATTGGTTAATTAACAAACAATAGGTTCTCATCGGTGAAGCTGCTGACACATGGTAGCAAACACTAATTATTTACTGGCAAAGAATAGAGTCGCACCAGTTTTGTGTCATGTTTATTAAGTTCAGGCAAATTATTTTGCGAGAACTCAAAACACCACTGTGAGCAACCTAATTTGGAGCTTACGGATTTTATCAGTCTAATTTGATCGGTTTCATAATGTTTTCACCTGAAAATCCTCACATTGTAGAAAATAAGCACAATATGTTCAAGGGTTTTTATTCTTCATGGCACAATGGATATGTCCATGAAAACGCGGGTTAAGATGGTAAATAACTGCTCTTAACATGGAATGCAGCTAATTAAGACAAATAAACAGATAATTAAAATCCTACAATTGCATGTGGTTGGAACAAAAACCAGCATACTCAGTGGGGCGCCAGGACCGAGTTTGAGAACCACTGGCATAGGTCAACATGCTGATGTACCCCGGAAAGAAATGAACCACTTCAGTAGTCCTGAAAATCAGATTAAACCTCAAGACACCTCGGAAATATCAAATCCTGCTTCGCAGTGCAGTCCCAGGTCAGATCTGAACAGAGACGTGCGGTCAGGAGAGGCAGTGACTTCTTTTTATCGGTAGATTTTGTCAACCTGTTTCCACATTCTATTCCTGATTGACAATCAGTGAATTTTAACTTTTTTTCTTTACCAAACAATTAAGAACTAGCAAAGGCTTTATGTAGCCTATAACGATTAAGAGGTGATAGTGACAAAAAAAAAAAAAATCTACGTCTACCTCTGCTGGAAATTCCAGCTAAGACCAGCTAGAATTCTAAGCTGGTTTAAGATGGTCTGAGCAGTGTTTTCAGCACCATTAGCTGGTCATAGCTGGTCTCGATGTTTAAAGCTGGTCTCTATACCTAGATTACAGTGGTCAAAGCTAGTTAAGCTGGTGGTGTCAGCTGGAGTCAGCTGGTGAAGGGCTGGTCGACCAACTAAAACTGTCCAAAGCACAGCTTAAACCAGCCTGACCAGCCTCGGCTGGTCAAAGCTGGAATTTTCAGCAGGGACGCTTTGATTCGATAGCCTGGAATCCATCCGTATCAAGCTTTGGTCGCTCCCAACGGTCACTTGCTTGTATGTCTGGCCTCAGTCGGTAGGCCAGCGTTTGACTTTCAAATATTCGCACAAAATCCATGCGAGATCTGTGATTGGCTCACAGTCGCAAGGGTGCCCCCTCCCCCCTTCAGACAGACTTAAAAATAAATAAAAATACCACAGTTCTGCATTCAACGGAAGTCCCGCCTCCTGGCTCGTATTTATACGAGTATTCATCTGAGTGGCAGCAGAGTCTCTGGGCAATGAACGAGTCGGGATGCGGGACTTCCGTTGAATGCGCGAGCTTACTTGAAGCAGAACTGTGGTATCTTATTATTTTTAGCGAAAAATAACCGCGTTTCTAGAGTTCTGAGGATACGAGTGGATAAAGCAGACTTGGATTATACTGGACGATGCGTTGGACGATGGTTTGAAAGTTTGTCAACGGACGTTTTGTGGAGTTTTCCCATTGCTACTGCGTGACCCCATTCGCTTCCAGAAAAAAAGGAATTTGGATAATTTTTCAAAACTTTCCAGTGGCCATAAAGTTACACCAGGTGAAGAACAACTTCGTCCGTTCAAGACATCTAATGGTGAGTAATTGATATACAAATTATAGTTTTTGGGTGGAGTATCACTTTAATCTAGCTGATGCAATCATGCCCTTCGAGCAATAGCTAATGCCAATTACAGTGAAATACGTTATGTAATTTGAGTATTATTTAATTTAGCCTTTATTATACCGGGGAATCCCACTGAAATAAACAAAATGCAGATATGGCCAAACATTATCCTGTTCAAAACCTAACAACCACTCCTAGAGTAAACGCAAGCAAGCCACAATCTAATTTTTAAGCTCATGTCAAAGAACATTCACGGATGCCGTTGCTGGCCAGCTAACTCATATTCGATTGGTGGTTCTCGCCAAGAGCAGAAAACATGAATATTCATCTATTAACTTAAATAGTGACGTAAGGGCTAAACGCTGGCTAAACAACTGAGGCCAGACTGATAAGTCAGTGACCGTTGGGAGCGACCAGCACTTTATCAGTATGGATTCCAGGCTATTTATTCGAGACTGCAAGTATGTAAATCTTGATAATTAATTTGAAAAAACCTCAACTCCCTTGGTAATTCCGTGTATCGTTTTGATCTTTTGTTTATCGTTTTATGAAAGAAGACTGGAAATAAACTCCCCATTTTTTGAATGGCATTTAAAAGTACGTATTTAAGGGGGAAAACATAATCATTACAGGGCTGGCACTAAGCAAAAATAACTGCGTAGCGAAAATGCTATGCTGTCTCTAGAAGTCTGTAGCATTATGTAGCATATTTCAGAACTGTGTAGCAAAAAAAAAACATGACAAAAACGTCTGTATATGCACTTTAACCTTTTAATTTCACCCCTGAGAACACTCAGCTACCAATACTAACACTAATTAACAAAAATGAATATCACCCTCCGCCCTAACCCCTCTTTTCTGCCAAAGGTTCTGTCCACCGAACATGTGAACCGACCTTTGCACCTCTCTGCCTACACCCTGCACATGGGTGAGAGTGAGATGGGTGCTGGCCCCAAGGTATTGTGCCCAGTCCGGGCCTTGGACATGTATGTCACACGGACATAGGCAGTTCGAAAGTCTGATCAGCTTTTCGTCTGCTATGGTGAGAAAGTTCTGGGTCAGAGACTTTCAAAACAGAGACTCTCACATTGGATCGTTGACACCATCACCACGGCATATCAGATGGCCGGCCGGCCTTTGCCGTCAGGTGTAGTGGCGCACTCCACCAGGGGCGTGGCTACCTCTTGGGCACAGCTCAGAGGGGTTCCCCTGACTGAAATCTGTGCCTCAGCTAACTGGTCTTCACCTAGTACCTTCACTAGGTTTTACCGCGTCAATGTCGTTCCCTCTAATGAGGTGGAACAGACAGTGTTGGGAGTTGCCTCCGCTGCTCTGGTAACGAATGACAGCCCACAGCTGCGTTGACTGACTTGAGCTGTTATGTTCATAGATCCCCGAGTAATCTGGTACTGTGATACCATACTGGAGTGATCCAATATAGCGCTACATAACGAAGGTTACGCAAGTAACCACAGTTATGTGAGCGATTGGATCACTCCGATCCTCTTGCCGAGATCTATGCCGCCTCGAAAAGGACACGAGGAAGAAAGTAGTGCTGTCTGGGGATTTATACTGGCGCCGCCCCAGACGCAGCACTACCCGTACACGGGACTACTCTGTAAGTCTACCTCGGAATGCTTCCGCCGTGCGGAAGGATACCATATTGGAGTGATCCAATCGCTCACATAACCGTGGTTACCTACGTAACCTTCGTTGTCCATAGTGTACTTGCGGAGGGCGATCGGAACGATATTTGAGACTGTAGGGGCCCGTTTTTGTTCAAAACTGGACTAAAACTTATACTCACATTCTCCGAAGACTGTATCGCAAAATATGCGAGGATTTCAAAAGCCCGTCGCAGATTGGCGCATTTCAAAAAAACTGATTGCATTTTGCGATGAGATACCGCTTATCGCCTGCCCTGCATAAACATAGGCTATTGATCACACATTGAACGCCGCATAAGAAAGGTTTTAATATTTGTTAATGGCATCGCGTTAGCATCCTGAAAGCAAATATGAACAAATTTGCTGTCTCGTGAGCATTTTAAGTTCGATGCACTGAGCAATAATGTCGTGGATGGAATAGGCACGCCATTCTGCCGTTTAGTCTTGTAAATTAATTAATCAATCCTCAGATTTCTAATCAAGCAAAGTAATAGTGAGTTATCGTTAGTTTAACGGTGAGGATTCTGCCTCCCCTAACTGACGACCTACAGGGCCGCCAACTTTCAACGCAATCTCACGCATACAGCGTACGCATTTTCCAGGCATTTTCACCGTAGTCAGCAATTATTCAATCAATGCGTATTAATGATTCTTTCACGGAATTGAAGTCCTTCTGCATGAAAGTTTGTTTCACTTGCATTACGGTGCATTTCTAGTAACTGAAAGCGATTATGACTCCGGACGTCTCGTACTTTTCTTTACTCGGGTTGGAAGCAATGAAAGTGTTTCATGATCGTTGAAATGAAATAAGACCATTTGAAATGTCTTTTTGCAATTCCATTGCTTCCAACCCCTGAGTAATGACAAGCGTGAGAATTCCCAAGTCAAAATCGATTTCCACGTCACAAGTGGGGAAATCCACCGTAATGCACGTGAAACTGGTTAACTTCCATGCTCAAGGACTCAATTCCGCATGAGAATCTCTTAAATACGCCTCAATTGAATAATTGCTGACTGCGGTATGGGAACGTGAATGCCTCAAAGAGGCGTGAGACTCATGGCGACTGCGTGAGAGTTGGCAGCCTTGCACGGCATCTCACTGGATCTGAATTGTCATGTCATGACCGGGGATGAAACAATATTGGTAGGCTATTTGTTTGCTAAGCTGCTCACTTTAACAATCAATCGCCCAACTCAACTACGTCGTTTAAGGAAGTTCCTAATACTGTTTATCTGCGTAGCTAGCTTTTAAAGAGGAAAACAAGCAGTTCCCCGCAAAATATACTTTCGTAAATTGGGTTTAATGTGACTCGCACAGTTTTTTCTTCATATAAAATCTTATGTAATCGGTCTTCGGTGGTTAGGGGGTTTACATATTGCGATTCGCCAGCATTCTTTCTTACATGCTGGCAAAGCCTACGTATCTGTTTGAATGAAAGGCGGGGCTTGGAGAGAAGAAGGGAGGGAAAGTTGAACAGGATTGGCCACAGGCAGCTTGAGCGGGTATTATTTCCCCGAGGTCTTAAAGCGTGCAGTGTTTTTTTTTTTTTTTTTTTTTTAGTTTTAGGACTGTGAAAAGTGGGGGGTTCCAATGCTGCCTTTTCAAAAAGTGCAGGGGACATGTTCCCCGTGTCCCCCGCGTAAACTACGCCCCTGGTATGGGCAGGCATATGCCATGGACAGCTTACCCGTTTGCTTTTCGTTGAGGGCAACTTGAACGGGCAGTGGTACTGTGACGAGATCCTGAGACCCATAGTCATACCGTTTGTGCGACTCCATCACTAACCATATCAATAGCGAGAAACATTTCCTGCTGCCACAGTCGTGTTTCTAATCAATTGGCTTGCTACAGTTTAGGTTTGCTTACTGTTCCTCATTTTGGGACATGAAATTTGCTGACAAATTATTCAGTATTAATGTTTACGACAACTGTAGACCCCAACTGCTTTAGCTATCCTGGTACTCTGTGATTGCCTAGGTTCCCATTTATTTTAATCTGGGTCGCTAGGTTTCCCAAAGCATGGTTGGGAGCTACATTAGCTACTTCGCTACATAGTTGGAACCATTCACTTTATTTGGTTCCAATTGCACTTTTGGGAAATGAACATTCATTAGCTTAGTTACGACAGTTATTCACGGTTTCATTTCACTGAATAACGATGCATTTACGATGATGCAAAGAGGAAATGCTCAGACAGTCTGCGCACCTTTTAGGAAAAATCTGCACTAGAGAGTAGCGCTCTGTAAATGTGATCATGGGCGCTTTCAGCTCTGAAAGCGCTGCCTGTGAACACAGGTCATAAGTGCCTCTTCATCACATTTACATAAGCATCAGCAACAGGGCAGAATAATGTAACTAGCTATTCGCTGTGCTCAACGTGTATGTTAACTAGCTTGTGTCGCCACATTATCACAGCTTGAATGAATGTCTAAAGGCATTACCTAAGACATAAAATTATTCACTTTTCATGCATAAAATCAGCAAGTTAGCTGCTTGCCGTATGCCGCCAGTGTTTTTAACCACACACTTTCCTGCCAATATGGCGATTTCTTATTGCATGACGTCAGCCCCTGGAGCTCTATTCCCACCCCATCAGCTCTATCTCCACCGATTGATATTTCCGCTACGCCATTTTTCCACAATTTCTTAACATTTTCAACGTCCTCACTGGTGTTCAGACGAAAAAACTAAAGGGAAACGCGGTTATGCATTCTGCCAAAATGAACAATTTGCAGTAAGATTCTGCCATGACAATCACTAGAGAGAAAATCTGTTGATTCCGGGAGCGTCCGGAGCTCTATACTGTTTTCAACTAAGAATGTTCAAATTGTGAAAAAACGAGAACTTATTCCTGGAAGGTTGTTGGTCGTTGATTGTGTTTTAGAGCAACAAAAAATGAGATTGGTAAGCGTATACACATCACAAGATCGCTCGCGAAAGATACATTTATTTAATAAGCTCAAAGAAGTTCTATGTGGCGGTCATGCAATTATCATGGGAGGTGATTTTAACACAATCACCTGGAAGAGGTGTTCGTGGGCCAGAAGGTTGTGATCTTCCCTCTGGTGGAATAATCCCCAATGCCCCAGTGCAGTAATGGGGACACTGCACTAAAGGAAACGCCGTCTTTCGGATGAGAAGTTAAACCGAGGTCCTGACTCTCTGTGGTCATTAAAGATCCTATACCACTCTTTGACAAGAGTATGAAGTTCCCCGGTGTCATCGCTAAATTCCCAAACTGGCTTTTTCAACCTGCCATCTCATCATCCCCTGATCTAATTGGCTGCACAGTTTGTCCTCTCCCTCTCCACCTCAACCCCCAGGGCTCCCTTAAAAAAGAGATTTCAATCTCAATGGGACTTCCCTGGTTAAATAAAGCTTTAATAAATAAAAATGAGCACATGATGAACTTGCAATCCAAATATAACTCCGACTGTTTACATTATGATTCTGTCTATGTATACTGAATTGGATGTTATATGCTATAGATATTAGCTACTGAAACTAATAAAAAATGATAATTGGACACAAACTAAAGACATCCCCCATATGTTTAAATGACTGTCCATCCCCCTATCGAAGCTGAAATGATGAGCAACTGATGTAATAGCCTTTTCAGTGCACGCTCTTAGTATACTGGAAAATGGCAAAAGGTGAACTGGATTCAGATGCAAAGATTAATTAGGTTTATTATGCCTTTGCAGTAGAAAACAGCTAAGGTAGAAAGGCAGTTGCAAACAAACAGGGAACAAGGTCCCAAAATAGACATACAAAGTAGCGCTGAGTAATATACAAGTGAGCGATATAAGTTATATCAGGGGTCTCCTACCCTGTTCCTGGAGAGCAACCACCCTGAAGGTTATCACTCCAACCAAAGCAAATCACACAGATCTTAACAAGCTGCTAATGAGCTGAATCAGGTGTGTTGAATTAGGGTTGGAGTAAAAACCTACAGGATGGTAGCTCTCCAGGAGCAGGGTTGGAGATCCCTGAGTTATATTTACAAGAGAATAGTGATTAAGCTACAGGCACGTCTAAAACAAGACACAAGCTAACGAGACTTCGCACCTAATGTGTGCGAAGCTCTAGTCCAGGGCTATTCAACATTATCCAGAAAGGGCCGGTGTGGGTGCAGGCTTTCATTCCAACTGAGCAGTTACTCACCTGATTCCACTAATCAAGCTCTTTAGCAAAGAGTCTTGGGGTTGATTAGTAGAATCAGATGTGTAACTGTTTGGTTGGAATGGAAAACCGGCACCCCCACTGGCCCTTTCTGGATAATGTTGAATAGCCCTGGGGTGCGTTTTCCGAAATCACAGACGCTAACTTACAAAGTTGGCCCCATTGACTTTGAACGGACAAACTAGGTAAGTTGCTAACTTAGTTAGCAACTACGCTTTTGGGAAACGCAAGCCTGCTCTAGTCTATACAGGCCTAGTAATGAACGAAGCACAATGAGCAACAGATGCAGCTGGTTAAAGTGGAGCGTGGAATGCACGCTGGTGCTTAGTACTCTGGTGATTGGGAGCGCTGGAGGTGTGGCTTGACAACTGGAAAGTTTTTTTTTTCCTCCAGAAGCTCTGACAGAGGAAGGACAATAGTGTATGATGATTGAACAATGATTAATCTCTTCATTAAAATTCATATCACACACAACATGCACTTCTGCCACTTTCAGCAGCAAAAAAAGAAAGAAATTGAAATAAAAATTGATGATGATAATTAGCTGCGCCCCGCGGTCGACATCACATGACCGCAGTATTGCAGTCATGCAGTTATCATCACAGCCTTAGTTTTGCATCAAAAGAGGAAGGCTACAATATGAGATTGCATGGACGGAAATTAACAGAAATTTCTCGAAATTCCATTCCAGTGGAATAAGATGGTAAACTCCGTTGAAGATGACATTTAACCCCTTTGTGCAGATGCCAAACATGGCTATTTATTAGTTACCTTATTGAAGGCTTAATAATTCAAGATTGCAGCTTCACAGAGAGGAAGGGTATGGCTCAACTGAGTCAAGACACTTGTAGCACCTAGAATTACATTGTATTTTAGTTTATTTTCATAATTTTGGTAAAGAAAAAGGGTTGCAAACATCAAAAATCTTCATGAAAATTCAGCATTGAAATTGTCAAAAAATAATACTGAAAACTGAAAAATGGCTGGTGGTTAAAACTATACATTTCTGGGATCATAAACTCCTTGACCAAAAGTATAATTGCTTCTTTTGATGCTTTTGTACAACACATTTGTCAGACCACATCTGGAGCATTGTGAACAGTTCTGGGGACCATACTTTAAGAAAGATATAGAGGCTCGAGAGAAAGTTCAGAGAAGAGCCACTAAGCTAATTCCAGGTATAAAACATGAAAGCTATGAGAAGAGGCTGAAGATCCTTAATCTCTTTAGTCTTAGGAAAAGGAGACTAAGGGGTGATTTGACTGAGGTCTTTAAATATGTTAAAGGAATTAACAAAGTGAATTATGTAGGATTCCTTCGACCAAGTGTTGTTAGTAGAACTCGGGGTCACAAATGGAAGTTGACCAAAGGTAAATTTAGCACTGATATTCGGAAATATTTCTTCACCCAAAGAGTAATTTCGATGTGGAATAGCTTACCTGACCATATTGTTGAGGCAGAGACCTTGGGGGTTTTCAAGGCTTGACTTAAAGCTAGATACCATTGAGTCATTGAGTATCTGAAGGGATATATTCACAATAGTATAAAGAAACTGGCGAGCGTAGTTGGGCTGAACGGCCTGTTCTCGCCATTAATGTATTGTAATGTTATGTTATGTTATAATTAATCTCAGGGAGCCAAATAAGACAGCTCTCCAGGTGGCTTCCCAGACTCCAACATCCCCCAAAATGGTGCACTGTCAAATCATAAAATGATCATATATTTAACACAAATCAACTTTTGATGCATGAAATTCAATATGAAGTAATGATTTTCTCGTTGAATTTAGCATGAGTTTATCAATATAGGTGCTGTTGGACATCAATGGTCACCAGTAACCTCTCCAAACACTAAACATGCCTTTTCTGCATGATGAAGCTTAGAATTACGTCAATTTTTCTTCAGAGTCCCACTAGCCAGCACACATACTCATTTAAGGAACTGCTTATTTAACGGTAAGAACATTCACCTTGCAATGAAAAGCTAGCAGTCCCCACTTCCAAGCTCGCAGCCTAATATAAACACTTACCATATCTTACAGGGAACAAGTAAAACTCAATATATATGATATATATAAAATAATATACCTTTTTTAACAGAATTGACATTCCTTTATCAGGAATAATCAGGCAATCCTCTTCCCCAAATTGAACTGAATGGTGCAATGAACGTACCAGGGGGTCTACCAAAGTGCGTGAGATGCTTGCATTTTGAATTGCATTTGAATTTCAAGAAAATAAAAATGTAATTATCCTGAGCTATTGAAAATCTATCATGTGGCAACTTGTTTAAAAGAGCTACCCAGTGGGAGCTCTTTTAAACAAGTTGCCACACTATAGTTTTTCAACAGCATCTGATTTTGATATCTTACATCATTGGGCAACTATAGTTGCCTATAGTGCTCTAAGGGTTAAATGATTTTAAATGCATGCCATTTGTTGAACTTTCACAATGCGCTAATAACCAGTTTACTAAATTGTGCAATTATCAACACTTTGCCATAAGAAGCGTTGGTAATTTAATACATTAGTTATTATAGCTTCGCACAGCTACCGTTGTGCGCCTTCTCTGCGATTGCAGGCTATTCTTTTGAACACTGGAAGCATTTTGATTTAGTGCAATCTAAAAACAAGGCAATCAGAGATGGCAGACTTCACCCCATTCACGCAAATATTGGGAAGTGCAGAAACACAAACAGACAAACAAACAAACAAACAAACAAACACACAGAGCCGCTAAAACAGTACTTCACGCCCACTCTGCGGGGTGAAGTAATAAATTAGGTTGCACTGCTGAAAAAATCCCAGAGCGGGAAATGGAATTCAGGAAAAGAACTGGGTTCATTCATATTTTTTTTCGTCCATACAATATCACTATTAAGTGCCTCATCAATGTAGCCCTTCAGTGATCTGACATCTCTGAGCACTGCAAAAAATGATAAGATAAAAATATTAGGTAAGATGAATTTACTTATTTTAAGACTTAAAACACTTGTTTCTATCACCATTTTTCTTAGTAAGACAAAAAAATATTTTGTTGTTTTGAGGTAAGTTTTACTAGCTTGCCAATGAGGTAAGTAAATTTCACTTGTCAAGTCAAATAGTAACTTGTTTTAAGTATTTTTTTTCTCAAAATAAGTAAATTCATCTTACCTAGTATTTTTATCTTATTTTTTGCAGTGAGAACAATTATTTTCTACCACCTCTAATCTTAGACCATGTTTTTCAGATTGCAGATTGGCAAACATGGATATTGTTTTCATTGTGGACCAATCTGGCAGCATGCTGCCAAAAAAATTTCAAGAAGTTCGCAACTTCATCTACCGCATTGTGGATGGCCTTGATGTGAATTCCAAGAATGTGAGGGTGGGTATTGTCCTGTACAGAGATTCTCCCAAAGCTGTGGTCTACCTAAACAGCATGAAGGAGAAGAAGGAAATCTTGCAGTTAATTAAAAACCTGACATACCAAGAGGGTAGCACGAAGACTGGCGCTGCTTTGAAGTTTGCCTTTGAAAAAATGTTCACCAAAAGTGCAGGGAGCCGGAGGGATCAGGGGGTGCAGCAGCTAGCCGTCTTCATCACCAACAGGAAGTCCCAGGATGATGTTAGCAAGGCCGCGGTGGCACTGCGACGCTCAGGAGTCACTGTATATGCTGTGGGAGCGCAGGATGCTGATAATAATGAACTAAAACAGATCGCCACTCATCCGCCGAGGGAGTATGTCTTCAAGGCTGACAACCTTGTTGAACTCGAGGAGAGTCTTCAGAATCTTTTGTGTTACAACGTCCTCCAAACAGCCTTCGCTGTTCCAGGTCGCAGGTTCAACCTGAAGACAGGTAACCACTAAATGATTGACTGACCAGTAAAGTATGCCCTACAAGGATTTTTTTTTCCAAGTTCCATTGTATACTTTGTGTAGCTCCATTAAAAACTTAACGGTGAGGTGTTTACTGTGTTTGCGGCATATTGAAGAATCAATCGATTTTTATTGCTTTTCCAGTGAGATAGGAGTGGAAATAAAGAAAAGTGCGTGGTATTGTAATTCTGATGTGAGCCACATGAACGCGCCCAGCACTTCAGTAATAACAAAAATTGAGCTGTTTTCGCTGTGTACAGTGACGCTTGACTAGGTCTTTTGGATGTGGTCAATAGCCTACATAAATCCAACAAAAGAAATGAAAAATGCTATGCCATCAAGAAACTAGAATGGCTTATGACACAGGATATCTCACTGGAAAAGCAAGAAAAAAAAACTGATTGATTCTTCAATTTGCCACACTACATACCTCACTGGTGCATTTTTAATGTAGTGGGGCAGCTATGTGCAATATGTTGGCAGAATTGTGCATTTTGTGGTAAAAGCACCAAATTTGGCAAAGACTTTGTTTGATACCTACTAAAAAAGTCTGGATATCATGCCAAGCCCAATTTTTTCCCTGAGGACCATAAATAACAAAAATCCAAGATGGCTGCCATTCACTTTTGCAATATCTTAAAAATACTCTATCTCTGTGACTAATTGTCATCAAAACTTGACTAAAGTGTTGTTTTATAGGTTTACAGACATGCTAAATCCATTCAAACCAAAAAGAAATTGATTCAATGTAGGAATGTTAGTGTACTTGCCATTTTATGGTAAAATCCAAGATGGCGGTCAGCCAAAAACGTTTTAAAAGTATAAATAGATTGGTAGTGGAGTTTCTTGGTCTTTACTGTGGTGTGTTGATGTTAAATCCCTCCTCTACCTCACACAACTGTTGTACTTCAGCATCTGTGCAATACTCAAGGACGACTGTCTCATCTCGTGTGTGTCCTTCTTGGTAATGTTTGGACCATCCAATATCATGCTGATCAAGGCTACAAGGTTTTTAGGAACAGAGTCTTCTTGACAGCCATCCGGAAATGACCCATCAAACTTAACTGTCTTCTTCAGCATATCACGGCGGAAGGTGTTTGTAGCTTTTGCCAGACATATGACCTCATCATCATCATCATCACTGACACATGCTTCCAGTAATGCAAGCCCAATGTCATCTTCAAAACTAAGCATTACATCTCTCCCTTGCTTGTAAGCACATAGTTCGGGTATGTTGGCAAGTAGTCGATCTTTCAGATGTGTGGAATGAATCCGTCCTGTCACTTTGTTCCTTGTTAATCACAAAGGAAGCATTTATTGACTGCTTGTTTTAGGCTGCTTGATGAAGCTCATTGTCTCAGGAAAGGTTGGTTGCCTTGAACATTTTTGTCAGATATACTTGCCATTGATCGGACTTAATGGCTAGATGAACACTTCAGTCAACAAGAGGGATGCCATTTTGCCTGGTTCAGACGAAGTGTGTTGCCAATGCCTTCACCATTATCCAGGCGATTCAATTCTACTGGTATTAGTTGTTTGCCAATATCGCAAAACTGAGTGAGATTATTTCCAAGTGTTTCATAACTCAATCCAATGTTGGTATGTAATGATTTGCCAGGACATGTTAGTGGAACATCATTCTGTTCTTGGCACAGTGCACAGAGACTCCAGTCAATTGGTTGTGGTGATGGTGTTGTGGACCTCAGGCTTTCACCTTGAACGAGTTTGCATTTCTTCTTGGAAGACATGGCAGGCCAATTCTTGTATCAGACACCTGTGCAAGTAAAGTAAAAAAAAAAATTCAGTGATGTATGTTTGTATGTATGTATGTATATACATACGTATGTATGTATGTGTGTGTGTTCGTTTACAACATATATAGGGTGAGTATATTGTCTGTAAACGCCCATGAGCCGGTTGGGAGCTGTCCACAAAACCCATTGAACAGTAAAGGTGTAAGCCTATTGGACAGTAATAGTGATATAAAATAGAGGAAGAGAAAGTGAAAACCACAAAATCTGGTACGACTACATCCCTTCAAAACATTTTTGTAAAAATGGAAATTTTTGCCTGACCACCATCTTGGATTTTACCATAAAACGGCAAGTACACTAACATGACTACATTTAATCAATTTCTTTTTGGTTTGAATGGATTAGGCATGTCTGTAAACCTATAAAATGACACTTTAGTCAAGTTTATATGACAATTAGTCACAGAGATAGAGTATTTTTAAGATATTACAAAAGTAAATGGCAGCCATCTTGGATTTTTGTTATTTATGGTCCTCAGGGAAAAAAATTGGGCTTGGCATGATATCCAATCTTTTTTAGTAGGTATCAAACAATCTCTGTGCCAAATTTTGTGCTTTTACCACAAAACGCACGATTCTTTCATATATCTGCCCCACAAATGGCGCTAAGTATAGAATTAAAAAAAAAAAACCAGGCACCCCAGACTATTTACCTTTCCTACCAGACAAATTTAACTTAAATATAGCTTTATCTAAAATCCACTAACAAGTTATTACAAGCAAAGGTCTTTGGCTGATTAAATTAATACCAGTAGTCAAAATAACTTTTTTTGATATTATACTGCATTACTTTTGTCATATTCTAGAGCGACTTTCACTTTCCATCTCAATATATCTCACTTTGTATATCCCCTATAATTTAGGCTGTGTTCAGACAGAGGAAGCAGACTTTTACTTCCTAATTGACGAGTCTGGAAGCATTAAAACAAGAGACTTTGAAGACGTAAAGAAGTTCATCACACAGTTTTTGTGCATGTTCAGGATTGGACCAAAGAATGTACGGGCGGGACTGGTGAAATTTCATACGGAGCCTTCGTTGGAATTCAATGAGAAAACCCACACCAGCATAGAGTCCCTGGAGATTGCAGTAAATCGTATGATTAACTATGGTGGGGGGACAGATATTGTGAAAGCACTGTCCTATATGGGTCCACTCTTCAAGAATGCCTCTGGGAGCCGGGACACAAAAGTGCGACAATATCTCATCATGATCACAGATGGAAATTCTACTGGTAATGTGCTGCAGCCAGCAAACGAGCTACGTGATCAAGGTGTCACCATCTATGCCATTGGTGTGAAGGATGATAATGGTATTGATGAGGATCAGCTTTTGGATATTGCTGGCTCTCAATCAAATATGTTCACCATCAATAACTTTGATGGGCTGCAACCCATCAAAGATGTAATTGTCAGAGACGTCTGCACTGAAGATGGTATGTAACTGGTATCCATGCACCTGTGTACCTGTAGCTGTGTAAGGTTTTTTGAGTGGGTGGAGAGGGCATGCCTAAAGTATAAAAAGATACCTGCAGTTTTGATGCTACTTTCACATTGCAGTAGCTTCACAGTGTATTCTTTTTCATGAAGCTGATATTTGTAGCCCTTCTATTAGTAACAAAGTGTGCAACCACAATTTTCCAAAAGTTGGAAAATGCAAATAAACTTAAAAAGGACTGATTTCAAAAATTCTACTACACTGACTGGCCAAAAAACTAGTTGCGCACGCTAATATTTCATTTGGCCACCGTTACCTTTGATTATGCCACTAACTCGTCCTAGTATCCCTTACAAAAAAGAAATATATTTGAGTACACTTCTAGTATACTTCTTTGAAACTAAAAATGAGAGAGTACACTTTGAGTTTACTTTTTATAAACTAATAAAAGATATACTTAACAAAATTATACTAAAGTCTACTTGGCATAAACTGAAAAGTATATAGCTACCCTTACAAAAAAGAAGTATACTTCAAGTTCATGTTTTCAAGTAAACTTAAGTAAACATAAAGTATATTTTCCAAGTATACTTTATGTAGTGAATGCGCTAGTGTCAATATACTAGTAGTATACATGTAAGTGTACTAATTAAATATTTCTTTGGACAAAATTGGCCCACTTTTTAATGAAAGTATACTTATAAGTATACTTCAAGTTTAAGCAAAGTAAACTTAAAGTACACATCTAGTTTACATCTTTTATTTTGTACTACAAGTACACTACAAGTGAACCTTTAAGTATACTGTGACTTTAGTTGTACACTCCTTGCATACTTTTCCGTTTATGAAAGTATACATTAAAGTATACTGCAAGTAAACTTACAGATATACTGTTAGTCTATTAGTTATATACCTCTAGTAAACTTTTCAGCTCATGAAAGTATAATGTGAAGTATACTATTAGTAAACTTAAAGATGAACTATTATTTCACTAGTTATATACTTCTAACACAATTTCTAGTTTATAAAAGTATACTTTGAGGTATACTGCAAGTAAATTCAGATCTACTACAACTTTACTAGTTATATACTTCAAGCCAACTTTTCAGTTTATGAAAGTATACTTTGAAGTATACTGCTAGTAAACTAATAGATATACTTCTAGTCCACTAATTCTGTACTTCAAGCCCTTTATAGTTTAAATTTAGTTCTAAACTTTCAGAGAGCTAAAGGTTTTTTGTTTCTAAACTGCGAGTATACTTTAAAGACTTCTTTAAGTTAACTTTAAATCATACTCACAGCTTATGATTATTGCACTATAAAATATATTACTGTTGCTATTCAGATATTATTTAACGTAAGTAGACTAGAGGTTAACTCATGTACTCTACTAGTAGACAATGCTTAAGTGTATTCTGTTTTAATTTACAGATAAAGTTACTTATAAGAATTCACAATGGAACACATATTCAGGACTGAGAACAAAATTGATTCCTTTATAAATTGAATGTTCAATTACAATATTGTATTGGATGTCAGAGTATAAGAACACAGCAATGGCAACTCTTATTGAAATCTAATTAAAAAAAAAAAAAAAACTGCCTCTCATATGGCCTCTCATAAAAAACGTTCTCTTTTATGGAACCAGAAATATGCATAATATATGAATTAGCAATGCCTTCAGCCTGACCAGTAGGCTGGAGAACTTGAGCAAAGGCTGATGAAATATTCCAAATGAATACACTGATGAGCCGTTTTTTTGGTTGATGGAGTCCTGCATCACTGTCAAAAATATGACTGACTAAAGAAAAGATGCAACAATGCTGTATACTAAGATGGTACATTCTGTTTTATAAATGATTTAATCATTTTTAAACAAGAGAGTGGACAGCAAAGCCTTTCATATTATACCTGTGCCAAACATTGCTGTGTTTTAGTTGAAATACTAGCTAAATCTAGCCTGCCATTATGTGCAGATTCACAGATAAATGTACAGAGTGCTTTCATACATGAGGTTAAGAAGACTGGAAACTTCAGTGCTGTCTGGCCTGATATACTAGTTTTATTACTCTCACCAATGCCGCTACTTGATCTGCAGCAGCTGGGTGGCTGAAACTAAGCAGGCGTGGGCTTGGTTAGTAGTTGGATGGGAGACCACTTGGGAAAACCATGTTCCTGCTGGAAGAGGTGTTGGTGGGCCAATAAGTTGCGATTTTCCCTCTGGTAGAAAAATCCCCTGTACTGCAGTGCCGTGGACACTGGACTGAATGGGAAGCTGGCATTAAAGGGGACCTATTATGCTGATCCTTCTTTTCATGCATATTAGTAATGTTATAATGTTGGATGTCCATACTCAACCTCTGAAAAGTCTCTAAACAAAAGATACAGGGGTTTTGCCGTAATCCAAGAACGTGACTTTGTGAACGTGATTTCTTCTCTGAACAGCTCGTCCCGAGATCTGGGCAAAACCTGACGTCAGGTTGTGCCGTCCAATTAATACAGACCTAGCCAGAGCCAATCACGGCGCTGGACCTGCCCGCACCATAAACTATTCTAGCAGGCACAAACAACCGCGGATCATACTATGGCTTAGTAGGCTCTACACTTTCGGATATACAAAAGAAGAACCGCAGATCATTTGAGGTGCGGTTTTGTCAGTATCTCTCCCAAAGCTGCTTGTCCGTTTATTTTTGGACACGAAGAAAAGCACCTATTTCTATTCCAAAAGACGATGCCACCAGAAATCAGTGGGTAGCTTTTTTGTTTACTAGCAGCAAACAGCCATGGCCAAAGGAAATGTTAGCTGTTTGTGCTTGGAATTTCACCAAAGACAGCTTTGTCAATAAAGGATAATTCGACGCTGGATAAGCGTTTCAGCTGCTTCTCAAACCTGAAGCGGTTGCATCGATCAAGCGCTTGGAGCCACAAGCTGTAACGATATAACAGCAAATAATGTAAGTGATGCTAACGTGTTACGGGTGGCGAGCAGGACTGCTAACGATAGCACTAATAACTGGCCTCAAACACAGGCTTTGTAAAATATCTGAAGATAAAGCCTGGATCAGTCGCGACTGTCCGTGACTCACAGAGGCGGAAGCTTTAAGTTGCTTTTACGGCATAAGCCTACCTAATTTGATAGCCTGTTGATTGTGGCTGTAGCACTGCGGCTAACGTAGCCAAGTTACTGTTGCTAATGTTTGTGTCCTAATTCTAAATATGCAAGCGTAATATCAGGGGAAATTCAACAGAAGGTGTGTGAACATTAACCTCATTTGAAGCTAACTTTTTATACTTGTTTGTAATTTGGATGCTTAGAACAACTGTCCATGGTAACGGAACTTGCTGTCTGTAAGACCTGTATTGCAAGGGTTTGTCTCTGTGGTTGTAATGAATGCTCGGTTACCAGCTACTGCATGTTAGTTTGCATGCTGTGCTACTTAAAAATGCCCCTAGTTAATTTATATGCAGTAATTCTGACCGGTATGCTTGTATTACTTCTGTAAGCATCAATGTGGCAGTTTCATCATAACGTTGCCTGATTGTAGCCGCTACAGTTGAAGCTAACAGGAGAGGTGTTGTATGTGTGCAAAGTTGGGTTGAAAAGGCTGCAGTTAGACCAGACGTAGGTTTTGCAGAGCTCGGGATATGTGTTTGGGTTTGTTTACGGCTGCTTGTGATTGCTTCACTTATCCATGACCGGGATCAGCCGGATACTTCACCAATATCTGGGCTAGCTCTCTGATGCTACCGCTATGAAAGCAATGCGAAACACACGAGCTCTAACGTGTCTGGTATAACAAACAATTTCTCTGCACTGCCTTGGCCTAATTTCATCCCCCTTTAGAAATTGTTCTGGCTAATAAAAAAAAACCATAAAAGATTGAATAGGAAATTCTTTCCTGTAGAAGTTATCGATTCGCTAGCTTCACATAAGCAACTGTTCACGCTAACGGAACTTACGGTCTGTAAAACCTATATTATGTTCATAACATAACCAGAGCTCTCTCTTGCTGTCGCGTACTATCATAAAGCTGCTTTCACACCGGACGCAAAACGAATCAATGAATTCGACAAATTTTTAGCGCAACAGATTACATTCAAAGTCAATGCAAAGACAATGCATTGACTTTGAATGCAATCTCTCGCGTGAAAAATTCGTTTCGCTTCTAATGTGAAAGCGGCTTAACGCGGCCATTTTCCGCGAGCAAACGCTGGTCATTCCGAAGCAATGAGTAAACCATTACCTAGGGCAATTTCTGAAAAGGTCGTTTAGCCTGGAGCTTTCGCCCCTCCGTCATATAACAGCGCAGAAGCTGTTCGTTACTCCACGCTAACGACACACCACAGTTATGCACACGAACCAGCAGGTCCTTATAATACACACCTAAGCAGTCCATAAGTTGTTGGTCCACTTTTTGCTGCTCCTCACTGTTTGTACAGTCTCCGGCCTACACTTGGGTATGTCGACCCGTTCTCCAAATGTGTCTGTACGGGGTGGATTCTAGCTTTCCCTCAATCCTAGCTATAGAGTGGAGACACCAGTATACTCACCATGCCATCGGTAGATAGCAAATTCGAGCTTGAGCTGCCAGACTTTTGCACTGCGTCCTCCACTTTCGCCACCTCGTTTATTAGAACAAGTTCATTTCATTAGATCTATACACATGTACAGCGTTTGATTGCAAAATTCCTTAGCTCAGATGTCAGATGCGTCTCACTTTCACACAAGGGAGGCGGACCTGGAAAACTGCATTCTGTCGAGTCCCGCCCAGCTCCGCCCTCCACAGAGCTGGTCAATCAGAAAAAAGTGGGCACATAGAGAAGGGGGGCCATAGCGGAAGAGCAGCTCAAACAAGGCGTTTCAGGCAGAGACTGCAATGGACTACAAATGGGGTCTTTTGAGGATGGCAGTATGAGCTAAATAAGGACCTTTTTTGGACTTTGAACGATCAGGAGTACTCTAGGGGAGTCCGAGATCAAAATATAAACTTGGAAATGTGGCATAATAGGTCCCTTTTACACTACATTCGTGACTCACTGTGGTCATTAAAGATTCAATGACACTTTTTAAGTCTACCAACAGTATACCTTCATATACTGAAAAGTATGCTAGAAGTATACAACTATTTCATTCACAGTAGACTTAAGTATTCACTTGTAGTGTACTTGCAGTACAAAATAAAATGTAGATGTGTACTTTAAGTTCACTATGCTTAAACTTGAAGTATACTTAAAAGTATATTTTTATAAACTTAAATTGGGCCAATTTAGTCCCAAGAACTATTTAATTAGTACACTTACATGTATACTGCTAGTACATTGACACTAGTACCTTTGCTACATAAAGTATACTTGAAAAATATACTTCATGTTTTCTTAGGTTTCTTGAAAAAATGAACTTGAAGTAAACTTCTTTTTTGTAAGGGATTGTTTTGGCTACCTTGTGTCAGATCAAAACATTTATTTCCAGGCAGAGCTGAATTAATATTTGGCCAAGATCTTGCATTTGCAACGGGAGAGTCAAACCACTCAGTAAAGTTGCCAGAACATCCTAAAGATTTTCATTGGGTTAATAATATGCTGGACTGTTCATGAGAAAATGCCAATGATTTCAGCAATGCCCTTAGTCGTTTCTTTGCTTGATGGAGACCAATAACTTTCTCCTTCAGAAACACAGTAAAATCATTTCCACTACCATGGGCTACGACTTTCAATATGGTTTTTTAAATAAATAAGAGGCAACTCACTGCATCAGTCAGGGTTGAAAGAATAGTTGCCAGCTGAAACATTCATCACAGCAGTTATTATCTAATCATGGGCTCTAAAGTATTTGCATGTATTTAAAGTAATTCCAAACAGAGTCTTTGTTATTTTTGGCCAGGCTGTCAGTATATATTGAAACTAGAGACACTTTGAGAGTGCAAACCTCCGCCAAGGCAGCACAGTCGAAATCTTGCTTAGTGAACATGGCTCATAAAAAATTTAAGGATAGGTTCCATCCCTGATGCGAGAACAATCAACCCACAAAATTTGAGTGATATTACTGGGAGCGAAGTTCAGTTATCGCGTGTTGTAGGATTTCAAGATGGCTGCCGTGGCGGCCATATAGTTAGACCGAAGACTCTGAAGAGCAAGACCTTTCATCACTGAGTAATGACCTGTATCATTCACCTGAGTGCCCTGCCCCTGTAGGAGACTAGCTGCAGGTCCTGAATGTATTAATCCTAATGGGAAGTGTGAACCTGAGCAAAATTATCACCAATTTTTTTTTTTTTTTTTTTGCCCCATTGTCACCTAAGTAAATACTGGACTTACTGTTTATAGGCCACATATCTTTTAAACATTCTGGCACTGCAATTACATTTTTTAGATTGACGGATCAGGAGAAAATGATCTTTGTTCGAGACCTGTGTCTCTCTCAGCAGCGCTCACGTAACATCTGGCAATGCAGAAATACAGTATGGATTGCGGGAAACCATGAATAAAAATTTAAAACTGAAATAATGTTTGGGAGGGTCGACTGGAAATGTTTGGTAGAGGACCCTGTCCGGACAATTTTCAACTCACTCCTCCGGCAGAGCTTTTCCCTGATCCCGGGGGAGGCTGGGGACATGGAGTCTGAGTGGACCGTGTTCAAAGTCTCCATTGTGGAAGCGGCTGCTGCAAGCTGTGGCCTGAGGGTTGTCGGTCCCGGTCGTAGTGGCAACCCAAGGACCCGTTGGTGGACTCTGCTGTGTGGGAGGCCGTCAAGCTGAAGAAGATCGCCTTTTGGGCTTGGTTGGCTCAGGGGACCCCCAATTTGGCAGACTGGTTCCGGCACTCTAGAAGGACTGCAGCTGCGGTAGTTGCTGAAGCAAAAACTCAGGTTTGGGAGGAGTTTGGAGAGGCCATGAAGAAGGACTTTCAGGTGGCCTCAAAGAGGTCCTGGCAAACTGTCAGTTGACTCAGGAAGAGGAGGCAAGGCTTCGCCCAGGCTGTTTTCAGCAGGGATGGGAACTGCTGACCTTGACTGAGTATATTGTCTAGCAGTGGAAGGAGCACTTTGAGGGACTCCTGAATCCGGCAGACACACCCACCATTGAGGAGGCAGGGACGGAGGACGCGGGCGGGTCATTGACCATTTCTCTGGTGGAAGTCACTGAGGTGATCAAAAAGCTCCGCGGTGGCAAGTCATCAGGGATGGACAACATTCGTCCTGAGATACTGAATGCCCTGGATGTTGTTGGGCTGTCATGGATGACACACCTGTTCGACATCGCGTGGAGGTCCGGTACAGTACCCGTGGATTGGAAAAATGGGGTGGTGGTTCCCATTTTTAAAAAGGGGGACTGGAGTGTGTACTCCAATTATAGGGGGATCACACTGCTCAGCCTACCAGGAAATGTCTATGCCAGGGTCACCCGATTGTCGAACCTTGGATTCGGGAGGAGCAATGCGAGTTCCGTTCCAGTTGTGGAACAGTGGACCAACTTTACCCTTGCTCGGATAATGAAGGGGTCATGGGAGTTTGCCCATCCAGTCTACATGTGTTTTTTGGACTTGGAGAGGGTTTATGACCGTCTCCCATTAGGTATCCTGTGGGGGGTGCTGCGACAGTATGGGGCTCCAGGGTCATTAATTTGAGACATTTGATCCCAGTACAACTAAAGCCAGAGTTGTGGTCGCATTATCGGTGTTTCCAGCTGGTGTTGGACTCCACCAAGGGTGTGCCTTGTCTCCTATTCTGTTGATGATTTTCATGGACAGGATGTCAGGGGCAGCCGAGGTTTGGAGGGTGTCCAGTTTGGTGGGCCCAGGATTACATCTCTGCTGTTTGCGAATGATGTGGTCCTGTTGGCTCCATCACTCTGTGACCTCCAACACACACTGGAGCAGTTCACAGCTGAGTGTGAAGCAGTCAGAATGAGGATCAGCACCTCCAAATCTGAGGCTATGGTTCTCTCCTGGAAAAAGGTGGATTGTCCCCTTCAGGTGGGGGGTGAGTTGTTACCCCAAGTGGAGGAGTTCAAGTAACTCGGGGACTTGTTCATGAGTGAGGGTAGGATGGAGCGTGAGATTGACAGACAGATCGCTGCAGCGTCTGCAGTAAAGCGGGCATTGTACCGATCCGTTGTGGTGAAGAAGGAGCTGAGCGTAAAAGCAAAGCTCTCGTTTACTGGTCTATCTACGTTCCAAACCTCACCTATGACCAAAAGAATAGGATCGCAAATACAAGCGACCGAAATGAGCTTTCTCCGTAGGGTGGCTAGGCTGACCCTTAGGGATAGGGTGAGGAGCTCAGACATTCGGGAGAGGCTCAGAGTAGAACCGCTGCTCCTCCGCGTTGAGAGGAGTCAGTTGAAGTGGTTCGGGCATCTAATACGAATGCCTCCTGGCACCTCCCTTTAGAGGTTTTCCAGGCATGTCCAACTGGGAGGAGGCCCCGAGGCAGACCCAGGACACGCTGGAGGGACTATATCTCCCAGCTGGCCTGGGAATGGCTTGAGGTTCCCCAGGTAGAGTTAGAGAAAGTGGATCGGGAGGGGAGCGCTTGGACCTCTCTGCTTAGTCTGTTACCCTCACGACCCAGCTCCGGATAAGCGGCGGAAAATGGATGGATTGATGGAATGACAGTGACTTTCAGATGGCGTGGTATGTGTCTGTGAGTAACATGTAAATGCTTAATGTTTACTTCTCTTTATTACCTCCACCAAACGAAGTTGGCTGGAGGTTATGTGACCAGTGCCGTTTGTTTGTTTGTTTGTTTGTTTGTTTGTTTGAACAAGATAACTCAAAAAGTAATGAACAGATATCTCTGAAATTTTGTTGGTGGGTCGCTATTACATCAGGGATGGACCCTATTGATTTTGATCGCGATCAGTCAAACAATATGGCCGCCACGGCAGCCATCTTGAAATCGTATGATCCGATAACTGAACTTTGCTCCCACTTACAAAGATTTGGACTGTGCTGCCTCGCCGGATAAGTGCCTCTAGTTACCAGTGTTTCTTATGTCGTAATAAGGCATACTGGAGCTTGCTTTTCTGTTGGCTTTATGGTTTTTGAACTGAACTCATGAATGCGCTGAGGAGTTCTACAGGAGGGACAGAAGGAGCAGATAGGGTGGTGGTGTTTGTGATCAAATCTCAATCTTTTGCTTGTTTCTCCAAAGTTACAATCTCCAGCTTTGAAGCTTAATGTTATTAAGCTTCTTTGATTGACCGGTTGCTATAAAGCCATTTAAGCACATCATTTTTAAATAATAAGCTCAGTAAATGGCAGTCATACACTAAAATGGTTGTCAGTTAGCCAGTGAATGAATAGCCTTCAGTCAGCTTTCCAGCAAGATGCCCAGCTGTGCTGATACATGCATATTCATGCCACAATTTTTAAACCGGCACGCACAGGAGTCACAACGCAATTGAGAAGAGTCAGAATTCAGGGTGGTAATACTTTTGAACAAAAGGTTGGAAAGCCATCACAGCTTCCCGGCTAGGTAGCTACAGCATTCAGCCCACCACAGCATGCTATCAGATGACTCCGTTCCTTAGTTGCTTCCCTGCGGCATTGGACGGCATCTCCAGACTACTTTACTAAAAGTGGATGAATTCTATATTCAGTGTGATTCCTGATAAGGTATATTGTAATTAGACTGATTAGCTAGCTAAATAATTAAATTATCAAACTAGCTAGCTGTTGTCATTGTGTTTCCTCAGTATACATATATATATATATATATATATATATATATATATATATTTATATATATATACAGCGCCCTCCATGATTATTGGCACCCCTGGTTAAGATGTGTTAAAAGCCTTAAAATAAATTCTATTTTTACTGCAGAAGCATACTCACACTGAAAATTGTAGAAAAATGTAACCTTCAACTCAAGTGAATTTTAAGGGAAAAAAAAAATCCTGACTAAGAAATAATTATTTTTCATAAAATCACCTGTTACACAATTATTGGCACCCCCTAACAATTCCTAGGAAATAAATGTAATTGAAGTATTTCTGTCATTTCTACAGTAGTTTACAAAGTTGATCAGAGTATCTAGGAACATTTAATTAGTAATTCATCACTTCCTGTTTCCCTGGGGTATAAATATGACGTGACACAGAGGCCATTTCTCTTATCCACTCTTCAACATGGGAAAGACAAAGCAACACATCATTCAAGTAAGGCAGATGTGTGTCGACCTTCACAAGTCAGGCAATGGCTACAAGAAAATAGCCACTCGCCTGCACCTGCCCATATCTACTGTCAGAGGAATCAGTAAGAAGTTTAAAACAACTGGAACAGTGGTAAACAAGCCTGGACAAGGATGCAAGGTTATTTTGCCACCACGCACAGTGAGGAGGATGGTAAGAGAAATAAAAAGTTCTCCAAAGCTCACTGTTAAAGAATTGCAACAAATGGTAGCATCTTGGGGTCACAAAGTCTCCAAAACAACCATCAGGCGCTATCTACATGCCAACAAGCTGTTTGGGAGGCATGCACAGAAAAAACCTTTCTCACTCACAATCATAAACGCAAACGTCTGGAGTTCGCTAAGTGGTACTGGGACTTCAACTGGGACCGTGTGCTCTGGTCAGATGAGACTAAGATAGAGCTTTTTGGCAACAAACACTCTAAGTGGGTCTGGCGGAACACAAAAGATGAGTATGCAGAAAAGCACCTCATGCCCACTGTGAAGTATGGGGGAGGATCGGTATGATGTTGTGCGCCTGTTTCTCTTCCAGAGGCCCTGGGAACCTTGTTAGGGTGCATGGCATCATGAACGCTTTGAAACACCAGGACATTTTAAATCAAAATCTGGTGGCCTCTGCCCGAAAGCTGAAGATGGGTCGTCACTGGGTCTTTCAGCAAGATAATGACCCTAAACATGTGGCCAAATCTACACAGAAATGGTTCAGCAGACACAGAATCAAGCTCCTCCCATGGCCATCTCAGTCCCCAGACCTCAACCCCATTGAAAACCTGTGGAGTGAGCTGAAGAGGAGAGTGCAGAGGAGAGGATCTCAATTTTGAGATTTCCCTCTTTCTGTATTCAGCCTCACTTTTTAGATCCGGTTTTTGCTGGCAAAAATGGGGTTGTACCCATCTTTTTATACAAAAGTCTAATGTGCTAGAATAAATCTTATGATCTTGGATTTTCCTCTTTTTTTTTATTGTATTTTATTGATATTGTTATGGTGTATATATATATATATATAACATGATTTTTATTTTTTTCACATGGAAAAATTTTGTTACTTTTTTCAATCATTATTTTTTTCAGCATGGTATATATGATTGTCTGATGCCTTCTTTCAGTGAAATTTTTTTGATGCAGGAAGTATTGAGTAAAATCCTTTAGTTTGTCTCAGCTATCATCTTTTTCGCCATTTGCATACATCATGCAAATTAATCCACAGGTCTGGACGTAAAGAATAAGAATGAGGAAATCAGCTTAAGTAGGGTCATTTTCTGGTTGAACTTCTTTCTGCAACCACCGACGTGCGGTCATTTCAAATTGCATTTCTGATCAGACCATCTTTTTATACAGTCTAGTCGGTAATTTAGTGCAGACAATTGAAACCGTTATTATGGGGTATTTCTCTGCAATATTTCATTTTACTTTGTTTCAAAGTATCAACAGACATGTCATGAGCATTTCATGAAGTTGGCTGCCAAATTTTGTAACAAAATATGGCTTTCACAATGCCTTGGCTGACATCAGGACACCACTTTTTCTGCTGTGTTGTTGGACCGATGACTCTGTTTTTTTCTTAAGTATATCTTCAATCTGGGAGCGAATAAATATGAACAATGCAAATCATTTAATTCTCTTAGAAAAAATTTTATTGACCATTCTTATACAACAAAGGGGTCATATTTAGACGTCTAAATCTTTAACCTAATTTGCACGTCGTACAGACATATTGATGTAGTCCTGGACCAACCGACGCAATATAGACATGAAATGCATGTCGGGCAGATGTCTCATGTTTACTGGGTCAGCATTGATTCGCAACCATATTTACCCAGGGGGGTGGAACCAAGGACCATATTGCACGTGAAAAGGATGGCACAGAGGATACTCAGGTGAGAAGCGCAAAACAGTAATTATATGCGGCACAAGGTATCACAGAAATCAAGTTTTGCGAGGTTTTTTTAGGTTTATTACTAACGAACAAACAAGAAAGAGGCTATTCGCCCCGCAGCACTTTGGCGCTAAAGTTCAAAGAGTGGGGCAGATCATAAAATTAAATCTCTTATTGGCCAGCTGTGGGGCAAATAGCAGAAGTGCTTGTCCTATCCGCCCCGCCTTGGTGCCAATAGCAGAACTGCTTCTCTTGTCTGCCTTGCTGCGGGGCAGATAGCTGATTTCTTTCCCCCGATTCACCCAGCTGCGGGGCGAATAGCCATTTTCAACGAGGAAAAAAAAAAGATGACTATGATAGCATTAAAACACAAAAATTGAATGTTAATATATTTGTATCTCCCCGTACGATAGTCAGGAGATACTATGGTTTAGTGCCGGGGCCGCCGCCGCGCCCACCACCGCTGTGCATGCAAAGATTTTCTGTTCAAGGTTCTGGAGGTTTCAATGTTTATAGGATTTTTTTCTAAATTTGCATAGTCAAAGATGTTTACTTGACAATGCTCAAGATCAATTTTCGGCAATTTCCAATATCCAATATGGCCACCGGCAGCCAAGAGTAAAAACTGTAACATAGCAACTGTAAAAACTTGCAAGTAATCTCTGATGGGGATCGGGGAGATACACGACTCGGTCCCTGTGGTGACTGAGTAATCTAGTTCTTTATTGTTTCTATTTTTTCCGACACTATAATACCACAAGCCCAGTATATTATTTTTCATATTTATGGATACAAGTTGTTATGACTTCGTATAATGATGCGTGGAAAGTAGTTCAGTCAGGACAACTTTGTCAAAAACTTAAAACATCATTGCAGCGAATTGATTTGCCATATTTTCTAATTTGGCGGCATGGCTCTGTTCTGGGGCCTCCCCGCCCACCCACGTGCATGCATGAAAAGCCAATAGGCAGGGCGAGCCAAAAACCTCCCTGCCCTTCCATGCATACGAGTGAGAGCCAATGGCGGAGAGAGCAGCAGAAACCCCCCCATGGGTACAGAACAGAGTGTGAGCATCAATGACCGCATGGTCATTGAATAAGTCAGAAAAAGATGAGGAGGAGCTGGGGATGGAGGTGGGTTGCGAATGAACAGATGAAACAGCACATTGTGGGCAAGCTAGTGTCTTTAAATAGGGCGCCTTATTAGATTGCTGATTCCCTCCAGGCACTCAATTGGCAGAGTATCAGCCGATGTGGGCTTGGCTTACAATTGAACCGTAATTATTGAAGGTATGCTTGCGAGCTAGGCGTGACTCCGTGCCTGCCTGAACTACCGCTGTGCTCAATTTGTTGGGAAACGCATCTAAACGACTAGATGCTGTCAACCAAACTTTGTTGCGCAGTTGGTAGCGAGTATGGCATAGTGATTGGCAGCTCAGTGGTTCGATTCTCCTCATTGCCGCAAATACGTGCATTGCATGTTATAACATATTGAGTATTCATTTCAGCTGCTCAAGAACAACATCTAAGAGCTAATAAAACAGTGGGAGACATAGGTGAGAAAGATAGGGAAGGATTGCAAGGTACATAGAGGGAGCTGAAGGGAGGAGACTGAGAAGCGAAGTGTTTTTATTGCCCGTCAGGCATCTCTAGTATAAGTGCGCAGTTGACGTTGAAAAGACGTTCAGAATGACCACATATTGACTCATTTTTAACCTTGTGCAGAGGTCTGCTGGAGGTCAGTAGGGGACATCCAGAAGATGTCGTGAAAACACATCATAAAAACTTTCATTCTGGCTCCTCAGGGAACCTCATTTAGACATATGAGGAAGACCTCAAAAAGACGTCTTTTGGATGTATCCTTGCTAGGTGGGTAATTGCCTGTCTCTCAGATTGAGACAACCGCACTGATCATTTGGCCACAGCCTCGGGTTCAATTTGCCCACGAATACCCATCACACGCGGGGTCGGATGCTGCTGCAGCAGGTTTTTTAATATCAATGACGACCAGCGCAGACGATTCTGGCGAATTGGCCATGCCAGGGCGCGGCTTGAAAATGAAAGTTCGCTATTCTGACAATAACAGAAGGGTAGGGCATTTTTAGGGTCATTCATATTTTTTGGGTTTTATTGGACACTGGATGCTCTCATTTTAACTGATCTTTGAAAGAAATAGTGTCGGTCAGGAAAAACTGAGTGGTGGTCGGTGGATTCAGAGTGTTGGTTGGGGCTGACCAGCGCCGACCAGCATCAGCAGTACCCTGGTATTATAACACGTCGAATAAATTCTGACACAAAACCAAACTTTTGTGAGACATTTTGGAGATGCTACTAATTAGCAAATACATAAAGTTATAATACTGATTTTCGGTAGACTGAGACATTATATCAATGAACCAATCCCACAAATTTCATTTATCCTTGATAATTCAGAAGTTATGACTTATTGAAGTTGGCATATTTTATCGTAACACTTGTTTTTACACAAAATTGGGGGCCACACCCCTTTTTTAAGTCTCTATATCTCAAAACTAATGAAGATATGGGTCTAATATTTTGCATGTATACTGGCTACAAGAGCATTATGTTCTGTAAATCTGAAGAAAATTGGAGGTTGTCAGTTGGGAGGCCTCCAGTGATTTCAGATGGAATTACCCTCAAGCTGTGGCATTCCTATACAGTCATCAATTTAAAATTTACAGGCCCTCCATAATTATTGGCACTCCTGGTTAAGATGTGTTCTTTAGCTTCTAATAAATTCAGTTTTTTTTCTAAATAATATAGGACCACAATGAAAAAAAGAGGAAAATCCAACCTTTAATTCAAGTGCATTTATTCAGTGGGAAAAAAAATCCTACATTAAGAAATAATTCTTTTACATCAAATCATATGTGCCACAATTATTAGCACCCCTGATGTTAATACTTTGTACAACCCCCTTTTGCCAACAAAACAGCACCTAATCTTCTCCTATAATGTTTCACAAGATGGGAGAATACAGAAAGAGGGATCTTTGACCATTCCTCTTTGCACAATCTCTCTAAATCATCCAGCGACCTGGGTCCTCTCCTCTGCACTCTCCTCTTCAGCTCACTCCACAGGTTTTCAATTGGGTTGAGGTCTGGGGCCTGAGATGGCCATGGGAGGAGCTTGATTCTGTGTCTGCTGAACCATTTCTGTGTAGATTTGGCCACATGTTTAGGGTCATTATCTTGCTGAAAGACCCAGTGACGACCCATCTTCAGCTTTCGGGGAGAGGCCAGCAGATTTTGATTTAAAATGTCCTGGTATTTCAAAGCGTTCATGATGCCATGCACCCTAACAAGGTTCCCAGGGCCTCTGGAAGAGAAACAGGCCCACAGCATCACTGATCCTCCCCCATACTTCACAGTGGGCATGAGGTGCTTTTCTGCATACTCATCTTTTGTGTTCCGCCAGACCCACTTAGAGTGTTTGTTGCCAAAAAGCTCTATCTTGGTCTCATCTGACCAAAGCACACGGTCCCAGTTGAAGTCCCAGTACCGCTTGGCGAACTCCAGACATTTGCGTTTATGATTGTGAGTGAGAAAAGGTTTTTTCCGTGCATGCCTCCCAAACAGCTTGTTGGCATGTAGATAGCGCCAGATAGTCGTTTTGGAGACTTTGTGACCCCAAGATGCTACCATTTGTTGCAATTCTTTAACAGTGAGCTTTGGAGAACTTTTTATTTCTCTTACCATCCTCCTCACTGTGCGTGGTGGCAAAATAACCTTGCGTCCTCGTCCAGGCTTGTTTACCATTGTTCCAGTTGTTTTAAACTTCTTAATGATTCCTCTGACAGTAGACATGGGCAGGTGCAGGCGAGTGGCTATTTTCTTGTAGCCATTGCCTGACTTGTGAAGGTCGACACACATCTGCCTTACTTGAATGGTGTGTTCTTTTGTCTTTCCCATGTTGAAGAGTGGATAAGAGAAATGGCCTCTGTGTCACGTCATATTTATACCCCAGGGAAACAGGAAGTGATGAATTACTAATTAAATGTTCCTAGATACTCTGATCAACTTTGTAAACTACTGTAGAAATGACAGAAATACTTCAATTACATTTATTTCCTAGGAATTGTTAGGGGGGTCAATAATTGTGGAACAGGTAATTTTATGAAAAAAAATTTTTTCTTAGTCAGGGATTTTTTTTCCCCTTAAAATTCACTTGAGTTGAAGGTTACATTTTTCTACAATTTTCAGTGTGAGAGTGTGCTTCTGCAATAAAAATAGAATTTATTTTAAGGCTTTTAACACATCTTAACCAGGGGTGCCAATAATTATGGAGGGCGCTGTACCTCTATGTAAAAAATGTATTTATTTTTGCGCGGCTTCCACAAATCTCCATCTCATCCATTCTAAGCCATTTTGAATTACTTGACTCAGTTTAAAAAGTATTCGGACGTTTATCATTTTTGACTGAACTTTTGAAGTACTTATGCTATACAGGTGTGAGAGTTCTAGCACTCTTATTATCTCCTGAAAAATACAATATCAACATCATAGAACATTACAGAACATTTGGGGACAAATCCGCACATATATTTTAGCACCTTTTTCCAAAAAATAAAAAAACAACATTTTTGTATTTCATAAATAGGACATATTATCATTAGTTCTGCTTGCAAGATGGCAGTTTTCGGATTTATACAGATTTTCCATTATGTCCTTGACATCATGGAAGAACAGTGACCACTATTAATTTGATTGTTTTGGTGTGATCAGGCGTGGCACATGGGGTGATTTGAGTTCTCAATAAAAATAGGGTCAGGAGATAAAAATTCTGTGTAGAGTCTCCAAAATAGCCAAAGTTTAATTTCACAGACCAAAAAAGAAAGAGCAAAGTCCAGAAACACATTTGTCAATTTGTACTTTATGAAATGAGGGGGTTTCCTATGCAAAAATAGAACCCAAATTGAAGGACTCCAAGTCAGCTGCCCATTATACAGTCAAAAGATAGGGAAAACAGGCCGCTTAAAATTCAGTAAATGCAGTGGCATGTAACATAAGGCTTTTACTGCTCAGGATTGGTTCATCCGGCTCACCAGCTTACAGAACAGATGTCTGATAGCTCCAGCAATTGCATTGCAGCTCTAGGAGAACTCTGGTCTGGAACTGTCCTGTCACACAGTAGCTCACTGTCTGACAGATGCCAGCCTAAAAGGTGTTGTAGCTATCCAGAAACCCCTCCTGAGACAAGTCGTTCTGGGCCAGAGAACACAAGAACAGGACAGTTGATAGGTGGAAACTTATTCTATGTATGAGTCTACATTTGACTTGTTTGGCTCCAAGAGTCTATGCGTGCCATCATTCCAATGAAAAGTTCCACAAGGACTGTGCACAGTCAACGGTTAAGCATGGTGGTAGTCAAGTGATGGTCAGGAGACTAAAGACCTGTCAAAATTGATGGTATAATGAGTAAGGAACAATAGCTGGAGATCCTAAAGAACCATGTTATCCCCTCCGGACGCCATCTGCTTGGCCGCAGCTTTTGCTTCCAGCAGGATAATGATCCCAAACATTCATTCTTGCTGTGCAAAGGTTATCTGGAACTGTGTGAGCATCTGCGCCCCCTGAAGGTGATGTCATGGCCTCCACAATCTCCAGACTTATCCCCCTTCAAGAAATTGTGGGATTACTGTATCTGGATGCTAAAGTCAGATCCAGAAACCCAAGCAACACCAAACAATTAAGTGATTATTTACGGGAAGAAAGGCAGGGAGTAAGTGGTGACTCTATGTTCAAATTATTGGAGAGGATGTCAAAAATATGTAAGGCTGTGATTAAGGCCAAAGACTCTGTGTGATTACATTTGATATACAAAGTAATTTTAATGGTACAAATAGTAAAGTGGTCTTTATTTAAATAAGCACTCTTTTGGATATTTTCTACTGAGCTGTGAGAACATCACACACGTAAATAGCAACGTCCTAATGCTTTTGTCTGGTCGTCAAAAACCTTTGCCAAGTGCCTTAAAGGGATAACTCACTATTTTTGAAGTGGGGTTGTATGAGCTACAAATTGCCACTATGTACATTAGATGCAATAGAAAGCTTCCTGCTCTTCCCCAGTTAGCTGCACCAGCACATAGCGCTGGGCGGAGATTTACGCGATACACTGCGGTGAACGGTCCCAAAGTAACAGAGTATTTTCGCGGCCTAAAAGAGGTCCTACCTGAAAAGAATACATCACTTTAATTGTACGCTATATTACACAAATTTACAGTGCTTCAGTTGCTTGGAAAAAACATGGTTGCTCTTGAACCAACCAACTGACGTATTCCATCGGAGTGAACTGTGCACTGTAGCGATCAGCTGTTTGGGTCAGACTCTTAGCGGTTTGTGGCAGCGACAGCATTTCAGTGGCATAGAATTACATCTCAAATTTAAAATAATTCCCGATTATAACCAGCACAGCAGATGCACAGTATGTGGCTGCATAGGCCCTGTGTGATATCAATTTGGGCTGCAATGTTACATTGGACTTTTTCACAGGTGTTTCACTCTCTTACCTGATGCATGGGTACAGCAGTGCTCTTCAGCATGCACCGTTGAGATTTCCCTGAATGTGGCCTCACAAAATCCTCTTTGGAAAAATTAACACTGCAAACAAGGAGCTCTTTTAGGGATATGGGTGGCGTATCAATATCCATGTTCAGCGCAACTAGCCACAGCTGCCGAAGTCCAATATCCCACAAAGGAATGCAGTGGAGGCTGTAAGTGCACCAGAATACAGTTTTGCTTTCACATCCAGGAAAGCAACACACACGGACCATTTTCGAAATATTTGCACAAGTTTAATGACCGACCGACCTTGCAACCGCAGTGACTGTGACCCAAACAGCTGATCGCTACAGCGCGCAGTTTACTCCGATGGAACACATCATTTGGTTAGTTGAAGAGCAACCGTGTTTTTTCCGAGCAGCTGAAGCACTGTAAATTTGTGTAATATAGCGTACAATTAAAGTGGTGTATTCTTTTCAGGTAGTACCTCTTTTAGGCCGCGAAAATACGCTGATACTTTGGGACCGTTCACCGCAGTGTATTGCATAAATCTCCGCCCAGCACTATACGCTGGTGCGGCTAACTGGGGGAGAGCAGGGAGCTTTCTACTGCATCTAATGTACGTAGTGGCAAGTTTAGCTCATACAACCCCACTTCAAAAAAAGTGAACTATCCCTTTAAGTACATGAACATTCAAGGTCCTGAATGTCTGTTCAGAGTGTGTTTGAGAGACAAACATTATCACATATTTGAAATTTCAAAGTTAGCCTTTTTGTAAGTGTTGTGAGTAAAAATGAATGAATACTTGATGAATTATCAATGAAGACATTCTAATCATTTTGAAAATCAAAAATTAAGGCACTAGATTAAGTCTGCCTTGCTTTGTCTTTTTTCACTTTTTTGATGATGTTGAGACAGGCTATTTTTTCATTGTACCATATTTAAAGGAAGAAGGTGTTATGCCTCATAGTGCACTTAAATATAACAATTTCATATTGAATTTCATCTAGGCTATTTGAAAATTTCTTTTAAACATCGATGATCTTGAATGTTGTTTTCGTTGAAGACGAAATTTATTCATTTATTTTGCTGATCCGAAAAATGATCCGATCCGTGACTCAAAAGTCATATGACCCGAGCTGTGAATTTTGTGATCTCTTACTGTCGCACTCTTACTGCCAGCATCTGCAGTTAGCTACTGACATCATGGCTTTAAGCTGAAAGTGTTCCGGGAAGACTGCTCTCGTGTAACCTCTCTGATAGCTCCTTGCTCCCCACAGCTGAAATCAGCGCTTTGAGACAGCCAACAAGATGTTGGATCCAGAACAACATCCAGTTGAAGCGAGGATTGAGGAGCGAGGAAATATCAAATAAGTAAATTGAGATACACTGGTAGATTTCCCACTATTAATCACTCCCAATCAATTTGGCTTTAATGGTTGAAACATCCGGGTCTACTGAAGTGCGGGATTTTGTTTTTTCTCCAAAACATTCAGCAACTTATTGTGTTTGAAAAATGTGTTATTTTTTTAATGCAAATCTTACATATTGCCACTTCACAAAACTTGTTAAACAGACTTATAAATCCTAAGGTCCAAAATTGTTGGGAAACTAACACTACACATTTCAAAATAAAAAAGGAGTTCAGGCTGAAACCCTACAAACGTAGCATCAGAACTGCGGGACTGATCATTTAGGTTTATCAACTAATGAGGGAATTACCCATAGCATTACTGGGGTTTTTTCTCACCCATTTAAAAAAATATGAACATTGTTTAAGGTTTTGGAATAAAATTACATTGTTAACCAGGTTTAGAATTGGCTGCATATGTTTGTTTCTACACAAATTATTTAAGATCTAGTTTTAGGAGGTTACGGAGAATGTAAAATAAACACTCATTTTTTTTTTTTCTTTACAGTTTGCGAGGATGTCAAAGGAGATGTCCTGTTCTTGATAGATGGCTCAAGTAGCATTAGCAAAACTGAATTCATGCTGATGCAGCAGTTCATGTCATCCTTCATAAATATGTCTGAAATTGGTCGGGACAAGCTGCATGTCGGTGTCTTGCAGTTCAGTACTATACCTGATGAGGAGTTCCCCCTGAACAGATTCTATGACAAAGGGAGTATTATTCAAGCTATCGACTCCATTCAGCAGTTGGAAGGTAATACTTACACAGGAGCTGCACTGTCCTTTGCCTCAAAGTACTTTGACTCACCTAAGGGAGGACGTTTAAATGTGAGACAGTTCTTGGTCCTGATCACTGATGGTGAAGCCCAAGATGAAGTGTCCAAGCCAGCTCAAGAGCTTAGAAATAAAGGCGTGTTCATTTACTCAATTGGAGTGCTCAATGCTCGCAGTTCCCAACTGTTCGAGATCAGTGGCTCCCAGGACAGAGTCTTCACAGTGAGAGACTTTAATCAACTCAAAAATTTAAAAGAGCAACTTCACTTCAAACTCTGTCACCCTGAGCCAGGTGAGTATTGTAGGTGCTTAAAATACAAAACGACATAAAATGTAAAAACAAACAAACAAAAAAAAACAATGTTTAAAATGAACATACTTCACAAAATGCAATTGGCAATACAACTTTGTCAAATACCTAACATTATTGTACTTTTCATGGATTTTAA
The DNA here is from genome assembly GCA_029692085.1 of Gymnothorax javanicus. Taxonomy (NCBI): domain Eukaryota; kingdom Metazoa; phylum Chordata; class Actinopteri; order Anguilliformes; family Muraenidae; genus Gymnothorax; species Gymnothorax javanicus. Next base: position 165,296,159 of record CM056193.1, on the reverse strand, counting down.
CAGAGTGCAAGAGGATATCGAAGGCAGATGTGATCTTTTTAGTGGATGGTTCAGGAAGCATCGAACCTGATCAATTCCAGAGCATGATAAAATTCATGATATCAGTAGTTAACAATGCAGACTTTGGGGAAAACCATACCAGGTTTGCAACAATCATCTACTCAGACTCTCCAAAAATCAGTTTTACTCTGAACCAGTACAACACCAAGACAGGGGTCAGAAGAGCTATTGCCAACTTGAAGCCACCTGGTGGTGGAACATACACTGCCCAGGGCCTGCAGTACTCGTTGGACTACTTTGAACCACAGTATGGTGGTCGTGCTGCTGAAAAAATTCCTCAGATCCTGATAGTGCTCACAGACGGGGCGGCCACAGATAAAGACAAACTGCCTGAGAGTGCCAGGGCAGTGAGAGAGAAGGGCATCAATATTTACAGTGTTGGAGTAATTGGTGCTCTTCAGGAGGAACTTCTTATCATGGCTAATGATATAGAGAAGGTCTTCCATGTGGACAGCTTTCAAGCCTTGGAAGTGCTCTACAAAAACATGTCCAATTCACTTTGTGCTGAAACAAAACCAGGTAGGCACACAATTCGTGGCTTCCATCTTTCTGTCACGGTTTTAAGTTAGTCTGGATGTGTGTACAGGTGTTGGTTTTCGGTTGCATTAAGTGTTAATGTGTAATTTCTTTTTTTCAAATGAAAAAATGTGAAAAAAAATACACATGATGCATTCCCAGATTGACATTTTTGTTGCAAATTTTAGAAAATGCATTAATAAGTAAACGCTGAAATAGATGCACTGCTATAAATATGAGCTTTGTGAAGCTCATAACATATTGTTTTTGTTTTGGCGGCTTCACATATGAATTGATCCACTTCTATTAATAAATGGATTTGCCCAGATGGGGCCCACATGGAGTTCATGGACAAAAGTACCTGAGCCCCAATAAGCAACCCACATAGCGGCCATCTGGGGTCCGGTTAGGATTGCTAACTGGGGTGTGAACCTGCTCTTCATAGTTGCTTGATGTTCAGGTCTTGTTGGCATTTTGAATGTTTTGTTCTCACCCTACACAATACTGCATACATTCATAAGCAAAAATTATTTTCCTGGAACTACGATAAATGAAGTTGAAACACTGCTAATCTAGGCACTCAGCTCATTTTCAGGACTTTGGGGGGCATGGTATAATGATACTTGATTGGCAACTACCTTTTCAATCAAGTCATTTAAATATTCCCTTGTCCCAATCCTGCTGAAAAGAGCAATGTAAAATATGAAAAGCAGGCAAGCAGTCCACAGTGATTTTGAGTCACAGGGGCATGATTTTTACTGTTCCGTATAACTTGTGTTTAGCGTGATCAATTGTCTGCATGAGTAAAAAAAAAGTCCCCCCCCCACATAGAGCACATATTGCACTAGCAAAACTAAGAAGCCACGCAAAATGTCGGTCTAGCTTACTAGTAAGTCGGCCTTATGATTAAATTAATTTGATATTACAATTAGCCAAAGTTAGCAACTGAGCTTACATTTCTGGGAAAAAGTATTTGCCCCTTTCCCGATTTCTTCTATTTCTGCATATGTGTCACATCAAACTAATTTTACAAAGATAACTTGAGAGAACCCAAAATGCAGGTTATAAATGAAGATTTAATTAATTGAAGGAAAAAAGCTATTCAACCCTTTCGGCAAATGTAAGATGAGCCTTTGTGCTCTTTTAGGTCAGCCAAGGTTTTAGACTTGCAGCTCTCCCATGGATGCTGTTTTTGCCCAGTCACTTTCTTATCATGGAATTGTCAACACTAACCTTAACTGAGGCAAGTCAGGCCTACTGTTGTTTACATGTTAGTCTGGGTTCTTTTGTAATCTCTTGGATGAGTCATCAGTGAGCTCTTTGAGGAATTTTGGTAGGCTGGCTACTCCTGTGAAGATTCATCACTGTTCCAAGTTTTTTCCATTTGTAGATAACAGCATTCAACATGGTTCGCTGGAGTCCTAAAATCATAGAAATGGCTCAACCCCATCCAGACTGATAGGTGTCACCAACTCTGTTTGTCATATGTTCTTGAATTTCTTTACAACGCATCATCGTGTGCTGCTTTTTGCTTGCATCACGTCACCAGATTTCTATTTTAGTGATATCTAGATTCAGTAGTTCTGGCAGAAATCATGACTGGGTGTCTCTTGTGAAACTGAACCCAGTTGTCAGTTGAATTTGTATAACCCCACATGGAAAGAATCTATATGAACATATATACGCATATATGCAACCGATATGCCACATATATGCAGATTATATGCTCATATATGCCGCATATAGGCCAAATTCAGGTACATATATGTGCTTATAGAGGGCATATATGTCTCCTATATAGCTCATATACCCAGTGGCAGGTTCTGTTTGTCATACCTATTGTATAGCTCATATCTCACTTTTGCAACTGTCATACATGATGCCTAGCTCATATTTTTATTCTCAAGGTAATATCTGCATATTAGTCCAAAGTCCCTTACAGAAATAACAAGAATTTCACGCAATAACTTATTAATCGCATGTGAACATGTGCAAATGGCATCACATTTGATCCTAAATACATGTTGACATATGACAACGGCATGTTATGTGTAAACCAGTCATTATTAACTATGGCAAGTGAGAGGAGAAAAAAAGCTCTGATATCAACACAAATATCTAATACTATTTGTTACATTTTTTTCCTGAAACATTAACAATAACACAATCATCAATTCTTTCTTGACCATACTTATTTCCATTCTATGAGGATTGAGTTGTGTACTGTGGAAGAGAAGGAAATGTATAAAAACAAATTGGTTTGATTATGTTTATTTCATCAATTAAGCATTTTTTCAAGTTTAAGTCACTGCCAGAGTCACCACATTAGATAAAATTGGATTCACATCATTACAGCTCATACACATCCACTGAAAGGTTATACACTGCACTGTTACATCCACCAAATGGCAATGTTTTCTATCTTGTCTGTAATGCAGTTTCTAGATGATTATGGCTCCGAGGTCCTTAGTCTAAATGTTGCAAAATAAAACAAAAATAACAAAATAATAGTACACAGATGAACATACATTCAAGTAAACATGCCTTTCAAAAGTCATTTTCATCCCCACATCTGTTTGAGCATTTCACTGTGGTTAATGAATTTGAAGACAAAGTCTACATTTCTGTTCACAGTTTTAATGAACAGACACTTGTCTTTTATCTGTGATGCTTGTGTAGCAACTAAAGGTCCCAGACTTTTTCCTACAGGGATGAAATAACAAGGATTCTTAAATTCCCACACGGAAAGAACCTATATAAACATATAGGTTTTAATCCCCGCCCAGTGGTCGGCAGCTCTTTTCAGAAGTAGCGCGCAATTGACCAATGCACTACAGGGATGCAAATTACGAAGGGCCTGCTGGGAAGGGTTATGTAGATTAGAGTTCCCTTAGACGCATCCTGTTGGGCAGACGGGCACTCATAAATTAGATTTTAGCTAGGCTTCTGAAAGTTACATTGCCTTCTGAGTTGGCGAAGTTGCGAACGTGAGTATATATAAAATAAGTACAAACAAGGCCCGGTTTTGGAGTAACACTGTTAACTGATAATCTACGCGTGAACTGTGAATAGGGGACCATAAAACGTTGAAAAAGCTTTACCACTTGTACATAGTTCTTTAATTGGGTATCCCAGCTTCCAGTGCAATTGGCAATGTCAAATGAAAAAAAAAGAGTTTAGTTTTAATATAGGGCCAGATATAGGTTTCGCATATATGTGACATATAGGTACATATATGTAACTATAATATATGAAAACAGCCAATTTTAAGTATGTCACATATATGCGAAACCTATATCTGGCCCTATATTAAAACCTGTATGTTTATATAGGTTCTTTCCGTGTGGGACTGGATGATTAAGTAGCTAAGGCAGCAATTATTTTTTACCTCGCCCGCGATGGAGTCAGCGGGGTGAGATATTGTAATCTGTGTGGTTTGTTTGTTACGATTTCGGCCAGTATGTTAGTCGGTTGCATTAATTGTCTGTTTGATAGTAACACGCTTTTTTACCCTTTCCATGTTGCTTATGTTCACGAAACTTCACCATTTGATAGAGGAGGTTCGGCACTAGAAGCGTATGCTTTTTTTAGTCCCTAGGTTAAAGGTCAAGATCAGTGTCACCAAAAACATTAAAACCACATTGTGGTTCATAACTTTGCTACTATTACAGCTAGAGACTTGAAACCAACTCCATTCCATTTCGGAGATCTGTGCACGATTTTGGCAAGTCATAATTCTATGAATGACCTTTCATTTGTCTGTTTGCTTGTTTGCGTGTCCATGTGTTAACAATCTAGCGTTTACATTGTTGCCCTGATTGACTTTGAACTCTCACAATAGGTGGGAAATGGTCCTTAGATTACCTGATTAAATTTTGGGGGTGATTGGGGTCAAGGTCAAGGTCATCGGAAACGGTTAAATGTCAGGGGATCGAGGTCATCGTGAAAATAATATATTGTCCATTATAACTCAAAAAGGGTTCCAAATAGACAAATGTTTCCTATTATTAGCATGTAGGAAGTCCTATATGGGCTTTTATTGGACACATGAACTTTGGCCTTGAGTGACCCTGAAAGGACAAACTGAAGGTCATAGATTTTCAAAGGACTATAAGTTGAAAACGTTTGAGATCATACTAGTAAAACTGAGTCAACATCTAAAGCGCTGAAATAAATGCTGGCGGGCGACGATTATTTTGCCTGGCAATATTTGTTTTCACATCCAGCCAGATAGGGTTGGATAGCATTTTTCATTCAATTAATAAATACATTGTGTAAAAACTGCATTTTGAGTTTGCTCAGGCAATCCTTGTCTAAAATTAAACTTAGCTTTATGATCTGAAGTATTTAAGTGTGACAAATATGCTAAAATAGACTAAATCAAGAAGGGGCCCGATACTTCTTCACAGCGCTATAAGTCCCATTTTGTCTATAAAGAAATACTGTAGTCTTCTGGTGAAAGTGATATTACACTTATAATCATTCTACTGAAGTCAATTTAAAGGGCTCAGCTTACCCATGTACATTTTAACAAGGTATACCAGTCAGTCAGGAGGGGCAGCAATGAGATCAGATGAATGTGATTGAGGATTCCAAACTGGGAGAAAGGGGGATGGGGCTTTTTTGATCCAAATGTTTTGACTGTATACTGTTAACACAGTCTGTTTCTCCCATACAGTGTGTGAAAAGAAGATGGTTGATCTTGTTGTACTTATGGATGGATCCGGCAGCATTGGAAATGTTGAGTTTGACACCATGAAGACATTTGTGTCAGACCTGGTTAACAGGTTTCAAGTAAGCCAGCAAAATGTGAGAATTGGGATGGCTCAGTTCAGCACTGACTTCCATAAACTGTTCTATCTTAATCAGTATGAGAACATAGCTGATGTCAAGGACCGTATCCTGGAGATAAAACAGGTTGGAGGGGGAACCAACATCGGCAAAGCCCTGCATTATATACAGGAGTTTTTTAAGGCTTCCACAGGCAGCCGGATTGCCCAAAACGTCACTCAGAACCTGGTTATGATCACAGATGGAGAGTCCGAGGATGAAGTAGACCAGGCAGCTAAGGCTTTAAGGTCCATGAACATTAATTTGTTTGTCATTGGTGTGGGTGTGGCCAACACTTTTAAGCTGCAGCAAATTGCTGGGTCTGCGAACAGGTACTTCACGGCTGAAAACTTTGACAGTTTGGAGAAGATAAAGGAGAATGTTGCGGATACTATTTGCAGACCTCCCCCTGCCGTCAGAAAGTAAGCATAGAACATACTCAATTAGGAGAGGGGTTTCCAGCCACATTCTAAAACAAAATACATTATTTTTATAACTGCCAGCTGTCTCATTACAAATATAGGCAATCTAAACTAAACCCTTTCATAAGGTTTTTTTTTCCAAGTGTGAGATAGTAACTGAATACTAAATACGAAGTCATATACACAATATCAATTACCCAATTCGGTAACGCTTTATTTTACAGGGTCACTGATACAGTGTATGTACTTAGTGAGGTACAGTGTAAGGACTGGTGTAACAATATGTAATAATATGTACCTATGTTGTACTTACATGATGTATTTTTGTGTACCTACAGATCCCTATTACAGGTGTATAACGAAGTGCTTGTTACAATACCTTGCCAAAGTGCTTAAGAAAGGCAATAGGTTGAGTTGAGGCCCAGCAAGGCACCCTAAAGTCAGTGTTGATTGGGTGAATGGAGCCTCAGGACACCCTAATGTTGGCCAACATATTGAGGCTACCTAGAAAAGATATGGTAGTGGTTGTCCACTTCATGGAATTGATGCACAGTTGAGAAGGCTACATGTCAGCACTACATTGGTTCAGCATTGTATCACTATGGAGTTATCACATTAAATTTTAATGAATTCTGTAGTTATTACATTGTACCTGCACCTCTGTCATGGAACACACCAACTGTTTCACAGAAAAGTACATGTAATATTTGTATTGATACCCTTTACTTACTCTGTGATACAGTGGAATGAGAACATTAAAATAAAGTGTACCTGCCGCATAACTCCGATAGATTAACGGCAGTGAATATCTCTAAACTAACTGAATGGAGTAAAATTAGACATGTTTGTGTGGTACACCTGCAAGTTAAATGGATGAAAACAAACCATGCTTAGCTCCCATCAAACGTCATGGTGTCTTCACTGGTTGGCGTTTTGGAACATCTGCGCCGTTACACAACACAGTAAATGTAATATCTGTGTCGGTACATGCTTGGTACTCTTAGATACAGTGGAACAAGAACATTAAAATAAAGTGTACCTGCTGGATACTTGCATACATTACATGTAGGAGAGTTGAAGTAAAAATCACACATTCAGGAAAATTGTTTTTTTTTTTTTTTTAATTTATTTTAACCAATCAAAAAAGAGCACAAGGAAAACAAATATCCTTCCAATGTCTCCCCAGCAAGAACGTCAGCTCTGTCAGTTTAAATCTCACAAAACCCATTTTGGACATATAGCAGGTAGGCCTAGATGTAACAGCAAAATCCAAAAAGACCCAGTTTTTGAGTAAATATCACAGTATAGAAATTTGTGCAATTGTGTGTTTTATATACAACACACTATCTTCACAACAAGCTGAAAAGCAACAAATATTTTTAGAGGGAAAAAAATAAAATTGAAAATTCAGCCCTTTGAGGTGCAAAAGGAGAAATGATAGGCATCAGGACATTCTACCGAAATTTTGGTGTAATTGGAAGCATCTTGCCTCTAGTTTTGAGGTTTTCAATTTTTGTTCTGATGTCAGCTGGCAATGCTGCAGAACATCTCTTAATGTAGTCCATCAACTTCTCCTTCCGCACCTCAAATGGCGGAATCGTTTTAAGAAACTTTCGGTCGACAATCATTATTTCTGCCAGAGGGGCTGACAATGCCATAGTGTTTCGGTCAATGCCAGTCTCACGGAAGGCCTTCATCATACTTCCGTGGGGTTTGTAGGCCTTCAAGACTTTACTGTACCTCAGCAGCACATCATTGGGAGTCTGTGCTGAAAAAAACAAAGGAGAAATGGCATTAAAGTACAATCAATAGGCGTGCAAGTATACAAGTTCATTTCTTCATCACAAATGTTTCATGGTTGAGAACTATTTCCAAACAAGACCTCTTATCTTTGCCAGTGGGTGGGAGTGTTTTTTGTCTTTCTTCTTTTTTTTCCTTCTTTTCCTCCTCATTGCTGGACTCAGACGACATGGAGACGGACATCGATGAGTCTGTGTCATCAGAACTGGACGATGTCTCACGTCTCTTTTTTTTGGCCTGACTTTTCCCTGCATGTATGACCCAGAACAAAGCAATTAATCCAAACATATCCTGTCTATGTATTTCCTGTCCATGTACTTCACTAAAGCACTCCATTGTAAGGAGGTGCTTTCCTATTCACTGTTCTCTTATCAGGTGCATTGGTCCAACACAGGTAACATTATTATTTATCAGTTAACCCATCCCTCCATCAGAAACAAAAGAAACTCCATCCATGTGTTTGCTGTTTATGGTAGAAATTCAGATATATTGTTTTGGCTCAAATGTAGTAATGTAAGGTGGTCTACAAACCATGTGTTAAGAAACAAACATACCACAACCTGCCATTAGTTACAGTACCTGAGTGAGAACAGATCTACCTACCAGTGCATGTCATTGTTTTCATTGTTTCCCGCAGAAAATCTCTCTCATCTTCCAGCATGGCAACTGTCTTCTTTAGAGTTTTTATCTCAGCAAGAAGCTTCTTGTTCTTTTGTTTTCCCCTGCCCGTTGATGGTTGTATGTCTGAAACACACACACAGACAAGCGTACACATACAGTATGTTATCAGCATACAGGAGTTACATTAAACTGCCGGTGACATCACTGACAACAATGACTGGGTAAAGCAGATTGGACACTGCTACAACAAACTCCAACAAATACCAACAGTTGGATGAGACTCAGTGTGAAGCTGAGCATCAATCTGTTTGTTGAATGAACTGGAATTTGGTTTTCTGAGCGTGGCCAAGACTACAACCAACAACAACCAACATTTTACTATGATATACATGCGCTTCCATTCCACTTATTACCTCCCTCCGCTCGCGGTGCGGGAGCCATGGTATCAGGCTCCGTGTGTGCATGCGTCCGTCAACACATTTTGCTTTATCTCATCAACTATTTCAGTTCCAGGCTCCTAATTTTTACTGGACATGCATCTCATAAAGGCCTACAAATGACGTGCCTAAAGGTGACGTTGGCCTATTTTTTCAAGGTCACTGGCCCAAAAATATCACCAAAACTTTGACATTTTGCTTTATCTCATCAACTATTTCTGTTACAGGCTCCGAATTAGCTCCCGCAGCCCGAGCTATGGTATCGGGCTCCGTCCGTGCGTGCGTGTGTGCGTGCATGCGTCGACAAAAACTTCGGCATTTTGCTTTATCTTCACGGCGGGAGCTTCAGGGGCCGCCAGTGCCGTATATTTTTAAATGGATTTTTTGCTGTGCACTCGGATTTTCGCTGTGCACTCGCTACGCATGTGAAGAACTTGAACAATAGGACGTTAGGTCAAAGAACACCAAACTTCCCCTTTAGAGCATATATAACAGGTTAACATGTGTTAAATAAATGAAGGGAAATAAAGTAAAAAGTGATACTTTCGTAAAATGTCATCTTTAAATAGATGGCAATGTTTCATTATCACCTAGTGGTAACAGTACACAGCAAAGCGGTAAAGTAGTGCAGAGAGTGATGAGATCAGCTGAACGAACCACCAGGAGTTCGCTACCCCATCTTAAAGACATTAACACAAGATGTCGTCAGTCCAGAGCCAGGAAAATAATCAGAGATCCTTACCGCTATATGTTAAGATCTGGGAAATGTAACCACTACCTAAATTCCAGCACAGCCAGACTATGGAGAAGCTCATACCCACAGGCCATATGTATTTTATTTTGTAAACAAGAACTGCATAAAGCACATGCAATGCCACTAAACTGACTTAATGCACTGTGGAACTCCAAGTTCACTTGCGTCACATTATTTGATAAGACTTACATTTAGGCAAGCAGGTAGTCTTACAACAAAACTCATACACATTTCTTTTTTCTTTTGAACATACTGCACATTAGGCTGAGTGTTTTGTTCTTTTGTAATTGTTGTTATATCAGTATTCAATATATTTTAAGTATGACTTCTTATATTTCCCTTCATTTATCAAAACTATATGTAAACCTGTCATACCCACTTTAAATAGATATATGCAATGCTTATATCATGCTACGCATGCGGTGGGCTTCCTACAGTGCACTGAAAGATGAAGGGGACACACACACAAGAGAAATATCTCACCATCTGATGAATTACTGACAGCATAAGAGGCAACATCACCAATGATGGGACTGCTGTCTGCTGACTGCTGATTGGACTGGGTATGCTCTCCCTCTTCGCCTCCTGTAGATGGAGCATGTGGTGGAGTGGTAGCTGCCTTATCACTGTCATTGCCAGCAGGGATGGGGTCACTTGCTTTGGCCTTTTTTTGGTGTGGTTTCATCCTAAAATTTTAGTAATCATCATCATTGCAGGCATCAGACAACTTTAACTAGGCTACATACAGGTATAGTGTAAAATATTAGAATCACTTGAACGTTTGTGATGTAATCTTATGTAATGTTGCATTTTTGACAATAATTCATCATTGACCATTTAATGACATGTAGCATATAAAAGTACTCTTTATTTCCTATCAAGTCAGCCCATGAGTTGACAACCAGTATTAAATTAGCATGATTTATGGAGCATTGAAAAAATTCTAATTGGAGCAAAAAATTAGAATCACATATACAACGTAATTTGGAGCAAAAAATAGAATCATCCATGTTTATGTTACATATTGTCTGTGTAATAGTTCATTTTCCTCAATATTTGGTGGCTCTGCCTTTTGCATTGATCACAGCTCTACTTTTGTGCGCCGTGGAATGAACCAGTCTTTGGCATTGCTCTCTGGTAACAGAATTCCAAGATCTTTGAACACATTCCTTCAGCTCAACAAGACTGCTTGGCTTCATTGAGACTAACTTTTTCTTAGCAATGTTCCACAAGTTTTCAATCGAGTTGAGGTCGGGTGAATTCGCTGGCTACAGCAAACCCTCAGTGTTGTGAGCCCGAAACCAATCTGATGTACTCTTGGCGGAATGAGCAGGCGCTAAGTCCTGCTGGAAAGTGCAGTCCTCAGATCCAAAAAGATGTTTGGCAGTAGGTATCATGTAACCCTCAAGCAACTCTTGGTAAGTCTCTGTATTGATCGTTGACTTGATAATGCAGAGAGGTCCGACTCCATCAGCACTCCCCAATGTCCCCACAGCGTCTCCACACTTGTGATCCTCTGTCGCCAAATGACAAAATCTACGGCGGCAAAGGATTGTGAGTGTGGAGACATCGTGGGGAAACTTATCATCCCTGGTGCACACAATAGAGCGTTAAATTTCCTCAGAGCATATTGGTTTGGGGAGGCATGAGTGCTGATGGAGACAGAATGGAATGAGCTCGTCCATATTCTAAACCTTGTCTAGCTTGCTTGTGAATATTCAATAACTAATCCTGGTGTGTCATCTAGTGATAGAATGTTATAACTGCATGCATAAATTTGCAGCTCCAAGTCCACTGGCGGACACATCTGCACAAAGCGCTTAAGATACCCTGCAGAGCACCGTTGTTCTTCTCGAACACACCAAATCCAGATAATCCGTAAATGATGAATTAATATTTTAATTTGAAACTAGTAACTAAGTTGCCAGTGTCAAGGTAATGCAGTGAAAGTATAATTTTTTTATCTTTTAAATGTAAAAGTCCCAGTTTTAAAAAAAAAATCTTAAGTACAAATCCTCAAAAAACTAGGCTACTTAAATACTGTGCACCTTTGAAAACGGGAGTATCATGCACCCCCTGGAGAAAATCTCGCTCTATTCTGCATTCAAATCTTGAGAGCCCTGAGACTTAATTCCGGCATGTCCCAGCCTCTCATGAGCAGGCCGCGGCATTGTGTAGCAGCATCGTGTGTGTCAGTTTACCTTTCATATGCAAAAACACCATATTTACAGAGCTACGATGCTGCCACCTAAATTGGCGCTTGATCCTGGCAGATTACCCAGTATTGCTGAAATAAAAAATAAAACAAAAATGTGGCCCCTGCGCCAATTTTGGGCAACCTCCCGGACGATGACAAAAGTTTTTTTTTTTTTCCCCCTTGGCCTAATCGGTTAATTATATCAGCAGATATCAGCAGAATGGCAGATGTCCGATACTTAATTTTAAAGCCAATATCGGCCGATACCAATAACGTGCCGATACTATCGTGCATCCCTATTGGACAATCATTTTTCAGTGGCACACCCTTTGACCGGTTCCGCAAATAATTTCCGGTTTCGCAAACGGAGCCCTCTGTCAGGCCAAACTTATGATATTCTTTGTTTATTGGCATAATTGTGTGCCCCTGGCCACAAGGGAACAGATACATGTATTTTCCAATTTTAGCCAGCATTACTCTGCAGGGTATGTCATCATAATTGGTCAAATTTATGGCTAATTGTTCCGTGTGTTGACATTGTGTCAGCCAGAATCCACGTGCGCTGGCCTCGGTTCAAGACGATTTGTACATCCATCGATATTCAACTGCTATCATCAGTGACTATGGATGATTCTTTCTGCTCTTTCCAATTCAGAAAAATAAACATGTCTCATAAATTACAAGTTTGGTTCCATAACACATTTTTCTTATCACCAGGACCTGAGAAATGAAACATTAATGTCAAATTAAAAAAAAACTAATAATATTCTATGCCGTGCTGATAGACCTGTCATAATATCACCTGAGAAACGCAATTAACCATACACAAAGCTGACCATAATGATACATAATGTTCATATGCCCGGTTTTAACTTTATGACTTCCAAAATGACGTGCACATTTAACACTCAATGGAAAAAAAAATTACATGTACATGCAATTGGATTACATCTCAGATGCTGGAATCATGTTTCATAACCAACTGCATATATCTATAAATTAATTAAGAGACCCCCCTCTACTCTTCTTCAGTCATGTTTGTGAACAATATGGCCAATGAAACTTACAAAACCTAGGTTATATGAAGCATTGGACAACAGTCTAACTCTGAAGTTTCACGTTTTTCACAACTTGTAATTTTTTGCCATTCTGTTTATGTAGCCTAGATTTGTTATGCTCACCCACTGGGGGAAAAAAAAAAAAATTGTACACTCTTGATATTATACTTATCAATAGCTCATTTAAGATAACTGTAAACTGATGCCTGACTTGACTAAACTGAAATGCCCGAACGTGGTTTGTCCCTAACCTGAAAACCTACAAAATGGCATCTGCGAAACTAGTCAAACGACAAACAGTCACTGCGATGATACGCTCAGAGGAACTAGTCGCAACTCAGGGATAATCCAAAAATCATAAGCCTTTATAACAAAATGGGTCAGGACCAGAAGACAAGGATTGCCAAGCCAAAAACGAAATCCAAAAAGCAAAGTCGACTAGACAGGCCGGGGTCAAAGCCAGTAAATCAGAAGTGTGACAGTACATAGACAGCAGGCCAAAAATCGTAGTCGTAATCCAGAGCAGAGGGTCATACACAGGGCATCCAAAAACAGAAAACGTGGTCAGACAGAAATAGGTCAAAATCCAAAAAGGCAAAACAGGAACAGAAAGGCAATGGCAAACTTGAGGTCGGGCAAAAACAGTCGTGAAGAAACAATGAACAAAAGGCATACGAGCAGCTCTGCACAGATGAGAATTGATCAACATTCTGACAAGGAATGAACTGCAGTGAAGACTTTAAATAGACAAGAGGGAAGTCACATGCTAAGCAGGGAACAGGTGAATTGGATAAGACTAATTACAGAGGAAAGCACACATGGGGAAGTCCTAAACCACAAACAATGGGCAAAAACCAAAACGCGGACAGGATCCACGCAGACAGCCTATGACAGATAAACAGCTCCGGTCAAGGAGTTCTAAGTGCACAGTTCAGATTCCAGGACAGAGAAAGAAGCGCACCTGAGGTGCGTAAGCTGTAATCAAAGCGGAGTACCGGGAAAGCAAACGGGGCAGAGTTACAGAACAGAGCAGAGCAGGGCAGAGTTAGTTATATTAGTAAGCAGTGATATCTACACACCTAATCAAAATACATGAATATTAGTTGGTTAGTTTATGCACAGATAAAGGGATTAGTCTACAATAAAATTACCAGTACTAACCTAACAGCCTAGCAGTTAATTAATATGGTGATTTCAGAAAAGCGGGAAGGAAGGTAAAACGAGACTAGAAGGAAGTTCGTGACATACTGGAAAACTTCCGAAATCACCCAAAGCATGTCTGCACGCAGACAGGGGAGTGCACTGGCATGAAAACACAAATCACATCAGACATTACAGGGAGACAATGTGCAATGCAATAATGGAATGGATGAATAAACATAAGAAATAATAAATGCAGAACCAGACAGATACAGAATCATAACAGTCACTCTTATGGTGTTAATGAAAAAGTATCAAGAGTATGAAATTAGGATTCATATGGTCAAATATATGATAATTTCCAATCATAATGACACTGATAACGTGATGATTCCCGGGAATACACGTGTCTGACGGCCACACACCACACAGCAAGCCTTATCACATGCGTTGATTTGGTACTGCTGCAATGGCAAGCAACAGTTATCGGGCATTTATTTCTCTATCAAGCCGAATATCTCAAAACGATAGTTAAGAGTTAAATCCACAATAACTTACCGTTCCAGCGGCGTCAAACTCAAAGCTGACAGCGAAGTCGTTTTCCCGCAAATAAAGTTTTATTTCTCCAAATTGCAGAACCGGTTAACCAACTGTAGCATTGCCATCATCAATTTCAATGGCCGTGCAATCTGCTGACCTGACATAGCCAGGATTCTTGCTCATTTCATTAGGGCCCGAGCCGACTGCAAGTCGTCCGCGGAGGACCCTATTGAAATCGCGCTGTTTATTATTAATATTATCATTTTTATTATTTATAATTCTTCCGACTTTTCCTGCCCCAATTTCGCCCCTTTCCCAATGGTGAAAACGCGTCTAGCTTTCCAGATTCGTCCGGCCGGATCCGAAATTCGATATTTTTGGGGGCTCGCACATGGTCGATGGGAAATGTCGAAATAGCGCCCCCTACAAATTTTCAAATTACCCTCCACATTGGGGTTACTTTGTCGTAGGCTGACGAAATTTGGTACACACATGTATCATACCCAGACGCACAAAAAAGTCTCTGACATCATGGTCCAACCCCAACAGGAAGTTGGCCATTTTGATTTGAATTTTTGATTACCGGCGATTTCCTCACCTCGTATTTTAACAAACTCCTAGGAACTCCTAGGGATTTCGCCCAAACAAATTCACATTTGGTACAGATCATCAGGACCCCATGCTGATCTAAAGTTGTGCTCTGCATGTCTGTAGGTCAAAGGGTGTGGCTGCTAGGGCGTGACAAACTTTGGCGACTTTTCGTGATTTCGCCATCCATTTTCCAACGGCTCTCATGCCAACATACTTTTTCGTAACAGCTTCAAACTTTTTGGACATGATGATGGCTCCCCCTTGAAAGTCCCGATATATTAAATTCCCACTTCACTAATAGCGCCCCCCGGTGGTAACGGGAAGAGACAAGTTTTTACTTTCACTTGTACTGATGACACATAGTTGAACTCATCAACTTCATTCCACTTCTAGAACATGCAAAACAAGTTGATGAAGCTACGTTCTGAATGCTGTGAAGCTACGAGCAATGGCCTCCTAGTGGCGACGCGGCGACTATCGATCCCTCGCCGTGAAAATACGTTTGGGTATTTGATGTCTTTAATGAACTCTTATCATCATGAAAATTGATACACAGGTCAAGGGTGGCGAGCTCTTACACCTGATGGGGGCGTCGCCCATTGGGGGAGCAAAATGCCTCTAAAGCGCCCCCTTAAAATTTTTAAAAACCCCTCCACAAAGGGTTTTTTTGGAGTAGGAAGCTGAAAATTGTTACACATGTGTATGTTGCCAAGATGCACAAAAAAGTCTCAGCACCATTGGTCTACTCCAAACAGGAAGTCGGCCATTTTGATTTTAACGTGTCATTTTGGCCTGATTTCCACATGTTGTATTTTAACGAACTCCTCCTAGAGATTTCGTCTAATCAACCTCAGATTCATTACAGATCATCAAGAGACCATGCTGATCAAAACTTATGCTTTGCATGTCTCTCGGTCAGTGGGCGTGGCCGTAAACAGGAAGTGACCAGTTTTTACTTTCACTTGTACTGATGACACATAGTTGAACCCATAACTTCATTTTACGTCTAGAACATGCAGAACAAGTTGCTGAAGCTATATTATGAATTCTGCGAAGCTACGAGTAATGGTGTCCGTGTGTCGACGCGGCGACTATCCATCCCTCGCCATGAAAATATGTTTAGGTTTTTGATGTCTTTAATGAACTCATATCATCATGAAAATTGATACACCGGTCAAGGGTGGTGAGCTCTTACATCT
This sequence comes from Gymnothorax javanicus, assembly GCA_029692085.1. Lineage (NCBI taxonomy): Eukaryota > Metazoa > Chordata > Actinopteri > Anguilliformes > Muraenidae > Gymnothorax > Gymnothorax javanicus. Next base: position 165,279,994 of record CM056193.1, on the reverse strand, counting down.
GATAGGGGCGATGCCCATGGGGGGAGCAAAATACCTCAATAGCGCCCCCTTGAAATTTTCAAAAACCCCTCCCCATAGGGGTTTTTTTGGAGTAGGAAGATGAAAATTGGTCCACTTGTGTATGGTGCGAAGACGCACAAAAAAGTCCCCGGCACCATTGATCTACTCCAAACAGGAAGTCGGCCATTTTGATTTTAATGTGTCATTTTGGCCTGATTTCCACACGTTGTATTTTAACAAACTCCTCCTAGAGATTTCGTCCAATCAACCTCAGATTTATTACAGATCTAGAAGAGACCATGCTGATCAAAATTTGTGCTCTGCATATCTGTAGGCCAATGGGCGTGGCCGCTATGGCGTCCCCATTTCTGATGCCTCGCAATGCATATTCGAGTAGCTCTCTGTCCCTCATACTTCATCTAAACGGCTTCAAAATTCCTGTAGATGATAAGAGCCCCGCCCTGAACGCGTCCATATGCTCGTAGGCAATCTCGCTCATGGTGCCCCCTTGTGGAAATAGGAAATGCCATATTTTACATTGACATTGGCTGATTTGCTCGAAACTTCACATTTGCGCTGAGGGTCCGCCCCTGAATGCACCTGCCCATGTTTGGTTATCCTCCGAGCGCCCCCTGGTGGATGAACTATCAACTTGTCATAACTTCTTCGTGCTTTGTCCGATTCGCTCGAAACTTTATCACAGGTTGGTGCCTGTACTTGACCCGTCCAATGGTCATGAGTGCACACCTGCACCCGTCAGGATCTCACCACTACCCCCGACGTGCACAAGGGTGCGAGGGCCCGTTCAACGCTGCTTGCAGCTTTAATTTTATAATAGTCATCCTACAAAATCACTTTGCGCTACCGTCATTCACTATCCAGTAACGTCTAATGTCATAGAGCAGCTTTTAAGAAGGTTGTTGTTAATTTTTTTAAACACAAAAATGACCTGCTGGATGCCTAGCTCCAGCTGTCAAGTTGACCACGCGCAGCTAACAAACACAGTATAAATGCTGCAATGTTATCCTTTTCCTGTGTTTTTTGGAATCTGCAATGTTATCCTATTACTATCTTATTCGATCACTAGTAATACCTGTTTTGAAATATCGGACTTTACAACATCTTACCTCACCAAGCCTTGCTCCGTAGACGTAGTCTGTACTTCTCTTCAAAGTCGTCAGGTCAGCACAGCCCCATGTATATACGCAGGTTTCATTTGAAAATAATTTCAACATGCTCTTGATGATTCATTTGCTTTACTCTCCCCCTTCTCTGTTTCATTAGAGGCATTGTTTCTAAGTCAAAATATCGGCACACACACAAAAAAAACGAAAAAAACCTGGCAACCATTATCCTAATACAAAGTGCGCCAAACAGGATAGAGGGAGTTTTGAATCGCCAAAAGTGCGAGGGAAAAAGAAGATGGCATTCTTTTTTAACACAGGGAAACTTGCGCACAGAGATAAGCGTCAATTGATCAAATGGATGCAATGCAAAAAACTCCTTGCAAGGACACAAACATGCCGGAAATGCAAAAAAAGAATGAAAATGATCCGGCATCAAGTGACAGATGGATATATCTGGTGAGTGAACATCATAACTAACCTATCACTGCCACCGTGACATGAAGAACTGTTTTATATTGGTCGTATAATTTGCCTTATAACTAATATTTTATTTATATATTTTTTTTTTAATGTGAATTGATGTTTAGGCAATGCAGACGCACCAGATACCACCCAAAGAAATGTACAAAGTCGTTAAGACATGGGTCCATGTTCACCAGATCTCACAGAGAATTGCACGAGTGGCTCATGTTCATTTACAGGTAGGCATAGGCATTTTGTTCATAGTGTGGGCCTAGGGCCTTGACAAAGGGCTAGCCGCCCTATATCTGTTAATTTGATTAAAAACAAAAATACTTAAAAATGGGTCCTTAAATCTTTGAAATTTAAATCGCCCAGGTGGCTCTGGAAATAGGCTAGGTCTCGAAACAGGATTAGGCCATGTACACTTTGAAAAAGTTCTCGGGGGAGAACCCCTGGACATCTATATTAGGATTTAGAGGTGTGCAGTGGCAGACAATGGCACCCCTGTTTGTCAAATGTAAAACATCTCCCAGAAAACTCATGCATATTAGTTCATGTGCTCTGTTGATGTTAAAATAGCTGTCTTCAAACCTTACTGTGCCCCACCATATACAGCACATGATGTAATTACAGCAAAAGAAATATAAATAAGTTTAAAGGGGAATTTTGGTTATTTGAGCCTTAGCTCTGTTGTTCAAGTTCATCATGTGCTGTCCATAGGTAAAAGAACAAGACAATTTGGCACAATAGACCAAGTTATGGTCAGGCAGCTAAAGCTGACCTAATGGGGCATATCATTACACTGAAACATGAGGAGATATGCCCCATTAGGTAAGCTTTGGCTGCCTCTCCATAACTCGGTAATGTTTTATGTTTGTTTTTTTAAATGTCTGTAATGTATGAATGTTTGCTTTTGTACATCTCTGTTTTTTATTGGACTTTGAGTCTGTGAATGAGGATATCTATCTAAGGTTTCACTTTTTGCATTAAAAAAGGTTTTGCCAAGGATATCAACTTCGAAAAATTGATCTGATGGCTGATGGCGTGGCACGCAGTTCCACTACTCTTTCCAAAATGGCAAAGAAGTCTTAGGAAGGTATGGCACTATTGACTATACATGTGTTATGGTGAAAAACTGGGTAGGCTCTACAGACTGCGACGGACAGAATAAGCACTTCTGCAACATGTTCGTTGGCCTTGCATATTTAACCATTCATAAGTCTGTCTTTTTGTGTTTATGCAAAAATGTTTTTAAATAAAAAGGTGTGCACTCCATCTTTGAAAAGAATGAAAGTGAGGAAGCCTTTCAAGATTGGTGGGAGTTCAAACAATCGATTTGTGGTCATTGACGAGTCAAAATTCATCCATAAACGAAAGGTAGGCCTGCCAATTTTTACCATGCTCTCATACATCATTTATGCTTTTATTTTGCAAAAGAATAATGTGCACGCATCATATTCCTCTTTTTTGTCTGGCATGTTCTGCAGTACAATCGTGGGAGATTTGGATTTAATGGGCAAGAAAGGGGTGGGTTTTTGGAATGCTTGAAGTGCATCGGTAGACCAGAAGACCTATTTTGAAGTTGGTCAAGACCCGCGCTCGAACAACATTGGTCCCCATCATAGAGAAGCATGTGAGACAAAACTCATGCATATACAGTGACTCTTGAAGAGCTTATGTGAATGCACTAAATCCTAGAGGCTACCGACATTTCCCTGTTAACCATCAGCACCATTTTGTTGATCCTGTGACTGGGAGCCACACCCAACATATTGAGCGGTTCTGGAAAACTGTGAAAAATGAGATTTGGTGGGTGAGGGGAAATAGGAGCGAAAAAATGTTAAAGACACACTTGAAGGTAATTGAGTGGAATTACTGGTTAGGGAGGAGGAATAAAAATGGTATCTTTGCACAGATGATCCATGATATCGCAAAACATTATGAAGTGTAATAGACCCTGTCATGGCCTATGTCAAAATGACCTTCTGTAGAACCAACTGACAGTGCAAATAGAAACTGGTAATAATGTTGCTTCTCATAGACTTCCATATTAAACTGCTAACTTTCTTGATCTTCTTACAAAAGTGGGGCAAGCTCCCACAACATTTGTGCATATTTGTCATATTGTATGGGTCACACACTATCTCCACACCAAGGTGATAGATTGAGTGGCAGCAAATATTTTAATAACATTTCCCATTGAAAATGCATTGTGTCTTTCTGAAAACCATTTAGTAAAATCAGAATTTTGAATGATGGAATCAGAACTGTAATGTATGTAATGAAGTAATGTTTGTTAACAGTGAAAGAGAATTGTTGGCAAGTATTTATTGATGATAGAGAAGTGGGCGTTGCAGTTCTTTTATTTTTTGAATAATTTGAAGTGAGTGTTTTTAGTAACCCACAATCTGCAAGCCGATGAAAAGATGAGGACATTTGTAGTTTGCCTTTTCGTAGGCTATTCTTTCTGTGATGAACTGTAAATTGTTGCACATTTTTTGTACAGATTCCATCTGAGTTCAAACACTGTTTATGTAACAATGAAATAAAGCTGAATTAGAGTTATTTAAGAATGTGTTGTTTTTGTGCACAGATGCCTGTAATGGTTATGGTTGGTCTTATTTTGTGAAGGCCTTATGTTTATGTTCTTAAATAGATAGGCTACCAAATATATATGGACGGGTGCCATAACATTTTATTGTAAAAATAGTGTGAAACGACCATCGTATTTTAAATTCCTACATGTAAGTATTCAGAAGGTACACTTTATTTTAATGTTCTTGTTCCACTGTATCTAAGAGTAACAAGCGTGTACCGACACAGATATTACATTCACTGTGTTGTGTAACGGCGCAGATGTTCCAAAACACCAACCACTGAAGACAACGTGACGATTGATGGGAGCTAAGCATGGTTTGATTTCATCCATTTTACCTGCAGGTGTACCACACAGACATGTCTAATTTTAGTCTATTCAGTTAATTTAGAGATATTCACTGCCATTAATCTATCGGAGTTATGCGGCAGGTACACTTTATTTTAATGTTCTCATTCCACTGTATCTAAGAGTGACAAGCATGTACCGACACAGATATTACATTTACTGTGTTGTGTAACGGCGCAGATGTTCCAAAACACCAACCACTGAAGACACCGTGACGTTTGATGGGAGCTAAGCATGGTTTGTTTTCATCCATTTTCCCCGCAGGTGTACCACACAAACATGTCTAATTGTACTCTATTCAGTTAATTTAGAGATATTCACTGCCGTTAATTTATCGGAGTTATGCGGCAGGTACACTTTATTTTAATGTTCTCATTCCACTGTATCTAAGAGTAAGTAAAGGGTATCAATACAAATATTACATGTGCTTTTCTGTGAAACAGTCGGTGTGTTCCATGACAGAGGTGCAGGTACAATGTAATAAATATAGCTGCAAGCAGCAATGGGGTGGCCTAGCAGTGTAGCAAGTCAGCCCGGGTGACCACGGTAACATGGTTGAACTTTCAGATACTTCACTGTTTGCACAGTTGAGAAATTTAAAATTAAATCACCACTAATCGACAGAGTTATGTGCCTGTTTCCTGTTTTTCAGATTCACCATCAATTTTGATTGGTATTGAGGATTAATGACCAACAACTTTATGAGGCAATATAGAGATGAGGTGCTGAATTAAACTGATGAGTTTGGTTTGGTTATTTGAAAGTGTTGCAAAGAAATGACTTCACTTCCTGTGACTTGAATATTTACCACGGGTCAAAGGTCACCAAATTATATGGGTCTTCTCCAGACAGTGTTGTATGTCCTTACACCAAGTTTCGTGTTGATACACCAAAGCATTGCTGAGATATGGGCCTACTTCCTGTTTGGCGGCTTCTCGGTTGATTTTGATTCACTGTGATGGCCAAACGGTTTGGATTTGAGATACTAAAATCAACGAACTTCTCAGCCTTGGTTTGTAGATCAAGTAAGCCAAGCTTCGTAATGATCGGACAAAGCTTGTCATTTCTGTAAATTTAAGCGCATTTTGGACAAAATTCAAAATGGCCGCCAAATTCTGAGGCTTACATACACAGTCTTCGAGAATCTGTCTAGGGATGTCCAACAGCATCAGCAGACACTGGAATGAAGGCTTTATTCCAAACATATCAAGAGATATCAGCTAAAACATGTTTTTGCTATTTACAGCGCCCCCAGAGGTAAAAGCTCACGGAATTTTTTATGCCTCCCCAAGGGCAGGTCTTGAGACTGAGTACTATGTTTGGGGTTGATTCGTCGAAGCATTGCTGAGATAAGGCCTCACATCCTGTTTGGCGGCTTCGCTGTCGATTTTGATTTGCTGTTACGGCCAATCGGTTTGGAGTTGAGATGCCAAGCTCCAGAGACTTCTCAGGGTTGAGTCTGATGATCATGTTTGCCTAGTTTCGTAAGGATCGAACAAACTTTGTAATTTCTGTAAATTTAAGCACATTTTGGACAAAATTTAAAATGGCCGCCAAAATCTGGTGCATTTTTACACAGACTTCTAGGTTTTGCTCAGGGATATCCAACAGCATCAGATGATCCTAAAATTAAGGCTTTATAATAAACAGATCAAGAGATATCTGCGAAAACATGTTTTTACCATTTATTGCACTCCGCAGAGGACAAAGTTGACGGTCTTTTTAAAGCCTTGCCAGGGGCAGGACTTTAGACTAATTATGAAGTTTGGTGTTGATAGGTCAAATGGTTGCTTAGATATGGCCTCACTTCCTTTCTGGCAGCTTTGCCGCCAAATTTCATTGGACATTTCAGGCAAACGATTTTGAAAATTGAAACAGCTTTTAGTATCGTTTTTGCGGCTCGGTCTGCAGATTCTATCTACCACGTTTCGCTCAAATTGGACAAAATTTGTGACTCGTGAAACTTTTGAAAGGTTTTTGCCAAAATTCAAAATGGCGGAAAATGCAATTTTGCGCCAAAGACATCATAGGATTCGATGAACTCTGAGTGATCCAAGGATTCCAACGATACCTCATTTCTCGAAATTGGATGAACTGGTCAGAAGTTATGAAGGTAAATGTAGGTCAAACTTTGACCTGTTGGTGGCACTAGAGCTTCTTAGCAAGGGGCATGAAAATTGCTGTGAATGATTAGGGGACTGTCCTGAACAAGTTTGCCAAATCATTTGCATTTTCCCGGGTACGGTTCTAGGGGCTGCCATAGACTTCAATGGCGGAAGAAAGCGGAAACATAATAATAAATATAGCTGCAAGCAGCAGTGGGGTGGCCTAGCAGCGTAGCAGGTCAGCCCAGGTAACCTAGGTAACATGGTTGAACTGTCAGATACATCACTGTTTGCACAGTTGAGAAATTTAAGATTAAATCGCCACTAATTGACAGAATTATATGCCTGTTCCCTATTTTACAGATTCACCATCAATTTTGATTGGTTTTGCGGATTAATGACCAACAACTTTATGAGGCAATATAGAGATTAGGTCCTGAGTTCAACTGATGACTTTGGTTTGGTTATTTGAAAGTGTTGTTAAGATATGATTCACTTCCTGTGACTTGAATGTTTGCCAGGGGTCAAAGGTCACCAAATTTAATGGGTCTTCCCCAGACTGTGTTATATGTCCTTATACCAAGTTTCGTGTTGATACACAAAAGCATTGCTGAGATATGGGCCTACTTCCTGTTTGGTGGCTTCTCGGTTAATTTCGATTGGCTGTTACGTCCAAAGGGTTTGGATTTGAGATACCAAACTCAACGGACTTCTCAGCCTTGGTCTGTAAATCATGCCAGCAAAGCTTTGTAATGATTGGACAAAGCTTGTCATTTCTGTAAATTTAAACGAATTTTGGACAAAATTCAAAATGGCCCCCAACATTCTGTTTGCCGGCATTGGCTATTACAGGCAAACGGTTTTGAATATTGAAACGGCTTTTAATATGCTTTGTGCGACTCGATCTCCAGATTCTATGAACCATGATTCGCTCAAATGAGAAAAAATGACCCGTGAAACTTTGGAAAGGATTTTGCTAAAATTCAAAATGGGGGAAAATCCAATTGGGCGCAAAAGACGTCATAGGATGCGGTGAACTCGGCGTGACCCAAGGATTCCAACGATACCACATATTTGGAAATCGGATGAAAGAGTCAGAAGTTATGAAGGTGAATATAGGTCAAACTTTGACCTGTTGGTGGCACTAGAGCTTTTGAGCTAGGTACATAAAATTTGGTGAGGTTGATCAAGGTACTTCTCTGAATGAGCGTGCCAAATTTCAACATTTTGCTTTGAACGGTTGTATAATTTCTGTAAATATAATTGCATTTTGGACAAAATTCAAAATGGCCACCAAATTCTGATGCTTACAAACAAAATCATCTAGGATTTGAATAGGGATGTCCAACAGCATCAGGAGTCACTGGAATTAAGGCATTAGTCCAAACAGATAGAGAGATATCAGCTGAAACATGTTTTTGCCATTTATAACACCCCCTCGAGGTCAAACGTCACGGAATTTTTTGTGCCTCCCCAAGGGCAGGGACTGAGACCATCTACCAAGTTTGGGGTTGATATGTCCAAGCGTTGCTGAGTTATGGCCTCACATCCTGTTTGGCGGCTTTGCCGTCAAATTTCATTGGCTGTTACAGGCAAACGGTTTTAAAAATCGAAACGGCTTTTAGTATCGTTTGTGCGGCTCAGTCTGCAGATTTGATGAACCTCGTTTGGCTCAAATCGGAGAAAATTTGTAACCCGTGAAACTTTTGAAAGGTTTTTGCTAAAATTCAAAATGGCAGAAAATAGCATATGGCAGAAAATGAAGTCATAGGGTACGTTGTACTTGGCTTCCTCCAAGGATTCTAACGGTACTTCAATTGTGGAAATTGGATGAACGAGTCAGAAGATATGAAGGTAAATGTAGGTTAAAACTTTGACCTGTTGGTGGCGCTAGAGCTTTTGAGTTAGGGACATGGAATTTGGTGTACTTGATCAAGGTACTTTACTTAATGAGTCTGCCAAATTTCAACGTTGACCTATTAACGGTTGTGTAATTTCTGTAAATTTAAGTGAATTTTGGACAAAATTCAAAATGGCTGCCAAATTCTGATGCTGACATACACAATCTTCTAGGATCTGCCTTGGGATGTCCAACAGCATCAGGAGACACTGGAATTAAGGCTTTTGTCCAAACAGATCAAGAGATATCAGCTAAAACATGTTTTTGCTATTTATAGCGCCCCCTAGATGTCAAACGTCACGGAATTTTTTATGCCTCCCCAAGGGCAGGTACTGAGACCATGTACCAAGTTTGGGGTTGATACGTCCAAGCGTTGCTGAGATATGGCTTCACTTCCTGTTTGGCGGCTTTGCCGCCAAATTTCATTGGCTGTTACGGGCAAACGGTTTTGGATATCAAAACGGCTCTTAGTATCGTTTGTGCGGCTCGGTCTGCAGATTCTATGAACCACATTATGCTCAAATCGGACAAAATTTGTGACCCGTAAAACTTTTTGAAGGTTTTTGATAAAATTCAAAATGGCGGAAAATCCAATATGGCGGAAAATGACATCATAGGGTGCGTTGAACTCGGCTTGGCCCAAGGATTCCAACGGTACCTCACTTATGAAAATCGGATGTACAGGTCAGAAGTTTTGAAGGTAAACGTATGTCAAATTTTGACCTGTTGGTGGCGCTAAAGCTTCTTAGCAAGGGGCATGAAAATTGGTGTGCGTGATCAAGGGAATGTCCTGAACAAGTTTGCCAAATTGATAAAATTTTCCCAGGTACGGTTTTTGGGTAGAAAAGGTAGAAAAACAATGGTTGCCTTCGCAGCTTCGCTGCTAGGCCACCAATAATAATAAGAAAAGCTACAAACACAATGGTTGCCTTCGCAGCTTCGCTGCTAGGCCACCAACTACAGAATTCATTAAAATTTAATGTGATAACTCCATAGTGATACAATGCAGAACCAATGCAGTGCTGACATGTTGCCTTCTCAACTGTGCATCAATTCCATGAAGTGGACAACCACTACCATATCATTTCTAGGTAGCCTCAATATGTTGGCCAACATTAGGGTGTCCTGAGGCTCCATTCATCCAATCAACACTGACTTTAGGGTGCCTTGCTGGGCCTCAACTCAACCTATTGCCTTTCTTAAGCACTTTGGTGAGGTATTGCAACAAGCACTTCTTATTACACCTGTAACAGGGACCTGTAGGTACACAAAAATACATCATGCAAGTACAACATAGGTACATATTATTACATATTGTTACACCAGTCCTGACAACATACCTCACTAGGTACATACATGGTACATACACTGTATCAGTGAATGTACCTCATTAGGTATATACACTGTATCAGTGAATGTACCTCACTAGGTACATACACTGTATCAGTGACTCTTAGGCACTTTGGCAAGGTATTGTAACAAGCACTTCTTAATACACCTGTAATAGGGATCTGTAGGTACACAAAAATACATCATGTAAGTACAACATAGGTACATATTATTACATATTGTTACACCGGTCCTTGCAATGTACCTCACTAGGTGCATACACTGTATCAGTGACTCTTAAGCACTTTGGCAAGGTATTGCAACAAGCACTTCTTAATATACCTGTAATAGGGATCTGTAGGTACACAAAAATACATCACTTAAGTACAACATAGGTACATATTATTACATATTGTTACACCGGTCCTTGCAATGTACCTCACTAGGTACATACACTGTATGTTGTGAATTAAGGATTTTATGTTTGATGTTGTATGTTTTTGCTTAGATTTATTAGTTTCATTGTGTTTAGTTAATGTTTTCTAGTGTGACTGTTCATGTTTTTTGAATGCTTGTCTCTTGTCTTCCTTGTACTGAGCTCCCTTTTGTGTTTCCCAAGTGTGGTGTCTTGTCTTGTTTCCATTCACAATCTTTTCCCCTGTTTTTTCTGGTTGGGTACTTCCTGCTTCCTCCTTCCTGTGTTTGTTAACTGTCTGCACCTGAGAATAGTTTAGCTGAGGCACGGGTAGGGTTACACCAGTCCTTACACTGTACCTCACTAGGTACATACACTGTATCAGTGACCCTGTAAAATAAAGTGTTACCCACAATTCCAATAATTGTGTACAGTAATCATGTAGTAGTAAAATAATAACACTTTAAATCTGTTTAGCTTTGATTTTAAATTTTTTTAATAAAACACATGGTGGTGTGTACTACCTAAACAGCATATGAGAAGAAAAATCTGTCCACATATATCCTGAGATGAAAAGCAGTCCATGTATTTGTTTGGTGGTTAACACAATTCACGCTGTGATTGTTTTTCTCTACAGTATGCTCTGTGGATATTGGAATTGGATTTGACATCTCCCACTGGGCAAGAGCTGATCTTCTCTTCAGCAGTCAGCAAAGGTTGAAGGCATACTTGCCTGAGATCATCCAAAAACTATATTCCCTGGATGATCTCTGCTGCACTGAAGGCAAAAAAAATTAGCCCAACATTGGCTTTCTGCTGGCTGGCAAAGAGGGGGAATCATCAATGATTATGAGTTTGAGTCATACAATGAGAAGGCGGTTCAGAAGGTGATGGCCCTGCAGTCCTCTGAACCAACCTTCTTTAATGTTCAACTGCTGAAGGCCTTCTCCACAAAGTTCCAAAAACAGTCCTGGGCTGGTGTGAAGGTGAGCTGACCATGGGAGCTTGATGCAGAGATGCAGGTTCTAGAGTGGAATGCATTTGAATTCTGAAAATAAGGATATAAATTGGGCCTGCTTGGCCAAGCTTATGCAGTCGTGGAAAATAGGCACAGATTGAATCTGTCCCATGCTAGAATGAACTAGCTGACAGCCGTCCAAATAGCTTTGCGTTATCCAAGGACAATTAGGGTGGAAAGATTAACATGGAGTGGACACTTACCCTAAATGTGTGAAATTTTGTTTGCGCATCATAAAACAATTCAGAACTTGGAATGCCCACGAGTCTCTAGTGCTCTTTTTCCTGAGTCAGTAGTGTTACTCTACTTAAATCTTTTGGTTCAACAAACTTACGTGCCAGCCTGACAATCATGAAGACAGTCAAAAATTTTAGGAAGTATGGCTGTTCCCCTTTCACTGCAACCATCTGACATTTTATGTTAGGATGTTTCCACAAATACTGACTTTGCATGATGTCACTGACATAGCTTCTCTGGAGCATTCTTGTTTTTTCATGATATTCTCCTGCAGATCCTGATCATATTTACAGATGGATTTAATGACATCATTTAAAAGCTGGAGGCAGAATCAGATAACCTCAGAAACAAAGGTATGACAAGTGCAATGGACTACATACTCTGTTGGGACCTCTCTTTTTTTCCTGCGCTTGTTTCTTACAATACCCGCAGACATTCTACTATGCTCCTGGAATAGGAATCCAAGCGTTGCTGTTAGTGGGTCTGGATGGAGTCCGCAACCCCAGTGATCTCCTCATGGTTGAATTTGGGAGAGATTTTGGATATTACCAGCCCCTTACCATTGATATGCTCAATGTGGCCAGTGTCATGTTAAAGCAAATTGTGAGTATTAATGTCAGTGTTCTGTGATTCATTTATTTTTAATTTTATTCTGAATTTTTTGAATGATTCACTTGTTTGTTGTCATTTTTTCTGTTACTGTCTTGTTCCATGTGTCTTTGATCTGTTTGACTCTATCATTTGCTTACCTAATAAATAGTTATTTTAAGCGACGATGTGTCCATGCTTTCATGATTTCGAAACATTAATTGCTGACTTTGATTGGTTAACTTGCCTTACACTAGCGAAACACGGTCAAACCTGCTCTGGGTCATTTTTATGTTTACTAATATAGAAATTACTTTAAAAGAACTCTGGTTCTTCAGAAACCACTGGTGTTCGGCAACCTAATTTGAAGCTTACTGATTTTCTTAGTGTCTAATTTGATCGGTTTAAAAATTTTCTTATCTGAAATTTCTTTCGATATAGAAGTATAAACACAGCATTTAAAAGGATCTTTTATTCATGGCACACATGCATATTTCTGTCAAAATATGGCAAAAGATTGTAAATACCTTTGTATGTTAAATATGAAATGCACCTAATTAGGACAAATTAACTGCTTATTGAAATCCTAAGATTGCAATTGTGACTAGAAAAAAACCAGCATACACAGGGAAACCCCAGGACTGAGTTTGAGAACCACTGCATTAATGTTTGCAGTAACATAAAAGAAAAAACCCCTCTCTCTCGCTGTCTTTTTCTTCCTGTCTGTTTGTCTGTCTGTCTGTCTGTCTGTCTGTCTCTTTCTCTCTGTTTGTCTTTTTCTACCTTTCTCATTAGGACACTGTTGTAGCACGGGAATGCTGCGGGGTGATGTGCAAGTGTTCTGGTTAAGAGGGGATACGTGGCACCAAGGGTCCAACAGGAAGTAAGGTAAGGCTCAAATATGGCTTTGTTAGTTGAGTTGGATTTTAACCAGAAGAAAACTTTTGTTGATTTCAGCAAATGCATCATTGAACAAATGATGAGCAATGTTGTAATAATTTTGTATTTGTTCCCAATCAGGGTGAACCAGGTTCAAAAGGTCATCCTGGTTTCCCTGGTGAAGAAGGAGGATCTGTGAGTCATTCATTTTATTGGTGGCACACATTAATGCTATCTGGTTGAGCAATAAAATATAGACCATGAAGATTCAAGTCAGATATAAGTACATTGGCATTTAGTTACCATTGCCAATAATGGCAATTGCAGAATTCTGATACAAACCAATAATGAATTGTTTGACCCACTGAGGCATTTCAAAATTCAACTGAACCTTGACTACATGTTGAAAAGTTCAATTTCACATTAACCTTGCAGATGAATTCAAATCTGACTCCAATTCTTTTTCATCTGCCTCAACCTGTAGAAACTCTAACTGTAGCCTGTGAACCTTAATGTGCAAACCAATTACTATGGTCAAACTAAGGCACAAATAGGCTGAGGCGAGGCCTGTAGTAGAAGCTCAGAGAACAAATTTGGAAGCCTAGACAATGTTGAATGGTATATGCTGCATGAAGTGTTTTCATGGATCTTAAATTTCTTAATCTACATTACATGTGATGATCCAAAATTATGCATAAAAAGCCTGAGACATCATTTCAGTAAGGCGTACTGATGATTTTTGTTTAACGTATTGAGAATACATCGCTTTTTTATCTACTGATCACAGCTCTGGTCTTGGCTCTGGTCTAGGCTTATTTCCCAACTGCTGTAACTCTCCTTCCTGACTCCCCTACCACTGCAGTAGAACTGCTAAAGCTCTACACAGAATGATGTTGCTCATCTGATCAGAATCCTTAAACATGACCAGATATGTCAAGCTCCTCACCTCCCTCCACTTTCTTTTTAATTGGCTTGCAACAAATACAAAATATTTGAGCCAGCCAATTGGGCAGCAAAAAGGACCAATACATTTTGTAGTTAAATACACAATATGAGAAGAGTGACACAGTTTTTTTTTTTTTGATGTTGTTTTGGCTGTATATTCCAGCATGTTTATTGCAAAAAATGATAGTAAATACTAGCCTCCATGGCAGACGTCTTATGTCGTTCGCATCTCTCCCACAACAAAGTCTGCGAGCCTATTCTCATCCCGACGCGCCATATATGGACACTACCTGACCAAGCGTCGATATACGAAGCAAAAGGTTGCTTTTAGCGTCCTTTATTGACGCCAGTGTAAAAAGAACCCTACCCCCTAACCCCTAACCCCTACCCCCTAACCCTTAACCCAAACCCTAACCCTGACCCTCAAATAATGACGCCAAAAGCTTCCTTCTGCCTCGTATATCGATGCTTGGTCAGGTAGTGTCAATATATGACGAATCCGGGATGAGTCTGCGCACTCGAGCCGGGTTTTGTGCATAATTTACATGTTATGACAACCTTGATGTTCAAGAGTTTTCCGGTGCGTGAATGATTGAAAGTAGTGGCTTTATGTGTGAAATTACACTGTGGACAATTGCCACATCTGTAATTGCCATGAGGAATATTATGCAAAAAATGTGGCTGAGTCAACGGTCGACAGTCAGCCCTGACAAGCAAATTTCTCAAGTTAGGTGGTCTTTTATAAGCCATCCGGGGTCTTGTGGGAAAAACAATTTTTAGTGCTGGGTCAGATTCTATGATATGCCAGTGTTTTTGAATGATAGACTGAAATATTTTGCCCATAGGTGAGTACTGGATGATACAATTACGTGTCGTTCAGATAAACTGGATCTAGTTTGGTTAAGACATACCTCTTGTGAGACTTCCCTAAAGTGATTATGTGCTTGTGTGATCCATTCATATCTGTATTGTCTATCGTAAAACCGTTGTTCCAGGTTGGCAGCGTGGATCTGGAAATCTGCTTTATAACTGCAATCTGGCAAATACGGCTAAACTGAGACACAAGCAGACTCCTCTTAAGAGGAATAGGATGAAAAGATTATCCATGTAAAATGGAATTTCTATCAGTGGGTTTACGGTATAAATTGGTACCAAGTTTATTAGTCTCTGTAAACCAGAATATCCAAGAAATTCATTTTATATACTGACCAAAAAAAAGAAGCGCAATTACGTAATCCGGTGCCAAATTTTGACAAACCCATTGAGAAAGATGCTTTTGCTCTGAGTTATTTTTGAAGGTGAGTATTTCTACCATACAAATTTTTGCGTATTCTGGAGCCACCATTCGTCCGGATCCAAACATTGGCAGTGCTTGGGTTCGAGTACTACCATTGTCCTAACACTCCCATTTTTGTTTAGAGTTCCTCATAGACACCGGGGCCTATAAAAGTCCGACCAAAAATGAGTAAAAATCAGACAGGTTATAAAGCCACGACTAAAGGAAGTTCAACGAGAACGCGCGAATGGGATGCTACAGGCCGGAAATCGGGTAGATAGAGTTGCCCGTCAATTCGGCGTGCATTATGCGACAATTAGTCACTTCAGAACCAGGTTTAATGCCACTGGCCACATGGCCGATTGACCCAGATCCAGTAGGCCACGTGTTACAACTCCAGCGTCTGACCGTCGTATCCGCTAGTTACATCTGCGGGATAGCTTCCGGTTGGCAACTAAAACTGCCGCTGAGATGCGTTTCTCAATGCCGTTCGTTACCAAGATGAAATTCTCCGTCCAGTCGTCCTTCCGTTTGTACGACGTCACCGACTGATTTTCCAACAGGACAACGCGCGTCCGCATGTGGCACGTATCTGTGTGGAGTTCCTTCGGCCCTAAAACGTCCAAATCCTTCCCTGGCCAGCAATTTCTCCAGATCTTTCACCTATAGAACACTTGTGGGACATTCTGGATAGAGCGATCCGGCAATGTCAACCACCGCCAGCTACAGTACGTCAGCTAAGACAAGCACTGACCGAAGAGTGGAACAGCGTTCCACAAGCAACAATCAGACGTCTGGTGATCTCTATGAGACGCAGGTGTACCGCCGTGTGCGACGCTAACGGGGGACATACGAGATACTGATAGTGTCATTGCTGTTTCGTAAAGTTGAACTTCACCTTGTTAAATAAAAGCCAACATGGCGATATTCCAACCCGATTTTCTGTTATATCTATTGTCTGAGATTCCTTCTTTCATTTGACACCAATAAAGTGTTGATTAATAACAGTTACACTTGATATAATCAAGAAATAGAAAATTGCATTTCTTTTTTTGGTCAGTATATTTGTCATATTACATAGTGAATTTCAGTTGATAACTGTTAGTGTTAATAAAGTCATGGAACTCATTAAGTTGGGTTTCAGATGCTGTCCAAATGAAAAAAATGTCATCGATATACCTTGATATGAAGGGCAAGTAAGAATTGTACAAGTTATTGAAAACAATTTCTTGCTCAAAAAAGCCACAGTAAAGAGATGCAAAACTAGGAGCCATTTTTGCCCCCATACTTGTGCCTGACACCTGGAGGTAAAAATTAGAACCAAACGGAAAAATTGGATGCAAGAACAATTTCAATGAGATCAACAATACATTGAGTACTTAGAATACAGTCTGTCCGCTGATTCAAGAAAAATTCTACAGCTTGTAAACCCCCCTCAAAAGGTACGTTTGTGCACAAAGATTCAATGTCCATGGTAACTAAAAAACATCGTTCTTCTGACAGTTGAATGGATTTCATAATCTTAATAAATTCCATTGAATCTTTGTCATAGGATAGGAGGGCAGTAACATGTGGTTGAAGAAAAAAATCCGGAAATGCAGAAATAATTTCAGTGAGGGACCCAATGGCTGCTACAATGGGCCTGCCTGGTGGTACATCGGTATAAGAGTATACAAAACTGGTATGATAGGGAAATCCACCATCATGAATGAATATTTGGATTTAGTGATTTCACCCGTCTCTAGGAGTAGATCCAATTTACTTTTGATCTGCGGTTTAAACTCCAGTGTAGGATTATGGCTTAATTTTCTATAAAGGGTAGTGTTGCTTAATTGTCTTTAAATCTCACGATCATATGCTGCACAGGCCATAATGATGATGGCTCCACCTATATCTGCAATTTGGATGACCAATGACTTGTCCTCTCTGAGAGAGTTCAATTCTATTCTGTTCTTTTCTTAAATTATTTGCTGCCTTATATTCCCTCTTTTTACCTAGGAGAAGGGAAACATTCCTCTCCACCAATCTACAATATGTGTCTATTGATGTGTTCCTATTTTTAGGAGGAATAAAGGTGCTTTTACCTCTAAAAGGAGTGTGTGATCCCATAACCAGTCTCATTTCGTCCCCTTGTTCAAAAACCTGTGTATCTCTCGCAACCTCAGTACCTTGGGTGACAGATGCAGAATATGTAGAAAACGATCTGTCTTTTCCATAAAAAAAATTCTTTTAATCTTATAGTCCGAAAAAAATTTATGAAAGTCCATGATAGTCTCAAACTCACGGCAATGTTTGGTAGGAACAAAAGATAAACCTTTGCTTAGAGCAACAAGGCAGGCATCTGATAGCGGTTTGCTGGATAAATTGATTACGTTTTGTACCTGTTGCAGTTGTATCTCTGACAAGTCGAGTATGGTTCCCTTGCGGGAGCCCTTCCCCCGCCTGCATTTCTTCTTCCTCTCGTAGATGGTGGTTGGGATCCTTCCCTTTGTCCCATGTCCAAAAAAAGAGTCACTGATATGGGAATTTGAACTGGATAATGTTAAGGGTAATGTTAAGGGTACTTCAAATTCAGCACGGACATCACTTTGCATTGCAACGGAAGAGTGCACCCAAACACTGGTAAAGGAACAAAGGAGTTTTCCAAGATCAAAAATTAGAATTTTCCTTTGACTTGAGTTAAATGTTTTTCACTGGCTGAAGACAAGAAGCTGAAACAGATACATGATGAATATGGTTAAATCTGATGATGTCTATATGGGTCACAAATTTCAGGCACTTGTTTTAGATTTGCGAAACACATTGAAATATGACAGCTGTAATTATGTGCCCCGTGCCCCCCCAGGAGGGAGGGGAGACATATTGTTTTTATACAGTTTCCCGTCCATGTTTGCGTCGGCATTCCCACTGTTTCCAGGCTGTAACTCGGAAACTGTTTCAGATATCAAACCTTGCACACTCTTTCAACATTGTGTGTAGATGTGCCTTTTACTGTCTGTGAACATCAATGAGGAGGGGGCTGCATTGGGGTGGGGGGAGACTTTTTTTTTTTGGCTTATTTTATGTAAATTTATCAAGTTGCCTTTGTGCTTCAAAAATGTGGTGAGGTACATTTTTTTGCTAGGATCAAAAAAATAGATATAAATGGGGTGAGCTACATTTTTTGCCAGGATCAAAAAAAATAGATATAAATACTTACAGTCTAGACACAAAGCTGTATTCACTATTTTTTTTTAAATCCAGTGTGCTGTGAAGAGCCAGAAGGGCAAACATTGCATCGCTCTTCAACAATGTCTGCATTTAACCATATTTTTTAAGTCATCTGACCTGAGATACCAGCCAAACCTCTCTGTTCTGCTACCTCTGGGAGCCTCCTAGTTTGAATAGTTTTGAGATTGTTACAGATATAGCCATGAAAAATGGTCTGTAAAGGGCAATTTTTTCCTAATAAAAACAATTTTTGAGTTCTTTGGTCTCATTGATTATTATTATTGATTATTATAGAGAGGATGGAACTTCTTTAGAATAAATTTCTATTCTGGGTCTATTTGCAGGGAGAGAGAGGTCAACCAGGATTAGACGGAACACAAGGGTCACAGGGCTGTCCTGGAGGGAGAGGTATCAAGGTAAGGCTGTTCAGCAACAATGAAGTAGATGATCAGAAAATGGTTTTGGAGTACACCATGTCAAGTCACCACGTGAAAGACGGTTTTGACACGCATCATCTCAAGTGTTGGTGAAACTCGATCAGATGGCATACACTGATGTAAGAACGCTTATGAACTTTTTTTGTTTATTAGTTTCACAAATAATAGGTCATATATTGGGAACAAATTGGCCATTTGACTGCAGATGTTTTTTTTTTTTTTGTTCACTTCGTCGTTAATCAGTATTACTACCAAAGCTGGTCAAAATCAGTCATAATTTGGAGGTTACCAAGAGCTAATAAACATCTGCAGTCAAAAAGGCCAACTTGGCACAAAAAAATGTAACTATAATTATTAATCCCATTGTGTTTACCATCTCATGAAGTTTCAGCAACATCTGAGATGGTGGATGTCAGGCCTAGGTGATGTGATTCCAAATTGCCCTCCTCTCAGAGGTGCCCAACCAGCATCAAGTGAAATAAATATGCTGTACATCTTGTATGCAAGGGTTGGAACTTTCATATAAATTAATTTTTGAATCACTTGTCTGTCAAATTTTTTATAGGGATCAAGAGGCTACTGGGGCTACAGAGTAAGTGTTTGTTACTACGCAATATCCTCCCCACTGTGTCCTGTTCTCTTTAAAGGGTTTGAAACTATTAAAATTCTGACAACTGGCAATGCATTTTCCAAGCTACATTTATAGGTGTAATCATTTGCTGTATTGAAAGGGTTATTACCCACTATATAGCTACATAGATAATTTTAGAACTTAATGCTTATGAAAACATATTCGGGAAGATATATTTTGATAATCGAAATGACTCCCTTTCTTTGTTTGTGAATTTCTGGAAAAAAAATAAACCGAAGTGAAATGAAATTGAGTGCGCTTGCGTCATACACTGGCGGACATCATTTATTACCCGAGGTTAGATGAGACTTACCAAGGGAAATATTTCTGATAGGTCTTCTCTCTCCAATTACAGCTTATCTTAATTATTATAACGAAGAAAATTCAAAATCAGAATACTGCCACAGGTGAACTTTTCTAGGGGGCGTAACTTCAATTAAAATGGACCTCAGAATGGGTATTTCACACCTTTCACTACAGATGTAGCTAAATCCACCTAACCTGAGAAATTAAGGATAAAATAATGCTTTTTTGAACTGTAGATAATTAGTTTGTGGCCTACGGGAAAATTTACTGAAGGAATGATGCTTCAGCAACAGCATTCCTTCCTCAGGCGTAATTGGCAAAGCAAGAAGCCAAGAATTATAATTAGGGGGTCCAAATAGTGCAAAAAATTTAAAAACCAACCCTGAATTTCAGTAATTGGTGACCTGATGCAGCTTTTATTCCGGAATTAGAAGGGGGGTGGGGGCGGGGATGGGATAGAAAGAATGTACACATGCTTTTAAAATACAAGTATATTACACTAGAGATGCATATTTAAGGGTTTTAATTAATAATACACTAGTGCGCTGTGATGATTATGCACCCCACCTTCATCTAAAAGCAGTCTTAATATATTACTTCTCTATAATGCTTAGGTGAAAATGTTGAATACATACTATTATAAATACTGTTGTTGGCAATGAGAACAAAAAAATCATTCCCACAAGTACATTGTATATTGAGGTAAAAATATGGGTAATATACAAAAACACTGAAAACATCAATTTTTTTATAACAATTGAAACATGTTGCAAGTTTTATTTTTTGACGCTTGCCGAGTTTGCCGGGAAATTCAAGCATTGGACACCAATAGACTGGGAACGAGTCCTTTGGACCGATAAATCAAAATTTTCTCACCCAAACGCAGAACTCATATGCACCGTACAGTCGGAGAACATTTCAAAAATTACTTTTTTACTCTTTCAGTAGAACATGTATGTGTTAATATTATCGTTTGGGATTCGGTCTGCTCGAAAGGAGCCAGTGATCGCATTAAAATCAACGGAATCATGGATCAAAAGCAGTATGACCGCATTCCTATGAGGCACATATTGCCATCTGGAAAGAGACTGATTGGTCGGGGATTTTATTTTCAACAAGATAATGACCCTAAACACACTTCTAAGTGCAAGAATTATCTCAGTCAGAAAGAAACATCTGGTGACATAAAATTTATGACTTGGCCTGCTCAAAGTCCAGACCTTGTTCTGATTGTGCAAATCTGTTGTGACATTAGGTGCATTCACATTGCAAAAAATCGCTGTTAAAAATCACGAAATTTCACCCTGCTGTCCTCACTGGCACGAAAATTCGTGAAGTTAGCTCTGTTGGAAAAAATCGCAAAGTTTCAGGAAGTAGTGCGCATGCCCCACTTTTGTCTTTCAACCATGAATTCAAGCATTCGGTTGGGGTTTTTTCCTATCCACAAGAATGAGGTACCCCACACTGCGCATGCTGAACAATTCATACTCCTCACGCAAGAGCTTTGTATTTGCTGCAAATGTAAGCAAACAATGAGTGAAGAGAAGGCTATAATATTCGGAAAGTTTTGAAAGGAAACACTTTCCGATGAACTATTGGCAATTTAAAGTGACGGAAAAACTGAAAATTATAATTGAACATCCTAGGCATGCACAGTTGCAACCTCGCTCACAGGGGTAGGAAAAATCCTCGACCCAAGCATTCAACCTAGATGAGTAACACAAGTCACGTGAGTAACTTTGCGAAGTTTCAGTTGTGTGCGTTCTCATTATAAAACTTCTTGCAAAGTTACGCACGGAACGCGAAACTTTGCACTCTGGCTTGCGATTTTTCTTGCAAAGTTTCAGACGGCTTTTGGTATGGTTGCTTGGCAACTTTCACCCTAACTCTGCGGATTTTCTAACTTCGCAAAGTTTCACTTGCAGTGTGAATGCACCTATTGGTATGAACTTCAAATGACATGGAATGATTTAGCAAGTGAAGAAATTAAAAAAAGGTGAAACTATGCCTGAAAGATTAAATGCTGTAATCAAAGCAAAGGGTGGCCAGACTAGATATTGATATACCTCTCAAAAAGACATTTTTGTTTTTGGTTTTTACTATATGTTTTATGTTTAATTATGTTCATCTATATTATCCAATATTACATTAAATAAATACTTGAATAGTACTTGGTGTCTGTTTTCTATTAATTTTGTTAAGTATACGATCATCACTGTGTACTACTGAATGTACAACACGAAGTACAACGTATAACAAAAGCAAATAAAATAAATTAAATTAATAAATTAAACTGTCGAAAGAAACTTGATTTTTTTTTATTCACACTGATTTAATCGTCCTAAGACGAGACTAAGATTACAGGAACAGTTCATCCAAAAATGAATATCCTGTCATTATTTACAGGCTTCTCATTGGAAGCCGAAGTAACAGGCACACTGTCTAAAGTATGAGGCGCATGAGCCACAAGGGCCCATCCCAACAGTGAAAGTGTACATTTTGAAAAATTAATTGAATAGAGTGCAATATTAGGCCTTTGCTCAAAATCTCCTCAATGTTCAGAGAGAAAAAGGCAGTTTTGTAGGAACATTTTACTTTGTCAAACCCAATTTTTAGTCTTTCAGTACATGCCTTTGATGAAACATTTGTTAGTGTGTACTGAATGACACCTGCCTCTTCTTGATTCCATAAAGATATCCACATTTCAATTTCAATACACTGTTCAAACACAGTTTAATCAAGTTAGTCTGGGGCAGTAATTTCATAATTGATCATGTTGATCTAATAGCAAGAAAAAAATGGATGAAAAAATGTATCATCACAATCTGAGAAATACAACCATAACTACTGACAGTACAACAAAGAAAACAGATCATATTAAGAGCCATTCCACGAGAGATTGACATTCGGTGCGCAGTTGACCCCCCTGGAATTGAATGAAACTTGGCACATAGGTAGATATGGGTGTCTCACAGAAAAAGCCAAATTTTTAGGTCCGTATTTCACTTTGCCTGCCGATAGCGCCACCTGGAATCCACTTAACTGGCTAAGTTTTGCTGTTGACACCACATTTTACATCAACTATCATGACTTAAGGGTACACAGTACCAAATATGTTATACTTCTATTATGACCTGTTACACTTCAAGTCCGGTTAGACTTCAGCACCACATCAGCACCAAGCTGGGTAACTATTGATTGATTGATTGATGAACTTTATTTCAGACTCAAATAGGTCCATAAAAGTGACATACAAACAAACAACAATACAGAGATAGCCTAGGTATCCAGACTAAGCATATCACAAGGCACAGATCAATTAAAAAACATATAGACATTGCCTCCAGTGTGTCCAGAAGCAGGAGATATAGCGTGTGTCACTCTGAGTGATATCAGTTAAGGCCATAATCAGCACATTCTCTGACTTCATCAGTCTACAGATGAATTTATACATGAAATTCCTTAACACAGCATGAAAGGTGGGCACATTACATGTTACAAACATCTCACTTGCACTAGTCCATCTAGGAAGTTTAAGGAAAATGCAAAAAGCATCATTATATGCCACCTGAAGCTTTCTCATTTTTTCTGTACTGCAACGACACCACAGGTGGGATGTGTAGAGGGGTGTGCAATAAGTTTTAAAGAGAGCAATTTTAACATTGTCAGTGCACATGTGGAATTTACGTGCCAGCATGTTGGCTTGCCCATAAAGCATACGACACTGGCGCTGTACATCATCATCATCACACAGATCATCCCTGATTATATGACCGAGGTATCTAAACTTATTAACAATATTTAAAACATCTCCTGCCAAGAAGAAGGAGGGAAATGTGAGCTTCCGATCATCTTTAGTTCTGGAAATCATGACCACACTCTTTTTAGAGTTGAAATTTATATCAAACAACTTGCCATATTCAGAGCAGACTCTAAGTAGCTGCTGTAGGCCAGCGCTGTATGGAGATAGTACCACTAAATCATCAGCATAGATCATGTGATTAACAAGGTTGTTCCCCACCATGCAGCCAGTTTTACACTCATGTAACTGTCTTGAAAGGTCATCCATGTATAAGTTGAACAATAAAGGCGAGAGAATTCCTCCTTGACGGACTCCATTCGATACTCGAAAAGGAGTGGACAAGCTCGAACCCCACCTAGCTTGCATAGTTTGGCGAGAGTACCAGAACTGCAGGATTCTTATAAGAAACAAGGGGACGCCTCTCTCTTTTAACTTTAAAAACAATTTGCCATGGCTAATGCGATCGAACGCACGGGAAGCATCCAGAAAACACATAAATACAGTACTATTGAATCTTTTGTACTGACTGACAATGTCTTTAAGTAAATAGATACATAGATCTGTGCCGTGTTCTTTCTTAAAACCAAATTGATTGTCAGTAGTTCGTATGTACTCACTCAATCTTTCTAGAAGAATACATTCAAAGACCTTAGACACAATGCTAGCCAATACAATTGGTCTATAGTTGTCAATGCTAGTTAGCTTTCCTGTTTTTTTTTTTACTACAGGCACTAAAATGACAGACATCATAGATTCGGGCAGGATGCCATGCATCAGCAGCCCTGAAAAACACAATGCAAGTAGCACAGACACTTTATGGCTAGCATGCTTCAGGCGCTCTGCTGCAACATGGTCATGGCCACAGGCTTTGTTGAGAGCCAGATTATCAATAGCATGGCTCACCTCATCATGATTGATAAACACACTCTCATTGTGGGGAACCACACCAATATTAATAACCTCACTCGTGACACAGTTAAAAATATTTTCGTAGTGCTTTCTCCACAGCTCTGCAATATTATCAGACCCAGTGGTTCCATCAATACAAGAGGCCATAGGCATTTTACTGTTGTTAACCACCTTCACTCCCTTCCAGAACTCATAAACATTGTTTTTCTGTAGCTTTTCAGGCATTTGAGTATGTTATCGAGCCAGAATTATTTGAGAAATAAGAATAAAAATTGAAAATGGGAATGGGAATAAAATAATACCCCAGACATATGCCAAACTAGAATGCTTTATTATGTGTTTACAGACAAAAAGACTATCATTTTCAGTGAATAGTACTTTGGTATATTGCTATGTTTGTGCAATGGACAGCCAGAAAGATGGTTGAAATTCATTTTTGGTGCATGTTTGTGGTATATTTTCTCTGTAAGCCAGATTTGTACTATGAGGGTAAATGCTGTTTGTTGTGCTTTTGGAACTCTATTTTCAGGAATGCCGAGCATTTCTTTGCTAGTATCCACGCTTTCAAGCTAGACGGAGCCAAAATTGGAGGAAAACTCAAAATGGTCAATTTCACAGCAGATTGTGCCTTTGTTTAGGTGGCATTATTTTGTTTACCCAGCAAGATCGAGATCTGAAATTCTCTGGATGTATAGCACCTATGGGGTACATTACAGCATTAGTAAAATCTCAATGGTAGTAGTTTCAGTGTAGATGATTTTAAACATCAAAGTCAGAAAAATTCGCCTCCAGGGGGCACTGTACACTGGATGCAAGTACTGGCCACCCCCAGCGAAGTACCAAATAAACTGTTTTTGAATTGTGGTGCACACAGCTAGTTTTCTCTGAATATGAAGAGTTTAGCTTGGTACTATGTTGGGTAGATAGCTATCTGACCAAAGGTGGTGCTCTAAAGAACTAATGTTCTTCTGACCTAACATTCCATATTCCCAGACATATACCAAAGTTCTGTCTTTTGACATAAATGAAGTACATGCACAGTTATACATAAAATTTGTAATCTCTTTGGTATAAAGCTATCTGACCAAAGATGGTGCTCTAAAGAACTAATGTTCTTCCGACCTAACATTCCATATTCCCAGACATATACCAAAGTTCTGTCTTTTGACATAAATGAAGTACATGCACAGTTATAATTAAAATTTGTAATCTCTTTGGTATAAAGCTGGGTTGGTTGTAAATTGGAAAAGAATGTTGGTGGTGAGTGTAGCATTGTGTCAACATGCAAGACTTTCACCAGTAGTTAGTACAGTGTACAGTTTTGTAGTGTTGGTGAGTTTCAGAAAATAACAAATTCTCTGCATTTTTGCATTACTATTAGAATTGGAGAGCAGGCTTCAGTGTTAATTCTAGGATTTCCCTAGGGAATGGTGCTTGGGTATAAAAAAGGGCACAGCAGTCGCTTCTAGCAAGTGGTTATCCTGATAAAGGGCACAGAGGTCCTAGCAAGCAAGCAGCACCCTGCCAAGAAAAGGGCAGTTCATTTGTAGTGGTAACTTGCATGCTTTCATTCCTAACACCTGCCCATGATAGGACGGATAGAGCTAGTCACATGCTGTGTTGACATCATTTCGCTTTGGATAACATGAAAAGTATAGAACAGTTTTAATTTTTGTACTAGACATTCTGTCTTCATGTACACGGTTGTGTGACAAACATTTTTTTTAAGACTTCAAATTATGGACTTTTATTTTATGTAAGTGTACGTATACTCTTGACGCATGTCTGCGTACTTACAGTGGTACACCTTTTACATTAGTTCTTTTATTGGCATTTAAAAATTTTGGACTGATCATGTTTTATAACGTGCTGTATGTTTCTGACTGCGCTGTACTCGTACTTGGTAGCAGCCCATGTATTGTGCATTTGATAATGCTCACAGTCACCACCAGTTTACAACCAAACAAGCTTTATGCCAAAGGGATTACAAATTTTATTTGTATATGTATATAATGTGTATAACTGTGAATGTGCTTTGTATATTTCAAAAGACAGAACTTTGGTATATGTCTGGGAATATGGAATGTTAAGTCGATGGAACATTAGCTCTTTAGAGTGCCACCTTTAGTCAGAAAGCTACCACCCAGCATAGTACCAAACCAAGCTCTTCACTTTCTGAGAAAACTAGCTGTGCATATCACAATTCAAAAAAAAATTCTTTGGTATATTGCTGGGGATGGGCAGTACTTGCATCCAGCCTACAGTGCCCCCTGGAGGCAAATTTTTCTGACTTTTGGGGCCCTCTTATGCCAGAGTCCCTAAACCCGTTATTTGGGGATTTAGCATTGCGTAAGAGGCGTTCCCCCGCAAAAGTTGCTATCTTGCACACCTGCCTATATCCCTAAAACACCTGCGCTACCCGTTATATTATGCATAGGCGTGGTTTGGGCGTTACGCCAGTTAAACCAATCAGTGTGCCAGATGCCATTGCCTTTAGGAGCAGGCTGCGCTATCCCAAATCCTCAAACTGAAACCCGCGATGGAGAGAGGAAGGTCGCCATGTTTCTCCGAAGACGAAGTTAAATTGCTCATGCATGAGGTCAAATCCAGACAGGGGAGGATCTGTTTTTGTTAAGTTAATCATGAATTGTATTATTATTATTACTATTATTATTATTATTTGACATTGACATATTGTTTAATGTTTGTTATGTAATAAAAAAAAACCATCAAGCCTACCCCTTTTGCACGGAAGCTTATTGCTGCCAATGGGAAAAAAAAAAAAAAAAATTAGATTTTTTTTTTTTTCCCACAGCTTATTGCTGCCAACAGGGGGGAAAATTTAAAAATTTATTTATTTTTTTTCCCATAGCTTATTGCTGCCAACGGGGGGGGAAAAAAAAAAAAATTTCCACAAAATATTCTCCTGACTTACTTAACATCCAAATTTGCAAACCCTCGCTTTGCACTGAATTCACTTCTTCAGCACCCAGTGACTGGAAAACAAAAGATTCAGTTGCCATCTCCTGCCACAGCTGAAAGCCATCTCACTGGAACTGCATGTGCAGGGAACCACGAGTAATCAGCTGAGATTAGTTTCAGTAAAATGGAAAACTTTCTGTAAAATAGAATACATGCTACCTTTATTTCTTTTCTCATTGCTTGCCACACACCCAACATATTGGACGGTTCATGGTCAAACATAATGAATAATGAGGATCAATCAACAGCACTCCTTTCTTATGGTAGAGAAGTACAGTACCATAAAGTGGGGGTAATAAGGGACAGCCAGGTAACAAGGGACAATTTTCTTGGAAAGTTTTCAAACGCAAATACAAATTTTTTTTCGACACTCCCTGTCATGATACATTACTTTTATGATACCTTGGTAGGTACTTGAAAATTGCAAGGTGAGTTGGATATGATTCTATTGTTCTTTTATGATTGACAGCAATAAACAGATTTGACATAAACTTGGCCAGGATGCTTTGGGAGGAATCAAAAAAAAAAAAAAAATCTCAAAAGTCTCTTATTACCCCATTTTACGGTATATTGCCAAATGTTCGTGGTGACTATTTGGTCTAGGCATCTTTTTCATTAAGGCTAGACCTCTTAATTCTGCTGAGGGAAAATCTTAATGCTATATCAATCAATCACATACCAGATTATTTTATGCTTCGAGCTGTTTGGGGAAGGCCTTTTCTTGTCACAGCATTATTGCAGAGCTCAGAATGAGGTGCATATGTGGTTTGCTGCCATCACTATGCAAACTCTTAAATGCTTTTGCGGATGGAATGGTCACAAATATCCAGCGATGCTTTAACATCTAGTGGGAAAGGCTTCCCAGAAGAGTCTGTCGTAGCAGCAAATGGGGGACCAACTCCTTCTTAATGCCCACAATTTTGGAATGAGACGTTGGATGAGCAGATTTTCCCATTCTTTTGTCAATTTAGTGTATTAATACACTGGTGGTTTCAAATTGCATGCCTCGGGCCAGAATGAGGTGCACATTTCTATTCTTACTCAGCGCTAACACACAAGATGCGCTGATCACCTAATGACAAAGTCCTTGATTACCAAAATCAGGCTGCTCTCAGATAGTCCTAAAGAAAATCGTTCATTGCTAGGGTCCCAGCATTGAAAACCATGGTTCTAGATTTTCTCCTCCTTTCCTAAGTACAAAAATCAATGTACAACAACAATCACTGAGATGTGCACAAAGACAGAGATGACTCAATGGCAACTTGAATATCAAAATATTCCTTTCTGAACATAAACTTTTCTTCAAGACATTTTATTACTAATTACGTCATGTCTCTGTGACATGAGTACCAATATGCCAACATACATGAGGATAAGTACCTGCAGATAGTGTGGCATGCGTGATGTGCGACCATATTTTGCCACTGCGGAGCAAGCAGGCAGTTCGGGCTGAGACCTATATTTCATTGCTAATTGCAGCTGAGCTATGTAGCTAGCATATGCAATCGTGTATTACCTTTCTCTTCAGACTATGGCCATCTTGCAAACTAGTTTACAGTATTTAGGGAAAATCTTTGGAAATAATCGTCGTAGTTTAGCGACATCATTTGGTTTTTGCCCTAACCTCACTAGCAAAGCGTCCCAGATACCTGAAAGTACAGTTCAGACGCACGAAAGTGCCGTACATTTTAACACATAACATTTTCAAAACTTGCTATCATCACTAGTTATTGCGAAACAAGCATGAGACGTGGTTGCCTTTCAGACTGTAAGAATACCGTACTCAGCTGACTCACTAGAGGGCCATGGCCCTGTTTCTAAATATAGTAACACTGAAAGTGGGAAAAAAAAAAATAGCTTGCTCAGTTGCTAAGCTAATTTTTTTTTTTCACCTGGCAGCAACATTCATGGTTGAAAAAAAAATCTATTTTTTTTCACCTGGCAGCAACATTCATGGTTGAAAAAAAAAATTTTTTTTTTTTACACCTGGCAGCAACATTCATGATTGAAAAAAAAAAAAAAAAAAAGGTTCACCTGGTGGCAAAATATGGTCGCACATTACGCATGCCACACTATCTGCAGGTACTTCTCCTCATGTATGTTGGCATATTGGTACACATGTCACAGAGACATGACGTAATTAGTAATAAAATGTCTTGAAGAAAAGTTTAGGTGATCAGCGCATCTTGTGTGTTAGCGCTGAGTAAGAATAGAAATGTGCACCTCATTCTGGCCCGAGGCATGCCATTTGAGACCACCAGTGTATTAATACACTGAATTGACGAAAGAATGGGAAAATCTGCTCATCCAACGTCTCATTCCAAAATTGTGGGCATTAAGAAGGAGTTGGTCCCCCATTTGCTGCTATGACAGACTCTTCTGGGAAGCCTTTCCCACTAGATGTTAAAGCATCGCTGGATATTTGTAACCATTCCATCCGCAAAAGCATTTAAGAGTTTGCATAGTGATGGTAGCAAACCACATATGCACCTCATTCTGAGCACTGCAGTAATGCTGTGACAAGAAAAGGCCTTCCCCAAACAGCTCGAAGCGTAAAATAATCTGGTATGTGATTGATTGATACATCATTAAGATTTTCCTTCAGCAGAATTAAGAGGTCTAGCCTTAATGAAAAAGATGCCCAGACCAAATAGTCACCACGAACATTTGGCAATATACCATAAAATGGGGTAATAAGAGACACTTTTGAGATTTTTTTTTTTGATTCCTCCCAAAGCATCCTGGCTAAGTATATGTCAAATTTGTTTATTGCTGTCAATCATAAAAGAATAATAGAATCATATCCAACTCACCTTGCAATTTTCAAATACCTACCAAGGTATCATAAAAATAATGTATCATGACAGGGAGTGTCGAAAAAAAATTTGAATTTGCGTTTGAAAACTTTCCAAGAAAATTGTCCCTTGTTACCTGGCCGTCCCTTATTACCCCCATTTTATGGTACTGTACTTCTCTACCATAACAAAGGAGTGCTGTTGATTGATCCTCATTATTCATTATGTTTGACCATGAACCGTCCAATATGTTGGGTGTGTGGCAAGCAATGAGAAAAGAAATAAAGGTAGCATGTATTCTATTCTACAGAAGAAACAAAAGTTTTCCATTTTACTGAAACTAATCCCAGCTGGTTACTCGTGGTTCCCTGCACATGCAGTTCCAGTGAGATGGCTTTCAGCTGTGGCAGGAGATGGCAACTGTATCTTTTGTTTTCCAGTCACTGGGTGCTGAAGAAGTGAATTCAGTGCAAAGCGAGGGTTTGCAAATTTGGATGTTAAGTAAGTCAGGAGAATATTTTGTGGAATTTTTTTATTCCCCCCCCCGTTGGCAGCAATAAGCTGTGGGGAAAAAAAAAAAAAACTAAATTTTTTTTTTTCACTGGCAGCAATAAGCTTCCGTACATTAAAACCCTTAAAGCAATAAAAAAATAATCATAATGGCAGCTGATCACGGCTGCTTTTGCCGCAAGGGAGTTTCCAGCCATGACTGCATGTCGCGGCAAAGATTTTTTTTGGGGGTAGGTGTGTTTCACTGCACCAATCAGATTTTAGTGTTTATGCAGCCTCGTCGGGGATTGGTTGCTAGGGGCCCGGAGTGTGCATTGTGACAATTTCTTTGAAGATTGGAATCCTATGAATTAATCATTACAATATTCTTATATCGTGGATTTTGTCCATGCATTGTTTCAAAATGCTGGCATTCAAGAACTTGTAAAGTGATGGCAGTGAATTTAATGATGAAAATGCTGAATATCTTGATTTGTTGTTTGCTGAGAGTGTAATGTTACAGCTCAGGAAGCAGAAGCAAGCAGTTGGAGAAAAGAAATGAAAATCCTTTCTTCAGTCCGAGTCCAGGCCAGAGATAACAAACGTACAATGCCAGAAAACACAATCCAAAGCTCAGGGTCGTGGGACAGGCAGAATTTGGCTACAATGGATCAGATTGGCAACGGTACATAAACAGTGGGCAAAAATCAGAGTAGATGAGATGTAGCAAAAATCCAAATACCAGAGCAGCAGAAACCAAGAATAATAGTGAGGCAGGCAAGTTCAAAACCAGAACGATAAACAGATCAATCAAAAGGGCACAGGCAGAAATCGGAAGTCAGGCAGAGGGTTTCTCAAATCTCTCACATAAACTGGCATCTCCCGGGTCTCACGTCACAGAATAAATGATCAACGTTCTGACGGGGAATGAGCAGAAATGCAGGGCTTAAATGCACCAAACAGAAGTCACATGCTATGGGGAGGGATGAGGATGGGGAGGTGGTGGGAGTGACAAAAAATGAGTAATGCAGGTGAGCACATGAGGAAGCCCTAATACAATAATTGGCAAAAGCCAAGACGCGGACTGGGAACACATAGACAACCTATGACAGATAAACGGCTCCGGTTAAGGAGCTCTGTGTGCACAGATAAAAGAGTGCAGGAAAGCAATTAAGCACGTGCAAAAGATTTCACGGAAACACAAGAAGATACACGGAAAGCAAAGCAAGGGGCGGAGATAAGAACAGGGCGAGTATTGAGATTACGTTAGTAGTATGATTAGTAGCGGTGCAACTTTACAAATTAACCCAAGTGCTCGTTAGTTAGTTAGTAAAATGTACACGGGTTTGTTAGGTTAGTAACTATAATGCAAAATATAAATGTTAGTATTATTAGTCATCAGAGAAAGCAGAGTGAAGGAAGTAAACAAGAATTGAAGTAATGAAGTGAAATACCAGAAACCACTGAATCACCCGAAGCATGTGGGCACGCAGACTGGGGAGAAGGAACTAACCGCACTGATCACAAGACAGGGGTAGACACTGGTGCACACAACAGAAGATAAACAAATGGCAAAACAGAAACTGGGATGCATTCTAATAAATAAAAAATGCATAACAATGAAAAATAACAAAAACAGACAACTGGCAGAGCAGAATCATAACAGAGGGTGATCGTGAAAATGAAGCTGACTTTCTTGGCTTTGAGGAGTTAGAAATTCTGATCTGATCGATTCAGCGCTGAAGTGTCCCATGTGGGAAATATTTTGAGCGGTGTGTATTTTATAAAAAATAAATTAACTAATTGCACCAAAAATATCAATAGATTAAATAAGAAGTTAAACATATCACTGAGCACATGAAAAATACTTAAGTCTATTTGTCATTGTTAATGAGTAAATATAGGCAGTTTGAGCATATGGGCCTTTCCACAATCAAGGTTAATGCGTAATGCCCGTTCCAAAGTTCCATTTTTTACTATGTTAGTTTTTCACTGGAGTGGCCAATATTGGTAATCATCATGACAGAATGACTAGCATTTAACATAAACTATATCGGAATAGTACCATTTTCCTACGGCCCAAAATCTCAAGAACACTGCCTCAGATCACAGTGCTGGCACTGCAGATTTTGTGACGCAACATGACAACTTCAAAACATGCCAGGTAGGTACAAGTAAACCATTTCCTTATTGCGCAAAAACAAAGCCAGCAATGTGCACGTTCCATTTTTTCCCCCGGCTGGATGGCCTTAGCTTACTCTAGAAACAATGCTTCGATAAAATGTACATAACAGGTGCTATCACCTTCGTCAAAATTTCAACGTCCATTCCAGACCCAAAATCACACAGTTCTTGTCACCCTATCATCGCAAAATGCCCTTAGAGGCCTTCCTATATACTCCTCTGTAAATCCAAATGCTTCACTTAATGGTTGAGGCATTAATCAAACATATTGATGCAAACCAATTCTGATTTCCATCACCGAACTGTTGTCCTTTCCACCTGATTTATTATTAATTCGCTGCCTGCATTTATTATGGCATACATCATAACTTGTGACGAGTCAATAGAGGTAAAAGTTTGTCGCTATGGTAAACAAGCTGGCCTTGTCATCTGCAACTTTTAAACTTCGATGAGTATCCCGTCCCAAAATTATACATTTCTGATGTCCGTTATTTGAAAACTGTGAGCAGATTTTATTCAATAAAGCACATTTCGTCCGTTGATTCTCTCCGTCAATGACTAACTTCCATTCCATAGAAAATCATATTGTCCGTGATATTGATGGGGGTATGTAGTCTGATGTATTAATGAGAGATGTTCACTTCGGGTGTCATTATTTGTTCCTGTTACCAAGGCATTTGTTAGGTCTATCAGCTCGGCGATGACGGCCATTGACTACATAAAATTCAAAGTTTAATGAAGGCACAGCGACAAATTCTGACCTTACGGAGTTATCCCCCTGCTGGCTTAACTGTTTTTTTGGCTATCCTGCACAATTTCATTTCCTGAGGTACTGGGAGATGTAGTCAACGATATGCCAACAGGTATGTGTCCCTTCATAGCCTTTCACCGCTTCTACTGTGGAATCAAAAAGTATGATTGCGTCTGTGGACGTATGGGATTGGTGACAGACAAGCTCATGTTGTCCGATTGCATGAAGGTAAACTATCTTCTCATTGATTCTATACCAAACTTGACATTCCATAAAGCATAAAAACGCTGCTAACTTCATTTTTCACGATTTCATTTTTGCATGGTCGTGCCACAATAGTTTAAGCTTGATTGTGGAATGGCCCATATATAAGATAAAATTGGTTTCAGTTTCTTATAATTTCATAAGGCTGTCAGGGGCAATACAGTAGCTCGGCTTTCTTTTTGGGAGATTTTGCTTGAGGGTTGCGCTGATATACCCTTTGCTGTTGCAGTCAACATCCTTGGCCTTGTTTATTATTGCCATGCTGAGAACTTACACTCAAAAAATTGAAATGTTAGAAATGTTAGATTTACTTAATAATGTTATGTCAACTGGTTCCACAAAACTGAGTTAAGTTTTGCAATGCAATTAATTAAACTGGCCAAAAATGTTAGAATTCAAATAAAGGTTACACAAAGCAATTGCGTGGAACCAGTTGACATAACATTATTAAGCAAATCTAACAAAATCTTACATTTCATTTTTTTTGAGTGTATGTGTATCTCGTTAACTATCAATCCTTTGAGTGCTAAATTATTATTAACAGTACAAAGCCCAAGATCGAACCAGTTCTCCAACTTGATATGATCTCAAGACATAATAACATTTGAAAAGGATTTATTGTATTGCTCTGGAGTTATTGCGTCATAATGAAGGATGCGCGGTGGATGCCAATGCAGCCGTGGCTGTGATGATGATTCTATAATATTGACGCACAGAATTGAAAGAATCAAATGGCTAAATTTCAAGCTGATATTGCTCATGTATCAAGCAATATACTGAAACTCAGGTGTTCCAGGAAATTCATGAGTTAATTTTATTATTAATATTAAAATAAAGCCCAAAATCAATCAGGTTCTCCATTTTGTTACTAAAGGCACATAAAATTTAGAAAGGATCTATAAAATAGTTTAAGAGTCATCAAGTTAACTTGAAGGATCTATGGACAAGGTGGAGGTGGACGTGCCGGCGATGATGATTTCAGAGTATGGACTTGCATGACTTAAAGAATCAAAAGGCAGAATTTTTTGCCAAAGCCATTTCACTGATACAATAAAAATGAAAGTCCCTTGCTATCAAAATAGGCATAGCTTTCTCAATAGAGACAGTCTCAGTGCGCTCAGTCTTGATATTATATTGGACATGGTTGAGAAAAAGCTTAATAACATTTGTACAGCATACTATTCACTGGCCTGATTTCCTTGTCTCTCAGACCCTTGCAGCCCTGCTGAAGCTTGCAGGGGCATCAGCTTGGTGCCAGTGCCTTTGGAGTTGGATGTGGACCTGGCACTGGTTCTTGACAGCTCACGGAACATAAGGTCAGACCAGTTTGAAGGCATGAGGCAGGTGTTGGGCTCGGTGCTGGATCAGATTGTGGTTAGCACTCAGCCTGGCAGGCCCAACAATCAAGCCAGGGTGGCTCTGGTGCAGCACAGCACATCCAGCTACCCCCCCAGAGAAGGCCAGGACCCAGTGAAGGTGGAGTTTGACCTTGTGGGCTACAAAGACCGCAATGAAATGAAGAAACACATATTCCAACTCATGAAACAGATTGGGGGAGCCTCTGGGCTAGGCCATGCCATAGAGTGGACCATACAGAACATGATGCTCAAGGCTGCCAATCCACGCAAAACCAAGATTGTCCTGGCCATCGTTGGAGGAGAGACCAGTGACTGGGACAGGGCTAAGCTGGATACCATTGCACTGCAAGCAAAGTGTATGCGTGTGGTGGTTTTTATCCTCACTGTTGGTGGTGAATTCAAATATGAACAAGTATGGGAGCTAGCAAGCTTTCCGATGGAGCAGCACATAGTCCGCCTGGGTGACGTGAAGGAGGGTGAACAAGAATATGCTCAAAGATTCCTCAGAGGCTTCTTCTATATGCTGAGAAGTAAGTCACTTGCCCATTAACCTATTGAATACAATTGCATTGAGGTATACGGGAGTACAATGTAGTGTACATTGCTTGCTCACTCAATTTCGCTGTGGATTGTGGGTATTTTATAGTCCACTATATAGTGGATGAAATTAACCACGGAGAATTAGAACAACACTACAAAATGGCGAACACACTATGTAGTGCTCTATATCCGTGATAGGGGGCGATTTCGAACACAGCTAAAGTCTCTCGTTTATCCCGTTCATGTCCATTGAGTGCTGCTAGTAGTGTGCCTTTGCTTATAGTATTCATAGTATTTTGCCTTAGCTCTTGTTCTGTATTTTGCATGTGCCGTGTGCCATTGCCGTCAGTTATTTATTTTTGTTTATTGGAGTTCTTCCTTAGAGGTTCTAGTGGCTTTTGTTTTCTTGTTTTGTATTTTTGTTCCTTGCTCTGTGAAGCAATTATTAGTTGGATTTTTCCAACCCTCTGGGCCAAGTTTTTCGTTCGGCCATCAAGCCTGTTTTCTTTCTTTTTAATAAAAACCCCCAAACCAAGTCTTGCTGTCTCGTGCCTGGTGTCCACCCATGTCTCGCAACAATAACTAATGAAGCGCTGCAAGTGATAACACCACGTTTTTTAGAGGTTTAACACTGTGTAGATGTGTATAAGTTTTGGACTTGTGAGTATAACCACACTGTGCACAATTACCACATTTGTAATTGCCATCTGAAATATTATCAAGAAAAGAGTGTTGCTTACTTGCAGGAATGTAAGACCTGACCAACTGATCCCTTAAGTTGGGGACATGCTTAAAGACCAAAGAAGGTGGCTCTTTAAATCAAGTTTTAAGCCTAGGGTCTGATTCAACTATATGCCAATGCTTATAGATAACATTTTTTAATTCAGACCCCATGGGAGAATATTTAATGATGCATTTAATGATGGGGAAACTTAGTTTTACGCATTTTAGTTTTGGGAATGAGGCACTCATCTTGTGTGACAATATTAAATAAATTGGCTGAATAGTGGTCGGTAGTCATTTTTGCACTGAAAACACTAACTGTTGGAGTTTTAAAAGTGGAATTTGTTCCCATACTTACCTGATGTAAGACTACTATTGGCAAACAGTTGTTCTCTGTTGGCAAATTTTGTGCTTCATAAACCACCACATTTTTTAATGGGAGACAGGTCTGGGCTGCTGGCAGACCCTGCGCACAATAAATCTGAGGCGGAACAGTTGAATGTGTGCAGTGTGGGGCTTGCTGCTATCCTGCTAGAACAAGCAAGGAGGTTCCTGTGGGAGGCACATAGTTGCTCTTAAGTGCGCGAGTACCCTTAAACGCCAATTTTTCATTTACATATGTGCAAATATTGCAAAAAGGAGAACTCCAAGGCACTCTCTTAAAAACAATAAAATGCCTTTATTGTAATGGCATGGTCATAGGTGCTCCATGACCATGCCATTACAATGTGTGATTCTGAAGCTTAAATGCATCCTTTTCCAAAGTGCACCTCGAACTAAACTGAGTTTTGAGCGCATAGAGCGCTCCTTCCGATACATTTTTTCATTCATTACTATTGTTGGCAGAGATGTAAACATATTAGGTGGAAAAATTTTAAATGATGTGTTAATTAAGTGGATGCAGAGAGTAATATTGTGCCATTCACCCCACAAGTGATGTTGACAGAAGGTAAAATACAACAAATGTTTTCATATGTAAATGTTTGAATATCCTGGGCTGTTATACTAGATAAAATTATCAAATGGAAAACTGCTGTGCTACAGTAGATGCCCTGTGCATGGGTTGTTGAAAACATGGAAGAGAAAAAGAACAAATTGCCTGTTGATAACTCCTGTTTTTCATGAGTGAGAATATCATGTTATTTTGTCTGGCTTTAGGAACATTGCCTGGTATCAATGATAATTATTTTTGCATTCATTACTTGCACAACAGACCAAAATCTTACAGACCTGTGTTTATGCATAGCTTGTCTGTTACAGTGGTTTCTTGCTGTTACCACTATATTGATTATTTGATGAGCAATTCAAATAAAAAAGAAAGGAGAAAAAAATGAATGCTTCATCTTATCTTATTCCCATGTCTATTGAATGCAAGTTCTACAGGATGTATTACCTCAGAATTTATTTTAAAATATGTCATTGAGTTTAAATATGTCATTGCTGTTTTTTGATTGCATATACACTATATAAGCAAAAGTACACTGCCCATTCAAAAAAAAAATGCTGGTAATTTGGATTCAGATAAGCAAATACTCAGAAGCCTATGATT
The DNA here is from genome assembly GCA_029692085.1 of Gymnothorax javanicus. Classification (NCBI taxonomy): domain Eukaryota; kingdom Metazoa; phylum Chordata; class Actinopteri; order Anguilliformes; family Muraenidae; genus Gymnothorax; species Gymnothorax javanicus. The sequence goes on along the minus strand of CM056193.1, from coordinate 165,241,839 downwards.
TCATAATTACAGCACTGATGAATATGTTTCAGCTGGCAATAAGTCTTTTAATCCAGACTGATTTAGTACACAACTTCTCATTTCTTAAAAAAAAAAAATCATGTCAGAAGACGTATCTCATGGTCATTGAAGACATATTACTGTGTTTCAAGAGAGGCACATTTTTGGCCAGAATAAAGGAAAGAAACCAGGTAAGGGGATTGCTGAAATCACTGGAATTGGGTCAGGAATTGTCCATCAATTTGTAAAAACCAGGAAGGATGGTGGTGAACTGTCAACTTTGCAGAAGAAATTGGTCAGAGAAAAATCATGATTGATCCTGATCGGCAATCACTAAAATACTCGGTGAAATCTCATCTTTAAAAAATCGGACCAAGGGTCCTGTAGTTTGCTGGCACACGATCTGTAATGTACTTTATTGACTTGAAATCAAGGCAGAATTACCGTAATATATGTATTCACTGAAGTTTTGGTTCAGAATATGATTATATTTATAGCGCATACTTTTTGTACTAGTACTAGTACATATGCTATACTAGTGTGCATTATATCTGCAATAGTTTTGAGTTCAACACTATTGAAATGGTGGCTCTGTTACTTTGATTTTCAAAGGTTGTCATCCTAGGTAAAGTTATGGTTAAGAAACAATATAGAATATACGTATGCAATAGTTATGTGTTAATACATAGTTTTGGAACAACCAAATGAAAGTTCATGTCCAGTATGATTTCCAGTATGTCTCTAATACGAACCTAGGTTCTATCTGTGATCATTTTGGTGAAAGAAGTAATTGGAATTTACAATGTCAACTTTAGCCTTCAAAGGTCACTGAGGTCAAGTTCAAAGTCACCAAATGAAATTCATATATGACTTTCTATATGTCTCTAATACAAACCTAAGCTCTATCTGTAATAGTTTTGGCGATAGAAGTAATTGAAATTTCACCATGTCATGTTTGACCTTCCAAAGTCTCCAAAGATCAAGTTCAAGTGTTGTGGTTCCCATTCAGACATGTTTTTGTATTTTCGAGGTCCCCCCATCTTAAAACAATTTGAGAGAGACAAACTCTTCAGAAAATTAGACTTTATTCAGGTTTATGAACCAGTACAAAGCTGAGCTCTTGTTGCGCAAGAACTGAGATTGTACTTTTCAAACCCAATCTTTATACCTTCATCACAGGAAATTTCTTTCAAATATGGTTTTTTCCATCTACTTACGGTATAATGGTTCAATAATATAATGTCTACTTCTTACTTGTTTTTTCTTTTCTCATTAGTTGGCATCATTCGTAAAATAACTACTGTAAGGCTACTTAATTTTTTAAGAGAATTATTAAGTGGGTCATAGGTTGTCCAAAAGGCAGGCCAACCAAAACACTGCCCACGTGCCCTAAAAACTGCAGCCAACAGATTACACCCCTGTTACAATCTAATTGGTTATACATATTTCTAATACATATAATACATTTGGCTGTGCTACTATAATCAAAACTACTAAAATGAAGCAAGCATGCATAACTGTATGATTACTGATGAATAATTCTGAATAATGCTGATGACTGAACAGATATTGACTGAATCAACTGAACAGATGATAAATAAAGCTACAGAAATAAACTGAACATGTATTGATTAAATCAACTGAATAAATACTAATCAAAGCAGAAATAAACTGAACAAATAATGATTGAATCAACTGAACAGCTATTAATCAAAGCAGAAATCAACTAATCAAATATTGATTAAATCAACTGAACAGACATTAACACTTATATCCTTCAAACTTCTGCCACAGAAATAAACTGATTATGCCTGTGTGAGCTGCGTGTTTGTGGGTGTAGTCATTTTGAAGTCATTTTCCTTGACTTCAAGTTTGACTTTTTAAGGCCATCTGAGGTCAACTTCAACACAGCAAAAATATGAGGCTTGTATGACTTTCAACAGTTCTGGTCACCATTATTGGCACCCATGAAATTGAAGTACATCATGTAGAATACTTTCAGAAATTAATGGAAATGTACCAAATTTCTATCTGAGCATTTTAATAAGATGACCAAAGTAATTTAACAAAAAAACTTTGAGGTAGTAATTTCAAAATCGGAAATAAAAATTTTGACCTGGACAGTAATAAAGGCACCTTTCCTTGAAATTTGGTCGCACATCCTTTGGCAATGATGACTGCCCACAAATGACTGCTCATTATTGGTGCTGTTGGATATAAGTGCTTCCTTCGATACAGTTGATAATGTAATCATGATTGATAGGCTGAAAAATTGGGTTGGGCTCTCTCGGACTGTATTGAAATGGTTTTACTCATATCTGTCGAACAAAATTTTTGGTTACCCTTGGTGATTATGTATCATCGTCTGCACTGCTCACTTCAGACTTACTTCAAGGCTCCATACTTGGGTCTATATTATTTTATATTTATATTCTCCCTCTGGGTTTGATTGTTCGTCAGCATAAAATATCTTTTCACTGTTACGCTGATGGCACGCAGTTATATCTTTCAGTGAAACCTACGGATTTCAGCAATGTGTCGGTATTGCATGACTGTTTAGCTGATGTTCAAAATTGGTTGGCATATAATTTTTTGCAGTTAAATTCAAATAAAACAGAAGTCATAATACTTGGTCCGAAGTTAGTGTCAGATAAAATCCAATCATCTCTAGGAGCTCATGCCACAAATATTAGGCCCTGTTCTCGAAATCTTGATGTCATTTTTGATACTGAACTCAAATTTGAGCTCCACGTTTAGAAGCTCGTTCAGTCATGCTATTTGCAACTCTGCAACATACACTGTAAAAAATTAAAAGTTGACTCAACTGAAAAAAATAAGGCAACCAGCTGCAAAGCACTTTTGAGTTGCCTCAACCTCACGTTCTGACTTCTTTCAAAAATGAGTAAGTGCAAACTCAAAAACTCAAGTTCAGCAAACTCAATAATGCTTTGCAGCGGGTTGCCCAACTTTTTTAAGTCATATTATTTACAGTGTAGCTGAAATTAGATATGTTCTGTCTTTTGAAGACACTGAAAAAATTATTAATGCCTTTATTTCGTTAAGATTGGACTACTGCAACTCTTTATTTACCTGTTTGGATAAGAAATCGTTAAACAAATTGCATGTAGTTCAAAATTCAGCTGCACAATTGCTCACTCGATCAAATCGAAGGGCCCACATGACTCCAATTGTAGCATCTTTGCACTGGCTACCAATACATTTTAGAATTGATTTTAAAATTTTATTGATTACCCTCAAAGCACTCCAGGGTATGGTGCCGGAATATATAAGTAAGCTTTTAAATCCTCATAGACCTAATAGATTACTGAAGTCCTCAAAGCCAGCATTATTTGCTGTTCCAGAGTCTAAGTTAAAAACAATGGGTGATCGCACCTTCTCAATTAAAGCTCCAAGACTCTGGAATGGCCTCCTAAATAATATTAGGAATGCTGAGTGTTTATCCTCTTTCAAATCTCTTTTAAAGACTCACTTTTATAGGCTTGCTTTTACTGATTAAATTCTTTTATTGTACTGGTGTGATTTTTTGTAAGTCTTTTTAAAAATCCTAATTCTTCCTATTTTGCTGTTTAATTTCTCCACTTTTTCCCCATTTTGTTTTATTGCTTTTAGGTATATATATTTTTACCTGTTTGTGAAACACCTTGTGCTGTATTGGTTGAAAGGTGCTATATAAATAAATTTATTATTATTATTATCATAATTATTGTTATTACTATTAAATGTTTCTTGTAGCCATCTGTAAGCTTCTTGCGCCAGTCATGTGGTATTTTCTCCCACTCTTCTTTTGCAAATTGTTCAGGTTCTAAAATGTTTGCAGCATTCTTTTCCCCAATGGCAGTTTTCAGCACTCTCAAAATATTTTCAGTGAGACTGGAATCAGGACTCATAACAGGCCAATTTAAAATAGTCAATTTTTTTTCCTTTTTAACCATTCTTGTGTGCTTTTGGATCCATAATCATCGACCCAAACTTGTTTTTTCCACATTGGGTTGCACATTATGCCATAAAATCCCTTGGTAATCCTCTGATTTCATGATGCCTTCAATACGGTAAGGCCTCCAGCACCAGAGGCAGCAAAGAGCCCCACAGCATTATGGATCCTCCACCATGTTTGACCATAGATAGGGTGTTCTTTTCCTTATAAGCTTAATTTCTGCATCCATAAATAAATTGCTAATGTGCATTGCCACTCTTTGGCAAAGATCAGTTGTTCCTTTTCATGTCTTTTTCCAGTAGTGGGGTCCTCCTTGGCCTTCACCTGTAAAACCCTTCTTGGCTTAGAGTGTGACGTATGGTATGCATTGAAACCATGATTCCAGATTGGTACAGGTCAACCCTCAGCTCTTAAGACATTTTATGTGATGTTTTTTCAAAGTTCGCACCAACTTTCGAAGACTTCTCTCATCGATTTTCCTCTTTGTCCAGGGAGGTTCAGGGAGGCTTAGCAGACTTCTTAATAACATTGTGCACTGTTGAAACAGGGATACCAAGGTCCTTGGAGATGGTCTTGTACCCTTCGGAGGTCTTTTGTTCGGTGATAATAGCACTTCTGATGTTCTCAGACAGCTCCCTTGTCTTCACCATTGTGAAAAAGGAACAGGGAATAACAAGTGGCCTTTTAGGCATTAAAGTCATCATTCATTGGCTAATTCAAGTCCTGTGGGCACTGACAATTTATCACAGGTGAGTCAAATGTAACTATTTTTTTCACACTATTTTGCAGGATCCCAATACCAAGGTCATGACAATCTTTCAGTTTTTATAGTTTTTTTCCCCTCCCCTTTTTTAATGGGAGCGACCTGATATACAATACGGCATAATAAGGTGGATATGATCATTGATGATGACGTATCAAAGGTCGAAATGTAGATGACTGAACTTCTGCCCATAACCGCAGGCAATCGAACGCTTACAGTATATAATCGCGATTTATATCGTTTACTTCCAACACGTGGACACAGGATTAGATAAGAATTTAGCAGTATTTTTAAAGTTCATATCCACAATGGTTTTCTTTTGCGAAGCTTCACAATGCTCGTCGGATAGTGAGAAAACTAAATCAAATCACAGTCGAGTTTGAATGCGATAGCACGGTTGCAGAGCGAGATCGAGCAAGAACAACGCAGTAGGCTATGCAGTACAGTGCAAACGCCACCTCGCCGAGTCATAATTTTAGTTTTATACTGTTTAAAAAGATCTGAATTAAGACAATAAACCAAATAATAAATTACATCTTAGATATTCACCTCATCACTTACGTGCTGCAGTGGCTGGGGCTTTGTAGCTTAGCCTGCGGCTGCATTCATTGGCTTGGTGAAGCTGGCCCCTATTACCGGAAGTGTGGACGTCTATAAGAAATTCCGTTCATACATCTCATCTCCCAATTTATGACAGTTTTGCGCTATATCAGGTTGCTCCTATTAGCAGCCTCGACAGGGTGGGGCTGATTTCAGTACTTGTGCGAGTTTGTCCACCGTATCTGCCGCTGCCGCACTTTTATTTTGCCTTTAACTTTCTTGCTATCTTCAACTTATTTCTAATACTTTAGTCACAGTTATTATAGCCTTGGGGAATTGTTTTGGCATAATCACTACTCACTTCAAAGTTCAAGGTCATGACAACTGGCCACTCCCTGCAAAATGCTTGTTAACATAGCTTCAAAAGCATTTATGATAGAAAGCTTTAACTTGGTATCTAGCAACTATAGAACAGGGCTCAGCTCCTAATAACTTTTTATAGTTAACATAAAATTTCAATTTCAAAAGTATTCATGATAGAAACCTGTTGCCAATTCTGATGCATATGATTTAAGTGTCAAAATGTTTCCTATTGCACTGTTGGCTATGAAAACCATGCAGACTGAAGATTTTTTCTGTTCTCTCTAAAACCATTGATATTTATGGAAAAATATTTGAGTTTTTTAAATATCAGTTTACCTGATTTTGATTGTATTGGTTCTATCCTAAAAGCTTTCACTTATAAGCATGTCCTTATTTGAAAAAGTGCCCTATAGCAACGTTATTTTTTTTAGATTATTAATTTCTGAACAGGGATGTTTCCTTCTAAAATTGCTTCTCGTTTAGCAGAGGTCTGGCAACCATGCTCTCTTATATGCTTTTGCTACCACCTAGCGGCAACGTTAGAAAACGCATCCTCGAGTCGCCCATTGTACTCGAGTAATAACAGCGCGGCTTGAAATGTGTTGCTGGAATCAAATTCAATATGAGCAGATTTTTTTTTTTTTTTTTTTACAAAAACAATAAAATTTCTCGGTTTCAACATTTGATATGTTGTCTTTGCACTATTTCAGTTATATATATGGTTTAAATGATTTACAAATCATTGCATTCTGTTTTTATTTATATTTTACACAGCATCCCAACTTTCCTGGAAATGGGGATGTAAAAGCCCCATCAAAGATATTTAAACCAATAGATTTTTCACATCCAGACATCTAACAGCAGTGAATGAATGAAATCGTAACAATAATATCAATTCTGTTAATAAAATCCATGAGTAGGTTTAGCAAGTCTAACTGGGTGGCATGCGTAAACTGCCAAGTGTCCCAGTCTGAGACTTAAGTCTAGCCAAATTATTTGCTCAATTTAACCAGGGTATGTGCAGTGAATCACCAGCATTTGTGAAATTAAGCTATCAAACATCAAAGTGGAAATCATAGCCCATTACAGCACCCTTGGTACCAAATATGTTCCTGCTGCTGCTTCCATGAGCATACAACAGGTTTGGCACAGGCCCTATGCCCAGGTGAAAAGGACTCATGCCATTACCTGACAGAGATGAATGAAAAACTTAAATAAAACAAATTTCATTTAAAATAATTTGTGTTTTGTTTGGGAATTGCTTCAGAGCCAGCTGACATACTTATCGTGCCCAAACCTAAAGCCTCGGGTACAAATTCTGTGCGGTCAACACTGTAGCGTGCATACAGAAACAACTGTAATTTCCAGATCCGCATATTTGCAAAACTATAAAATTCACACACACAAATATTTCAGGACCTCTGCCAAGTTAGGACATCTTGACTGTAGCAGCATCACGGGGCATCATGTTATGATTCTGTTATGCCTGACCATGTTTTCGCTATGACTCTGCTTCCAAGCCATGTTTTTTGATTTTGTCCATGCCATGTCTTGTATTTTGCCTGTCTTTCTTTGCCATGTCTTTTGCCTGCCATTACTTATATTCACAGTTTAGTTATTATTCTGGTTTATGTATTTCTCATGCCCTGCATTGCACATTGTCTCCCCTGTCCAGTCATATGTGATGTGACAGTTTTATTCCCCAGTATTGCGTGCCACGTTTTCAGGTGATTTCATGGTTTCTGGGTTTTCAATTATTCCTTCCAATCTCGTTTGCTTCCTTCGCCTTGCTGTTCTGTCTTTACTAACAAATACTAACAGTTTGTTATTTTGGATAAATTACTAACAATAACTAACACTGTTTATAGAACTAACTTACTAACAAGCACTAGGGATTGTATAGCTGCACATTACTAATTGACTAACGAGCTCTCAGCACTCGCTCTGCTCTAGTCTCCGCCCCTTGCCTTCACTCAATTTACTTTGCTGTGCTTCAGCGGATTCTCCGCACCTTGTTAAACACTGTTCTGCCTCTCACTCTCTGTGCACTTTAGAACTCCCTAACCGGAGCCGTTTGTTTGTCATAGGCTGTCTGTGTAATCCCTGTCCGCGTTTTGGCTTTCGCCAATTGCATGTGGTTAGGTGCTTCCTCTTGTTCATTCCTTTGTTAATTAGTCTGATCCAGCTCACCTGTTCCCTATTATAGCATGTGACTTCCCGTATGTGTATTTAAGCAGTCAGTTCAAAGCCAGCCCTTGTCAGAACGTCTTCCTTGTGCTATGTTGTTTATGCCTTGCACTCTTCGTGTTATACTTCTCACAGGAATGTCCCAGATTTTGATTTTGGCTTCGTCTTTGATATGCTTGTGCCCGTGTAACGAACCTGCTTTGCCCGACCCTGAGTTTTGTGTTTGCTGCCCTGTTTGCGAACTGGATTGCGACTACTGGATTCTGATTTTTCGATTGTGGACTCTGTACCGTTGCCTACTGCCCTGCTGGGGTTTCCACCCCAGAATTAATAAAGAACAAGTTTGCTGGATCTTTTGGTTCTGGCTTCTGGTTCCTGAATGCATCCTCACACATCATCTGCATCTGCTTATAGCAAAGATTAGTGATGACATGTCAACGCTGAACTGACTTTCCAAAATGGGTCCAGAGTGAGGTATTTTGTTTCATTTCCGGTCAAAATCAAATGTGCTGGAATACAGAGCCGAAACTTTTTCTCATTTGATTTTTTTTTTTTTTTTAATTTTCCTCAGTTTTCATATTAATAACCTGAACTGCAGATGAATGCGTGGGAACTTAAAATTTCAGTCTCTTGGGCTTAGAATGATCACTCATTATTTTAGCTCACCCAAGCCAATGGCGTTTACTGAACATATACAGCTTGGCTACAAAAGTCACACACTCTAATATTTTGTTGGACGATCTTTAGCTTTGATCATTGTTTCCACAATCTTATGCAATGTTTTATTTCTGACCAGAGCTGCATTAATTTTCGGCTCAGGTCTTGTATTGACAATAAAATTGAATCCAAAATATTGGATCCAAAAAATTGAATCCAAAATATTGGATTAAATGGGAAAAATAAGTGAATTAAGAGTAGATAAGAATAAATCTAAGGACAATCTGAATTAGATTAAGTAATCTAACCTTAATCTAATCAAGATTAAGTGGATTAAGATTAAGACGACTCCATCTCTGCTACTTGTATCATACTACTGTTTCAACATGCTGAGAAACTTCACAAGAATCCAACCCAGAGCTGACACCAGTGAAAATATCTGGTGAGAATATTCAGTCAGTTCAGTTTTGATTGAGGGATTTTTATCAAGTGTTAAGCATGGATATACAGTATTCTTGATTTCACAACCACTTTCATAATGCCAATGAGCCCCAATAAAAATTACCATTCTGAAATATCCAGATGTTATGATCCATATTGTCTATATTTGATTCTTAACACCATTTTATTACTTTTTTGTGCACAGTGCGGATTGTCATTTTTGGTTTCATGTAATATGCTTTCAAATGTTGAAGCAAGGTAGGGTGGAATTATAGGCTCAGCAATGCAAGCTGAAAACTTCGGAGCGTAAAGTAATTTTTTTGACAGTTGCCACTGCATTGTCTTTGGCTTACTGTTTCTATAATTCTCACTTCAGCTGACTCCTCTTTACAACCATAATTACATTTCAATCATGCAACACATGAAACCTTAGGCCATGTTTACTCCGTGCATTTACATGGCATGTTAATGCCAGGTGTTAACAGGGCCGAAGAGACTGCTAGGGCCTAAGAGATACATCAATTCCAAGACTTCACAGGGCGTTAGAGACTTTTCCGAAGCCAGAGTGTTGCCCAAGGCCTTTATAAAGACTATGCTGGTACCAAATACACAACGTAAAGTAATGACCTGCAACAATTACCTATGAATTCTTCATACCAGTTGGCAACTCGAGGAGAAGTACTGGAGAAAGGTTTTATTCACTTCTCTTTCCTCTGTACCTTCAGGGTAAAATCACAGAAGCAAAGCAGCCTGACATGCACTCACTTGTGCAGTCTCAATCAAAATACAAAGCTTAGGTCTATTTTGTAATTCAACCCAGCTTGTCTTTCAATACATGGCTTTTTGTGACTTGATAAGAGGTTACTGGACAGTAGGTAATATGAAACTCATTAGAATGGGGGTATTCACAGCACAGGCATATTCTAAGTGGAAAGATGTCTTAATATAAAACAATAATGACAGTCCTCCAGCATTTCATGTGTCACAGAAAAAGTGTCTCTCATGTGAGTAATATGTTATTGAAGAATCTTGTATTGATGCCGTTTTGCCAATATGTGACCCTCCAGCACCAAACCAGTCACATGGGTCAATTTTTCAAATATGAGTGTTTGGGCTCATATTAAATGCCCTTTCAGATGAGCCCAAAAACTCATATTTGAAAAATTGACCCATGTGACTGGTTTGGTGCTGGAGGGTCACATATAAGCATGAACGCAAGAATTTGAACACCCAAATGCAAACGTACCCGTTTCTGCAAACAAATTGAATGAAACAAAGATTGCAAACTGAATGGTATATTAATAAAAACATTTACATAATATCCTGTCCTCATTTATTGAACAAAGCTAGTCATATTCAATTCTGTATGAATTGAGGGGTTGAGGATGGAGGACTTTTTTGCACGATTGTGCCTCAGGAAATTTCTCTGTTGAACAATCGTGCTTCCTTATTGCTAATGACAATCCAGTGTAGAGGCCACATCAATTAGTGTGGCATGACAAGTTGCCATGTCTCGGCCTTAGGACCTCCAACGGTATTACGAGACGTAAGAATGAGCTTTTAAATGTTTTGAAGGATTTTCTGAGGAAGAAGACTCATGCAAAAATAATCCTTCACAAATCATTACTTATCACCCACAAGAAGTGTCAGTCAGTGTCTGTATATACAGAGACCCTGTCTTCTGTCTGTTTTTTCCTATTTTTCTTTGTACAGGATGTTTCTGGTCATCAGCTTTTGGGTAATTGGTGTACAGCCCCCAGCCAATAAACAGCACACTGGGTGTGAGGGCGGGGCAAGTAATGAACTGCAGCGTAGCGCTTCTGATGTCGTTGAGCTGGCGAGGGAGGACCATTGTTCAATGTTACGTTGACAAACTGCAACTGACAAATCCCACTCACATCAACAATTATTAGCCAAAAAACACATTCATTGCAATGCCTCGTAGTGGTGAAATAACACAATGTTCTTGTGCTTCCTCAAAATGGGATCCCGAGTCCATTTACCAAGTTTGGTTTTGATATATCAAAGTGTTTCTGAGATATGACCTCACTTTCTGTTATGTGGCTGTACTGCAGATTTAAATTTGCTTTGAAGGTCAAATGCTTTTGAAAATCAAAAACCAGATGACAACTTTTGTGAGGCTTGGTCTGAAAATTGGACAAAACGTGTATCCTGCAAAAAATATGATAACTATTTAAAAAAACAAATATGGTGGAAAATGCAATATGGCAGAAGTTAAAGTTTTAGGGTGTGTTGAACTTGGCTTGATCCTAGGTTTCCGACGGTACCTCAGTTTTGAAAATCAGGCATCCGATTCAAAAGTTACGAGCATAAACACACTTCCAAAAATGACCCATTGGTGGCTCTAGAATGCTCGAGGTGGGTACATGAAACCTGGTGAAAAGAATCGGTGGTCTGTCCCAAATACAGTTATCATACAGTTCTAGGGGCTGCCATAGATACCACAGTGCAGTGGTCCTCAACGTCATTCCTTGAGACCCACTGTGTGTGCTGGTTTTTGTTCCTACCACAATTGTAATCACAGGATTTTAACAAGATGCTAATGTCTTAGGTGTTTTTCATGTTTAGAGTTGTTAATTACTCTCTTTAGCCAAATGTTACATAAAAACATCCATACATGCTATGAAGAATAAAATACTCTAGAAGATGGTGTGTTTATTTCTTCACTGCAAGAAATTTCAAGTAATAAAACATTTCAGACAGATCAAATTAGACACTGAGGAAATCAGTAAACCCCAAATTAGGTTGTTGGACACAACTGTTTCAAGTTCTTTCAAAAAACTTCAGGTGAACTTAATTAGATTAACACAAAGCTGGTTTGACTCTTTACCATTTGCTGTCGAATAAAATGGGGCCAATTAGTTTTCACCGATTAGGAGCCAACTACATCTTCAATTAGATTGGTTACATTGTTTTCTCTAATTTTATGCTGTTATTTCCAATACATCGCAATGTGGGTATAGGTTTTTTGTTTTTTTTTTGAGGGCAAATATAGATATTTCTGCTAACTTGTGAGTTAAGAGGGTAAATAACTGCTCTAAACATTAAACGCACTTAAGACAAATCAAAAGCTTGCTAAAATCCTGCGATTACAGTTGTGGTTGGAACAAAGACCAGCATACACAGCGGGCCCCCGGGAACGACGCTGAGGACCACTGCCTAAGCCAGAGGAAGAAGAAGAAGAAAAACAATTGATGCCTAAGCAGCTTCGCTGACTGACATACAAATGCTGTAAATGTCTGGGAGCGGCTGTAATGACTTCTGGCATTTGTAAATTTGAGGTCCTTGGTGAAATGCTCCGTCAAATTCATTAAGAGTTTGAGAGATGCAATTAGATTGCAGCTTATAAAAAGCGCCTATTTTATAGTTATTATGCACGCAGTAGTTCTCGGCTCTTAGGCAAAAAAAAGACCAAAATTCCCGACAAATGATTGATGTGATTGATGCGAGAGATCACATCAGATTCATCAATCATCCCCCCACATATACATTCTTTACAGAAAATTCAGTGGGGATTTTGGTTTGAACCTCCATTGTCGCTTTTTCTCCTGCTGAATATAGGAGTTAAACAGCTGAGGATAAAAGTTCTCTAGCTGGTGCATGTTAAAACACAACGTGAGGCCCCAGGGGCAGGAGGAGGCAGCCAAGTATCTTCACTCCTTCAATTACAAGAAACACAAAATTCCTGAGGTCACATATTCTGCTTTCATTCAAATTACATTTTAACCCACCATGTAGTCCTCCATTTCCCCCAGGAACAGCTCAAAAATCTACTAACCACCATGAAAAAAAAATACACACAATTTCTCCACACGTGACAATTGTTTTGATTTTTTTGCAGAAATTAACAGAGTTGAGACAAGTTTTTTTTTTTTTTTTTTTTTTTTACTGAATTCAGCATAAGAGACAAAATAATTTCACTCTAGGTTGTATGATGAAACTCTTTAGCTCAGATCTTAAACTGTAGGGCCACAGTGTCTCCTGGATTTTAGTATTTACATTAACTAGTGCAGTGCCCATAGGATGCACACCATCATGCCATGCGCAAGCCATATCCGAAAGCTTAGGCCGATCTGACAAACAGTCAGAGAGATATGCGAGCCACAGACACACAGACAGACACACAGACAGACGCTTCTTGCTTTATAGATAGATTCAGCTGATGGCATAGACCTTGAATATTAGCCTCAGACCTCCTCGGCCAATCAGTGTCTTAACTCCTTCAACCCCACAGCCCTCTACAGAGGGCTGACCAACATATTCCCTTCAACCCCAAATTCCTGTAGGGAAAATTCAAACAATCTGACTAATTGATTGGAACATATCAGGTTACATTTAATGGGATTCCAGAGATAACAGTAAGATACAATGTCCAGATAATGACCAGCCCTCTACAGAGGGCTGTGGGGTTGAAGGGTATAGTGATGCTAGAATATCTGGGGTTGAAAGAGTTAAATGAAGTGTCTCAGCGCAGGGACACGCAAAATGTCAGCAGACACAGCGCCCCACCAGAAATAAAGTTTGAGATCCATGGCCTTGGTTATACATGTAGTGTTACATCAGAAAATACTATGTATTTACATTATATGGCTGTGTATTGCTTTGGCTTTATGAAGACCAGTACCAAATCACATACATTGTCTTTGTCCATTTATGCTTTTGTGGGTGATTTTAAATTTTCAAGGACCACTTTAGAAAAAAAAGCAACAAAGTATCGCTTTCCTTTGGCATCCTCTTGGCTGAAATCTTCATGTATGCTGCAGTGATGTTTGTATACTTGTATCTTTTTGTTCAAATGTTGAATAATAAGTGATATAAACCGTAATCAGAAATCAGAACATGTTTCTGTTGCCATCTTTCTAGACTACATACAATCCATGAGCAATCAGCTGAACGAATACTTGCTTGCAAATGAAGCATCGTGGCATTCTTTGAAACCAGTCTTGATTTTGAGATAATAAAAAAGCCTTAGATGGGGTTAGTTCCCCAGAAGTGAAATGAAACACCCTGGTTCCAGAAGAGTGAATAGAGGAATGAGTATTGCAGTGACAATGCAACACTACACCTCCATAATTGGAAGCAGACCAAATTACGTTGTTATTCACCGCAATGCCCACAAAAGATGCCAGATGACCAGACAGGAACTTTTACAACCTACATCGTAGAATACCACTAAAAGCCATAAATAAAGCTGAACACTAGTTACCAGCAAATTTTATTCCTGTACCTGACACTGAACAAACTTTGGAGTGAGATATAAACATTCCTTGGCTTGGCTGCCGAGGCAGACCTGAGAGAAAGCAGCGCAGATTCCAAGCCTGGAATTGTCATCTTCAAGGCTCAGCATTTAATTTATGCTCCAAAAGGGGAACATAGCCCATGCATGTTATGTTCTGCAATAATATGAATAATCAATATGTAATATGTCAACCAACAATAAATGGCTGAACGTATTTTTAGATGTTATGTTTTTGGTGCAGTGTTCAATGGTTTCGTTTCGCTAGTAAGCTTCACAAAAAAAAAAAAAAAAAAAAAAATGCACCGGCCAACAAGACACCTTTAATCTGTCTTGTATTGTGGGTTCAAGATGAACACCAGTTCTACTTCTTTGTATAAATGACCATACTAGGCCATCTGTCCATGAGGAATACATTCAACTTCATTCTCTCCTGTCTGGCTCTGCATCCACAATCTTGCGCATGGGGAGGAATGTTGGGAGTTTAAATCATTGTATGTCACTAACTCCTCGATAGATCATTTAAAAATCTTCATATGTTTTTGTCTGCACACAGTTCATGTGAACAAGCTGGATTGGATAATAGGTATATTGGCCAGTAAGGGTGTGGGGAAGCTTGTTGTAAATCACCCTAAAGGTATGTCTCTGCTGAAAAAAGGAAGTAGAAAAAAAAATAGAGTGAGAGTTACATGGCCAGAGCAACCTTGTGCATAGAGAACAGGAAGTGGAAGCCAGCAAGCCAACCGAAGAATTCGGCTGAATCCAAATGTCTGGTTTTCCCCGCACTTGCAGACTGGGTGACTAAGATGTGCACATTCCGATGAAGTCTGGAGTGGTTTGGGCGAATTCTGCTGTTACACAAGTGTGTTAGGGGGCTCATGCTGACTTTACTATGAACTCTCAAAGAGTGAGCTCATTTTTAGGCTTCCTCAGACTTTGTCTAGTGTATTACCCAAGATTCATAGCAATCCGGATGTAACAATGTTAATGAAGCTACAGGAGCACTTTCAAAAAAGGGGAAAATATTTATTAAAGTGTGATGGGAAAGTAACCAAATAAGGAATCCCAATGTGTGTAATGCAATCATTCATCAAAATATAACTTCATTTCCAGACACAGATTCATTTCAGTTTTTAAATTGGCGTTGTATCTACTGCAATGAGTGAGGTCTGAAGGCTGGTCTCATTTGCTCACAGCTGTGTGCTCTCGTAGACTTCACGTAATGAAACAGGGCAGGTCAGGAAACATCACAGTATGGGACACTGAAGTCCTGGAGGGGCCAAGTCTACTGTGTAGACGTCTGGGATACATCTCAGTTCCCTCATTTGATTTTTACTTGTTCCTTGATCTTCACTTCAATCAGGAATTACTCCGGATTTGCCACATTGCTGGCCATCCTAAAGCTCTTATTTTTACGGTGAGGAGCCAGGAAGGCATTCTGAGGAGGCATGAGTGAGGATACGCAAGGGCAGCTTACGCGGAAGACTTTCAGCTGAAAACCATGGTGTCAATTGGCAACAACAGACGCTGGCAGCAGATCCAGCTGTGCACTGTCATCAGAAATGGACTTTCTTTTACATCAGCGGTCCTGGAGCTCGGTCCTGGTGCCCCCCTGTGTAAGCTGGCGCCAGAACCGAGTTTAGGATCTGCTGCTTTACATAACACTTTAGCGGAAAGGATGTCTCATTTTTCTAAAAAAAAAAAAAAAAAATCCTTGTTTCTCTTCTCTTCTCATGGTTTCCTTATGTCTCACCATGCATCCCTAGTAGGCGGGACAAAGACGCAAGGAAAAGACCCAAATCACGGACATGTGGATGCAATTTTAGAGAATTGAGATTTACCCCAGGACTCAACTTTAGATTTGATATTTCTGTTTTACTGGGTGTAGGAACTCTGACCTTCTGGGATGCTTGTGTTTAATGGTATCACGAGGGAATTCAAATACTTTGCAGCATGTTCTGGAGCACCTGTCTCCAAGCATTTTATAGGCCTGTTTTTATGGTGTACTGGTTTATCCTATGATTGATGGCGCTGCCTTGAATATTGATTTAGTGAATAATTTAACCCCATAAAACCTATGGACTCATATTTGGGTTTGTCAGAAGTAGCTGCTGTATTCCAACCTGTGGAACTTTTGGCCTATTTTAAATTCTAGTGGATATATCCCAAGACTTCCAATGATCCCAACTATGTCCTGTTGAATTACAGGGAAATGTGTATAAAATTATGAACAAAGTCTTTATAATTTCAATTTGATGTAATGCTGCGGCCATTAAAAACAGTGTCCTAGATTTAAATTTTTCTCTCAATATAAGTGTGATGCAGCTTCGGTGAACCGCTGCAAACAGCAGATGCAGAATATGTATGTGACATTGTTCTGCAATGTGAAAAAAAGTGTTTTTAATATTGAATCTACTTATGGGAAAACTTACATGAAAAAGTTAGAGTTTAAGAGTAAAGGGCATTATTTTGCATTGGACTTTGTGGTCGCATGGTCAAGACAATTAAACAGTATGTGCAATGTGCATTTGAATGAGTGATTGACAATTTTGCATGCTATTTATATCACATTGGTGTCCTGATCCTATTGGTGTTTTTAGGACTAAGGTGTTTTAGTTTACTTTTGACTAGTTTGGGATGTTATTTTTGGTGGTCTTTTCCTTATGTCTTTGGTTGGTGGGTTGTGGAGCCCTTATAAAACTGCATCCATTGTCGATAAATTGTGTCATTTTCTTAACTTGTTGCCACATGCCATACAACCATTCTACTGATTGGCCATCATTTGTTAAAACTATTATCCATTTTGGTAAGAATTATAAGCTGAGTCAATCCGCTCTACTCTAGTTTCCTCCCACAGTCCGAATACATATACATCAGGCTAATTGGAGACACTAAATTTCCCATAGGTATGAGTGTGTGAGTGAATGGTGCGTGAATGATGAGTGCGCTCTGTGAAGGATTGGTGAGCAGTCCAGGGTGGGTCCTTGCCTTTCGTCCATAGCTCCGCCGCAACCTTAGTGAGAAAGAAGCAGTATAGAGAATGAATGGATGGATGGAAATCTACTCTAGATCCTTACACTTGTGTAGGGAAGCACAGAGGCTAAAGGCATTCCTGAAGACCATAGTTTTGATTCACATCCAGAGACATCCACTGAATAAAGCAACTCTCTGCCATTCATTTCTAACGAGAGGTGAGCGAATCACGCTGATTGGAAGTGAAGTTTGTGTTGGCCATTGCGAGTCTATCTCAGTTCTTTCTGTTATCTACAAACCTTTTTCCAAGTTCTACTTCTCTGTATTTTGATTTACTTTGTTCTCATTTTTGAGTTTTGGATTGCCCTTGTGTCTTGTTGTCTTCCGGTTTTTGGATTTTTGCCTATTTTTTGACTTTGCCTATGTCCTGCGTTTTTGTCCCTAAATCTGACCTTTGGTTACTGAGTTGGACTGTATAAATCTGATTTTGGCCTAATCATCTGCTTGTGCAGGCTTTACCTCTGTCTGCGCTTGGGTCCGTTCACTCCCCTGTCACTGTTTTATTAGGGCTATCTCTCTTTCCTGTCAGCTTAAGAGCAGCAAGTCTATCAATTCCTCCAAGCCTTGGAGTTCATGAGTGAGTGCCACATCATCAAACAAGGAGCAGCTGAAGGCTTTGCTCTAGCGAGTTTAAAATGGAATAGCGCTGGATATTTGCACCAAACTTGTTGACGGTACGCCAAGGAGAGTACAAGCAGTGATCGTGGCAAAACGCGGGCCAACAAAGTATTGAAAACGCCACAAAGTCTTATTGCTTAATAGTGGTGAAATAACCTATGAAGGTACCAGAACTAAAGGGTTAATTTGTGTATTATAATTTTGTTATCAAATGATGAAGGATGTAACTAGTGTATATAATGAATTATTCTTTTTGTTCCTAGTCTATCATTTTCTGAATTCTTTAACTTTTTCTAAGTTTGTGGTGACTGCATCCATTTCAAGATTCTTTTGAATTGGTTATACACTGAGTCAAGTTATTAACAAAATATTTAGTACAATAGTAGAAAAAGGTACCCCTTGAAAATAAAATTGCTAGCCGCACTTAAAGTGAGAAAAACTCCTCTTGATAAAATGGTGCAGTGGCAATTTCATCATCAAAATGATTTTTAACAATTAATACTGAAATGCAACTTAGTGTCATTACATTTAGGGGCAACGTTGTTATAGTTTATCCATAAAAAGAAGCACACGATTTCATGGGATTAGAAGTAGTGCAGTGTTATGTAAAATAAGTAAGTCTGACAATTAGACATATTGAAATCCTTTTTCAGTTTAACTGTTCTTTTCACGCCAAAACTAATGCTGGTTTTTATGGCCAAGGAGTTCCAATTCAGTCTCAACATATTTCAAACTGTATGAATTACTTCTGCACTTTTTACCATTCTACAACAACTGCAGTACATTATAACACTCTGGAAATAAATTTTGCATGAATACATGAAATATTATACCTCCTGGTGTGTTCGAATGACTCCGTGTAGAAAACAGATGGTTCAGTATCAGCTCACAAAATCATTCCTTTTATTTTCTGTTTTTCTGTTCATTCAAGCTAACAATGGTGTTTCTATTATTTGGGACATCTTACATGGCAACATCATTAAACACGAAAGATGACAGTTTGACACCAAGACTGTGACGTAAATTGCTGCAGATTTTTTACAGGTATATTATTTATGGCACAATCAGTGAATCTCATGAAAACGGAAAATTTTGATTTGGGAACAAACGTACATAGTAAAAGGAAAAGTGGCTACTAAAACCCTTTAACTGCCTCAATCATTTGGTTGAGCACATTTTGAATCATCTAACTGAAAGATGCATTGATCTTAACTCAACGTGATTAAGCCATCTCTAACACTCGGTAAAGGTGTGGTTGTTGAAAAAATCCCTGCAATTAAGTTCAACACATCTTTCAACTAGACACTCTGACTCAAAATGTGCTCCACAAAAAGCTTGATCCGGCAGTAAAAGGGTTCATTTTGGTGTGAGTGGCTACAAGGACAGTGCTTGCTGAGCATTTAGCTCAAATTGCCACTTTAAGAACCCAGTTTAATTCAGCAAACTTGATGATCACTGCCTTCACCTCTCTTGATGCATGTCAAGTGCTGAATTTAAATTCATACTTACCAATACATGGAAAAGTGTAATGGCCAGTAGAGGTAGGAGGCCAATAGCAGCGACACGAGGGAAACGAGCAGCACAGACACCAAACAAACACAGAGAATAATACAGACCACCGGAAAGTGCTCGCGCTTCCAAAGGACGTATAATAGTCCGAAACACGGAAGCAAGGCGAGATAGGAAAAAGGGAGAAGAAACTCCAAAAATAACGGGAAGATATAAAGTCAAATAAAACCTGACTATGGATATCTTCGGCTATAGTGCTTAGCCACAAACAGACACTCTAGCAAAGAGGCGTGGCGAAGATCCGGCTTATATAGAGTCCGGGGAAGCACCGCTCCAGTTCAATCTGCCAGCTGGGTAAAGAATCCGATGAAAAGGAATACGATATCGTCCCGGGAAGAGAGCCACAAAGAAAAGTCCAAAACACACGCACAAACATCCAGAACCATGACAGAAAAGTATACTGATGAACAGAGAAAGTGTTTTTTTCCAATTCCTTTGCATAAATGGCTGTTACTGGTTTGTACGTAAATGACAAGATAATGGTTAAATGAGTTTACTTCTCCTACTCTCATCATACTCCGGCGTGTCTAAGGCTGGGCTGGGGTGGGCACTGCCCGCCCTGAGGAATCCTCTGTCCATGCAATGAAGATATGGTGAAACTGTTGCAGAAGTTCTAGAACATACCGTATTTAAATCATTGGTCAGCAAAAATGCACTACTTTCCTATTGGCCATTTTTATGATGTGAGGGCCACGCCTCCTTAGACCAAATAGGTTCTGTGACTGTCGGTGGTAGCTGCTCTCACATTCAAATAAAATCACAGCAATACTTTTTTTCTCAGTTTTTTTCTCCTATTATGATGTAGAATAGATTTTTGTAAGTTGAATTTTGCATGAACTTGAAGTTTATTTAACCCAATAGCACTTAGTCTCATTATATATAGATTACCTCTGTTCCCTGCAGTTGCGGCTCGTGAACTGCCAACAGGGGAGGATCAAACAATCCCTTAAAAAGAATGAGTGGTCACGACCTGTTTTCAATCAGTCATTTAAATTACCATTACAGAATCTCCGAAAACTCTCAACATTATCAGGTGTGGCCAGTTTTCATTTATGACGCATACCTGTCAACTCTCACGCATTCGTTGTGAGTTTTAAGCCGCTTTCACACCGGACGCGAAGCAAATTTTTTGCACGACAGATTACATTCAAAGTCAATCCAAAGACGCGAATACACATTGACTTTGAATGTAATCTGTCGTGCGGCAAAATTTGTTTTCAAGTCGATCCGTGTGAAAGCAAAATGGCATATTTACGTTCCTCTGCTGTAGTCAGCAATTACTCAATCAAGGCGTATGTAAGAGATTCTCGCGCAGAATTGAAGTCCTTGTGCATGGAGGGGTAGGAGGCAATGGAATTGCATAAGATGTTTCAAATGATCTTATTTCATTTAAACGATCGCGCAACACATGCATTGCGTCTAACCGCTGAGTAAAGAAAAGCGTGCGAAGTTCGGAGTCGCAATAGGTATGTGTTGTTAATGGAAACCGGCCACACCTGATAATGTTGAGAGTTTTCGAAGACTGGTAATTCAAACGAATGATTGAAAACAGATCGTGACCAATCATTCTTTTTAAGGGATGGTTTCATCCTCCCCTGTGGCCATTTCACGAGCCACCACTGGTTCCCTGGCAATCATGTGACACGGGCGGTTTGAGGCGGTCTAGGGGACAGAAGTTTCAGTCGGTATCGGTCGGTCCAAGTGCTATCGGGTTAAAAGTTGATTTCACCGATTTGAGAAATTTTGTGTTGGTCACTTGTTTGATAAAGCAAACTGGTGGTAAGCTAGCTACTTAAGAGGAACTAGTGGTTAGCTTGCTGGATCGAGTTTACCTATTGATGATTTGTCTTTTGAAATCACATTGTCTGGAACAAAGGCTAACACACAATTCTTTTTATTTTGATAAGATTCTTACTTTTCTATACCGAAATCTGTCAAAATAAGATGGTTTAGAGGCTCATTAAAAAGCAGGCATCAGAGCTGCCGGGTTAGCTCACTCGGTTAAGGCGCCGCAATTGCGGTGCAGTAGTGACTACTACGGAACGAGTTCGATCCCCGGTCGTACCAACCAGCAGTGGTCGGCAGCTTTTTCAGAACAGCGCACGATTGGCTTAAGCGCTAAAGGCATGCAAATTGGGAAGAGAAATTTAAAAAAAAAAGGATTGCCTTGTTCGTTGCTCAAGCGCCTCCTGTTGGCCAGCCGGGCGCTCGTCAGTGAGATTCTAAGCTTGCTCATGTTCGGCTATCCTCCGCCCTCGTTCTGAACTTGCGATAGTTTCGACCAATGAGTGTAAACAAGCAGGGGCTGACAGGTGCGTGCATTGGAGGAGAGACGCGAACTGTCTCTCTCTCCTGAGCTGGCAATAGGGGGTTGCATACGAGCTTTGTTCGTAGTTCTCGGATTGGGCATTCCAAATTCGGGTGGGATTGGAGATGCCAAATTAATTAAAAAAAAGCAGGCATCCGTGCATCTGGCTGCCACTGCTGACCCCAGCGCTTTTGCCGATAGCAGCCTCTGGGTCTAGGGCTGAAAACTTCAGTATAACATTACCACGAGCAGTTGAAACCTCATCTACCAGCTCTGCTGTGCCCACTCCTGACTTAAATATGGATAGTCCATCCCAGCCATTTTTAAGTAGTTATCCCAAGCGCTCATTTGGACAATCTGTACGAAGCTTTAGTGCAGGCTGGCACCAGACACGACTGTGGCTCAGATATTCTGTCTCGCGTGATGCAGCCTTTTGTTTCGCTTGTAGGAAATTTAGCGTTTCCAGTTCCAATCGGGAAGAAATGTTCATCAAACGTGGACAAACCAATTGGAAGAGAGTGCTGGAGTGAGACAGTGGTTTTCTTTAACATACCTTCAGTATTTTGCACATTAAAGCAATGTCTGCATGGCAGGAATACCAGCGTCGCTCAGAGACAGGGAAGAGCATGCTTCCCCTTGCAGATGCGGGAGCAAAATTGAAGGCGGTGAAAACAGATAGAGGACGCTTGTTTGAATCAATCAAGAGTTAATTACTTGCTGAAAATCATCAATCACAGCGCATCTTAATGAAAGTAAATGTTGTACAGTTTGCCAAGTGAGGCTAGAGCCAGGTATGAGCTGAAATTGGCCACGTTTCCCAAATTCATTTAAGAAGATCTTAGTGCTAAGAGCTTCTTTAGATCCTTCTTAAGGCTCCAGTAAGAAGCAAACGCGTTTCCCAGATTCCTTCTTAGCCCAAGATGATCTTTTGTTAAGAAGGATTTTAAAGAAGGGTCTGGAGCACTCTTAACACCCTTCTTAGCGACAAAACACAAAACACTGCAGATACAGCCTCGTTAGGCAAATCAATGTGACACTAAGCAAGGAGATTTTAATGCAGTGCGTATGGTTCGTCCTTATTTTATCTCTCCCCCCCCCTTCATGCAATCCTAGTACCCATTAAGCATTTAAAATGAGGGAAAACTTACATCTCTCCTCTATGGTTCCATGTGTTGAAATATTTTACCAGATTTCCCAAATTTTTCCCTAATATTTCCGGTCTTCCACTTGACCACTTGTTGTACGCTCTATATATAAAGCAACCTAAGCTGCATGTCTCAAATCAAGTTGAATAAGGTTTAACTGCATGATTTCACTCATGTAATGTAATGATTTCATTTTATGTTTTCATTCTTATTTTTCTGATTTCTTATCTGTGTTATTGGTCTTTATTTGCGCCCGTTTGTTTTCAGTCATTCTGAAAAAAAAAGCAATGGCATTACGCACGTTCATTTCAAACATTATACGCCACTTGTTACATCAAAACTTAATTTGTGCGCACGTAAGTATGTGGAACAATTGGTTACTCTGACATTGATTGATCAATTGAGCTCCAGTTAAGAAGGCAGTTAAGAAGGGCGCAAAGACACTTGTTAAGAAGGGCACTAAGAACGCATCTGGGAAACACTCTTATCTTAAGGCTCCCTCTTAGCTGAACTCTTCTTTGGAGCCTTCTTAACTCCTTAAGAACGCTCTTGACTGGGAAACGCTGCCATTATCTGTCATAGGACTGAAAGAGTACCTGTACTGACTGCCTGCAGACACCTGGCTAAATGAACCTACAGAATTGCCTGATGTGGAGTTTGGTGATTTCTATGCCTACCTGACAAGTACACCAGACAAGCAAAGATGAATCAGTGTTTTCACTTGCTGAAGGCTATCCTGTATATCGCAAGTGCTATGAAAAAAAAATCAGTCAGTGGGATTAATGAATTTAGGACAGTAACACCTGGATGATACAGTTGTGCTTGCATATGAGACAGAAGAGCCAAGCCACCTAACCTGATGACAAGAAAAAATTTGGCGGTATTTACAAGAGCTCAACCAAAACCTCTGGCAAGCCCACAAGAAAAAAACAAATTAAGAGACAGCCAAATAAAATTAAGGGCAAACCGAAGGGGAAAATTATGGGACTGCACAGTCGGCCTGAGAGTTTTGACGCAAGTGTAAATCCTATTTTCGCTATACTATATACCAGTGGCATTGCCAGAACTTAAAAATATGTAAGACAGAACATCCCTTTGAAACAATTATTAGTCCTGACTTGTGCTCAATCGTCTTTCTAAATTAGATATACATTCACTCTGAAAGCACTCCACACTATCAGATGTTGGTAATTCTCCTCATTGGGCAAGACGACAACCATTCATTTGGACGTGCAGTTGGTGCATTTAAATCTCCCTTATTCAAAATTGTGCAAAGGGGTTTAAAATCTTTGTGTTTGGTCTAATTAAAACAATTTAAAAATCATAAAATGCAGCTTAGAGCCCCAGGTGTGCCAAAAAGATTGCGCAGAAGTTCCAGTGATAGTTTACCTTTCGTAAAGCAAATAACTACTTATGAGTAAATTCTTTTTCTGAACCAAATTTAGCTTATTATGGAGTTGCCCTTGGATTGCAACAAGAAATAAGCTGTGTCTTTAATTGCCAATGGATTACTCTTTTAATTGGAAAATGTGTCAATAAAGGAAAATTCTTTTCAGCGGATTGTCTAGTTAATTGATGGAACTGGGATCCTAGCCTCCTATGGAAATAATGCATTGTTTGCAGTAGAATTACTTGAATACCATTTAGAACTTTAGAATAAATATGCCAAATAATGCTTTATAATTATTTGGTTAATAATGTTACTTATCAGCAAATTATGTGTTTGTAACAGATCATAATTGTTATAATCACACAAAGATATGGGCACATCAGCTAGTTTATGGCTTTGATTTTAACACGCTGCGAAAAGTGTGTAGAGTTGGCCACGTCGTAGAGGTCTCATTGATGTGCATATGCATCTTTTACCGACATATATTGGAGTTGATGCCATGGGCCAAATTAAAACTAAATACAAAATTGTATATGAAAAATTAATTATAAAAAACTGTCTTGCAATTAGGGCACTTATGAAGCCAAAGGGCAGGTGATTGAGCGCCACTTAGGGTCTAACTGAGTATCAGTGCACATGCCTAAGCTTATTAACATTCTTTTTTTTTTCTCACCCACCCAAATAGTACAAATGCCCACCAAAATGGGATATTCTAGCAATGCCTCTGTTATCATTTATCCATGATTTGCAAGAGGGCAATAAAACACAAACAGTGGGCAACTTTTTCATCATGGAGACTGGATCTGGATAGAGATAGAGGAAATTGACCTTTATGCTGAGGTAATTAGGAACTGTTGCAATGATTGTCATCAGAGCCCCAGTGAGCAAACTGAAATGGTCCTCCTTGAAAGAGGGAGTAATTAATATGTAAGAAAAGCATATAGAATGATGTTTACAGACTTATACTAAGGCTCATCTGGTTAATATGTTCAAAGGAAACATTTGCTAGCCATTTATACCTCCCAATTGGCAACTACTTTTTGGAGATAATATCTAACATGACAAAATTGTTTTTGTTCAAACTCTGATGAATAGCTTGAGTTAACTTGCCAAAATTTTCCAAAGATTTGCCAGGGGGGAGTGTCTGCTCAGGTCAGCTGTATTATGAGCCAAAAAACTGCCTTGGAAACACTGCCACTGTTGTTTGAATTGATTACTTGCAAACTAAATCTTTAAGATTAAGATTTCAAAGGCCAAAGAGATGCATTCCTGGGGTCAGCTCTGATGCTTTGACCCATGTTACAGAAGAATCCAGCAGAGAGCAAAAGAAAATGAAAAGCAAGGTCAGGAGAAAGTTGACCCAGGCACATGTTCAACAGTATTTTCATCTTGACAATTTTATTTCAATTTATGGCCATTTAGGTCCATTACTTGTGGTGGCTCCTTGGTCAACTTTGTTATCAGGACCATTATCTGTGCCTGATTTAAGGCATATGTTTCAGTCAGTAAACACAAGACATCCCTCTCATCTTAGAAGGGACACTCCAACTCTAAACCAGCTATACACGATTTACAACAGATAAAGGTTTACATATCCTTGTACCATTGCCTCTTCCTAAGTTCTCTTACTTTTTTCTTGGTGCATTTGAATCTGACTCTTGCTATAGCAAGCTTAGAACTCGGCCAACTGCATATCAATGACGCACCTTTTCGAAGCATGGTCACTTGAATATTAGCCAATAATAATAATAATAATAATAATTGACATATATTTTTCTTCATGGTTTGAATAAGTTAGATCTGTGGTGCCCAACCCAGTCCTCAAGGACCCCCTGTCAGGCAGGTTTTTGTTGTAGCTTTACTTTTGCACACCTTATCCATTTAAGGCCTAATGCACCTTCATGCACACCCTGTTCAGGTAGATCTTTTTCAACCGATCAGTAAGAAGCCCTTAAATGGATCAGGTGTGAAAGAGTAGAGAGAGAGAGAGAGCAAAAACCTGTAGGGCAGGGGGTCCTTGAGGACTGGGTTGGGAACCACTGATTTAGATGATCCCATTTGCAATTCCCAATTCAGAACAAGACAATCGATTGTACATAGATGTGCGGACAATGCAGCATTACCCTTCTGAAAACTGGGGACTCCAAAAAATATAAAATGCGAGAAAAAATTGCTAATCTATAACACATCAAGTCGCAAACGTGAATATTCGGGAATTCCTCTTGATTTCATCGCACATTCTCTGTGTACTGACGGCAATTTTCATTCACATGTGAAAAAAGCACTCATGTAAAACGTTAGTTACTTATAAGGCATGTTCCTCCATTATTAAAAACCTTTATCATTTATAAGGTTGAATTTCTTTATTTTTCGCTCCTCTTATTTCATGTGATTGTTGTTAAGGTAGACTACCCTACCAGTAATATTTCTCCTAAATAATTAATACTTATCCTATTTGTGTTTTAAAAGTGCATTTGAGCGTGTAATAAATGTAGACTCCAGCTTTCAAATGTTTGAATCTTGTTCTACGTAAAATTGATCCATTTAATACTTTGCCTTGACCCCCACCAACGAATGATTCTTCGATTTGAACTCTGATGGGAAAGAGGAAAAAGTTTGTATGTTGCGTAGCTATGATGTAGCTGACCGAGTGCGTAAATACTTCTGTTCAGTTCATCTGGTTTAGGTGTGCTCAAAAAATGCGGTTTTTTTCCCCAGAGTTGACTGCGGCTAACCGAAAGCACATGTACTGTGGCGGGTCCCTTTCTGCTGTCTTCAGAAGAATTCCAAAAAAAAAAAAAAAGTAAAAATGCGTGCGAAAGGACTTTACGCATGAACTTATGCTGCAAGCAATATCAAACTTGCAAGCACGCATACATCTTCACTGCAATCCCAACTCAGAAATATAGGTAGCCTATTTGACGTTATTATTATTATTTTTATTATTATTATTTTACATCGATTTGATGTAGTAGCCCATTTTAGGAAAATCAAAGAGCTCATTTGGGTTGAAGAACGAGCATTTTGTGAAAATGAACACATTGTCATTTCTTTCATTGTTGCCGTTGTTGTTGCTGCTGCTGCCGCAGCCGCTTTTGAAGAAGAAAAATAGAAACCGCGGCGGAGTTAAAAAGGCACATTGTCCAACTAATAATCATCGACCAATAATCATTGATAATTAAACTGTACAACCACAATTCATTAAGAGCTGTAATTCCAGAAGCTGTTGATGAGGGAACTCTGGTTGCCAACCGTAACTGGAAGAGGTAACATTGCTTTGAGTTTGAAAGAAAGGGAAATTCACCCCACCCCCCTCCCTGGCAACAAGTCGTATATAATACTTATACACCGTGCTTTGGGCGTGAGATGGAGGAGTGGCTGGGCAGCTGCAACAGAAGAAGATTCGGCGTGCTATCCCTCTAGAGTCCTGCAAGTGCTCACCAGGCTGATGTAAGTATCTGAGATTTACGCATGAGAGAGCTTATTTCGCTGCTAGGAATTATATATCGAACATGTACCATAAATATGCTCGACTTCAAGTACACAAAGATTCGCTTTTGTGAGTAAACGCAAGTCCACTCGAATCTTCATTTAGTACGGATAAATAGTATTTTTGTGGGGGAAATAGAAATTTCGCGGGATTTAATTGGCGATGTTAAACGCCTGCCTATCTGTTGTAAATATTAAAAAAAAAAAAAAAAAAAAAAAAACGGCAATGAAGAGTGCTGAGAGTTTTATTGTTATGAATCGTGACTCCTGTCCTCATGAAAATCATGGTTTTATATTCCAATTGAATTTATGGACACAGAGTGAAAAGTTTTCAGTTTGAGATTTGGGCTATTGCTGGAAGTTCATGTGGTTCAATGGTTGGAGTGCATTGCGAAGGTCCTTCAGTACATGGCATTTCTGATTGATAACATGAGAACTGGGGCAAAGAATTTGATAAGGTGATATTCAGATGTATCCCGAGAGGTTATTTACGACGATTAGCAGCCTTATTCATCTCTATGAATGGAATATCAGAAATTATACTGCGATTTAGGCATCTATAGCATCCACTTGTGAAAGATGTGGTTTATACACTGTTTGTGGAAATTCCTAATTTGCTCCAAGTGAGCTGACAGTATTTGATATTATTAGATGCCCAAGCCAGGTTGAAATTCATACAAAAGAAGTCATTGCGATGACAACCCAAACTCTCCCTGGCAACTTCAAGTCTTAAGCAGTGTGCTGTCAATATTTTCAGTATGGTTTCGTTGATGCTTCTCTAAATGCAATATCATAAATTGAATTCATCATGTGGAGAGCAATAACCTGACCAGCAAGCATATCACGATCATATGAAATGATACATTTGCCATACTTATCTATCGGTTAATTTAATTAAAATGACCACTACTTTAAACTACCAGTCTTTTATTTGACACGCATTCTCTTATACTTTCAACATACATAGTACTGTAATGGGATGAATATGTGCAAATATAAGTGCATCTCTAGTTCATGTGTTTGCACACATTTTTGGTAGCATAAAGTTCTCAACAGTATGCATCTGTATATGCACATGATAGGTTCACATAGTCCATGATAGTGATACCTAAATGACTAATATTATAGCCGGGGTTCTTCTTACCCTTTGATTATCCTCGGACACCAGGCCAGCCATTCTCAATGAAATTTCTTGCATAAATCAAAGAAAGAATAAAGTAACAAGAAAAAGCGGTACCACTGGCTGGATTTTAGGACACCATTGGAATATCTTGTGCCCAAGGAGTAACTTTATTTTTGATTGATATTTATTTATTTGTCTGTAACTTGTTTATTTGTGTTCATTTCCTTTTCAGGGGCTTAGTTGGCTTAGTTTAAGATCAGAAACAGCTGTTGCATAAATACAGTTTTTGTGGTTTTGCTGGTTATTATTCTCCTGAAATGATGTAGGATACTGCAGCAGAAAAAAAGATCTATTATTTCAGTCTACCTGTTCAAAAGAAATAATATGATATAAATAATATGGTAAGAAATAATAACTAAATTCAATTTATTTAGATAAAAAATTGAGTTCAAACACCAGCTCTGGTATCACTTGATTGAAGAGCCTTTTCATATTGGTCCCCGTTGGTATGGTGTCGTAGAGCCCTAGTCTACCTAAGACTATGTCCAATGGGTAGTTTAATAACAAAGTTATTATTGTTATTTGAACGCTTTACCTCACAAAGTCAATTTGATTTTAAATTGGCAGAAAATGAAACTTTCATTCAACTGGTCAATGCTTTCAATCGATGATAAGAACACTACCTACTAGTTGGTAGACTATTCCTGCTAATGCATGTCTATGGCTCTGATAACAAATGATTACGCCAATTCAATCAAGTGATAACATTCAAATAGGCTCGTTCAAATAAATTGAAGTCTTAAGATGGAATAGAAAATCATTTTCTATATACCAGAGAAGTTCTGCAATGTATTTAATGCTTAGACCTACTGTATGAAACTGAAGATCTTATGGGTTCTAAAACAAATGAGACCACTTTATGCATTTTTTCTGCTTTTTTATGCCTAGTTCCTGCTGTGTTAAACAATGTGTAGCAATAAATTAAAAAAAGTTTACCCTTGGGTATACAATTGGAATTTATACAACATTTTCCAGGTGTCCTTCGTTTACATTTACTTTACAGTTGACCCTTTTAGTCTTAGTTTTTTCCACATTTTTTTAATTATGTTGTGAGAAAGCTGTTAACACTGTTAATTATTGGCCATAATTCAATAATGAATTGTTTTAGGAAGTCTATATTGGAGTTATACAATTCTAAACATATATTATGTGCATCCAGGGTAAAGATTAAATTATTGTCTACTGAGATGAAAAAGATTACATCTAACACTATAATCACTGCCAGCTTGTAAAAAAAAAAGAGGTAATTGCAACAACAGTGTTGGACAGACCACTGCTGGTTTTTGATTTTCAGTTGATCGCTAGAGGTCCACTATGAGGCTGTTTTCTAACTTTTAGGTGGATGGCCTTTTGTATCTATAGTAATATATTCATATCATATACTGTATATTCATAACATGTGACACTTACAAGGAATTGCATGCAATTGGGAGTTACAACATTACCATTCAAATCTTAACATGAATACTCATGTTTAATTTTAATGTAGCTACTGCATGCATGGAGGATTTATCGCCCTTAATACAATTGATTTTGTAATTTTGTAAGTATGCTGATTCATGACAAAACTATTTTAATATGTTCAAGAGGAGAGACTTTGACTGTTACATTGCCCATTTTTGTTTGGCCTGTGGTGTCATATATTTTGATTTTTTAATAAATTGCTTTTAATACTGTAAAAATAGTGGATGGTCAGACTACAGTATCATCATTCCTGACATTGATGGATGATGTGCAAGACTGGGTCATTGATTTGTGATCAGAAAAATATTAATTCAGTTGAAGACAGCTTGAATATGTGAATTCCAATATTCAGTGTGAGTATCCTTCACATTCATTTGCAGTACAAGGAGGTGTTTACAGTCATGAATGGAAACAGCACAGCAAGACCTGTCTAATAAACAAAAAGAAAATGTTTATTCAAAGGACAGCTGAGCAACTGTGTGTTCCTCTTTGCGATTTTTGGAGAGTGCAGAGATTCCACTAAAGGGTCAGACCACACGCACCAACAGGAACAGCGAATGCTAATAATCTCCCTCCAACCCTTGCCAACCAGGGAGTCCAGAATCAGTTGATAATTTGGGTAACTTTAGTTTCCTGTTTATTCTTTTCATCTTGGTTACATATTCAGGAAATCTGACATTACTCAGAGATGTTTACATGCGCTGTCCAGGAATTTTGACAGCTCTGCATAGCAGTCCCAGGAGGCTAAGCATTGCTGTGTACATTATTTGACAGCTCTGTTTACACTGTGGTTTCTATGGGAGGGAGTGAGATCTCGGTTCCATACATCGGCTAAGGTGTTGTGCTAGTAATGAGAGCACACTGAGTGTGATTTAAAACACATGGAAATGACAGAAGCAGCTACACCATCTGAGTCATGTTGGCAAGTGAAATTCTATTTCTTTCTCCAATTATTTTTCCCTCACTTTAGTGTTTACTTCATTGGATAGCACCTTAGTTAATAGTTTATATCAGATGTTTATTAGCTTTAACTGCGACCATCCTGGTTTCACTATGGAGCCAGGGAGATATGCCTATATCTTCCTTACTGTCACCACTCCCACCCCTTGCCGCTCAAATGCTAAAGACATTGGCCCAGACTGGTGAGAAGATCCTGTCAAAGTACAAACAGGAAGAGGAGGGGATGCAAAGCCGCATTAGGAGCATTCATTGTCGGTATGGTTCATTTCGCAACTGCAATGCCAACTTGGGATAAACTTGGGACAGTATGGAAAATTCACACGAGAACAGAAAGCAGTGATTTCTAAATTTCCTTTCAGCTTTATTTCAATGCAGGCAGTATGAAGACTAGATATTTTAATGCAATGTCCAGTCAATTTCATTTAATTTGTAAATATAAATGAATTCCTGCCATCCAGGCCTGTAACACATTCCAAAAAAGTTGGGAAGAGGGGATTTAGGACTAAAATGGAGGAAAAAAATTTGAATAATGATCTGACTTGACAGAGGAGGTGATTATAATGAGATGTAGTACAAATGCATCATCTGGGCAAAGGCCTGTTCCTTTATTATGGGCAGAGGACCACCAATTTGCCTATGAATGAGTGATAAAATCATTGAAAGGTTTTAAAACAATGATCCTCAAAGAAAAATATGAAAGAGATTGGATATTTCATCATCCATGGTGCATAACATAATAGTTTCAAGGAATCTCAAAGAATTCCTGTGTGTAAAGAGCAAGAGCACAAACCGAAGTTGAATTCCAGAGATTCTCTATCACTCAGACAGCACTGCATCATATACAGTAATTCATCTATTAGTGATACAACCACGTGGGCTCAGTATTACATTGGTGAACCTGTGCCAAGTACCTCAATACATAGTTAGATCCACAAATGCCAGTGAAAACTTTACTGTGCAAAAAGGAAGCTTAATGTTAACAGCTTTCAGAAGCGCAGACAACTTCTCTGGGCTTAGAGGCATCTGTGGTGGACCACTGCATATTAGAAACTTATATGGTGGTCAGACAAATCAATATTTCAGGTCATTTTTTGTTAGAAATGGATATGGTGTGCTCCAGACCAAAGACAATACAGACCATTTGGACTTTTTCCAGCAACAAGGTCAAAAGCCATGCCCTGTCATGGTATGTGGTTGTGTCAGAGCCCTTGGTAAAGGTAATTTGAAATTCTGTCAGGGCACCATTAATGCTGAAATGTACTCTGAGATTTTGGACCAAATATATGTTGCTGAAGACAACATGTTTTCGAGGGACGCCCATGCATATTTCAATAAAAAAAAAAAAACAAAACGGTATTTTATATGCATTTCCAAAGGAATGGCTTTGTGTAAGAAGATGGTGCTGATGCTGGACTGGCATGCCTGTAACCCTAACTAGTCCCAAAAAAAGAATGTGTGGCACATTTCGCAACGAAAAATGCAATAACAAGGACCTTGTATTATTGCACACATTAAGACTTATTTGCACGAAAAATTGAACAAAAATTACACCTGAAACATTGAAACACTTGGGGCCCTATCTTACGCCAGAGTCCCGAAACCCGTTATTTGGGGATTTAGCATTGAGTAAGAGGTGTTCCCCCGCAAAAGTTGCTATCTTGCACACCTGCCTATATCCCTAAAACACCTGCGCTACCCGTTATATTATGCATAGGCGTGGTTTGGGCGTTACGCCAGTTAAACCAATCAGTGTGCCAGGTGCCATCGCCTTTAGGAGCAGGCTGCGCTATCCTAAATCCTCAAACCGAAACCCGTGATGGAGAGAGGAAGGTCGCCACGTTTCTTCGAAGATGAAGTTAAATTGCTCGTGCATGAGGTCAAATCCAGACATTGGAGGATCTGTTTTTGTTAAGTTAATCATGAATTGTATTATTTTATTATTATTATTATTATTATTTGGCATTGACATATTGTTTAATGTTTGGTATGTAATTTAAAAAAAAAAAACATCAAGCCTACCCCTTTTGTGATGGAGACTTCAAAAGAAAAAGAATAAAATGCGTTTCGCCATGCACTTCCAACTCCCTCTCCCGTCTGAAATGAAGCATAGAACAAAATCCCATTTTAGAAAAATAAAATTAGGTCTATGCACTGGCACTCAGCGACGTAACTTTTTTTCCAGCGAGAGCGGCATTTCAGAACTCTTCAGCAAATGAAGGTAATTCTGGCGACAAGTACGTGGTTTCCTCCGTTTACATTTTCCAATTGGACAGCTGTCTATTTTTTACAGCAAGTTGCGTGACCGTGCTGCAAAAACAGGTGTGCGTACTTGTCGCCGAAATTACCTTCATTCGCAAGAGAGTTCTGAAATTCCGCTCTCGCTGGAAAAAAAATTACTGTTGCTGAGTGCCAGTGCATAGACCTATTTATAATTAAATTATTTTTCTGTACTGAATGTAGCCCATTATTTTGTCGCTGTTAGATCGCATGGGGTAGAGAAGCCGTGTCTTCAATTGCCACTTGATTATTCTTGAATTGGAAAACGTGTTAATAAAGGAAAACCATCTAGAATTAGCCAAGACTAATTGTAGTCAATAAAGGGATGGGATGGATATTTTCCCCCAAATTTTCAGGTCTAGCGCCGGCCCTGATATTATATATAATATATATCATAATAATTATATACTATTATAAAAGCGGAAAAAATTATTGATACAAAATACAAACAATATAGACTTACCTGAAAGGCCCAGATAGCTCATGCGCTGGCGGTACACGTGTTCTGGGCGTCTTCTATTAATTAACTGGCGATCAAGGCGATTTAGTACTATCTCTGCCATTTTCTCAGGGGTTCAACTGAGGCTAAAGCAAGGTGGCTTTATATAGGCGAGTTAATTTGGGAAGTGGAGCTGCATGTGCACGTCCACATGTGTCCAAGTGGACGCGCAGTGAAGCTGCCTGGGCGCGCTCTTGTAAAAGCCCAAATGGGTAGCGGGTGGTTTGAGGACCTGCTGTACGCTTTCCCTAAAGTGTGTGGTCAAGATAGCAATTGTAGGGAAAGCGCATAAACACGCCCATGGGCACACCTCCAGGCACAAATAAGGGAGTCAGCATAATGCATAGCGGGTAGTGTGGCCGCAAGATACCGTTTAGGGATAGTGGAAGCTGCTAAATGTGTAATTCACGGGTAGCGAGTAGTGGCAATGGGTAGGGCAGTGTGAAAGATAGAGCCCTTGGTGTCTTCAGTCCCTAAACATTTAGTAAGTGCTGTGAAAAGGAATGTCAACATTACTAAGCATAAATATTTTACTGTCCTCACCTTTTTGGAATATATGCAGGAATCAAAATTTAAAATAAGTGTTTTTTTTTTGAGAAATCAAAAATAATAATAATCCGGTGAAACATCAAATAATGTGGTCTGTATTGTTTTCAACATGGCACAGGTCAAAGATAATTAAAAAATACAGATCATTCAAATTGAATGAGGTTAAGTCAGAGATGGGAAACTCTATTTCTGGAGGGCAGGTTTTCTGTTTCCACCAATTCCATCCATCTATTCTCTACACCAGGCTTTTCCTTAATAGGGTCACAGGGGGAGCTGGAGCGTATCCCAGCTGATGAAAGCAGGGACCCACCATGGACAGGCCGCTGATCCATTGTGGGGCGCATACACCATTCACACACTATTCACTCTCACAGTCTTACCTGTGGGCAATTCAGTGTCTTCAATTAGCCTGATGTGCATGTCTTTGAACTGTGGGAGGAAACCGGAGTACCCGGAGGAAACCCACGTGAACACGGGCAGAACATGCAAATTCCATTCAAAAAGGCCAGATTCAAGCCCATGACCTTCTCGCTATGAGGCCATGTCCCATTTCACCATCATTCTGCCCCTCCGCCAATTATCCTTGCTCAAATAAGCCTATTGGCTCTGCAAGCAAACTTGAGTTTACTAATGGATTAAATCTCAGTAAACTTATTATTTTTGGGAAACAAAAACTGTCTTTATTGGTCATTCATGAGCTTTTCAAGGAATGCAACTGAAATGCAAGGTTCCAAAAGTGCTTTGGCAAATGAAGTTTATTAAGCAATTAAACGCCAGATGCTGGTATGAAAACCAGGAACAGATATGGCCCTTGTTCTCCATCTTTGCTTTGAGTAAACTCAGAATATGACTATCATCAGGCACATCCTGTCATGGTTTAGGTGGTGTGCGTGTGTTAAGACTTTTCTTTGTGGCTCTCGTCCCGGGACGATATCGAATTCCTTCTCTATCAGATTCTTTTCCCAGCTGGTTCATCAGGCATGGGCGGCGCGTTCCTCTAAGTCTATATAAGCCGGATGTCCGCCACGCCTCCTGTGCAGGAGTGTCTGATTTCAGTTTTCACTACAGCCAGAGGATATCCCTAGTAAGGGATTTGTGGCGAAAGTCTTTGCGGTATATTTGCGATTTCTTAGGGAAA
This sequence comes from Gymnothorax javanicus, assembly GCA_029692085.1. Taxonomy (NCBI): domain Eukaryota; kingdom Metazoa; phylum Chordata; class Actinopteri; order Anguilliformes; family Muraenidae; genus Gymnothorax; species Gymnothorax javanicus. The sequence continues at coordinate 165,206,054 of CM056193.1, read as the reverse complement.
TTTCCTTTTTGATTCCTTCCCTCTCTTTCTTTGATGTTGCACCTATTTAGGTGCTTTGTCTTTCTCGATTCTCGAGATATTTCCTTTTTGCTTTCCCTGTTTGTTTTTTCCTCTCTCGCTTTGCTTCCTGGTTCGGATTGTTGGGCGTCCTTTTTGGAAGCGCAAAAGCTGTTTCTGTTGCCTCGTTTATATTTCTCCCTGTGGGTATTTTAAGTCCTTGCTGGTCTCGTTTTCTCCCACTGCTGCATTTGGCCTCCCTACTCCTTCGGCCATTAAACATTGTTAGTTAAATCAATTACATGACTGTGATATCTTTAGAAATTGAAGGCTGCATGCAGTGATAGGTCTGTAATATGGAAAGTGGGACGCTATTAATTGAACACAATAGCCTGACTAAAATAAAGCATAAAGTACTCTTGGGTTCAAGAGAATCAAATTGCATAAAGACTCAATTTGCTTTATTGTTAGAAGTCTTCACTTTTTATTAACACATATTTATCGAGAAAATTAATCAAAACTAAATAAGCTGAATTTTTTTATGATCACTATTTTTTTAAATGCTTTTCTTAGAGACATAAAATCCATCTGGGAGCAACACTGCAGTTCTGTCAATTTTAAGCCACATTCTGCCAGTCCATTTGAGCAGTGTATGCCATTGGTTTTCACTGCTTGTCTGTCTGTCAATGCTTCAAAATGCGCTGATGTTTGCATGGTATGCCACATGATTAGTGATAACATTTAAATTAACCTTATTACAGAACTTAAACCAAATTACAGAACTCTAAAGAAGATGAACAGGAGGCCTGGCATATGCCCCTAGTGCTATCATTGAAGAACCTGTACAAAGATTGAATGCATAAGTTGCATTGACGTATCCTTCTGTACTTGGGTAAGAGACACCTTGCATGATGAGAAATTGCAGCTCATTCATTTTCGAAAGGAAACTTCCTCTTCTCATCCCCAACAGACGGAGCAAATTTGAATTTGATTGGATAAATTGTTCTCCGTTAAATTGATAAACACCGAACACCAAAGTCAAGATGGCTGCTGTGATGGCCAAAAATGAAACTCACAGTATGGTCATATTCAAAAGGAACCTTCCTCTACCCATTGTCAACATACACAATAAATTCAAATTTAATCGGATCATCCATTCTCCTCGAAATCGACAAAAAACAAAATCAAGATGGCTGCCATGATGGCCATATTGAAAATTCCAGCGCACCCATTTTTAAAACAAACCTTCCTCTACTCACCGCACACACACCGTAGATTAAGATTTGATCTGATAATCCCATCTCAAAAATGAACAGAAACCAATTTCAAGATGGCTGCCATGACAGCCATGTTGAAAATGGCAGTGCGCCCATATTTAAAGGGAACCTTCCTCTAGCCACCACCAACACACACAAGAAATTTTAATTTCATCACATCATCCATTCTCCTCAAAATTGACAAAAACAAAATTTAACATGGCTGCTGTGGTGGCGATTTTGAAAACCGAAGCATGCCCCCTTTCAAAAGAAACCTTCCTCTGTCCACCTGTGATGCATGCAGCAGATTTGAATTTTATCAGGTCATCTGTTCTCCTCTAAATCGATGGAAACCGAATTTGAAATAACTGGTGTGGAGGCCAAATTAAAAATTGCAGCACGCCCATTTTGGAAAGGATCCTTCTCCCACCCAGCACCAGTGCACACAGCAAATTTGAATTTGACAGTTTTGAGTCCATGAGTTTTGAAACATTTTGCTGAGACTGAGCGGATGATATAGCTACGTAGAATTCAAAATTCATGCTACTGCTTTTGTTAGTGTTCACTTCAGGAATAAATACAGTGGAACTGGTTCCAATAGGGTGATCAGGTGTCCCGCTTTGCAATACACAGCACAGCATCTTCATCTCTTTTCCAGTGTCCAGCAAATTTAGACTCTGTCCCGCATTTTATTGAGACACGGTTCTAAACTCATGCGCTTATTCAGTAGCTGATGGTTAAATACCGGTCTGGATCAAGGAGGTTATGTGTGGAAAATACGGTCATTTTAATTACATTTTCTATTGGAACTTGTACATTACAATTACAATTGAAACACGATATTCAATTGGTGCTTTAAAATGAAACCAAAGGTGATAAGTATTAAATGAAATTCTGAACATACTCGTCAACTCTTTAAGGGATTGAATGCAGCTGACAGTAGTAGACAACTAAAATTATGAGAATATTGCCGATATATCAATTTACTTTGGATCCTTTGGCTCTGTTGACAAACTTTGTATTGACTGAATGCTGGTGACAAAGTTTATACTGACTGAATGATGATAATAATGAAATGTTATTTTAATTAATAAAAGTAGTTCTGGCCGTGTAGCCAATAGTTCTAAGCATTGTAGACTGAAAACTAAATGTTTTCATCCATGTTGGAAGGGACTCAGACATCAGCACACCCAGCCAAGTAATCACTAAAGAATAAGTTGTCACAGATTTTCTTTCAAAAGGATTTGCAAAAAAAAACGGGCATAAAACATTGCTTTACTACCATGATTTATTGAAATAAAAATCATCTAGTGCTTGTGAATAATGTGAGACATAATAGTTTGGAACCAGGATTTTGCACTGTGCAGCTGAGTGAAACAGTTGCAGATGCACAAATGTGCTATTTTTACAAATGGCTTTTTTTCAAGTACAGGAAGATTAACACTGAATTACGTTATACAAGAAAACAACATGATGGTCATTATTTGAAAATAACTGCACACCTAAGTGGTTCACGATCAGACACTTTGTAGCCCCTCCCCAATTTCTTCTAATTCTTTCTGTCTTAATCATTTCAGATCATCAAACTTATTTTAATATTAGCAAAAAATAACCCGGGTAAACAAAAATGCAGTTTTGATGATTTCATTTATTTAAACATGCTATCTAACCCTACCTGGCCCTATGTGAAAAAGTAATTGCCCCTTAGTTATTATATGAACCAATTAAACAAATGTAATTGACAACTGAGTTCACTTTCACTTGATACACCATGGCATGATTGTTGCAAGTGCTGTTGAATTTAAGCATCACTTAAAAAGAACATTCTGGCCATGTGAAGTTGGCAGAAAGCCGCATATGATGGTGGGATTTAAAGACATTCAAGAACAGATGAGAAACCAAGTCTGGAGAAGGTTACAAAACCATTTAAACCACAGTCAGAGCCATTATCAACAAACGGAGAAACCTTGGAACAGTGGTGAACCTTCCAAGGAGTGGCCACCCTCCTACCAAAATTCCTCCAAGAGTACATCAACGATTCATCCAGGAGGTCACAAAAGAAACCAGACTAACATCGAGAGTGCTGCAGGCCTCATTTACCTCAGTTAAGGTCAGTATTCAGGATAAAAGAGACTGGGAAAATATGTTATCCATGGAAGAGCTGCAAGGCAAAAACCACTGCTGCTCAAAAAGAACACAAAGACTCATCCCACATTAGCTGAAAAACAAAACGCTGAAGAGTTTTGGGATTATATACCATGGACTGATGAGTCAAAAGTGGAACTTATTGGAAGACATGGGTCCTGTTACTTCTGGCATAAAGCTAACACACTACTCTACAATATGACTATCAACATTCAAACACAGTGGTAGTACTGTGATGGTCTGGGGCTGCTTTACTACTTCAGGACTTGGGCAACATGCCATGATTGACTATGTTTACATGGACTTGAGTATTCTGGTTTTAGTGGGTCTTTAAGTTTTCTGTTTTTGTGTTTGTGCATGTAAACATCATATCCCGATCTCAGGAACTGAGATTTTTTTGAGAAACCCGGTTTCGCTACCTGCACTGTTAACCCTGACAAGTGTGGTGAACTCAAAAGTTTTGTGGAAACCGATTACCTCAAAAAAATTGAGTTTGCCAACTTAATGATCTTGTGTTCACAGCACTAGTTTGCCAACTTGATGATCTTGTGTTCACAGCACTTGAAAACATTGAAAAAAACTTTACCTTATTTCCTTTAAGTTTCTTTTTTTTTCAACAAAATGCAATTAAGTTTGCCGACACAATTTTTTTGAGGTAATTGGTTTCCACCAAACACTTGATTTCACCACACTATCAGGGTTTACAGTGTAGCTCACCTGTCCAGTAGCCTCAAGGCTAGCTGCGCATGGCTTTTTAGACCCTTAGATTCCTTGTTTTCTCAACCTCCCAAAAGCGGGCCCCATATATACATGGCTCTTGGCTGTCTCCCATTTTTTCTTCCTTGACTCTGTCTGTTCCTCGACCAGTTTTTTTGTACGCTTTCTCTCGTAGCGCTGGGATTGGAAGTTTCATCTGTTCTGCAGCGTAGGCTATCAAAGATAAGTGCTCTTCTTCTCGACTGTTATAGATCACGCACATACAGTTCCTGTAGACCATTGCCCCCTGAGGTCACAGAATCTGATGGGTCTCAGATTTCAGTGGAACAGCGCGCGTTCACAAGCAGAGAGGACCGCCTCTTTATGGCGTTCTCTCACCTAATTGCATAGAGGCAGTGGGTGACTCCAGAATTTTATATATTGCTTTACTTCAGAGGACAGTGACTGGGAGACCTGTGTTATGGATAAGATACTCGAAATCAATGATCTCTGTCGGAATGCGGAGCAATTTAACCGTTTTTTTTTTAAATCACTTACAGCAGCATTAAATAAAGGGTCTGTTTACTGCAAACAAGCCAAATGGCCTACTAATTTTTTTCCACCATGGCTTAAACAGTAGCGCAACAGAAAACTATTATCCGTGCAAATATGAAAGACTGCTTTCTTTGTGTTTGGTATAACTTCAAAGAAGAAGAAGAAAGCTTTAAAACAATACTAATTTCGTCATTCCTCAATAGGATTCATACAATTAGGGCCCAACCGGAAGGTAATCTGCCACTCCAAAAGATACTGTATATATTGACGCTTGGACTGAAGTTTCCTCTGGTCTCATCAATAGTTCAGCTGTGTAATTTGACCAGTTGAAGGATGCCCTTTTGATCAGAAAGTTTTCTCTCCACTGGGAATCAGTGAACTCCATGATGACAAACTCATTCCACCACTCTCAGCTGCGTATGTTAACCCCTTGCTCTCTGGTCCTGCATGATGGCAGTGACTGGCTGACACCAGTCAGAGCTGAGGACTTGTTTAATATTTGCTGTTGTTTTCTCCTCCCGTTGCTGGAAATAAGGTGGATAAACCATAACTGCAGCACAATGTTGGAATTTAATTTAGCTAATTCTGCAATGAGCCACATTTTTCTCGGATTTCATAATTGCTGCAGGTTGAGATGCAAAAAATAAACATCACTGGCGCCTGCGCCAATAAGATCCGGTACTCAGAAACCAGGATACTAGTATTTACCATGTATCAGGGATATAAATAACCATGCTCTTCTGTGTGAATGTAAACGCCATATCCTGAATTTGAGCAAAACTGAGATTAGGCTCATAACCGGGATACTCAAGTCCATGTAAATGCAGTCACTGATGGAATCAAAAATTCTGCTCTATACCAGAAAATACTGAAGGAGAATGTCCAGCCATCAGTTTGCGACCAAAAGCAGAAGCACATGCGTGGTTCGGTTGTGGAGCGGGACAATGATCCAAAGTACACAAGCAGGTCCACCTCTGAATGACTCAAAAGAAACAAAAGAAGGTTTTAGATTGGCTTAATTTTAGTCCTGACTTGAATCTGATTGAGAAGTTGTCTCGTGACCTTAAGCAGGGAGTTCATACTCGAAACCCCTCCAATGTGGCTGAATTCAAACAATTCTGTCAAGAAAAGTGGGTCAAAATTCCTCCAAAGCAATGTAATAGACTCATTGCCAGTTCACGTAAATGTTTCATTGCCGTTATTGCTACCAAGGGTGGCACAATTTGATGTATCTTTCGCAAGTGATATAGATTTTGAATAACTCTCTACCTTCAATAAAAACGATTGTTTAATTGCTCCATATCATGTTTACTCATGTTGTTTTTGTCCTATATTACGATTAGTACTATGATCTGAAACACCTATTGTGAACACTGTATGACCAATATGCAAAAATCGAAGAAATTGGGAAGGGGGAAAACACTTTTCACTGCACTGTTAAAGGATTCAGCCATCAATATTTTGTGAAGTATTTGTGATTCTTCTTTAAAAATCTTGGGGTGTACTGAATTTATTCCAGAGCAGTATTAGTAACTTGAAAAGAGCTGGCCTCAGCTGTACTTCACTCATTTTTTTGGTATGTAGAGAGATAAATTACTTTATAAACAGTTAGTGCTTGACTGCATTTTCATGTCCGCCTGGTGTTCACTATTTATGGTCATATGCTTTGTGTTAAAAGATACATTTCCACGATGACTTCACTGCATTAACTTGTATATTTTATCGGCATTTAGATGAAAATCAACACATTCAGCAGTATGTGAAGAAATCTATTTAACTTTTATTTAAATCTTAGGGGACTAGGTTGTCAGCATTTGTCCTGTCACACCAGTTAGCATAGATTGAGCTCCCTGTGTAGGGAAAACAAATTCAGTGGTTCCAAATATCAAATATGGGTCCCCCTCTCAATGCTAGTTTCCATCCTAAACAGTTGCAGTACTCTAATTTGAACTCGCTATTAAGTTTGGAACTTTTCGTTTTTAAAGGGAACATTTACCCTATCATGCCGTATTATGTCAGCAATAGTTCTGTATGCAAATCATAACCAGTCTAGTGCTCACATTGTACATGTTGATTGCATTGCAAACAGTTTTAGAGTCACCGAACTTGAGAGTACATGTCAACCATTGAACTTTTGGAACAGCAGATTAGCCATAGACTTTTCTACAACCTCAAATCCACAAGAATTGGGACAGTGCATAAAATGCATGAAAACACTGAATTTAGTGATTCGTAAAATATCTTCTTTGTACATTTATTAGAAGAAAGCACAAAGACAAAAAATTTATCACCATACCAGTTTTATTGATTTTTGTGAATATTCACAAATCCAAAATTTGATGCCCGCAACACGTTCCAAAACAATAGGGACAGGGGAATGGAAAGACTGTAAAAGTTATGGAGCCTTCAGATAAACACCCATAGATCTTCCCACAAATGCACAAATGAATAGGTATTAAGTGATGAGGCACACTGTTTTACTAGCAAGACGGTTTGACGCTCACCCCTTTGTCAAAAAAAAAAAAACTGCGTAAATAAAGAGTCAAACAGTTTAAGAACGTTTCTTAATGTGCCATTGCACAAAATTTAGGGATCTCATTACTGACAGTCCATAATATATCAAGAAAATTCTGAGAATTGGGAGAAACTGGAATCTGTTTAAAAAAAAAAAAAACAAGGCTGAATACCAGTATTGGATGCGCATGATCTTCAAGCTCTTAGACGGAGCTGCATTAAGAGACAACATGCTTCCGCAGTGGATATAACCTCGTGGGTGTGTCAACGTTTCATAATACCTGTGTTAGTAAACATTTTTTTTTATAGCATCATTAAATGCAAAGTTAAAAAGAGGAAGCCATTATCTACAGCATCCAGATGCAAAGCTGAATTGTCTTGGCCCGAGCTCATCTAAAATGGACTGATGAGGAAGGGGAAAGGAGTGCTGTGGTCTAACAAGTCCATCTGTTTTTGGAATGTTCTCAGGACTAAAGATAAAAAGGGCCATGTTGATTGTTATCAGCAACATGTTCGAAATGTCAGAGTCCGTCATGGTCTGGGGCTGCATAATGCACTCGCACGGCTGTAATGGCTAAATTGAAGTACAGGGATACTCACACATTTTGGTATAACAAATGTGCCTGCCAGATGTCCTTTTTCCAGGAACGCCCCTGCTTGTTCCAGCAGGATAATGACAAGTCAGACTCCGCTTATATTACAACAGTCAGACTGCGTAGTCACAGAGCGTGAGTACTGCCTGCAGCCTGGACCTGTCTGCCTTTGAGAAGGAGTGCCTGATTAGGAAGCGTGAAATTAGACAACATAAACCCCAGAAATGTTGGCCAGCTGCAGTACTATATCAGGCTAGAATAGGAACAATTTCCACTTTTGGAACTTCAACAATTACTGTCCTCCGTTCAGAAATGACTCCTGAGTGTTATTAAAAGGAAAGGCAATGTTGCACGGTGGTGACCATGCACCTGTCCCAGCTTCAGTGGAATGTGTTGTAGCTGTCAAGTTTTGAAATAGCTATTATTTTCAAAAACAATAAAGTTGATGAGTTGAAGCATTTCTCATTTTGTCTTTGTACTTTCTTCAGTTACAAGACATTTGCTGATTACTGCTTACTGTTTTTATTTACAGTTATGGCACTTTTCCAGTTCTTCTTGAATTGATGTTGTATTTGCCTGAATTCCAGCACTTTTTTACCGCAGTGTATGAACATTCTCTTTTCAGTAAGGATCAGAGTATTATTGCGGTTGCTTGGAAAATCCCTCAAGTCATTTGTCTTGGGGGTCACAAAGTATAAGCACTGCCATGTGTTTTTCAGCCCATGGACCAGCCTACTTCACTAATCAGATCAACATCCTGGCAGTAGAATTGTGTTAATCTGCAAAACCAATGACTGAGATTCAACACAGAAACAGATATTTAAAGCTGGATTCTCCAACACTAATTCAGAGTGAAATTTCATCCAAAATCAGTTCCTTCATGGATTACAAGCATTTTAACCTCTTAAAGTCTGTGATCCCACGTATGGATTTGTCTAATGCAGCTCTCCTGTGATCTGGAAAAACCTAGTACATATGTCACTTTTTGTGGAAACTGAGTTTGACTCTCATTTGCTGTAATCTGGAGGAGTGAAAATCTTAAAACACGTGCTATTTGTGTTATTTGAACTGTCAAAATCAAGTTTTTATTATTTTTTTCTTTCAGGAAAAGTCCAAAATCTAAAGGTTTTTGTTCAATTATAAGACCCTTGCCACTGATAAACTCACTAGGTTTTTCCAGATCACAGGAGAGCTGCTTTATTCAAACCTGCAAACACTTAAGGTTTATTCTTAGTTCTAGAGGAAGTCTCAATGTCACCAAAGTTCCCAAATACATCATGCTGAATTACAGGAAATGTGTGTAAAATTATGCTCAAGATCTTGATATTTTCTTTTTGATGTAATGCTGCAGCCATAAGAAATGGCACCTTGGGTGTGAATATTTCACTTATTATAACTGTGATGTAGCATCAGTGAACACTGCAACCAACAGATACAGAATATGTATGGAAAAAAATGTTTTGGGTTTTTTTTTTTGTAACATTGAACTTCCGTAAGGGAAAAGTCAGGCAAAAATCAGAGTTTCTAAGGGTTGAGCATTTTGCAATCATGACAGTATCAATGAAATCCCAGTTTCCTAAACAATTGAAAGTCTGGTCCATTTATCTAGCTTGCCCTCAGTGACATTTACTCATTGAGAGGCTTCTCTTGGGGTTACAACGCATCAAAAGAAATTCACAGATGTTTCAAATTTTACTTGGGAGTAAGTGGTTTATGAGGTGGGGGAGGGGAGGGTTAAGCTATGGGCTGAAATTTACATTTAAGGATTGAATCTTTTAAGGAGTATTTTAATAACTTGTTCTTACCCCCCAAAAAGACTCCAATGGGTAATTTAAACACAAATGTATTCATTTTATTCTCTTTGAAAAACAATGAAGTTGGAGTAAATAAATGTTCCAAATATGCCTTTGAATTACTCTGACATCTGCCTCCCCGCCTCTAAAAATAATTCAACAAGTGGTACCAGGCACAACAAACTCCGCCCCTCGCACATACTTTCACCTACTTGTATGAAATTCAATAGGGATCTATTCTGAGTCAGTGGCAATCCCTATACCGAATTTGGGGTGAATCTGGCCTCTAGTTTTGCCACTAGAGTGTTAACAATCAAACACAGAAACAAACGCACAAACACACACAAACAAACCGAACCGAAAACAATACCCCTTCCCTCACCCTTCGGGTGGGGCCGGGTTATAATTCAAAAAGGTTGATAACTAATGTTTGCAAGCTTATTACTGCCAAAGAGGGGAAAAAATGTAAACTTTTTTTTCTTTTCACAAGATATTTCCCTCCAACATGTTTTTTTTTTTACAAGGCACTTACATGAATGATCCTATCAAGAAACTTACGACTCCTCCCACAGCTGAAACACACATCCTCCTGTCACAACTCCTAACTAATGCTTACAGTTTTGAACTGAGATGTTGGATGAGTTGATTTTTGCTCTTTTTTTGTCAATTCAGTGAATTAATACACTAGTGGTTTCCAATTAAGGGCCTTAAGCCTGAAAGAAGTGCACATTTTTGTTCTAATGCAGCGCTAACACACAGAGGTGCTGATCACCTAATTACAAAGCTCCTGATTAACTAAATCACGTGGCTCAAAGATAGTCTTGAGAAAAAAAAAAAAAAAAGCTTAGCGAGTAAGCTGGGCTAGCTTGGTTCCTAAACCATTTATTTAGTTTTTTTTTTTTTTTTTCCTGTTGGCAGGAATAAGCTTCTGTTCTAATGCAACAGCAGTCATAGCTATTTCTATGTGAGGGTGATGTGCTAAATAATCATTGGAATTGAATTGATTGAAGTAGTAGGGCACTTTTTTCACATTTTTGCTTCAATAATTACAACCCCAATTCCGAAATTGTTGAGATGACGTGTAAATTGTGAATAAAATACTGGCTGGTGTAATTTGAAAGTCATTGCGTTTTGATTTTATTCACAATTTACACTTTGTCCCAACTATTTCGGAATTGGGGTTGTAATTATATGGGTCAAAAATGGATAACTTGCCTTCTTACTTTCTTTTTTTGCTAGTCTGTTTCTTTTATCTGTGGCATACTATGATAGATGGTGCCAAAGAGCAAATACTGCACGTAGTGTTTTGCTGTGTAGGGGTGATAGGGCCAGTGGAAGGCACCGATTAAAGGAACTGGAGATTTGGGCTGCGTCCGAATAGTTGAATAGTTCAAAAATTACGTCCTATCGTCTAATTCCCAACCACTTTTCTTTAACCTCTATGTAAAACATCATAGGGTAAAGGAAAGGTGTAAAGGGGACTCTTTTACATCTTAGGAAGAGAACCGCGCTAATAAGAGAATTCGAATGCACTTACACTAGGCACAGTGATCACCCGCCTCCTGCCCGTCATGTTTTTTTGTTTTTGTGATTGGCTGGATGGACGGTCATCGCGGAATTGCGGGATAGCATTTCCTCCTTTCTTTTTGAAAAGGATGGCTCAGTGTACCTGTAATGGCTGGTAAAATAGAGAGGCCAAGTGCAGCGACCAGAGAGAAAACGAGCAGCACGGACACAATACAAACACAGAGGATTATACAGACCACCGGAAAGTACTCGCACTTCCAAAGGATGTATAATAGTCCAGAAAACAGAAGCAACGTGAGAGAGAAAAAAAGTAGAAAAGGGAAAATTCCTAAAGAGGAAGGAACTCCGATAATAACTGGAAGATATAAAGTCACACAAATCCTGACTAGAGATATCTTCGGCTATAGTGCTTAGCTACAAACAGACACTCTAGCAAAGGAGGCGTGGCGGACTTCCGGTTTAAATAGAGTCCGGGGAAGCGCGGCCCCAGTTCAATCAGCCAGCTGGTTAAAGAATCCGATTGAAAAGGAATTCGATCTCGTCCCGGGACGAGAGCCACAAAGAAAAGTCCAAAACACACGCACGCTTCACAAACCATGACAGTACCCTATGCTAAAGGTGATAAATTAGGAAGCATTGTAGCACCTTTCCTTTACATTTAACGAATCCGAACACACCTATCATGGCTGCCACATAAATACTTCCGGATCGTTTTCTAGGAGTTAGGAACTTTCCTAAGCAAAAAAAGACTATTCAGACGCAGCCCTAGTTTAAAGCAACCCACAGGGTAACTATCAGGGAAGCAATATTTTATATGAGAGTTTTGTTTGATTTGTTTGCCTGGCAATTAGTTTTTGGCTTTGCACTTTGTGTCTGGGCCTGGAATCAGCCCAGGCACTCATCCAAGTGGGGTTAGCCATAATTTGCAGAGGAAAAGAACAGAAAATTCATTAGTGTGGTAGACTGGTTATCGCAAGGTGAGCCACCCTTTGAAGACAGATTATGTTGTGTCCTTCTCCCACAACCTGCCTTAATTCTACTCCCCTACATGTTCATTAATCAAAAAACAATTTTTTGGGCAGGGAGTTAGAAAAAAAAAATCAACAATATCAGTGTCTTGCAGAAAGTTTCTGCAAGTCTGGCTTGTTTCAATCATCCATGGTAGTGTGTCTGCATGTGCTCGTGTTTGCTGGTTTTAGAGGGATCCCTGCAACATTTCCAATATTGAAGGCTCAGATGTGGACAGTGTTTGCTGGTGTGACAACTTGAGTCAATAGGCTAAAGGGTTGCTGAGCCCCACTGGTTTAAACATAATAATTTAAAGGAGGAGACAGCACCTTGGCAAAGTATATTTCAGCGGAAAGTAGAATTCTTGCAGCGTCTAAAACGCATAGTTTTATAAATTTTAATTTGGCAAAGATCCAGTGCGACGCATTTTTGAACCGGAAAGTCTTCAAATCGGCATCAATACCAGGGGGCAGACATTTTTACTTGGGGAATCTAAGGCTGCGTTCGGAATGCACACTTGTCCACTCTCTCACTCACTCTCTATATTGTTTTCAATGTAGAACATTCACTACACAGTGCCCTATATAGTGGGTGAGTGTGCATTTTGAACGCATTATCCAATCAAACACCAGTGCCGAGGTGCTTGTGCATCAGTTATTCTCTAACGTGACATCAGTTGTTCTCTTTCCTTTCATCCGGGCCATGGAGTAGTTCAAAGGGCTTTCAGTAAGCTCTCCCTTTATGGCTTGACTGCCCGCTAGCTGTTTTTGATTAAGCTGGCCTGATTAACAATCCAACAATTTATCGACTGAGCGACCAAGACCAATACATGACCTAAAATTAGAAATGGTAATGAAAGGTGAATTCCTATCACCTACATTTATATAAATGATATGGCATTGTAAATCCAAAACTTTCGCTGACTTTACAGCATTTATTTTTGCCATCCTTGGGACTGACACACAGCTGTGCAACCTTACAGCGCCCTTTAGCTGTGACAACATTCAAAATAAAGACCGGATTCCCGCAACCTCGCAAATTAGTTTCCGCATATCTGTGCTTCTTAACGAGCGCTGAAATTATGAAGACATATTGATATTTTACGTCGTCATTTATAAGCAGAAGACGCCCCATAATTTTGTGGTGCAATGCATAACAATGCTATCAAAAGTAAATTAGACTGTTGTCGGTTTTTACCAATTAGTCTGAGCAACTGTGGCTAATCGGGAGATGTAAACTGCGAGAGGTGTAGATTATTAAGCATCTTTTAAAGGTGAAGTTTCCGAAGATCAAATTCAAAATCAGAAGATTCCCCAAATAAAAATGTCTGCCCCCTGGTATTGAAGCCATTTTGAAGACTCGCTGGTTTAAAAATGTGTCGCACTGGATCATCACCAAATTAAAATTTATAAAACTATGCGTTTTAGACATTTCAAGTATTCTACTTTCCGCTGAAATATACTTTGCCGAGGTGCTGTCTCCTCCTTTAACTAAATAGCCAAGAAAATGTTGAATATTTTTAAGCAGTGTGGTATGTTGATGAAATCAACAATTCAACGAATCAACAATATCTCAAAATTCCATTAAAAACTTAAGGGATCTTTATCCAGCAATGGCCAACATCAGTGCTATTCAATAATTCATTAAAGACATTGTAACTTGTTTATTATTATTACATTTGCAAGGCCACAATACTACATTACATAGCCAAAAGTGAGTGTAAACTTTACTAAAACTTAGACTTAGAGCATAAAATGTGGGAAGAAAAAAAAAACAACTGAGGGGAATAGCCCCTCAGTTTACAACATAATTCAGTCGCTTCAATCGCTCAATCTGTTGACAAGCATGCAGTCAGTCAATTTTGATTTGAAGTTCAACTGAATTTTCAATATTAGCTGGTGAACCTGAGTGACAGAAACCTGGCATAAAGCTAGCAATGTAACCAGGATTATTTCACTGAAACCTCAGTGATGAACAAAGAAAACACATTTTAAATTCTAAATACCTTAAATTTTAATTGAATTTGGAGTTAATTGGTCAGTGTCACCTGATAGGACACACATTCAGCTTCGAGTTCAGGGTATTGCAACTGAAATCAGTTTTACTATTATAATTTTGTAGCACTTAGTATATTCCTTCAACCCTCCATTACTGAGTGCTCCATTGAAAGTAACTGGGGTTGTGAAGGGGAGGCATGCATATAGAAAGGGCAACAATTTTCAAGCTGTGTGTGAGGCTTGGGCCTCCAGCCCTCCTCCTCACATTCTTCCTGCACAATAATTATGCATCATCACCTGCGGCTCAGGTAAGAGCACTTAAGGCTGGCTTGTGCCAGTCTTAGGTGCTCTGCATCTGCTCTCCCACTGCTGGTCCAAGGGATTTTAGCTGCCACCTTTCTCTTCTTTTTTTGGCTATGATTTAGTGTTGTATTAGTTTCCAAGTTTATGGAACCTTGTTTTGTTTGTTTTGGTTTGCTATTTTTTTGTTATTAAATCCTCATCACCTCCAGCCTTGGCATATAAGTCTTCACTTCCCTTCACGGTCCTAGAGCCCATCGGACAACCGTTTGGCACCCGGCGGGCCAAACTATTACACCGTGAATCCAAATTTTGTGAAAACATCCTTAAATGACAGCTGATATTTTGTCCTATCAGCCCACGCCGATTCATTTCAAATTCAATGAAAATGTCAGACATTTAGAATTTTAAAAATGTCCATTTTACATGTATGCCAATAAGGTTTCAGAACTGTGTCCACACTCTTTTGACTACACAGTTTACTTCTCAGCTTGATCTTTATTATCTCCGCCAAGGAGATAATGCGATCGAGTCGGTGTATTTATTTATTTATTTATTTGTCTGTCTGTCCTTCTGTCTGTCTGTGGACAGGATTTCTCGGAAACTACTGGACGGATCTTCATGAAATTTTCACCAGAGGCAGATCTTGGGCCAGGGACGACTCCATTAAAATTTTGTGATGATCCGGATCTGGATCTGGATTCTGGATCCGGATCTGTATTTACAATCTTAGTGGCATATCTTGGAAACTACTTGACGGATCTTCATGAAATTTTCACCAGAGATAGATCTTGGTCAAGGGACGACTCCATTAAAATTGTGTAATGATCCAGATCCGGATTTGGATTCTGGATCCAGATCTGTATTTACAATCTCAGTGACATTTCTCCGAAACTAATGAACAGATTTTGATCAAATCAAGGTGGAAAGTGATTGCGCAATCACACCCGAGGGTAATTGTCCAGTCAGGCCACTGATTGCGCAATCACACCCGGCGGCGATTGTCCAATCACACGCCAGCGGCGGTGATTATCCAATCACACCACTGATTGCGCAATCATACACCGGCAGTGATTGTCCAATCACGGCCTGTGCAGTCACATCGATGCGATTGCGTAATCACACGATCATCACGTGACATCATGGTCACGTGATGATCATGTGATCGCTCTGTACTTTGATGACGGCTTTGGAGAATGGATGCTTCAAACATACAAAAATCCCATTTAAACTTGTCACATGGGTGGTCCTGAAATCTTCCAAAGAGAAAGATCTTGCATTTGTATCAACATCATCCCTTGGCGGAGATCAGAAATCTCGGATTGCTCTTGTTACAATATGTGTCCATTATTGTATAAACAAGAGTGATATAGTTGACCAATAAAAGGGGGGAAATTCTCTTCATGAGTAGGCTTTTCTTTCATTTCTCAGAAAATGGTAATTTATACATACAGTAGCCTATATACCTAGGAAACAAATTTCATCAGATTTAGGCAGAAAAAATAAAATTTTGGCTGGTTAAATCAATCCTTGTGAGTTACTTAGTATCACATTGAGAATGAACATGACGTTGAGCCTTGAATCATGGGAAACTGCATTGATTGTACAAGTACAACCCCAACTTGTAAAAAGTCTGGATGGTCAAAAAATGTACCTCAAAACTGAAAGCAGTGATTTCTAAACTTTATTTTACTTCTATTTCATTGCAGATGGTATGGAGGGAAGATAGTTAATGTTTTGTCTGGCCAACTTCATTTTATATTTAAATATACATACATTCATTCCTGCCATTCAGGCCTGCAGCGTATTCCAGAAAAAGTTGGGATTGAGGCAGTTTAGGTCTAGTAATAAGAAAAAAAAATTTGAGTAATGATGTGATTTGAAACAGCTGATGTCAGCAGTTGATTGTAATTGTAGCTCCCGGATGAATACGGGCGGCTGTTATGGATTCATGCTTGTTGTCTCTGCCGCCACTGTGTCCGCGTCCGTAGACATTTCCTTGTGGATGCTGTACAGGCTATAATTTTTGACCGATTGCTTTCATATTTGGTATGAACATGTGTTATACTTAAGTTATGACACCAATCGATTTTGGTTGTCATGGTGACAGTATTGGTCGAATAATGCGCAAATTTGTGCGGAAACACAGACATTTCCTTGTGGACGCAGCACAGGCTGGAGAAGCGGGCTTTCGGGGGATACACCCAGGCAAAATGATGATTTTCGTTTATGGTTAATTCATTTACAAAGGTGAAAGGGCCTAACATTATTCATTTAGTTGTGATTTTATGCCTATCTGATGTAGGCCGTAATTTTGTATTGGAGTAACCTACAAATTCACTGTTACCGTCTATTGATTTAATAAACGTATCTGGCTGATAACTGCATTAATGGATGTATGGACTCTGTTATTGGAATGGTGACAGTGCCCTCTAACGGTTGTATAGCGGTCAAAATCCACAAACTCTGAAGACACGTGTACATGCAATTAAACGGCGCGTGTACACTTTTAGAATTTTTTGTACACGTTCCCACACCTAATCCAGGACGTAGCTCATTGTCGGCAGCACTATCAACTGCATGGCACACTTGCCACTATTAACTCTGAAGGCTTTTTCATATCTGGTTGGTAAGTGTCAATGAGGCATCTGTTTAGGATGACTCGCCGGAGAATTAAATGCTGTGCCCTGTTTTTCTATATGGCGCAGCTGTAGCTCTCCCACCCTCTGTAATACATTGCACCTGGCATTCTTTCAGATGTGAACACCCCCCCACCCAAGAGTAGACATTTGTAATGATTCACAGTGCCTTACAGAAATTCTTTCAAAAGGCATAGTTTAAGCCACAATAAAAATGCAGTGTCTCGCTTGTTTTGCGAAAAATTTTGCTAAGCATGGGTATCACATCAGATCGGGAACAATGTAGTTTGTGTCCTAAAGGCAACATCAAACATTTGTGGCTTGTTTGGCTGTGAGTAATATGCTGAACATTTCAGAAGTCTGCTTTGCTTCCTGCCAAGATGTGAGTCTGTGTTCCTGTCCTGCTCTTACACACTAAAATTGCAGCCAAACAGTACATGATGGCTACAAAAGAAGTTTCAAAGAGAAAAGTCTAATGTTTTCCCCCATTCGAATGAAAAAATTGTATGCATAATATACTTTATGTGCTTTGCTATTCAATGAGTGGAGGAAAAAATCCTGGCTGTTACATTGCAAATTGGCTGAATACTCAATTCTGATTGGCTGGGAGGTATGCCTTGTTTTGTACATCCCTGAATGAGTCTAAATTAATGCGCATCAAGGGCCTAACTTAAACAGTTATCTGTTATGTCTTAAATTGCCAGGTTTAGTGTTAAAATGTCAGAGTTGCAACAGCGTTGAGATGTATCAGCCACTCTAACTCATGATTGCTAGTTGAACATAAATGAGCATTGCTAGTTCAGCAATTTACTTCTTATCTTTCAGAATGGTTGATAGTTTGGCCACTGTTTACAACATAATTCAATTGCTTCAAGAGCTCTAACTGTTGACTAGCTTGCTGTCGGTCAATTTCAACCTGAAGTTCAAAAAATTTTCAGTATTATCTAGTGAACCTGAGTGATAGAAAACCTAGCAAAAAGCTAGCCATGTGTAGTATAGTTGATGTTATCGCGAGAGCAGCCAGAACAGAACGAGAGAAGAGAATGAGCACAGGACAGACATGGCAGTTAGAACGTAAATGAAAAGTGTGTTAATAAAGTAAACATAAAAGTGAACTAAGGGACTGTTTATTTTTGACAACACAAAATTTGGCGACGAGGAGACAGTTTGCCAAGAACCCAGGGACAAGGAAGGACGACTCGGATTCTACATCCATGTGGAAAAAGTGAGACGAAAACAGTAGAGCTATGTCGAATAATGAGCAGCAAGGAGCTATGCTCAACTGGCCCCGCCGGTCCCGCTGAACCTTAGAGCCTGTGGAAGGACTCTTACAGCTTTTTCGAAGTTGCCAGTGGAACTATTAATGCACAGGATTTGGTGAGGAGAGCCACTCTGTTGCATTGTATAGGAGCGCCTTTGCAAAGGATTTTCACAGATCTACCGGGAAATAAAGGTACATACGCACAGACTGTTGCCGCTCTAGACGCATATTTCACTCCATGGAGGAATTTAGTCCTAGAGAGACACAAATTTAGGCAGAGACCTCAGTGCCCTGATGAGTCAATAGATGCTTTCGTGAATGCATTGAGAGAACTGGCAAAATCATGTGACTTTGGAGCACTGGAAAACGACATGATAAGAGATCAGATTGTGGAGAAATGTGCCATGAAAAAGCTGCGCGACAAATTGTTGCAGGAGGATGGACTGAGTTTAGACAAAGCACTGTCAACTGCAAGAGCTTTTGAAGCAGCACAAGCAGAATCCAAACTTTTCACGGAGAGTGCTGGTCACAGAGCAAGAGACAACCAAGTTCATTTCACGAAGAAGAGGATGGACGGAAATCTGTAACAGCGCGAGGATGAAGAGGCAGCCACGAGCAAGCCAACCGTGATAACCAGTGTTACAGATGTGGAATGGACACTCACACAGCTGATGAATGTGGTGTGAAGACAGCGACTTGTCTTTTCTGTCAGAAAATGGGACATTACGCACGCATATGTTTCAAGAAGAAAAAGAAAGCACAAGCACAAAAACATAGTGACGAAAGTAAAGACAGAAATAAGGAGAAAAAAAGGACAAAGTCAGGTAAACCAGTGAGAGCAGTAGTACAGGATGCTTCTGATTCAGATTCTGATGAGTTTATCCATGCTGTAGATCCTGAAGGTACTGAGACAGTTAAGGTAAATGGTCAAAGGCTGAAAATGGTCATAGATACAGGAAGTGGTAGAAACTTCATAGGAAAAGACCTGTATAAGAGAACAATGTCCATTAGAACAAATCTGAAATCAACCAAAAAGAGATTTTATGCCTATGCTCAGACTACTCTACTGAAATGTGCAGGTTACTTTGAGGCAGAAATGCGATAAAAAGACAACATAGTCAGGATAACATATGTGATAGAAGGAAATGTAGAAGCACTGCTAGGTAGAAAAACAATCTTTAAGTTAAAGATACTCAACATAGGAGAAAAAGTGAACACAGTAGGGCAGACAGAGAGATTCAACAAGCTTGTTAAAGGGTAACTGCTAGTTTTTAAAAGACTAGGTCAGACTAAAGGTTACAGCCATAAAGTTACAGTCGATTAAAAAGTTCCACTTGTAGCACCGGGTTTAAGGAGAGTTCCTTATCCCATGTTAGAAGCTGTCAACCAAGAGCTAGACAAGATTCTTGAACAAGGTATAATAGAGGAAGTGAATGAAGGATCAGAATGGGTTTCTAATATCCTGATCGTATCCAAGAAAGACACAAAAGAAGTGAGGCTATGCGTAGACCTCAGGGAAGTGAATTGAGCAGTGATCAGGGAAAGACACCCAGTACCAACAGTAGATAGCATCTTACAGGCAGTGCAGGGAGCAAAAGTGTTTGGTAAGCTAGATGCAAGGGAGGGGTTTTGGCAGTGTGACTTAGCCCCAGAATCCAGACCCCTGACAAAGTTCATCACACACAGAGGGTGTTACTGCTTCAAAAAAGTACCCTTTGGATTCTCAAGTGCACCAGAAGCTTACCAGAAGGCTATAGACTCTATGATATACGGAATGCCTGGCACCGTCTGCTACATGGATGATGTAGTGGTCTACAGAGAGAATGAAGAGCAACTTGAACAGAGACTGAGACAAGGACAGAGCTCTAACCCTCAACAGGGACAAATGCATCTCTGGCTACAACAGATTGAGATACTCGGACACGTGATCACCTCTGAGGGAATCAAACCAGATCCCCAGAAAGGTCGACGCCGTCTGCAAAGCACCCAGACCTGAGAACGTCCAGCTACTCCGCTCATTCCTAGGCACCTGTGGATTTCTGATGAAATTCATTCCAAACTATGCAATTTAGCAGAACCACTACAGAAGCTGACTAGAAAAGGACAAGCGTGGGAGTGGACAAGTGAAACAGAGAGGTCACTCCAAGCCATGAAAGAAGCATTGATGAGCGAACCTGTTATGGTTCTGTGTTCTGATGCCATGCTCATGTGTTCATTGCCATGTCTTTTCTTTATTCTTTTTGCTTATTATACATCCCGGTTTTCTGTTCATGCCATTTCAGTTTTCACTGCACTTGTCACCCGTCTTGTGATCAGTTTGGTTCAGTCCGTCCTCCCAGTCTGTGTGCCTACCTGCTTCGGGTGATTTCAGTGGTTTCTGGTGTTTCATATTATTACTTCAATTCTCATTTACTTCCTTTGCCTTGCTTTCCTTTATTACTAATAATACTAACATTTATATTTTGTATCATAGTTTGCTAACCTAACTAATCGGAAAGTCCAACGTAGCTGATTCCCTTTCACGACTTCCTTTACCCGAGACAGAGAGTATGTGGAAACGTATGTGGACAGAGTGTTGTCAGTGACAATGTATGAGGTACAGGCCATGAGCCTTGAGGACATAAAACAGAAAACAGAGGATGACGCACTGAAGCACCTAAAGACAGTTGTGGAGACAGGAAAATGGCCAAATCCAGTTCCAGAGGAATTGCAGCCTTACAACAGATGTGATGAAGAGTTGTGCACATATGATGGACTTGTGCTGAGAGGACACAGGATAGTGCTGCCATGGACTAAGATAGGTATTGATCTGGTAGGTCCTATCCAAAACCAGTACATATTAACTGTGATAGACTACTATACTTCCTTTCCAGAGGCTGTAATTATTTCAGACATTTCCTCAGCCATTGTAATTACAGAATTGACTAAGATATTTGCTAGATTTGGATATCCCCTAGAGGCTGTTACTGATAATGGCAGGCAGTTTGTAGGACAGCTTTTTGAGTCATTTCTTAAGTTATGTGGAATGAAGAACATCAGAGCATTACCGTATTATCCAAAGAGAAACGGAAAAATTGAGAGGTTTCACAGATACCTGAAGAAAGCCTTCAGAGCAACCAAGTGTGAAGGAAAGACATGGAAAGAGGAACTTCCAAAGATACTAATGGTATACCGCTCAACACCACACAGAGCGTCAGGAGAAACACCAGCCATGCTCATGTTTGGACGAGACATCCTCACTAAGTGTCCAAACTTGGAGAAGGAAGGTGGAACTCCAAAAGAAAAGGAGAAAGCAACAGATGTCAGAAACCATCATGAGGAATACAAAACCAAAATGAAACGGTATGCTGACCAGACCAGCAGAGCAAAGGAGCACAACTTCAAAGTTGGTGACGTAGTCTACATTGCCAGTAAGGAGAATGGAAAGCTGGATCCCACATTTAGAGACACTCGCTATGTACTATTGAGAAACACCGCCAACAACTCCTTTGAAGTGGTCAACACAGAGGATGGATCAAAACTGATCAGGAATGTCAAACATCTTCGCCACACGCCTGTGGTAATGGACTTTGATGTTTCTGAGCTTCCATCGGTCTGCAACGCTCAAGTTAACAATGACACAGTGGATGTGCCGATTGCTGAGACCGCTCCAGCAGTCAAGATCCCACCTGAACCTGACCCACCTGTGTCTGAGGTCATCACTACCAGGAAGGGCCGTGTTATCAGAAAGCCCATCAGATACAGAGAGACTTGAAAACTGAGAGAGAGAGAGAAAAAGAGAGAGACTCTACCCTTAGTTTGTTAATGTAAAATGGAAATGAACATGTATTGATTTATTGACGTTAGTTTGTGTCACTGTGATTTGAAAAGAGAATGTTTTTGATTTGGAAAGTTTTGAAACAATGTGATTTGTTTTGAGATTTATTCAGAAGGAAACTTTTATGTGACAGATAGGCTTTTTTTCTAAACAAGGGAGGAAAATGTGCTATAGTTGATGTTACTGAGCTATCGCGAGAACAGCCAGAGCAGAACGAGAGAAGAGAAAGAGCACGGGACAGACATGGCAGTTAGAACGTAAATTAAAAGTGTGTTAATAAAGTAAACATAAAAGTGAACTAAAGGACTGTTTATTTTTGACAACACAACACCATGTAACCAAGGTAAGGGATACCAGAAAGATGTACACATTCATTGTCAGTGGGCTTTAGGATATTTGCTGCAGTGCTTATTAAGGGTTTGAGGATTATGCTAGAAACACTTTCAGAGACAAACATATCTGGTGGGTTGATTTTCTGATCCTGGCTTCATTGAAGCAAAGAGGAGTGATCACTTTCAGGAATGATACAGGAAAAAAGAATAGGCCTTTGTTCCCTTTTCACTTCTAATACAGCTCCTAGACAGAAATTGTGCAATACATATGGAAATACCAGTCACACTTTAGATGAAGTGTTGCTCATAAAGGCTTTTTACAGCATGTGTAATGCCTTCATAAATGAGACACAATGTCTTCATAAATCATACATAAGCAAACGTCATGCTTTGTAAAGGGTGAAATAACACGTACTTATTTAGTATGTGATGCCAGATGTGACAATTACAATGTCACTTAGCTGACAGAGTCACCCTTTATAGCATTTAGCCACTAGCTAAGTGACATTGTCAGTTATATCACATCTGGCGTCACGTATAATGTGTGTGACCGAAATACCAAACTAGGTGCTTGTCATAAACTAGAAACTTCAACTGGCCCAATCATAAACTGGATAAAATGCAACAAGAAGTGCTTTGAAATATACCACAAGTGATAGTGTAGATAGCCACTGTTGCATGAACAATGTAGTTTGTTAGTCCCATGGTCATTATCCCTTATGTATATACTGTTTCAAGTGAATTCTTGTTGGAAATCAGGGGCTTGTATTCACAAATAATCTTAAAGCGTGGCTGACGTTAAGATGTTAACTAGGCAAAATAAAATAAAAATATATACTCAGCCTGATTTGTGAAAGAAAATATGTTTGATTCATCATTCTAACTAACATATTGAGCATTTAAGTTGCCAAAAATTTCCGCCAGTTTGTAATCCGGTCATGTTATTCACTGACCCAGATCTAGGGCATGACGTCATTGCAATAAGATTTCCCGTGTAAGGAAACCATCTTGGATTTCCAACCAGGGACCAGGGTAAACTGAAAACCCAGCAGTGCTTCTGTCCTGTGTAGTAAACCATTTTACTGAAGATGGCTTTGAACAGACATCCAGACGTCCTCTCTTAAAGAAAGCTTTGGGTTTATTGTTCAACGTGAAAGGGTATTTATATTTGAAAACAGTATTATCTTCAAATATGAGAAATAAATCTTGAATGGAAAATCTGCATATTAATTGGTTTATAAATGAGAATGAGAAAAAATGATTGTGGTGGTTAACCTGGTTTTGCAGTATTAGTTTTCTAAATAAAACATTCACTGAGCTTATATAAATTGATACAGCTCAGTTGATGAAAATATAAATTAGATCTATTTACTTCTGCCAAGGAGGTCATATTTTCACCTG
The DNA here is from genome assembly GCA_029692085.1 of Gymnothorax javanicus. Taxonomy (NCBI): domain Eukaryota; kingdom Metazoa; phylum Chordata; class Actinopteri; order Anguilliformes; family Muraenidae; genus Gymnothorax; species Gymnothorax javanicus. The sequence continues at coordinate 165,182,223 of CM056193.1, read as the reverse complement.
TTTGTCTGTTTGCCTGTCTGTTAGCAGGATAACTCAAACAGTAATGAATGGATTGGCATGAAATTTGGCAGGAGGTAGTCTAAGGATTAGTTGATGTAATTTTGGATGTGATCTGGAACATATTATGGATTCTAGATCCGGAGGAAGTTAAAATATGCCTGGATAAAATGATTGCCCCTTATGTAATGAACAGATTTTCTTAAAAATTCAGCATTAAATAGAGTCTACACTAATATAGAATTGATTTTAGTTGTTGGTGATCTGGATATTGTTCTTGTGGATCCAGAACCAATAATACTGACATTAGCCATAGCAGAAGTATGCGCTCTATCAAGTGCCCTTCAAGTTATCAATATTATGGGTTAGCTCACTCGGTTAAGGCGCCGCATTCGATCCCCGGTCATATCAACCGGCAGTGGTCGACAGCTTTTTCAGAACAGCGCATGATTGGCTGAAGCGCTGTAGGGATGCATATTGGGAAGGGACTGCTGGGAAGGGAGATTGAAAATGGTTGCCTTGTTCGTTGCTCAAGCGCCTCCTGTTGACCACCTGGGCGCTCATCAGTGTGATTTTAAGCTTGCTCATGTTCAGGTATCCTCCACCCTCGTTCTGAACTTGCGATAGTTTTGACCAATGAGGATAAAGATACAGGGGCTTACAGGCGTGTGCTAGGGAGGAAAGCCACAAACTGTCTCTCTCTCCTGAGCTGGCAACGGGGGGTTGCATACGAGCAAGCCTTGTAAATAGTTTTCAGATTGGGCATTATAGATTCGGGTGGGATTGTAGATGCCAAATTTATTTTAAAAAAAAATTTTTTTAAGCTATCAATATTATGCCGAGAAGTAATTAAGAAAAAACTATCCCAGTTGTAATAATTATAGTACTGGCTTAGCCCTTGACTAATCTCATCATGAAGTATGCACAAAAGTAAAATCTTTTTCCACATATTCAGGATGTTTTTTATTTGCATTAGTGGATCTTCACAAACGTTCAATACCAACCATGATCTATATCAGTATCTATTTCTTCACCGTCTTCATCAATGTCATCTGTTGCAGAAGGTTCTAACATGAAGGGCTGCATTTTCAGCATTCACACATTCTCATAAATCTCTGCTTCTTCCAGGGATAATTCCTCTCAAACTGAGTTGACAAATCGCTAATATCAACTGTATAATTGTTAACTTCTCTGACTTCGCTCATGCTTTGAGCCATTACAGCTCCCATCGTTTACTTCCGCGATGACACCTCATTACAACTCCCGGTTTATGGCAGCCAGCCAGAGGCTGGCAAAGCAGTACTGTCTGTTTTCCAAAGTTAAAATTCATGAAATACATAAATGTTTCAGTGATAACGGTTAGAATAGTATCGAACAATGCAAATGTTTCGTAGTTAATCATAAAATAAAGTTGTGTTTAAAAAAAACAGCAGTACAACATCAATAACCTGATGAACCACTGTTATTAGTAGTAGTGATATTTCTGCATGGCAAACTATTTACTTGTTGATGTAGTAGTGTAATAGAAAAACAACAGACCCAACTGTCATGACATGCACACTGCTTGTTCTAAGTAATTGACTCATTCATTGAAAGGGGTGTGTTCAGAATAATAGCAGTGTGGAGTTTAATTGGAGAATCAATTCATTCTGTGAAGAAATGAGTCATTAATTGTCCATTATTAAGGAAGAAGGGAAGCAAATGTTTTACTTTTTGTTCTAAGATGTATTTCCTTCTAAATTGTGAAGTAAAATGGTCCATTCCAAACATTATTTGGCGGAACAACGTAATTGGATTAAAAGTTGATTGGAGCGTGGAAAACGTATAGAGTGCAGCAAATTATAGGATGCTTGGCTAAAATGATCCCAAATGCTTTAAAATGGCAACAAAAACCTGAAACACAAGAAAGGAAATGAGCAACTACTGTTAAAATGTATTGAGGAATAGTCAGAATAGCAATGACTCAGCCAATCATCACCACAAAAATCAAAGACGATATAAAATTACCTGTAAGTGCTGTTACAATCCACAATGTGTCAAACGACCCCAGGTACTAAATTCAAGCCACAGTACACTCTTAAGACAGTGAAGCTTGGTGGTGGAAAAATCATGGTATAGGAATGTTTTTCATGCTATGGTGTTGGGCCCATTTATCGTATACCTGGGATTTTGGATCAGTTTGAATACATCAAAATACTTGAATAGATTATTGTTGTCATATGCCGAAGAGAAAATGCCCTGAAATGGGTGTTTCAACAAGAGAGCGACCCCAAACGCACTAGTAAGTGAGGAACATCTTGGTTCGAGACTAACAGGATTTAGGTAATGGAGAGTCCAGCTCCACACCCCATCCTCAAACCCATTGAAAACATTAAAAATGCATGTTTGTTCATCCTGGCTGAAATATGTGTTTCTAGGTGCCAGAAGTTGGTTGACTCGATGCAACGCAGTTGCACAGTAGTTATCAAAAACAATGGTTATGCAACTAAATATTAGTGCAGAAATTTAAAGTGAAGTTAAATCTTGAGTTAAATTTAGTGTTTGAGTTTGAAGAGAAAATCGTTGACACTGCTATATTTTGAACAGATTAATATTCCTTTTCATTGCTTCCTGTAAAAGAATAACACAGACTTGATCAAATATGTTAATGATTTGATTTGGAATTGAACATGTAATGTTTCCACTACTTTGAAATCTGTAACTGAAGGCTATTGAAAAAATATTTGAAAATGAAAAATAGACTGAGGTATGCACATTGCTGCTCCCCAAGACAAAGTTTATTGGGACAGCCACCAGTGAAGTGAAGTTAATAGTCACTTCACAAATGCCCTAATAAACTTTGCCTTGAAGAACTACAGTGTGTGGACCTCGATCTGTTTTTCAACTGCATGTTTCATTGGTTCCGCACCTGTTTTTTAGTCATAAGGGATGTATGCGTCTCACACACATCTTTGATGTTTGGTAGCCATTTGTTCAAGGCTGTATCAGGTATGAGAGAGAAAAGAAAAACAGAAAGCTGGCCAATTCGCCCCATCGTGGCTGTTATTCATATTACACTAAAAATAATCGTGATTTAACCTCTTAAACCCGAATGTCCCCAGCACCAGGGGTGATCATTACACATCATAAATACAGCATGTTTCCTAACAGCAACGTCATCATATGGCATATCCACTTAAAGGGAAGAATCTCGGAGAAAAGTGCATGATTTCTATTTTTACCTAAACTGAACATAATTCACGTGCCAAGCAAGTAAAAAAGCATGTAGCAAAACATAGGATAAAATAATATCAGTGCTCAATTGCTAGTGTTTCCACTGAATTAGTTCTATGCATAAAAACAATATATCAAATGACAGAGGAAAGCCCACAGAATCCAACGATATAAGCCATGTCATTTGAAACCGACACCACACTCAGAGAACAGCAGGCATAAACTTTACGTTCTACAGCGATGAGCAAAAAATTTCTCTTGCCTTTGATATTTTGTAATAACAAACTGTGTTTGAGGGGAAATCTGCGCTTGCTATTGTTAAAATTTTTTCAGGCGCAAATGTGATCTCATTTATGCTGTGTTCCATCTTCATTTACTCAGTAACATACAGTATATACTGATTTTTACACCATGACAAAAATTCCCAAGGTGTAACCTTTATTATAATACCAAGATTATTTTAATGGACCAAGTAGTTGCAGAGATATAATCATTTCATTTCGGGCATGTAATTTTTGAGCTCGAGGCTCAGGGCTTAAGAGGTTAAGAAGTTGTGTATCCCTGCTTCTAATTGACCGATTGGAGAGTAACTCCCAAAAAAATGGGCTTGTCTCTTCTAATTTTAGGTCTCCCATTTTTTTTTATTCTAAGGGCAATTCACAAAAACTCTTAAAGCTAGAATATCTCCTAAGTCCTCCGTTTGCTAAGAGTAGTCACAAGGACTCCTAAGTCACAGAGAGCGATTCAGAAACATTCCTAATAATGGCTGCCACTCAGACCCAGCTTCGTCATCGGATGAACATTCATAAGAACTCTAATGTTAATGATATTGAGCTCTAAAAGAGATATCACCTCAAGTGAGAGGGCATAATGATTGTAGTGGGCTTTCTTTGGGACGTGTTTACTTTATAAACAAATATAAACAATGCAGTAGCTTTGTACATCAAAGTTTGGACGACTTGGCACATTGTCCACTGGCAAATCGGAACAATGTAGTGCAGACAAGCTGGGCACATCTCAGCCATTCGTGCATTGGATCATTTACCACACCGTCAATGCACTCGCAATACCCTAAGTTGTGAAGCAGTTCATCAAATTTCTATTAGAAAATTTTCAACTTCAATGAAACAAAGTTAATTTCATGGCCATTGCTGAACTACTGGGTATAGTAGGATACTCTACACCACATAGGCGATTGGTGAAATGCTTTAGTTCTGAGCCTCCACCTGAGAAATCAATTTTGAAAAACGGCACCGGACATGTTGCCTACTTTCATCTGTGATAACATTTAGGTTCAATATGAATCACTAAACAAATTTCATATTTGAGGGGTAGTCACGGAGACCGTGGGATTTAGCAACCTCTGGCAGTTTGCCACTTGAAGTCTGCAGTCTTTGCGCATCCCTGGGACTGCATGGAATACCATCGTTTCCCACACACTACTGAATCATACAAGTAGTTGAAAGGAGCCATTTATGTGGAAACGTGTCATTCAACATGTCTTTTTTCACTGGCAATTTAATGCCTGATCCAAAGTACCATTTTATTATTATTTTCCTGTCTTTGACAGATTGCACCTGTAACAAAGCATGTTCCTGCGTCCAATTCACTTTCTTTTATGCTTGTTTGGTATGTTTGTTTGCAAAACTATTGTCTTTGATGTTTGAAAGAAGCCAGGCTCTTAAGAAAAGTATTTATTGCAATGGGAGACATCATTCACATCCACACTATAGCAGAAATTTCCTTAAGATGAATGAATGCATTAGACAGGCGGTTGTCAGCAAGGGACTCAGATTGGCCCCCCATCAACCAATCACTGTGGACATAGTGGATAAGCGCATGCATGAAACAGAATGCCATCATTAGCAATGAGGTCAATCACACCCCTTACTTTTAACTAGGCCTACGCTGTCGGCGGCTGACAGCAAGGGGTATATCCCCGAAATTCCCCAATCCTCAAAGCTCCCTTTATTAGATTTCCCTTTACTAGACCTACAATATGAGGCAAATTTGAGGTCTGTGTAAGTAATTGTTCCAGAGATATGGTTAAAAAACTGATTTTTTCAATATATAGCGCCACCTGGTGGCAAACCTAGGAGCACATACTTGCCCAGTATCTAATCAGTTCATCCTCTCTACCATATCTACCCATACGCTAAAAATGAGAAGCCAATGTAAAGTATTTTGTGAGTTATTGCACTAACGGCTAAAATCTGCGGACGGGGTGACGGCGGCGGGCGGGGCGAAACCATGATATCCCCGAAACTCGTATTTCGGGGATATAATTAACAGTTTGCCGGTGTCCTCAGTAAGAGTTGCTCTTAGCAGCTTTGAGAATCACTTTTAAGAGGCAACTCTATAGCACATCTTAGGAACACTTCCAATGCTATAAGATTCTTTGTGAAATACAGCCCCTGTTTTTTTTTTTTTTTTCTGAACTTCTGTATCTCTGAAATACAAACAATTCCCTACTAAGATTATCAGGACATTTTGCTTTGCCTTTTTTGAGAAGCAACAGATTTTTGACCATATTTTCAAAAAATGCAATGTAAAAGCTGTCTAAAAATGTTAGACACTGTAAATTATCTGAGCATAAATTTCCCGGGCTCCTCTGAGTTCAGTAGTTCAAAAACTGAAAACACCTGTTCCAGATGGCCTGCTAATGACTTCTGCATAGCAAGATCTGTCCTCTCCAAAATTGGGGTGAAAGTTTTATGACATACTGCTTTCCAGTTCTTTCTGCTGATATCCAGTCACCTTGTAGACTGGTTCAAACTGAAGTGAAAATATCGAAAGCTGCTTGTTGTCACTGACTCTGCTTCTTTTTTAATGAATAGTGCATCTTCTAGCAACATGGGGGCAACACGGATGCTTGTTGCTGTTGGCATCCTCATGTGTTGCTTTTTCAGCAGCGGCGCCCAGAAAACAGGTAAAGTATAAAAGCACATTATTTATCACATTATAGTGGTGGGCCCACTGATAATGGTGATGCTGCTAACTAATGTTCAGCCACTGCTGACTGGTTTTCTCCTGTATTGTAGTGTGCACTCAAGAGGCAGTCGCCGATATTGTGTTCCTGATAGATGGGTCTTGGAGCATTGGCACAGAAAACTTCCAGCAGGTCCGAAACTTTCTCATCTCATTAGTGGACAGCTTTGATGTGGGCCGGGACCAGGTTCGCATAGGTCTGGAGCAATACAGCACCAACTCTGTCACAGAATTCCTTCTGAATGCCCACACAAACAAGCAGGAGATACTGCAGCACCTCCAGAACCTGCCTTACAGGGGTGGTGGCACTAAGACTGGGCTGGGCCTGGAGCTCATGCTTGCCAGGCACTTTGTTGAGAGTGCTGGTAGCAGGGCTAACGAGGGAGTCCCACAGATCGCAGTGGTCATCACAGATGGACAGTCCCAGGATAGTGTTCAGCATCAAGCGGAGATGGTGAAGAGGCAAGGAATCACACTATATGCTATTGGCATTAAAGATGCAGTTCTGGAGGAGCTGCAACAGATTGCTAGTGATCCAGATGATAAGCATGTCTACAGTGTCTCAGACTTTGCTGCTCTGCAAGGCATCTCCCAGAGCATCATCCAGGTCCTCTGCACCACCGTAGAGGAAGCTAAGCGTCAAATTGCCCAGGTGTCTCAAGGTAACTCCCTCTCGATTTACACTGATTTTGATGCACTTTACAGCTTTAAAGTAGACATGTATTGATTATAAACTTTATAAAAAATTGTTGTATTTGGTATCATCCAAAAGGGCATGCAACACTCTAACGATCAATGTTTTCCACCCAGAGATGATAATGGAATAGAGTAATCATATATGGAAAATGGACTTCTAGTATGGGGCGCCGTTTGTAAAATAGGGTGTGTTGTTTTATACCGTACAGTTTTTGCATATTTAGCGTCAAAAACCGGGAAAAAAGATTGTTGCCATTTTAAACTGTCTCTTTTTCACACCTTTACGCACAAATGTGTGTAACTTGGTGTAGAAATTGTGATATTGTTTTTTGTAGTATAACTTTTTGTAGAAGGAAAAAGAGGACATTAATACTAAATCGAAACGTTAAATATAAATCAAATTGCTAAATTAGCCAGTTGGCTACGTAGCCAAATACATTGGCGTGATAGCTATAACATTATACAGTTAGATATCACTTTAGTTTGCTAGCTAGATAGCCAACCAGCTCGCTAGCGAGTAAGACTGTAGGCAAACTGTAGCCTTATTTTGTCGGCGTGATCAAGATGCAAATTGACGCGATTATGGGACGAAAGTGAAGGGGGGGACCAGAATTTGAGTAGCGATGCATTAACGGTACAGAAAACAATATCACTGCCCATACACCTAAGGAGACAGCCATCTGTATGCCTGTTGCCAAGCCTCGGCTTATACCCGTTGCCATTTCTCACTAGCATGCTGTTGACTACTCGCTCGAGCTGTCTTCACGCTTAAGTCTTGTACGACCCACAGAACAGCAAAGCTAAGATCACAGTGCCATCTACTGGCGAACAGGTTAAATCTAAACCTTAAATCTTAAATCTTAAATCCGAAATTATATATATATTTATATATATAAAATTTAGATTTATTTTTAAAAATTTGATTTATATTTAGCAATTTGATTTATATTTAACGTTTAGATTTAGTATTTAATGTCCTCTTTTTCCTTCCACAAAAAGTTATACTACAAAAAACGATGTCACCATTTCTACACCAATTTACACATATTTGTGCGTAAATGTGTGAAAAAGAAATGGTTTAAAATGGCAACACTCTTTTTTCCCGGTTTTTGACGCTAAATGTGCAAAAACTGTACAGTATAAAACAACACACCCTATTTTACAAACGGTGCCCCATATCAAACAACACTCTGAACCGGGCCAAGAGCTGTTAATTCACTCGTGGTATCATTTTGGACACATAGGCTATCGTATGTATTTTCCATTGCAAGCAAGATGTCAAAATCTGCTCTAAATTTCAGAATTTTTTTCAACCCCTGCTTGACTTGGACATCGAATATACATAGAGGTATTTTGAGCAGTTAACGAGCCCAAATTCCAACATTTGTGATGCAAAATAGCTTCCCACCAATTCCACCGTCCAAGTTTGGGATTCGAATAAAGCACTCTTGGAATCATCCAATGTATATAAAACTTCAGATATACTGTATGTTTATAATTATATGAACTATACTGCTTTATTATAGGTTTTAAGGACTTTTTCAGTCCCCCTGATGTAAAGTAACGCAGATTTTAGCGACCCTGAACTTTTCCAAGGAAGGTTTTACACTTCTGCTCGTTGCACGGAAAAATTTTGAACTTGTTGACTTGTGCTCTGCGTCATAAACAATTACATACTTTTTTTTTTTTAATTTGGCATCTCCAATTTCACCTGAATCTGGAATGCCCACTTAGCAAACTGTGTACACAAGCTTGCTCGTTTGCGACCCATGTTACCATCGCGGGAGAGCGAAGACAGTTTGCGGCTCTTCTCCGAAGCACGCGCCTGTCAGCCGCTGCTTCTTTTTACAGTCATAGCTCGAAACTTTGCAAGCTCAGAATGAGGGCGGAGGGTTCGAGGGCGAACATGTACAAGCTTAGAATTTTACTGACTCATCCCTGGCTGGCCAACTGGAGGCGCTTGAGCAACAAGCAATGCTATTACCCTATAATTCCAAAATCGGCAGTCCCTCCCAATTAATTTCCCTGCAGTGCGAAGTCAATTGTGCGGTGCTCTGAAAAGGCTACTGACGACTGCTGACACTGGCGTGACCTGGGCTTGAACCTGGTTTTGACGAGCATAAATGTAATCCACTAGAAATATAAAATGAAATGAGTTGAAGAAATGAACAAAGTACGGCAAGCAGACAATGGTCGATGCACTTGACTTCCTTTTCGTTTGTCCCCGTTTCCTATGCATTACGTCAGCAGAAAGGGGCTATTTTCATTCTTTTTGTTTTTGGGATGTGCGCGAGTTTAAAAGGGTGTTCAAAATGCCTCTTTTACTCTCTTCCCATTTGAGGGAGTGTCCAGAAAGTGTTTTACTCATCATCACCATGACATTAGCTTTCTGTAGAGGTATAATTTCCCCATTTTTGGATTTCTCAATACATGTCGACTTTAAATTGTATCAAAGCAACTAACAACAGAACTACAGCTATCACTATAAATATCTTACAATTCCTCAGAAAACAGTAGCACATAATGATAATTTGGTTGCCACCACGGAAAATCCCACACTAAAACTACAACCCCAATTTCAAAAAGTTGGGATGCTGTGTAAAATGTAAATAAAACCGAATGCAATGATCTGCAAATCTCATAAACGCACAGTTTAACATAGACAACATATCAGATGTTGAAAGTGAGACATTTTGCCATTTCATGAAAAATGTTAGCTCATTTTGAATTTGATGGGAGCAACACATCTCAAAAAAAGTTGGGATAGGGCCATGTTTACCATTGTTTAGTATCCGCTCTTCTTTTAACAACAGCCTGTAAATGTCTGGGAAGTGAGGAGACCAATTGCTGAGGTTTTGGGAGAGGAATGTTGCTCCACTCTTGACAGATGTAGGATTCTAGCTGCTCAACAATCCTGGGTCTTCTTTGCTGGATTTTTCATTTTATGATGCGGCAAATGCTTTGTCCTAGTGAATGGTCTGGATTGCAGGTAGGCCAGCTCAGCACTCAGACTCTTCTACTGCGAAGCCGTGCTGTTGTGATGGATGCATTATGTGGTTTGGCATTGTCTTGCTGAAATATGCAGGGCCTTCCCTGAAAGAGACGTTGTCTGGATGGAAGCATATGTTGTTGTAAAACCTCTATATACTTTTCAGCATTGATAATGCCCTTAGATGTGTAAGCTCCCCACATCATAGGCACTAATGCAACCCGATACCATCAGAGATTTTGGCTTTTGAAATGTGCGCTGATAACAAGGTGGATGATCTCTCTCCTCTTTAGACCTCACGATATGGCATCCGTAGTTTCCAAAAGGAGTTTCAGATCTTGATTCTGGAAATGTTCCTGAGTCCATGCAGTGTATTCCAGTGCAGAATCATGCCTCTTTTTAATGCAGTGCTGCCTGAAAGCCTGAAGATCACAAGCATCAAATATTGACCTTCAGACCCAAAGATTTCTCCAGATTCGATAAATTTTTGGATGTTATTATGTACTGTAGATTTGAAGTCTTTGAAATTTTACATTGAGGAACATTTTCTGAAATTGTTCCACAATTTTTGGAAGCAGTTTTTTGCAGATTGGTGAATCTCGGTCCATCTTTACTTCAGAGAGACTCTGCCTCTCTGAAATGCTCTTTTTATACCCAGTCAAGTTACTGACCTGTTGCCAATTAACTTAATTAGTTGCAAAATGCTCCTCCTGTAATGGCCGGTAGTATACGGAGGCCAAGTGCAACGACCAGAGAAAAAGAGAGTAGCGCGGACACAGTACAAACACAGAGAATAATACAGACCAAACGAAAGTACTCACGCTTCCAAAGGACGAACAATAGTCCAAAATATGGAAGCTAAGCGAGAAAGGAAAAAGGGAGAAGGAACTCCAAAAATAACGAGAAGATAGAAAGTCAAACAAATCCTGACTAAAGATATCTTCGGCTATAGTGCGTAGCTACAAACAGACACTCTAGCCAAGGGGGCGTGCCGGACTTCCTTCTTATATAGAGTCTGGGAAAGAGCCGCCCCAGCTCACTCAACCAGCTGGGTAAAGAATTCAATAGTCCAGGAAAACGCCCTTACGAAAATGAACTAAAGATTGACTATAGTATACTATAAGAATTGTATGGTGTTCTAAAGTGTGGTTGTAGTGTTCTATAGTACATTTCACCAGCTATAGTATTACAATAGTTTTTTCTACAATATTTCAATAGTAACACTAAAATCTCTATAGTGCGTTCCAAAAAACCATACAATTACTACAGTAGTACTATAGTTTTTGATGGTAAATTTATGGTAAATTTTATGGTATTCCAATAGTGGTTTTTTGTAAGGGCGATATCTTCCCAGGACATGAGCCGCAAAGAAATGTCCAAACAACATGCAAAAACATCCAGAACCATGACACCTCCAGCTGGTTTTTATTGGTACCACTCACTTTTCTAGCCTTTTGTTACCCCTCTCCCAACTTTTTTGAGATGTGTTGCTGCCATCAAATTCAAAATGAGCTAATGGTTTTCATGAGATTGTAAAATGCCTCAATTTCAACATCTGATATGTTGTCTATGTTCTATTGTGAATGAATTGTGGGTTTATGAGATTTGCAAATCATTGCATTCTGTTTTTATTTACAATTTACATGCTATCCCAACTTTTTTGGAATTAAGGTTGTAAATTTATGCCTGATGAATGAAGAAGTTGAAGCGACTGCTTGTATGATTACACTTGCACACTTGAAAATACAGTCCTTTTACCTTCAATGTTTTTATCTTTAAGTCTACATAAGAGTTGTAGCAGAAACCACTCACAGCCATTTTCTTGTTACAAAGCAGATTTTCTTCTTCTCTCTTTTCTTCTAGAGTGCAGAAAGGCCACCATGGCCGATATTGTGTTTCTTGTCGATGGCTCCTCTAGCATTGGCCCTGATAATTTCCAGGAAATGAGGAACTTTTTGCATTCTTTTGTGGATGGCCTTGATATTGGCTCTCACAAGGTTCATGTGGGACTGGCCCAGTACAGTGACGAACCTCACCAGGAATTTCTCCTGAACGAGCACACAGAGAAGAGGGCTCTCCTGGATCGGATCGACAATCTTAAATATAGGACAGGGCACACCGAAACAGGAAAGGCCCTCCAATTTCTCCTGTCAACTTACTTCACTGAGGCTGGAGGTAGTCGGGCCAGTGAGAATGTTCCACAGATTGCTGTAGTGATCACAGATGGCAGCTCCTCCGATGATGTTGAGGCTCCTGCTCGAGAGCTCAGGAAGCAGGGTGTAATCATCTTTGCAATTGGAATTGGGGCTGCTGAGAGAGAAGAGCTTGAGAAGATTGCCACCAGCCCACACGAGCACTACCTTATCAGCATCGACAGCTATCAGGCACTGCAAAAGCTGACTCAAAGTTTGCTGCAGACAGTGTGTACCTCCGTGGAAACACACATACAAGGTATAATATTTTATATTGCTCAATTCTGATCCTTTTGGGAGGGGCAGTATTCTTCCGTGCATGTGGGGCTTTGCAGTATTGTCAACGCTGTAGCTTAATCACCGTGCTTAATGAATGTGCCTCAACATAAACATAAACATGTTGAAAATTGTTTGAAAGTCAGCTGCTATCATATTTTTGCGGCCACTCCCAGCTTCTGCATATGCTGGCTTGTTGTCCAGGAGAGTTGCCTGATATTTGTCTGGTGCTAGCATTCTCATAATTTAGCAAAGAATCCCATCATTGTAAATTAAAATACATTTCATCAATGCCCACGTAACTGAAAGGCTACAGGGTATGTTTGGTTTCATACCATATGTTTAAGAATTAGTTAGGTTCATGGGTTTGCCTTGTTTTGATGTAATTTCACTGTTGGCTGCATAGCTCTGTGCAGTAACAAACATGTTGAAACTGTTTTGTCCCAAACCCAAACTGTCTATTTGTGCAAGCAATGTAATGTGAGTGAAAGCAATATACTGTTGCATATAAAGTTAGCCAAATAGTTTAGCCTACATCACATGCATTCACGCAGAAATTGCTTCACCTATTTTCAAATGAATATTTTGATTAATATGTGCTTTGTTGGTAAGCCGTAATATGTATGTGGGATAGCAACCCTGGATCTGTGCATTGTGGATTATAAATGCCCTTCGGGAAAGGAAAATTCTGGAGGCAATACTTTCTCCTCAGGCCCCCAAAAATGCAGAAAGTACAGAACGAAGGTCATTTTACCTAACATTAACTAGCGATGGGAATGCATGAAGCATCAAGCTCAAGCCACGGCCTGCAACAGTAGTTTGTGTTATGGGCGCAATATGCTGCAATTTTTATTCAATCTGCATTGATTGTGTTTGCATATTGAAATATGCAATATTAGATTCCTTATATGCTGCATTTTTGCTGCAGTGTCCGTTAACTGCATTCTGTTATTGCATCTCTCTCTGCTAATTATTTCTGGTTGTATTGGGTGTGACATTCCCACCAAGTTTTCAAAGGTGATGAATGTACAAGTGTATTTAATATGTAAACATTTGTAGTTCAGACTTCATGTTACAGATGTTTGATTTATTTTTCTTTTGTAAAATAGATTTTTTTAAAATTTTATAAAAAAGAAAAAAATAAGCGTAGCCGACATTCTGAACTTTTTAGAAGACTAAAATGTTGCACTGAGGAATGTGCATGCTGCAGTGCACCGTAGTGGTGTTGTCGTTTTGTAGTTCTGAATTTTTTGATTCCAAGAATGAGTATCTGGCTGTGCAAACAGTGCTGATGGTGCGATTGTTATACTGTCTACTGTACTGACATTAATGTTTATTTTTTGAGTTTGTAGTATGCATCTTCTCCTCCCATAATCACAGAATGGTAATTTCTACAATATTAGTGACTATTTTAAAACCTAAGAATTGTTAATTAGTGAGGATGTATGATGATATTTACCACATACGCATATCTTGTCACAGACTGTTATCTACACTTTGAAATTCTGTTTATAAGTGGCTATGCATTGTAACGGGGAACATACATCAGCACGCCAGCGTGGGAGGTGGGTCTAAGTGCAGCTTGGGAAAGAACGCTAGTTACATGGGTAGTCAGTATCTTGGCCTTACTGTGGAGGCCCAATAAAGTTTTCGCTGTGTTACCGCATCTCTTGCGTCTCCATAATTTACAGTATATGTATCCCCGACTCGGTTCTGGGAGACCTTTCCTTCAGCTGAGAACCCCTCGTTGTCTGGAAGAACTGACCACCAGCACAACGAGGCTCATCAGAGTGGTGTTTTCAAGTAAATCCTGAAATAAGACGCTGGAGTCATTCGTGCAAGAAACGCGTGTATTGAATACTTTTCTGAACCGTTTCCGGGGCGGTGTCAACCTAGAAGTACAAGCAATGCACGTAATGCACGTCATGCAATTACATATTGCTAGATGACAGTAGCACGTCATCTAAACCCCGTAACATCTCCCCTTTTAACAGTAACAGCAACAACAAGGGTACTAGTAATAGAATTCAGTAGCTGCAACAACCAAAGAAGGTTAATGAACATGGAGGGCCCTAGTTCCAGCAGTGGCAGTAAACATTCATTGAATTAACAAATAATACTGCTAACAAAAATAGCACTGTTAGCTTCCACTGCAAAGTGGGTTAAAACATTGCAAACAATAAACTTTGAGTTCGGACTTGTATCACCGCTCCCTTTTTTTTTTTTTTTTTGCAAGCGAGGGAATCTATTACGGAAGCTTATTGCTGCCAATGAAAAAAAAAAAAATTAGATTTTTTTTTTTTTTTTTTTTTTCCCACAGCTTATTGCTGCCAACAGGGGGGAAAATAAAAAAAATATTTTTTTTTTCCACAGCTTATTGCTGCCAACGGGGGAACAAAAAAAAATTCCACAAAATATTCTCCTGACTTACTTAACATCCAAATTTGCAAACCCTCGCTTTGCACTGAATTCACTTCTTGAGCACCCACTGACTGGAAAACAAAAGATTCAGTTGCCATCTCCTGCCACAGCTGAAAGCCATCTCACTGGAACTGCATGTGCAGAGACCACGAGTAACCAGCTGGGATTAGTTTCAGTAAAATAGAAAACTTTTGTTTCTTCTGTAAAATAGAATACATGCTACCTTTATTTCTTTTCTCATTGCTTGCCACACACCCAACATATTGGACGGTTCATGGTCAAACATAATGAATAATGAGAATCAATCAACAGCACTCCTTTCTTATGGTAGAGAAGTACAGTACCATAAAATGGGGTAATAAGGGACGGCCGGGTAACAAGGGACAATTTTCTTGGAAAGTTTTCAAACGCAAATTCAAATTTTTTGTCGACACTCCCTGTCATGATACATTATTTTTATGATACCTTGGTAGGTACTTGAAAATTGCAAGGTGAGTTGGATATGATTCTATTGTTCTTTTATGATTGACAGCAATAAACAGATTTGACACATACTTGGCCAGGATGCTTTGGGAGGAATCAAAAAAAAATCTCAAAAGTGTCTCTTATTACCCCATTTTACGGTATATTGCCAAATGTTCGTGGTGACTATTTGGTCTGGGCATCTTTTTCATTAAGGCTCGACCTCTTAATTCTGCTGAAGGAAAATCTTAATGCTGTA
The DNA here is from genome assembly GCA_029692085.1 of Gymnothorax javanicus. Lineage (NCBI taxonomy): Eukaryota > Metazoa > Chordata > Actinopteri > Anguilliformes > Muraenidae > Gymnothorax > Gymnothorax javanicus. Next base: position 165,166,730 of record CM056193.1, on the reverse strand, counting down.
TCAATCAATCACATACCAGATTATTTTACGCTTCGAGCTGTTTGGGGAAGGCCTTGTCTTGTCACAGCATTACTGCAGTGCTCAGAATGAGGTGCATATGTGGTTTGCTGCAATCACTATGCAAACTCTTAAATGCTTTTGTGGATGGAATGGTTACAAATATCCAGCGATGCTTTAACATCTAGTGGGAAAGGCTTCCCAGAAGAGTCTGTCGTAGCAGCAAATGGGGGACCAACTCCTTCTTAATGCCCACAGTTTTGGAATGAGACGTTGGATGAGCAGATTTCCCCATTCTTTCATCAATTCAGTGTATTAATACACTGGTGGTTTCAAATTGCATGCCTCGGGCCAGAATGAGGTGTGCATTTCTATTCTTACTCAGCGCTAACACACAAGATGCGCTGATCACCTAATGACAAAGCCCTTGATTACCAAAATCAGGCTGCTCTCAGATAGTCCTAAAGAAAATTGTTCATTGCTTGGGTCCCAGCATTTAAAACCATGGTTCTAGATTTACTTCTCCTTTCCTAAGTACGAAAATCAATGTACAACAATAATCACTGAGATATGCACAAAAAGAGAGATGACTCAATGGCAACATGTGTACCAATATGCCAACATACATGAGGATAAGTACCTACAGATAGTGTGGCATGCGTGATGTACGACCATATTTTGCCACCAGGTGAACCTTTTTTTTTTTTTTTCAATCACGAATGTTGCTGCCAGGTGTAAAAAAAAAAAAAAAAAAAAATTTCAACCATGAATGTTGCTGCCAGGTGAAAAAAAAATTATTATTTTTTTTTTCAACCATGAATAGCAACCAGGTGAAAAAAATTTTTTTTTTTTTTTTTCCCAGCTTTTTTTCCAGTGTTACTATATATTTAGAAACAGGGCCATGGCCCTCTAGTGAGTCAGCTGAGCACGGTATTCTTACGCTCTGAAAGGCTACCACGTCTTATGCTTGTTTAGCAATAGCTAGTGATGATAGCAAGTTTTGAAAATGTTATGTGTTAAAATGTACGGCGCTTTCGTTCGCCTGAACTGTACTTTCAGGTATCTGGGACGCTTTTGCTAGTGAGGTTAGGACAAAAAACCAAATGATGTCGCTAAACTACGACGATTATTTACAAAGATTTTCCCTAAATACCGTAAGCTAGTTAGCAAGATGGCCATATAGTCTGAAGAGATAGGTAATACGCGATTGCATACGCTAGCTACATAGCTCAGCTGCAATTAGAAATGAAATAATGTGTCTCAGCCCGAACTGTCTGCTTGCTCCGCAGTTAACAGAACCTGTTAATCAAGCCTGAAGCAGAGCCATGCATAGAAGTTATATGGCTATATGGCTTTTGGTTGAAGGAGGTTGTGTGGGTGTTGAAAGTGACCAGTCAGGGTCAGTAGAACTTCTCCCATAGCTAGCTAGCTAGCTAGCTATCTGGTTCGCAAATACCTGGTTCGCGTCTCAGTGACCGTTTAACGTGAAGTTTGCTACGGCTCTCACCACCCACACTTTGAATCTCGATTAATGGCTTCTGTCGACTAAAGACCATGTAGACAGTTTGAGCCGAGACTGTATTATTGAATCGCTAATTTCAACTGCGTTACAGCGCTTGGATAATAGTCCTATTTAAGCGATATCATTTGATTTTTGCCCTAAGATCATCAGCTAGCTAGCTGTAACCGAGGCTGGTCTTGAGCTAGCTTGCTAGCAGGGTTGGCAACGTCCCGAATGTCTGGAAGTTCAGTTCAGAAGTATGAAAGCGCCCCAAAACATATCAGAGAAGGTCGTGCCTATTACAGCCTTTACTGTCTATGATTACAGCTGGAGGAGCGCAGTCCAGTCACCATGACTTCATCATTATGCCTCCCCAGAGCGAGCACGTCGTTGGCTACCTTGCTAGCAAACTATCTTAAGAGCAATCACGGTTACAGCTAGCTAGCTGGTGAGATTAGGGCAAAACCCAAATAATATCGCTTAAATACGACGATTATTCAAGCGCTGAAACGCGGCTGCAATTATACAGTCTCGGCTCAAACTGTCTACATGCTCTTCTGTCGACAAAAGCCGTTCATCAAGGTTCAAGGAGGTAGTGTGGGTGGTGAGAGCCATAGCTAACTTCACCTTAAACGGTCACTGAGACGCGAACTAGGGATTCGCGAACCAGATAGCTAGCTTGCTATGGGAGAAGTTTTACCGATCCTGACCGGTCACATTCAACACCCACACAACCTCCTTCAACCCACAGCCATACAACTTCTATGCATTGCTCTGCTTCAGACCTGATTAACAGGTTTTGTTAACTGCGGAGCAAGCAGGCAGTTCGGGCTGAGACATATTATTTCATTGCTAATTGCAGCTGCGCTATATAGCCTATGCAATCGCGTATTACCTTTCTCTTCAGACTATATGGCCAGCTTGTTAACTAGCTTATGGTATTTTGGGAAAATCTTTGTAAATAATCGTCATAGTTAAGCGATATCATTTGGGTTTTGCCCTAATCTCACCAGCTAGCTAGCTGTAACCGTGATTGCTCTTAAGATAGCTTGCTAGCAAGGTAGCCAACGACGTGCTCGCTCTGGGGAGGCATAATGATGAAGTCATGGTGACTGGACTGCGCTCCTCCAGCTGTAATCATAGACAGTAAAGGCTGTAATAGGCACGACCTTCTCTGATATGTTTTGGGGCGCTTTCATACTTCTGAACTGAGCTTCCAGACAATCGGGACGCTGCCTACCCTGCTAGCAAGCTAGCTCAAGACCAGCCTCGGTCACAGCTAGCTAGCTGATGATGTTAGGGCAAAAATCAAATGATATCGCCTAAATAGGACTATTATCCAAGCGCTGTAACGCAGTTGAAATTAGCGATTCAATAATACAGTCTCGGCTCAAACTGTCTACATGCTTTTTAGTCGACAGAAGCCATTAATCGAGATTCAAAGTGTGGGTGGTGAGAGCCATAGCAAACTTCACGTTAAACGGTCACTGAGACGCGAACCAGATAGCTAGCTAGCTATGGGAGAAGTTCTACTGACCCTGACTGGTCACTTTCAACACCCACACAACCTCCTTCAACCCAAAGCCATATAGCCATATAACTTCTATGCATGGCTCTGCTTCAGGCTTGATTAACAGGTTCTTTTAACTGCGGAGCAAGCAGACAGTTCGGGCTGAGACACATTTCATTGCTGATTGCAGCTGAGCTATGTAGCTAGCGAATGCAATCGCGTATTACCTATCTCTTCAGACTATATAGCCATCTTGCTAACTAGCTTACGGTATTTAGGGAAAATCTTTGTAAATAATCGTCGTAGTTTAGCGACATCATTTGGTTTTTGTCCTAACCTCACTAGCAAAGCGTCCCAGATACCTGAAAGTACAGTTCAGACGAACGAAAGCGCTGTACATTTTAACACATAACATTTTCAAAACTTGCTATCATCACTAGCTATTGCTAAACAAGCATAAGACGTGCTACCCTTTCAGAGCGTAAGAATACCGTACTCAGCTGACTCACTAGAGGGCCATGGCCCTGTTTCTAAATATAGTAACACTGAAAGTGGGGAAAAAAAAAAAAAATTAGCTTGCTCGGTTGCTAAGCTAATTTTTTTTTTTTTTTCACCTGGAAGCAACATTCATGGAAAAAAAAAAAAAAAAAACATTTTTTATTCACCTGGCAGCAACATTCATGGTTGAAAATTTTTTTTTTTTTTCCCACCTGGCAGCAACATTCATGGATGAAAAAAAAAAAAAAAAGTTTTTTTTTTTTACACCTGGCACAACATTCGTGATTGAAAAAAAAAAAAAAAAGGTTCACCTGGTGGCAAAATATGGTCGTACATTACGCATGCCACACTATCTGTAAGTACTTATCCTCATGTATGTTGGCATATTGGTACACATGTCACAGAAACATGATGTAATTAGTAATACAATGTCTTGAAGAAAAGTTTATGTTCAGAAAGGAATATTTTGATATTCACGTTGCCATTGAGTCATCTCTCTCTTTGGCATATCTCAGTGATTATTGTTGTACTTTGATTTTTGTACTTAGGAAAGGAGGAGTAAATCTAGAACCATGGTTTGCATAGTGCATCGGCTCCGCCACACGTAAGTCAACTCTGTTTCGCCTGTACAGTGAGCCATCTACTTCCACTAAGTAGGACCGTGGGGCAACTTTCTGCAAACATGACCCGCGTCTCCAGATGCCTGTGCGGTCCCCAGGTAGTGGTTTCATTCGAATGGCTTCGCCAATTGCAAGCTCAGGCAAGTCCTTTGCTGAGTTGTCATACATAACCTTGAAGATTTGTCTCCTGTGACGCAGCTTGTCCACTACTTCTGTCACCACACATGGCTCCAAAAGCCTGTTGGCTACAGGGAGAGCTGTCTTCAGACGCCTTGACATTAAACGCTGTGCTGGACTGTTGTTCATGCCTTCTGTTGCCGTGTTGCGTCACTGCAAGATTGCCTTCCATGCGTCCCTGCCCTCGCGGAGCGCCTTCTTGATCAGGTTCTTGGCATTTTTCACGGCAGACTCAGCTGTACCGTTAGCTTTGGGGTGACGTGGTGATGAGGTGACGTGCTTAAACTCCCACTCTGCTGCAAACTGGAACAGGCGGCATGCGAACTGAGGTCCATTCTCAGAAATGACACGATCAGGCTGACCGTAACGTGGGAACTGAACTTTGCAACGCTTGATTGTAGTCTCAGGAGAGAGGTCTCGGAGGAGGTCAATTTCCCAGAAGTCTGAATAATGGTCGACTACCAGGAGAAAGTCTTTGCCACTATGTTGGAAGAGGTCCAAGCTTACAATCTGCCAGTGGTGTGTCGGCAGCTCATGGGACATCATTGACTCTTTCTGCTGCTCAATTGCATATTCATTACAAATTGTGCATTTGCCCACATAGTCCTTGATGTCAGTCTGCATCCCTGGCCAGTACAGTGTGTCGCGTGCTTGCCTGTAACAGACCTCACCACCTATGTGGCTTGAGTGCACCCGAGCTAGCATCTCAGGACGTAGCGCTCTGAGGATAACAACTTTGTCGCTTTTGAAAAGCACACCATTCTGCACGCTGAGCTCCTCCCTAAAAGCCCAGTATTCCCTTACTTCTGGAGGTGTGTCATCTTTGAGGTCCGGCCAGCCCTTTAGAGTAACCGCCTTCACGGCCTGAAGTTGCTCATCCTTGTCTGTGTGCTGTCGAATCTGTATAAGCCGCTGATCTGTGACGTTGAGGTAGTCGACCTGGTTGATGTGCTCTATGTCTAACTGCTCAATGGTAAGGCTGCAGACTGTGTGCCCGTCATGCAATGAACTTGTGCATGTGTCCGTCAAGGTGACTCTGCTAAGTGTATCACTCACGTACATCTGTGGCCCAGGCTTGTGGATGACGCAGAGGTTGTAGCTCTGTAGGGCCAGCAACATGCTCTGCAGGCGCTTTGGGGCACTTAGAAGGGGCTTGTTGAATATTGCAACGAGGGGCTTGTGGTTAGTTTCCGCAGTAATGTTATCAAGCCCGTATATATGGTGGTGGAAACGCTGGCACGCGAACACAATGCTGAGACATTCTTTCTCAATCTGTGCATAATTTTGCCCCATCGGCGTGAGCGCCCTCGAAGCAAAAGCAACAGGCTGGCCCTCCTGCATAAGGCAACAGCCCAGGCCATGCTGGCTCGCATCGCTCTGAACTGTCACAGCTTTCGTCACATCATAATACCGCAGCACAGGTGCTGTTGTTACCAGGCGCTTTACCTCGTCCACTGCTGCGTCATGCTTCGGGAGCCAATGCCAGACTGCATCCATGTCCATGAGCCTCCTCAGTGGCTCGCACACCTCTGAAAGCCGTGGTAAGAACCTGGTCAGGTAGGTGACGAATCCGACGAACCGCTGCATAGCCTTCACGTCGGATGGGGATGGCATGTCTGCAACCGCTTTCACTTTTTCTGGGTCTGCTTTCAGGCCAGTGGAGGATAGAATGTGCCCGTGAAAGCGAACCTCTGACGCTTTAAATTGGAGCTTTGCCATGCTCAGCTGGAGTTTGACCTGTCTGCACCTCTACATGAGCGCCAGCAGCTTGGCGTCATGGTCACGCTCCGCCTCCCCGTCTGTCTCACCGCAGCCAACGATGAGGATGTCGTCTGCGATGGGTTCCACTCCATGGAGCCCCGCCAGCAGCTCGTGCTGCTTTTCACTGATAGACCTTAGGAGCCACCGAGACCCCGAATGGAAGTTTCAGCCACCGCTTTCGGCCCCAGGTCGTCCAAAAGGTGGTCAGGTAGCTACTGACCTCATCCAGTTTGCACTGCAGGAAAGCATCCCTTGCATCCACTAGTGTGAAGATCCTAGCTTTGGGGAGCTTGTACAGAATGTCCTCTAGCATGGGCATGATGTAGTGTGAGCGCCTCAAGGCCTGGTTGAGGTGCTTTGGATCAATGCAGATGCACAGCTTGCCTGGTTTTTTGACAATAACCATGTTGCTAATCCTGTCAGTTGGCTCTGTGACTGGAACAATGCGGCCGTCCGCTTCATTTTTGTCAAGCTGGGCTTTCACTGCTGCCTTCATTGCAACTGGGGCATTGCGTGGCACACACTGGACTGGGCAAATTGCTGCATCCAATTCAAAGTGCACTTCCCCGGGTATGGATTCAACTGACGCGGTAAAAACGTCATTGTATTTTTGAATGAGCGCCTCTTTACTCAGTGGACTAGCTTGGACACTGTTCACAGTGTTAAGTTCAACTGGAATGGTAACGTGCAGGAGACCAAGGCGCTCGCATGTGGACCCGGAGAGTAATGGCTGTTGACTGCTGTTGACTATTTCAAACTCCACGGTGTGTTTGCAGCCCTGTACGACACACTCTGTCACAAACAGGCCCATGGAGCTCATCAATTAGCCCGAATAAAGCTTTAGTTTGGTGCTACTTGGCATGAGTTTGGCTCTGGGTGCGATTCGCATTTTGTCTTTAAGGCTCATTACGTCACAGGAGGCCCCTGAATCAAGCTGACATTTCTGTTTGATGTTATTCAACATTAAAGTAATAAACCACTTTTTTCCTGTTGAGCCAACAGCCCCAATGCAATCATAAGAATAAACATCTTCCATTTCCTGGTCTGGGATCGGCATATCCATTGTAAGAACCTGCCTCTCAGTTCTTTTACTTTTCATGCAGACCCTAGCAAAATGGTTTGCAGTTCCATAAGCCTTGCACTTTTTCCCATAAGCTGTACATTGCTCCCTACCCCTCTTGAGTGAAGTGCCACAGTATCTGCATTCAAATGAGCTGTATCCTGCAGGCTCAGACTGCCCCTGTAGCTTTGCTGTCACTGCGTGAGTTTTTTTCTGTGGCTGCGTGAATGTCGCGTTAATACTGTCCCCTTGTAGCCTTTCCTGCTCCATGAACCTCAGTCTCATTTCGGCTTGCTCTGCAGCGCGGCATGTTTCCACGGCAACGGTCAGCGTCAGCTCCCTCTTGCGCAACAAGTGCCGACGCATGCTCTCATTAGCAATGCCGAGTACTACTTTATCTCTGATTAGCTCTTCCCTTAGCGCTCCATATTTGCACGATGCAGCCTTTTCCCTCAAGCGAGTAACAAAACTGTCAATTGACTCACCCTCTTCTTGTTTGCAGCAGCCGAAAATGTAGCGTTCATAAATAACGTTCTTTGCGGGTTTGAAGTATTTCTCCAGTGCATCCAGAATTGATTCAACGTCCCCGCGCTGATTCAGCCCTGAAGATGTCCCAGTTTTTACTCCAGTCTCCGCTGAGCTTCATTGGAGCTGGGGGTGGAAGCATGTTTGTGGCCATAGCTACACGGGCTAGCACCGCTTGTCACAGGTCCACTTTAAAGCCGGGTAATGAAAGTACTACTTCAGCAAACAACGGCCACTCGTGCATATAGATTAATGTTCAGTAATTTATGCGGATTTGTGGAGTTCTTAGTCAGCTTCTGACACCATGTTTGCCAGTAAATCCTGAAATAAGACGCTTGAGTCATTCGTGCAAGAAACGCGTGTATTGAATACTTTTCTGAACCGCTTCCAGGGCGGTGTCAACCCAGAAGTACAAGCAATGCACGTGATGCATGTCATGAAATTACATATTGCTAGATGACAGTAGCACATCATCTAAACCCCGTAACAAGTGGCGCCCGAATTTTCTGGTCCCTATACCCAGCAACAAGCAGCCGACAGCAGGCGAGCAGCTAGTAGTCATAACGCTACAGTGTTGAGAAGTGTCAAAGTTTTTGGAGGTTGGCGAGCTTTCTTTCTTTCTCTCTTCAGGGACGATATCGTTTTGCCCACAATCAAATTCTTTGGCCAGCTGGCATTAATTGTGGGCGGCGCCCGGACTCTATTTAAACCCAAGTTCGGCCTCGCCGCCTTTGCTAGAGTGTCAGTGTAACTTTGCCCTTTAGCCTGTAAGGTCTCTAGCTAGAGAATTGCTTGAGGAATTAGTTGCAAAGAGGAAAGTGCTAGTTAGCAAGGGAAACTTTCTCTCGTTATTGCTCTCTTTCTATGCACCGTCTGGTGCCTTATCTCGATATCTCGGTAGCCGAGATTTTCCCTTTATTTCGTTTCAGCCCTGCTCGCTTTGCTTCCTTTTGTACCTGGACTGAGATCTTTGTCCGTTGGAAGTGCGAGTCTCTCTCTCTCCCTTTTTGTCGGTTTATCTCTCTTATTTTGCTGGACTTCCTTTCGTTTCGGCCTCTGCTTTTGGCGTCTCGAAACACCAGCCATCACAGTACACTCTAGCCAACATGGAGACATCAGCGGTGGCCGAGATTAAAAGGGCTGTTACCAGCCAGCAATATATGCAGTCTGGTTTCGGCAAAGGGCTTTCCAGGCTGGGCAATCAACAGGCTGGTTTAGCTGAGAGACTCTGCCTTCAGGAGAATTCGCTTCAGAAACAGGAGAGCGTTCTGTTAAGCTTGACCGAGAGTGTTAGATCCCTGTCTACATAAGTTTCACAAAAAGTTGCACAAGCATCGCCCATACACCTTGCCCAAGAACCAAAGTTACAATTGCCACAAAGATATAGCGATATAGATATATATATATATATATATATATATATATATAGATATAGATTTCATCGCCCAATGTGAGATATTTTTTAAGGCTCAGCCATCACGATTTGTTAATGAGGATTCTCGGGTGGCATTTATACTATCCCTGTTGGCTGGCACAGCACTCACTTGGGTTGGCCCACTTATCAGATCTAATTCACCGGTCGTAAGTCCTGTAGAGGCTCTTATTAGGGAGGTGGTGTCAGTATTTGATCAAGATGTTTGCGGTCAGGACGCGGCTACGCGTTTGATGCACCTTAAACAGGGTAAAGAAAGTGCCGCAGAGTTCTCTATCTTATTCCGCTCTCTGGCTACAGACACAGGCTGGCCGGAGGCTCCTCTTATGACTGTGTTCAGTCATGCTCTCACTGAGGAGATAAAAGATGCGTTGGCTACATTGGAGCCCTGTTCGACTTTAGATTCTTTGGTTCGCACTGCTGTGCGAATTGACGATCGCATCCGCGAACGTAACAGGGAGAAACTAAACAGATTGCCACTTGCTGACAATGGGGCCAAAGTTGCTAGTGGAGAGTGTGCGGCTCCTATTCCACCCACTGAAAATTCTACTCCGGTTGAGCCCATGCAGGTTGATAGCTCGTTTGAGAGTCAGACTCATAAAACTACTCGCAGAAGAATAATCTGCTTTAATTGTAATAAGCTGGGTCATACCCGTCCACGTTGCCCGAAGCTTCAGGGAAACGGGAAACCCCTCTAGTGGTTTGGGGGGCGCTAGAGGGGCAGACCCAATTTCCCTTCCGAACACTAATCCCTGTTGAACTGACTGTGGGGAGCAAGAGAGTTATTATCGAAGCATTCGTGGATTCGGGCACCGTAAATCATTTCATGGATGTTGAGTAGGCTAGGAGGCACTCCGTTCCCACCGTTCCTCTTTCACAGCCACGCACTGTAAGAATTTTAGATGGGCGCCCGCTTAGTACGGGAGTTATAACCGAAGTTTCTGAACCGCTAAATATGTTCATTTCCTTTGGTGGTCATTCTGAGGAGGTTCGGTTTTTTATTATCAGTTCCCTTGCTTTTCCCATTGTTTTAGGGCATTCTTGGTTACGGGAACATAGACCTTGCATCATTTGGGGGGAACAGAATAATCCTATCGTCCACTGGGGCACCAGTTGTAGGTCTCATTGTACAGAGAATGAAACTTGTTATCCCGGACATAAAGCTATGGGGCAGGCTGATGCCTGGAGCGAGTGTGAGGAGGTTGTCTCACCGTACCCTCCTATACTAGAAAAAGGGGCAGAGGAGGGGTTGGAAGGGGATCCTCAATTTGATTGGCGTCAGCCAGTGGACGATTACCTTTTAGAGGATTTTTTCGATTCTGAATCAGTCACCGAGACATTAGATTCTGAGCAGGGTGAGGAATTTGGGGCCACCCTGAACTTTAGTTTGCCGTCTAATGTTCCTAATGATTATGCTGATCTTGCCGAAGTTTTTAGTAAACAACGAGCATCGACGTTACCCTGCCATCGTCTGTACGATTGCGAGATCAATCTCTACCCTGGTACTACTCCTCCTAGGGGTTCGCTATACTCGCTGTCAGGGCCTGAGCGTAAGGCCATGTGAGAATATATTCAGGAAGCTCTTGCTAATGGTTTTATTCGGCCGTCCACGTCTCCTGCCGGAGCGGGGTTTTTTTTTGCGGGAAAAAAGGATGGCGGTCTGAGACCCTGTATTGATTATAGGGGTTTGAATAAAATCACCATTAAAAACCGATAACCCCTTCCATTAATGAATTCCGCGTTTGAACGTCTGCAGGAGGTGTTATATTTTACGAAGCTAGATCTCCGTAATGCCTATAAGTTGGTTCGCATTCGGGAAGGGGACGAATGGAAAGCGGCATTTAACACTCATGATGAGCACTACGAATGTTTAGTCTTGCCGTTCGGATTGGTTAACGCCCCCTCGGTGTTTCAGGCACTCATTAATGACGTCCTCCGAGAGATGTTGGAGAAATTCGTCTTCGTTTATCTTGACGACATTTTGATTTTTACTTCAACACTCTCAGAGCATAAACAACACGTCAGACGTGTGCTTGAGGCCCTCCTTAATGCCAAACTTTTTGTCAAGGCCGAGAAATGTGTTTTCCACACCCAAACTGTCTCGTTCCTTGGCTTTATTGTTTCCAAGGGGTCGGTCCGCATGGACCCGGACAAGGTGGCTGCGGTCAGGAATTGGTCTGCCCCTCAAAGTATTAAGGATGTCCAACGCTTCTTGGGCTTTGCTAATTTTTATAGGAGGTTTATCCATAATTTTAGCGTGGTTGCTGCCCCCATTATTGCGCTCACCAAGAAGAATACCTCCTCAATGTTTTTTTGGTCTCCAGCAGCTGATGCTGCCTTTCAGGAATTAAAGAAACGTTTTAGTCCAGAGCCCATTCTGGTTTTGCCCGATCCCTCCCTCCCATTTGTGGTGGAGGTGGATGCTTCGGAGGTTGGCGTGGGTGCTATTTTGCTATACTTCTCCTGGTCTTTGTCCGTCGCGGAACGGAATTACAGCATTGGTGACCGGGAGTTATTAGCAGTCAAGTTGGCGCTTGAAGAGTGGCGCCACTGGTTGGAGGGAGCTGAACACCCTTTTGTGGTATGGACAGACTATAAAAATCTCCAGTATATTCAGCAAACCAAGCGACGTAATTCCCGGCAGGCGCGGTGGTCATTGTTCTTTAACCGCTTTGATTTTACGCTGACCTACCGCCCTGGCTCTAAAAACATTAAGCCGGATGCCTTGTCGCGGATTTACGACCGCTCTGATTGCGATTCCACCCCAGAGCCAGTTATTCTTAATGCTCAGATTGTGGCGCCCATTCAATGGGAGATTGAGGCGGTGGTTCAGGAGACTTTGAAGATTGATCCCGGTCCTGGGGGGGAGCCTCCTGGCTGTTTGTTTGTCCCGCCTAGAGTTAGGCCACAGGTCCTCCAATGGGGACACTCTTCCCGCTTGGCTGGGCACCCGGGAGCCCATCGCACTAAGCAGTTCCTGGCCCAACGTTTTTGGTGGCCGGGTATGATGAGGGATATTCGGGAGTTTGTTGCTGCCTGTGGCATCTGCTCCAGGAACAAAACTTCCCACCTCCCTCCCTCAGGTTTACTGCGGCCATTGCCCCTTCCCAGTTGCCCTTGGACGCATATTGCGTTGGATTTCGTCACTGGTCTGCCTGTATCTGACGGCAACACGGTCATCCTGGTCGTGGTTGACCGTTTTTCTAAGGCTGCTAATTTTGTCGCGCTACCTAAACTGCCTTCAGCGCGGTAGACGGCCCTTCTTGTGGTTAACCATGTGTTCCGGCTGCATTGGCTTCCGCAAGATGTTGTCTCAGACAGAGGTCCTCAGTTTACGGCCAGATTCTGGCGGGCGTTTTGCAAACAGTTGGGGGCCACTGTGAGTCTCTCCTCTGGGTTCCACCCAGAGACCAACGGGCAGACTGAGCGTACTAATCAGTCTTTGGAAAACACTCTTCGATGTTTAGCGGCGGATAATCCATCCTCATGGAGTCGATTTTTAGCATGGGCCGAGTATTCCCATAACTCACTGAGAAATTCCTCCACGGGTCTTTCCCCGTTTGAAGCTCAGGTGGGTTACCAACCCCCACTGTTTCCTGAGACTGAGAATGATTCCGAGATTCCCTCGGTCAACCATTTCATTCGTCGCTGTCGGTCGGTTTGGACCAGGGTCCGTTCTTCGCTGTTGTGCTCGGGGCTCAAACAAAAATCCGCCACTGATAGAAGGCGTCGTTTGGCCCCATCTTATCGGGTCGGTCAGAGTGTTTGGCTGTCTACCCGGGACCCCCCCTTGAAGGTAGAATCCCGAAAACTGGCGCCCCGCTATATTGGCCTGTTCAAGATAGTGAGGAAGATCAATCCGGTCACGGTCCAGTTAAAGCTCCCGAGATCTTTACGCATCCATCCATCATTCTATGTCTCCCGGATTAAGCCGGTTAGCACTAGCGTCCTGGCACCTGCCGACACACCCCCGCCGCCACTGCGAATGGTTGAGGGGGGGCCGGTTTACACCGTGCGCCGCATTCTTGCCGAGAGGCGTGTTGGTCGTGGGGTCCAGTTCCTTGTTGACTGGGAGGGATATGGCCCCCTGAGGAGCGCTGCTGGGTCCCTTCTCGGGATATTCTGGATCCCACGCTTATTTCTGAGTTCCACGCAAGGGGTTCCTTAGGGACTTCTGGAGCTGTCCCTTAGAGGGGGGGGTCCTGTCATGGTTTCTGGAGGCTGGCGAGCTTTCTTTCTTTCTCTCGTCCAGGACGATATCGTTATGCCCACAATCGAATTCTTTGGCCAGCTGGCATTAATTGTGGGCGGCGCCCGGACTCTATTTAAACCCAAGTTCCGCCTCGCCGCCTTTGCTAGAGTGTCAATGTAACTTTGCACTTTAGCTGGTAAGGTCTCTAGCTAGAGAATTGCTTGAGGAATTAGTTGCAAAGAGGAAAGTGCTAGTTAGCAAGGGAAACTTTCTCTCATTATTTCTCTCTTTCTATGAACCGTCTGGTGCCTTATCTGGATATCTCAGTAGCCGAGATTTTCCCTTTATTTCGTTTCAGTCCTGCTCGCTTTGCTTCCTTTTGTACCCGGACTAAGATCTTTGTCCGTTGGAAGTGCGAGTCTTTCTCTCTCCCTTTTTGTCGGTTTGTCTCTCTTATTTTGCTGGACTTCCTTTCGTTTCGGCTGCTGCTTTTGGCGTCTCGAAACCCCAGCCATCACAGAGAAGTGAGCATATCGTCATTCCTATTCGTGAAAGTGTAAAGACTTTTTTTTTCTTTTACTGCGGGTAAGGCCACGGCTTGCATCATGTTCAAGATGATGGTCTATGGTGCTTCCTGGACGTTTTGGGGTTTACTGACTGTAATTTCCAGCCTTGTGGTGCGAATTGCTTGCTTTGCAGACTGAACTTATTTGTGAAGGAAACAATTTCTTCCTTGTTATTGCACGAACTTTGCATCTTTAACCGAAGAGACTGGATGGACGATATTTCCTGTTTTGCTTTGTTATGTTTTGCGCGCGTGAAGACTCGGTGGTAAATGCAGAATTCTTTCTTTTTCCTCGGTGAACTGCAGGTGGGTGGAAAACCAATGCATGGTGCGCACTGCCACCTACTGAATGTAATATTGAATTGCAATTGAACTATGCGTTTTTTTCTAGAGGTTTCTATCATTTTCAGGTTTAAGTGACACACAAGTGAATATTTCGATGTGACTAATTGCCCAAATGATTGCGGGACTGAAAAAAAATTTAAGGGCATCAGAAGGATATTTCTTTCTGCTCCTGTTAGGCAATCTTATGTGTTTATGTGACATGTATAGATATTACTGTCAATGTTCTGTCTTCCACATTGTCAGGGTAGCGTTCATGTGAATTTGCAGACAGTGGTACTTCGAGGTGGGCTTTCTTATAATACTGCTCTGTTCTTTGACTCTGACTATGGATGACACACCGAAAGCTGACGCTGACAGGGGTGCACACCCAAAGACCAGGTCAGACCGGACAGTTGACCTACTTGAGGTGAGACTGAGAGCATTGCAGTCATATGTGTCTGTTTTGGAAGACTGTTTAAATGACTCCCTGACCCTACAACAAAACTTAGCCCATAGGGTTTACACTCGCTCCAGGGCCCCTACCCCATTGTATGCTGGAACAGGGGATGGTAGTTTGGCACGAGGCTTACAGGCCAGCTATCCTAACTTAATTCATCCTGGAGCAACATCCACCCATGCCCAAGCCCCGCCCCATGCCCAAGCACTGCCCCCTGCCCAAGCACCGTTCCCTGACCACTCCATGGGTGGACTCCCAAGGGCCCTAGTCTCATTACTCCATGGCTCCAGTATTTCTCCCGACACTTTTAAGGGGGATGGGCGGTGGAACCGGAAGACTGGCTGTCCTCTAGCTGTGTACAAGGGCACGTTGGAGCTAACAGATGCACAAATGCTGGCAGAGGTGCCCAGATTCATGGCGGGGGAGGCTAGGGTGTGGTTCCAGACAATGTCACATCACTGGCAGTCATGGACTCAGTTCACTGATATGTTCAAAACTGTCCTTCTGCCTGGAGACAGCCAAGAGAAAATACTACGGGCTATTCTGGATCGGTTCCAGAAACCAGACGAACCCCTGCCGACGTTTGTGGCCTCCATTGTGAGCAACTTCAGGTGGCTGCGGAGACCGATGCCCGAGGCGGAACAGATCGAGATCACCTGCAGGCATGCAACGGAGTCCTACAGACTCGCCCTACTGCGCTTCACAGCAAACTCGGTAGATGACCTTCTCCTGAGAGCACATGGGTTTCACGATGTTCTGGGGCACACTCGAAGCTCGCTCCCCAAAAACACCAGACCAGGCTGGAATAGCTGGCTGCTGCAATGCTACGGATGCTCACTTCCGGGTGCGACTAGCCGGAACTGCCCGAATTGCAACCCAGCGAGGCAGGCGGACCCAAACGCTACAGAGCCGCAACGACCACCTCCCGGAGTGGAACTCGGTTCCCAACGAGGCGGAGGCAGAGGGCGTCGCCGCGGAAGTAGTGGGCCACCAAATGTGGACGGGGCGTCCATGAACACAGTCAGGTTGCCAGTTGTGTATGACGGCTCCTCAGTGTCGCCTTGGAATGCCCCGTTCCTGGTCTCGGTGCAAATAAAGGACAACTGGCTGCAAGCTACATTAGATACCGGAGCATCATCTCAGCTGTGCACCCAAGTGTGATTCACCATTGCGGTCTAGATTCCAAAATGCATACTTTCTGGGCCGAGCAGTGCCAGGCAGTGATGGATGACGTGAAGACGAGGTTGACCTCCTCCCCGGTTCTGGTCTATCCAGACTTTGACCAGCCTTTCCTGCTGCATACAGACGCCTGTAACGTGGGCCTAGGAGCGGCCTTGATGCAAGGCGACGTGGATGGTCGAGAAAGGGCGGTGGCCTATGCCAGCAGAACACTAGGGAAAGCAGAGCACACCTACTCTACCTCAGAAAAAGAGTGCCTGGCTGTCATCTGGTGGCTGGAGTACTTTAGGCCTTATGTTGAAGGGTCCCATGTCACTGTTCTCTCCAACCACAACAGCCTACAGTGGCTCATGTCCCGGCCCGATCCGACTGGTCGCCTGGCAAGATGGTGCCTTCGGCTCCAAGAGTTTGACTTCCACATCATCTATAAACCTGGCAAAGCTTATAACATTCCAGACGCTCTGTCACGTAATCCTGTGGAAGGGGGAGATGATGTCACTGATCTGCTCCTGGGCCACGCCATCTTGAACTTGCTAAACCTGCGTCAACAACCTATGGTCGCACTGGAGGACAGAGAACAGCTCCGGCAGTTGCAGCAAGAGGACCCAGTGATTGGTCGGCTGTTGACCTCCCTGGAGGAGGACCCGGCACTGGACGAACCGGAGGGCTCCAAGTTTGGTGTGCGGGGTGGGATAGTGTACTTTCGAGACCCAAAGACAGTGTGCCGGCTGCACCCTGACAAATGCCTCCGAGTCTACTTGCCCTGCCAGCTTCGCCCCTCCTCCCTAGACTACTTCCATGACCACCCTATCGCAGGCCATCTAGGGGTGACAAAAACGCTACAACGTCTGTGAGCTCGAGTGTTCTGGCCGTCAATAGGCAGAGATGTAAAATCTCATGTGCTGTCCTGCAAAGTGTGCCAGCTTGTGAAGCCCAGTCAGCGCAAACCCTCAGGCCTTTTGGTTCCCATAGTGGCGACACACCCCTGGGAATACGCCGGGGTAGACTTTGTGGGTTCCCTGCCCCGCACGGCACAGGAAAAAGTCCATATCTTAGTCTTTGTAGACTACTTCACCAAATGGGTGGAGATTAGCTCAGTTAGGGAAGCCACGGCTGCGGCAGCAGCTAACATGTTCATGAAAGACATTGTGGCACGCTACGGTACCCCAGAGTACTTGATCTCTGACAGGGGCACTCCCTTCGTTAGCCGAGTGTTTGATGCCCTGCTGCAGCGGCTGGGGACAGAGCACCATCTCACTACCACATACCACCCGCAGACAAACATGACAGAGAGGGTGAACAGGACACTGAAAACAGCAATACGCACTTTCGTGGGAAACCTGCACAGATCATGGGACAAGTTCATCCCTCACCTGTCCTTGGCACTGCGCACAGCACCCCACGCCAGCACCGGCGACAGCCCCGCATTTTTGCTGTATGGCAGAGACTTGAAAACCCCACTCGACCCCATACTGCCACTGGAGACAGAGGAGCTCAGTAGCTCCATGGGGGAGTACAAGGCCGACTTGGTCAAAATCCTGAAGGATGCCCACAACCATGCGCAGGAATGTCTTCTGGGGAGCCATGCTAAGCAGAAAGAAAATTATGACCGGGGGCGAGAGCATGTGGCTTATCAGGTGAATGACCTGGTGAAGGTGAGAAGTCACCCCAGATCGGATGCGGATGCCGGCTTTGCAGCGAAACTCGCACCAGTGTTCAGGGGACCATACCGGGTGGTGGAATGCCTGTCAGAGGTAAACTACCACTTGATGTCCCTGCTGGATGGGAGCGATGCTGGGGTGTTTCATGTTGTTGATATGCGCCCATTCTTCACATGGGAAACAGCCACCCAAGGCCGCAACACCACCCCGGAAACTGCTTCAGCCGTGAGTTTGGATGAATCTCTGCTTGGAACGGAGAATGATGTGTCGGGAGAAGAGAGCATTCTGTGGTCCACCTTGCCATATGCCCCAGAGGGGGATGAGGGAGAACAGCTGGCCTCCCAGGAAGGTTGCACGGAAGCCTGGACGCATAGCGTGTCAAGTAATGAAATCCTAGAACAAGAGAGTGGAGCTGAAATAGCTGTTTCCGGGGACACTGGGGGGCACTGCGGTCCCCACAGTCAAAGGGGGCCATCCATTTCACTATCGGCCACTCCTGAAGGGGGTCTGAACATTACGGTCCTCCCACAACAAGGGACGAGCACTGACTCTGCACCCCCAGGGGACAGAACACACACGTATGAGCTGCGACCACGCAGAGCACCCAGAATCACCGCTAATTGGTCTGATACTCACTGGACCAACCCCTTTCACTCTGACCGCCTTGATATTCATGCTTGACTGACTGATGGCTATATAGCCTTACTGACGATAGGGAATGGTGATTCTTAAGGTACCTGTTGGCCAACTTTGTTTTCTGGCCTTTTTTTTTTTTGAAAAATGTGAAATATGTCATGTGTAACTCATGCAACTGCAACTATAAGCTGTTATGCCTCTTAGTGTTGGGGTTGCGCTCAAATCGTTGGAATAGTACCCTCCAAATTTTCTTTTGCTGTATTATGGACACTGAATTCACTGCAAATGACAAAGGGACACTTCCATGTATGGACAATCAGGTACCCAGGACTGAGGGGTCATTTGTGTGGGTAAATTGTCCTTGTACCCATGTATGGGTCTGGTTCTGTGAATGTATTCACTGTTTACGACGGGCTGCGGTCAGCCCTTTTTTAAAGGAAGGGGGATCTGTAGCGGGGAACATACGTCAGCGCGCCAGCGTGGGAGGTGGGTCTGCAGCTTGGGAAAGAATGCTAGTTACACGGGTAGTCGGTGTCTTGGCCTTACTGTGGAGGCCAAATAAAGTTTTCGCTGTGTTACCGCATCTCTTACGTCTCCATAATTTATAGGTATCCCCAACTCGGTTCTGGGTGAACCGAGCACCAGCACAACGAGGCTTGTCACAGCATGTACAGGATATCAGGCATATACAGTCCTATATATTTCTTTCATTTTTGCATATTTGTTATATCTTAATGCTTCAGCTCACCCAACTAATTTTAATATAGAATACAATGTGAGTAAATACAAAATGCAGCTTTTGAATGACCATTTCATTTACTGAAGGTAGACAGAGATTCAAAGCCTATATCACCCATGTGAAAAAATAATTTCCCCTCTAAATCTAACAACGGTCACGTCCTGAATGTTTCCCTTGATTGTTTTCCTGACATCCAGCCAACCTTGTCTGTTTCCAGTGCCATCTTCCTTAATTGATTGATTATGGTTGGTTTTCTTTCCCTTCCCTCCACCAGTGGTGGCCTGACCAATGTTTCAACCATTTCAAATGAAACAGGCCCTATGGAATCAAATTAAGGCCAAAGGTTTTGTGCGTGTGCAAAAAAGTTTTGAACTTGTAGAAATATTTTGTGTGTGTAAAAAAGTTTTGAGCTTGTTAAATAGTTTTGTGCATGTGCAAAAAAGTTATGAGCTTGAAAAATAGTTTTGTGCGTGTCTGAAAATTTCCTACCTTCCTGTGTGACAGTGAAGTTGCAGATACGCTCAAATTTCATTCCATCGCGTACGACACATTTATTTACAAGCACAAACCAGATTTACGAACCTTGAGTTACGAAACATGGCCCTACTTTTACTCCTGTGGGTAGACTTGCCAATCAGCACGTTGCCCATTGAGTAGCCAATCGAATGGTACCCACCGTCACAGTAAGTCAAATTGTCCAATCAGTAGCCAAACGGTTCTGACGCTATTTCTCCCCCATGTCTCTGGAGAAATCCATAGCTCATTGATTTCTGTTTTGATTGTACTGTAATGTGGTTGTTATCATATATTCTCGCCAGCAATAGCCATATGTGAAAACAGTGATATGTCTCGGGCAATTGATGTGTGCGCTTTTCACTAACACGGTTCGATTGACTCAAGTTACATTAATTAGCTTGTTAGCAAGCTTGCTAGCTACTCTCCTGCAAGCTGGTGAACGTTATAAACAACCACTGTATAAAAATTGATTCCAGTTTATTAAACTTGACTAGATTGCAATCGGTCACCAGAAAGTACCAGTTAAGTATTTTTACATGGTTCGTAACGGTCTTATTAACCTTGTGTTATATCGGAGTCGATCGTAATAACGGACTGTCTCTTAGTTTTCTGCACAAAAAGTGCTAGAAACAATTTGGCTGTTCAATAAACGGGTAGCTATCGCGATCAAGTGGGGGTAAGGACAAACTGGACGCTCAAAACTTCAGTTCAATAGAAATGACAACTGAGCAATGAATTTTGCAGGTCTTTTTATTGTATCAGTGTGATGCATACAGTAGGATGTGTGTTTCTAGTCTTCTCCCAGCTTACCCCTATGCTGCCTGTGATTCACCCACTTGATAGCGATAGCTACCCGTTTCTTGAACAGCCAAATTGTTCCCTGCACTTTTTGTGCAGAAAACTGAGAAATAAAATAAACTAACGCAATTTTTATACAGCGATTGTTCTTAATGTTTGCCAGCTTGCAAGAGAGCAGCTAGGTAACCAGCTAATTAACTTAACGTGAGTCAAATAAGTAAAACCATGTTTGTGAAAAGTACACACATCCATTGCCCCAGACATAGGCCTGTCAGAGCTACACTAAAAAGGGAAAGATGCATAATGTTGCTAACATCGTGCTGCTACATAAAGAGACGTGCGAAATCCGTAGCTCAATGATTTCCGTTTTTATTGTACTGTAATGTCATTCAACAGTAATATGTCTTGGGAAATGGATGTTTGTTCTTTTCACGTACACGGTTTTATTGTTTGACTCACGTTAAGTTAATTGGCTGGTTAGCTAGCAGCTCCCCTGCAAGCTGGCTAAGATTATGAAAAACTGCTGTATAAAAGTTGCTTCACTTAATTTTATTTCTCAGTTTTCTGCACGAAAAGTGCAGGGAACAATTTGGCTCTTCAAGAAACGGGTAGCTATCGCTATCAAGTGGGTGAATCGCAGGCAGCATAGGCGTAAGCTGGGAGAAGACTAGGAAGAGGTATCCTACTGTTAGCATCATGCTGCTACAATAAAAAAACCCATTTCTTGAACAGCCGAATTGTTCATTGCACGTTTTGTGCAGAAAAATGAGGAACAGTCCATTATTACGATCGACTCCGATATAACACAAGGTTAATAAGACCATTACGAACCATGTAAAAGTGCAGAAAACTGAGAAGTAAAATAAACAGAAGCAATTTTTATACAGCGGTTGTTCTTTATGTTCGCCAGCTTGAAATAGATATCCTACTGCTAGCATAGCGCTGCTACAATATAGAGACCTGCAAAATCCATTGCTTAGTTTTTGTTTTTAGTGAATTGAAGTTTTGAGCATCCAATTGGCCCTTACCGACTTGATCGCGATAGCTACCCGTTTATTGAACAGCCAAATTGTTCCTTGCACTTTTTGTGCAGAAAAATGAGGAACAGTCCATTATTACGATCGTCTCCGATACAACACAAGGTTAATAAGACCGTTACGGACCATGTAAAAGATACTTGATTGGTAGTTTCTGGTGACTGATCGCAATCTAATCAGGTTTAATGAACTGGAATCAAGTTTTGTACAGTGGTTATTCGTAATGTTCCCCAACTTGCAGGAGAGTAGCTTGCTAGCTTGCTAACAAGCTAATTAATGTAACATGAGTCAATCAAACCGTGTTGGTGAAAAGCGCATTCATCAATTGCCTGAGACATATCACTGTTTCCACATCTGGCTATTGCTGGCAAGAATATATGATTATGACATTACAGTAGAATAAAACCGGAAATCAATGAGCTATGGATTTTGCCATAGACATGGGGGAGAAATAGCGTCAGAACCGTTTGGCCACTGATTGGACAGTTTTACTTACTGTGACGGTGAGTAACATTCTGATTGCCTATTCAGTGGGTGACGTGCTGATTGGCTAGTCTACCCTACAGGAGTAAAAATAGGTTGAGGTTCGTAAATCTGGTTTGTGCTTGTAAAAAAAAGTGTTGCACGCGAAGGCAGGAAATTTGAGCGTATCCGCAACTTCACTGTAACACAGGAAGGTAGGAAATTTTCACACACACAAAACTATTTCACAAGGTCAAAACTTTTTTGCACACGCACAAAACTATTTGACAAGTTCAAAACTTTTGCGCACGCACAAAACCATTTTACAAACTCAAAGCTTTTTTACACACGCACAAAACTATTTCACAAGCTCAAAACATTTTTACACATGCACAAAACTATTTCACAAGCTCAAAATTTTTTTATACACGCACAAAACTATTTCACAAGCTCAAAACATTTTTGAACACGCACAAAATATTTCTACAAGTTCAAAACTTTTTTACACACGCACAAAACTTTTGGCCCTAATTTGATTCCATAGGGCCCCGCCCCGTAGGGGGCCCTCAACTGACTGACAAGAATTAACATCCTAAACCTTGACTGTATAAAAATATGGACGAAGCCACCGTGACATCACCTATCGGTTTATTTAGGTATTATCCTGCATTATGGTAATGTCACTGGTAGTAGACATAGTTTTATTTTTACATTAGCAAACTTAACACACGGACCTGAGTCAGCAAAACTGTATCAAGCTGACCGGGCAAAAATATGTGTATACTGTTTTGTTAGCTACAGGAATCCAGATGCTTTGAAAGTCATCAACGTTTTGTGTCACCATTAATGTGGATAGCTAAACAATCCAAGCTAAAGGGACATGGACAGTAATTCTATTGATTGATCCCCGCTACTGAATGAATTACCACTTAGTTGCTTATTAGGAAACGTAAATTGAAATGGGTTTGGAGAAATAATGTGCTTTGAAGCCTACATGTCTTTCAATTTTCTTGAGAACCATTCATCCAATCGCCTGCACATAATTGATTCAGCAGTCCCGTGTGTGAAGTTGGCTGATTGGCACATTTTTAACGAGCTTTGTTTCACTTAATTCAATGTGATTATTATATTGTACTCAGGTCTGCGGCTGCATTTAGTCACAAATTACTGCGCCATGGTTGCAGAGGCGAACATTTTAATTTTGTGCACATTCGTGTACCTTCAGCTTTGATGTGCTTTAATTATTTCAAGGCTATTGCTATTTATAAGATTGTATCTTCAGTGAACGTGTATCGTAGTTTGTTTTGACTTTTATGCATTATTTCAGCCAAATGAAACATCAGCCACGAATAAGCTCCCTTGAATAGGTTTATGTTTCACAATATGGTTAATTTTGCGGCCACTGAATGCCGTAAACAGATAAATCGGATGAAAACACGCAATAAGTCACTTGCGGTTTGATTTTCTTTGACTGTTGCATCAATGTTTCTTTGGTTTTAATTTTTATTTCTTAGTTTGGACAACAAATATTTATTTTTGCACAGAAATAAAATTAAAAACGCTGTTTTAAAATTTTATTTTTATTTTGATTTTTTTGAAAAATTTAATTTTGGCGGCCCGCAATTCAAGACATTAATTTGGTCTGGCCTAAGGTATTGATTGGATTTTTTCTATGTGGAGCTGATGATGCTGAAAGTGCTCATAATGCACTCAAGAATTTTAGCTGAACGGACTTGAATCTTCACTTTTTTCCACTCTTATGTTTTCGGGGCCACACATTAGCTTTTGAAATGGGCCCCCTGATGCTTAAGGTCGCCACTGCCCTCCACGTCATTGTGTGCGTGCTAGACGTCTTCACGGGTCCAATTTGACGGACCCGAACCCAAACGGACCCGTGAAAATTGTACCCGGAGCCGACTGGCCCCGAGCTATTACTATAAATCTGAGTTCCGAACCCAAGCAGCACCGAGATATGTCGGAACCGGCTCCGAAAAGAACCGTGACGTACCAGCCCCGAACCCTAAAAAACCCATGGACCCGAAATGCCCGAGTTGCTTTATGATTTAATACAAGTTGTCTAGCGTTAAATAAGACTTGTTTTTATTACTTTCTGTTTCTTACCTAAACATAGTCTTCTTCTACCTGGTTCCTGCTGCGGGCACTGCTAGCCCCCCTGGCCATAACGTGATGTAAACAAAAATAAATCCACGTCGTCATTTTCTTGTTTAGATGGTCATGTACTGTAATCCTTCTTCTTAGCCATTGCTGCCGCTAATCCACCGGTCAGTAGAACATATCTTCTCTTGTTTAATTAACGTTATAATTTTGGAGTTTCCATTGTGCTTTGCAGAGCATACCGCGGTAACAACACGCTAGTGCTGTTACCCTCGATACCAGGCGCGTCGTTAGACCTGAAAATTCCGGGGCTAATATCCCTCCCTTTATTGAAAATAATTAGTCCTGGCTAATTCTAGATGAGTTTGCTTTATTAACATGTTCTCCAATTCAAGAATAATTAAGTGGCAACTGAAGACACGACTTCTCTCCCCCACGCGATCTAAAAGCGACAAAATAAAGGGCTGCATTCAGTACAGAAAAAAAATATATAATTAGGTCTATGCACTGGCACTCAGTCACGTAACTTTTTTTTCCAGCGAGAGCGGCATTTCAGAACTCTTCAGGTAATTCTGGTGACAAGTACGTGGTTTCGTTCGTTTACATTTTCCAATTGGACTGCGGTCTATTTTTTACAGCAAGTTGCGTGACCGTGCTGCAAAAACAGGTGCGCGCACTTGTCGCTGAAATTACCTTCATTTGCAAAAGAGTTCTGATATGCTGCTCTCGCTGGAAAAAAAAAAATTACCGTTGCTGAGTGCCAGTGCATAGACCTATTTATAATTAAATTATTTTTCTGTACTGAATGTAGCCCATTATTTTGTTGCTGTTAGATCACATGGGGGAGAGAAACCGTGTCTTCAATTGCCACTTGATTATTCTTGAATTGGAAAACGTGTTAATAAAGGAAAACCATCTAGAATTAGACAGGACTAATTGTAGTCAATAAAGGGATGGATATTTTACCCCAAATTTAGCCGTCTAGCACCGGCCCTGCGTAGTCACACAGGCAGCTCGCAGCCTCGCATTGGACGGAAGGGGGGAAAAGGGGAGGGCGGGGGTGATTGACAGCTGTGACCGCCAATCACCGGGTCCTCTCGGGTACTACATAACCCGGCCTTTCACTATAAGAGACCCGAGACCCGAGACAAACTCTCCAAGTTCCGACCCGGCCCAGGAGTCACTTCTTGTGAATGGACCCAAAACCCGAGCCGGGTCGGGTCAGAACCTCGGGTTTTCGGGCTGTCGGGTTTTTCTGAAGACCTCTAGTGCGCGCTTTCTGTTTTTCTAATTGTTTGATGCGGTGTGTTGCTGTGTCTTCATCTGCCCTTCGATGAATTGTCACGTTCTCCCCAGTTTGCCCTTGCCAGGGCCTAGTTTTCGTCTAGTACTTTTTTGTCTTCGATGATTGAAAAAAAATTACTTTTGATCAGTTTAATAGGGATAGCATCCTTGTTTTTCAGCTGCTCCTCAGCAGCGAATTCTCCTTGTCGCTCAGCCAGAGAGTATGAGAGCGGGCATAGCCTGCATGCTAATCACTCACAAATTGCCTTCCCAGTAGATACCTCAGACCCCACCTTGACCGCGGCCTGATCGCTCCTTCTAAGTTTGATTGCTAGTCGCCCTATGCAGACTGCCTCTTGACTACACCTATTGCAGAGCCCTTTATTTTTCTGTTTAGAGCCAGTTGTATACCTCAAAAGATTTTTTTTTTCCCTGTATCTGCACCTGGTTCCTTCTCTGAAGTCTGTGACAATTACTGGTCTGACCACCCATGTCGGCAGCGACCGCAAACTTTTGCGATAACTAGGAATGAGTCTTATACATTTTAGTCAGCAGATGCTTGGCTAGCGAAGACACAACTGTTGCTGTTTTGAAAGTGGAATTTTTCCTCATAGTTCCTTGACCTAATGCTAATGCTGCTCAGCAGTCGGGGTTTCCGTTGTTATATCTTAAACTTCATGATGCACTGCACATTTTCAATGGCTGGCAGTTTTGTACTGCAGCTAAGCCAGTCTTGTACCCACACTCTTTGACTACAAACCCATGCTGTTGTTACATATTTTAAATGATTGTTGCTCGGGATTTCTTTGCTGAAATAAGCAGGGAAACCCTTGTACAAGCAACACAGGTTGCTCCAAAATGCCGATGTAAGTATCAGCATAAATGGTAATGCTAATTACGCATACCATGGGTGCTAACAAAAGCTCCATACCACGACGGGCATTTACTTTTGAACTGTGCCTAGGTAACAATCAGGATAGCCACCTTCCTTCCTTTTTGACCCTGGGAACAGAATGTGCAGTATTACCTGGATGCGTCAAACCACAGCACACTTTTCCACTTTGCATCAATCTCAGATGGGTTGCAGCCCACAAAAGTCAGTGGCATTTCTGGATTTTTTTTTCTTTTTTTTTTCGACCATGGCTTTGGTTTTGCGCTGTAAAGTCTTAATTTGCATTTATGAGTGCAGCAAAAAACTTGATTGCCTTATGTGAATGTTTGCTTTATAGCCAATCATGATAACATCATCTGTCACCTCACCTGTGGAATGTGCCCAACAGGCATTTTTTAACATTCCTTAATCTTCCCAATGTCACATGGCCTAACTTTTTTTTTTTAATGTTGCACGCATCAAAATTGGAATTAGCATATATTTACAAAGATCAATAAATCTAATTGTTCATTCATTCATTTTTCAATTAATTGTTGGTGAAAGAGAATTTTGAAAATGTTTTCTGATTTATTAGCATATTACACCCTGTCCCAAGTTTTTTGGAGATTGGGGCATGTATGTTCATGGTTGATTTATTACAACTTAAACTTCAAAACCTCTATTGTAGTTGAGCAGCCATTGTGTGTGAAATTGTTTTATTTTGTGTAAGAGTAACTTTCCTTTTTAACATTAGTTCCTAGATTTGCTGATGTGTTCTTCCTGGTGGACAGCACCGCTCAGGCTGAGACCGGAAAAGTGAAGAACCTCCTGAACCGAATAGTCAACCAGTTGAATGTTGGCAGTGAGGCACACCGGGTTGGCTTGGCACAGTTCAACTCTGATACGAAAGTGGAGTTCCTGCTGAACAAGTATCGCACCAAGGATGAGGTCCTGCTCCATTTGAAGAACCAGTTCCGATTGCGGGGTGGGAGGGACCGCCAGGTGGGACGGGCCTTAGAAAATGCTCGAGTCAGTTTCTTCAACACAGCTGCTGGTAGCCGGATAGCTGAAGGTGCCAAGCAGTTCCTGGTGGTCATCACTGCTGGAGAATCCGAGGACAGTGTCATAAGGGCAGCACGATCCCTCAAGACTGAGGGGACGACTATTATCTCCATTGGGCTGCCTAAAACCAAGAAACAAGAGCTGCAGCTCATTGCCACATCACCCTATGTGTTCCAGATGTCACCACAAACCACTGCTTCGATACCTCAGGAGGTAAAACGTATCGTTGAATCTAAGGAAGCCCGCCATGCACTGGAAACAGGGCCTTCAGGTGATTCTATTCTTTACTACTGAGTGTAACATTGAAATTTATTTTTCACTTTTACATGTCAATGAGAAAATAATCAGCCTTTGTTCACAGAATAGTTACAGCTTTTCTAAATGTCTAACTGTATAGTTCTTATTTTCAGCGAGGGGTCAGTACTCTCCAGGTCATGATATGCCTGTATGATGGAATTAAGATTTACTTATTTATTGAATTTAGAAATCATGTAAAGTTGCAATAATCACTGCTAATCTATGATGTTCTTTGCCATAAATTTACAATCTTAATTATTTTTTGAACCACTAATTCTGGAATGTATTTTTCAGATTGTAGGTCAGCAAAAATGGCTGATATTGTTTTCATTGTGGACCAGTCCGGCAGCATGCAGGCAAAGTATTTCCAGGTAGTACGCAAGTTCATCTACCGCATTGTAGATGGCCTCGATGTTGGCTTGAAGAAAGTGAGGGTGGGTATCGTCCTATACGGCGATACTGCCAGTGCTTTGGTCTACCTGAACAGCATTAGGGAGAAAGGTGATATCCTACAGTTCATTAAAGTATTGCCCTACAAAGCGGGTGGGACAAACACTGGTGCTGCTTTAAACTTCACCCGCGAAAATATGTTCACGAAAAGTACAGGGAGCCGAAGAGACCAGGGGGTGCAGCAGTTAGCCATCCTCATCACCAACAGGAAGTCTCAGGATGATGTTAGCAAGGCCGCAGTGGCACTGCGCCGCTCAGGAGTCACTGTATATGCTGTGGGGGTACAGGATGCTGACAGTAATGAACTGAAAAAGATTGCCTCCCATCCACCGAGGAACTTTGTCTTCAAGGCTGACAGCCTTGTTAAACTGGAGAAGAGTCTTCAGAAGCTTTTGTGTTTCAACATCATCCAGAGAGCCTTTGCTGCTCCTGCCAGAAGTTTCAGTCTCAAAACAGGTAACCCAGGTTCACAAGTCATTGAAATGCAAAATCAGAGTAATTTTTGTGACTGTAGAATTAGCCATAGAATCAGCAACATCACACATGGTCATATGTTCACTTTTTCTCAGCATGCCAAGTAAGCTGTTTCACAGTTCCCTTTTTATTGTACATGTGAAATTTAAATTGAATTTTATAATAAAAGCCACTTTCAAGCTATTCTAAGGGAAATTGAATAGATCTCCTGTGATCTGGAAAAACCTAGTAAGTTTATCAGTGACAATGGTCTTGCAACTGAACAAAAAACTTTTAGGTTCTGGACTTTTTCCTAATAGAAAAAAATGATAGAAACTTGTTTTTGACAGTTCAAATAACACTAATAGCTATTGTATTAAGATTTCCACCACTCTTAATTACCGCAAATGAGGGTCAAACACAGTTTCTCTCAACAGTGACAAATGTGCTAGGTTTTTCCAGATCACAGGAGAGATGATCAAATGGACACTGAAAGTCAAAAAAGTTGCTGTAAATATTGGACAGCATTGCCTTTGCGATATTTTCCTGCTGTACTCTCATGCCATCCTTCTCACTTTGTTCTCACCTCTCTTTTTTATTCTTGATGATTCAGGCTGTGTTCAGACAGGGGAAGCAGACTTTTACTTCTTGATTGACCATTCAGGGAGCATCTATCCAAATGACTTCGAAGATATGAAAAAGTTCATCCAAGAGTTTTTGGACATGTTCAGGATTGGGTCGGCCAATGTTCGAGTGGGAATGGTAAAATTTGCAGATGACCCTACTCTGGAATTCACTCTGACAGAGCACATCGGCAGACTTTCTCTGGAGATTGCTGTTGATGATGTTCGTCAAGTGGGTGGGGGTACAGAGATTGGGAAAGCACTGACCTTTATGGCCCCACTGTTCAAGGATGCTGCCACGACCCGGGGCGAGGAAGTCCCCCAGTATCTTGTCATCATTACTGATGGAAAGTCCTCTGATGTGGTTGATCAGCCAGCAAAGGAGCTGCGTGATCAGGGGGTCACCATTTATGCCATCGGTGTCAGGGGTGCTGACGAGGATGAACTGCTGCAGATTTCTGGCGCTCCTGAGAAGAAGTTCTTTGTCAATGACTTTGATGCTCTGAAACCCATCAAAGATGAAATTGTCACTGACATCTGTTCTGGAGACGGTATGCATCTTATATCTACATACTACTTTTTTGGGTGAAAGCATTAGCCATGGTAATTTGGACCTTACCTTTGTAGCGAACAGCGCCCTTTTTCAGACTCAGCATATGTTGGCACCTGTGCTGCTCTAAACTGCATGCACTGTGGAAATATTTCATTAAACAGTTTACAAAAATTCAGAGAATGGTATTCTTCCATTTATCGTTGTGTACACAAAACACGATAATTAAATTTTTACAAAGATAGGTTTGGTTTTATTTAAAAAAAAAATTGAAATACAACCACAGGGCTGAAAACAGTAGTAATTTGAACATTAATTCTAATTAAGTTAGCAATTTCAAGTTGATAATAATCATTGATTCAAACATTTGGAAACAGTTAGTATAATGCTAACGGTCATCTAGCGTCTTTTGTCAATGAGAAGTTAATGTTTTGCATTACTGTGCCTGAATCTTTTTTATAAACACTATTTTGACAGACTTTAGAATGTTATGTTGTGTGATTACTAAAAAATAGGGGTTGAATAAATGCAAAATTGATAACAAGTTTTCATAATTTTAACAAAGATTAATATATTGTATTTGCAAAATATGTAAGATCTACGGTGATCTTTGTAGATTTCAGAGAACATTCCTGGGTACTCTGAAAATGTCTTCATGTTTTTTCTTCAAAGTTTGCAAGGATATGGATGGAGATGTCCTCTTCTTGATTGATGGTTCAAGTAGCATCGGCCCTTCTGATTTCATTCAGATGAAGCAGTTCATTATGTCTATAGTGGACAAGTCTGCAGTAGGGCTGGACAAGCTCCATGTTGGTGTCTTGCAGTTCAGCGTGAAACAGAGGGAGGAGTTCCCCCTGAACAAATTCTATGACCAAGGGAGTATCAATCAGGCTATCAGCTCCATTCAGCAGTTGGATGGAGGAACTCTTACAGGAGCTGCACTGTCCTTTGCCTCAAAGTACTTTGACTCACCCAAGGGAGGGCGTTTAAATGTGAGACAGTTCTTGATAGTGATCACTGATGGTGAAGCCCAAGATGATGTGTCCAAGCCAGCTCAAGAGCTTAGAAATAAAGGAGTGTTCATTTACTCAATTGGAGTGCTGAATGCAAACAGTTCCCAACTGTTGGAGATCAGTGGCTCCCAGGACAGAGTCTTCACAGAGAGGGACTTCAATGCTCTCCAACATTTAGAAAAATCAATTCTCTTTAAACTGTGCTACCCTGAGACAGGTAAGTGATGTTATTCTTCAATTATTTTTAAATGTTTAATCCTTCAATTTTTCATGTAAAAAAAAAATTATAATACATTGCCGTGCTTTTTTAAATGCTATTTTTCACTTGTTTACTCTGATCCCATGGTTCTGCAGAAATGTCCATGCCAAATGTGATCCAGCATGTTTTAAAAATCTGAATTTAAGTTTTAATAATTGGGTCTGATATATTTATAAAACTATTACAGTGTCATAAACATTGTTGGTTGTGTTTATGCCAACTTGTTTTCTCAAAAGCTATTGCTGGGCAGTAAGCAATGCGCTTCTTTAGTGTTTGTTTCTAATGGAGGGAAAATCTTATTTTTGGGCCCACTTGTCACAATCGATGCCCCCAAATACCCTGAAACTGAAAAATTAATGCTAGTCTCTAAGATTATGGATTGAAACTTTTTAAAAATTGTTCTAAAATGCATTTAAGCTTTGTCTTTGGCGAAATGATGAAAATACCTAATTCAGTATCAATTTTCATTCATTTACACAGTTTGCAAGAAGACGGAGGTAGCAGACATGATCTTTTTAGTGGATGGTTCAAGTAGCATTGTGCCGACTGATTTCCAGAGTATAAGAAAATTCATGACATCAATGGTCAACAACACAGATGTTGGGGAAAACCGTACTAGGTTTGGAGCTATCGTGTACTCGGATGAGCCTAAAATTAGTTTCACACTGAACCAGTACTACAACAAAAAAGAAGTTCGAAAAGCCATTGCCAACGTGGAGCAACCTGGTGGGGATACATACACTGCCCGGGGCCTGACGTACTCGCTGGACTACTTCGAGCCACAGTATGGTGGTCGTGCTGCTGCGGACATTCCTCAGATCCTGATAGTTATCACAGATGGGGAGGCCTCAGATTCAAAGGATCTTCGAATGTCAGCCGGGGCAGTGAGGCAGAAGGGTATCAAGGTTTACAGTGTTGGAGTTGGTGGTGCTGACATTAGGGAACTGGAAATCATGGCAGGTGATTCGACGAAGGTTTTCTATGTTGACAGCTATGAAGCTTTGGAAGTGCTCCACAAAAATATCTCCAGTATGCTGTGTGTTGAGACAAAACCAGGTAAGTGATCTGTTTGCCCATACACTGTGCTCCATGACCATTTGGATGTGTCTGAGTATGTCATCTCCCAGAAGCTTAGTATATGAGTACAAATGTATATGTACTCATGTTTAAGTATACAAACAAAATCATGTAAGGGGAAAACCACGGTTAGATAAAGGAATAAAGGGTATGATGAGAAAGTAACTCTTTAATGAGGAAAAAAAAATACTAAATGTTTGATTGTACAAACGGGGAAATGTGTTTTCAAAGTTACGGTTGAAGTAATTTCTACTGAATTGAGACATTAAAGGAACATATACAGTCATTTTCATTTGGGATACTGCAAGTTGCACCTTTTTGCTAGTTAATTTAACTGGCACCTTTTTTGCCAGTTATTTTAGCTGTAATTTTACAATAAGTTTACAACAGAGTTCCGTGTATGTTAAGTGTAAACCGCAGTTAAATGCGCACAGGACTCCACTTACAGTTAAAATAACCTGGAAACAATGCGTTAATTTGACTGTTCAATTCAGTCAGTTTATAACAGTGTAGTATAATTATATGCCTGAAGCATTTCCAAGCCTAACTTGTGAATTGATTGGAGAAGGCAGCAAATACATGCTTTCATGAACTCCTGAATTGAGACTAGATGTTGCATTAATCCATTTGATTGATCAGTCCAAATTGTGAGAAAGGGGGAACACTAGAACATTAATTTTAAATCAAATGTTCTCACTCTACTTTGACACTGTCATTGTTTCTCCCATCTAGTGTGTGACAAGGAGAAGGCAGATCTGGTTATACTCATGGATGGATCCAACAGTATTGGGGAAGTTGAGTTTAAGATCATGAAGAAGTTTGTGTCAGACGTGGCGGGCAGTTTCAAAGTAAGCCCGGAAAATGTCAGAATAGGAATGGCCCAGTTCAGCACTGACCCCCATAAGATGTTCTATCTTAATGAGTATGAGAACATAACTGATGTCAAGAACAGTATCCTGGAGATAGAACAGATTGGAGGGGGAACCTACATCGGCAAAGCCCTGTATTTTATACAGGAGTTTTTTAAGGCTTCCACAGGCAGCCGGATTGCCCAAAAGGTCTCTCAGAACCTGGTTGTGATCACAGATGGAGAGTCCCTGGATGATGTGGAGCATGCAGCTGAGGCTTTAAGGTCCATGAACATTAATGTGTTTGTCATCGGTGTCGGCCGGATCCACGCTTTTGAGCTGCTGCAAATCGCTGGGTCCCAAGACAGGTTCTTCACTGCTGAAAACTTTGCTGGTTTGGAGAAGATCAAGGACAATGTGGTGGATACCATATGCACACCACCTCGTGACCGTCCATCAAGTGAGGGTAACATTAGAGAGCAGTCAATGTAGTTAGGTATCCTTGCAGCGGTAGTGTCTTGAGCAAAGCACATAGTTTTCATCCTGCAGTATCACAGAGTTGTATTAAATTATTTAAATGACGTTATCTTATAAGATGTTAGCTTTAGAATGAAAAAAAAACAAAAACTATTTTATTTCTGTGGAAGGTGACAGAAGCATTGTTCTGGAAACATGAAACAATTCCTTTTTCACGAAAGGATGTGACTAATGAATGACTCACAGCAAGAAGGTCGTGGGTTCAAATCCGGCCTGGGATTTGCATGTTCTAAGCAGTCAGGCAAAAAGTAGTTAACAAATGTATAGCTTTTTGCAGATTGAAGCTGGGATGTGCCCAAACTCAGCTCTTCTGTCCACTGAGGCAAGGAGCTGATGTTGTGATGTGTGCTGGTCTTTACAACCAACAATACAGCAGTTACCATCCTTTGCTCTTTGCTTGGCTCTTTCAAAAAAATTGGGCATTTTCACAAAAAAAGCCATGGGTGGAGATATTCAGATGGGGGGGCGAATAATTTTCTCTAGCCTGCATGTGACGTAGAAAGGGGAGACAAATCCGAATGGCCTACCGATTGCTAGTGGCGTACACAGAACTTAAAAAATGTGTATGCATAGAACATCCCTTTACAACAATTATTAGTCATGCCTTGTTCTAATTCATTTTCTTTTATTAACAAGTTTTCCAATTATAAGAATAATTCATTGGCAATTAAAGACAGCTTCTCTCTTGATGCGATCTACGGGCAACTCAAACATTTGATTCAGAATAATAATTTACCCATAGGTATTTGCTTTACGAAAGGTAAACTGCTCTGGAACTTCCATGCTACCTTTCTGGCACATCAGGCGATCTAACCTGCATTTTATCATTGTTTAAATTAAACCTAACACAAAGATTTGAAACTCCTGTACACAATGTTAAATAAGAGTGATTGAAATGCACCAATTGCGCGTCCAAATGTATGGTTTTCGTCTTGCCCAATGAGGAGAATTACCAACACCTGATAGTGTGGAATGCTTTTAGTGTGAATGCATCGTTAATTAAGAAAAATTATTGAGAACAGGTCAGGACTAATAATTGTTGCAAAGGGATGTTCTGTGCATACACATTTTTAAGTTCTGGCTATGCCACTGCCGAATTCCATGTGTAGTGAAAAATGCAGCCCACAAAAAATTGACTGGGTTGCCTTATTTCAGTTTGTGGGTTGGCTGGTACTCAAAATTCCAAAATGTCTGTGAGAAGTACTGAGAAAGTGAATTTTTCATAATATGCCTCCTTTAATTTCAAAGTCTATGATTTGTAAATCTACTTAATAAGGATTATGGTGAAAATAGTGACAACATTAATAACAACAAATTCAGGACACCACAATGAATTTCAATTAGTATAGTTTTATGATTCCATCAGATAATAATAAGTTTCTGACAGTTCTGGACATATTTTACTCCTTTGTCACCAAATCATATAGTTGTAGCCCCTGGACAAAGTCGGGCCGCAACTATGGATTTGTGCGTGTCGTCTCCACCGCGTTCGCGTCCGGTTCATAGACATTTCTTTGTGGACGCTGTACAGGCTGTAATTTTTGACCAGTTACTTTCACATTTGGTGACATGTTATTCTTCACTTATGACACCTGTCGATTTTGGTGGCCATGGCGACAGTATCGGACGAATAATGCACAAATTAGTGGCTAAACATAGATATTTCGTTGTGGACGCAGTACAGGCTGCAATTTTTGACCAATTACTTTTATCTTTGATATTGACATGTGTTACACTTCACTTATGTCACATATCGATTTTGGTTGCCATGGTGATAGTATTAGCCAAATAATGCGCAAATTAGTGGCAAAAAAAGATATCCTTGTGGACACAGTACAGGCTGCAATTTTTGACCCATTACTTTTATATTTGGTATGGACGTGTGTTACAATTCACTCATGACACCTATCGATTTGGGTTGCCATGGTGACATTATTGGCTGAATAAAAAAAAGGAAAGACTCAGGCTTTCCGGGGCTACACCCATGCAGTCGCGGCCGACCGGACTGTCTAGTTGAACACAGTCCACAGACCCAGAACAAAATACTTTTTCTAGCTTTTGTCATATATAAAAGAAAAAAAAACATGAGATGATAATTATAAGACAGATACAATTGATTATGGTGATGTAATCATACTATAATAATAATAATAATAATAATAATAATATACGATTTAGGCAACTGCATGATGCTGCATGACATTCTATGCAGCTGTAAAATTCAGCTTGCTAAATTAGTCTGTTTAATCCTAGGATGATTAACAATCCAAAAGTATTTGTTTGTTGTTGTAATGAATACATTTTACTGTGTGAATATTTTTTCAGCCGAATGCTCTGTGGATATTGGAATTGGATTTGACGTCTCCCAAAGGACACGAGCTGGTCTTCTCTTCAGCAGTCAGCAGAAGTTGAAGTCATATTTCCCTGAGATCATCAGCTATATATCCTCACTGGATGATCTCTGCTGCACTGAAGGCAAAAAAATTAAGCCCAACATTGGCTTTCTGGTGGCTGGCAAAGATGGGCAAATCATTAATGATTATGAGTTTGAGTCATATAAAGAGGAGGTGGTTCAGAAGGTGATGGCCCTGCAGTCCTCTGAACCAACCTTCTTGAATGTTCAGCTGCTGAAGGCCTTCTCCTCAAAGTTCAAAAAACAATCCCGGGCTGCTGTAAAGGTGAGCTGACCATTAGAGCTCTGTGCAGTGATACACGTCCTGGGGTGGAATGCATTAGACCAAATTATCATTTGAATTATATAAATGAGAATTGGCTTGGGCCTGCTGGATAGCTAACACACTTGAAGTGCAGTTCACAGCAAATGAGTGAGAACTATGGGCTCAAGGCCCATGCTAGCAATAACTAGAGTCCCTTGATAGAGAGAGACACTAACTCAAGAATAGGAGCCATTTTGTTTCTATCATGCAAAACCAAGCCATTGCGCACAATGGAAATAGTTGGATTTTCATTTTTTTGTCTTTTATCGAGAGAAAACTTTTTTGCTGGAAAAGGAATAAACCAGCTAGCAATGATTTTGAAAAACAAGAAGGGAAAATCTTCAGACATGAGAAAAGAAAAAATGAAAAGTGGAAATAAAAAAAAAAACTCATTCACTTTGAGAGGGTGCCTTATTAGGCAATGTAAACAAAACGGCGCTACGACCTGATTTTCTGGAACCTTCGTAGTCCAGTCAATCTAGGGTTTGACCCAGGGGAAATTGCAATAGTAAACATTCATGGTTTTTTTAATCCCTAAGAGCATCCAAATAACATATTAAAAATGTACCATTATATACTAAGTGGAACATGGCAAACTTGAGGGGTCGAAATGTACACATTTGAGCCATCTCCGTACCGCAATTAAATGCATATTTTATTTCTAAACATGGTATTTTCAAACTTTTGGTGTCTATTCCTGGGGTTATTGGAATGCTCTATCAGATAAAAACACCAGATGGGAGCTATATTTTTATGTATATATGCAAACTGTGTGTACCCCTACCCCAAAATTCATTTTCAGGGGATTTCATTCAAATCTTTCAAGTTGGGTTTTAAACCTACTTGTTACCATGGAATGTCTGACTAAGGAAACTCATGAACCATGTCTATAACACACTGACAGCATGAGAACAAGCCAGCTGCATGCCCTGACTGGATCCATGCCTTTTAATCAGGGCCGGATTCGGCCTGCTTTGACTGGGGGTGCAGTGAAAATTTCTGGGGGTAGCAATGGTACACAGTGGTGGTCTAGTTTCTAGTTGTCGGTATGCAGAGGCCTAACCCCCCCCCCCCAAACCCATCCCTCCACACACTCATACAGTCAAGCAAAAAAAAAAAAAAAACCAAAAAAAAAAACTATGCCATTTCTTATTTCAAATCTTTAGTATTTGTTAATACATTTACATTTACATTTAGCAGACGCTATTATCCAAAACGACTTTACAAAATGATGAAAGCATTGCAAGCTACAATGAATAAACTCAAGTAAACAAAAGAGTAGGTACACACCACCAGAGGAGGAGAGTGCTAAGTGTAAGTGCTAGTGAAGTCAAAGTGGAAGGAGAGAATTACAGAAAAAAACTTATTATTGATAGATTTTCTATGTTGCACCTGTCACTTTTAATGCAAAACCCTGTTGTGTCAGCATGGTCATATTTGTTTTTAATCTGAGGCAACACCAAATTTGCCAGGCTTTCAATAATGTTATTTTGCAAATTATGAGAAGTATACTTTGCATTTTGCCGTAAACTACTGGCGATCTCTCTAAGCCAGAGGTTCCCAAACTCGGTCCTGGGGCCTCCCTGTGTATGCTGGTTTTTGCTCAACCCTGGTTTGCTATCATAGGATTTTAGCAAGCTGTTAATTTGTCTTAATTAGATGCATTTTTGTTCTGAGCAACAATATATCCTCTCTTGACAACAGTATTTTGACAGATATGCATACAAACAGTGAGGAATAAATTCTGCATCCACATTGCAATATCTGAGTAACAACTGCATAAAAAGAGGGAAAAAATGTACCCAATTAAAGGAAAAAAATCAGTGGGTTCCTAATTGGTGAAACTGTGAGCACATGGTTGCAAAAACTAACAATTTACTAAACAAGCAAATGACAGAGTCAAACCTGTTTTATGTTATGTTTTTGTGATTGAGTGCAAGCAAATCATTTTGAAAGAATTCTTATCACCTGTCTTCAGCAACCTAATTTGGAGGTTACTGATTTTCTCAGTACCTGATTTGATCTGTTTAAAAATGTTATTACCTGAAATTGCTTGCCACACAGAAAAAAAAAAAAAAAAACGTTATATGCAAGGGTCTTTTATTCTTCATGGCACAAATGGATATTTCTACTAAAATTTGGCTTCAAACAGCAAATTATATATTTAAACACAAAATGCACCCAATTTGGACATATTAACAGCTTGTTGAAGTCCTATAATGGCCATTATGGTTGGGACAAAAGCCAGCACACACAGGGAGGCCCCAGGACCGAGTTTGGGAACCACTGCTCTAAGCTTAGCATCCTTAGTGAGTGTGTACTCAAATAGCTTCAGAAAAAGCTCAGCAGAGAAATCATCATTCATAGACAGAGGGCTCTCAGAGGTTCAAGTCATTGAGGGGTCTCAGAGGGGCAAGTCATTAACAGCAAGAAATTTTATAGTCTCTCCTATGCTTTTAATGTAGTACTGTATTCTCCTCAGTATGGTTTGGGCCTAACAGATGAGCAATAGTTCTTTCAGTTGCCGGTCTCTTTCTCATTTCTGCCCATGAGTATGAGACTTGTACTTGGCAATGGGAAGAGCAATGCTTCTCAAACTCAGTCCTGGGGGACTGCCGTGTATGCAGGTTTTCATTCCAACCACAAATGCAACCATAGAATTTTAATGAGTTGTTACTTTTTCTTCAGTACCCTTTTAGGCAATATTGTCAAAAATAGTTATGCATGATATGAACAATTAGTTTCATATTCACATGATGCTATATGGGAAACTGCAGAATAATGAGAGAGAAATTTAAACAGATGTGCCGATAACTTTCAAAATATAAGTAGGCTTTTGAATAGTATAATTATTGATGAATGGTCACTAAATTGAACCATTTATTTGATAATGATGAGTTAGAAGGCAGAGCAATTGACAATGACTAGCACCTGTTTTGTGTTTATATTGTAAAAAAAAAATCTGAACTTTAAGCTTGTGTGCAGCAAGCTATAGGCGCTCAATGATTAACTTTTGTATGACTTGGATTAGTAAATATATTAGACCTTGTGCAATTACTTGTATTGCAGTATTATATTACACAATATGGACATGGGGCTTTCATTTCCCATGGCAGGCATTGCATTTCTCTCATAATGTGAAGTTAGAGGGTAAAAAAGTCCAACTAATTAAAACAAATCAACAGCTTAAGCTGGGAACACACTACAAGATTTTCACAGTCTTTGCAGATTTTGAAAAGACTTAGAGCACACACTATACGACTGGCTTCAGCAGATTCTTGTAAAGACTAGGGATCACACATTTAAGGACTGCAGCAGATGAGGGATCACACACTACACGATTTGTCAAACCAACAGAGGCCAACTCAACGCACCAAACTCTCGCGAAAACTATGTCCCACCTCCTCTTTTTCATTGGCTGTTGGCGACGTGTTTGCAATTGGGTGTGTCACCAGCACACACTACACAACTGCGTCCAGAGTCGGCTCAGAAAATTCAAACATGTTTGAATTTCAGCGACTGAAGTCGGGCGGAGTCTGTTCACCTCACACACTTGCTGTTTTCAGTCTGTACCACATCACACACTAACAGATTCTAGCCCCAACTGCAAATCGTGGGTAAAATCTGGCCAAAAATCTTGTAGTGTGTCCCCAGCTTTAATAGAATTCTAGGTTTGCATTTGTGGTTGCAATGAAAACCAGCATACACAGTTACCGTCGTCCCCCAGGACAGAGTTTGAGAACCACTGGGCTAGAGGCATATTAACTAAATCCCCAGTCGGACTCTAATGCCGTTTTCCAATTAGTGAAACCTCGTCTAGTGAACGTGATGTCTTTGTCATTTTTAGCCGCAAACTTTCGACTGGGGAAACAGAAATTTGCATCTAGCTTTTACTGAGCACTCTAACCATGGTCGAGAGCGGCACCAACTTGAGTTGAATGCACGAGGATCTTGGCAAAATATCCGCATGAGGCACGTTTTTAACATTGGCTGCGTCAGAGCGCTGGCATTAAGACCATGTTCGCTGACTGAATCACCTGCAGTACTGTGTCTGAGCCCTGTTGTTTGAACAAGAGGCTCCTCAGAGACTGTACTCAGGGCGGGTCTAGGCCTGGGCCAATCGCGAAACCGCGCACACGCATGAGCAGGACAATCGCAACCCCGAAAAAAAAAAGGAACGGAGCCGAAACTTAGACTTGTGGCCTACCGGTCCAAGTAAAAATGCTAAATGATTGAACGATCTTTAGATTTTGGCTGAAGCACACAGTCAATGGGCTTTAAGTATACGTCAGTACGTTAGGAGGAGCTGAGGGGGCGTGGCAAAAATCTGGGGGGGCGTAGCCCAACCCTGCACCCCCCTGGATCTGGCCATGCTTTTCATTCAATGTCCTCTGAGTCGTCCAGGTGTCGTGCCCCCATATTCGCACATACGCCCCTGCAGCGCAAGCAGGCAAGTGAACAATCAAGTCCACTTGATTGTCAAGTCCACACACAACGCATGGTATTGCAGCCTGATTTGCATTAGCAGCGCACTAGTTCCAAATGAAATTGAGGAGCAGGATCCTGATCAGAATCAATTTCATTGAAGTGATCATTCATCCCCATTCATCCGGTGGAAGCGAGTTACCCATCCATTCCTGAACCTGATGATATACTTTAAGGCTGTGAAACTTGGTGGAAGAAGATATCGGTGGGAGGTTGCATGGATGGATGACCGTTTTGTCATCGGTTACCTGAGCATGAAAGCGTTTCTGCCTCAGGTCATTTAAGTTATCTGGTTCTCCTCCTTTGCAGATCAGCCCTATAGCCCTTTCTCCTGCGACAACGATTTCATCCTTTGTAGCAGACAACTTTTGAAATATGTTGGCCTGTTCCCAGAATGTGGCACTTTCTTGAACCAGATGTAGTGACACTGCTTTCCCAACTCCAAACTCCCGCAATGTTGTGTCATACCCCAAAACTGCATGCATGAAAAAAAATGTTGTCTGTAACATCTTAACCAAAAATACCCCTTGTCCTTCCAATGTTCAAAAACGACTAGTTGAAGGTGATCTCCTAGGTTCAGACATGAAGTACAGCTCTCCTCCTTGATAGGGGTGTAACAGGAGAATAAGAAGATCAGTGTCGTCTCCAACGAGGACGGTTCGGCGCGTTCCTGCGGCCATCACTGCCGTTTGAACTATCAGCACATCGCGGGTATAAATGTAGATGGGATTATTTGGATTTATGAATATTTCAATGGAATGGATGGTGCACATATCGCCTCGCTGACATTTCGAATTTCAAAACATGGGTATCCCTGCATGGCAGCATGAGCAGAGATTGAAATATAAAAGTAGATGAATTCATATTCTGCAGAAAAGAGCCAAATTATACATATTTGTATTGAATGACAGTTACATAGTCCTATCAGAAATACACCTGACACCTTCCAGTTCATTGATAACCTGGTTGACAGGGTGGTAGGCTTTGCTATCCATTAGGGCCTAAATAAATCTTGGTTCTTCTTAATCTACACACTTATGCTTATTGGAGATGTTGGATATGTTCATAAGGAGCAAATCATAAAAATGTCAATGTCCATATCATCATAGGGGCCAAGTGGCACAAACTGAGAGAGGAAAATATGGCAAAAAATTAGACTTTGGGGTAGGGGTACCCTAAATACAGGCACAGGAATTGAAATTATCCCAGACATGTTTTATTAGAAAACCCATAAATAGACATCTACTTTGTTGTAAATGTCCACCTAGATGTCCAGAAATTAACACTTTTACATCTAGTTTGTATTGCTCTAAAACCCTGAGACTGCATTTGTCCATGAAAAAAGTATGTTCCACTAAATATATAGAGGCACATTTTTTAAAACATGATGCAGGGGGTTGTTTGGGCCAGTAAAAACCACATTTCATTGCTATTGCAATTTCTCCTGGGTTCGGCCTATTTTTGCCTCAGATTGACTGGACTGTCATGTCATAACTCTATCAAGGAATTTTGCTGTTTACAACCTGGCAGTCATCCAAATGGCTTTGCAGCACCCAATGGATGATTCAGTTAAATAGATTAACTAAGAGACTTACTGTAAATCTGTGAAATGATTTGTCCATAATGAAACAATTTTGTACTCTGAACTAGAATGCTCATTTTAGTTCTGATGGGCTCTTTTTCCCGAGTCACTGTTTCTATTGAAATCTTTTGACTTCATGTTATTGCTTGCATGCCTGACACCACATATCAGCAGACAGTCTGGCATAGCTCTTGGTTCAGACAAACATCAACAAAAATTTTGAGCAAATATGTTTGCCCCTTTGAGTGAGACCATGTGACATTTTATGTGAGGATGTATCCACAAATACTGACTTCGCATGACCACACTTACATAACTTCTCTGGAATATTCTTGTCCTGTCATGATATTCTGCCACAGGTCCTGATCATATTCACAGATGGATTTGATGACATTGTTGAGCAGCTAGAGGCAGAGTCAGATGACCTCAGAAGAGAAGGTATGACAGGCACAGAAGACTGCATGCTGTGCTGGGACATTTCAAAATTTTGCGCGTTTCTCAAGATTCCCTTTTGCTTTCTACTATGTTCCTGTGATAGGAATCCGAGCGTTGCTGTTAGTGGGTCTGGAGGGAGTCCGGAACCCCAAAGATCTCCAGATGGTTGAATTTGGGAGAGGTTTTGGATACAAGGAGCCCCTTTCCATTGGTATGCAGGATGTGGCCAGTGTCATGTTAAAGCAAATTGTGAGTATTAATCATGTTTAAATATTGCTGTCAGCTTTCGTAGTTGGCTCTGGAAAGATTGTTCTTTGATCATGTACCTGCACTTTTAGCTGCGACTGACTGCTTTATTGGTAGGTTGGACCTCAAAAATTTTTCCACCCAGTGATGGCCACAGTTTTTGGCCTGAGCAGTGGAAATTGAGCAAGGACATTAAGTGTGCGTGTGATGGTACGTGTTTATGTTTATGCCAGTTGGATAAATGGCAACATGGC
Organism: Gymnothorax javanicus; assembly: GCA_029692085.1. NCBI lineage: Eukaryota > Metazoa > Chordata > Actinopteri > Anguilliformes > Muraenidae > Gymnothorax > Gymnothorax javanicus. The sequence goes on along the minus strand of CM056193.1, from coordinate 165,123,925 downwards.
AATGGGACTGGCTGACAAGAAAAAAGCAAATAACTTCCAAATGGAGTATCACAGACTTGCACAAGAATTTGTGGAGTGGTTAGTCATGGGCCAGAGGACAGCCTGTTAATTGTTTATGCCAATTCGAGCGATCGCTAATACAAAAAAAAAAAAAAAATACCTGGAGGTGGCTTTTTTGCTGAAATTTCTCACACTTCTGGGACTGCCACACTTCCATTGCGCAGCTTGCGTAGCGGCATGACAACAACAATTCAGCTATACTTGAGGAACTCCAAACGATATAATTGCTAAAATCAAGGCAAGAAAAAGTACTAGATGCCTGAAGAATTAATATGGCTTCTACATACGGTGTTGTACGGCCAAGTATTTGAAACCATGTATGCGAAAACAACATTTCCCTGCAGCTGCGCGCGACCGGAAGCAACTTGGCCACTAAATTATCTCGTGACGCATCGGAAATGGGGCTTCATGAGAAGCCGAATGTTTTTTTGTATTGGCAATCGCTCGAATTGGACATAAGGGGGTGTGGCAGAGGGAGTGGCCAGTAAAAGAAAGGCTCATAACCAGGGCCGGCGCTAGAACGGGGAATTGGGGGGGCACAGACATGTCCCTTTATGACAAGAATTAGTCCTGGCAAGTTCTCAATCATTTTCCTTTATTGACGCGTTTTCCAATTATTGTAATTGGCATCTGAAGATCTGAAGATCTCCATATGCGATCTAACAGCGATGAAATTATGGGCTAAATTCAGTTCACTGGCGAAACCAGAACTGATAATTGGGGTGCACAAAACATCCATTTAAAACAATTAGTAGTCTTGACCAGTTCTCAGTCATTTTCATGATTAACAAAAGTTTCACTCTAAAACCCCACCAAACAATACCAACGACGGAAATTGCAGGGAAAGAAGGCTCAACATGTTCTTTGGGCTATTGTTACAAACGGGATCTTCCGGCTGGCTCAAATAGCAATAAAATGAATCAGTTTTCTCCGTTCAAAGAACAGGGCACAAAAGCACAACGATTACAATTAATCTGACTCCATAGTAAATTTAGAATACCAAATTTAGTTGTACTCTTGTTAAATATCTGACTCCAAATTAGAATTAGGATTTATAATTTAGGGAAAACATGCGTGGACCTACCTCGGACCCGTAGGTGAAGGCCTGCGTCACTCAATCCATGCCCCCGGGTTAAAGCATAATTGCCAGATCTTAGTTCGGTGATAGTTTTAGAGGATGGAAGAAATCACCATGATAGTAGCATCTTGGCATAAACATATCATGAACCCAGATTTATGTACACCTGAGGGTTCCTTAAGGTGGATCGGGCAGACACCGGCTTATAAGTCCAGGGGTGCCCTTAAAGCCAAATCCCCAGAACCGGTACTACATAAACCCTTTATATAAGTAGACCGTAATTTACAATCCAACTTAAAACCCATCACTACCTATAAACATCAGCTAGCTAGTCTGGAATGGTAAGGTATCGCCCCCTAAGTACCGGTCATAACGCGGCTAGAAAGAATAAAAGGATTAGGAATCACAGAGACCACGCAAGTTTAAAGGAATAACAATAATTTATTCACCAGGTAGGCAAGAGCTTAAATCAAACTAATCAAAGTTAAACCAATTACAAGTTACAAACAATTTAGAAAATGAGAGTGAAGTCATACCTGGCGAAAAAAGGCTACACACGGAGCAAGTGGGCGGGAAGTTCGAATTACAAAGCTTCCATAATTAAAGAGGCTACTCACGCACTAACGTGCGCGGGGAGAGACCGGATACGATCTTCCCTGACTATATAGATTGGCTACACACGGCATAGAGATGCAAGTGTGGGAAGTCGACTACGATCTTCCCCGAATTGATTGTCTGTCTTTGCTTTAAGCCAAATCACGTCTTTGATCCAGGCGGCATGGCCATAAACTACCTGGAAGGGGGATCGAATCTGGTTTTTGGGTTTCCACCATTTGGAGGATGTAGTAAAACAATTTAGCAGAGAGAAAAGAACAGGATGATTACCCGAGAGGATTCTGACCAATTTTCAGGAGTTTCCAAAAGGGAATGAACCATAATTTCAATGGGAATGAAACATACTCCACTCAACTCCTTGGATTCCCCTGAGAATAACAAGACCAAACATGATATGAATATGTACCAATATGATGCAGTTGTCATGAAAAGTCTTAAGATGAATTATTATATAGGTAAATTGGGTTATAAGTACAGAAGTGATTTCTTAGCAGGATATTGAACATATAAGCATATTGTGAAGCTCCCAGAGGTTTAGATTATTTTAAACAGATAAGGTCCAGTTATATTAAAGACTGAGGACAGCAATATGACTCCCACAGGGGCATTGTGTCTGCCAGAGCTTTGCAACTGTCCCCCCCGTACAGAGTAACACCAAGGACACAGACAGACTATTAACACCTTCCTGGGCCCACTCAGAATAGAGTAAGTCCAAACAGTTTTATTGCTATCTTGCATGGCTCCGGAGTTCCTTGAGGCTCAGTTCCCGAGCTATCACTTACAGCCTCTGGGCTACCCCACGCATCAGCGTTTGCAGAGCTCCAACCCCCTTTCCAGATCTTACAACTCCAAGAGCACTCCACACTTAACAGGTGCTGTTTGTTCTCCCCGATTAGGTAAGACGACAATCATTCATTTGCTGTATTTAAATCAATGTCATCCAAAATTGCATACCTGCGCAAATAGCTTGAGCCGCATGCTTTTTATAGCCCATTTAACTGCCGAGTGCCACTTTTCTTTATCAACCCACGCAATACCAAGAGTGAAAGGCGATATTTCATTGGAATGTGGACCAGTTCAATCAACGCAAAGCATTGGCCTATTAGTAAGTAAATTATTTTTCTGTACTGAATTTAGCCCGTGATTTCATCGCTGTTAGATCGCATATGGAGAGAAACCGTGTCTTCAGTTGCCAATTACGATAATTGGAAAACGCGTCAATAAAGGAAAATGATTGAGAAATTGCCAGGACTAATACTTGTCATAAAGGGACGTGTCTGTGCCCCCCCAATTCCCTGTTCTCGCGCTGGCCCTGCTGATAACTTATAAATGGATTCAGGTAACGTGTCCAGACTTCTTGGAAAGACACACACGCACGCACACACACACGATAGACTGTTGAGCTTATGTCCTCTGTTTTGTTCTATTTGTTGATCCCTTTTGGAAAATAAACATCTATGAGCTATTCTTTGAGATCTACGTTCCTTTCCGAGAACCTGTCAGCAATTTTTTAGTTGAATCAGGATGTTATGGGTTCAGAACATTACCCCCTTCTGCTTTTATTGTGGTTAAAACCACCCCCAGAACATGATACTCCATCTGTGAATAATTTTGATTTACTAATTAGTGCCTTTGTTTGAAATGTGGTGTACTCTACTTCATATTGAAGTAGAATTTTATTAATAACTGCCAAGTAATGGTATCTTGTTCTGCTGACACTGTTATTTCTGAAACAGTTTCATTGTATCATGATTTTATAAACAAAGTTTTGCAATTTTTTTTTGTACAATTTTTGGACCAAGACAAAGGTATAAAACAGATAGGAATTGGTCAAGTCTGTATATAGAAATGTTTTTGAAAAATAACAGTTTGGCGCTGTATTTTGGAATAATTTGGGCTCGTTCACTATTAAATTACTGGTTCTCTATCTTTATCTCTCTCTCTTTCTCTCTCTCTGTCTCATTAGGATACTGTTGTAGGACGGGAGTGCTGTGGGGTGTTGTGCAAGTGCTTCGGTCAGGAGGGAGTCCGTGGCCCCCGGGGGCCTCCAGGAAGAAAGGTGTGGCTCAAATCAGTGATATTGCTATGCATAAATACAGTTGCTTGGAGTTTAATCAGGAGAAAGCTGTTGATTTCAGCAAATGCATCATTGAACATATGCTGAGCGATATTGTAATGTCAATATTGTAATGTTTTTGTTCTGTTCCCGATCAGGGCCAACCAGGTTCAAAGGGTCACCCTGGATTCCCAGGCGAAGAAGGAGGAATGGTGAGTTACTCATGCTATTCAGTTGTGGAATAAAATGTTTACTTTGAAGACTAAAGCTATATCTATCTACACAGGCATTTAGGAATATTTCATTGCTTGACCAGCTGGCACCTTTGAAAAGGTCAAGTGAATTCTGCTGAACCTTAATGGCATGTTGAAGAGTTCAACTAGACATGCACAATGAATGAATTCAAATCTGATGCCAATACTTTTCAAATTATTTCAAATAACCTGTAGAAGCACTGTGGCCTGTGAAAACGATGTGCAAACCATTTTCTATTTTCAAAATAAGTTACAAGTAAGCTGAGGCTAGGCCTGTAGCAGAAGCTCTGAGGAAGAATTGGAAACCCTGGACTATGTGGAATAGTATAAAAAATAATATGTTTTCGATCTTAGGTTTCTGAATGATGCGAAGTTATGCCTGAGAAATCTGTGACATCACTGCAGTTGGGCATACAGATGAATGTTCCAAACGCAAACAAAAACAATTGCTTTCTTACCTGCTGAACACAGCTCTAGTCTAGCCTCTAGTCTGGGCTCATTTCCAAACTGCTGTGACTCTCCTAGCTGATGCCCCTTGCCACTGCCAAAACAAAGCATTGAATGATGTTGCTCCCCTGATCAGAATCCTTGAACATGACCAGATATATCATGCTCCTCACCTCCCTCTCCTTGTTTTGTACAAAATGTTTGTGATGGTCTGTTAGGCAGCTTAAGGCAAAGCTACGTTATGCAGTTAAATATATATGTAGTATTAGCAGAGCAAAACAATTTTTTTTTGTTGATATGGCTCTGTATTCCAGCCAGTGGCGACAGCAGTAATTGTTTTGGGTGGGCCTAAATAAATATGGGTGGGCTGATTTTCCCAGACAAATATTGGCTTACAGTAGTTATTATGATGAAAAATATTTTATGTTTTTCTTAGGTGCAAAATGAAAACTTCAGACTATTTTCGATCACTTTCCTTAATTAACAAGTTTTCCAGTCATTAGAATAATCCATGGGCAGTTAAACACACATCTTACAGTTTAATGCTGTTACATCTATGAAATGGTCAATTCTGAAAAAATGTTTTATTCACTGAGTACACTTTCCAAAACAGATAAACTACTCTGTAAAATTCTGCATTTGCTTTTAATGCACCCTGCAATTTAGGCAGTCAAACCTGCATTTCATGATTGCTTTAACTGCAGCAAAGAAAATGATTTGCAATTTGTATCCATAATTTTGAATAACTTTTATTGAAATGCATACAATTTCACAGCCAAATGAGGCGTGATATTTCTTGTTGCACTTTCATGAAGAGAATGGCCACAACTTATGGTGCTGAGTGTTCTTGGAGTTCACGTGATGTTAATCGTGAAAATTGGTTGAAAACAGGTCAAGGCAATTACTTTAATCGGATGCTTTGTGCATTCTCCCATCAGAGTCAGAACCAATTACATTTCACATGCTTTCCCCCAATTATTTTGAACATTCCAACTATCCCAAACACAAACTAAACTAGGACACACAAAAATACATTGTGTGTTCATTTTGTGTCTAATTAATTAGCTCAATCAATTAACAAATCAATCATTTTTAAATAAAGAAAATTCTTGGCTGGGTGGGCCAGAGCACCATGTGGACGGACCAGTGGAGTCTTGGCCCAATACTTGCTGCGTCCCTCATTCTAGCAAGTTAATACAATCCATACTAGTAGTAGTAGACTTTTATTGTCCCCTTAGGGAAATTTTTGTAAGTGAGTATAACATTTCAAGGCGCGACATTTGTACCCACACCAACAAACACATACATCTTTGTCCTAGCAGGACCAAGGGCTGACAAGACAAACCTCACAGCAGTGGCAGCCCCTCGCCAACGCATCTATGTGCATAGTGACCAGTAATGCACAAGACCATAAAATTACAATAAATACATGGTTAAAAAAAGAAGCATTTATACATAAGGCTAATAAGTTATCTCTGTGCAGACCAGCTGAAACAAGAGATTAAAATATGACATTGCCTTTCAAGTGTTTGTTGACTAAGCTAATTGCTTGTGGGATGAATGATTGATGAAACATAACAGTAAATTCCAGATTGAAATGCATACTGTCAGCTTTAGTTTGATAGTATTTAACATTCAAAATGTGCATCATTTTGCATTGCAACAGAACAATATGCCCAAACACTGCTAAAGGAAGCAATAAGTTTCCCGGGACCAAAAATTGGAATGTTTTTGGCTGGGAAGTCACCTAGCTTGATTTCAATCTAACATATAGTGCTGTGAAAAAGTATTTGTCCCCATACCAATTCTTTTATTTTTGTATATTTTCCACAGCTAAATGTTTCAGATCATCAAACTAATGTTAATATTGCACAATATGATCCTATTAAACACAAAATGCAGTTCAGTCAGGTAAACTCATGTATTTATGATTGAACAAATTTATTAACATGTAGGTGTAATGACATTTGAATTTGGCGCAAGGTTCTGCTCTGGAGGTGCTCTCTACCATGCATAGCAAGAACATACTAAACAACAACAAAATTTGGTTGGGAGCAGAACTTAAGAATCCCCCCGTCAGACAGAGCAGAACCTAACAGGTGGAGGCTGGGGTGGAGGTGGCAAGCAAAAAACATTTCTCACCTTGCACATGAGGCATCAGATTGAGCAGCAAAGGTGTGCATGCTGATTGTGCTTAAATAGACCAACGTAATAGATTCTTTGCTGTTGCCTCTCTGTGATTGGAGTACTCTTGTTGATGCAGACAACTGCATAGGTAATGTAGAATGACCTGAGTTTCCTGCCTGAACTAGTTCCACTTATTTTTTAAAGGACAATTTCATTTCAAAAAAGCTGTTCAGCATTACCTGCCGAATGTGAAAAAATAATTGCCTCCTTAGCTCATAATTCAACCAAATAAACAAATCTAATTTGTTTAATTTGTTTAAAAATTCGGTTCAATTTCACCAGACACATCCAGGCACAGTTACTCCTGGCCCTGTTGAATCTAAGCCTCCCTTAAATACATAGTACCTGCTTAGCAGTGTGAAGTAAACAAAAAGCAGCTCATGTGCCGTGTTCTAAAGAGATTCATGAACAGATGAGAAACAAAGTTGTTGACATCTTTCAATCTGGAAAAGATTACAAAGTCATTTCTAAGACTGTGGGACTCACAGAGAACCATTATCTACAAATGGAGAAAACTTGGAGCAGTGGCGGACCTTCCCAAGAGTGACCAGCCTACAGAAGACTTCCAAGAGGGCATAGATAACTCATCCAGGATGTCACAAAAGAACCCAGACGAACATCTAAAGAACCGCAGACCTCATTTGAATCAGTTAAGGTCAATGTTCACAGTTCCACAATAAGAAAGAGACTGGGCAAAAGTGGCATCCATGGGAGAGCTGCAATGCAAAAACCACTGCTGAGTAAAAAGAACACAAAGGCTCGTCTCACATTTGCCAGAAAACCTTTTGATGACCCCTGAGACTTTTGGGATAATATTCCGTGAAATAATAAATCAAAAGTGGAACTTTTTGGATGACTTGGGTCTCGTTACATCTGGCGTAAAGTAACGCACCATTCAACAATAAAAACATTATACCAATAGTCAAACACGGTGGTGGTAGTAGGATGGTCTGGAGTGGCATTGCTGCTTCAGGACCTGGGTTACTTGCCATGATTGATGAAAAAATGAATTCTGCCCTCTACTGGAAAATCCTTAAGGAAAATTCCCAGCCATCAATTTGTGACATTAAGCTCTGGCGAATTTGGGTTATGCGGCAGGACAGTGATACAAAGCACACAAGCAATTCCACCTTCAAGTAGCTTAATAGACACAAAGCAAAGGTGTTGGAGTGGTTTTCTCAAAGCTGTCCCTTGAATCGGATTGAGTTGGTGTGGCATGTCTATAATCAGGCAATGCATGCTCAAAAACTTCTTAATGTCGCTGAATTACCATAATTCTGCAAAGAGGAGTGGGCCAAAATTCCTCCATAATGATGGAAAAAACTAATTGCCATTGATTGGAAATGTGTTACTACAGTTGCTGCTGCCAAGCGAAGCACAACCAGTTAATAAGTTTAGGGGAGAAATTATTTTTTCATGAATAATATATGGTTTGAATGACTGTACTTTCAATAAATGAAATGATCTATTAAAGCTGCATTTTGGATTTACACTCATTGGCCTTGTCTCATATTGAAATTAGTTGCATGATCTGAAACATCTTAATTTCATTTAAAAAAAAAAAACAGAAGAAATCTGGAAGTGTCAAATGCTTTTTCATAGCATTATGTTTCACTGGCTGAAGGCAAGAAGGTAAAATGAGTCACAAGGATGGCTGCATCTGGCAATGTTTTTGTTGGTCAAAAATTTCAGGTAGTTACTGAAGATCTGTGAAACAAATTGGAATATGACAGCTTTATTTTATTTCATGTTAATTGATCAAATTACTTTGGCTCTTCTGAAATAGGAGGACTGCACATAAAAAAATGTGGCATTCCCTGCTTGTATCATATAAATATTTTCAGTCGAAACTTTGACTTCCTACTGTATTTCCTGTTTTATTTTTGTGCTATTGTAAAGAGCCGGAAGGGTAAACATTATGTCACTTTCCAATGACTTTTGCATTTTACCATTACTTTCAAAGGTCATCTGACCCGAGACACCAGCCAAACTTCTCTGTTCTGCTACCTCTTCAAGCCTTCCACTGTGATTAGTTTTGCGATTTAGTTGAAAATGATTTAAAAAATTGTTTGAGCGAGCTAAAAATAGCAGACATGTAGCAAACTCCAGCCGATTCATGTTGTCCATTATCTGCGGTTATTGTCCCTTGGGAGAACAAGTAGGGGATACTGGGGGTCGATGATTGTCACGCTACGTTCGTCGCTGGCGCGTCCATAGAGATTTCCTTGTGTGCACTCGACAGGCCACAAATTTAAACAGATTAATTTCATATTAGCCTTAGGTCTTGTGTGTGGTAAGGTCACGAAACCCATCAAATTTGGGAGTGACTGCTTTAGGGGGTCCGGGGATACACGTAGGCCGTCTGTCTAGTTTTATTGTGAAAATATCTCAATACAGTCTTGAAGTGTTGCTATTTTCCCCAATCAGGAGTTTGCCATTATTTATTTCAAAGTTTCTGAGGCAATTTTTTGCTCAAACATTGATATTCATGCATAATAATGATGTCTTCCTAAGGTTATGCTCGGCAACTGTATTATGAGTTTTGCAAGCACTTACAAATATGTCTACTTTGGTGTATTCTTTTCAAGCTCATCTTCAATTTCTAATATTTATTGTTTTTACTATAGCATGATTTCAGTTTGGTGACTTTCCTATGAATGAGGTCCACAGATTTAGGAATGGTGGAACTTCCTTGGGGTGAATTTCAATTCTTCTTCTATTTGCAGGGAGAGAGAGGTCCACCAGGACTGAATGGAACACAAGGGTTACAGGGCTGTCTTGGAAAAAGAGGTATCAAGGTAAGACTATTCATCAACAATTCAGTAAATGATCAATAAATTACTCCATAAGAGGTACACCACCTGTGTAAGGTCAGCAAGAACACATTGTCATCAATATGCCCCCACCATGGAATCCCGTTTGCAAACCCTATGAAGGTCATGACTGGTTGAATACACACACAAAATGTCATTCTTCTAGATCAAGTGGTTGCTGAGAAAACTTCTTTCACTCATTCAAGTGGACGGACAAGCTCCATTGCAATACCCCCGCTCCACTTCATGTCATGGTGGAGGATTCATTAAACAGGCTGACCATCTTGTGTGCCTAGGTCTGAACTTTTCATTAAATTGAACGTTTATATGACTTGCATATTATATTTTTTACAGGGATCAAGAGGATACCGGGGCAACAGAGTAAGTGTGTGATTTTAACTATGCAATTTACTCCACACTTGGAATGTCCTCATTAGAATTTTTTTTTTTTTTAAGCTTTTCAATTGTGAAGTAACAATGACTTTTCCAAGCTGTACTTAAAGCCATTATCCTTTGCTGAATGTGAAAAGTTAGTGTATATTGCAACATAGATCATTTCAGAAACTCGATGTTCTGTATCAGGTAAGATAGGGTGATGAGTTTACATTTTGATTACCGAGGTGGCCGGTAGTTTTCTTAGGTTTAATGAATTTGTGGACAAAATAGTTATGAGCTTAAATGTACTTGCATCATACACTGGCAGACATCATTCATTACCAGATGTTAAATGATAGTTACCAAGGGAAATATTTTTGATACATCTTGTTTCTACAATTCATGATTATCTGGATTATTAGCAAACATATTTAAAGATTTGATTCACTCCCAGTACCACTGCTGCAGGTCAACTACACTCTTTTCTTGAGGGCATAAGCTTATTTAAAATGGGGATTTTATACCTGTCACAACAGATGTGGCCAAGTCCACCAAAACTGAAAATTAAGGATAGAAACATAAAATAATGCTTTGCTTTGTTTGAGATGAAATATGTAGTGGCATACTGTACATAATTAGTTTGTGACTTAAGGGAAAATTCATAGGGGAATGATGCCTCAGCAGCAGCATTTGTTCTTTAGGTGTAATTGGCAAAACAAGGAACCAAGAGCTATTATTGGGTCCAAATAGTGAAAAAAAATTTAATAACCAACCATAAATTTCAGTAATTGGTGACTGGATGCGCTGATGAAGTTTATGACGGAGAGCTTTCTCTCTGACAGGGAGAAGATGGAGACCATGGACTGGATGGGGTCCATGGGGAGCAGGTAAGTTCTGTCTGCTAACTCAGAATATCTTTTTTGTGGTGAAGATACAACAGCGCAAGTGTTACTGCCCAAGCCTGAGACATGGCCAAGGGGTGAGGTGTGGTTTATTGAGTAAATGTGTGCAATGCATTTTCTCAATACGTAAAAAAAGAACAGCATTCAATACAGTGCATAGCCTTACCAAAACAACCCCAAGATTTATTAGGTCACCTGAGACGAAGTCTCAAAGTGACCTATTCTAATCGCCTTTTGTCCGTTGTCGTGCGTCGTGCGTCGTCCGTCGCGCGTCCGTAAACAATTTACATTCTCCACTTCTTCTCAGAAACCGCTGATCCGATTTCTATAAAATTTCGCAGGAACCTTCCTTGGTCAAATATGCATTAAAATTGTGAATTATATGGTGCCCACACCCAGGGGCTCTGAGGGGCGGGGCTAAAACTGGTCAATACATTTTCAACTTCTTCTCAGAAACCGCTGATCCGATTTCTATAAAATTTCGCAGGAACCTTCCTTGGTCAAATATGCATTAAAATTGTGAATTATATGGTGCCCACCCCCAGGGGCTCTGAGGGGCGGGGCTAAAAGTGGTCAAATTGGCTGAAATTTTCAAAATCTTCTTCTCCAGACACAGATATGCTGGAAAACAATACTCTTCATAGATGGAAGGGTCTTCAGTGCTTTATCAAAATTGTTAATTTCATGGCCCCCAGGCTCCATGTTTGCCCCTGGGGAGGGGGTGAAGTTTACTATACTTTATATAGGAAAATGATACTTTTGGGTATATTTGGTTCATTGACATCAATAACATCAGTTTTTATACAACTCAGGTGACCATTAAGGCCCATGGGCCTCTTGTGTATATATATATATATATATATACATATTTTTATTTTGCTGAAAAATAATCTGAAGTGTCTTATAGCCTTACATCATGATCACATAGATTTTTAGCTTACCGGCCCTATGGGCCGATAAGCTATTGTCTTGGTGTGGTGTCTGTCGTCCGGCATCCATCGTCCGGCATCCATCGTCCGGAACATTTTTTATCTTTTTTTTGGCCCGATGAATTTTTGTGTAAATTTGCAATAACATACTACTAGACCATATCTCGAGATTCTTTTCTCGGATTTTTGATTGAATCATTTTTGTCCGTTTTATGGGCCCTTGAAGTTTTGGCTCCAATGTTAAAGATAGGACTGAGAAATTTTAAAAAATCATTTCTCAAAAACTGCATGATACATTTTTTTCTAAATCAGGCAATCAACTTACCTTGGTACCGTCAATGTACAGTGCAAGCGCCATTTTGATTGAATGGACGGAAGTGGGTCTATTGGGGGCGTTGTACTTTATGAATATGCAAGATGGCCTGTGGAGGCCAAATGTCTGCAGATAGAGATTAAGTTTGTATTACTGACATATAGGAAGTAAAATATGACCTATATTTTGGCTGTGTTAAAGTTGACCTCAGATGACCTTGAAAGGTCAAACCTGAGGTCAAGCAAAATGTTACAATTTTTAAAGGTTTCTAGGCTTGAAAATATTGAAGATTGGGAACATATGTGCATTGAACACATACAGGAAGTCATGTATGAACTTTAATTTGGTGGCCTTGAACTTGACCTTCGGCGACCTTCGAAGGTCAAACTTCACATAGTAAAATTTCAATGACTTCCATCACCAAAACTATTGCAGATAGAGCCTAGGTTTGTGTTGTGGCCATATAGGAAGTCATGTATGAAGTTTCATTGGGTGACCTTGAACTTGACCGTCAGTGACCTTCAACACCCAAACTATACAGTGAAATTTCAATGACTTATATCAGCAAAATCGTAACAGATTGAGTGTAGGTTTGTACTGGAGACATATAGGAAGTCATGTATGAACTTTCATTTGGTGACCTTCATATTGACCTTCGAAGGTCTAACTTGACCTAGAGAAAATTCAATGACTTCTGTCACTGAAAAGGTCACAGATGGAGCCTAGGTTTGCGTTACTGACATAAGAAGTCACATATGAACTTTCATTTGGTGACATTCAGCTTGACTGTTGATGACATTTGAAGGTAAAACTTGACATAATACAAGTACAATGACTTGTATCATTAAAACGGTCACAGATGGAGCCTAGGTTTGTGTTACTGACATCTAGGAAGTGAGATATGAACTTTCATTTGGTGACATTCAACTTGACTGTCAGTGACCTTCGAGGGTCAAACTCGACAGTGAAATTACAATGACTTGTATCACAAAAATGGTCACAGATTGAGTCAAGGTTTGTATAGAGACATTTAGAAAGTTATATATGAAGTCCATTTGCTGACCACAACTTGACATTCTGTGAGCTTTAAAGTTCACAGTTGACATATTGAATACAGACTTGTATAATGAAAACTGCTTCAGAGCTTAGGATTGTATTCCAGAAGGTCTAATAAATGTATGTGAACTTTTATTTAGTGACCTTGACATTGATTTTCATTGATTCAAATGTCAAACTTCACATGACATTTTCATAACTTTTATCATTGCTGTAAGACTGCTTGCCGGTAAGCTACAGGACCCTTGGTTCTATTTTTAGTGTTGATGCCACATTAAGTTCTCAAGATATTGCTAAAAATAATTTTGGGTTATTATGCAATTATGTCAAAATGTTTCTGCAATATGTCTTCAAAATGAAATAACTTCCAGAACATAATATTTCCTAAAGGCAGTCAAGTTTGTTAAATCGGCTTGACACAGGCAGACAAACAAACAAACCAACAAACATACAGACACAGGCAATTGCAAAAGCCCCATCCAACTCCTTTAGTGTCACTAACGAGGGGTAGGCTGGGGAGAAACCAAAACTGCAGAATAGTTTTCTTCGCAGTTGTAAGATTTGCCGGTCAAACTTTGTATTTCCAAATGCAATAACTCAAACAGTTTTGATGGGAATCAGGTCACCCTTCCTCTGTTTCTGGTGCATAGGGAAGGGTTGTTATTGATATTGGTCAACATTTGACCAATATTTGCTGAGAACATTCCTGGAGCCCAGAGTAGCTCTCCTGTTGATTTTTCTGGACCCTTTACCCTGTTGCGAATCCACTAGGCCAAACTTTGACTATGGAGAGAATGCTGGCGTTTCGGGAATATACCCTGCTTTTGTCCACTGGCAGCAGTTACTAGCTGAGTATTTTGCAAATTGAGGTACCATTGACTAAATTTAGCTTACAAGCTACCAGAAAAATGGCACACTGCCAGGGCAAGACATCACATTTCCAAGCCATATTATGTGGACTTTGCTTTAGTTAGAAGGACCAAACTGCTTATTATGGTCCTTTTTAGGTTGCTGGCCGTAGGCCAGCAACCTATTGTCGTCACTTTGCGTCTGGCGGTGTCGTCCGTTTAAAGCCGTATCTCAAAAATGGTCTGATTAATTTCTTTTAAATTTAAGGATGGGATCAAATGGGTCATCAAGTTAATGCCCGAGAAAAATTTTTTTTGATTGAATTGTTCGTTTAGACTTGGCAGCCATTTTTATGTCGAAAATGGCCATTTTTGGCACTTAGGTGCAATTTTCTCAAAAACTGTCTGATGAATTTTTTTTTTTATCACAGCAATGGAATCGGTATCATGACCTGCTTCAACGGTGTAAACGGCGTTTTGATTGTATCGCTCCTTCATTGCGCCACCTAGGCAACGTGTCTGGGCTTCAGCATTTTTCAGGATGTTTTGCCACAAAATGTGCCGTAATTTGCTTATTATTGCATTTATAGTATAGGTATGAATTGAGCATTTACAGCATATCATGCTTGCCGAGCGTTGTCGGTTGGTCGAATTGGACCTTGTGCTGAAAGGTCAAGGTCAAATGGCAAAAATGTGCTATTACTCTCTTAATATAGCATTTAGAGCTTAGGTATGTATGAGGCACCTATAGAGAATCAGGTATGCCGAACATTGTGAGTCAGTCACATTTGACCTTGGGCGTCAAGGTCAAATGGCAAAATGTGTTATAGCTCTCTTAATATAGCATTTAGAGCAAAGGTATGTATAAGGCACCTATGGGAAATCAGGTATGCTGAACATCATGAGTCAGTTACATTTGACCTTGGGCCTCAAGGTCAAGGTCAAATGGCAAAAATGTGTTATAACTCTCTTAATATAGCATTTAGAGCTTAGGTATGTATGAGGCACCTATAGGTAATCATGTTTGCCAAACATTTTTGGTTGTTCAAATTTGACCTTGTGCCTCAAGGTGAAGGTCAAATGGCAAAAATGTGTTATAACAGCTTACTGTGGCATTTAGAGCTTAGGTATGTGTGAGGCACCTATAGGGAATCATGTAAGCCAAACATTCTCGGCAAGTTAAATAAGACATTGGACGTCAAGATCAAATGGCAAAAATGTGCTATAACTTGGCAATTAGAGCTCAGGTATGTTTGGGGCACCTATAGGAAACCATGTATGCTGAACTTTCTTAGGCAGTCAGTCAAATTTGATGTTGGGCGTCAAGGTCAAGGTTATATGACAAAAATGGCCCATATTTGTTTAATATTGTTTTTAGAGCTTAGGAATGTATTGGGTACTAATAGCAAATCATGTATGCTGGTTGTTTTCGCCATATTGGATTTGACCTTGGGCAACAAGGTCCAGGTAATGACAAAAACGGCTTAAAAGTCCTTCAATATTGGCTTTAGATCTTCGGTATGTATTGGATACTAATGACAAATCACGTATGCTGATCAAACACACCATATTGGATTTGACTTTGGTCTTCAAGGTCAAGGTCATGTGACAAAATCAATCTATTTATTTCCTCGTTTAATAATGTCTTTAGACATTAGTATGTATTATGCACTAACCCATATATAATTAAAATTTTAACGGGCATTGTAACCGCATGGTCGACCTTTTTTCGCAATCAAGTGCGGTAATAAAAACTGGTCAAAATCCATTTTTGGATGTTTATTCCTATTAGCATCATGGAATATAAAGAATAATACTAATTAGACCCACTCGGTAGCAGTGTTGTGTAAAAAAAATCATTGTCTGAAAGCAGAGGAAGAACCAGAAGTGAATTGAGAAGATGGCACACTTCAGAAATTGACAGCAGACGACAGTGAAAGTCCAGGTTAGAAAAAAAATCTAATCTGATTTCATGATGTTGACTTCTTAAAGATTATATTTTTGCTAAATGGCAGAAAAGTGACATAAAATGTTGCTGTCTGTCACTCATAAAAAAGTGTGGCCGCTCAGTCGAGTTGCCCAATAATGGTAACTAAAACCCCTTTCTCACTGAGCTGCGTTGGCCCACGGAAGTGTGCGGATGAAACAGTTCTCTTCTTTCGCAGAGAAGAATTGATTCGAAGAACCGTGAATTGATTCGCAGTGGTACGGGACCATTTGCCATCACCGCCAAAATTGGCGAAAAAATTAAACAGGTTTAATTTTTTCGCAGATGTCTGAGCTGGAGCTTTTTAACGCCAGTATCGTGTAGACAACATGTTGCTTTCGCAAGAATTCGTGTTGGCTTCCTGTTGAATCCGCGGAAGGATGCTAGTTACTTTTCTCCTGTTGGGGCTGTAACTGCCGGCAACCTTCAGGGCCCTTGGCACTCTAGTTCATGATTTACATAAATTATTAATTACCTCTGACAGACCAGGAGCTCAGGACCCAAATGCAGACAGCAGGTCAGTTTCACAAAGTTTATTGAGCAGATAATCAAAGTAATACATTCTGGGTTTTTTCCACACAGGCAGACTCCAGCACAAGTTGAGATTTCCAAATCGGAGACAGAGGACATGCAGTGGGTAGAAAGCCAGTCAGTAATCATACTCAACCAGGGAGGTGACAGAATCATAAGCCAAAACACAATCTGAATCAAACCAGGAAATCTCAACGCACTAAGGGCTAGGCAATCTCAAAAACCGAAGAATCTTGAGAGGAATAAATGCTCATAAGTGACAGGAAGATACCAAGCAACAAACTTGCAAAGAAACAAAGGAAAAACTAGGGCTATATATAGGGGAGAAACTAAATGGGAGTGGATGGAAATCAGACGTGTAGGCAACATGGAAGAAAAACTGGGGGTGTGGTTACAAACAAGGTACTGAACAGAACCAATTGACCAACAGAACGAAGAGGGTGAGTTAGGAGGTGGAAATGGAAACAAAGGCACGTGAGAACTGAACCATGGAAAGAAAATGGGCTCAAGAAAATAAACATAATGAATGAAATGACAATTATCAACATGAAAATACACAGTGAAGTAATACTAAACAGGAAAATTAATATGAAAAGATCTCAGATGCTGACAACTACACTTATTCTGCCATTATGGAGTTGGAATATTGTGGCAAATAGCAATTTTTATAGGATTATAGTCAATTAAATTAAAACTTTATTCATTAAACTTTGAATTACTTTGTTGATTATTGGAATATTTTTTATAATTGAATTCACCTTGTCATTCATTGATGAGCTTCTGAGAAAATGCTTGATGATTTTATTGTTTATTTTATTTATTGATTGACTAATTGCTTAATTTGTCTGTTTATTGGCTGGTTGAGTCATTTTTTCTTTGCTTAATTGACAGGGTTTGACGGGATCGCCAGGTCGCGCAGGAGAGAGGGGAAATCCAGGCAGCGCAGTTAAGGACTTATTTTATACCAGCTTCTAAAGTACTGCTCACACTGCATTTTTCCACTGTATTATTTGCCAAGCACTTTTTATTAGACCTTGTAAGTACTCGAACACTAACATACCACATCTCTTCGTGCAAGACTCAGATCACCAAACCTTTACATGTATTCTGTAACCATGTATTACACACTGTACATTCTCATCTCACAGGGATGACACAAAGTAAGGTTGTTTTAAATATCACATTAAGAGGTGCAGTGGCCTGGAATAATGTCCAATAGCAGGACAAAGCTGTGGTTCCTAACTTTGAAGGTGTATCTGCTGCAGGGTCGCAGGGGCATTCAAGGAGAACCTGGGATCAGAGGTGAACCTGGCCTGAGAGGAGACCCTGTGAGTATAACCTGTACACATCCTCTCTACACACACTTACCAGGATATACCAATGAACAGTCAAGGTACAGATTGTATTTTAAGTTTAATCACTTGCAAGTTAAAAACTTGACCTTTGCTCAAGTAGGTTTCTGAAACCAGCCGTGGCACAATGTGAACAGTCATCCCTCATCTTATGTTGCCCTATCTCAGTAAAGCATGTTCTCTCAAAGCAAAGAATACAAAAGCAGTGTGGTTTGTCAGTTATCTTTTTTAATGGGAAAAAGAACTGATATTGATTCATCTTTTATGACACTATTTCATCGCTAATTTACAGCTCTCTAGGGATATTATTAGCCCAATACGTTTATATGTAGCATATCTGGTATGATTTTTGTGACATAAATGATTCAGAACATTGTAGTGTGATGAATAATGAAGAAATCATGGATATTTTTCATTTTCTTTTGTGGAGTCTCTCATGTCAGGCAAATATTTTACAGGTTTACTGTTGGTTTGCTAAAAGTTTTCAAGTGGCCTAATTGTGTCTTTTGTTACGTGAATTGACTGGTTTCAGGCTGTGAATGCAGACCTAGTTCCTTTAAGAATGCATTGCATCTGAAATGGTGGTTTTCCTTGGGATTTTGATATGGTGCCACTATGAGATGCAAAACTATTAATTTTATATTGTAGTGTCTCCCTATCCTTTACTGAAACTCTGTGGTATTGTGCATGTTCTAGGGGGAGCCTGGAGAAGACAACACAATCCCTGGGCCCCAGGGGGGAAGTGGAAACCCGGGCATTCAGGTATAACCCTAGTTTGCACGTGTGATTAGCATGTGTGGACTTTTCCACCTTGGAGACTGTACACTGTTGATCAGACACCACTTGAAAGCAGGATTAACTCTTAACTCTTTGGTTTAGGCTGGGAACAGCCAATTCAACTAAATGAAGCCTAAATCGAGCAATAAATGGTCACTAATGCATCAGTCTTTCCGTAGGTCGACCTTGCTGTATTAATTCTCTAGTAGTTCTAATAAGAAAAAGACTGATGGGAAAGCATGTTTACACATTCATTCATCTTTGCTTTTATATAGCTATACAATGCTTGCATTTACAGTGATAAAGGGGAAGCTTGCCAAACTATTTTGCACCAAAACACACACCATACATCAGCTGTGGTGGAGAGGGAAAGATGGGTAGCTGCTTAAACTAAGGGAATGATTAGGTGGCAGGTTTAAAGAGCTAGGTTGGGAATTTAGCCAGGACATCAGCGTGCCTGTACTTTTTATGATTAGCGTCACTGGATCTTTAATGGCCACAGTGGGTCAGAACTTTTGTTTAATGTCTCCTATAAAAGATGGCGTCTCCTGCAGCATGATGTCAATATCACTGCACCAGGGCATTGGGGTTTATTTTATTTCACCTGAGGGAGGTCTGACCCCCACAGGTCTACTAACAACATGTCCAGCAGCAACATAGTCCAGCTTAGCCTCAGCCCTGTGGCCAGAGCAGGATGGATGGTGGTATGGATGCTGGCTGATCTGAACATTGAAGTTTACCTCCAGACAGGTTATAAAGTATGCAAAAATACTGTGCAGTTATTAATTTTTTGATTCACTTTGTTTTCCCACGTAAAAAGTGGGAGCATAAGCTCAGTCGCCATTGTCACATTTTTAGAATAAGAAAATGGTGGAAGCTTTCTATGGAATACTATGGAAAGTTCCTCCTGAATAAGTGCATGCATCTTCACCAATCCAATTGTTATTATTGATTCACCCAAACAATTTGATCATTATTGTTTCATTCAAAGCTTATGTGCAGTATTGTTGCGAGGGATTCTTGTTTTTTTTTAGTGTTTTTTTTTCTCAGTGGCTTAAAACGCTTTATTGCTTTAACATTATAAAAAAAAACATTCAAGACGGAGTTTCAAATACTTTCCAATGGATAAGATGAATAGATAGCACAGTTGATACCTATTCACAGTCAAAAATAGAATAGACTATCATTGCTGACCAGTATTAGGTTGACATACATGCCTCAAATAATATTGCTTGTTGTAAAACCAAGAAAAGGATACAGGATTGGTTGTGGGTTCGAATCTGGCCAGGGGCCTTTCTGTGTGGAGTTTGCATGTTTGCATGTTGTTCGCGTGGGTTTCCTCCGGGTACTCCGGTTTCCCCCACAAAAACAGGCATCATAGGAATGCTCCTACCAGTACCCCTGACCAAGGAACTGACTTTAGAACTGAACTTGGCTGCCCACTGCCCCTAACGATAGGATGGGTCAAATGCAGAGGACAAATTACCTCACAGGGTTCAATAAAGTGTTGCTCCGCAATGGCAGACAGCCTGGGTGCAGACATCCTACCTCTCCTCTCCTTAATAAGTAAACGCTTACTTATTCCTTGTAGGGGTTCCAAAATGCTCACAGAGCATCAGTCTTAGAAGTTAATTTAGAAATTTACAGTATACAGTCACCGACTGGCCATCAGACAAGCAGTTGCAAATTTTTTAAAAAAAGTGAGACTGAAAAAACTCTGCACCACACGAACATTCGTTACTCACATATTTTACAAGGGGAAAACACCCCTCACGTAATTTGTGGGGGTCAAATATTAATTCCATTTGTTTCTGTGATTTAATTTTTGGCAAAGGTTGTTTATCTGTATGCTTACGTTCTTCAGTATGAAAGGATAGAAAAAGAGTGATCTAAGACCATCATGAGAGGTCAAGATGCAAAACAAGTGTTAACACAAAAAAAGTTGCCTCTCACAAAATAATGCTGTCTTTCCCGGTTTTCCTCTCAAAGGGAGATGCAGGAGCGGATGGCCCTCCTGGAGAAAATGGCGCTCCAGGAAATACAGTATGGATTTATTTTTCATTCCCCTGCCGAAACCATTCCGCTTTTGTTTAAGTTTCCTGTGTTGTGTTGCTTATACTTACTTTTGATGGTGCGTGTTGTTCTTGAAGGGAGCTGAGGGAAGAAGAGGCTCACCAGGAGATAAGGTTAAGTACAATTATAGTTGTGCATATGTGGCATGAATATGCACGCACGTGTGTATGAGCACCTGCTCGTGTGAGTGTGTGGGCGCATGTGTTTATGTGTGTGTGTGTGGTGGCATGTGTGAGGTTTCCCTGGAGAAATGTCATTCGATGAGGAAATGTTCGCATTCTGGCAGTGGTGGCATGAAGCACTGAGCAGAGGTATTTTCCTGATTCTTGCAGGGGGAAAAGGGAGCGCCTGGAGAGCCAGGGCTTCTAGGGAGTCCTGGACCAACAGGCCCACAGGTGACTCATACCACCTCACATTCATTCATCATTTCAGCCAAGCAAACACATGAAGCTAATGCAGTTTTCACACTTCGATGGTCAAAAAGTTGTTTTTTTTTTCATGCGTTTATCTGGAATAAGTGATGACCACAGTAGAGCAAGCTTCAGGACAAGGCAGGTGACATAATGATTATTTAGCTGGATGCTCATTTTGAAATGGCGATTGGCATGATTTAAACTTGAATGAAAGAAAAAGGAGAGTACTGTTGTGTCATGAGTGTTGTTAAAAAAGACGAGGGGTATGACTAAAGTGCATTTGTTTATATTATTTCCAAAAATACGCTACATTCAACATACCTTTCTGCTAAGGGGTGAGTGTGAAAGCTGGGAAATTCTGGTGGAAGTTTTGATCAGGGATGTAGTTGGAGCTGGTAGCTAGCTGTAAAGCACTGCTGCAAGAATACAGTGTTAGTCTGAAGGCTTATACACAGTGCATAACTTTCGAAGTCGTCAAATGACTGTACTGTTTGCACCACACAAGTTTTTTTCTTGTCATTGCGTATCATGAAGTAGTTGTGGTTAGCTAACTAGTTTGTAAATGATTGATCTAAAAAAGGGATCCAATTTCCACCAACTGTCCAAGTCTGCATTCAAATTAGTTTGTACGTATACTCTTGAAAACACGTGGCAGAAGTGACACAGGAAGTGACATAAGCCATGCATGGCATGGGTATTCTTTCAACAAAAAATGGATGTAAATAGAGTGATCCAAGTCATGAGTGCACTTATTTGTAAATGGTTTTTTTTTTTTAAATTATTATTCATGTAGAACATAGAGACAGTGACAAGGACAATGTGGCGCTGCACTCAAGTTGTACAACTAATTTATCAGCGCCACATACACAAAGCAAAATAAAGTTAATAATAATACATAAACATCAATATAACATAATACTAACAATGAAATAATACAATAGAATAACAAAATAGTGCGCCGAAAACCCGCCCACCCAAGACATGGAACAATGCTAGGCTAAATAGATATAGCACAAGGGATCTACTTCTATATCTGCTAGACGAAAGGATATCCCTGTCAAACAGACCTAGAAACGCTAGGATAAAGTTATTAAGAATGTGATACGTTCTATATCTGCTTGACGGAAATATATCAGTTAAGCAGATTCAGTCATGCAGAGCTAGAAGCGTTTAGTGTCTTCAATGTAAGTTTGAGTAAGTTGCATTATTTTGAAATTGTATTCAGAGGGTAACCACGAGGAGCCTCTGAGTACAAGATTCAGTTTAGCATTGTCTGACAGATTAAATGTTTGTAAATGTTTATTTCAGGTGTTATGACACCTCTCTTTTCCCTGCACCCTTGCATTGGCAGTGAGTCATGGCTGCTGTCATTGCTGGTCACAGCATATTTAACATGAAAAGATTTTAACTCCCTGACTGGTCTGTGTTTTTAACCTGCTGGCTCTCCCTTGGGGGTCTGAAATGCGTCTGCAAGTCTCTAATCGTGTCTAAGAGCAAGCAGTTTACTCATTGTTAACATTGCTTCCTGGAGCCCATTCTGAATTTACTCTGATCTAGGGCTTTTGTCTTCTAAAACTGCCGGTAAAAGTCATGTTGTGCTAATTCGGCTTAAGATTAATGCTCGCTATTTGTCATATAAATGTTTTGCAAAGTTGAAAACCGATAGATAGTTAGAATGCTAGACTGACTTTAATTATCTTGTATTTACCTTTGGGTTTGTGTAATTTTGGCATCTATCATCCACACCCCTTCACAGGTGAATAGAATCGATTATAAATAGCTTTAGAGGGGAGTAAAAGACAATAAATAGCTGTTATGGCTGAGTAGCATGAGGCAGCAGCACTTTCCTCCTTAGTTATGTGTTCATCAGGGCATGTTTTTCATCATTTTGCAATATCAGTGTATTATCATGCTGAATTTACGAGACAAGAGCTTTATCTCTCTCACTGCCTTTCTCTCTCCCACATCCACTCCATATGCAGTATTTCGTGTAAAATATGTTGAAAAGACCGTGCAAGGCACACACATCTTGACGTAATTCTAGGAGCAGAACAGACAGGAATACTCTGAAGTAAGTTAAAGAGTCCGCACCTGAGAGAGAGGGAGAGCGTTTCGAATGAAAATTCAATTTATTACTCCGCGTGGGTATAAAATATGTTTACCTATCCTTGGAACAAAGGCAAAGGTTTACAAATTTATGAAGAAATAGAAACAATCCTAACATTTGTTCCTTTTAAACCTTTTAGCCTGACTCAGTACTGTGAAAGCCTGGCAAAACACAAAGCCCTACACAATGGCCATCTTCAGCTGCTGAAGTACTGTATTAGTATGTGTCTGTTTCTGAATTCAGAAACTGAGCTTCGAATCCTTTGTTCCTCTACATACACTTTAAACACTGGCTATAGAAATGGCACTGTGAAACATATTTAGGATGTATTTAGACCATTAGTCCGAGAGCATTACATAAAAATTGAGACAAACTTTTGAAGGGTGTCTCTTATTAATTAAAATAATCTCTCTTTCATCAGGGTGTACAAGGGCCCAGAGGTCTACCTGGACCAGTCGGAGCGCTTGGTCTTCCTGGGCCACAGGTGAGCCTTCGTCCAGATATGATACTTCTTCAGGTCTGAACTTCTGTATCACTGGATCCCCTCTCTACGAGATGACTCACTCACTGTTACAGTAAATTCTGTTACCACACCAACCTGAAACACTAAATAAACAGCCACTAAAAACATTTTGTGGTAATGATGTGTTTTTGGACTGTCTTTTTCTAAGGGCAAACCTGGTCCAGCAGGTGACAAAGGATCGACTGGAGGTCGTGGATTCAAAGGACAAAAGGTAATAGAGTTGGATTTAGCATTGAATGATTGTTCTCATCAGCTCTATTAATACAACAAGAGCTTGCAAAGTGTTTGGATAATATGAGATCAAGGGGGTGTAAATCAATTGTTACCTATATCCTGGTTTCAGATCTGTTCGCCATATTTTCCTTCCCCTGCAGGGCCAGCAAGGAGATGTTGGAGCGAAAGGAGCACCTGGTCCCTTGGGACCAAGAGGAATGCCGGTTAGATTCTGAGCCTTTTTTCATGCGCTTTTGCTGATTACCCCTATTTATCTGGAAAATTCCAAGCCTTATGGTGTCTGCTGCAGCATGAGTCCAGAAATACAATGGTTTACCATCAATCTTGAATTGTATGATTCTGACACCTCACGCCAAGCCACTTCCTTTGAGGATGTCCTTATTTTCCGTACAGAAGTTCATATGCAGGTTTGCTTTGATCACAGCAGCTGGAAACAATCCACCGTCAGCTCCATACAGGAGTAAATACATATTTTCTTCATCTGGCACTGTACTCCGTGATTTTTGCTTCTTGTTTTTGTTTTGTTTTGTTTTTTTTTTTTTTTTTTTTGCAGATATTTTCCAGGTGTTGAAATGACATTTCCAACTTTGTTTTTTAAACCTAAGACAATTTCCTTAGCTGCACAACGACTTACCAGACATTCCTCGACGCAGCTTAAGTCCTTCTGCTGGCAATGGCCTATAACAGATCCCAAATGCAATCAATTGACTAGAATCAAGACTACATACTGAAAGCTCTCATAAAACTGCACAACGGAAGTCATTTGCCCCAAACATTATGGTGCCCTGAAATGGAGGACTGTGTTTGATAAAAATTGCTTTAATCTTCATATGGTGAAACCAAACTGTTTAAAAATATCCTTTGTTAATCCTTCATGATCTGCACCTTAACCTGAGGAAGACGGAATTAATATGTATGTTTTTTTTTTTTTTTTTTAAAGAGCAGCATACTCAATGTGAAAATAAGAGTGATCAAAAAACATGTTGGTTTTCAAACAGGGTCTGGACGGCACTGATGGTTATGGTTCGCCTGGGCCCAAAGGACTAAAGGTACAGTTTCACACTGCGGGGCTCTGAAAGGGTGGGTTTCTGGAAAGCCACTTTAATGCAAAGAATATCTTTAAATGGCACGTACAAAGGCTCTTATGAATAACTCCATTTTCTGAAGACCGCTGTACCTCAAGTACCGTTAGTTGACTATTACGCTATGAACACTCTTGATCACTTGGTCCCAGGCAAGCACATGTTGAAACTCAATGCAGTGGACATCATGCATATGCTGTACAGTGTGCTGCAACAATTATTGGAGGGTATGAATGAAGTATAATCAAATCCTACAATAATACATAAAATCATTTATAATAAAAACATTTGTTAGCTTAATCATTTATTCTTAGCCTGGAATCCATACATATAGAGTGCTGGTCGCTCCCAACGGTCACTGACTGATATCAGTCTGGCCTCAGTCGTATAGCCAGCGTTTAGCCCTTACGTCACTAATGAAGTGAATATATGAATATTCATGTTTTCTGCTCTTGGTTGATTGGGTGACCTTTTGGCGAGAACCACCAATCGAATATGAGTTAGCTGGCCAGCAATGGCATTCGTGAATTTTATCTGACATGAGCTTAAGAATTAGATAGTGGCTTGCTTGTGTTTACTCATGGAGTGGTCATTAGGTTTTGAACAGGATAATGTTTGGCCATATCTGCATTTTGTTTATTTCAGTGGGATTCCCCGGTTTAATAAAGGCTAAATTAAATAATACTCAAATTACATAACGAATTTCACTGTAATTGGCTTTAGCTATAGCTCAAGGGCATGATTGCATCAGCTAGATTAAAGTGATACTCCACCCAAAAACTAAAATTGTATATCAATTACTCACCATTAGATGTCTTGAACGGACGAAGTTGTTCTTCACCTGGCGCAACTTTATAGCCACTGGAGAGTTTTGAAAAATAATCCAAATTCCTTTTTTGCTGGAAGCAAATGGGGTCACCCAGTAGCAATGGGAAAACTCCACAAAACGTCCATTGACAAACTTTCAAACCATCGTCCAACACATCGTCCAGTATAATCCAAGTCTGCTTTGTCCATTCGTATCCTCAGAACTCTTGAAACGCGGTTATTTTTCACTAAAAATAATAAAATACCACAGTTATGCTTCAAGTAAGCTCACGCATTCAATGAAAGTCCCGCCTCCCGGCTCGTTCATTGCCCAGAGACTCTGCTGCCTCTCAGATGAACACTCGTATAAACACGAGCCGGGAGGTGGGACTTCCGTTAAATGCAGAACTGTGGTATTTTATTTATTTTTAAGTCTGTCTAAAGGGGTGGGGCACCCTTGCGACTGTGAGCCAATCACAGATCTGGCATGGATTTTGTGCGAATATTTGAAAGTCAAACACTGGTCTACCGACTGAGGCCAGACATATAAGCAAGTGACCGTTGGGAGCGACCAAAGCTTGATATGGATGGATTCCAGGCTATTTATTCTTTCTTACTTTGTCTGTATTAAGAGAAACTGCTCTTAAAATATGTGCACCATAAAAGCTGTATTTGAATGACACATTGAATTAAATGTGTTAATGACACACTGATAACAAGTTACTTTAAGTAATAGTAATAGTAGTCATTACTATTTGACTACTTTTCTGGGAATCTTCAGGAGAGGAAGGTTTTTTGGAAACGCCATGTACGGAGAGAATATTTTGCATAATAAGTTGCTCGCTAAAGGCTCTTTTTTAATCATAAGATCCAACTTTTTCCAGAAATCCACCCCAGACATTTAGATAGGATAAATTTGTGTTGTGTTTTGATTTTTTAATTAAAAAAATGTTCCTAAGATGTAATAGAGCTTCAGTTAAGACTTGAATATCCTGTATTGAAATCTTATCCCAGCATGGTTTTCACTATGTTTTTTTTTTTTTTTTTTACAACCTTGTTCTCTATTGTTGTTATTGGAGCCAACGAAGAAGGTTGCCTGGTGCAGAAAGTCCCATTTTGTTTTACATTGTGTGCGCCAGCCAGGAACTTGCGCATCATTTATCAGGGAAAGAGATGGCTCTAAGATGCACTGAGGGAAGAAGGCAAGCTGGTGGAGGGAGTGTGATGTTCTGCAAAATGTTTAGCAGGGAAACCTTGGGCTCTGGAATTCAAGTGGACATCAGTTTGATAGAGCTGTCTCTCCGAGATGGGGGTACCTGCACAATATTAGGCAAGATGATTTGAGGTTGTGGCTTACTGGTGTATATCAATGGCTATGGGCACTTTTTCTCTTGAAATCGTAGGATCTTTGCAGCTCTATATTGGACACTGTTAGAGTGATTTTGGAGGGTGTAATATTGCAATTTATTTTGGAAGTCATTCCTGAATTGTAATTGCAATTATTTTGATTTCAAGGGAGAGCCAGGCTTCCCGGGGTACCCTGGACTTCAAGTAAGTGGCTATAAAGCAAAATGTACATGCAATCAGACTGTATATCATGCTTTCCATCACTGCTATCTGATTATATATTCAATGCACAGCAGCAGTGAAAGCACCTTTGGTGCTGCAACTTCTTTTAAATGACTGTGTGTGGGATTTTCTTAATCTACAGGGAGAGGATGGATTGAAAGGGGACAGTGGAGGTCCAGGGCCCAAAGGAAATCGCGGGAGAAGGGTAAAAATCCATGTATAATCTCAGAAAAGAGAATTAAATTTCATACGGACCAGTATCTATAGCGGTGTACTGTTGCCAGGAAAAAGTCAAAAAGTTCATAGTGTGTTTATTTCAAGCCTACATTTGATCCTTATGGATTTTATTCCATAAGTTGTAATGATCTTGACAAGAAACCAAATGTAGATTCAGGGGACTATCCACAAGGGAGTATTTATTAACAGAATTATGGTAGTTGAGGAGAAAAGGCCGTAGCCCAAAGCAGAAGAGGGGCAGTCCGGGGCTTTGTTTCTCAACAGCATGTTAATTCTACAATGATCGTAGAATCTGTCTTATGAAGCTTTTTGCACTTCTGCAGTGTTTCTTAATAGCATCCTGACAAAAGACATTCTCAGAAATTATCTTAGATCTACAAGTGGGTCCTACTCACTTCTGAAGAGTGGCCAGTAGCACCTGCAGGGGTCATTGCGAACTATTGGTGTTTGTTCTTCTGTTCTCGTGTGTTATTTTAATATTACCTTATTAACATTTAAAGCATTCCCAGAAATGACAACTCCAACTGGAGGTTATTAATCCTCCCCTCATGTATGTGAAAATTTATCAGTGATAGCCTTGCAAAAGATGGTTCTGAAAGGTGAGGGAACGTGTTGTCTTGCTGCTGGATCGAGAGTGATTTTTTTCCCCCTCCCTTTTAGCAACTAGGTTAGAAAATAGCCAAATAAATAGGTCAAATAAAAGTGACAGAGGTTTTTTAGTTGGGTTTTCGTTCTCTCAAGAGCAAACTGAAATAAATATATCCGTTCGTTAGCTAGATAACTAAGTCGTAATATATACATAGCTAATACATAAAAAATAAAGGTATTTTCAAGGGCTTGGCGACTCTTATCGGATCATTGTAGCTAATTTAGCTAACTAACATTTGCTAGCTACTCAACTTCAAATAACTTCATCGAATTGCTTTGCAACAACTTGGATTGGTTTCTTCTTCTTCTTTTGGATTTTTGGCCATGTAGACGCTCTAGGTGTAGTACTGCCCTCCTCTGATTAAAAATGCACTACATCTTCTTCCTCTGCAAAAAAGGCACCAATTACCTAGCTTACCTGCATTCCTGAACCCTCTTCTCCCAAACTTTACGTCCTAGTCACCTGATCCCCTCCAAACACTCTCTGCAAAATTCCCTGAATCTCTTACCCTTTCACATCTATTACTCCCAAAAACTCTCTCATTATATTGTACGTGATTCAAAATGATTTAGATTGAGCTGAGAAGTGGGCAGAAATGTGGCAAAAGAAATTCAGCGTGACTAACTGTAAATTTTTACATGTCAGAAATAAAAACATTGGACAAGATTACTTTATGGTAGGTTTAAAACTGGAATGTGCTCAATTTGAAAAAGATCTGGGAGAGACTATTGACCAAATTCTAACAGATTGTAGCCACTGTGCTGTAGCAGTTAAAAAGGCCGCAGAATGCTGGGATTTACAGCCAAAAGTTTTAAGAATATGCCTAGGGAAGTTATACTTCTCTTGAGCAATTCATTTGGCAGACAACACTCAGTATTATGTGCAGATCTGGAGACCATGCTTAAAGAAAGACATACAGTAGAGGCTTTAGATATGATTCAAAGAAGAGCCACAGAGTAAATTCCTGGTATAAAAGATAAAAGCTGTGAGGAGAGCCTGAAGAATCTTATGTCTTCAGTCTTAGCAAAAAGGAGACTTTGGGGCAATCTGATTGAGGTCATTAAATATGTTAAAGGCATTAACAAAGTTAACTACAGTTGCAATCAAAATTATTCAACCCCCATTGCAAATTGGGTTTACTGGCAAATTTACACACTTTCAACAGTTTGCAATAAACAGATTAAACAGGAACATTTTAAATAACTCGACACAACTAATATTACAAGTGGTTTCCCCAAATTCAACACAAAATGCCACTTTCAATGACTACTGCTGTTTCAAAATTATTCAACCCCCTGAATAGAATCTGTCATAAGAGCATGTTTGCAAATCAGGTGTTGTCTCAATCACACCTAATGCAACTAATCAAGAGCTTCATAAGGTGCATCATATTTGCTTGAGACAGAAAACATCAAATACTTGCAATGGTTAGGTGTTTGTTGACAGTGACATTTGATTGCATATCAGAAATATGGCTGTCAAGAGAATTGTCCAAAAAGGTAATAGAAGAGATCATTGCCTGGAACAAGGAAAATGATTAAAAACAAAGATAGCAGAGGCACTGAATGTTTGTAGAGATACAGTTGGATGCATAGTTAACAAGTTCAGATTTAAAGGAACTGAGGCTGCACTACCAGGACCTGGCAGAAAGAGGAAGCTATCAATGGCTGCCACCAAATTTCTGAGGTGGCAGGTGGTCAAAAACCCTCAGTGACTGCAATAGACCTGCAGAAAAACTTGGAGGCAGGAGGCACTGAATTTTCATTTTGCACAGTAAGGTGCATACTAAACGTTGAAGGTCTCCATGCCCAAACTCCAAGACATACAACGCAACTGGCCCAAAAGTACAAGCTCCAATATCCTCAAAACCATATAAATGAGCCACTGAAGTTTTAGGATACTGCTCTCTGGAACAATAAAACAAAACTGGAAATTTTCGAGCTTATGGATTAGCGGTACGTCTGCCGGAAGAAGGAAGAAGCATGCACTAAAAAGAGCATCATGGCTACAGAGAAGCATTGTTGGGACTTGTTGAGGCTCTGCAGCTGCATTGCTTCCTCTGACACTAGAAGCCTGCAACGTGTTGAGGGCAAGATGAATTCAATCGAGTATCAGGATATCCAAGGAGAAACTGTCATGCCCTTTGTGAGGAAGCTGAAGCTTGGGGATCATTGGACCTTCCAACAGGACAATGATCCTTAGCATACCTCAACATCCACCAAGGCTTGGTTTCAGAAGTAGCCCTGGAACATTCTAGAGTGACCATCATAGTCACCTGACTTGAACCCCATAGAAAATCTCTGCTGGGATTTGAAAAAGGAAGTTGCAGCACGCAAACCCAAGAATATTAGTGAGCTGGAGGCCTTTGTCCATGGGGACTGGGCTAAGATTCCTTGGGAATGCTGCCAGAAGCTGTTGTCTGCCTATGCATCACATCTCCAGCAGGTCATAGCAGAAAAAGGGTGCTCTACTAAGTATTAAAGATGCTTGTCACGGAGGGGTTGAATAATTTTGAGCCTGCAGCAGTCATTAAAAGTGGAATTTTGTGTTGAATTTGGAGAAGCCCCTTGTAATATTTGTTGTGTTGAGCTATTTAAATTGTTCTTGTTTGATTTGTTCATTGCAAACAGCTGCAAGTTTGTAAATTTTGCCAGTAAACCTAATATGCAATGGGGGTTGAATAATTTTGATTGCAACTGTATGTAGGATTACTTATGCCAGGTTTTGTTAGCAGAACTCTGGGTCACAAATGAAAGTTAGCCAAGTAAAAATTTAGCACTGACATTGGGAAGTATTTTTTTTTCACACAGAGAGTGATCACACTGTGGAATAGCTTGCTTGGCCATATAGTAGCGGCAGATGCTCGAAGTTTTCAATTTCAGGCTTAATATAATGGTGAATACCATCTAGTCCTTGACTATCTGAAGTGTCAGGTTCTCTTTAGTGATGGGAAAATCGTGAGCCTAGTTGGGCTGCATGGCCTGTTCTCATATACGTGTACATATTTAAACAAATTAATATGTTACACCAGAAGAACTACACTAGATTTGAATCTGGTTCTTATACTGTGCTTTTGGGCAGCAACTGCCTCGAATAACAGACAAATCAATCAACACACAATAACTTTACTTACCGCTTCTATTGTGTAGTACCGGTATGTTTAGTTTATGCTTAGTGTTTTATGTATTTTCACTATATTACATGACTTGCCTTCAGTTAAATCAATGACTATAGCCTAAATCGGTTCATCAAACTTCTCAGCACCATTCACATACACAGCACTGCAGCGAAGTTAAGATGTACTTAACAGCCGTGCGTGCACTTCCGCTTTAAATGCTGCTTTGAGAAATGCATTTAAAGAACTAAGAACTTTCCTAACATCGCACGTAGTGAACTGCTTTGGGCTCTACGATCAATAGTTGCTGGGATACGAGGCCCAACTAAGTTGGTAATGACTGGGGAGGGTCAGGGTGTGTCCGGGCCATTGAGTGAAGGATTCGCCAATTGGCTTCTGCCAGAAGACAGACTGCTTGCCAACAGGACTGAAGGGTTTAACAGGAGCACCGTCCCAATCATGACGACCAATGAAAGCTTGGGAGGTGTTCCATTTAAATAGACTCAACAGGCAGGAACAAGGCGTTAAACGGATTGCTGTCTCAGTCCCATAGACCATTCAAAGGCTTGGGATGTTGTTCCAATCAATTAAACTCAGAAGAGTATTTGCCTTTTCTTTTATTTTTTTAAATCAAACACGTGGAAGGTGGGCACTTTGCTCAATACCAGAAGATACAAAATGACTGGAAAGTTTTGAGGAGAAAGAACCATGACAATCTGGCAACCACACTGACACCAGAAGCAAGTTATATACATGGGAC
This sequence comes from Gymnothorax javanicus, assembly GCA_029692085.1. Classification (NCBI taxonomy): domain Eukaryota; kingdom Metazoa; phylum Chordata; class Actinopteri; order Anguilliformes; family Muraenidae; genus Gymnothorax; species Gymnothorax javanicus. The sequence goes on along the minus strand of CM056193.1, from coordinate 165,091,776 downwards.
ACTCCACAAAAGGGGCGAGGCATACAAATGATTACACTGGGAAGCAAGGGAGAAGACTTGACAATACATCAGTAAAAGGAGACAAACTGCAGAACAGATACAGACTTCTGGAACAGGTGAAGAGTCAATTACTGTCACACAAGGGTTGTGGCACAAGTTCTTTGTGTGACACTAGTGTTACGAAATTTTCTGTTAATATCGACACCTCAGGGCCATACTATGTTGACTGGAAAGTTGCCGTCCAAAAGAAAAAGAAAAACAGTAGCAGTTCCTATCGCATATGGCATAATGAAACTGGTCACATTTGAACAAGTTGTGTCCAGTATATGAAGGAAGCTGAAGTATTTTAAGACGCTCCTATATGCTCTGATCCAAATTTATGAGCATACATGTATATATGGAGTGCACACATGGAATTACAGTCCTGTCATCACTTCTCTAATGCACGCAGATTGCACCGTAGGTTCATTGTCACTGACTGCATGATTTCTGAGCCTCTGAATGTCTCTTTTTCAAAGTAAATATTGTATTGTAGTATCTGTAACTTTTAATCTTTTTGAAGTAATTCAAAGGCAGTTATGTATATAATTAATGAATTGGATAAAATATTGTAAGGCATTTGATAATTTACTGCATATTCTCGGGACTAACTCACGTGACACAGAGCGGAAAAATCTTATCTATAACTATATGTAAAATTATAACCCAGTTTGGGTCATGATATATATTCTGTATCATAGTGAATTTGTTTGATTAATGTATGATTTTTTTTATTTTAGGGAAATTCAGGCAGGCCAGGTCCAATAGGAGAACCTGGAGCTTCCGGACCTCCTGGACACGGGGTTTGCGGCTATTTTTTAATTGATTTTATTTCATTTTATTAATTCTTTTTCTTGCAAAGTTGAGGTTATGTTTGTCACAGAAATATATACTACTTCAAACAGCATTTTAAGATTTAATTTCAAATTCCACATTTTGCAATGTTGGATGCCTTCATTCGAATTATTTTATTATTATATTTTTGCTAAACCAGGGGCCCAGAGGATCACCTGGGATTAGAACAATGTCTGTAAGTATTGGACATGGATGTCAGTGCTTTCTGCAGAAAATTCTGTGATGCAAAATGGAAGTAAGGAAGTAAATAAGTAAATAAATTAATTTTTCTGTTTTCTTTTATTCCTCCAGGCTTGTCAGCTGGTGAATTATGTCAGGGACAACTGTGGTAAGTTTTTTCACTTATATTTTGCACATTGAAATACTTATGCAATTTATGCAATTGTAAAATACTACCACCATTCTGCTGAAAATTCCATCTTAAATGATCCCAAGCTGTTCAAGCTATTTTAAATAGCATTTTCAAAATATGTCAGTTAATCAGCTGTTTACTATTTGCAAATCCCATGATCAGTTAGTTCAGTAGTTTGGCCATCTAATCTACTCACTCACAATCTTTAATCAGCTTTGAACACCTCTGGGCCTGGTATGACCGGAATAACAGGCCAAGGCATACCCCCTAGCCAGACTACACCTGGAGTTATTAATTAGGCTAGGCTATTTCATACTTTGGGTATATTCTTGCCTGGTCCAGTGTATATCCTGGGTATTATCCCGTTTGTGCAGATGTAGACGCCAGCGGACATGGAGCTGCCCTATTTATGCACACAGTTACACTTTTATATCACTAGATGGAACACCCAGATCAGTTATTCAATATTCCCTAGCAAGCCGTGCTTGAACATGGTTTAGAATATGGACGAGTGAAGTTCCATCCCTGTTTCCTGGGAGTTGTATGAATGAAATTCCTCAGCCAAGCCTGATGAGCAAACTGCCTAATGTACTTGCCCATAGTATCTGTCCAGCAGTTAATGCAAATGATTTCTTGTAACAGAAAAAATCGGTGACCTTTGTTGCAACTAGTTCAGCAATAATATGGCAAAGGTATCCCAACTGAGCAGCAAAAAAAGCAGTTTTCTGAAGCGAAGATTCAACATGGTATTGATACTATATCATTCTACAATCAATTGAAGTCATCGGATATTAAAAATGCGTGATTCCCTACCACTGAATTACGCATAGATTCATCTCACAATGAATTCTGTGGTTTGTTACAACCTAATACAACCCTTCAATGATATCCAGTGTCTCTAAATACTTGCTCAGGCTTATCTGCGTAAAGCAGAGTTATAGTTCACGCCCACCTGAACTATAACCTGATAATTATCTATTGATTGACATGTTTTTATCCAATTCCAGACAGTTTTAACTTTCCACAGTTATTGAAAGACTTTGATTGGATCCTCAGAAATCTATTGAAGCCCTTGCGTAACAGCAAGTTAGGTTCTCTTTGCTGAACTGTGCACAGCTGAATGACATGCGTACAAAGAAAAAAAGACATCCAAAACCAACCTAGAAGTGCCTAGGTTACATTTATGTGATGGCAGTTTGATTCTAACATAGATAATGGGAGTTATTCTGAATGGAACAGTACTGGAAGGATCCTTGTACTGGAAAGCTTGGTTACTCTGTTTATCTGGAGGACTTCATTGATGGGTAGTTTTGCTTCTGTCGGAGTGAGTGAGTAAAATGGATAAAGAATGCATCATGATGGCTGGCTAGCTAGCTTTTTTTAATTTCGGTTTACCATAGCAATGATGATCACAGTATACATACCACTGACAAAAAGTAGGGGATATTCAAATTCAACAAACTGTGGAAAGCACCTGAATTTAGATGTTTGTGAGATTTTTGAGTATGTTTGTGGTTAGCCATTGGCACATTTCACTACATATCCCATAAACCGCTAGGTGTCAAATTTTGCAGAAACAGGGCACCCAAACGCACCTGGGGGTGCATGTGAAAAGTAACATCCTGCCTTCAGGGTGCAAATGCTGTCATGCACATACTTTTTGTGCACATTTGGATATACAACAGCATGCCTCGAACCACACTCATACATCATTTCAGCACTTTTGATGATGAGAAGACTCAGAGAAGAAGAAAGATTGCAGGCCATGGGGATGCTCCAGGCCGAAAGAACCCAGGCTTACACAGCCAGACAACTGCATGTCTCGCAGTACATCATCAACCGAGTCCAGGACAGACCTGAAAGAGGGCTTCCAAGGTGCACAAACAAACGAGATGACCACCAGAGTCCTGTGTGACATGTGACTAAATGCAACACAGCTGCAATAAGGGCATCTACAGGCTACAGGACATCTCATCTCAATGCAGACCATACGAAACCGTCTGCATGCTGCCAACCTGCGAGCAAGGCGGCCATTTATCCCATTGCCCCTTGCAGATTGTCATTGGCAGACAAGGAGACAGTGGTGTCAACAGCATCGATGATGGAGCAATGCCCAATGGTCACGTGTAATGTTCCACGATGATGTTCAATCTGGACTTCAATGGCAGTCGTCATCGTGTTTGGTGTCGCCCAGGTGAACATCATCAGCAAACCGCCATGATTCCCCATGATCGGTATGGGAGAAGGTCAGTAATGGTGTGGGGTGGGGTCACTATGACATGCAGCTGACCTCCATGCTTGCCATGGGAGAGTCACAGTGGTGTAATACCATGACAACATCATCACTCCACATGTGCTGCCGTTTGCACGCCATCATGGACATGGATTCATCTACCAAGATGATAATGCCCGAGCTCATTGTGCAAGTGTCATCAAAGCCTAACCTTGCCCTGGCCTGTGATGTTCCCTGACCTCTCCCATGGAACACATATGGGATGTGCTGGGACGACGTGTACAACAGCGGCACCCACCCTGTCAGTACTTGGTACAGCTGGGTGTGGCCCTCCAGAAGGAGTGGCAGAGAATTCCTTGAGCTGGCATTGGTCAGCTCATCAGGAGCATGCGGCGTCGGTGTTATGCTTGTTTGGACGCTAATGGCGGACCAACTCATTACTGATTACAATGTGACTTTTGGGGTATCAACCCATGTGACATTTTGTACCTCCAGAAAAAATTCTCAATGACTTAATTGATGATAAAGTGTCATGAACTTCATCTTGAATTGCTCGCCAATTAAATAACATAGTTTTGAAACTCGAAATAAATATATTTTCAGAGATATCTGTCTTTTCTTATCATTATCCCCTACTTTTTGCGAGCAGTATATATGTCACTGGCATTCAGCTCAGGCTTGTGCCCTTGCCCATTATGCACTGCAGTTCCTCCAGATTTTTTGAATCTTGTAGTTATATTATGCTCCAAAGAGGGTAAAAAAATGAAAATCTGCTATCAAAATTCCAATAATTAGTGTTTACGGTTCCAAAACAACAACTGGGTGCTGTCAACCCTAGTCCTGCCTCCAGACTAAGGCTTATCGAAGACCGGCATACAGAGATATAGCTACCGGGGAACGATAAATCGACAACCGGCACACAGGGAAATGAGTGTGGGTTCTCTATATATTGGCGACCGGCAGGACTAGGATAAAAATGAGAGGGTTGATAGTACACAGTGGTGAACATGTCCCAACTTCATTGAAATATGTTGCAGACCTTACATTTCAAAATACCTATTACAGTATTTTCAAAAACAATAGAGTTGATCAGTTGAAATATGACTTATGTTGCCTTATCTGTGCGGGGAACACAGTTGCTCTGTTACTGTCTTTAATCTGGCTTTATTTTTCTGTTCTTTCAGTTTGCTCCCTTGGTAAGTCATGCTATTTGCTACTTTTGTCTGCCAGTTTTACAAGGAGAGTAACTGCCTAAAATGCAACTGAATGCTTTTAAAGAACAGAGTGAAACGTATTACACCACTCCTGTTCATTGATAATTTCTTGTTTTATCTTTTCTTATGTTTCCCCTGTAATGTATGACAATAACATTGCTATCAGGTTTACTGTTTTTTCTCCCTAAATTAATACGTTTCACTTCTGACAAAAGAACTGAAAAATCAGAAGATTTCCATTGAGCTCAATGGCTTAGTTTCGCGCAATGCTGTCATAATCGCTCCTGTTCTCAATGTCGCAACTCTCTCCATCTAGGAACTCTAGTAAGAGCCTATCTTTAGCCATTTCATCTTGCATTCAGCATGGTGCTTGCATACTCGCAAGCTAATGTTATCAGCTAAGCTGAGGCTAAAATGTTAACTAGTTGGAATTGCTTTATGTTATTGCGAAGGTTACATGACAGTCATACAGAATATTAACTAGCCTAAACCTCCCGGAGTAAAAATTTTTCTCTCTCTCAACTGAAAGTGCTCGCATTCAGAACCAAAATAAAAACGTGTCTCTGTCCAGTTAATTATATTGCTCACTGTCTTTGCAGTTGCTAACAGCAGTTTGCGGCCTCTTACGCTGAAAAGCTTATAATAGTTTCCCTGTTTCCTACAACATAACTTCAGGTAAGGCAGAATGCCCAGCTTATCCGACAGAGCTGGTGATTGCGCTCGACATGTCTGAGGATGTTTCGCCACAGATCTTTGAAAGAATGCGCACTGTGGCCCTGACCCTGCTAGAGGACATTTCCATCGCTGAGAGCAATTGCCCCACTGGAGCCCGCGTAGCTGTCCTTTCCTACAGCTCCAATACCAAGTACCTTATTCGCTTCTCTGACTACCATCGTAAGCATCACCTAATAGAGGCTGTGAAAAATATACCTTTGGAGAGGACTTCTAACCGCAGAAATATTGGGGCAGCCATGAGGTTTGTGGCCCGGAACGTGTTCAAGAGGGTCCGCCAAGGGGTGCTGATGAGAAAGGTAGCAGTCTTCATCACCAATGGGCCATCCCAGGACATGACTCAAATCACCACAGCAATGCTGGAATTCAAGGCTCTTGACGTCAGTCCTGCAGTCATCGCTTTCAAAAATGCTCCCAACGTCCGCCGTGCTTTTGAGGTATGGTAGAGCTTGTGGAGGCAGATGCAGAGGGAGCAAGGATGATCTGGGAAATGGTGTCCATATCTTACTCAATAACATGCACCATAAGGTGAAATTTTGATAGCTTGTCAATACTGAAAGCTCTTGCTGATGCGTTTTTGATGTTTAACTTATAAGGGGACACTACAACAGATATCCAGCTTTCTTGCTGGAAAAGGGGTATGCATCATATGTATCAAGATGCCTTACGCTTAGAATAAAAAGGAAATCAAGAAACAAAAAAAGAACACAAAACTAAAAGCTGCATTTCTCAATCATGTTTATTGGGACATTTTATTTTTTGTACTGTAAATATTTGGTTTATTGACAGAAACATCTATTATTTATATTTTACAATTTTTTTGTATCCATATATTTGAATGAATTTTTTTGTAGTTTAGTTTCAGTACTCTATTTATATCGTAGTTTATATTGGTTTTACTATTTCTATCTGCATTTTGGAGCAAAGTATTATTTTAAGCCTAATTTGGATGTTTTGCCATAACAAGTTGGCAAAAATAAAAATTCATGTCAAGTGGACCAGCGGTGACGCTGGAAACCTGACCCCATTAGGAAAAAAATAAAGAAAGAAAAATAAATGTGCTGCAGTACATGGTCATTAACCACCAGATCCAACGTTTTAGCTTCCTAAGTCAAATGTTTCCTGAGATATGGCCTTTTGAAAGTGGGGTATGAAAACCAAATGAAGACCTGTGTAATTTTTTTTTTTTTTATGGTAGCATACTATGGAGCCTATTGCTGTTTCCTGGGGCTGTAGGGAGCTGACAGACACAATTTGTGGAAAATTTTTCATGTATTATGAAGTTAATGAGAAAATTAATTTTTGGACTTCAGTACCTTTTCCTACTAAATACATAGACTTATGTACTTTTATCACTAAATGGCTGGACTTAAGTATTTTTAGCAGATGAAGCCAATAGTTCAGCCTCTATTGTCGCCATTTTCTCAGCTGGTTGGATGAGGAATTCTAAGATTTTGATCAGATAGTCATGAATTTTTATGTACTTGGGTGTTTTCTGTGCTGAGGTTTAGTGAATTTGACAATGACAACACATCAATACACAGGACTTGAGTGCTTCCTTTGAGAAATCTTTGGTATAAGATGATGCTCTGGCCATTGTGGCTTTTAATACTGGTATCAGCTCATTTTTTGCTAAATCTGACTTAAGTACTTCTTGCAAGCAGGTCTTTAAATGTAAATTCCCTATATTTTTTCAAGTTTTCAGGTGCGGGAAACTTGTTAGATCACTCTAACTTTGCACACGTAGAGAACTTTTGGTGTAGATTATGAATGTAGGGTCAGACCCATGCTCCAACTTATCTCTTTGTCACCTGATGGCAATCAGCATTTCAGCCATTGAAATATTTTTCTCAGCATTTCAGCAGCCTCTTGCAGGCCTGATATTGTATACAGAACCTTGGAAATCAGTATAGTTAATGTTGAGAATCTTGTCAATTTTGAAAGGGAGTTTTTAGACAATTGGATACTATATATCCTTTCCGAAATATTCAGCCTCAAATGTCATTGCATACTGCATAGTCAGAAAACTTATCCATTTTCGCCTGACATTTTGGCCATGTGTGGCAGGGATTAAAAATATGAAACTGGTTGGTATAATGAAACTTCATGTGTCGTTCTACTTCAACTTACTGCAAACTCCACCTTGAGTATTTAAGTGCTTATATTTTTAATTTGTGCTTGAAATCTGGGATTTGATGGATTTTTACAACTTTTCTCCAAAATTTTCACTACCACTTTACGATTTCTTTTAACCTTTGGAGCACTATACCCGACTAAGGTCGCTCAATGATATAAGATATCTAAATCAAAGCTGTTGAAAACCTATCATGTGGGGACTTGTTTAAAAGAGCTCCTGCAGGGGAGCTCTTATGAACAAGTCACCACATAAGTTTTCAACAGCTCAAAATATTTAAATTTACAATTCTTTCAAATTTATCTCAGCGCTGCAAGGGTTGAGTGACCTATACCACTCAAACTTGTTTACGTTGAGTAACTTTTTGCTTAGATTACGAAAATGTGGTCATTTTGGATCTACATGGGTTCCATCGAATTTTATACCGTCCTTAAAATATGCAAAAATGCATTTTTATGCTTCGGAAATGTCACAGCCTAGCTCAAAGTGGGATTCTATTGTTTTAAAAGCAGTTCAAGTGGATTTATTCACAAATTATGTGAAACAGAAAAAAAAAATTGGAAGTCAGTCATCAGTAATGGAAGCGTGTATGGATGTGTGGCAGTGTATGTGGAAAAGAAAAAACCAAACACTAAATTTTGTCGCCATGCCCGTCATGGAAGTCAGAGAGTGTCTCCCAAGAATGAGAGGTCTTTACTGAGTAGAGCATTCTGAGCCCTGGAGTTGCTCATGCAGCTGATGACGACCCATGCTGACAATAGGGCCCTGCAAAACAAGGGATGACAAGCAACTCAAAGGTACTGGGACAATTATTGGTTGGAATGGAGGGGTCGTCACACGCTGATATTTTGAATTTTGCTGGTCACTTTAAAATTACTTATAAATGACCTTTACTGCTCAAACTTGTTTATTTAGAGTATCTTCTTGCACAGAATGCATGCATTATCTCATAATTTTGCCTCCAGTGGGTACCACTTATAGATTGTTTCTCCACTAATTAAGAGGTCTATGACTGCAGCAAAACAAACTAATTTTAAATAGCGGGTGCCAGCTTCTCTTGTTCGACTGGAAACGTGGAGTATCTAATGTGATTATTACGCGGCATAATGTGACAGTCGGCAATGCTGTCAGCATTCCTCATTTCTGGAAAGACCTAGAACTTTGCTTGTCACTGGCTCATTGAAAGAAGGTGACGTGTAATAACTGCTCTCATTTTGATTATGCTGTATTGTGTAACGTTCTGTGATATACTATCCTTCAGAAGTTGAGGGTTAAAAGTATTAGTGCACCTCAATATAAGCGAACAAGCTAAAATGGTGACTATTAATGACAAAATAATTCTTTGATGGCTCAAGATAAGAAAACACTAAACAAAAAACTTTGATTAGAGACTAGTTTATTACCCCAATTAAAAAGTCATGCTCCCTCAAAGTGATGTTCACACAAAATGTAGAAGCTTCAGTAACTGATGTAGCCACGGTTATCATTCACACATTCTTGACAATGTTGGCGCATTCTGTTTACCAGGCGATGGAAATAACGTTGAGGGATTGCTTGCCATTCTGCAACTAATTGCCGTTTTGAATTGATAACAGACAGAGATAAGTTGAGGCGTGGATATGGATTCATAATTTACATCAAAAGTTCTCCAAGAATGCTCAGTTAGTGCTCTACCCCTCTGAAACAAAGAGTTTACAGCACCTGAAAAACTTCTAAAAAAATATTGAGAATTTTCATTTGGTTTTCATCCCCTTCTTTCCAATCGACATACAGTATCTCATTGAATATTTGACTTAAGAAGCCAAAAATTTGAATTTGGTGGTTTAAGATCGTGCTTTAGCACATATTTTTATAATTTTTTTAGCAGTTCGGGTGCCCAACTGCAGCAAAATTGTTTCAGTTGAGCTGGAATGACCCAAAGGGCAAATTTACTTCGCTCCATTAAAAATGCACGTGTGAGGTATGTGGTGTACTTGTTGCAAACAGAAGAATCAAATTAGTTTTCATTGTTTTTTCAGTGAGATATGAGTGAAATAAAAAAAAAATTGCATGGTATTGCAATCCCGACTAGCGCCATGCAGACGTGCCGAGCACCACCGTAATAATGAACGTTGAGTTGTTTGTGACGTGTGCAGTGACGCTTGACTAGTTCTTTTGGGTGTGGCCAAAAGCCTGTGCACAGTCAATAGAAAAACAAAAAATTTCTAGGCTTCGAGAAAATGGCTTGGCATATGAGGAGGAGGAGAGAGGAAGATCTATTGGCATGTTACGGGCAGGTCTCAGCCGTGGAGAGAAGGCGTGTCGTCTGCACCATCACCAGTGAACAATCAGTTGGCTGTGTGACCGAGAACACGAAACGGGCACTGTCGCTGATCGAACCCGCCCCGGGCAGCCATGAGAAAAATACTTCACGTGTGCATTTTTAATGGCGCCAAGCATACCTTAAAGCAGGATGTAGGTTATGATGATAGACAGTTGTGATTTGTTATTGTTACTAAGTCATGCATTTTCACTTTTTCTTTTTGCTCAGGCTGATGAATCCAAGAGCTTTTTGCTCACAGTAATGGGGAGACCACAAGATCTGAGATCTGACCTGAGGCAGGTCCAACAATGTGTAATCTGCTATGGTAAGCCTGCTGGAGGTTCTTAAGTTCTGTAAGGAAAATGAGGTCCTAAATTTCCCTTCAGAGAAATAAAAATGAATGTGCTCTTCAATTTCTGAGACATCATATATTAAGTGGCTGCAATCACTGTTTTTTATGTTTGGGGACCAAATTAAATGTTTTCCAAGATTTGTTTAACAGTGCAATCAATGAAACTGCTTTTGCGACTTCATATCACCTGAGCATCAAGAGTTTACAGAATACACATAAGTGCACAGCAGGGCAAAAAATGGAAATTTGGTGTTTTCAAAATAGGCATAGCCTTCTTTTTAGAGATATTCTCAATGTGTTCATTGGTGATGTTATTTTGAACACAGTCGAGAAATAGCATTATAACAGCATTCAGACAGCATGCCATTCGTTGACTTCATTACCTGTCTCTCAGACCCTTGCAGCCCTGCCGAGGCTTGCAGGGGCATCAACTTGGTACCAGTGCCTGTGGAGTTGGATGTGGACCTGGCACTGGTTGTGGACAGCTCACGGAATGTGCAGTCAGACCAGTTTGAGGGTGTGAGACAAGTGTTGGGCTCGGTGCTGGATCAGATTGTGGTTAGCACTCAGCCTGGCAGGCCCAACAATCAAGCCAGGGTGGCTCTGGTGCAGCACAGCACATCCAGCTACCCCCCCAGAGAAGGCCAGGACCCAGCGAAGGTAGAGTTTGACCTTTTAGGCTACAAGGACCGCAATGAAATGAAGGCGCATGTCTTCCAACTTATGCAGCAGATTGGGGGAGCCTCAGGGCTAGGCCATGCCATAGAGTGGACCATACAGAACGTGATGCTCAAGGCTGCCAATCCACGTAAAACCAAGATTGTCCTGGCCATCGTTGGAGGAGAGACCAGTGACTGGGACAGGGCTAAGCTGGATACCATTGCACTGCAAGCAAAGTGTATGGGTGTGGTGGTTTTTATCCTCACTGTTGGTGGTGAATTCAGTTATGCACAAGTAGAAGAGTTAGCAAGCGTTCCGCTGGAGCAGCACATCATCCATCTGGGTCGTATGAAGCAGGGCGAACAAGAGTATGCTCAAAGATTTCTCAGAAGCTTCCTGCACATGGTGAAAAGTAAGTCACATTTCCATTAATCTGTTTAATTATACAATCACCTCTCTATTTATTCAATTTTAACCAATTGGTTTCTCCACTTATTTTCTCCTGGTGTGAAATGTCCTACCATATTTTTAATTTGTTTATGCTGCCAGCTAGAGATTTCACCTGCTAATCCCCCATTTGAGCCATTTATTCACAACATCAGAGAATAAATAGAAACACATTCAGATAAACTGTTTCTGTATGATGAGACAGGGAATACCGCTGATGAACATCCTCCCATCCTGGCAATACCATGGTCAGTGCATTCATGCTAGTTGCGTTCATCCCTTGCTAAATTACGATTCAATGCAAGAGGTAGGGGGTGAAGATTCAATTGATTAAAAATTACAACCAAGAAATCAATTTCAGAGTTATGATTATTGTTTTAAGAAGTAATCATGCATTATCTCAAAGTCTCTCTCAGTAGCCATTAGTCCACTGAATTAATTGCGCACTGTGCCACCCCACAGTCATGTAACTGCTCTCAGGTACTTTTTTGCATGGGAGAATCAACTGCCATCGCACTTCAGAACACGCTAAAAATTTCTTTTCTTGCAGTTTCTGGCAGTATGCTATCCTGCACACTGCCATTTTTGAAGTTTTGATTATAATTAACTTCACTGTTCTTCACTGTTGCATATCCTATTTGTTGGCTGTTACTGCTCAGTGAAGTTGTTAGCTTAGGAGTTATGAGGCGTCTAATTTCAATCTAGGACCTCAGATTCCCTTTCCCTCGTGTGAAATTCTGTGTTACACGTCTTATTCTATCCTGGTTGGCCCTAGCCATTCACCATATGATTTGCATTGACACTGTAGCTATTGCTAAGCAAGTGTTGGTGTGGTGGTCAGTAACCTGATGTGAGATAACCTTGTCAGGTAATGAAGGAATATAGTGTTAATATTGTTAATCAGACTCATGTAATTATCTTATTTTGCCTTTGTAGTTATTTTAATTCAGTAACACTGATTTAATAACTCATTAGTTTAAATCTTGAATTTATGTTGTGGTGGCTGCCCACAGTAAAACCACTAAACAGATTACGCCACCCCCTGATGTTGGGCAGAGGGACCCATTAACTTTCCTCCGCATGTAATATGGCTATCTTATACCTTCCCCGCAAAGGGACAATTGACCAAGAGGAAAATATGTATACAAATGCAAATTTATTACATTATAAATACAAAATAGTCAGTGCAAGAAATACTGCAATAAATATAGGAGATGCAATAAATAAGTCAATGAAAAGACTGGCTGAAGCTCCCCAACCTAGGAAAGTCGGACCGGCGCATGCAAAACCCCCGTTTCTGCAGGAGACCCTGGAGAGACAGAAAGTCGGCGGCAGCAAACCCAACACCAAATCAAGCATGCAACATAGCAAGCACTACACACTTAAGGTTTCAATACACCACTACAGTCACACCTTGTTGTTGCTACAAGTACACTACACACCAATACAGTGCCTCACCCGTGTGGTCACCCCAAAAAGAGGGGTAGTGCAGCAGTGCGGGTCCGGCCTTGTACAGAGGTAGCCTAAACAGAGGAAAACATGTAAGAGGGGAGAACAACCAGCGTCCAAGGGCACCAACAACATTTGCACTAATCTACTAGTAAATGGAACTGATTAAAAGAGGGCACCTACTGGTAGGCCCCAGAGGCACCAACAAACCAAAGAAATGAACAAAATCCACAGAAACCACGGTTTAATGATAAAACAGTGGCTGGCCTGGTCCCTTTTAGAGAAAAATAAAAACCCATTAGTTGCCAGCCTTGTCAAACACAGTGACATATTGTTCAACAAACGAATCCACAAATGTAGCCCTACTTGACAATACTCAATGCTCAATTGTCCCACATCGCAGTAACACATGGGCTGGACATTCCAAATGCTACAAACACAAAAAAAGACTTTAAGTACATGGTTAAACACTAGTTTAAAACTTTCAATAAGAGTGAACATGGTCTTAAAATCATTTACCAGCATATCAATGTCCATATCTCTGCAGCTGGAGATTGAGGTGATCACATCAACGATAAAAAGCCATGCAGTGGTCTCTGTGCTCTCCGCAAGGAGTAAACACAGTGTTTGATCTTACCCTGCATAAAAAAGGAGCCTGGCTCAGCTGAGCAGAGTTGAGTGGCAGAACAAAGACTAATTAGCAGCCACCAAACATTTATCACTTCCTGATCAGTCATGTGATCATGCAAGACTTCCTTTGCTCATGTGACCTTAAGGTGAGGGAATGTTGCAACTACGTGTGTGTCAGACTCCCTATACAGGTCCCCACAATGTTAATGGTTAATACCGCAATGAATTGCAATTTATGTTGATTTCAGTTCTTTAAAAGGATATTTAGCTGATTTTGTTCCAAAATCATCAGCTGTTTTAAGAACACTGCACAAACCGATTTCCAAAAAAGTTGGGACACTGTATAAAATGTAAATGAAAACAGAATGCAATGATTTTTAAATCATTTGAACTTTATATTTATTTGAAAATAGTATAAAGACAGTATATCAGATGGTGAAACTGAGATATTTTATTGTTTTTTGGAAAATATGTGCTCATTTTGAATTTGATGCCAGCAGCATGTTTCAAAAAAAGTTGGCACAGGGACATGTTTAGCACTGTGCTGCATCATGTCTCCTTTGGTCAACACTCTGTAAACATTTGGAAACTAAGGACATCAATTGATGTAGTTCTGAAAGAAAAATGTTTTCCAATTCTTGCTAAATGTAGGATTTCAGCTGCTCAATACTTTTCAGCCTCCTTTTATTTATTTATTTATTTATTTATTTATTTTTTTTAATTTGGCATCTCCAATCCTACCCGAATCTGGAATACCCAATTGGTGAACTATGTACAAGGCTTGCTCGTATGCGACCCCTTGTTGCCAGTTCAGGAGAGAGGGACGGTTCACGGCTCTCCTCCGAAGCACGTGCCCATCAACTACTGCTTCTTTACACTCATTGATTGAATCCTCGCAAGTTCAGAATGAGGGCGGAGGATACCCGAACATGAACAAGCTAAGAATCTTCCTGATGAGCGCCCGGCTGGCCAACAGGAGGCACTTGAGCAACGAACAAAGCAACCATTTTATATTTCCCTTCCCGGCAGACCCTTCCCAATTTGCATCCTAGTAGCGCAATGGCCAATTGTGCGCTACTCTGAAAAAAGCTGCCGACCACTGCCGGTTGGGACGACTGGGGCTCGAACCCGCGCCATGATAATCACTTCTGCTCTGCAATGCGGTGCTTTAACCCAGTGAGCTATCCGGCAGCTCGCAGCCTTCTTTTTAATTTTTTTTGTTCAATAATGCCCCAAATATTTTATGTGGATGACAGGTCTGGACTGCAGGCAGACCACTTTAGCACCCAGAATCTTTGACCACAGAGCCATGTTGTTGTAATATGTGCAGAGTATGGTGTCTGCCATGGTGTTGCTGAAATAAGCAAGGCCTTCCCTCAAAAAGGGCCTCTAGATGGCAGTAAATGTTGCAACAAAACTTGTACCTCTAGTTCACCATTAATGTTGTCTTCAGGGATGCACAAGTTACCCATGCCATGTCTACTAATGCACCCCCATACTATCATGGATGCTGGCTTTTGAATTGTTTGCTGATAACAAGCTGGATTGCCAGGAAGTGGCATCCATGATTTCCAAAAAGGAATTCACATTTTGATTAGCCAAACCACAGAGTGGTTTTCCATTTCACCTCAGTAGATTTTAAATGAGCTCAGGCCCAGAGAAGAAGGCAGTGTTTCTGGATCTTGTTCACCTCCGCCAAGGAGGTGTATGTTTTTGCCGGTGTTGGTTTGTTTGTTTGTTTGTTTCTCTGTCTGCCTGTTAGCAACATATCTCAAAAATGGTTGCATAGATTTTAACCAAACTTTGCAGGATGTTTAAGTTACATAAGAGGAACAAGTGATTAAATCTAGGCATATCTAGGCCAAAGTACAGCTGAGATGTAGGCCAAAGTTCAAATCCAGCTGTGCTGGCAGAGGTATGGGCTCTCGCGAGTCCAGCTCAGAGAAGGTTAGAAATGACACAAGGACCAATTGATTAGATTTTGGGAGTGATCCGGGTTAGGGGTTAGGGTAAGGGTTAGGGTTAGGTCCCTGGGAGGAGGTGCTGCGCTCTCTGAGTGCTCTTGTTTATATACGGTTTAACTCTAAATGGCAGAGTTTTAACGTGCATTTGTGGATGTAGTGACAAACTGTGCTTACTGACAGTGGTTTTCAGAAATGTTCCTGAGTCCATGCAGTGATTTCCACCACAGAATCCTGTCTGTTTTAATGGAGTGCCACCTGAGGACCTGAAAATCATAGCCATTCAAAATTGGATTTTGGCCTTGTCCCATGCTTGCAGAGATTTTTCTGGATTCTCCGAACTTTTAATTATATTATGTATCATAGAGGATAAAATCTCCAAATTCTTTGCAATTTTAAGTGTAAAATGTTATTCTTAAATTGTTCAACTATTTCCCATGCAGTCTTTCATAGAGTGGTTAAGCCCTCACCATATTTACTCATGAAACACTTTTTATACCCAATCATGATACTGACCTGTTGCTAAATAATCTACTTAGCTGTGAGATGTTCTGCCATGATGACATGTTGTTGTCATCAAATTCAAAATGAGCAGATATTTTTCAAAAAATAAAACAATTGATCAGTTTCAACATTTCATATGTTTTTGTCCTGTTTTCAATTAAATATAGAGTTTTAATTGATTTGCAAATTATTTGCATTCTGTTTTATTCACATTTAATATAGTGATCTAACTTTTTTGGAAATGGGGTTGTAGAACCTCCTATAACAAACAAACAAACCAATTCACAGAAATATCTATGTCTTGAAGGCAATAACCAAATAATTCCACAGATGAAACCTGACTGTAATGTCTAATATGGCCAATATTAAATTGAGTCCAGCAGCTGCAAGTCAGGGGCGAATTTCAGTTCCTTGATTTTGCATGCAGCTCCAAGGAAATGTAATGTGTCCAAAGATCCTCCATCCTGTAGTTGCATCTCTGGATTGTCCAAGGAAGTGGATTTTGTTTGTTTGGTATAATGTTTGTTACTACCTATATAACCTGGGGGTTCAATGTTAGAACCATGATCAGTCGATCAGATACAAAGGAGTGGTTCTAAACAAAGTTGTGTCTGTAGCTACAAGTCGCTTCTTAATACTAGCAGCAAAAATGTTGCGTGCAAAAGGGACCAAATCGGCGTGTGTGATGGTTTTCTTTCCTGCACAGATTTTCCAGTGTTACAGGATTTATTATTCCATAGTATCCTGACCGCACCTGTGCAAACTGATATGGATAGGTTAGCAGCATCTAGGTAGCTGAAATTTGCAAGAATTCATTGATCTAAGCTACAAGCAGACAGGTAAATATCAAAGCACACTACCACAATTGCCATATTTGTATTCCTAAAATCACTGCCAAAGAAAAATGCTACATTGTAAAACATACAGCGTGGGAAAACTGAGGTGCTGCTAGAAGTGGTGTTAATGGAACAGTAGCTGGTAGTCTTTCCTTTGGTCCGATAATCCCCAATCCCCTGTGCCTCAGTGCAGTGATTGGAGCAGGAGCACTACGTTGTAGGAGATGCCATCTTTTGGATGAGACATTGACTTGACTTGACTTACTGTGGTCATTAAATAGCCAAAGACTCACTTCAACAGGAGTAGGGGGTTTCATGGTGTTCTTGCTAAATTCCCAACCTAGCCTCTTCAACCTGCCACCAGTCATCCCCCGATTAGATTGGCTATGCAAATTGTGCTCTATCTCTCCAACTTAGCTGATATGTGGTTAGCCCCCCTGGTGGGAGCTAAACATCAGTGGTGTTAAGGTGAGATTACCCTATATGAAAAGTGGTCTGAGTCTGTGCCTCTATGAGAAGGCACCATATAAATGCAATGTTCGTGCTCAGTTTAATGGTCATTACTAGGTTAGGTATCCTCTCTTAAAAGCAATTGATCACCATATTTAAAAAATGTTCTTTTTGGCAATTTTGAAACTAAAATGAAACTTTATCATCATTGCCAGTGTACCCAACTCACTGAAAGTTATATTTTTAGTGTCTGTTGCATTCAAAACAAAAAAACAAAAATCAAAAACAGAAGTAGCCGTTTATGACACCACCAATGTATTAGGATTATTTCCTATTAAATGTTATGCCATGCTGATGAATTCGAACATTGTTTTTTTTTTTTTCCCCAAAACATGGTAGATTGGTCATTCCAAACTTTTCAGCAGCATTGTACTTCTTTCCATTGACAAAAAATTCTGTTTCTGTAGTCCTTTTTCTGTTCATTAGATGTTTTAAAATGGGCTGTTGGATTCATGGATAATCCCAGGATGGAAATTACTTGAAGGATTCAATGGAATAATGAGACATGTGAAGCACTTTATTATTATTAAACAAACATGTTCATGGAGAGGTCAAACATCAAACATCACTCATCGAACAAAGAGACAGTTTAGATAATGTCAGACAGTGATAAATAACACCCAGCCAAACAGTTTACCCCCACCTAGGCTATTCCCACAGGATGATTTTCTATTCACAATATTTATTGGTAACCGTATTCAAAATGCTGCCCTAACAGGATGTGCGGACCTTAACTCGGTGAAACAATGGTGACTTTCCTCGGGTGCTCTATTGATTTACAAGTTTTTTTTCTTCAGGAAAAGGCATGAGACAGCCTTCAACATTTTAGCTCAAACTAATAATTGACGACCTTTCCAAAAGCGTGTGGTAGAAAAACAACTACACTACCCTCCATAATTATTGGCACCCCTGGTTAAGATGTGTTCTTTAGCTTCTAATAAATTCAGTTTTTTTCTGAATAATATAGGACCACAATGAAAAAAAGAGGCAAATCCAACTTTCAATTCAAGTGCATTTATTTAGTGGGAAAAAAATCCCACATTAAGAAATAATTCTTTTACATCAAATCATGTGTGCCACAATTATTAGCACCCCTGATGTTAACACTTTGTACAACCCCCTTTTGCCAACAAATCAGCACCTAATCTTCTCCTATAATGTTTCACAAGATGGGAGAATACAGAAAGAGGGATCTTCGACCATTCCTCTTTGCACAATCTCTCTAAATCATCCAGCGACCTGCGTCCTCTCCCCTGCACTCTCCTCTTCAGCTCACTCCACAGGTTTTCAATGGGGTTGAGGTCTGGGGACTGAGATGGCCATGGGAGGAGCTTGATTCTGTGTCTGGTGAACCATTTCTGTGTAGATTTGGCCACGTGTTTAGGGTCATTATCTTGCTGAAAGACCCAGTGACGACCCATCTTCAGCTTTCGGGCAGAGGCCACCAGATTTTGATTTAAAATGTCCTGGTATTTCAAAGCGTTCATGATGCCATACACCCTAACAAGGTTCCCAGGGCCTCTGGAAGAGAAACAGGCCCACAGCATCACCGATCCTCCCCCATACTTCACAGTGGTCATGAGGTGCTTTTCTGCATACTCATATTTTGTATTCCGCCAGACCCACTTAGAGTGTTTGTTGCCAAAAAGCTCTACCTTGGTCTCATCTGACCAAAGCACATGGTCCCAGTTCAAGTCCCAGTACGGCTTAGCGAACTCCAGACGTTTGCATTTATGATTGTGAGTGAGAAAAGGTTTTTTCCATGCATGCCTCCCAGACAGCTTGTTGGCATGTAGATAGCGCCTGATGGTTGTTTTGGAGACTTTGTGACCCCAAGATGCTACCATTTGTTGCAATTCTTTAACAGTGAGCTTTGGAGAACTTTTTATTTCTTTTACCATCCTCCTCACTGTGCGTGGTGGCAAAATAACCTTGCGTCCTCGTCCAGGCTTGTTTACCACTGTTCCAGTTGTTTTAAACTTCTTAATGATTCCTCTGACAGTAGATATGGGCAGGTGCAGGCGAGTGGCTATTTTCTTGTAGCCATTGCCTGACTTGTGAAGGTCGACACACATCTGCCTTACTTGAATGGTGTGTTCCTTTGTCTTTCCCATGTTGAAGAGTGGATAAGAGAATGGCCTCTGTGTCACGTCATATTTATACCCCAGGGAAACAGGAAGTGATGAATTACTAATTGAATGTTCCTAGATACTCTGATCAACTTTGTAAACTACTGTAGAAATGACAGAAATACTTCAATTACATTTATTTCCTAGGAATTGTTAGGGGTGCCAATAATTGTGGAACAGGTGATTTTATGAAAAATAATAATTTCTTAGTCAGGGATTTTTTTTTTCCCTTAAAATTCACTTGAGTTGAAGGTTACATTTTTCTACAATTTTCAGTGTGAGAGTATGCTTCTGCAATAAAAATTGAATTTATTTTAAGGCTTTTAACACAACTTAACCAGGGGTGCCAATAATTATGGAGGGCGCTGTATGTGGGATCATATAAAAAATATCTTGGAAACACTAGGAAAACCCTGAAATCATGCGGCATTAAATTATTTTGTCCTCAAAGTAAATGCGAAACAATGCTATTCAAGATTTATACACTTATTCAGACATTTGTGGGCCACTTTTCTTCCTGAAAACTAAAACTGCTCCAAATTTGAATCCTCATGTTCCTCTTGCAATTTCTACTTAAACTTTAAACTTGTGTTCCTTTAAACTTGTGTATGCTTACTGGTGCTGTATATGTGTGTCACTGTATTCTGCCAAATGGCAATCTCGAATTCTTTGCAATCTTGTACTGACAGGAGGAATCAACACTTATCCATCAGCAACACTTCGAAGACAATGTGCGAATGTGCAGATGCTTACTGCCCAGGGGGAAGCATTGGTAGGCATGCGCATTGACAGGTAATGGCACAGCACTGATCCTTTCAATTTCTTTGAGAACACTGCATACATGTTGCATTATCAAGCATTTTTCTATTTTAACATAATGTTTACATTGCATGTGACCTTATTCAAATTTATTTTAAGGGAAATGGAAGGCTAGAAAAAAAAAATTTCATTGAAGCCATTTTACATTGTCTGTTTTATCACACATAGATGGGGGATGATGAAAGAACCAATAAGTTGAATTGGTGTAATTTCTCTCAATCTCAATATTTAAGTACATAATTCAAATAAAGGATTTTTACATTCTAATCTCTGTGAGTTGCATGTTATTCTTTTTGAGGATTTTTAAAAAATTTTTCTTTAGTCTTGCAGTGTCAAATTACATTGTGCTGAAAACAGTAAAAAAAAAATTAAGTATTTGTTCTGTCATTTCCTTTAGCTTGTTTTCAAGAAGGCTATTTCAAATGTCCATGCTAATAGGAAATTGACCAAGATTGAGCTATTTTAATGGTCTAGTTGGACTTTGACTATTTCCTTGGTTCTGCCTCTTCTTCATGCCCTTGTAGTCTACGCTAAAGCTCACTTATTCTGAATACCACAGGGTAAAAAGGACAAACAATTCTCTCTTGCCTGTGTCAGCAGGAATGAGCTTGTTTATTTGCATTGGTTAGATGCACCAATAAATTTCTTTTTGCCAATAAATGTGGCTTCCGGAAGAGTGCTTGATGGAATAATGGATCTCTCCACATCTCCTTTTACCGGCAGATATCCACTGGACGATAAGGATCTGCAGTATATCGATCAAACAGAGGAACCACTGGCAGAAGTTCCAACCACTGAGAAATCTGACAGAGAACTGAGCCCAGGACGTGGAGATGAGAACGGGTTCTCCACTCACTCTGGTAACTACAAATACCATCGCTTTCCTCTTGAACTCATGAATATTGCAGTGCACCACAAACTGACAGCATCAATAGTAAGTTATTTTTGCACCTAGTATAGAATATAATGTCATTGTATCGTGAAAACACTTTGGGCCCAATTTTCTCTGTCATATGCAATAAATGCAATTACTGTTGTAACCTCTTCTGTAATCTGTCAATTGGAATGGTTCTTTTGTGTGTGTAGCTGAACCTGTGCAGTTCATGAGTCAAAAGTGGGACTTTATGGTAGACATGGGTCCAGTTACATCTGCTGTAAAGCTAACACAACATTCCACAATAAAAGCATCATAACAACTGTCAAACAAACAAACAAAATGATGATCGTGTAATGGTCTTGGGCTGTTTAGTTGCTTCAGGACCTGGGCAACTTGCCATAATTCATGGAATCATGAATTCTGCTCTCTACCAGAAAATCCTGGATGAGAATGTCCGGCCGTTAGTTTATGACCAAGTGCTGTTTAGTTATGCAGCAGGACAATGATGCAAAAGCACACAAGCAAGTCAACTTCTGAATGGCTCAAAAGAAACAAAATGATGGTTTTGGAGTGGCCTAATCCAAGTCCTGACTTGATTCCAGTTGAGATGCTGTGGCATGACTTTAAACGGTTCATGTTCATAAGTATCTACTGCAGCTGAATTTAATATGGCTCCACTGAAGAGTATGGGCCAAATTTCCCCCACAGCGATGTAAAAGACTCAGTTTCCAGTAATCACAAAAGTTGTTCTCGCCAAGGATAGCACAACCTGTTATTAGGTTTAGTGGGGCAATTATTTTTTCACATAGATGATAGAGGTCTTGGAGAGTTCTTTACCATCGGTAACAGATCATTTAAAAGCATAATGTTTCATAATGAATGGAACCCCCGGTTTAGTACTTGGTGCAACAAGCTCTGGCAAGAATATTTGGATGGAGTCATTTCCTGTATTGTTTGACAAGGTTAAGGCACACATTTGGAGGGATATGGGACCGGTCGTCTGTGCAAATCTTTTCAGATGACATGTTTGGGTTTTTTATGCCTATAAACTGTCATCTTTAGTTCAGCCCAAAGGTTTTTGATTCAATTGAGATCTGGTGACCAAGATGACCGCTGGAAAATATTTATTATGTTGTCCTGAAACCAATTTTGCATGGATTTCAAGGTATGCTTTGGGTCATTGTCTTGCTGGAAATCTAAATGCGAGCCTGTGGGCTGCACTGAAGAGGGCAGTTGGTAAGCGCAAACCCAGGAGTGTGACAGATCTTGAAAGGATCTGCATATGCTAGCCTTTTGCAAAATGACCTTTCGCGCAATTTCACTATCATAGAAAATTTTTCAATTTTTAAATGAAATCATGAGGTTTTTGCTCAAGTTGTTGCATGCTTTCCAGTAATCTCCATCATGGATATAAAATTCATTCCACCTGTTTTTTCTCATCTTCACTTTTCAATAAAATTAACCATGTTTAATATTATCCAAAGTCTTAAGTCTTGGCTCATTCAAATAGTGAATTTCAATGACATTAAAAACTAATTGGCGAACTCTGCAAGATCCCTAGTCTTAAAAATCTTATAGTCTGCGACTACAACCCCAATTCCAAAATAGTTGGGATGAAGTGTAAATTGTGAATAAAATCTAAATGCAATGACTTTCAGATCACGTTATTTATTTATATGTTATTTATGTTATTTATAATAGAACATAGATAACATTTCAGATGTTGAAACTGAGAAATTTTACATTATTATCCACAAAATGGGCTTATTTCAAATTTTCTGGCTGCAATAGGTCTCAAAAAAGTTGGGACACTGGCAAAAAAGGGCTGAAAAAGCAATTAATATATAAGAGAATCAGCTGAAAGAACATTTAACAAGTAATTAAGTTAACTGGCATCAGGTGTGTAACATGATTGGCTATATAAGGGATGTCTTAGAGAGGCTGAGTCTCTCAGAAGTAGAGATGGCCAGAGGCGCTCTAACCTGTGAAGGCTTGCGTAAAAAAATTGTGGAATACTTTAAAAACAACGTTCCTCAACGTCAAATTGCAAGGGCTTTGAAGGTCTCATCATCGACAGTGCATAACATCATCAAAAGATTCAGAGAAACTGGAAAAATCTCTGTGCATAAGGGACAAGGCCGAAGACCTTTACTGGATGCCCGTGATCTTCGGGCTCTCAGACGCCACTGCATCACTCACCGGCATGATTCTGTCATTGACATTACTAAATGGGCCCAGGAATACTTCAAGAAACCACTGTCTGTAAACACAGTCTGCCGTGCCATCCACAGAAGCCACCTAAAACTCTATCATGCAAAAAAGAAGCCATTGTTGAGCATGATCCAGAAGCGCTGCTGTGTTTTGTGGGCCAAGCCTCATTTAAAATGGTCTGTAGCAAAGTGGCAAAGTGTCCTGTGGTCAGACGACTACAAATTTGACATTCTTGTTGGAAATCATGGGCGTCATGTCCTCCAGGCTAAAGAGGAGAAAGACCACCCCTACTGTTATCAGCGTTCAGTTCAAAAGCCAGCATCTCTGATGGTATGGGGATGCATTAGTGCTTATGGTGATGGACACTTGCATGTTTTAAAAAGCACCATGAATGCTGAAAGGTATATAAAGGTTTTAGAGCAACATATGCTCCCCTCCAGACGACATCTATTCCAGGGAAGGCCTTGTGTATTTCAGAAGGACAATGCAAAACCACATACTGCAGCTATTACAACAGCATGGCTTCGTAGTAGAAGAGTCCGTGTGCTGAACTGGCCTGCCTGCAGTCCTGATCTTTCACCGATTGAGAACATTTGGCGGATAATTAAACAAAAAGTCCGTCAAAGGGGACCCAAAACTCTCCAGCAGCTGGAAGCCTGTATTAAACAAGAGTGGGATCAAATTCCAATGGCTTAACTCAAGCAACTTGACTCCTCAATGCCCAGACGCTTCCACTCTGTGTTAAAAAGAAGAAGGGATGCTACACTATGGTAAACAGGCCCCTGTCCCAACTTTTTTGAGACCTGTAGCAGCCATCAAATTTGAAATGAGCTCATTTTGTGGATAAAATGATAAAATTTCTGTTTCAACATTTGCTATGTTATCTCTGCTCTGTTGTGAATAAAATACTGGCTGGTGTGATTTAAAAATCATTGCGTTTTGATTTTATTCACAATTTACACTTTGTCCCAACTATTTCGGAATTGGGGTTGTAGAAGACTCGGTGAGTTATGACACATGGGCCTCCATCTTACACCCAGCGCAAAGCATAACGCAAGTGTTTTTGCTACTTTCCGACTGACGCAGATACCATCATCCTGTCCAGCATCCACTCTAAGTACGGAATGCATTTGCACCAAATTGAGTGCCCATGGGCATGTTGGTCTTAAAATGAGGAATGCTCAGTCGCCCTGCTGGCGTGTTTCTATCTTGAGGTCGCATAAAGCTCTTGCGCCATTGGCCAACAAAGACCTGGTCTAAAGTCAATAGTCAGTTTTTAACTGCTATTTTAAGGGCATATTATTAGGACAGTATTATGTGCCTTTGTAGGCCAGAGCACAACACGGTACCCTCGCCTTGGTACAAAGACAG
This sequence comes from Gymnothorax javanicus, assembly GCA_029692085.1. Lineage (NCBI taxonomy): Eukaryota > Metazoa > Chordata > Actinopteri > Anguilliformes > Muraenidae > Gymnothorax > Gymnothorax javanicus. Next base: position 165,067,159 of record CM056193.1, on the reverse strand, counting down.
GGAAGAGCAGCTGCATGCAGACATGTAAGCAATTAGAAATTAAAAGATTGCTTTGTAAAAGATTATTATCGAGTAAATCAAGATATTTAAAAAATAGACGTCATCATGGCGAGTGTGATCTTTTGCACGCCCTTGCAACTGTGTGCCCGATCATTGAATGCTTTGAATTATTTCGGGGAACCTCGTTCATCAACATTCAGGTGATTCGCGATTTAGCGTGCAAGATTACATATTTAAGTGTTCGCAAATTATTCATGAGCTTTGACTCAATAAGTAATACTCTTTAACTCTGCCATTCATGCTGTCTTCAAGGTGATCCCCCGGGAGGGTTAGCTGTTAGGAGACCATGGCACATCATGCCTAAAACTGCGTGAATTTCCGCTCACTTGAAAATAGGAAACGCAAGTTAGTTAGTGTTCTGGCATCATTACCAAGAACTGACTGCAAAACAAATAAATGTTTGAGGAAATGAATGTAAATGAGCATATGCTAATAATAAATGAGATTTTTATAATAATGACACATATTTGCAGTTTCTGGTCAGTCTTTTATTAATTTTTGTTTCCTATGATGTGCTTTAAGGAAAGAATGTTTGGAGTGTTCAGATGTTTATGGAAGTTCAGCTCGGATCGACCCATTACCCGCAATTATCTCAAAGTCAATTCTGAACCAAACTGACCCATGAAAACAATACCTGAAAACTGTCTCGCTTTTGTTTTCAAGTGCACTACTTCGCATTTCGTCTGAAAGGTGCTTATTATAATTTACGGTTTGGCTGACAGACGAAGTAACCGTAAAATGTTGAACTTTCTGAGCATTAAAGTGACGGATCAAATTGTGGTCAGCATCGATAATTAATCCAAAAATCTTTCATAGATCTTACTTGGCCGTCAAGGATGAGATGTCAACAATCTGGTATTTACCACCAGTTATTTTTGTTCTTATGTTATCCGGGTTGATCCATTTCTTTCCCAGCCTCACTGTCAATAAAGCAGAAGCAAGTTACTCTCACGCCCATGATAACTCAGGAAATGGACCTTTCCGACGAACTCCGACAAGCTTCACCCCCCCCCCCATTAACTGTTGCTGTGCCTGACAAGCAATGCAGATCCAAAATGAAAAAATGAAAAACCACTCAGCAGATGTTTGAGCGCCACTCTCTCGCGTGTATTCTCAATAATATTGCGGTTCGCTTCTTACCGAATGCGTCCAACTTATCCAGTTAAGTTGTTCAGAGAGGCCCTTACTATTTTACACAAGGACATATCCATGAAATCAAAATTTTTGATGCAACGGGTGGATATTAAAGAGTCACAGTGAAGTGCTGGTGATCGATGCAGAAAGCACCCCATAAACAGCACATTGAGATCAAACCAGACAAAATAGTGGAATACTGCTTATTAAACACGCCTAAGCAGCTCATTTGTAATCTGCATGGGGTTCCTGTTTCTGAAAATTATGACCTATTAACCAGTAGGCAAAAATGAATTTGGTAGTTAGGCTCAGTGACTAGAATCTATCATTATCAATTCAGTGAATATGTATCATGGTTTTTATATCCTGCACATTCTCTCAGGTTTTGGACTGACTGTTAAGCCGAGGGTATTTGATTAATTTCATAATTAATACAATTAATAGGATTGTTTTCATTCTAGAAATATGACAATTTACAATTTAAAAGGCACATCCAAGCAAATAACCCTTTAGTTCTATTATCTAAGATTAATACAATTCATAAATACAATGTAGTGTATCTGGAAATGTTTTTGTAAACATTTAAAACATGAGGTCAGCCTATCATTTTTCTATTAAATAATCCATTAACATTGTTTAATTAAGTTAATGGCTCCTCCTGATCGTAGATTATTATAGATGTTGTTGAAATAATATCATTTAAGTAATGCAACATTCACGTTATATGGTATTAGCTATAAATACCAAGTTTGCACTTCATAATAGCATTCATGTCAACATGCAACTGGTTACTTATCTATTTCTTGTTTAACAACCCTTTAACTTCCAGCTAAACCTTTTGGTGGAGCAAACCAGCGTTTTTCCATTGCTTTTCTCTTGGTGAGGAAGTTAAAGGGTTAAGAACACTTCCAGCACATTGTTTTATGGCTATATGGCAGCATAGCATTATAGCATTTTCTCAAATGATTTGAAACCAATCATTGTAATTCAGGAGCAAATATTACATGGCAGGGTAAATTAGTTTTCCTTGCTATCCCAATACCTACATTTCCGTTACCATGATTAATGAACCCCTCCACTCACATTGAATGATGTCCCTAAAGAACATATAAAAGTTAGTGGTTAGTTTTTAACTTTTCAAATTTTTTTGCTCATGCCTGAAGCTGTAAATGTGCTTGACTGTGAACTAAATATAGCTGGAATTAGTTGCATTATTGTGTTTTAATTAGCCATAAAATTCTGTGATAAAGTTTATTTCTATGAATAAATATTTGTTAGATTTCTATATATTTGCCATAGAATAGAGAGCAGGAATATCAATCTTTTCCAGAAAGGGCCTGCGTGGGTGCAGTCTTACTTGACTGATCAACCCCAAGAGTCTCAGCATATGACCTTAATTACTAGAATCAGCTGTTTAATTAATTGGTTGGAATGACAACCCGTAACCACACAGACCTTTCTGGAAAAGGTCGAATATCCTTGTTCCACATTCCGCTGGTGTAGAGAAAGAAAGGCTTATAAAGTCAGGTCCATAAGTATTTGTACAATGACACAATTTTGATCATTTTAGCTCTGTATATTTCCACAACGGATTTGAAATGGGACAGTTGTGCTTGAGGTGTGAACCAGTTTCTGCCCGTATAATGATTTTTTAGTCTTATGATGGCTTGCTCCACTGGCAGTGGAAGCTATTTGGACCTCCAGTTAAGATTCCTGTGCTTAAGCTTGCATTTTTCTCATACTTCATTATTTGATTTCAACTCAAACATGCTGTGGTAGACAGCTAAAATATCTATAACCTCATGAATGTACAAATGTTTATGGACATAATTGTAAATGTAATAGTCTCTGTTGCATGAAATTATGCTTGTACTTTATTTCTTTTGTGTGACGCTGTTATCTGTGTTGTTACAGCATGTTTGCTTGGAACTTACATGTGCATGCTCACAGTTTGCCATCTTCTGGTCTGACGGATAGTAAACAAGCTGTGTTACTTTCAGCCCAGTGTGACTTGGACATGGATCGTGGTACCTTCTGTGACAACTATGTACGAAGATGGTACTTTAATAAAACGATCAGTGCATGTTCGCCCTTCTGGTATGGCGGTTGTGCTGGTAACAAGAACAGGTTTAATACGGAAGACGAATGCTTCCACGCATGTGGCTCTTACAGTAAGTTATCCCCCATACCAGTGTTCTGAAAATGGCAATTTCAAACCATTTTCTTATTTAGAAATATTTGCATGGAATATTGCTGAGCATCATGGAACATCTGTCGAAAAAGGTGAATTTCCTCAACAAAAAGTATAGCCTGCTTGTACCAGAAGAGATTTTTTTTTCATTTGGCCTGATTTGGATATGCTGCTGAAGAGACAGCTAAGCTATTCAACAGAAAATGAAATGCAATCTTACAGTACCTGCAATTACTGATGCATGTTGCATGGCAATATGTCTTGATTTCAGTGATTCCAGTGCTCTTGACTTCTTAAATGTATATAATAATATATATTTACATGGTCAGACAGGAAGATGACCAAATAATGGGAAAAAATGTGAACTGAATAAATGCGTGGACAAAGATAACAAATGCAGATGCATTTTGCTCATTTTCATGGCATGATTTGGATTCACTCATCCCCCTAAAGTTGGCAGGGTCATTGCAAATCAATGCATCATGAATATTTCATATGATGAAGCATCTCTACCAAAATGGGACTGGCTTGTGCCCTGTGGCACTGGGGCTATTGTCATCCTGAAAGAGACCATTCCCGTCATGGTAGGAATGCTTCATCGGATGTAAAGGTGATTTCTTAAATTATTCTGAATTGATTTGCAGTGACCCTTCCACTTTCCAGGGGACACGTGAACCCAAACCATCCCAGGAAAAAGAATGAAAGCATATGCATTTGTTTTGTTTGTCCACGCATTTATTCAGGATTTTTCCTTTAATTTGTCACCAGTCTGTGTGTGTGTGTGTGTGTGTGTGTGTGTGTGTGTGTGCACACGCGTGTATACATATAGTTTAATTTTCGCTCTTTGGCCTTACTTTCCACTGTGTGATGTTAACTGGCATGGAAGTATTATGACTTTATTACCTATATATTCACACTTACTTATCTTAGGGGATAAAATTCCTCACATTGAAATGTAAACATTAAATGTGCAGTCCCCTTTCAAAAGTTTGGCTCCAAGGTGAATTTTTAAATGTTTTTTATTGTTGGGTCTTTTATTCACTGAGGTAGCATTAAACTGAACAAAAACATAGACATGGCATTGATAATATCACAAATAAATATTACTGTTTGAAATAAATGTCTTTTTGTTTCAATCCACTTCCATTTACATACTGCTTAGACCCAGTTTTTGCTATATTTTCAAAAGCACTGACTACATCTTTGGATGAAATCTCATGCACAGAACAGCCTTCATCTTGCAAAAACACAATTGACTTGCAGGTTTCTCAACAAAGCTTTTTTCTTTTTGTCATATTTTGAAATAAAATTATTATAAATACTAGCATGCTAGCTAAGGTAGCAACTGATAGAAATATATGCTTTCTGCCTCTTCTTTACTTAGTTTTCTAAATTCCTTTGGCTCAGTCTCTAATGTCAACTGAATATGTCATTACTATGCAAAATTGTGCATTTTTTTAAAGTTCAATGTCTGGACAAATAAGAACAGTTAGCCTGTCACATGATAAGAGAGCCTTGGTTTACTAATTTATTTACTAAACCTGGGTTCCAAGTTTCCTGATTTGTTTTATTGTGCCTTATTGAATTTGACATATGGTTGCAGGTCCAGCTGCACTGCAGAGAGCTGAAGATTTGGTACAACTTAGTCAAGGTGAGATTCAGTCATTTGAATTTTAATATTGATATTTGTGTGCCAATTTACATTGCTGTGTTCAAATGATTTCTAGTTGGTATTAAGTGACCTTTTGTGGGCCAAGAATACATTTCCCAGACCATTATGCCTCCAAAACCACCTGCACTATTGACACAGGGCAAGACTGATCTGTGGATTCATGCTGCTTCCACCATATGTTTCTGGCCCCACCATCTGCATGTTAAATCAAATTAATCTGGCCAGACAACATTTTCCCCATCTTTTTACAGCCAGTTTTTATTATGTGCTCACTTGTAGTTTCATCTTCCCATTATTCACTGACTGGACCTGATTTTCGTGAATGCTACTGTAGCCTATTGAATTCAAGTACTGTCTTGTTCAGAGATGCACACCACTTTTGCAAATAGAGGTCATTCATGTCATTGTTGTCCTTCCAATTGCTTGAATAAGTCTTCCTATACTGCTCTGACCACTCTGGTTAACACAGTGGTTCTAGCCTCAGAACAGCCACTCACTCAGTGCTTTTTTTTTTTTTGTACCATTCTCTATAAATTGTATTTTGTCAAATTTCCTGAAGGACAGCTGTATCTCAGAATCTGGGATCACCACGCTTGGCAGAAAAATGGCACCATGGTTTCAGACGCTAACATTAGTGGTTCATAAACTTGCTACCTGGGTCACCACTGTGACTGATGGTTTTCATTGCAACTGACATTGCCTTCCCATAATTTTAACTTGCTGTTATTTTATCTTAATTGGTCACTTCTCATGTTTGGAGAGATTATTTGCCCTCTTTAACATGTAATGACAGAAATGGCATTCAATGAAGAATCAAAGCTCAAGGTTCATATTTGGTTCACTTAACAATATTCCCAAAGGACGTTGAGGTATGCAGTAGCTAACAACATTTTTGCATAGAGGCACTGAAGTTCTATTAAAATTTCCACAGAAAATGAAAATAACAAACACATTTGACTCATTATAATTTGCTTTGTTTTTGTATTTTTCATTGTCTAATAAACGGTTAGTTTTAGTGACCATGTGTCCAATCGGAGGTAAGTTGTTCTTTATTTTCATCAGTTAAGATTTTTTTAAACTTATTTTTATGCAATGAAAATTAATTTCTCATACAGCTCAATATGAATAATGAACTTTTATTATTTGTGGCATTTATTCATCATGTGGCTTTGGAGTAATAACCACCATAGACACGAAACATGAATTTGAGAGAAAAAAAAACATTTAAATCCTTGGATTGCGTCTAATGGGTTAGTTCACTCAGAGCAGGCACTCCTTGCAGTGCGAGAGTGACCACCATGGCATTCGATTGCTGACTGTGGCTAGCAGCCTCATGATATAGCAGCCGGGTATAATTGGCATTGCACTGCTCAGGCATATGGGAGGGTCATAGCCATTTTGGGTTGGCAAAGTTCATTGGTCTACACCTTCTAATGGCCATCGGGGAACTATTCGATTGCATTCTAAGTCTGTCCTTATTCCATGCATGCAAGGTTTGTGAATTCAAGTGAAAATAAGCGGCTGACACGTTTGTGTTTTAGAGGAGAAAGGCAATCTGTCTGCGCTCACCCTTGATCAAGGGAATATGAGCCGTTTACCAGCATGGTTGTACATAGTTAACTGATTTGACAATCCAAATCCGGGTGGGATGGTAGATGCCTCATTGTTTTACAAATCAGGTTAAAACAAACTAACAAACAAATTAACAAATTGCAATTTCACTCGAAACAAGAACCAGCATACACATTGGTACACCAGGACTGCGTCTGAGGACTGCTCGCATCAGTCTTGCATCTTACCCAAGCTAATGTTTCATCCAGTGGTGGTAACCAAACCTGTATAGTAGTTTTTCATCGCTACCTTAATCTGGTTCATTTCACTGCACTGATCAGAGGCCGAACAGGACCTGTAGATTTTGTGTGACGTGTGCTTTCTAAGGGGTCAGCTGTAAACTTGCAGGATGGCTCATCTCCAGGAACAGAGCTGATGACCACTGGTTCAGTCAGATAAAAATATTACACTGCTTCCTGCATGATATATAGGGGCTGAAATGAATTGCAGCGACATGAGTTCCTATTTGGAAGAGCTGGCTATTTGTGTTAATGGACATGCATACCTAATAAAGCAGTTTGGTGACTGTATTATTATTATTATTATTATTATGTAATCTTTTTTTAGTAATTTGTTTCAAAATTATTGGCACCATGAGCAAAGATAACAGTTTGAGTTATTGGAGTACAGTTAGCTGTGGCAACCAAAGTCAGTGCTTTTGGCTCCATATGATTTACTGAGCATGTCTTAAATGGGATATGTGCATCCCCAATGGTCACCTTGGTTTTTGTTCTTTGGTCTACACAGTTGTATGCTCCCAACGGCAAGATGAGGGGAGCTGTCAAAACTACACCCTCAAATGGTACTTTGACAAGGAACAGAATGAGTGCTCCCGCTTCTGGTTTGGTGGATGTGGGGGGAACGACAACAGGTTTGAAACTCAGGATGCATGTGAGGCACTCTGTCAAAACCTCCAATAAGAAAGACCTCAGAATCACGTGACAGCAGCAAATTTAATGTTGTTTGTCTGATTCAAAATATTAGATATTTTCTATATCAATAATTATTAAGTCATTGTACTGTTTTACAGGACTTAATGGGTAAAACGGGATGTTTGCTTCATTTTTGTTGGTGCTTTACTTTAAAGCCCCTGTCAACCCATGGCCAAAAAATTCTTTTCCATACAGTATATGATCATGAAAGTTAAAAAAAACCCTCTTAATGTAAGTAAAAAGAAAACTGTTGGCACATGACAAAATTTTGTTTACAATCAATGCTATAGAATGAGACAATCTATTGTGTTGTGAAAAAGTTGATTTATTCTGTAGATATTTCAGTGAAGGAATGAAATGTTACAATAAATATGTTATTGGTATAACATTCCATTGAGATTGTTAAGAGATAATACATTACTTGATTAGCTGTAGAGATAGTTATTGTAGAATTTCCCCTCAAAAACAAGGGACAGTAGTAGAGAAATTCATTTATCTACAGACGTCTAATACAGTATGTTTTAAATCTACTGAGTCTGAGTGATGGTCGGGGCTGTCATGCTGGCTGAATTATCAAATGGAAAATTGCACTGCTCCACTAATCTGTTCTTTAACTTTTAAAAACTTTAAGGAGTATGAAAAAAAATCTCCAGTTGTGACCTACTGCTGTCTGTTTTTTATGAGTGTACATATACTGTTATTTTATTTGGTTTTGTTGACATTGTCTGGCATCAGGGATATACTGCATGTATAAAAGGATATGCATTTGGATAATTACATTTGCCATTTGCCATTTAACTGTAGCATTTGATTTTCTTACAAAGAGGAATATGAATCTTCATCTTTGGTGCTAAAATTTTGAGAGAAATTAGAATGTGAAATATAGGATGTGTATTGATATGTGAACATAATGGCCATCAGCCCTTTGCTTCATTGAACAGTTCATGATTCTGAGGCATTTGTAATTCAGTCTGTACTTCAGTTACTTATGGTAAACATACACTTGGCAATGAAGTATGTCAGTATCTTCCTGCCCTATCATGTAATTTCATTCATTGATCACTTGGAAATGACTTCTTCCTAATGCAGTTAAGCAGAAATGCAACCATCAACTATGACTTCTCTGAATCGCAGGTGAATCAAGTTTGGATACAGGATACTTTGATCTCAGAAATAGTAAGCTCTGATATTGTGAATTATAGTGGAGTATGTTAGTTTTTGATCCTAAATGAATTCATTATATGCACAATAAATGAAAACTAAAAGATCTAACAAAAGTCATCTTTCTTTTCTTTCAGCCTGTTTGTTATTATTGTACCAATGGAGCATCTGTACCATTGTGCAGTAAGGAACCAAATGAGGGAATCTTAATTGTGCCCATAATAGTTATTTATTATGCAACATTCAAAGTGCCATAAGGGGAAAAAATACTATAATGAATAAATATAAGTGGAAATATAAAGCGGAAGGAACAAATGATTAAATGAATAAAAGCATGCATAAATGAAAGTGGAAATATAAAGAGGAATGAATAATGAATAAAGAATACATATATGTTATCACATTTAATTTCATATTTTCTTTTCCATTTATTGCCATATAAATTTTCTATTAAGTTCCCATTTTTTATACATTTATTCAATTATTTATCACCATAAACATTAAATTATTTGCATATACACATTTTGCATTTATTTCCAAATATATTTCCACATTTATTCTTGCTTCTTTTGACACGAACAAGCTGTGAATCAACTGGCTTTATCTTGGTCTGCCAACTAAGTCCATGCAGCTGGTAACTGTGGCATAAACCACTATATTTCTGTGGGTGTGAAAATGGGGTAGCTTGACACTATAAGCTGTGCTTTAAAAGAGTATCATTATTTGCTATATCAGCACAATTTATAGGTGACTGTGAACGGTTGAACTCATGTTTAGAAGCGTTCACTGGCTGGTGCAAAAAAAAAATTTCAGACATTAGCCATGAATTGGACATACTAAGTGATGGGTACACAAGTAGCTGACATTAGCTAAGGTAGGCTACCTTTCCATTCAACTGTGACATAGTTTGCTTGCTAATATGAAATGTCACATTTTGTTTCATGGATCTCATATTTCAAAGTGCAAACTTACTTGTTGGCTAACAGGTGGAATAACCAACTTAGAAATGGCTGAACCAGATTTGGTAACTAGCCAGTCTAGCGCTATCTCTTCAAGGGTTAGCATTAGTATTGTACATTTGAAATTTGTGATATGAGGTTAACACGGCTGGCTAGCTAGCTATTACATTAGGCTGGCTAATGTGACTGGCTTAGTAACTAGCTACACTATATGGACAAAAGTATTGGGCCTCTTAATAACCTCTTAATCATTGAATTCAGGTGTTTGTCATTCAAACTTATTGCGACGGGTGTATAGAATCAAGCACCAAGCCTAGCACTCAGCATTTACGAACCTTTATGAAAGAATGAGTCACTGTGAAGAGCTCACTGAATTCAAGCGTACTACTGCCACAGGATTCCACCTTTACAATAATTCAGTCTGTAAAATTTCTTCCCTGCTAGATATTCCATGGTCTGTAAGTTGTGTTACTATTGAAAAGAGGAAGGGTTCAGGGACAACAGCAACTCAGCCACAAAGAGACCGACCACATTAAATCAGAGTGGGGTCACCGAGTGCTGAGGCATATGATGCGTAAAAATCGCAATTGCTCTGTTGAATCAGTTATCATGCAATATCCAATATGGCCACCTTATTTGTACCAATTAAGTGAAGAATGGGATACGATTGATGTAATTTCTTGGTGCCCACAGCACAGTAAGTATTCCTCTATATTCAATATCCTTTTTAAATTTCGACAAAATACTGCTTCCAAGTTTGATTTTATACCGTAGTCTGTACATGGCGTGTTAGTAAATAGTGAAACTATCGCATAATGTGATAATTTTATCAGTAGTTGGCAGAACAGGCTGCAGTTGTCAGGGGCTTGACGATGTGTCAAAATGTTACCTTAAACAATGAAAGCAGTGCGAAATTTTGATTGGCTAAAAAGTTGTACGTCATCCCTTGTTCACTCTCACTATTCACCATGCTAAACTAGCAACCTATTCAATCTTAAACCCCAATTAAACATACGGGTGGGGACATATGCCACGCTCCATGTTGCTCGTTTCAGTTATGTCCAGGAGACACCTTCATGATTGTTACTAATGAAAACCCCAGTTCTTTTAAGTAACTGAAGTGGTTTCAATGAAGTTTAGTGATTGCAGTGATCACATTCAGCCTGGGATGTTCATAGTCTATGTGTGAGCATATTTCATTTTGCTTTTAAGGATTATATGTAGGAACTCCTATTCCAAGATAATTTCTAACTTCATTACGGTTTAAGTCCCAGTGGCGGTCACAGCAGTCATCAGATTTTCCTGACCAACTGACTAATAATATTATTAGTGGAAAATCCATGTTAACTCAATTAGTTGATGAAACATCACGCCTAAAAATAGGATTTTCAGTAAAGTAAAATGATTTATAAATGTTAAAATTATAAAAAGAAAACAAACATTTTTGATCTATGGATCATCATCAGGTAACTTGTCAATTAGTTGACTTGTCACACTAGCTGAGGAAGGAATGTTAAATGAGCTCAAGTGAGCGCAAGTCTTTCAGCGGCTAAGTGCTCGAGTTCCCTACAACAGGGGTTCCCAAATCTCAAGACACATCAGCCTGATCAAAGGTATTTCTTTTGTACCCTGCTGCACAATAGCGCAAAGTGGGGGACATAGTATTCAGCTCTGTCCGTCCGTCCCGCTCTTGTTAGCGCAATATCTCAAGAACCGCTGAGTGGAATTTCTTCGGAGTATTCTGGGAGCAAGGTGTGTTAGGGGAATGCACCAACACAAGTCAATTTTTGTGACCATGACCTCATTTTCAAGGTCGCTACAGGCGATTGACCACTTCTAACCAGACTTATGGTGCAGTACCTCAAGAACATTTTAATGCATTCCACTCATTTTTTATAACACAGTCTAAAATGGACAATCATGGACATCTGGATCTCTTGCGGAGATACTCGTCTCTGGAACCTGTGCTAGGATGTCATGGACTAACACATTCGAGGTTGTTAGTTGGATGTCATATGTACCAAAAGTCACCATTTAGCACTGACAACACCAGTGTGTTTTTCACAGTGCAGTACCCACCAGGAAGTGGTCTATCAACACAGTAAATGTCAGCAGGTATAAACTGACATCTTCCAGTATGTTGTATGTGCACATTATTTTGAAGTAGTCTCAAGAATCAGACTGACTAGGAGGATGGAAGCGTATTGTGAAAGGTACTCATCCTTACAAATCAGAAACTATTTAGTGTTTTGACCACTTTCTTTAGTATTATGCTTTTTGAGGGGCATATATTTGGTTGCAAGAAAGTCCAGCTCTGTACATCATGTAGATCTATAAACCTTATCTTGGAATGTTTCCTGTCGTGAATTTTAGTATATAGGACTTTATCAAAATTATATTTCATTGAGAATCTACCAAATTCTTCATGCTTTTTTTACCAGAATTTATTAACTTACTGTTCTTTTTTTTTTTAAGAAAGTTTCAATAATTTTTGGAACATCATTCTTGTGCATACTGAGTCATGCTGTAATAGAATGTGTAGCATGAAATTGGTGGGAAACCATCTTGAAGTAACCTCACTTCACAGGTAATGGTAAGACTCACTTCCAACCACAACAGTTCCTTTATAACACAGTGTTATCATCTCTTAATTGTCAAAAAGACATCCATTTTGCCTTTGCAGCAGAGGACAGTCACATTTGTGACAAATACTTGTTTTTTGCACGAGTATGCCCAATGTGAAAAACATAATTACCTGGATCTGACTGATGTGTCTCGAAGAGAGAGATTTGGAAACCATTCTGAAACTACATGTGAACATATGCAGTGGTAATTTCGTCCGGCGCAGCCCGCGCAGTGGTAATTTTGTCCCGTGCAGAGCCACTTTGGCAATTTGGTAGACCGACGTGCGCCGAGATGGGTGTGGCGGCGCAGTAGGGGGAGGTGTCACATATTCATCATGATGCAGTGACAATTTCGTGGCAAAAGGCTCCGCCGAAAGTGTGCAGAGTGCTCGCCAGCTCAAACCTGGTTTACTTTCTGTGCAGTGGTAATTTGGCTGACCGGCGCACAGGGCACACACGTCACCGAAACCTCACAGGCAAGTTTCCAGAATGTCAGGCACATTTCAATGGAATAATTACAGCAACCACTATTTAATGCAACTATCTGAATCAGGACATAAATTATAGTATCTATATCGATTGTCCTGATGTCAGATCAAAGGCGGTTGGCATGCGTAATGGAAACTCTACCTGGCTTAATCAACGCAGCTGAATCCGTGATGCAAACTAACGACTTCACATCTTTCTCGGCCAACCACAAACTGCCTCAGCTTCAGGTAGCGCGTATATATCCGGCTTCTCTTATCTCAAAAAATGCAAAAGAAAAGAGAAAAAGAGAGTCACTTGGCAATGTGTCCTTTATGCACAAGTGCTTCTGATTTCATCCGCATCACGCATGGTATTTGTTTATGTTGTGATCTGTGCACACTACTTATCTTTATTACACGGGGTTTAAATATAGGTTACTAAATATGAGTGTCTTTATTAGTGGGAAAATATGTTTGCCTTACCCGTAATGCCAACCTCAATCCCACCAAAGCCCTCGACACTGACGGCTGAGAGGGTGGAGGACGCAATGTCCTCCGCCAAGCTCATGGCCACGCTGGTGGAGGGGCCGCCTCCGGTGGCCATTTACCCCTTTTCCACCAAAAAGAACCTGGTGCTAGTGCCGTGCTGGTGCTAGTGCCAGTGCTTAGTTGGTTCAACCCACGAACCTCCTAAGAACCTGTTTGCTTTTCCATCGCCGAGGAGCCAAATCAGAGCCGCACAATCACGTCATTGTAATTTAAGACCAACAGATCAGGAGAAAATAAACTTCGTTCGAGACCTGCGTCTCTCTCAGCAGCGCTCACGTAACAGCTGGCAGTACAGAAATACAGTATGTACTGCGGGAAATCACGATTAAAAATTTATAACAAAAATAATGCTTGCGTTCTATGCTCAGTAAAGCCACTTGCACACTGGACGCGAAACGAATTTTTCGCACGACTGATTACTTTCAAAGTCAATGCAAAGAGGGGAATACACGTGTGTATTCGCGTCTTTGCATTGACTTTGACTGTAATCTGTCGTGCCAAAAATTCGTTTCACGTCCAGTGTGCAAGCAGCTTAATACCATTACTGTCACTTAGGTTTTATCGTTGTTAGTGGGGGAAAGGAATACAGCCTGATTGCTATGATCTCGTACTGAGTTAAGATCACATATTGAAAATAAATGTGTAACGTATCTTGCATTGTTGTCCATGCATGTTAATCCCAAAATTTTAAGCAGCAACAGGGTGTAATAATAGGAACACGCTATCCATTGTTTCTCTTCCCAATGATGCAGGCAGAAGAAATAAATGAGCAACCGTTATATTTCATTCCAACTTTATAAGTTTGAATGATCTGACGTAGTTTCGTTACAAAATTCCAGTCAAGTTCGCTAATGGTAATAATTCACAAATGCCCTAGCTAGCCAGCTAACTCATATTCGTAATGCTTAATATAGACGTAAGCGGTGCAGAAAACATGCCTGAAGCAGCAAAGTAAAATGCAACGTTAACGCATCATGCAGATATAGGACAGAGGCTTCTTTATTCCAACATTTTAAGGGTGAGGAGAGGAGCTCATTTGATTGGTGAAGATTTGACTTGGCTGTGTTAAACCCACTCAGGCCTTCTCTCCTCCCTCTTTGCCACTTGCGCCGGCAGGAGGGACAGAGGTGGGACAGAGGAGTACTTGCGCCGGGCACGAAATTGCAAAATACACCTGGATACACCCCGTTGGCGCGGCGCTCCCCCCATTCGCCGCGCCTGGTCAACGAATTTAGAGCCCCATGGACTCATTAACGAAGTGAACAGCAAAAGTATGGCATCTGCATAGAGGGACTTTTATACTCTTCTTTTCTACTGTTTTTTGGGTCCTGCACCTGTGATATCTGATTTTGGATGTGCGCGCATTTATTCTATTTTTATCTGCATAGAGGGAAACTTTTTTTTTTTTGATGCATTCCACTTGAAAAAAGCTGACAAATCCTAAATTACGCGTTTTGAAATATTTGCGCTTTTAAGAAATAGATGAGTTGGTCAAACAAGTTGACAGAGTTTCTGTGGTCATGCGAGTTACGTGATGACAAAAAAATGGTGAATATTCCAATGACCTGAAGTTTCATCAAATACATAAAACGCTAATGTATGCAACCATGTGCCTCAACCCCCTAAATTACAGCTCAGATGGGCAGAGCAATAAACATAGCCTATTGAATTTTGAGGTTGATATGAACAATGGATCTGCATCTCTTGGATAATCAAGTCAGAATTACCACAGAGACCCAATAATGCTCACTGCCAAAGTCGGTTAATCAGCCTTACTATGCTTATTGTGGTACTCGCATGAGGAATTTTTGCTAGTACTTTACAAAAAGTTCACAAAATGGATTTCTTTACATCTCTGATTCTTTACATTCAAAATTACCAGCAGAAATAAGGAGAAACCTTTTATTAATGGGACACACAAAATAAATATTTAGTTGCTTGCTTCGCAGGGAATAGTTAAATACTCCCATTTCCATTTCAGGATCCAGAAAATTTTGATTCCCTTCATACCTCTGCATAGCTTAAAAAAAACAATGCCTTACAAGAACTGCAGAGGCCCAACCTCCTTGGGATTTCCCTGTGGCAAACTGGAGCATGTTTCAAGGGTAAAAGAGAAGGAAGGGGAGGGGGCAGGCAGGGAGGGAATTACATGGACTGATGAGCATCAAAGACCAAATCAATGCAGGGCCTGTACCCTACAGTTTAATGCAACTTATACAAGTTGTGTTACCATGGACTGAACTCTTTAGAGCACTTAATTATTTTTTGAAACTGATCATGGTAAAAGCATCTTATTTCCCCAATTTTCATGTCCAGGAGATTACAAAAATTAACAGAAAATTCTTAACTACAGCAATGTGAAGCCAGCTCCTTTAGGAATTGGCTAAATTTGCCATGGCCTTTAAAATTATTCCAGATATAAATGCATTAGGGGTGTGATTAAAAACCCGAGTCACCATCCCAAAAGAAGCAGGTTGAGAGGCAACAACTGGGCAAACTGAGAAGATCTAGTCCAGATCTGGATTCAAGTCGAGGACATCTGACACACAATAAGATGAACAAACACCCTGAATGAACATAAATGAAAATTTAGCAATAATAATATAGCATGATTAATTTTACCTTCTAATCTATTACAGTAATACAAATTTTCAGGAAATGTGCGCACTCCCTTTCATCTCATCGCTTTGAGATATGCTGTGACCATTTTAATCGGTAATGCATTTTTCTGGCTGGATTTATGCTATGGTCCATTTTATTGTTCAGTGTGTTTTTCATTCTACTGCAGGCCTGTAGTACACATTTATTCATTGAAAGCATGCATTCTTCTAGGATCATCATGCTATTAATATGATAATGTACATTATTCACTCATTTTACTCTCAATGGTATTTTTTATATATTCTGAATTGGGAAATAAGGACACTCTCTAGGAAAGTCATTGGAAAATGGGAAGGCCAAAATTAAACAAAATGCTTCTACGTTTTAGTTTTTGAACGATACTTCCAAAAATAGTGAATAATTCATATTTTAAAAATGTTACATGACAACCTGAAATCAAGATTTGGAAGGACTAACCTTTGCCTAATGATTAGGCATTTGATACACTGCCCTGTAATCCAATAACTTCATCAGAGAATTGGCCTTTTGGTTGTTCCTTGCATAAACACATTTATTTTAACAAGCATCTCCGCACAAACGCGTTTCTGGCGTAGTGCCTTCTTCAGCGTGCTAGCACACTGAAGAAGGCACAACGCCAAAACGCGTTTGTGCGGAGACGCTTGTTAAAATAAATGTGTTTATGCAAAGTGCGACCTTTTTTCTAATTTCATTATTGCTGATTTTGGTCCTGCACTCTTAAAGTCTGGGAGTGAAGCCCGTTTGTGCATTTATAGTTTGTTCCTTGCATAATACGGAACTTGCCACAGTTCTAACTGCAAACCAAAACGCTTGCTTTTGTCACTACCTGTAATCCACACCAGCCTAAATAAGTGTTGAGATCAGGGCTCAATAACAGTAACACCATCTTTATCAACATTATCTTAAATCAAATATTTGTTAAAAATTTGGCATCTCAAATGTGCTTTTCACCCACAGCAATACTGATGTGTAAAACAAAAAATTAACACCTCAGACTGAAATTAAATAAAAGCCAGGTCAGCCCAATATTTTCGCACAACACAGTGTAGGAGGATGACTACATTCTGAGAATTATACGTAAAAATACAAATTGGGCATTGCAGACAGTGATGAAGTAGCACTGTTCCTCCTGTAGAGTTTCCAAACAATAAGTGGCCATTTCTCTAAACATGAGGCTGAGCCTTGCGCATGTTCTGTTTATTTATCAAGGCTTGAATCCTTTACCCATTATTGGGCTCTCCTGTGTTTAGTGAGACAGTTAATTGCCAAACAATAAGATGGCCATTTTTATATTTTGTAAAACATGAGGCTGAGCCTTTTTTGTCGCTTTTAACCAACGTGTGTTCTGTTTATTTATCAAGGCTTCATACAGTTTACTCATTTTACATTATTGGTAGTACAACAGCCAAAAGCTCAACATAATAGGCAGTTTGTGAATTCAAATGGACAGTTAATTGCCATCACGAGCATTTTACAGCACTGATTGTGAACACTTAATTTTTATATTTTGTATATTAATATTATGTACACTAGGTCCTAGGACACTAATCTACAAATGTAAGATGGCTGCAAAGTAGGATTAGGGAATGGGAGGAAGAGGCCACTTTCATTTCCAGACTTTTACAATGCCATCCCTGGAGGCTGTAACAATGAAGCCCTGCGTGGTCTGGAAGGTAGCAATGTCAGTGATTATGTCATGGTGCCCCACAGGAAGAGACTCTGGTCCTCGCCTTGGGGTGTCTTCTGTGGAACCGCTCTTCTGCTTGCTGTGTATCTCCTGTAAGCAGACAGTGATAATATGGTAAAGCATTTATGGAATGGGCCCATAGACTGTATAAAAAGATGGACGCAGCATCCGGGTCTGGAAACTGAGGCCAATGCGGAAATCTCTAAAATTTGCATTCTATTTAATGGCCAGCAGACAGCGACGTTGGTGGTTGCAGAAAGAAGTTCAATGCTACAGAAGTCTAAGGGGAAATGACCCTACATTCCCACCTGATTTATTATTTCAATAATGATTTTCCACATTACTTTATGGTATCTATCGCAAGTTTCAAGCCTCCTTTGATCATGATGTTCACTTTTGTAAATTATGGTCCCAAATAGACTAGCGTGGCTATCCTCTGGTCCTTGTCTGATACGGTCAGATCCACCCCTCGCTCCTCTCTGGATCTTCAATGCACACTCTCATCCAATAGGAATCACATCCGGTTTCAAAATGACAAAATGGCGCTGTTCAAATTGCCAAAATCGAGGCTTCCTAAATGGTATGCTGAAACCAATTGGTGACGTCACGGTTGCTTCGTCCATCTTTTTATGCAGTCTATGAATGGGCCTAGTAGCCATGTAGCATTCTCAAGCATTCATAATCACTGAAAAGCATGTATGTAGCATTGGGCTTACACCCATTTGAACTTAAAAATTTGATGGGATTTTGTAAAAATTGACAAATGAGAGCATTGCATAGAGATCAAATTTTGGAAAAAAAAATAGCAGGGCAGCACAATACAAAAAAATTTCAAACCAAAAATGGCATGTAATGAAGAGCATCTTATCATACTATGTAGGAAATGGCGTTAAAAATTCAAAGTGAGCACCACTACAGTACAGCGTTGAGACTGAATCCTACTGCTGCTGACATTTCAGTGAGGACAGATTTGTGCACAGCAAATGAAGTTGTGCCAAAGATATATGCATCCAAGAAAACGTATGAGAAAATATATTACAGTCATATTGAAGGGGACGGTCACTGTATAATATAATTAAATTCGCTAAGCCAGATTATCTTCTTCATCTCAGCCAATGTATGCAAGTACTCTCAGGTGCAGTCTCTGAGAAAACAATCAGAGATGTGATTGACAAACGAAAGAGAGGCAGGAAAATACACAATTCGTGGATTTGTTCTCATGAATGCCACTGCCATGCTACGAGTTCTGGGCAGATTTGGCCACAAGCGCTGTGAATGATCAGAAAATTTGGAATTTCATCTTATTCAGAGGCATTCCTGAATGATATTGACGCTACCAGAATAGTGACATGCATTTGTTGAGACTTGGCACAGAGAGAACTGGTCACCTGAACAAACAGTAGTATTTGATGCAAGAGAGCACAAATTAAGATCTGGTACCATAGCCCTTTATTTTGAAATACATTCCTATTCAGTTTTCAGCAAGTTATATTTCGACTCCCAGGCCACATAAAACCTGTCCCACTGAGGCTCGTATCAGGGAGAGGAGCAAAATGTCTCCAAAAAAACTTTCCCAGCAAAACTCTAAATGGCTTGACATCACTCCCGATGAGAACTAGCCAGATGCTGTCAGTGGACGACAGCAGGGTATATCCCTGAAACAAAAGCATTCTCCCCGCAGGCAAAGTTCATAGTTTGTCCAAATGCAGTGCCTCTCAAACTTTACTGAGTCAGGGCCTAGTAATGCATACCCTCTGCCTTGGGGGACCACTTAGGTCCAATTTAAAACAAAAAAAAAAAAAAAAAAAAAAAAAAAAAGATTACAAAAAAATCAAAATAAGAGAAAAGGGTTCTATATACGTTTCCTGAAAGCTGATCAGACTGTATTATAGTCAAAAATTTATCATCAATTCAACAATATATATTTTTTAGTTTACTTGATTGCATTTTTACATTTAGGAATGGGACCAGAAAAACACAAATGGAGACAAGCCAAATAGGGGCAAAAACAGGAATAAAGGAATTTGTTTTTATGGCATTAATTACATGTAAGATCTCTGGAGATGGTGTACTCTTTGGCAATGATTTACAAAATGGAAAACTGTGGAAATTTCTGTCATGCACTTAACATAAACAAGCAGTATAGCTGTGCTGGATATGCCTTTGAACTGCAGAGCAAAATACTGATTTATGGTCCCTTTCTAACAGCTGAGACTCAAATGTTAAGCCACCACAATCCATTACTTCTGCCTCTGCATCCAGAATGTTGAAGGCAGATTTCACAAAATCCCCATTAAAGCCGTTTGGTTATTGTAATTTTTAAAAATTAATAGTTTGGCCTGGTGGTGGCGATACAGCAAAGGTCATAGGGTGACCAACATCAATAACAAGCACTTCTATATGGACCAGAAACTATCACATCAAGTGTGACATGTTTCCCATCAAAACTGAGTTATTGCATTTGGAAATATCAAATTTGACCTGTTGTTGGCGTTATTGGGAAGGTCTCACAAAACAATGGGTTCGTCCATTATGCGCCAGGAATGAACGCAAAATTTTGTGTGCGATTCCCATAAAAAAATGTTCAAGTTATCATGCCAACGCAAAGCATCCGCAGCAATGGCAGCAAAGCCAAAAACAGGAGATCCCCGAACGCTTCATTTTGGGGACGTAAAAATAACGGAATATCATGTTTGAATCTACTGCCTCTTTAATCCATGGCAATTAATTCAATTCCCAATTTTCTGCCCACTTCAGTTAAAATTTTGAATATTCTGTTTTGTTAATTTCTCTGTTCTGGTTAAATGAGAACCAAAACAAATCTCAGATCCAGGCAATATTGTCATTTTTAGTACAGTAGCACCTGTACTAAAGCACCTAAAGACTCTCCGCTTGACAAAGAAAGCTATGAATTCAGAAATGGTAAAAGTAATTTACTACTATAATAATACAAGAAGTTACTCAGATCACACTACCTCCGCCATTTAGAAATTTGTTGGCTGAAGAATTATCATTGAATATAAGTGTTAAATGAGTCTCAACAGTGTGATCTTTACACGCACTGAAAGAAAGAAATTCTTTTGAATCAGAGATCAAGAATATGATTCGAAGCTTCATGAAAATTGTATCCTCCTATCAACACACAAAATTTAATTTGCATCCATCCATAATTTTTTGAGATATCCCATTAACTAACCAATGAATGAAAAAACAAACGAGCAAACTACCAAATGCCATTGAGAACCCTAAACCTCCCGGTAGAGGTATAAATTACACAGGTAATCATTGAGTGATTAACCTGAACACCAACCTGAACAACCTCAGTTCCCTCGATGATCTTGCGGTTGTAAAATACAGATGGACAGTGAAGAGAGTCATTAGCTCCTCCAGCGACAATGTAGGACCTTTCTGGGTAGGCAAGGTCCCAGAATCTGAAATGAACAAATGACACATTAATATTACACTATTCTAACAGCCAATTAAATCAATCCATCAGACTCATAGCACTCCCTTTGAAGCAAATCATTGATACAAAGCTAATTCACACCCAGTGCATAAGGTGAAAACAGGTGAAGTATCCATTTTGGAACCTCCAACGTATAAATAGAACAGAAATTTAAATAGTCAACCTGAATATTTGCATTTACATACTACACTATTTGTTTTGTGAGCGGAATATAGTTTCTTGGTTTAAACTGATGCGTACAACTGTTCATGATTTTAATGTCCACAACAAGACTTTTTTTTTGATTGTATGACTGTATTGGGACAGTTGTTAAAGCCACTTGTTAGTGAGGCTAAGGGGGGAAAATGACTTCACTTTGCTAGAGAGCATTAAGATTGGACTGCAGAGCAGTGCCCTCATGCATAAAGCCCACTGTAAAAGCCTGAGGCAGAGTTATGATCTGGGGTTGCCTCAACTGGTCAGGTCTAGGCTCAGCAACATGATGCAGCAATAAAACAATAAAAGTCCCATCCCACCAAACGGATTTTTTAGTTTGGTCGGCATAGGCAAATTCCAGAGTGACAATGCAAAGATTCAACAGGCTCAAATTGTAAAAAGAGTCATTCAGCAAGCATGAGGAATCATTTTCACACTCGAACAAACCTCAACAGAATCCGAGACTTTCTAGCATTAACATTAAAGTACAGGGTCAATATTTTTTTTCCCCTCACAAGATAATTTTCTCTGAAAATATTGGCCAAATTATTTTCACCCGTACTGATTGTAAAGCCTTTTGTTATATGGACAATACAAAAATGTTTTCTGCATTAATCAGGAACAGGTTACTTCACCATGTCTCATACGATTAGTTGACAACTCAGACTCTGCGACTGTACTGTTTACGCTCTGGCTCCAAATTCTACAACATGGTGGTGCCCAAAAATTGACTCCCCTGTGCCAAAATAGTTCTTGTCAAACCCAAGGAAAGTCAGTCCTCAGTTTTTTACATGGTCTGAACGTTCCTCCAGTGAAAATACAGCTTGTTCGTCCTTTGAATATACATTTGCAGATGTTGCAGTCATGATGAGAGACATGTGTGTGCTTAACGACCTTACCGAATTCTCATGTCAGAGCCAGCAGTTAGGAGAAGAGGGTTTCCCTCAGCAGGGCTGCAGTAAATCCCATGTACACTATGGGGTGAGGGCTACACATATGCAGACAGAGGGGAAAAATACGAACACTGAGTCATCATCGTCAAAGAACACAACTATTAAAAACAAGTGTATGCAAGGTATTTAATGCACGGTTAAAGGTATTCATGTAAATACAGCATGTTAATATGCATGAATTCACCAAAGACTGAAACAGATTTTAGCCATAGACTTAAGGATTTACACCTGGATTTGACATCAAATAATGAATCGGAGACGAAATTACGATAAATTTTTATTTCTGTTCACGTTCCCTTTCAAAGAGAGCAGTTTTTGTGCTAAGCGCCCAAATTTTCAGCTGTGGAAAGGTAAGTTGTTTGTACATTTCTTCGAAAATTGACTGTTCAGAAGAAAGCAAACATGAGCATGTAGTTTCTGAAAACTGAAAAACATCTCATCTAAATCTGGATAGAACATTAGAATTCAGTAAGGAGGACAGTGCAGAAACTGGATATATGAAGTACAGCAGTTTGGAATGCCTCCGGGGGGGAGGAAGGAACTGCTGTCTTGTGGACTCAATAAATCAAACATGGAAAGCAACTGCAGTTGATGATAAATCCTATGCTGCAAAGAAAGCACCCTCAAACAACAGCCAAATGCATCATCGACAACGTTTGAAAGCAGAATTACACTGGTTACAATGCAAGACACATAAAGCAAACATTTCAATTCCCCAAAAATACTAGAGTACCAAAACAGATGACATGTAGCCAAGTTGACAAAAGAGATGCGTGACTAAGAGAATATAAAGCTGAAAGTGTGGAAAAGGGCAGAACAGTCCTTGATCCAAAGCAAACACCCTAATCCGTCACATAAGGAGGAGGTACTGTCGTAACACAGGCATGCATGACTAATCCTGGAATGGGCTACTTCACTTTATTGATGACAAAGCAGAAGAAAGCAGCAGAATGAAATCATAAACATACAGACAAATCCTGCTGGGCTATGAAATGTGCCTGTGCTTAATTTTGCAGCAGACAATGGCCCCATAAGACCAAGGCACAATGCTTGCACACAAACCTCCCCCCCAAATAAAAAAAGAAAGATTGAAACCTGCAGCTATGAAGGCCTGGAGTGGTACCCAAGAAGATACCAAATATTTGATGAATTTATTTGGTTGCAGACATCCTGCAGAAGCTGCAATTTTGAGTCCCGCAAATAAGTAACAAGGTTTATTGCTTCAATCTACATTCAACCGCAAAGCTTAACCATCAACTTACAGATGAAGACAAATAAAGACCTCTAAAAAGTTCAATAATCGACACGAACCATGGGAGACCACTATACCCCATGCCCCCGAGCAGCACACCATTACACTCAATCATATGATGACTCTACTAGAATGGCAAGCCAATAATAAGGTACTGGAACCTCTGATCGCATATAATGTAGCAAGGGCAAAATCCTGTAGAAAGCCAGTTCTGTTAATGTATGGGACACATATGAATGCCTTTGTTATTTGTTAGTTAGACGAGAACGGTGTGCTTGGCTAGTTTTATACTTAGAATCTGTTTTAAGTGAAATTTTTGCATTTGGCAAAGGTCACCGAAGACAGTAATGTAAATTGACAAGCCCTAGAGCTTGGACTAACACTGTCATCAGTAAATCCTCCATCAAGGAGTAGTCTCAGCACTTTAACCTTGGTGAGGTTAAAGTGCTTTAGCCCAGAATATGTCAACAGTACTTACATGTTCTCACCAACTAATTTACATACTGGGAAAAATGCCCGGTACGGCAAGTCCACTGGCAAGTTCTATGATTAAAGCGAAACTAGTGTGAGACTAAATGACAGGAGTGAAAGGTCCTTCACTAGAGTGCATTATAGAGTGTAAGGCTAAAATTTTGGCATTTTCACAAGTATTTGCAACATCATTATTCATACACTGTAATAGTGAGCAAACTGGTACTAGCATTTGTTCAAGTAATTATAAAGTTCATTTCCCACCTTTTGATACATTGGCAAATGCAAACATTTCAGTTAAAAGTTGTTTTCTGGTAAATACGAATAAAGCAATCAGATTAGCAGCAGTAATGTTATGTAGGCACACTAGCAAATTCATAAAGGAGCATGGCAGTAAATCTGTAATGCTACCATCCACTTTTTAAAAGGTACTGGCTCTAGAAGTAAATTTCCCATTCATTTTATATCCATAGATATTTATGGACTATCCAAGATAAAGAGGTTTTTAGCCAGAAACCAAGCCATCCAGCTATGAGAAATAAATCACAGAATGATCAAAATTCATTTAAAGCAAAAAAAAAAAAAAAAACTTTAGAAAACCTAGAAAAAGGCAGAGGTACACGACAGTATGCAAAATGTTCTTAACAAATAATTAACTACTTATCCCGGAATACGCTGCTAATGAGCTGATCTAATTGCTTTTTTTGACTGGCAACTTTAATGGCTGATTCTGATGCTGGCTGTTAAAGGATTTCAGCCAAGATCAAAGTACAGACTTGGTTCAGATTTTTAGAGAAGCCCATCTTGAGATAATTATGGTGAGTAGAACATTTTGGGGAGTGGCAACACAGCAAGTCTAAGGTCCAGATGAAATTGATGAAAATCTATTTGTTACATATGCCCAGGCTGTAGTCACAGTGCTGGCAAGAGTCAAAAATATATTACTTAATTCACTGAGTGAAACAAGTCCTAGGCTGTCACCAAGACAGCAAGGGGTATATTGGCGAAAGCACCCCAAAAAGAGGTTTCCAGGAAATTAATGAGTTAATTAATGTATTATTATTAATAGTGCAAAGCCAAAATTAATCCAGTTTTCCATCTCGATAATATCTAAAGGCATATAAAACGTGAAAAGGATCTATGAAGGAGCGTGGCAGTAAATCTGAAATGCAACCATCCACTTTTTAAATGGTACTGGCTCCAGAAGTAAATTTCCCATTCATTTTCTCCATAGATATTTCAGAACTATCCAAGATAAAGAGGATTTTAACCAGAAACCAAGCCATCCAGCTATGAGTTATAGAACATAGGATTATTCAAATTAATTTAGAGCAAAAACAGCTTTAGAAAACCAGGAAAAAGGCAGAGGTACAAGACAGTACGTAAAATGTTCTTAAGAGGGTCTGAACTACTTATCCCAGAATACACTGCTAATGATTAATGATAATTATGGTAAATAGAATGTAGTGGAGTTGCAACAAAGCAAGTCTAAAGTCCAGATGAAATTGATGAAAATATATTTGAAGAGTTTGTTCCCAAAACGCAATATATCCATTTTACTCATTTTGAGTAAATCAACTTTTTCTATGTTGGCGCCTATAGCATTTTATAGAGAAACACAAACTTTGACCATGAAAAAATACACTCTATAGTATGAATTTCTAAAAATGAAAATTTGCACCATGTGTAAGAAGCACAGGGCTATTGCTTTATGGTATTATCTCAATTTTTGTAATTTTGGCACTTATTGCATTTTGGAACCAAACTCTTCATTTGTTATATATGTCCAGTCTGTAGTTACAGTGCTGGCACGAGTCAAGAATATATTACTTACTTCACTGAGACAAGTCCAAGGCAGTCGCCAGCGACAGCAAGGGGTACTGGCGAAAGCCCCCCAAAAAGAGGCGTTCCAGCAAATTAATGAGTCGATAAATGTATTATCATTAACAGTGCAAAGCCTAAAATCAATCCAGTTTTCCATCTTGATAAGATCTGAAGGCGTATAAAATGTGAAAAGGACCTATAATACAGTTTTTGAGTTATCGCGTTAACACAAAGGATCTGTGGGAGATACGGACACAGCAGACGTGGATGCAGCAGATAGGCAGCGATGATGACCATAATAACCAAACATTGCCATCATCTAACAACCTTTTCATCCCCTAAAACTTTTGTGAATTTCCAAATCTGAGCAACAAAAATGGTGGTTATTTCACATATAGTAGCAAATCTTAACTTATCAGTAATGACCAGTAGAGTTTCAGTAAGCTCAATAATATACTCTACATCAACGTATAAACTGTCATAAAATTTCCCCGAACAGATACACGGCCCTCTTCAGAAATTGGTTTAATATTGGAAATAATCCAGGGGCCGTATTCACAAACAATCTTATCCTAGCTCTAGTACTCAAATGGTGTTAAAATTCCTCACTAAGAAGTGATTCACAAACGGCCTTGGGCAAACTCCTTCAGTGAGAGAAGTGGGTGCGGCTGCTGAAGATGACATCGTGTTTCATGTACGCGCTTATCCACTATGTCCACAATAACTGGCTAATGGAAGGTCGATCTAAGGCCGTTGCTGACAACCACCAGTCAAACCCATTCATTCATCATAAAGATATTTCTACAGTACTGTGCACGCGAATGTCGTCTCCCATTGAAATAAAGAGTTTTCACAAAAAGTTGGTTTCTTTCAAACAACTAAACAATTGTTTTACAAACAAGTGTAAAAGAAAAGCAAACTGGACACAGGAACAACTTTTGTTAATGCATGGCACAAGTTTTCAATGAAAGGAAAATTACACTACAAGGGAAATTTCGATCAGGCACTACATTGCTGGCAAAAAGAGGCGGGTGGAATGACATTTTTCTGTGTAAGTGCCTCCTTTCCACTGTTAGTACAACTCGGGGATGAGTTTTAAAAAAAGCAGTATTCCCTGCAGTCACAGCCAAGGCCAGAGATTGCAGAATACAAAAGGCAAATGTCTGCCACAGGTAGCCAGGTTCCATGCCTTCAATGACTATACCTTAAATATAAAAATTGTTTAGAAATGCATATTAAAGATTTGTGTAGGTCTTCCCTTGTACTTCAAATTTATACTCCATTATGCTAGGTTGACATTATGTTCCCGGTGGCTACGGCAATCACCTTTCAGGCCACCGTGGACAAAACGGGATGGACGTGAGACAATGTGGGGGGCAATCGTGACAGGCCGTGATTGCCGTGGGTGCCGGGCCAGATTTTTAAACTGTCAAATGCTAGGTTGACATTATATTCCCAACGGTCACGGCAATCACCTTTCAGGCCACCGTGGACAAAATGGGATGGACATGAGACAATGCGGGGGGATGGGCTGGGCAAACGTGACAGGCCGTGATTGCCGTGGATGCCGGGCCAGATTTTTAAACTGTCAAAAAATTTGCCATGGCAAATTTGCGGAGCGGAGAAACCTCCAACAAAGTAGGCCACAGTAAAACACAGTGAACGCAGCAAAACGTGACAGTATGTAATAGGCTGTGACAAAACTTGGAGGCGGTCCGTAGTGGGACGGGAAGCATGTGCATTTCCCAGCATCTCACGGTCCTTTCAAGTTTTGTCACGTTCTGCCGCGTTTAGTGCGCGTTTTGTCATGGTTGGTTCACGGTTGCTGCGCGTTTTGTCCCATTTTGCCATGGTTCTCACGGCAAGCTAGGGTGTATCGTAGCCGTTTCGTCGCGTTCGATCATGGCGCAACCCGGCGTGTCACGGTTTGCTGGCCGGCGCGCTACGGCACGTTGCGTTCTACTACGGTCTGACACGGCGTGGGCGGTCTGGGAGGGAGTATATAGAAGCCGGGCCCAGCAGGGGAGCTTCACTCGAGTCTGAGCATTTGCCACACAACATCTCTGATAGATTACTGCAGATTACAGTATATTACTGTATTATATTACTGCACTCTGGCCTTCCCCCTCTGCAACTGCTGCTGGCCTTCTTGCTGAGGCAAAAACTGGATTTATGCACCAAGCAAACATGCAAACACAAAATCCTCTTCATCTCGGGCATTCATGACGTTGTCATACCGAAGTCTCAGGATACAATGATTGCAGAGGTGTATAAAGTATTGGAAAAAAATAACGAAGTAAAAGTAGAAGTACCATGACTGAAAGTTACTTTGGTAAAAGTTGAAGTCACCCATAAGAAAATTACTCGAGTAAAAGTCTTAAAGTAGCTCACATTAAATGTAATTAAGTACCAAAAGCATCTTGTGAAAAAATATACTTAAGTATCAAGTACAAGTGCAAGTACTAGTACAAAGTATTTTTCATAGTACGCATAGAAAGAAGCAAAGCAACGACGCATCGTTCTCTCCTCGTGCTCTTTAATCAATTTTCAGGTGAATGAAAGATACAGTATTCAAAAACAAACTTTATATACTTTGTATACTTCTTCTTTGAGTTTACTGGCAGTTAAAAAAACCACTATAATTGACTGCAATTGATAGTAGAATTACATAGTATCAATACCATGTTGAATTTTTGCTTCAGAAAACTGATTTTTCTTAACTACTACTTGGAAAACCACTGAGTCACTGTAGCTGAAGTCGTTGCTACAGACGACAACGATTTTTTTCTGTAGCAAGAGATAATTTTTTTGAACTGCTGGATAGATACTATGGGCAAGTGTATTGAGCAGTTTGCACATCAGGCTTAGCTGAGGAGTTTAATTCTGGCAACTCCTAAAAAACAGGGATTGGAGTGAACTCGTGCATATTCTAAATGGTGTTTGAGCTCAGCTTGCCCGTGAATATTCAATAACTGATCCGGGTGTGCGATCTAGTGATAGAATATTGTAACTGCGTGCATAAATTTGCAGCTCCATGTCCGCTGGCGGACACATCTGCACAAAGCGCGCCGAGCACCGTTGTTCTTCTCAAACACGCCACATCCAGATAATCCTTAAATGATGAATTACATTCATATTTTAATTTGTAACGAGTAACGAAGAGGCCAGTAAAAGTATACTTTTTATCTTTTAAATGTAGTACAGTAAAAGTCCCCGTAAAAAAAAAAAAAAAAACTCAAAGTACAAATCCTAAAAAAAAAAATACTCAAGTACTGTAACGAAGTGCAAGTACTTTGTTACTATACACCTCTGAATGATTGCTATTGCTTGGGATGCCTTCTTTTTATACCGTGGGCATGAACGTGGTCCAAAGCTGCCCGGCGTCCACATTTCATCCATAGAAAGCCTTGACAGAATGTGAAAAACGTGTCAGACCTTGATCAGAACGTGAGAAACGCGTCAGACCTTGATCAGAACGTGAGAAACGTGAGGGACCCCATCAGAACGTGACGGGCCGGGACGGAACGTACTGGCATCCGTGGTAGACCGCCGGCCGAACCGTAGTGCGCCTTGGAGCCTCCGGGACTCAGCAGCCCCTTTGCCCCCACGGCCTGTCACGGATACTGTGATAGACCGTGAGAAAATTTGCCAAGACTTGAATACAGAGAAAAAATGGCCAAAATCCCGCGGCGCACTACATTTCGGGCAAATGGGGCTGCCGTGGCCGCCAGGAACATAATGTCAACCTAGCATTACTGACCAGTTTTTAGTCGTTTTCACCCAAAATAAAACAAATGAGCAAAATTGGCTATTCTGTTGTGTGAATTACTAGGGAAGACCTTCACAAAGCCATTTAAATTGTACATCCATCTTACTTAGTTTTGGAGCTATGATACAAAATACACCAATTTTTTAACTCTGTTACCGCATGACCTGGCCCATAAACAGTTAAAGATTTGGAGTGACTTTACATGAATAAATGCAAAACCAGACATGATTCTGCACATAAATTTGTGAAGCTGCAAAAATCTTGAATACTACCATACAATCTCAGAAAATTATCCTGACCCCCCCACCAACCCCACATGATCTCCACTGAACCATGAGATCACTGACAGTTCTTGGAACACAAGAAGAGCACAGAATCCAATTCCATTACATCTGAATGAGGACAAACGATGCAATATAATACACACCTGCATCTCAGAGAGGGGGGGAGCAGAGCTGGCCCAGAGAGTGAACTTTCTGTCTCCTGTCTCCATATCCCACATGGACACTTCATTGTTTCCCTGGACAGCTTTAAAACATAACAGAAGCAAATCTTCAAGTCCGCTTCAAACCTGTGCGCAATAGTACTCAAATTATTTCAGTAATCGATAACAGCCAACATGTTAATATGCACAGCCTGTGCAAAGATGTACCACACACTATATAGCACACAGACATGCTGTTTCTACAGGCTTTTTAGAGGATTATTCGTGTTTCCTACTGGAGACAAGTCAGGACTTGTCGCCATCTTCAACCAGTTGAGTTCACGACTGTTCGGTGCGTTTTTCATTTCTGCCCAGGCACTGCTTAGATGTCTATTTCTTCTTCTGTGGATCTTCTCAAAGCCATTTCCTTAAAAAAACTTCAAAGTTTGGGCCTTTCTGTGCTGTATGCATGTTTTCCCCATTTTCATGTGGGTTATCTCTGGGCACTTCAGTAGTCTCCCACAGTCCAAAGACATGCATGGCAGGCTAACTACAGAATCTAAACTGTCCATAGATAGGAATGTGTGAGTGAATGGTGTGTCCGCCCTAAAACAGATTGGCAAGCTGTCCAGGATGTGTCCCAGCTTTTCTTTATCATGCACTTAAGAAAAACAGGCCGAGTCAATTTAGCAGAGCTCTTTTGCGCTTGCACTTTGAATATCAATGTTGTGTCAGCACAGAGTAACAGGAATTAATGATCCAAAATTGAATACAGTCATACACAGTGAAATTTTTTAAGCACAAAGGAATGCATGTGCAAGTGAATTACCAGCAATGACTGAAGACTGGTACAGAGGGTGCATCAGTAGCCGCCTGATTCGTGCACGAGCTGGATGAGAGTGATTTGAAATTGGGAGCTGAAACCGCATGTCCCAGCATGCCATTGTGCCATTGCATGTGCCTGTGGGTGAGAGAAGCGGGTGATGGGGAAACAGAAGGACTCAAAATTAAAGCAGCACATGTAAAAATAATCATACATTAAAACACCAAGTTGCATACGTTTAAGAGTAAAAAGAAATGAGCAACATTAAAGAGTCAATTCATAATCTACTCATACTTAACTAGAGTGCCAAGGGCCCTGAAGGTTGCCGGCAGTTGCAGCTCCAACAGGAGAAAAGTAACTAGCATCAGTCCGCGGATTCAACAGCAAGTCAACACGAATTCTTGCGAAAACACGTTGTCTACACGATATTGGCGTTAAAAAGCTCCAGCTCGGACAATTTTGGCGGTGATGGCGAATGGTCCCGTACCACTGCGAATCAATTCACGGTTCTTCGAATCAATTCTTCTCTGCGAAAGAGGAGAACAGTTTCATTCTCACACTTCCGCGGGCCAACGCAGCTCAGTGAGAAAGGGGTTTTAGTTACCATTATCGGGCAACTCGACTGAGCAGTCACACTTTTTCATGAGTGACAGACAGCAACATTTCTGCCATTGAGCAAAAACATAATCTTTAGGATGTCTACATCATGAAATCCGATTAGATTTTTTTCTAACCTGAACTTTCACTGTCGTCAGTTGTCAATTTGTGAAGGGCGCCATCTTCTCAATTCACTTCTGGTTCTTGCTCTGCTTTCAGACAATGATTTTTTTTTTTACACAACACTGCCACCGAGTGGGACAGTGGGTCTAATTAGTATTATTCTTTCTATTCCATGATGCTAATAGGAACAAACATCCAAAAATGGGTTTTGACCAGTTTTTATTGCCGCGATTGATCGTGAAATAAGGTCGACCATGCGGTTACAATGCCTGTAAAAATTTTTATTATATATAGGTTAGTGCCTAATACATACTAATGTCTAAAGACATTATTAAAGGAGGAAATAAATAGATTGATTTTGTCACATGACCTTGACCTTGAAGACCAAAGTCAAATCCAATATGGTGTGTTTGATCAGCATACGTGATTTGTCATTAGTATCCAATACATACCGAAGATCTAAAGCCAACATTAAAGGACTTTTAGGCCGTTTTGTCATTACCTGGACCTTGTTGCCCAAGGTCAAATCCAATATATCAAAAACAACCAGCATACATGATTTGCTATTAGTGCCCAATACATAACTAAGCTCTACAAACAATATTAAACAAATATGGGCCATTTTTGTCATATAACCTTCACCTTGAGGCCCAACATCAAATTTGACTGACTGCCTAAGAATGTTCAGCATACATGGTTTCCTATAGATGCCCCAAACATAACTGAGCTCTAATTGCCATATTCAGCAAGTTACAGCAATTTTTGCCATTTGATCTTGACGCCCAATGTCATATTCAACTTGCCAATAATGTTTGGCTTACATAATTCCCTATAGGTACCTCACACATACCTAGGCTCGAAATGCCACATTAAGCTGTTATAACACATTTTTGCCATATGACCTTCACCTTGAGGCTCAAGGTGAAATTCAAACAACCGAGAATGTTCGGCATACCTGATTACCTATAGATGCCTCATACATACCTAAGCTCTAAATGCTATATTAAAGAGAGTTATAGCCCAAAACACCCCGAAAAATGATGAAGTCCAGACACGTTGCCTAGGTGGCGCTATGAAGGAGCGATTCAATCAAAACGCCGTTTACACTGTTGAAGCAGGTCATGATACTGATTCCATTGCTGCGATTAAAAAAAAATTAATCAGACAGTTTTTGAGAAAATTGCACCTAAGTGCCAAAAATGGCCATTTTCGACATAAAAATGGCCGCCAAGTCTAAACGAACGATTCAATCAAAAAAATTTTTGCTCGGGCATTAACTTGATGACCGATTTGATCACATCCCCAAATTTAAAAAAAATTCATCAGACCGTTTTTGAGATACGGCTTTAAACGGATGCCGCCGCCGCCGGACGCAAAGTGACGACAATAGGTTACTGGCCTACGGCCGGCAACCTAAAAAGTAACACTTGATACCATTTTCTGACATTTTTGTAGCAACAATTATTCACTGCATTTGTATCCATAAATTTCTTCTCTATATGCCGTTTAAACACTTCACATGGAATACAACATTCCTGTTACATTTCCAATTTGATTATCCCTAAAGACATAGAGAACTACCAATTTACTAACGTCTATTTCATTCACAAAACACTGAATGATAAGTATGTAAAGTAAAATACCAAAAAATCCAAATACAACTTTCAAATTATGTTGCCAAAAAAGCTTACTGGCGGATCAAATAATATTTTTGTCATTGTCATCTCTCATCTCCAGCTAGAGTATTGCTGGTTTAAGTCGTCACAAATAATGATACTGTTGATGATACAATTACTCTAAAGTAGCTGTTTTTAGAAAAGTGTTCCGGGAGTTGTCGTAAAAATTAAATTTTCTGATTTTAAACCTTTTAACGGCAAAAAGTTAGAAAAAACAATATTGCAAGTTCTCTTTACAACACAATCTTAGGATGCAAACACATTCCACATGAGCAAAAACATCTGTCAATTCGTCTGAGAAACCTGATCCGCTGTAAGGAGATTCACTCACCCACACAAAGCCAGCACTGATGCATGTCCACAGCGAAAGAGGTAATGAGGCCAAGACGCAGGTCATGCCGAAGAGTCCAGGCGTTGTTGGAGCTCCGCAGATCCCAGCCCACTATAGACCCATTGACGGTGGCATAAGCCAGCACAGACTGAGCCCCCGAGTTGAAATGGTGGACATCCACAACACAGCCATCATCTTTTGGGTCCAAAAACCTGAAGACAGGCAGGATGCAGCCACAGGAATTCAAAGACTACACGCATACAAAGTATACACAGTATACACAGTACATGAAAGTATATATTGTTCCTCAAAAGATTATTCTAGTTTTCTCTAAGTCTATATGTACTGTGCAGAACTAGATTTTAACTAGACCTGCGAAGCAGGTAACACCGGGGTCCAAGCCACCAACGCAATTTGCCACCTGGTGGCCCGCAGAGACCAGATTTCATGGATTGGCTCAGACATGACCCTAAATATTGCAAACCGAATTTCATGAAAATCTATGCAGCCATTTATGAGATTTAAACTTCTAGCGTTTGTGGTGCCCCCTAGAGGCAGAATTGCTTGAGACTCCACAGTGAAGCCAAGGCCATGGATCTAAACATGCATACCAAGTTTGGTGAAAGAACCTTTAGCCAAATTTGTTTTACGAGCAGTTTAGTAATAGTCAGCTTAAAAGCAAAAATTTAAAAAACCTAATTGTCCTCAACAAATTGACATGTGACAATTCTTTTTACAACTTTTGGTCAGGATCATGTGTAGATGAAATGTGCAAAGTCTGGTGCAGATCACACTTACGACCTTAAAGGTGTAAGAAAAAGTAGGTTTTGCATTTATTACAACTATGAATAGCCAAAGAATTTAAAAATTCATCATAATTCAATGGTTCAAGATAAAATTCTGAAAAAAAAATCACAACCTCCTGCTCGTCTCCAGTGTACTTTAAAATATTTTAGTGGAGTTTGGGACGAAATTCGATGAAATAAAAAATATTGTACATATTGTTCCATCTACAGTAAAATATTAAATATTGCTGCAGACACACCATTTGACGGATCTGAATACGGTTTGAAATTCTTGCCAAACAGTATTTACAGAATACTGTCTTGTCTGTGTCAAGTTTGAAGGAATTTGGTGGCGATATGAATTTTATGCAAATGTTCACATTTCGTAAAATACTGAGTGGCGGACTTTTGAATTGACCATATCTTGCAGTATGGAAAGGTTTTATGATCAATCAGTGGATTTGCTGAAGAAATTTCAGCTCTGTAGGCAGTACCGGTGATTTTTAATGATTTTTTAAAATTTCGCCACTTAGAAATTTTGGCATTTACATTTTATGTCATAAGCCACGTCCCCTTCAATAGATAATCACCAAATTTCATAAATCGACTCAGACATGACCCTGGATAGTGCGCAGTGAATTTTGTGCAAATCTATGCAGCCGTTTATGAGAACAAACTTTTTGCCTTTGAGGTGCCCCCTTGTGGTAGAATTGCATGAAACTGTACCGGAAAGCTAGGGGCACTGTTCCAAACATGCCTATCAAGTTTGGTAACATTGCTATGGGCAGTTTTGTTTTATGAGTATTTTCAGAAAAGTTAACCTAAATACAAAACTTTGAAAATTTAAACATCCAAAACGAATGGATGAATTAAAATTAACTTATTAAGTTTTGATCAGCATCATGCGTAGACGCAATGTGCCAAGTTTCCTGCAGATCATGGTTACGACCTAGGAAGAAATCAAAAAAGTACAGTGGGGTGCAAAAATTTGGGCACCCCTGGTTTAAATGTCTGTTACAATGAATCCCCAAGTGATGGAAAGCAAACCTGAACACTAAATGCTACAAAATTAAACATGACACTTTTCTGCAAATTTAAAAGCAAGGTTTCTCTTTATTTTAATTTTTCCAATTTTTTAAATGATAAGAAAGGAAAAAGGACCCTGTACAAAGGTTTGAGAACCCTTTTGGATTATTCTTTGTTACCTTTTAAGAAGACAATTACCAAGGCCCAAACCCAGGTGAGTCAGGTGAATATAATTCCAGGGTTGAACTATATATTCTGAAGTAACTCCATGCCCTCTAAAGTATCTGACTCTGGTGGCTGTTGTGTCTGGTGTTAAACACCATGTGTTCCTCCAAACAGTTGTACAAGGATGTCATATCAAGATAATTCACTTCCACCAACAAGAAGAGGGCTACAAAAAACTCTCGCAACGTTTCTAACTACCCCTTTCTACTGTCAAAAATATTGTAAGAAAATGGAAAATAAATGGAACAATTGAAGTCAAGGCAAGATCTGGAAGACCAAGAAAAATTTCAGATAGAATGGCTCGAGATCTGGTGAGAAATGCTCAGAAGAACCCACACATCACCGCAAAAGAGCTGCAAAAAAGAGTAGCAGACACAAGTCTAGCTGTTCACAGGACAACAATACAGTGTACCTTAAACAACAAAGACCTACATGGCAGAGTTGCAAGAAAGAAGCCTTTCCTACGACCTCAACGCAAAATTAAGCGTTTGAAGTATGCAAAAGAAACCTGGAGAAACCTCAAGCCTATAGGAACAATGTGCAGTGGACTGACAAAACCAAAATTGAACTTTTTGCTTAGAGAAAAAAGGGTGAAGCATTTGTAAAGAAGAACAAGTTGCCAACTGTTAAGCATGGAGGTGGATCCATTATGCTTTGGGGTTGTGTAGCAGCTGGGGGCACAGGCAATATTGCGCGGGTGGAAGAAGAATGGATTCCACCAAATATCAAGACATTCTAGAGGCTACTGTTCAAAGCTCAGTCCAGAAATTGAAGTTGAAGAGACGTTGGGTATCCAGCAAGACAATGACCCGAAGCATACCTCAAGATCCACCATGAAATACCTCCGGGAAAGACGGATGAAGGTTTTGGAATGGCCATCACAGTCCCCAGACTTGAATATACTGAAAATCTGTGGAGGGACCTCAAACATGCCGTGCATGGAAGAAGGCCGAAGAATACTTCTGAGCTAGAGGTGTTCTGTCAGGATAAATGGGGAAAAATTCCAAAGACAAGAATTGAAAGACTCTTTGCTGGCTACAGGAAGCGTCTGAAAGCGGTTATAGCTGCCTGAGGAGGAATTACAAATCTGACAGGGTTCCCAAACTTTTGCACAAGGCCTTTTCCTTGTTTTATTATTTCGAAACTGTAAAAAGTTAAAAATAAAAATTATTCTTGATTTAAAATGTGATGAAATGTGTAATGTTTAACTTTGTAGCATTTAGTGTTCAAGTTTGCTTTCAATCACTTGGAGATTAATTGTAACAGACATTTAAACCAGGGGTGCCCAAATTTTTGCACCCCAGTGTAGGTCTCGCATTCATTGCAATTTTGCAGAAAAAAAAGTCAGGGGTCAAGTTGGCATGGTCTACATTATGTGATTTGGTGAAATTCAAGGAACACGAGGATGTAAGGTTTTCGAATGTGCAACCTTTGATATTTGAGTTCTATGCAAAAACACATTGTCCTTAATTATGGCGCCCCCGGCTGGTGGACATGTGTCTTTATTTGTGCCTGAGGTACGAGCAGGGATTTGTACCAGCCCTCCAAATATCACTTTCTTGGCTTCGACAGTTTAGGCTGCAGTATAACTTTAAGTTATGAAGGAATAAAAATGACAAAACTGAAGAATAAAAAAATTTTTAACAAAAACAACAGGGTTCTCATCCCAGCATCGCTCGTGCTAGGAGCCACTGCTGTGGCAGCAGCAATGGCTCCAAGCCCCCTTGGGCTTGGACCCCTAATGAGGCTGTCATTATAGAAAGGAAAAAGCCTTCTAAAACTATCGATTTTGGAATAAATTATCATATGAAAAATAACAGAGCATGATTGACCTAAGCACAAATGACTTTTTGTATTGAACAAAATATATCTGATCCAAAGACAATACCTGGTTTGAAAGGGGTGAACTTTGGGAGATTTGGGGGGCTTGTTCGCTTCAACCCCCAGAAGCTGAATTGATCCATTGTCCGAGGCCACAGCAAGGTAATGTGACCCCTGACAAAAGGTCAAGGTTTTCACATTACCCCCAATGCGCGAGTAGGTTTGCACTGACCTGAAATCAGATCATATTTCATCAATTGATTCTGCATCATCATTACTTCATACTATACAGTACAGACTCATTTTGGCCTATTTAGCAATTACAGGACAATGACTGCACTGTGATTGTTCCATTGACTGTTGCTCCCAAGTCTTTTGCAAATTGAGCACTCATTTGCCAAGCAGACACATATGGAAGAGAGATTGGGCTAATTCAGTTAAGTTCCTTTATTGCTATGGTGTAGTGGTCTCCACATTACACTGGCATAAAAACAAATATGCGAAAGTCTTCAGCCCTCTGCACTATGAAAATAACTAAAACAACATGTACAAAAAACACAGAACACAATAAATACAGCCGAAGATATTCAGTTGAGCAAATCCTTGGCATTTCAGCTCTTTCATGCTTCACTTTGTAACTCCGCACTATTGGGAAACAATTTTCCTTGTCACGGAGGAACACAATAGGGCAAATTACTTATCAGGTCTGTGCTTGCTCAGCAGACCAGTAGATATGGCTGAGGCGATATCAACACCCTCTGCCAAATTAAACACAAATGCATCACAATTTCTGCAGTAAAATGATCCAATTATATGATCCATGTTTCATTTCTCAACTACAGACAGGCACATTTGGGTCAATGAACTGAAGACTGAATTTTTGTGTCTGGATGCTTTCATCTATTACAAAAAGCATTTAAAAATAAGTTGCATTGGAAGGGATTTAAATACACTCTTTCGATGAAAATAAAGTCAAGCATTTCTGAGTTATTTCATTCTTTTTAATAAAGGGTTGTGCTGTTAATGAGCACGAACTCAAGGCCATCATGAAAGCATGCTAGACTGAGCTATACAAGCCAATTTTCATCTCTTGAAGTTTTGAGGCATTTGGAGATGATAAGCGCATAATATATCCCTAGAGAATTCAGAAATAATCCAACTGTTTCTTTTCAGCATTTACCGTACATCAATAAATCCAAGGAAACCGGTCTCGAAGCAGCGAAACATGCCCTTATATGACCATGTTTCACAAATGAGGTGCATTATTCTGATCATAAGCGGTTCTTTCTCTCCTCCTCAGATCCCGTCAATCTGGTAGCTACAAGTTGACCTTTGCCCCATGTGTCCATAGGGTGCTGTTCCTGAACAGGCTTTCATACGTATTTTTGGTAAAGTTCCTGATTTTAAGACAGACCAATGGTAAACCGCTAGTGGAAAACCCCTCTATAGTGATGTCCTCTCTTTATAAGGCCCACACAGATGTGCATATGCCCTAGAGCAGGGCTCGCAACCCTGTTTCTGGAGAGCTACCATCCTGAAGGTTATCACTCCAACCAAAGCGAAGCACACCTGCTTTCCCAGTTGCAGATCTTGACGAGCTGCTAATGAGCTGAATCAGGTGTGTTGAGTTAGGGTTGGAGCAGAAAACTACAGGATGGTAGCTCTCCAGGAACAGGGTTGGGCAGCCCTGCCCTAGAGAATGTTCCTGATCAGCCCAAGAGTTGTAAAGAGTTTTTTTTTCACCAGGGAAAGAATTCTTTTGTCATCCACCTAGGCTGTGATCCGTACTACTCTGAGGGTTTAACTGTTCCTTAGTTTACCAGTGTTCTTTCTTTTTAAGAATGTACCAAATAGTGGTTGTGCCACACCTATGTTTTCGCAATTTTTCTGCATATTTAAAAAATTATTCAGCCGCATCTTGGCTTGCATCACTGACAGTGACAGCTCTTTGGACTTCATATTGAAAGTTAGCAGCAAGAAATTGTAAATGGAAAGTTCACCCTTTAAATACTAGACCTTTAATCTGCCTACTCGTAAATGAAATAATGAAGGAGTAACATATCTGCAATGGAACAGCAGTATAGCCAAATGTCCAGTTACATTTGGCCCCCTGGAGAGGGCGGAAAATTTAAGTTTGGCATTTCCTACACCATTCACTGGATTTATTTTGTAGGTAAATGCACATACATTGAAGCTGAAAGTCAGCACTTTTGTGTCACGGTCAAAATTTGCATTCATTTTAAATACGCTGTTGTAGACAGTTAGAATTACAATACCACTGTCCAAATAATTATGGACCGAAGTATATGAAGGCAGAGGTCCCAATACTTGACACTCCAGTGCATTTAACCAGACAATTCCACTTTCATTTTTGATCTTACTCTGCTCCAGTAATCCCCATAGGTTTACCTGAAATGTAGTTCAAGTCGACATAAATTCAAGGTTCAATTCCATTTTGTCCTACCTACCCTGACAGCTCAGCTGAGGAGTGCGTACACAACTTCAGTTTGACAACTGCTAAAAATCTTTACTCATATTTACACTTTCTGCCAACAAGAAAAGGCAACAGTTCCAGTACACAAAACTATCTCACCCCTGTATTAATTTAAGTAAGAGTGATCATGCAAAAATACCTCGTGGTCGTTGTTTTTCCCTCCATTTTCTGACTGTCCCAAATCTTCACAGTTCCATCATTGGAGCACGTCGCAAAAATTGAATGCTCATCGGAAACACGGATTCGGTTCACAGCTGACTTGTGCTCATGGAGGTGAGCAACTAGCAAGCCCTTCGGATGCCACCCTAGAACACGCAAACAAAATTATACAGGGTGTATCAGAAAAAAGTAGACTCTCAGAAAAAACACCATAAAACGGAAATGCAAAGATGTTTAGAAAATATGTATTGACAGACCATGTAATTCTCCCTTGATTGACTCCAGCGTCATGGTTCAGTTTTCACGCTTCAGTGAACACAGCTATTAGGAATTTTGCAAAATGAAAGTCTGTTGCACATGAAAGTGCAAGGGTTCATATGAGATCTGTCACCATGGATTACAAGTTCCATTGGTGTTTTACTTCCATGCATAAAACAGGAAAAAAATAATTACAATCTAACACATTCAGGCGAATCTGTCATGTTTCATGGTCATTTAAATTTCAAAATGTGACAAACAAAAATTTTATCAAAATAAATTGTTACTTGAGCAAATCAGCAGCTTGATTGCAAAATGAGCACAGTAAATGGGAAGGGGGTGAGAGCAATTGTTGGGTAGAGGATGATGATTTTGCAGACCTTAACTTTGCTTTGTTCAGCACTTAATTTGCCTGAATGTGTTTGCTAGATTATTTCAAGTTTTATATTTCGCCGCTGCGTGCAAATGCGATAACAATTTACAAGTCACGTTCGACACGCTTAAACAAAATGTTTCCACCTTCACTGTAGGCTATTTAGACGCTCAAAAGTAACCAAAATCAAGATCTATGAATTACTTTATTTCAAATTAATCTTGTTCAATTATCAAATGAAAAAAGCTACAAATTTGCGGCATGGATTTGCCTGAACGTGTTTGCCAAGTCTTCGGTGCATTTGTCTATTGCGTGCAAAGCGAAAATAATTTCTCTCTCATATTAACGTTCAATGTACTTCACAAAATGTTTTTCACTTCGCATATATTTTTAAACACTTAAAAACCAGAGCCATCTTAAAATGATCTTATTTTTAAGAAATCTTTTTAATGATACGTTAAAAATTCTACGATGAGAGGTGGAATTCAGACGTCTGCTATTTATTCAGATTACTGACAGTCTTTCAATCTAACACGGCAGCCTGGTTAGGTCTGTCTGCTTCTCATTATCTCTTCTTAATCATTATAGGCCACATTTTGGTTTTGAGTAGTCAGTTGATGAATAAATGGCTTGATTGCAAGTTAGGCAAAGTACACGGGATCTGATTGAAGATAAGCCAATTATGCCAAGGCGATGGAGGCTGTCCAACCTCGCTAGTAATTGGCAGATTTCAAATCGCAGTTTTAAGATAAGATAAGATAGAGATAAGATACACTTTATTGAACCCCGTGGGGTAATTTGTCCTCTGCATTTGACCCATCCTATAGTTAGGAGCAGTGGGCAGCCACAGAGCAGCGCCCGGGGACCAACTCCAGTTCTAAAGCCAGTTCCTTGGTCAGGGGTACTGGTGGAGTGTTCCTATGATGCATGTTTTTGTGGGTGGGGGAAACCGGAGTACCCGGAGAAAACCCACGCAAACACGGGGAGAACATGCAAACTCCACACAGAAAGGCCCCAGGCCGAAATCGAACCCACGACCTTCTTGCTGTGAGGCAACAGTGCTAACCACTATGCCACCATGCCGCCAGTTTTCTTCCCGGAAGCATTTCAAATGGCCTCTGATGTTTGTTCAACACCGCATTAGGTATGTGTCATAGAAAAGGTAATAAGCAAGCTTGTCGATCTGCCCAATAGTGGCAGTTACTTTTATTGTGCTTAAAATAATCGCGATTTGGTTAATCGCCCAACCCTAACAAGGAAACCATCCGGATAGCTCGTTTCAGTGATGACTCATTTTTGACCATGACTGCAGTTACTGCAGTTTGCCTTCATAGGTCAATATAGTTTGCGTTATTTCAGCATGACCTACCAGGTGGGGGAGGCCTGCTCTCCCATTCAGCGCTTTCCATCATTTGCTTGGCCATGCGCTCTGCATTGCACTGCTCACGCTTCTGCTGCACCAGCTGCTGCAGCTCCATCTTGCAGGTGGTGAGCCTTCGCTGGTAGGTGGAAGTCCCACCCATGGACTGCAACACTGGCACAGCTGGGAGAGCAGTCTTTCTGTGCT
This sequence comes from Gymnothorax javanicus, assembly GCA_029692085.1. Classification (NCBI taxonomy): domain Eukaryota; kingdom Metazoa; phylum Chordata; class Actinopteri; order Anguilliformes; family Muraenidae; genus Gymnothorax; species Gymnothorax javanicus. The sequence continues at coordinate 165,024,860 of CM056193.1, read as the reverse complement.
GAGTTCCAGCGCCTTCTGTCACCTGCTGGGGAACAAGGTGAGGAGCCGCCAGTCAGCGGCACAGGACCACAGGACAGTTCCAATAAATAATCATTTTTACTTAAAAATAAAAGTTGTAAACTATATCAATGTTGTGATACGCCATCGCTATATTCCTTTGTAAAGATAAAAATGGAAATGAAAGATATATTTTCTAAATAATTGTATCAGGAAGTAAAGCTTTCTTTTGAATCGTCAGCTGGACCTCTCAAATCTCAGTTCATGGTAACAAATTCCGTTATCTCTCCTCTCTGCTTCAACATGTCATTAGGTAAAAGTCAAAATAAAATGAAAAAGCTTAACCATAAAGTTATGTTGAGGTCAAAGCAGACATTGTATAGACTTGTAATGATCCGAGATTTTTCTAAAAATTTAATATTTTTTTTTTGCAGAATAAAAACTACCCATCTCACTTTTGACAGCCCATAATCTGAAACGACATACTGAAAAATTGAAGATGGATAAGTACCAGTACAGTTTAATCATTAATGTGAGGGGAATTATCTTTACCAAGGGCCACACACCAAATATAAGAGGATTTGGTAATGCCATCATACTGTATATGGTCTTCAATTATTGTCAATATGACTAAAACCTGTCTCTGGATCTACAGCACGCAAGTATGGAATTAGTTTGGTTTGCCATATAAATACAGCAGTGATGACCAAAACCTCACAAATTGAGTAATTTAGTGTAATAAAAAATGTAATTTCCACTTCTGCAAAACATAACCCCAAAAAGAAATAGGGAAATAATAAAAATATATTAAATAAAAATTTTAAAATTTCAGAATTCCTAGGTTCAATACATATGTGACCAATGCTAGCAAATATAGCCATGAGGACATAAAAAAGAAATAATAGGAGACTGAGACAGAGAAAAGTAAGAGAATGAGAAATTAAAAGAATGGGGGGAGGAGTGAGGTAGTGAGAGAGACAGAAAGGAGGCCGGCTTGATGCCGAGGGCCCTGCGGTCGACCTGGCCAGAGGATGGAACATGATGGAGGTTAGGAACCGGGGAGGAGTCGGATTGCGGGGGCTTTCCAGGTTGACTTCCCTCTGGTTCGGCACCGGGTGGAACAAGAACTTTAGATACCATCGGTGGAGTGGGGGTGACGGTAGTGGGCTCCAGGGAACCAAACATGCTTCTCCACTCTTCGTTCATATTGGAGTCCTGCTTCGTGTGTTTCCTGGCTGGAGAACAGAAACAAGAACAAATGACAAACACAAACAAAGCAGTACATTGAAGGCCGTTGACGTGATTTCAAAGGGGTAATATCACACTAGATGATCCAGTGGTCCCCAACTCAAGATAATATACTCTAACAATTCTTAGGCATTTTACTCCTCATTATGTGTTGTCAAAGTCTGCCAAATATTTTTGAAAAATTCCAAGTGGTTTGGGCTACAGAGGGATTTTAGTAAACTAATTATTATGTTCATTTGCACTCGTGAATTTTATCTCATTCTGGAGGCATTTTGACAGGGGTAAAACTGCATAGACATGAAAGCTAGAGTATAAAATGTTACACGTATCCACTAAGTGTGACCCAGGGAAGTAGATTACGCCATTAGATCTGATTTAGAAAAAGATTTTTAAAGGAATATGTAGAGTCCAAAATGACCATCCAGTCACTATGGCACATCCTCGCCCGTAATTTTTACTTTTTTAAGGGGCTGCAGACCTCAGAGTATCCCTTAAAACCCAACCATTTTGTTTTGTATCATCTCTCTCTGTACATGAGAGTTGGTCTCTTGAATGAATAGATGCTATCTTTTGGAAATCTTGAGATATTGCTTGCCAAACATGGCTCCAGCATATACGGTACCCAACTTTGAGAGGCCCTAGCACCAGGGTGATGGGTAGCAGTAGTCTGGGAATTGGCTTAAAATGTTAGGGCTAAGATAGGCCTTTCTCAGGATCAAATCAGCATTTAGCTCCTACAATGACTCCTAGGCGAAAATCCTCATCAAAAAACACTATTTTTCACATGACGAAAATTGGGGGGGGCTGTAATAAATGGGTATGAAGTCATAGAACCAGCCTGGAGCATATTGCAAACAAGCTTAAATAGCAGAGAGAAGTCACCAATTTTCCAGAATCAAATCAGTAACTGGCTTCTGCTGGGACTCCTGTCACAAAATCTTCATAAAAATATAAAACATGAGCAGAGGGCAGCTATGGCTGCAGGAGATCGGCAGATGTTTTCTTTGAACTGTTATTGTTTGATTGTAAATTAAATGATTTACAAAATCAACTCATTAAAATATTATCAGTGTTCTGTCTTTTTCAGCTTTATTAGTTTTTGTATATTTAGCTGTTGTTTGTAGAGAGAAGAGTGTGTAGAGTGTGAAAGATGCCACTTGCGGCAGGCTGAGAAACATACCCATCAACCAAGACAGCTTAGAAAGTTTTTAGCATAACATACACATATTAAAAGTTGTCAGAATAACTTCTAAATATTATATTATATATATATATATATATTTTTTTTTTTTTTTTCCATGAGCGTTGTAATTAGTTGCTTGAATGTTGAGTGTTGTTTACATGTTAAAGAATTTTTGCTATATAAAAAAGCTTAGGCATGGCATTATACATGATGAGAATAACAATCATGATAATTTTAATAATAATTAAATGATCATTCTTGTGATCTCATGGTTCCATGGATTGATGCCCACTAATACCCGTCCTCTGCCATTTTTCATCATGACTTATGAAGATTTTGAGTCAGGCGTCCTAGCAGAAACCAGTTACATACAGATTTGAGTCTGGAAAAGTGTCATCTTTTCTTTGCTATTTAAGCTTGCTTGCAATATGCTCCAGCCTGGTTCTATGACTTCATACTCATTTGTTACAGCCCACCCCCCAATTTTTGTCATGTGAAAAATAGTGTTTTTTAATGAGTATTTTCACCTAGGAGTCACTTTAGGAGCAAAATGCTGATTTGATCCTGAGAAAGGCCTATCTTAGCCCTAACAGGCAAGCAATATCTCAAGATTTCAAACAGGTAGCATCTATTCCTTCAAGAGACCAACTCTCATGGACATAGAGAGATGATACCAATCAAAATGGTTGGGTTTTAAGGGATACTCTGAGGTCTGCAGCCCCTTAAAAAAAGTAAAAAAAATAGGACCAAGGGTCCTGTAGCTTACCGGCAAGCAGTCTTTCAGCGATGATACAAGTTATGAAAATTTCATGAGAAGTTTGACATTTGAATCAATGAAAATCAATGTCAAGGTCACTAAATAAAAGTTCACATACATTTATAAGACCTTCTGTAATACAATCCTAAGCTCTGAAGCAGTTTTGGTGATACAAGTCATTAAAATATGTCAATATGTATTCAATATGTCAATTATGAACATTAAAGGTCACAGAGGGTCAAGCTGTGGTCAGCAAATGGACTTTATATGACTTTATAAATGTCTCTATACAAACCTTGGCTCAATCTGTGACCATTTTGGTGAAACAAGTCATTTTAATTTCACTGTCGAGTCTGACCCTCAAAGGTCACTGACAGTCAAGTTGAATGTCACCAAATGAAAGTTCATATGTGACTTCCTAGATGTCAGTAACGCAAACTTAGGCTACATCTGTTACTGTTTTAGTGATACAAATCATTGAATTTTCACTAGGTCACATTTGACCTTTGAAGGTCAATACGAAGGTCACCAAATGAAAATTCATATATGACTTCCTATACGTCTGTAATACAAACCTAGACTCCATCTCTGACCATTTTGGCAAGACAAGTCATTGTAATTGTATTATGTCAAGTTTGACCTTCAAATGTCATCAACAGTCAAGCTGAATGTCACCAAATGAAAGTTCATATGTGACTTCCTATGTCAGTAACAGAAACCTAGGCTCCATCTGTGACCTTTTCAGTGATAGAAGTCATTGAATTTTCTCTAGGTCAAGTTAGACCTTCGAAGGTCAGTGTGAAGGTCACCAAATGAAAATTCATACATGACTTCCTATACGTCTCCAATACAAACCTACACTAAATCTGTAATGATTTTGCTGATATAAGTCATTGAAATTTCACTGTATAGTTTGGCCGTTCAAGGTCACTGAAGGTCAAGTTCAAGGTCACCCATTGAAACTTCACACATGACTTCCTATATGGCCACAATACAAACGAAGCTCTATCTGTAATAGTTTTGGTGATAGAAGTCATTGAAATTTCACTAAGTGAAGTTTGACCTTCGAAGGTCACCGAAGGTCAAGTAAAATGAAAGTTCACGTATGACTTCCTACACATCTCCAATACAAACAGAAACTATCTGTAACTATTTTGCTGATATAGGTCATTGAAATTTCACTATGAAGTTTGGGCATTCAAGGTCACAGAAGATCAAGATCAATGTGACCAAATGAAACTTCATACATGACTTCCTATATGCCCGCAATACAAACCTAAGCTCTATCTGTAATAGTTTTGGTGATAGAAGTCATTGAAATTTCACTATGTGAAGTTTGACCTTCAAAGGTCGCCGAAGGTCAAGTTCAAGGCCACCAAATGAAAGTTCATACATGACTTCCTATGAGTGTTCAATGGACATACGTTCCCAATCTTCAATATTTTCAAGCCTAGAAACCTTTGAAAATTGTAACATTTTGCTTGACCTGAAGTTTGACCTTTCAAGGTCATCTTTAACGCAGCCAAAATATAGGTCATATATTACTTCCTATATGTCAGTAATACAAACTTAATTTCTATCTGCAACCATTTAGCTTCCACAGGCAATTTGGCCCATTCTCCATAAGACCCAATGTTAAAGTACAGCACCCCCACTAGACCCACTCCCGTTGATTCAATCAAAATGGCTTTTGCACTGTACATAAAGTGCATCAATGTGAGTTGATTGCCAGATTTAGAAAAAAAAGGGCTGGTAAGCTAAAAATACAGGCGAGGATGTGCCATACTGACAGGATGGCCTTTTTGGACTCTAAATATTTCTTTAAAAATCTTTTCTAAAATCAGATCTAATGGTGGAATCTACTTCCCTGGGTCACACTTAGTGGATACATATAAAATTTTATACTCTAGCTTTCATATCTATGCAGTTTTACCCCTGTCAAAATGCTTCCAGAATTAGATAAAATTCACGAGTGCAATTTAACACAATAACTACTTTACTAAAATCCCTCTGTAGCCCAAACCACTTGGATTTTTTCAAAAATATTTGGCTAAGTTGTTATAAACATATTGGCGAATATTTTGCCTGGATATAATTAAATTGTGTTATTTTGAATTGGGAATTTTTCAGGATTTTGGATCATCTGGTGTGATATTACCCAAAGTCTACCATCAGTGCACTCCCAAAAAGGGTTATTACTGTATATACTGAGAAATAGAGCGCTATTTTTTTGGTAAGAATAATAAATTAGGTCTTTATGTGTCCAACTAAAAAATATCCAAACACTGATGACATAAAAAAAAAATGTTGGATATTTTCCAGCCATTTTGTTCATATATGGTCAAACATTACACAGAGCTGACAGCATTGTTTTTATAATTTGGTCACTGGAAGAAAAGTAATGTGCGTTTGTAATCAAGAACAATCATGATAATCATCATGGGAGATGAAATAATACCCCCACTTGAACAAATGTATCAGACCCATCTGGTTGCTATAAATACCATTAAAGATCCTATCCAGACCCCTCTTCTCGATTGAAATTCCTCACGTTTAAATTGTTTGAATTCAACTGTAGACACACCCTTGAATTTTCCTCCTCACACTAAAAAGAATATTCTGATTAGCAATGAAGTATGAATTGATTGAAAGCATATCAATCAGGAATGATGTAGATCTGTGCTTGCAAAGGTAAGTCCAAGGCCAATTTCTGAGGAGAGGAGGGCGATCGGGCATTATTATTCCTTTCAGGGACATGGATCCCTTGATTCAATTCCTTAAGAGGACTCATAAACTTTTAACCTTTACACTTAAGAGGACTCATTTACTAGTGACTTCTTTCTAATTCCAGTTAAAGAGAACAATGTATACAACCCTTGGCAAAAATTATGAAATCACCACGCATAGAGGATGCTCATCCAGCTTTTTTACTTAATAGAAAATGTACAAAATGCAGACATAAAGTAATTATTGTTTATTCGCTTATCATTCAGGCTTCCTGAAACACACCTCAGACAAAATAGGTTAAATTACTTTTCTATTAGTGGCATTTTTTTTTCATAATACAGTAGACAAAAAAATATGGCATCATCATGCAATTGACATTTCTAAAAGAAATACCAGAAAAAATGTAAAAATTCAAATTAGTCTGCAGTTCAAAGAAAGCTCTTGCTGACCTTAGCGAGGTGTTGGATTTGGCTAATTGAGAGGATGCATGGCACCACCAAAAAAAGCTGGAAACTGAAACAATGGAAAGGATTATAAAACTGTTCCATGAAGGAAATTCAACAAAAAAAGTGACAAATGATGTTGGTTGTTCCCAGTCAGCTGTGTCTAAAATTTTGGCAAGTATAAACAAAATCAGAAGGTTATTAAAGGAAAAAATAAGAGTAGACCAAAGGAGGAAAAAAAAAAACAAGGTATCAGGAAAGAAAACTTAAAGCAATATGCCTTCAAAATAGAAAATGCACAATAAAACAAAAAACAAATGGGCAGAAACAGAAGTTAATGTTTGAGACAGAACTGTAAGAAATCAGCTGAATGACATGGGATTTGCATACAGAAAAGCCACAAAAAAAAAAAACCAGCACCAACACCTAAACAGAAGTAAGCAAGGTAACAGCAAGCTTAAGAGAGGCAATCACGGAGTGTGGATGGAAGTGATATTCAGAGATGAATCACAATCTGTATTGGCCAAGACCACAATGCTGGAAATATTGTCTGGCGTCGTTCCAATGAAACAAATAAAGATGAATCCTTGAACAAAACAAGCAAATATCCCAATTCATTTATGATATGGGGCTGCGTGTCAGGGAAAGGACCAAGGCAGATGGCAATTATTACCTCAACAGTCGATGCGCTGGTGTATATTGAAATTTTGGACCATTTTCTAATTCCGTCAATAAAAAATAGGTTTGGTGATGATTAAGTCATTTTTCAGGATTAAGATGCATCTTGCCAAAGAGCAAAAAGGGAAAGGCTTTTCTTCAGGAAAGTCACATCAACTCAAAGACATGGCCAGCAAACAGTCCGCATCTCATTGAAACTGAAAATTTGATGGAAATTTGAAAAAATGGTCCATGACAAGGTCCCATCCTACTAAGCTGATGTGTCAACCACTATTCAAGAAAGCTGTAACCAGCTTCACGAAAAATATGGGTTTTTTGTTAAGTCCATGTCTCAAAGACTTCAGGCTGTAATAAAAGCCCGAGGAGAAGCAATAAAGTACAAATTCTGATTTTTTGCTGACGATTCCATAATTTTTCCCTCAACATCCAGTGATTTCACATTTTTTTCCTTTACTTGCTTATAAAAAAAATAAGCCATTAATTAAAATAGTTTAATCTATTTGAGGTGTGTTTCATGAAGCCTGAATGCTAAGCTAATAAACAAAAATTGTTTTCGGTCATATCTGCACTTTGTTTATTTAGTATGTGGGTCAGAACGACAAGATGAGCATCCTCTATGTGTGGTGATTCTGTCACAAAAAAATTTATACCGACAGAGCGTGGATGAAGCATTTTTACTGATTCTCAGAATACAGTAATTTCAGTTCTGACTTAATTGGAGGTGAGAACAGTCAGAACAATCAGTTCAGTAACCATGTAGACCAGTGTTTCCCAAACCTCTCCTGGAGCAGCCCTTGTCCTGCATGTTTTAGATCTCTCACTACTCAAGCTCAGGTGATTCAAATGATCAGGTTGTTATTCGTCCCTGTAGCCGCTTGATAATAAGCAAATAATTTGAATCACCTGAGCTGGAGTTGGGAGACACCTAAAGCATGCAGGACAAGGGGTACGCCAGGAGAGGTTTGAGAAGCACTGATGTACACCATCTCAATGTATTTGGCCAACCATTAAAAATAAGCCACGATAAAAATATAGTGGATGAGCAGATTTTTAAATTTGAAATTTGAATTTCATAAATTTGAAAAGATAAGGGAATCTGAAACTCCATGAGGCTAGGGAGAGAGGGCAACAAAAATCAGACAAGCGCAAAATACAGATCTCACTATTACAAGCCTAGTACAGTGAGTTTTCTCAATAAATCTGGTCAGGGCGCGGAAAGAAAACAGACAGCTGCAAACTCTGCTTAGCTGTACTTCCGTTTTGCGAGCGTATATAGGTTTGTACATGTTTATGTGAGAGTGTGTGGTGGGGACTCATGTTTGCGCAGTTCACTCACCTATAGCGGCAGACAGCTGTGCGAGGAGGAGAAAAGGCAATTGGTTTGTGTTTTTCGTGATTATTATGTATGATGTGAAAATGCAGTAGTGCTGCTCATTATTCAAAAAGCGGCTCGCCGCTCCTAAATGCGGTGGTATCAGTTTGGGTATCAGAGCATGTGAGTGGGTACAGGTAGAGTGCTACATCGATGCATGCTTCCAATACCAGCATCGGTATCAGAGCATCCATATATTTTGTTTTTTTTGGCACCTAGAGTGGCCTAGAGCCGAGCTTCATGGAGACATAGGAAGATCCATGATGTTCAGCTTTAAAATTGGACAGAGGAGGTCACTCAAGAACAATGAAACGCAAGTCCAAACAAATTCTGTCAAATACCTTTCTTATCGCATTATAGACCTCACAGAAATTTATGGGTCATGAACATGTTTTTAAAGATATGATCTACAGCTGTAATCCTTGTACCAATGGAAAGCATTTTCCACCAAGTATAAGATGAAAAGATGTCTTCTTGTTTCTACTATATAGCTTCATTTAGCAATCTCTTTAGTTTTACCTGTTAGTTCTTAGCCAGACATTTCACGTAAAACGAGGTATTTGAATGTAGTAACATATCCACATCTTCAAAACAGGGGGTTAACGTGATGTCAATTTGACCTGCGGCAATAATAGTTTTCTATAGCTAAACAATGGTCGGTAACGATGGAAATTTTTATACTCTAAGAAAGCTCTCTAGGTTAACCATCACCATAAGAAAATCGATTTGTTAAATTCGTGGTAGAATTCTAGGATACAAAAAAAAGTACATAATTTTTGTGGACAAATTTTTTTTTTAAACCCTCACAAAATCTGAATGGATAGAGACATTCAGTTTACATATACCATTTTTCTTCATTTAGAATTTAAAAATAATAAAATATGAAACAATTTCTGAAACCAGTTGCAGGGAGCTCTGGTGATTACACATGGAATGATGCATGCGATAGAAGCATACCAACAAGGCTACTGTTAGAAAGAATTAGTTAATTCACGCTGCACCAACTTAGTTCACCCACACCACAACAATGCTAATCAGTTCATTCTTACTTGTGAAAGCCTCGAAATACCAACAGCGTTATACAAGCGCAACATTTTACCATGTTTAGTACATCAGCTACAGGCCTAAACGCCATTACTTCTCACTCCACACAGAAATGTCAAAACTCGTCTTCATGATAAGAGTATACACTGTTGAGCCAAAACATAATGACCACTCACATATGAAGAAAATAAAGTTGATAATCTTGCAACAATGGCACATGTCAAGTTCTGGTATATGTTGGATTATGCTAAGACGGTCACCATAGTTGACGTGTTGGATGCGGGGGGAAAGGGCAGGTGTAAAGAGCGAAGCTTGACAAGGTCCAAACTGCTATGGTCAGACAACTGGGTTGAAGCACTTCCAAAATGGCAAGGCTTCTAGGATGCTCCTGGTCAGCAGTGGAAAGTACCAACTGACAGTGGTCTAAGCAAGGACAAACCACAAACCAGCTCCAGGGTGTCGGACGGCCAAGGCTTATCAACGCGCTCGGGCAATGAAAGTGATCCTGTCTGGTCTGAATTGCTATTGAGGCACAAGCTGCAGAAAATTTTAATGATACAAGAGGAATTGGAGTAGTGGAAGAAGGTTGTTTTGTGCGATGAGCCTCATTTTCTCTTAAATCTTACGGATAGCCACGTAAATGCACACTGTTTACCCAGGGAAAAGAAGGTGATGGTTTGCATTGCGGGAAAAAGAAAAGCTGGTGGAGAGAGTGTGATCCTCCAGGCAATGTTCTGCTGAGAAACTGGATTTGGGCATTCATATGAACGTCAATTTGACACGTACCACTGATCTAAACATCATTAGTGGTCCCTTTCAGCACAATCATGCGCCCTGCCATGCTGGACAAATTGTTTGGGAATGATTTTAGGAACAAAGGGAAGAGCTCAAGGTGTTGCAAAGGCCTCCAAATTTCCCAAATCTGAATCCAATCAAGCATCCGTAGTATATGCTGGAACGACAAGTCTGATGCATGACGGTTCCACCTTGCCACTTGCAGGACTTGAGGGATCCACTGCTCATATCCTGCTGCCAGACACCATAAGGCACCTTCAAAGATCTTGTGCAGTCCACACCCGATTTTGTGTAGACCACGCCTGAGCAGGTTGGAGCTGCTGTGGCAGCAAGCAAAGGACGAACAGCATACTAGGCAAGTGGTCACAATGATTTGGCTCACTGCTGTACGTTTTCAATATTCCTGATCATACATTGAAAATGACCATTTCCCTTAAACAACACACTAAGATGTTAATTTCTGCCCCCATTTAATGAAGCAAGTAAGACTGGAACTTTGGCTACAAGCTGAAATTGAGTGAAGTGCATTGCAGTATGATTCGTGAGTATTTTTGTTCACACAATTTAAAACCATGCCATGCTATTGAAGATAAAATCATTCTGATGGCATACCAGATGGAGCTATGATGAGGTCTGTAAACAAATAAAGGATAAAACATTTTAAAGAACACAGTAGAAAACAAGCCCACACAATGACAGTATATATCGGTCACAGGACCACGTACGGTAAAAATGCTAGGCAACAAGACCTCACACTAATATCAGGGATTCCCAACATTGGTCCTGGGGAGCCCCTGTGTTACTAATCTCTTTTCCTACTTCAGTGCGAATTTCAAAATTTAAAGATTTAATTTGCTTTTAATCACACTGTTCGGATTATTTATCCTTGTAAGCCACGCTATGTCAGAAATAGCAATGCAAGCGCTGAAGAGTTCCATCTTAATACTGTAAAATATTACTGCCAATTGGCAGTCAAGGACAAAATGAAGGACATGGCAGATGAGAACGAGCCACATCTGCATTAAGTGAAAGAAGTCACATGTTCAGCTTGACTATATTCACCATCGTCTTTAATTTGGTCCAGTAACAATGTCTGTACTTTTTGCAACCATTTAAAATAAAGCAGATTTTTTTGCCCTATATGTCATAGACCAGGGCTATTCAACATTATCCGGCAAGGGCTAGTGTGGGTGCAAGCTTTCATTCCAACCCAGTACTTACACACCTGACACCACTAATCAACCACAAGAGTCTTTGCTAAAGAGCTTGATTAGTAGCATCAGGTGTGTAAGCAGGCGCTTGGTTGGAATGAAAGCCTGCGCCCACACCGGCCCTTGCAGGATAATGTTGAATAGCCCTGTCACAGACCTATAGCCATTTCAGACAATGTGGCCAAAAAAGGTAAATAATCCCCTTAAACATAGAAAGGGCCAAATCACAGAAACTTCAAAGCAGTGTAAAATTGTAACTGCAGTTGCACTTGCAACAAAAACCAATGCACCAAGGGGATCCCCAAGCCCAATGCTGGGAACCACTTCATTATGTCCTTCAAAATAAGGTTACAATCTGCAAAGGATAAAAACAGGACTTGTACTTAGAGATGAATATAAACGGGAACAAAAGTTAACTGCATTCTAAAATGCTGCACATTGTGCAGAGACTGGTGCACAAATATGCATTTGTCGCAGCAAATAAGGGAAGGGCAGATGGTACTGGCGTCTCTTGACCGAACAAACAAAAGCAGATGGTCAATTTACTAGCAATGTCCTTTATAATATCAACACATTGACAAATGACGCAAGTGTTGGCTTGCAGTCCATATCAAACAACTAAATCTTTAAATCTGAATACAACTCAAAAGATAGAACTCTCCCTCATTCTCCCTGCAAACTTTAAAAAAACAAATTGTTCAGCTTTTCTCTTAATATTTATCATCTGCTGACCTCAGATGTTTCCACGAGCCAACATGCAGTAAATATGTACTTTGGCAGCGTCTTTAGTGAGGAAATGAATATGACCAAAGCTAAGGGTCAGTTTGAACTGTCTGGTCCAAACTCAGCAAGCAAACCGTGCCTCCAGTCTGGACAAATCCCCTCTCGTCAGCTCAGGAAGAAAGATGACCAGAAAGGGGAAACAAGCCAACCAGAGTGTGCCTCATATCAATGTCTTATCCAGCTCTTGGTCCAAAGTCAGTATAACCTAGTGCTCTAGAAATGCAAATCAGCTACATTTTATCATATGAATATCACAAACATACAGTTACATTTACACATAACAATGTTTTTTTTTTCCTGATGTGAAAGGTGGCTAGAGACACCTGCATGTCTGCGATGCAAGTGATTGAAAAATCTGCATTTTGCGCTCATTAAATTGTGTTCCGATTAAAGATATCCCCAACAATTCTGTCATAATACACCAATGTGCAATAATGGTTCAATATATGTAAGTTATTCAACATTATGCTACGGCAATTGTAAATGAGGAAAGAGGGAAAAAAGCTAACAAAACCTAAAATGGGACAGTTGGGAAGTACATTACTTACAATCTCAATTCCAAAAAAGTTGGCAAATTATGGAAAATGCCAGTGAAACTAGAAGGGCATTCTATAGAGCGCATACCTCAGCCACACCCATAGACTGTATAAAAAGATGGACGCAGCACCCGGGTTTGAAAATGCGGAAATTGCATTCCATTTAATGGCCAGCAGATGGCGACGTCGGTGGTTGCAGAAAGAAGTTCAATGCTATAGAAGTCTATGAGAAAATGACCCAACTTTCCCACCTGATTTCTTATTTCACTAATGATTTTACATATTATTTTATGGTATCTATCGCAAGTTTCAAGTCCTCTTCGATATATCACGATGTTAATTATAGAAAATTATGGTCCCAAAAAGACTAGAATAAAGGATAAAGCCAGATATGCTTTTGGGGGGCGTGGCTATCCTCTGGTCGTCAGATACGGTCAAATCCACCCATAGATCCACCCCTTGCTCCTCCCTGGATCTTCGATTTACGCTCTCGCCCAATAGGAATCACATCCGGTTTCAAAATGACAAGATGGCGCTATTCAAATAGCCAAAATCGAGGCTTCCTAAACGGTATGCTGAAACCAATGGGTGATGTCATGGTTGCTTCGTCCATCTTTTTATACAGTCTATGGCCACGCTACATGTCAGTTTTATTGTTTCTGGATCCACAAGAATATGATCCAGATCACCAACAATTACAATCAATTCTACATTAGCGCAGAGTGTAAATTCTATTTAAAACTGAAATTTTATTAAATCTGTTCATTACGTCAGGGACAATCATTCTATTCAGATAGGTTTTAACTTCTTCATTAACATATTCTGGATCTAGAATCCAGAATATGTTCCAATTTATATAAAAATTGAACCAACTCATCCTTGGACTACCATCTACCATTATACTCAATTTCGTGCCAATCCATTCATAACTTTTTGAGTTATCCTATTAACAGGCAGACGAACAGACAAACACGGGTGAAAGCATAACCTCCTCAGCGGAGGTAATAAAAGTGAAGTGATTTGAAGTCCATTCACCCACTACTATATTAAAAACACTACAACAACACAATATTTGATACTTCGACTTGTGAATTTAATTGCTCATAGTTAAGAAACAGTTTTTTCAAATCTGAGGATTGCAACAGACTTTAAACAAGCATGAAATCCTCAGATCCCCACCGCGGTTTTCGTGCTCTGGCCTGGAAACGAAACGCGACAGAGAGACCGACAGATGGACAGGAGGATAGACAGTAGTAAGAAAAGGCACATCTGCACTATAAGATTCATCTGTGTTAGATTTAGGGGGAAAATGTTGAATGGCTTCTGAGTTCTATTACAGAAAAGTGTGACAAATGGACTTGTGGACAGACAACTCTCATTCCTATATCCCCCTTCCGCTTTGTGGCAAGGGATGAAAAGTTGGCACGGGGGCAAATCTAGTCCCTCAAGCAAAAAAGATCGGTCAAGGTGACCACTTTGCCAAAAGATGCAAAAGTTCATTATCCACCCCATTGAGAACAATGATCTCCAAGACAAATCTGTATGATTTTGGACATTTCACCCAGTACACAGCGAGATGCAAATAAAAGATGGAGGCGATCTCGTCGAATCTCAGTGCAATGGGCAAGGCTGAAAACCACTAATGAACGTGCTTGATCTCCAAGCCCTCAGATATCACGAGTCAGGTTTCCAGCTCACGTCAAGCAAATTTTAGAAAATTGACCTATGGCTAAGCCCCGCCCCCTCCACTGACTCGGACAAACAATCAACATTTTAGAACAGGCGCTAATGGCTGGTATCACGGTCGGAGATATTTTTCAGGATGCTATCGATGATTTTTGGCGACAGAAGGCTCAAATATCATCAAGAAGTCAGCAAATAGGGTTACACTATGCATTGGAGAGATACAATAATGAATTTAAAGTGGAGAAGACCAATGAAAAGTTTAAATTAGAAGCTAAAATTTTCAGGTCTCAGTGCAAACGCGATCAACCGCATCTCGTTTCCATCACCCTCTCACACAACAAGACAGAGGATCAGAATTGTTCGTGCACTGCAGGGTAAAACATTTAATTTACATATTATTGCTATCTACCGAATTTAAGAAATCTAACCTGATGTGACTGAACTCCCAAGGAAACAAGGTGACATGGTGAACAACGCAGCCAGGAGCTCACGTTAAGCCAACGTCCGTCAGCACTGAAGTTAGCCATAGAGTTTACTAACTTCAGCTAAAGTTAGCTAACTTAGCGATGTAAAAGATAACTTTACATTAATCTCCAGCCAAGGGACAAGATGTCGCCTTACACACGATGTTGACTTCGCTTGGAACAAATGTAGACATCCTTGTTGACCTTTGTTAGCTATATTAAGCTGATAGTGAGGTCATCCACAAAGCTTTAAGCTGCTTTCACACCGGACGCGAAACAAATTTTTCGCACGACAGATTACATTCAAAGTCAATGCAAACACGCGAATACACGCAAGAGTCGCGTCTTTGCATTGACTTTGAAGGTAATCTGTCATGCGAAAAATTCCTTTCGCGTCTGGTGTGAAAGCAGCTTTATCCAGAGGAGACACTTCTCTCGGTTATGATGTGGCTTTGGGAAGGGTATAAAATACACCCCATCGCCCAGCCTCTCGGGATACCTCGTATCGGAGTTAAATTGACCTCAAGCACAGCGTTTGACCATTTTTTTTAACTTAGAAACATTTTAAAACCCCATAGAAGCGTACGATTCAGAGTTTCCATAATGCATTTCAATGGAAGTTCAGGCTCAGAATGTCCGAGTATATGGGGAGAGAATATGCACTGCGATTCGCTCATCGCATTTGAGGGCGGGGCTTAGCCATAGGTCAATTTGCTTAAAAGAAAATTTGAATTACCTGCGTTTCCATCGACTGGCTTGGAGCACATAAACTCCAACAAATTAGGCCAGTTTCGCCACAAGATGGCGGTAGAGGACACTTGCAACATGCATAGAACGGCAGAAGGAGAGGTTACAAAATGGAAAAGAAACAAACTGAAGCGAAACAACCGGAAGAGAAACCGCTGGAAGAGAAACAAGACGTTGCAAAAATGGAGAGAGGTCTGCAGGAATTGCATGCTGTTCAGCAAATCGTCATAGAGCTTTACTTTCAGTTAATGTTTGCAATGTTTGATGCTGTCTGAAGACGAGGACGGAGTCGAATACTAATGCATGCAGCGCTAGAAAGGCAGCTATAACAGAACTTATTCAGCTAAGGCGCTAAGCTGTTCCCTTCCCACATTTTGCGCCTGAACTCTTAATCGCCAAAGATAAAAACCACCTCAAGTGAGAGTACAGACTATTTGATTGCAACTTTGAGGCAGTTTATTTGTGTTTTGCCGTTTCCATCTGCTTTTTCCAGTGCAAATTTTCAAAATTCTCATAAGAATAGTGATGGAAACAAGACTGTCTCACAAAAAGTCATGCAGATTTAATGGATATCAGGACATGGGCTTTGAAATACTTCAGTAAACCTTAATCAGTCAAGACTATTCGCTATCGCATTCACAGACTCAATTTAAAGCTTGATCATGTCAAGCCAAAGACATGAGTCAACTTCTCTAGACCTGGTGCTTAAGAAGGGCGGCGGTACAGTTGAAGCATGTCTCCAGGTCAGATGGGTCTACAATTCGAGTGGTTTTTCAAAACAACAGCCACCTTGTTCTCCAGACCAAAGACTACAAGCGCAACCCAAGCTTTTATCAGCATCATGGCCAAAAGCCAACATCTGTAATGGTACAGCAGTGTGTCAGTACACATGGCATAGGGCACTAGCACAAATTTGCGAGAGCACCATTAATGCAAAAAGATGGATCTGCACAGATTTTGGAGCGACATATGATGCCATGTAGACATCGTCAATTCCAGTGGCATCCCTGTATTTTCCAGCAAGATATTGCCAAATCACACTGTCCATGTACTACGAGTGCATGGCTACAAAAGCTAGACTGACCAGCCAATATATGGCGCATTATGAAGCAAAACATATGCCAACTAATATCCCGCACAAGTGCACAGCTGAAGAGTGGCATAATGAAGGAATGGGGGAGAATTCCGCTCAGACATCTGGCGTCTACAGTGCCCAAATGAATGTGATAAAAATTAATGATGATACTACAGGCATAACCAGTCAACTGTGCCGACTATTTCGCGCTCTGTAACAGTCATCACAGTAGATATTTTCCATTTGAAATGCATTTCAGATGTTAAAACATCACATTATGCGTTAATTTGTCTATTTGCAATATACAAACCCATTTCCAAAAAACTGGGGTGTTGGGTAAAATGTACATGAAGACAGAATGCAATGATATGCAAATCATTTTAACTTTATATTTAATTGAAAATAGTACAAAGACAACATAGCAAATGTTTAAGCTGAGAAATTTCATTGTTTTTAAAAAAATATCTGCTCATTTTGAATTTGATGCCAGCAACACATTTCAATAAAGTTGGGCAGGGGCAACAAAACACTGGAAGTTATATGATGCCAAAAATTACACCTGTTGGAACATATCCCAGCTAATTAAGTTAACTGGCAACAGTTCAGTAACATGATTGGGCATAAAAGGTGCACCCAAGAGAGGCTCAGTCTTAAAGAAATAAAGATGGTGAGGGCTTTACCACTCTGTGAAAGACTAAAAAGGCACAGAGTTCAAAGATTTTATGGTTCTCAGCGTAAAATAGCAAAGACTTAGGGGATTTTATCATCTATGGTGCATAATGCCATTAAAAGACTCAGAGAATGTGAAGAAGTCTCTGTACACAAGGGAAAAGGCCAAAAACCAACACTGAATGGCCGTGATCTTCAGGCCCTCAGGCAGCACTGAATAAAAAAATCTGCTGGATTCTGTGGTGGAAATCACTACATGGGCTCAGGAACACTTTGAAAGCCATCGTCAGTGAACACAGTATGTTGCTGCCTTCACAAATGCAGGTCAAAACTGTTCCATTACCATGTGCCAAAAGTATACCAATTTCAAAATCTACTGATTCAAGACATAAGAAAAAGTTAGAACACATTCAGCATTAAATTAAATAGTCAATGAAACAAGGAAATTAGCTGTCTTCTATGGGTGCAACCAGTAATATTACTAGCTCAATTATTTCTCAAAACAGAATCATAACCCACCTCTCTTATCCTCTGATTCTTGTTTGGGTTTGATGAGGTCCACCTGCCGGCCTGTAATGCCTAAATTGGCCAGGTCTATAATCCCGCTCTGTACGCCTTCTCCCAGATGACTCTGGTCTACAATATTGGCTTTTGCTTTGTTGGATTTGAGCATGAAGTCCTTCAGAGCCAACAGCTTGTCTTCTTCAGACTCCGTCATCCCCTTGCAGAGGGAGAGTGAGGCAGAAGGGAAAAAATGATTTAATGGACAAATTAAAACCGTTCTAATTTCAGATGGGGGTTGAAATTTCTTCAGTGCTCATCAGGATAAGAAGCTTGGGTACTTTGTTCAGGGAGAATATAACAGATGGTATACATTTTTTCTGGAAGATACACTCATCTAGATCAGAGATAACCAAAACTACCTATTCCAGCTCAAAATGACACACAAAGTTCAAAAGTTCAATACAATCTTGAAGAAAAAGTACCAGATTTAGTATCACTTCATTAAATCCACATTATTATTCCTGCAGTCTTCCGGCAGAGCATCTTAGGTTATCCAATTAGGTACTGAATTATTCAGACAATGACACAGTTTTTAAAATTTTGCCCCTGTGCATCACCACAATGGATCTGAAATGAAACCACCAAGATGTGACTGGAGTGCAGACTTTAAGCTTTAATTCCAGGCCTTGAACAAAAGTTTTGAACAAGCCATTAAGGAATTACAGCCATTTTTATACATAGTCCTCCATTTTCAGAGGTCAAAGGTAATTGGACAAACTTGCACAATTATAACTATAGCCTACGCTTTTTTTTTTCTTCTAATACTTCATTGAAAATCCCCAGCAGTCAATAACTGCCTGTCTTGAACCCATGGATGTCACCAAACACTGAGTTTCGTCCCTTGTGATGCTTAGCCAGGCCTTCATTGCAGCCACTTACAGTTGCTGCTTGTTTGTGGGTCTTTCTGCTCACAGTTTTGTCTTAAGAAAGTGAACAGCATTCTCAGTTGGGTTGAGGTCTCGTGACTGACTTGGCCATTGAAGAAAATTCCATTTCCTTGCCTTGAGAAGTTGTTGGGTTGCCTTAGCAATATGTTTTGGGTCATGATCCATCTGTATTGTGAAGCGCCATCTCATCAGTTTTGCAGCATTCGGCAGAATCTGAGCAGATGGTTGTCGGGATGTTACAGCTATATTTAAGCACATAGGCGACGTAGGCGAATAAACTCGATGTCGCGGATTCTTTTCCTACTGTAAATAAACTGCTTGTTGAATGTAAACAAATGTTCAATTTCACTTGTTCGTTTAACTTATGTATACCTCGATTATCTGATCTTGGTATGCTATACCCGTTTGATTAAATTTTAGAGAAATATGTGGCAGTGCAATGTTTAAGAAAAGCACTGAATGTTAAAATGCCAGTATGACGATTGTGTTACACTTAAAGGCGTGGTTATATTTTAGTGAAAGTGTGGCAATGCCATGTTTAAAGAGAAACAAATTGTTGAATGTTCAAATGTCAGTAACAACAATTTTTTAGAAAATTTTTTTGTCAGAAATGAACAGTATTTGATGAAAATAAAACACATTTTCAAAGTAAGTGTTAGAATTGTAATGGCATTAAGTACTCATATCAGTACTCGGTATCGGCAAGTATTCAAATGTAGGTACTCGTACTCTTACTCTGTCTGAAAAAAAGTGGTATCGGTGCATCCCTAGTGAATTGTATCAATAGTTTTTGACAAGCAGGGACTTTGTCAAAGAAGTAAATTAATTTTGGGAGCAACTTTAGTGCACAAATACAATCGCACACTAGTGCTAGGAATTGGCAGAGTATATTGGAGTTAAAATTCAGCAACATATGGGGAAAAGACCTAAAAGAAGGAAGTTGTAAAACTTGTAAAAGCAAACACGGCTGCGACTATGAACGCAGGGAAACTTGGGGAGTTTCCAAAATTGTTTGTTGCAACACACACAAAACATTACCAAGACTGTTTAGGTGTCTGGCTGTGGCTGTAATATTTTTCCAGGCTGATGAGGCTTGGTCACTGCACCACTGGGCCAAAAAAAAAAAAAAAAAAAAACAATGTTTTTCTGTCAAACAAAAACTTACCTTTCCAGAGCAGTTACTCAATGTGGGTAATATTCTCAGTAATTCTGACTATTCGAGAGCAATCTACTGATTGTCACCTTTCAAAAGAGACCATGATTATGCCTGACGTCAAAGTGGTTCAAGAACAGTGAACACTTATAGGAAAGTGATGAAACAAGATATTCTGGGGTGAAATTGCAGTAGGCTTTTGCTGAACTTTTGATTCATAACTGAGACATCGATATTTCAAAAATAAATCAAACTGTGCATTAAATACTACATACAGACTCTCTATGCTCAAACTGATTGTCCTCAAGTTCTGACTGACAGCTTCTCACTCCTCACCTGAGAGAGCAGCTTCTTCAGCAGCTGGGCAATGGCTGGATCCTCAGGAATGGGGCATTCTGGGATTGAGCCATTGCGTTTCTTCTGTCGGAATAGCAGGTGCCTAAAGAGGCTGCCAATGTCTTTTGAACGTAATGCGTAGTCAAAGATGGAGCGGCTCACTGGCTCCTTAAGTACACTCAGTAGTACTATCTCCTTGTCAATCTGCCAAAAAAAAAAAAAAGAGGTCACAGTCGTAATATATCACCAGACATTAGACACTTTCTGTGGTTTATAGATGCATTTGTATAATTCTGCAAAGCAGTATCCTTTAGACTATATTCAGAATTGAGTGTTCAGGAGAAATATTTAACACAATTAAACACACTTTTAGCAAGGTACACATTTTGGCGAGATACAACTCGCTGTATCTCCTTGTCGGTAATGTTGCGGCAAACTGGCAATTGCAGTATTTAGGAAAATCCTTTGTTAGCTAAATATATGGTCTAACCTGTATGATTGGCTGTGTGACGAATGGATTGAGATGAGGCATTAACTTGCAGTAGACGTCGGCGATGTTGAGGTGCTGTGCCACCACTGTGATGAATCCCACTGCACCGTATCGGATCCACAGGTTTGGGTGGCACAAGAAAGGAGCTAGAGCACAAAACATAGACATTGTGTTTCAGGCGGAGGGATTTTTCTACACAGCCTACTCCTTCTAAGGGCTATAAACAGAACAGCACTCTTCGATCTAAATGGAACAGCTTTAAGTTACATTTATTGATTGATTGCCTGACACATTGGTACCCGGTCCATTTCACTTGAAAAAAACACTATGCATCAATATGTCATAAAATCATAAATTAAATCTTTTCACAAACACATTACAGCCCATTCTAAACAATGTACAAGACAACCACAGATCTTTAGTTAGAAGGTACTGGTCTCATGCCTCTACAATTAGCTAAAAAAAAATGGGATAACGGCTAATGTTTCCCCATAATACCACCTGTTCACAAAAAAAAAAAAAAAAATTGGAGGTTTTGACCTCAAAGGAAATGAAGGAAAGAATATCACAACAAACATCTTTTGAGAGATTCCTTTTCAAATCATCATAGAATAGGCAATAATTGTAAACACAAGGAGGACTAAATATTTGTTTTTTAAATGTTTGCTCTGACATATTCACAAGTTTGTTCCATTAACTAAGCAATCAGATTTCCCTTGTGTCTGACATCATCATAAAGGTCCCTTCCCACGTCTCTAGCTATGGTTGGTCTTGGCGCTAAATACAATGCTGTCAAAAATGATCCGCTTCCTTCCTGATTTCTTCTGCTTTTGCTTATGCGTCATATTTAAGCGTTTCAGATCATCCAACTAATTTTAAAATAAGACAAAGACAATGTGAATAAATGCTAAACGCAGCATTTTAAATGACCTTTTCATTTACTGAAGGAAACTTATATCGCCCATGTGAAAAATAATTTCCTCCTCACTCCCCAAGCTTAATGATAAATTGTGCCATCTTTGGCGGCAACAAGTGCAATCAAATGTTAATGATAACCGACATTGAGTCTTACACATCACTGTGGAGGAATTTTGGCTCACTCTTCTTTGCAGAATTGTCTTAATTCAGCCATATTGGAGGGTTTATGAGCATGAGCGGCTTGTTTACAGCAACAGTACTCAATATTACGCGCATTTATTTTTCAATAAAATGACCCCATGGAATGTGAGAGTCATCAGTTGAAGGCTTCTTTCCACCATTCAGCTTACTGCCAAGCTGCTGTTGATGCCTTGTTTTAGTTCACAAAATGTCTTTGCTGGCCAGACAATAAGCTTCTCCTCGGAGTGTGCGCACTTAAGCCTAAGTGACTTAACATCTGCTCCTGTCTCTTACCAATATCACTGACAAACTCGTAGATGTGTGGCTTCTGAAGGAGGCCCAGCTGGCACATGCAGGTGAGGGCATTCAGGGCCTTGTAAATGACGAACTCCTCCGCATCACTCAGGCCCTGCTGCAGGAGCGGTTTGAGGATAGAGGAGCTCTGCCAGCCCACATATGCTGCCACGCCTGCAGGAGAGAGACAGGCTTCTGTGAGAACGACCAAATTTTGCAGGCAGCAGATCGATAGGTATGCAAAGAAACGATAAGCATATCTTTTGATTAAAATGCATTGGACCTATCTGAGGAATCATGGCAGAGACATGACATACATTGTTAGATAGAAAACCACGAGTTTTCAGAAAGTTCAACGATGGTACTGCCGAGTTACCACAATATGAACACATTTATTTGCAGGTTTTTACAATGGGCTAAAACTAAATATATATCATGAAAGGAAAAATAAAGGAAAATGTGTTTGCTGAATCTATTTTCATCCAAGATGGCAAACTGTGCCTTAGGAACAAAATCCAATTTAGATGAAAATCTGGATTAACCAGAAAAAAAAAAAAACAAAAAACAAATTGTTATTCCAAGTATAATTATGTTTCTACAGGAATTAACTTCAACATTAGAAAGTAAAATTAGAATCTGGACAATACTCTTTAGATTCAATTTGTATGCAGTCATCTTTTACAAGCTAAAATAAACTCCAATTTGACTGAACAGTCATGAGATTCTCATTTTGCGCACTCATACTCAACCCAACTTCTTTGACGCAAATTAGTTAAGTGAACTAATTAACTTGCTACTTTGCTTGATTTGGTCCACCGTTCACATGCAGATAAGAAAATCTGCCTGTAGAGGTTATTTATATCATGATGAACAGCATCAAGAAAACACTTCATATCAGAAAATCCCGCAGCAAAACCGTATTTATGGACATGTCGTACTGTGGGTATGTGCAAGAACTACTTTGTGTTGGGGTAAACCACCTACTTTAAGCAAGAGGCTGAAAATTACCCAAATTGTTGGAAATTGCAAGAAAAAAAAATTAGGAGGAATATTCCCATCACTGTCAATCGCAGATACATTCTCTGTATTGCACATAGACTGTATAAAAAGATGGATGCAGCATCTGGGTCTGAAAAGTGAGGCCAATGCGGAAATCTCTTAAAATTGCATTCTATTTAATGGCCAGCAGATGACGACGTCGGTGGTTGCAGAAAGAAGTTCAATGCTATAGAAGTCTATGAGAAAATGACCCTACTTTCACAACGAATTTATTATTTCAATAATAATTTTCCACATTATTTTATGGCATCTATCGCAAGTTTAAAGTCTCCTTCGATATATCATGATGTTCATTTTTGTAAATTATGGTCCAAAATAGGCTAGAATAAAGGATAAAGCCAGATATGCTTTAGGGGCGTGGCTATCCTCTGGTCCTCGTCTGATACGGTCAGATCCACCCATAGATCCACCCCTCGTTCCCTGGATCTTAAATTCACCCTCTCGTCCAATAGGAATCACATCCGGTTTCAAAATGACAAAATGGCGCTGTTCAAATTGCCAAAATCTAGGCTTCATAAATGGTATGCCGAAACCAATGGGTGACGTCACGGTTGCTTCGTCCATCTTTTTATACAGTCTAAGGTATTGCAGAGGAAAAGCTTCATCACTAATGACATGTTTAGAGAGAAAACTGCAGAAATTGGAATTATAATACTCCTTTAAGGGAATTTTTGTATGAACAAACAAGAGAGACACAGCGGGGCAACAGTCTTACCCACAATGCTGTCGAAGAAAGCACCGCGGAGATGCCAGTCATTCTTGTCATTGAGGAAGGTGATCATGTGAGACAACAGCACATCGTTGGCCTTCTGCCGGCCGAAGAACACACAGAGGCGAGTAATGCCGTTCTCCATCAGCGTCTGCTTCACTATGTTCTCAGGGTCACTAAGCAGAGTCACCACCTTCTGCTGCACCATCTCATGCAGGGCTTGCAGCTCTTCACAGACCGAGCCAATGGGAAAGAGATAAGGAAAGACGGTACAGGGAAAAGATACAGAAAAAGAAAATGGTGCATGAGCGAGGCAAACTAACCGCAGCACTGTCTATGCATCACAATATCATACAGTGAAACGTAGAGACCATAACAGATCTCTACATGAAAGAAACCGTCAGTATGCACACAATTACCCAGACTCATGCACTTTAACATCAACATTCTACTATAAATTCAAAGCTAGTACCAGCTTTAATGTATCATCATGGAAACCATATTAGACAACACTGGCCTTCTAAGATCAACTGAGCGTGGATGATGCGTGTATAAATATCAATGTGTTCTCCATCAGTTTCTGCTGCTCTGGGTCACTCTGCAGAGTTAGAACTTTCTCCTGTACCATCTCCACATACATACACACAGACGCACACAAACACAGCCAAACGCAAAACACTTTCACATGCAGGTGACAAATATTCAGCTACTGACCGAGCTCACAATGCTATCCATCACAAAATTTTGGGGTTTAAAAATGAAAAACAAATATGAGCTCTAAATGCAGACTATCGTTTGATAGGTATTTACAGCCAAATCGGGAAAACGATGTAGGAACTACATCACTCTTTATACATGGTCCCTCCTTTTTGAGAGACCAAAAGGAATTTGACAATTGGCTGATCAGCTGTTCCAAAGCAAAGAGTTACTCCCACATTATGACTTCATTTCCCCATAAAATTTCCAGATAAAAGCAAGGCTATTGAGTTCATGTGACATTGGGATTTGAAATTAGTTGAGTTTATGCTCACTATGAAGTCCAAAGAGCCGTCACTGCCAGTGAGGCAACCAGTCACTGGGCTGAAAAATCTAAATAAACTGAACTGAGAGACAATCAACAATTTGGTACATTCTTTCAAAGAAATGAGGCGCCGATGAGCTCAGGAAGATCATAAGGTTCACAGGACCATGGAAAACAACCGTTATCAATGACAGAATGATTATTTCCCCGGTGAAAAATGAACCCCTTGAAAACAGTGGCTATGGTAAACACCCTCCAGGAAGTAGGCATATCCGTGTCAAAGTCAACACTTAAGACTTCAAGAGAATAATTTGTGAAGTGTGCTCATACGTGGGCATGTATTGCAACCAATGGAAATGATTCCCATGCATTAAGAGATGATGTGACTGCTGACAAACGCAGCTGGGTCATTTCTGAATGGTAGAAGGCTATTTGATCAGTTTAGATTAAGCTAAATGATTAAAGGTCATTGGCTGGTGCTCATTAGTGTACACGGAGAAGAAAATGAAGCATACTAGAAAAGCTACGAGGACTTAAATACAAAGAAGTTCAATGTTCTACAATGGCCAACTGACCTGAATCAAATTACAAAAGCACTTCACTTGCTGAGGGCGCAACTGAAATAAAAACCTAAATGCATGCAGGAACTCAAGACTCCTGCAGCAAAGACCTGGCACAGCATCACCAGGAAAGAAACGCATAACTTCTTAAGATATTTTCACTGTTGATTCACCAGAAAGCTTGGTTTTCAGCCTTGACAATACTCTCAGCAAATGCACATACTCCATGAAGGAAATCTAAATTCATACTTTACGACAATTCAGGTGAAGTCCGCATTATTCTTCAACCCTAAAAATGGTATTTGCCAAAATATCCGTTTAGACTGTGTAGAAATATACTGTTTCATTGACATTTTACGATGAAACTTTTTCAACAGATGATGCACATATTTTCAACTTTGACCTTGAGGCTGACCCCTCAAAATGTTCTCAAAATAAGTGAAAAATTGTGCCTTGCTTTTGATATCACATCGTAAACAATTCCATACCTTGAAATCCTTTGGTGACCTAATGCCTATGTTAAAGCATTTTCTGATCCCGAATGTTTTTTATAAAGATGAAGGGCGCCCCCAAGAGGCCATATTTCAAACGTCAATCTCTCATTTGGCAAATGAGAAAAGAATATTTTTGCCATTCTCTTGACTTGCTGAGACACAATTTAGAAAAAAAAAAATCCCGTAAAATCCATCATTTATGGACAAAACACTTTCACTCATTTTTATAAAAGTCCCTAAAATGATTGTTTGAGGTTTTGTAAATGGAAATGAAAGTGAAAGAGAGAAAGAGTTAAATGGTTTTTCTAAAAGAAAGAAAATCTCAAACTCCCACATCAAACACAAGTCAATGAGAGGAAGAGTATTTAAGTATTACCAGAGTCATAATTCTCATTGGGATGAAGAGCTTCCTCCGCATCTTCCCCATTTAGATCCGGTTCAATGTTCAGGTTGTTTTCCTGTACCAGTTCCAGAAATCGCAGGGCTGTTTCAGCCAAATGGGCAATGTTCTCTGTTCGGAGGAGGAAAAGTCATAAAAATTTCATTAAACACCACGCCTCAACCCAGATCAATGGAAATATATCATGTTTTCCTCAAACATGACATCAGTTTATGTTACTTATTCATGCTCATTACAATCCTCTGTTGTAACTCTTCATCCACAAAGTGAACTATCAGAGTAAAGGACAGCAACACATAACCATTCTATGGATTTAATTTTTCATAATGTCATACATGCCAGACATGATTACTCTCAGAGCCCCAGCACACTTTTTCCATCCAAACTTGCTCCATTCACCTGCGTAGGCCAGTCGAACAATAGTCGCCTCGTCCTGTGCCAAGTGCGCAATGCCAGGAAGAATGTACTCGGGATAGATATTGACATCGTTGCGGGGCACCTCCTTGACCAATGCCAGCACCTTAGTGAGGGTGCGGACGGCCTCAGCCCGCACACGAGGAACCGAGTCGTTGCAGAAGTGCAGCAGGTAGGGCGTGATGCGGTCCAGCAGGATGTCCACACTCAGGCGCTCGGCGAGGTGCAGAACCAGCTCCAGCGCCGCTAGCTTGGAGTCGCAGGAGCGCAGGGTCTGCAGGCAGGACGTGATGACAGACACCAGCACCACCAGTCCATGCTCCTTGTTCGTGTCGGACTCCGCCGCTGCCTTCTCTCTCGGCTCGCTGCCACACAGGTTGTGCAGAATGTTGTCCAGGTCTTTACGAATCACAAGGACCCTTTCATCTGCCGACTGGAAGGTCTCCTTGGCGAACTGGGCCATGTACGGTTGCAGGAAGGAGTAAAAAATCTCTGGAAAGGCCTTGCCTTTCTGTTGTTTCAGATATTCCTCTGCTGTCAGCCTCTTCTCTGGTTGTCGTTGCACCATCTGAGCAACCTGAATGTTTTTGTCAAAATGCAACAGGCTTAACACAGGTAGACAATCACAGCAACAATGAGGCAGCCATGAAAAAAAGCAAAGATGGAGAATAGCAAATGTCTTGAAAATGTATCACACAATAACAATTAAATGCAACAATTAAAATGGCAAAATAAGAGGCAATAAATTTATTAAGTTCTTCTGGTACAAAATTCTCTAACATGTGGGGCCTGTTAGCCTGCTGTTACTGCTAAATAAGAGAAAGATTCCTTCACTTACCAATTCTCTGACACTTCGGTCCTCAATTTTCATGAGGACATGCTCGGTCTGAAAGTGTCCTTTGCGGTAGGCTAGCAGCTGAGAGAGGTCAAACAAAGGATTTCCTTCAGTGAAGAGTTCTGCTATGACACAACCTGCAAAACATTAGTAAGTTATTGAAATGAGAGCATCATTTATGGCCACTGTTCCACAATTAACTTCATACATTAAAAAGTAAAGTAAGTAAGCTTTAGTAACCAGTGCTGAAATCTAAAGAACAGCATGCAGTATTCACGGGTCAATTTCTCCATTAAAACTTTTAGACAGATCACAACCATCTCTACACTTTTGGAGACAGGAAAGCACCTGCTGAGAATATGTCCATGGGCTGCTTGAGCTCTCCTCGGGTCCTCTGGCTGTTACTCGACAGGTCGACCAGAGGGGTAGTCTGATCATTCTCCGTGGCAAACATGCTGCCGTCAACAAAGCGTTCAGGGGCAATATAACATGTCCTCCTCCTAGATGTGTCAAAAAAGTAATTGAAGTCAGCAGGGTTGTCCTCAGGGAGGAAGGTGGGCTTAAAGCTGGCAAAGTCTGTGAGTAGCACCCAGTTCCAGCTTGTCACCATGATATTCTCTGTCTTGATATCACCATGCCTCACACCAGACTTGTGTGCTTGGTCCACAGCGTTCAAGATCTGGAAGGCAATCCATTTCTTCTCCACATTATTAAGGAAGGGCCGGGTGCTGATACGGTCATACAAATTGTCACGGACATACTGGCGGAAAAGCATGGCTGCTTTCTCAGTCATTGTGGCCTTCTGAAAAGGCAGGCAGTTCTGGCAGGAGTGCAGTCGGATCTTCAGCTCCTCTAGTTCCTGTTTGTAGCTGGTCAAGGGCAGCGAGGGATCCTGTATGGCAAAGACCTTCACGACTACCAGTCCCTCCCTATGTTTTGCCCGTGCCACTTTGAAGAACCTGGTGCTGCCCAGACTTTTGTCATACTCGTAGTCATGAATATCGGAGAAGTAACTGTCCACAGACAAGATCTGAGACGGGGCGATTCCTGCAAGCTGGTTTCCCATGGTGCTGCTTCAGCTTTCACCTGATCCTAAAAACAAAACAACAAATGAATACGTCTCTGCGCGTTTAAGAACTAAAAATTTAAACAACATTTACGATTTTTAAAACTGCCAAGCCATCGAAGGTGAACATGCATGATTACACAAAATCCAAGACTTAACGCGCATCTAGCTAGTTCGTTCACGCATTTTGGCGACGAAACGCGAACTGACAGTCGATAACTATAAACAGGGATTGCCTGTAACTCAGCCGACATGGTAACTTAACGTTGCAGGAAATTTATGAGGTCGAAATTTGAATTCAATAAACTCAACACGCAAGATAACGATAGAAACAGACAGGTCGATTTTGGCAGCAACTTTCTGACAGGAACAATAACGATGCTACAAGAGCTTGCCAGGAATTGGATGGTCGACTTGAGCTAGCGACAATGCATGGGCCAGTACACCCCGCATTAGGTAAAACGCGATATGACAGCACTATGCACATGCCAGACAACATGATTGAAGCTATTATTTACCTGCGTCTCGGTGCGAATGGTAACGTTAACTGAGGATAGAGGAGAATTAGCCTTGGTCAGCTATTAGCCAACAATCTGAGTGACTAATCCGTAGCGTAGGTATTTTGTGCTCTCGGAAAAGTAATCAACATTTCGACTAACTTGAGGTACTATCAGTGCCCTGAACCTAGTATATGACAAACTCAACTCGCTGTGCTTTTTTACGAATAATGTTATTTGCGTCCACATATATCCGGTTGGCACCTGAACAGGCTGCAGCGATTCTGCAAAAATACCCCATTCGCTATTATGTCCTCCCTTGTCCACTTCCTACAGGCATTCTTCTTCTTTTACATTTATGGTTATGTACATTACTTAACGTGCATATACTGCCGCCTACTGGGTGCAGTTTCCCAAGTCGTGTTGTGTGAAGCTGCCTCAAGGAGCTGTGTCACGATTACTGCCCATGCTCAAATCTTACATCCTAACAAAGTGAAACTGCTTGACTGCAAGTCATAATTTGTTGCCATCCTTACCAATCCTAAAATAGCGCTTTGAACCCTCGTATTTCCATAAAAAACTCCTAGATATCAAAAGAATAATGCCTGAGTAACTAAAACATATAAATACAATGCAAAACGATGACAAATTTGCTATGGTGAAAGAAGGTTTTGACTTGCAGTCGAGCGGATTTACTTCCTTCAAAGCTGTGAGCATGTGCAGTGACACAGCTCCTTTATACAAATATAAAATAAACCCTCTTTAGAGAGGAAAAGAAAAGTTACCCCATACATACAAATATACATATGGTACATGACAGATATTTAACTTTGAATAGCAGCAGGAGTGAAAGATTTTACAATCATGAACATCCATGACGGCAGCACCGAATGTGATGTCAATTCATTGATACTGCCTGGTATAATGGACCTTTTCAACCTGTCTATCAAGCGTAGAATAATAACCCGTCAGATTGCCTTATTTTCTTAAGCTCCCGCCTGACCTAATAGTGTCGCCATATTGTCCTGCAAACAAAGCGATCATAAGCTGTGTGTAATAGGCAAGGTTGCTGACTTTATCAAAGGCCAATGAGACCTACAGTGTGAGCACTCTGGTCACGACTTGATGATCGGACCTTGCAACGTGAGCACATAACATTTTGATAACATTAGCTTGGACCAGGAATGCACTTTGCCCTGTACCCTAGTCCTTTCCACCTCTCTTGCCATTTTCCTTCTTTCACATTTTAATGAACCTATATCATAATTTTCTCCACAGTGAAAACATAGTACTTTTACCAAGTTACACTCACCCTCTATACACTCAAACTGTAGCTAATGCCCATACTACTGATAACAGTGACACCTTAGTGGAGCCCTGTCATATACTTTCACATTATTGCTCCAGTACATTGCCTAAAAATACCCCTCCAGGTACTTCAACGTTGAGCTCTTGAAACCCTGACCAACTTTCTTGCACCTTCCCTCCCAGTAGTTTCTCAGCTGCTTTGTCCCTTGTGAGGTCAAACATTTAAATCTAGTGTTTTATTCCACTGCTCCCTTGCACAGCATTACAAAATCACCATTACTCTCTGTGACACCCTTACTGCTTTAACGTCTCCCGTTTCCCTTTTTCACAAATTTCTCCACTGCATGGGCATTACCAACTGCTTTCACATCTCCTGTTTCCTCTTCTGCAAATTTCTCTACTGCATGGACATTACAAAAAATATGCGTTACTTCACCACCACTTATTGCTGCCGTCATTCCAACAATTTCTCTTCGTCACTTTCATTTAGAATTTCTTTCTTTTCTTTTTTACTCCTTCTGCCACGTTGTAATCCATTTTCCAAATCCATTAATTTGAGAGTCAAACTCTGCATCAAAAACCATGCAAATAATACATTCAAAAATTAGTAATCGGTAAATCTACTTCAAACTCACATGCAAACTTCCCTCTTGCAGCCATTTACGTGTATCCAGTGTCAATGTCTGAAGTCTAATTATGTTTGATGTGTATTTTGTCATTGTGTTTTTTTATTTTTCATGTTGCATTGCTTAGTTTTAGCAGTTATTTGTATGAGCACAGCATTCCCAATTGTCTCTCACTCACCATGTTCTTTTTGTTTTCCTCTCATGTGCACTGCCCTTCCCTCATTGTGAATTGTTTGATCACCTCCCTATTTGTAAGCACACCTCTCTGCATGCGCTCAGCTCCCCTTAAACACGCCTGTTAGTCAGTCATTCATCTTCCCTTTATATACCTCTAACTCCATTCCAGAGTGCGAGTTGTTTTTACCCTGCTTTCAGCATCAAGCATACTAGTGGGTCCCAGACTTCCTGTGTACCATTTGGTTTGTTTTTTTTTATTTTGCCAAGCCCTCAGTGAATGACTGACTATTCATTTCTGTTTTGGCTTTAGGTTTTGAGATTCTCTTTGTGATTTGGCTTTGGTGTACCAACTTCCTGGTTCTGATTTTGTACTGAAGCCTTTCTGTTTGGTTTTGAATGAGAATCGTAATTGCTGGCAGTACAAACCAATGAACGAGACCATTGCATTAGTAATAGTCTAACTGTAAAAATTATTACTGAAACCACCAGTGTTGGGGGTAACGCATTGCAAAGTAACTAATTTCTGTAATCAGATTACATTTATCAGTAACGCAGTAATGTAACGCATTACTTTGATAATGTAAGTAATCGCATTACATTTACAAACAAATAAATTATCTAGTTACTTGCATTACTTTCAATTCTTCAACTCAGCAGGGCGGGACGCCAGAAAATGTCTTCTTATTCTTCTTCCTTTTGAGCATATTGGCGATTGAGTCCGAGGACAGAAAAACAAATCAAACGTCCTTTTTCATGCGTGTTTATGCCAGTACTGTAGCCTTGTACTTGACTCTCTTTTCTGTGAAGTGCCGTTTGGGCTGATTTTTATAACCTCGCTGTTGGCTTTGCGGTATTAAAGAGCATGAAAGAGAGGTCTTGTGTGCGTCCTCCTTTCTAGAATAAAGATTTGTGCTGATCTGGGCATATGCCAGGTTTTAACATGATATGGGTAATTAATGAAGTAATGGTGAATTTCAGATGATGGTGCTGAGTAATCCAAAAGTACTGTAACTAGTAGTGTAACTATTTACTTTCAGCAGTGAGTAATTAAGTAAAGTCAGGGATTACTTTTTAAAAAAGTAACTAGTAATGTGTTATGTAATACTTTTTTTTTTGAGTAACTACCCCAACACTGGAAACCACAGAAGCTCAATATCAGTGGTGCAATCAGAAATGTATTTTCCGCTTTCTTTGTAATCGCAGTGGAGCCAGAGCACAAAAGGTGGGGAATCTTAGGAGGCCTGCTCTGGTCAAATCACTATTCTGCAGCAAATTGTTGATTCAGAAATACAGCATTATGGAAAGTAATTGTTTCCCTCATGATTTCCTATACATTTTCATATTTGTCACCCTAAATTTTTCCCGGATCTTTGCGCAGAAACTATTTCCGAGACAAGGAGAACATGAGGAAATGCATACTGTGGCTAGGGTCTAGGAAATTTTTATTTTTTCAAAATGCTCTTGTGGCAATATTAGTAATTTTGCTGGATGGAGCCTGAGACTACGAACACAATGACACTTCATTTGTCAGAATCCATCCACCCAGTCCAGAGATCAGACCCGGGGTCGTAATCCGGATTACGATTATGAATATGATTATGATTGTAATCGTAATCGTAATCATTAATTCCCGATGGGCCCGTAATCGTAATCGTAATCTCAAATTTTGCAGGGACTGTAGTTATTATTTGTTGTTGTTCAAATTGTTATTATTTCACAAGTAATTCTACAATACAAAAACAATGTTTAATCATTTCACATGCTATTTTATAAATATATAAATGCATCAATACACATGAACCATTATAAAGATATCTCAAAAAACATGTACCATTATAAAGATATCTCCACAAAGAAACCTTAGTCTAACCAGTCGTTATCATGATTGTAATCTAGATTGTAATCATAATCGTATTCGTGATCATAAACCCATGTAATCGTAATCGTAATCGTACATTTTTGGAGGGCTGTAATCGTAATCGAAATCTTTAAAAAATGTCTCGTAATCATCGTAATCGTAATCGCACTGATTATACGTAATCCACCCCAGGTCTGCCAAAGATTGTCGCTAATATCAGAACAAAGGAACCACATGCAGATCACTGATGAGCCATATAAGCATTTTTCATGACCAAAAGATAGAAGACTTTCAATTCATCAACAAAGAGGATAATTAGAAGATGGTCAAAGGTCAGTCAGGAGCAAACAGGAACACAGGAGGTCAGGCTTGGCTTAGTAGCGCGGACTGTCCTGAGGCAGTAACTGAGACGGCAAGCTGAATAGATCAGAGAATGCTCAGTAGATGCACATTCTTGGACGATGAAGGAACTAGCAGAAGCATCACGGGCACTAAGAAGAGTTTCCCTAATTAATAGTTACTTGCTTTCTTTTAGATTAAACACCAAAGGTGGAAGATAACAATCCACCGAAGGGGAGACAGAGACCAGGAGCTTAAATATGCAAGGATGACAATTAACCCTGTAACACCATTTATATCATGTTTGACACATGACTTTCTGTGACCTTTATGTCATTCACATGATCAAAACTTTCCTCAACAAGAGTCATCAGATGATGACATATCCCCCCGGCCCCCGTAATCTATTCTCAGAAATCGCAAAATATCAAAAGGCACCAGTCTAGGACCTGATTAATACGCACAGCAAGTTTCATTCAAAAGTATTAAACTGTATTCGAGGTCCGCTCTGGAAACGAAATGACAGACGGGCGGACGGCCATACTGATGACTACATCCTCCTGCATTATATGCTGGGGGAATAATAAAAACCTGTTTTATGCTATCTGGTACATGTCGCCTACCCCCTGGTGGACCATCCATGCACTGCAGGCAGTAGAGGTCCATAGAATACAAAATCAAAGATGGCTGCCCCTTTCACCCGCTGCAGGTTTTTTTCCACAGAAATCCCTGCTGATTTTGACTAAGTTACAGTGAGAATAACTTTTATATTGTTACTAACACTCCAAAATGAATATTTACTGGATTGAAGCAGCTTATAAATACACAACATGTTGTAGCTTTTTGGAAAGTAAAATCGAGTGACACTACAGGTATTTAACCCAAAGAGGTCCGCAGGAGTTCCAGCAATCTTCACAGACATTATTGTATTCATGAGGTTCATTTTTTAAGCTAATGCAAAGGTAGTATCCTTTGAAACTAGAAGACCTATGGCATTCATTGGTAGTGGAGTAAACCTGGATTGTGGGTGGTGGCGAAGGTTAATTGAGGATTGAGGAGTTTCACGTTTTAATTAAGGCTGTTGGGAGTTGAGCATTTTCAGCTGGATGTGATTGAGGGATTGACTTGATAAAGGGGGGACGAGTCAGAAGGGGGGAGGACGGGTGGTGTGGAGTGCCGTTGTTGTTAGGGCATGTCACCCGATTGAAGCCACTTTAATTGCACTCGCAGAAGGGAGGTGGGGGCCGCTCGTAGCCGGTTAGGGCTACCGGCGGTGAAGACAGATAGTGTAGGGACAGATGTTCCGGTGATAGGGTTGGTGGTAAGTAGGGTTTGGGACTTAGGAGTGCTGTGGCCGACGTTCACCGCTTCCCAGTTTTTATATGAGCAGTGAGCACGTTGTTTGCTGTTCTGGTGTGCAGCACTGGACCGACTATTCCCCCATGGGCTACTGCTATACGTGAGCCGTGTCGGACCAGCGCCAAGCCTTGACTCTGGGGGAGGGTCTTATTCGTCCCGAAAGTTAAGCGTACTTTTAAAAGTAGAACACGGTGTTTAATGTATTGTCTTGTCTGTTATTGTCTTTGTCTCATTCAATGTCTTATAGTTTCTATTTTTAATAATAATAATAATAATTATAATAAACCGCCTCTTTGTGAGATGAGATGAAAGTTGGGAGTTAGTGGGTGCCGTAGGTTTGGTGGGATGCATGCCTCTCTTGTCCAGCTCATTCAGCGAGCCCCATTCGTGGTGAACTTCTGTGTGCCCATTTCTGCATTAAGCTTTACATACGGGCCTTATTGCTCTTTGGAATGTCACGTGTGATTTCACGCGTATGCTGAACTTTATAGTGAGTAAATTGCCGTGGGGTGGTTTGGTTTGTTGTGATACGGAGGGTGGCTGGTTAGTGGGGGGAGTTGGCTTGTGTTGGGGGGTGGGTCGTAGTGGGGGTGTGGTCAATTTTCTACTTGTTCCCTAAGAGGAGGTTGTTTGATGAATTGTTAAAAATAAAGATCCTGCTTCGCCGGACGTTGTGGAGTGTGTGGTGTTCTCAGTTCCGGACGCCGGACCTTACCGGTATAAAGAAGGTGGTGGCAGCAATTACTGTTGACTTGTCCAGTTCTATTCTTATACCTAGGTGGGGTTCATTACAGTAGCACCTGTGTCACGCTAGCTTGAAGGGAAAGGGGCTTAGTAATCCTCCAAATTTAGGCTAAATTTTGATGAAAGAAATCGTCATGGCCATTTTCACAGGAATCCTTTGACCTCTGACCTCAAGATATCTAAATGACAAACCTATACTTCTCCTTAGAGACATTCTCTTTTTATGATAATCCCATGCAGTGCAGAAAACATGCAATTTTTTTGCGTGCAGTATCAATGCGTTATATTTGCCTATTAATTTTGAACATTTCTGCATACTGGGGTCCTTTAACAGTCCTGGAATTTCATAAACTGGGTGTGACTGGAAAACTGAGACTCTTGAGGATTCAATGAAAAGTGGACATTTTGTTGTAGTGAGACCACTTTTTGAAGCTTGACCTCACTGTATAAAAATATCAAATATGATCCAAAATGAATTTCATATAAGCAAATTTTTTTTTTTTTTCAAAAAAAAATTCTTTTTACATTTTTTGAAAGGTTCAATAAATACATGTTTCAAAGATTTACAATCTCCTGGCAATTATTTCTTGGTTCAGACTTTACAGGGTTAATACTGCATTTACAAGATTAACATTTTTTGGGATTGATAAATGATGTTGTGATGGATCGGTTTCTTTTGAGACGCCAAATGCTGCGGCCGGAACGAAATGAAGAACAGCAAAACAAGAGACAAACACAGACAGAAAACAGAGAGAGATACTCGCGCTTCCAAGGACCCAGATCCAGTCCGTGTAACAATACGAAAGCTAAGCGAGTTAGACAGAACGCAATGAAAGGGAAAAAAAAATCTCGGAAACCGAGATAAAAGAATAAGCACCAGACGGTGCTCAGAAAGAGGAAAAACAGAAAGATTCCCTTGCTATCTAGCACTTTCCTCTTTTGCAGCTAATGCCTCAACAACTTTCTCACTAGAGACCTTACCGGCTAAAGTGCAAACAAACACTGACACTCTAGCAAGGGCGGTGAGGCGGAACTAGGGCTTAAATAGAACCCGGGCTCCGCCCCCAATTAATGCCAGCTGGCCCAAGAATCCGATTGAGGGCAAAACGATATTGTCCCGGACGAGAGCAACCAAGAAAGCTCTCAAAGCCACCACTAGCCTCACAAAACCGTAACAGATGTAATGAGTTATCTACTGTCATAGGCGGCCTTACCTATGTTTCAACCATTTCAGTTGAAACGGGCCCCGCCCTCCAGGGGGCCCCCAACTGCCAGACCAGAATTAATATCCTAAACCTTGACTGTATGAAAACATGCAGAGGCGCACCGCTAGAGAGGCAAACGGGGCAAGTATTTGAGGCCCCCCAAAACGGCAAATGTTTGGGATCCCCGAGAGCCACTCAAATTGGCACATTTTGAAATGACTTCAAAAAACCACATTAAGCCGTCTATGAAGGCATTATAGCGCACCCCCGGCCAATACTCCCTATCGGAGTTGTGACGAATGGGGAGAATACACGGCTTTCCATGGTCGGAGTTGCCGGTTTTCTCCGTCAGATATATTCGTTGCATGAAGACTGAACTAGCCAAGAAATGTAGTAATTATTCATTGTCGACAAATGATGGTAGCTAAAGAGCTATGGTAGCTGATACTCTGAAACTTTCGGAAATACAGTCGTCACCTTAGCCAATGTTGCTAGCGCCTCGGACTTATCAATTGGTATGTGAAGAAAAAAAATTAAAAAAGTAATTTGCTTGCTCCATTCCGGAGGTATTTTATAATTAACATAATGGTGAGCTTTGATGTAAACAATTTAAAGCATTATCTAGCGATGTTATGCGTTTTTTACGCATTAAATTATCAATGAAAATTATTTCTGATTTCGGGCCAGGTCACGGTCCAAATAGTTTCTGATCGATAACATGCGTCGATAATTCGCAAAATTTAAGTTGCAAAATAAAAGAACTCGTCTACTTGGCTTTTAATGGTGTCTGATCAGTAGCCTATTTGATGGAAATTTGGCACCTTGAAAATGAGCGTATGCTTCCAGCCTTTCATCGAAACGCTTAATGTGCGCAGGTTTCTAAAATTAGAAGTTATGCCTATAAGGTAACCTCCAGCTACTCTATACCCAAGGAGTTTCGGAAATAACCCAACCAAAGCCAACGAAAAGCTAGTTTTCTGAGACAAGTCGCAGTTCAGGCATGTCTGTGCAGAAACCGCAATCGGGAAGAAAATTACCAGTGCGGACCTGTTCGATTTTCTCATATTTGTTATCAGGGCATAAAATTAATGTTACACAATATGCCGCGTTTAAATACAACGTAAGCTAAATGTACTTTGTGCGAAAAAAAAACATGCTCTTTCATTCACATTACATCGCAACTTTATTAAAACATTATTAAGGTGAACACACTGAAAAAGTATTGATGGTTTAGTATACATCATTACAATCATAGCTCTGGCAAAGGCAGCAGTAGCATAGCTAGTGGGGGGGGGCAAAGACACGTCCCTTTATGACAACAATTAGTCCTGGCTGGTTCTCAATCATTTTTCTTTATTGAGGCGTTTTCCAATTATAGTAATTGGCAACTGCAAGACACGGTTTCTCTCCATATACGATCTAACAAGGATGAAATCATGGGCTAAATTCAGTCCAGAAAAATAATGCTTCGCGTTGATTGAACTGGACTACATTCCAATGAAACGCGGACTTTCACTCTCGGTATTGTGTGTGGGGTGATAAAAAAAAGTGGCTCTCAGCAGTTCAATAGGCTATAAAAAGCGTGCGGCTCCAGCTATTTGCGTGAGAGTCGACAGGTATGCAATTTTGAATAACGTTGATATAAATACAGCAAATACGCGTCCAGATGAATGATTGTCGTCTTACCTAATCGGGGAGAACAAGCAGCACCTGATAAGTGTGGAGTGCTCTCGGAGTGAACCTTCTGTTATGAACATGACTGAGAACAGGTCAGGAGTAATAATTGTTTTAAACGGATGTTTTGTGCAACCCAATTATCAGTTCTCGTTCTGCCACTACTGAATTTAGCCCATGGTTAAATCGCTGTTAGATCGCATATGGAGAGAAACAGTGTCTTCAGTTGCAAATTACAATAATTGGAAAACGCGTCAATAAAGAAAAATGATTGAGAACTAGCCAGGACTAATTGTTGTCATAAAGTGACGTGTCTGTGCCCCCCCACTAGCTACGCCACTGAAAGGCAGCCTCATTCTCTGACAAAGTGGAGGGATATCCCGTCACCTAGTGTGTAATTTTTATAGCTACAATGCGAATTTGAATTTAAAGCGATAGTAAACTCTGCCATGCTGTGTATATCTATCGAAAGAATTATCCAATCTGTGTACATTCATCGCATTAAAAAAAAAAAAAAAAAATTCTCTGAGAGAGTAAACGGCAATTTTATGTCGACGCTCCATCCCTCATGATCTGCGCCATTTTGGCTGGGCTCAACCTGAAACGTGATGTCAGATTGACCCAGCCGCTCTCCAATGTCTGAAAACATAAAACGATGCTGGACTTGCGCACTGCAGTCTAACTCGTCCAGCATGTCGAACACTAGAAGATGATGACAGTGTTACAAGTTCAGACGAGGAAATTACACGTGATGGAGGTTTGCAGGGATACCAGTTTGAACCTAAACGAACAAATTTTGAGGATAGTGACAGCGAGGCGATAGAAGAGGAAACACACACAGTCCACCATTGTAAACTTGACTGGACTGGGTCACTCAAACGTCACAAGGAAAAAACACGTGACATGGGAAATGCTTTTGATTGGCGAACGCGCTTCCAATCTTTCACAATGGCAGCGCTGTACAGTTTGCTACAAAACCCATGCATGCTCAATGTTTGACAGCTTCGCATTTATTTAAAAAAATTTTTTTTAAAATTATGTTTGGTTTTTCTGATATTAGAGATATAGTTCTTTGAAGATAAATATATACCATCGCAGAGTATTCTATCACTTTAAGGTTACGTTCAGACAGCAGGTCGTGATGCACAATTCGGACTTTTTGGAGAAATCCGATTTTTTTGTGTGCTCGTTCACATTACACATTATATGCAACTTCTATCAGTTTTGAGTATGAACTGAATGCGACCCTGAAGTGACCCGCATGCGCAAAAGAGGTCCTGAGGTAATACGTGACCACGCAGGCACGCACTGTTTGTTGACGGAAGTAAGTATGGAGGCATCTCGTCTCGGCATTTCAATGACGTAAAGGTCGGATAAATGCGACCTAGCCGTTCAGACAGCAGTTGCATTGCAAAATATCAGATACATATCGGATTTAGGACCACACATGAAAGTGGCCAGGGTTGGATTTAAAAAACTCGGATTTGTGCTGTTCAAACTGTCTTTAACAGATCGGATACAGGTCACACGGGCAAAAAAATCGGATTTGGGCCACATTTGCCTGCTGTCTGAACGTAGCCTGAGTCATCTAGTGCTTCTAAGCCTAGTCCACTCAAGCGACATTTAATTATACAGGTGGGATAATTACATCCAAGTATTACCGTATCATTATCCCTGAGATTATGTTGTTGAGCTATCCAGTAACCCTGTCCCCAAAGAAGAAAACAAAGAATAGGTTTGCAGTGCAGTTTGAAATGCAGCTCGCTTGTTGGGCTGAGCTGCACATTTCAGTTTTTGAGAAATGTATCACATTTACACACGCATATATTTTTATTGCCAATGTTTTAATAAATCATCACAAATAAACATCAAGTTTCAACCAGAAAAGTTAACATTTCACTGAAGAGGCTAAGGTGTAAGCTTTCATCTAGCAAAATGATGAAGCTCTTATGTTTCATAGGGCCCCACATTTGCTTTTGAAACGGGCCCCCAGATGCTTCAGGCCGCCACTGGTCGCACTGCACAGCCCTGCCGCACATTAGAACAAGCAGTTACAAGAGGGAACTCTCTCCAAATTAATTTTACAACGTTGTAATATCTGAGCTATCTGTCCCACAAATTATGATTATATATTTACAATTCATGCATTGTGTGTTTTATTATGTCTTAGCAAAACATTATATATTATGACTACGATAAAAGAATTATTATTATGGCAGGCGTATTTAATCTATTTGGCTCTATGTTGAGTTCAAAAGTGACATTTCCATTAACACTGTTGGAAATTAATGATACTTCTTTGTTTTAGGTTGCCCATATTTCTTTGAATTTATTTATTTTGCTTAGCCGAAAAAAGTCGCTGTTTTGATTTAAATATGAAAATACTGAGGAGCATGTGATTGAATCATAATTAGAATGATTGATTTGTTTCATCTAGCAACAATTCTTTTAATCCTTATTGATGCCATGTTTAGCTTCTCATTTTTTAATCAACCATGTCAGAAGATGTATCCCATGGTTGTGGAAAAGACGTTTCTGTGTTTCAAATTACTAGCCTGCTTCAAGCAAAGAAACGAACCAAGAGGATTGATGAAATCACCGGAATTGGGTTTAGAACTATCCAATGCATTCTTAAAACCTGGAGACAGAGGTGAACCATTAGTTTTGCTAAAGAAATGGGTCACAAAACAATCAAGAGTGATTGGGATCGAAGAACACTAGAATGCATGGTGAAGTCTCATCTTATAAAAATGTATAGTGGCACTATATCCAATATCTGTTATCATTACCCCGTCCGCAAACGAAGTGTGGGAGGGGTTATATGTTTGTCTCTGTTTATTTATTTATCTGCGTGTGTGTTTGTCGGCGGACAGCCTACAGGCCGCATTTTTGGTCAGATCGTTTTCATATTTCACAGAGAGGTTAGTAATGGTCCAAGTGAGAAGTGATTAGTTTTTGTTGCAGATCCGGATCAAACTGTGGATTCTGGATCACTTTGAAAATTTTGTTAACATTGGGAGATTGGGCAAATTTCGACATTTTCTTTAATCACTCCATCAAAAACATCATGAATCACTTGAACATCAACACAGTATAGCCCTCCAGGGAGGGCAACAACCATGAGTAGTTTGATCCGATCCGGATCTGACAGATAAAAAACCTCTAAAATATAGGCCATACTTGAAGGTCGTGGGCGCAGGCTGGGTATGTGGCCTCCAGACACACACTCTAGTTAAAACTGTATTCCTACTGTTACTGGCTGCGTTAGCTACTAAATTGACTGTGAATTTAGAAATCGTCACTAGTTCAGTCAAAGGCAATGGAGGAGACAGATGGACTAGATAGATAGATAGACAGATAGATAGAGTGGGTGTTTCTAATGGAATACCTCCATTTTTAATGGAGTGGCGCTACCTTTCAAAATAAATGGAACAGTTGCTACTGTACAGATGCTAACCGCGGATCATTCTAAATGGAATGATTCCATCCATTGATTCAATACCTGTACCACTTATTTCTCACAATGGGTTGCGTGTGAGCTGGAACCTCTCCAAGTTGACTTAGAGCGAAAGGCAGGGACCCACCCTAGAAAGCGCTCCAATCCATTGCAGGGCGCAAACACCATTCACACACACACTCATTACCTGAAAGCAATTTTGAGTCCCCAGCTAGCCTGACACGCATGTTTTTGCACTGTGGGCGGAAACAGGACAACCTGCAGGAAATCCAGACAAACATGGGGAGAACATGCAAACTCCACACAGAAAAGCCCCAGGCTGGATTCAAACCCATGACTTTCTTGCTATGAGGTCATCATGCAACCCACTTGGCCACTGTGCCGCCCATGGACTGAATTCCAAGCGTAGTTAAACTTTTATGGTGACAGCATGTCACATTTCTTCATGAATGTAACAACCATCCATGCCAAGCCTGCTCTGGTTTCCTTTCCATACTCATTGTGTTGTTAATAGCCAGCAAGGTAGCCAGCAACTTGTTCAGTCATCTGTTTATCGAGTCTAGCCAGTAGCTGGGGGATTTTGACATTGTCACTCTCCCGTGACACGGTGCTCTGTTCGAGGCCAATCAAAACAGAGCTTATTTTGAAAAGAAGATGCCCACTCAGAATAGTCTGTGTTTTAGAGGGTTAGCAATAGTCGGAATCAAACTGGCCAGAACTCATGGAATTTTAATTAGGGCCCGAGCCGACTGCAAGTCGTCTGCGGAGGACCCTCATGTAATCGCGCTGTTTATTATCTCCGCCAAGGAGATAATGCGATCGAGTCGGTTTATTTACTTATTTACTTTACTTCTGTCTGTCTGTGGACAGGATTTCTCGGAAACTACTGGACGGATCTTCATGAAATTTTCACCAGAGGCAGATCTTGGGCCAGGGACGACTCCATTAAAATTTTGTGATGATCCGGATCCGGATCTGGATTCTGGATCCGGATCTGTATTTACAATCTTAGTGGCATATCTTGGAAACTACTTGACGGATCTTCATGAAATTTTCACCAGAGATAGATCTTGGTCAAGGGACGACTCCATTAAAATTGTGTCATGATCCAGATCCGGATTTGGATTCTGGATCCGGATCTGTATTTACAATCTCAGTGACATTTCTCCGAAACTAATGAACAGATTTTGATCAAATCAAGGTGGAAAGTGATTGCGCAATCACACCCGAGGGTAATTGTCCAGTCAGGCCACTGATTGCGCTATCACACCCGGCGGCCATTGTCCAATCACACGCCAGCAGCGGTGATTATCCAATCACACCACTGATTGCGCAATCATACACCGCAGTGATTGTCCAATCACGGCCTGTGCAGTCACATCGATGCGTTAAGCAATCACCGCGATCATCACGCGTGACATCATGGTCACGTGATGATCATGTGATCGCTCTGTACTTTGATGACGGCTTTGGAGAATGGATGCTTCAAACATACAAAAATCCCATTTAAACTTGTCACATGGGTGGTCCTGAAATCTTCCAAAGAGAAAGATCTTGCATTTGTATCAACATCATCCCTTGGCGGAGATCAGAAATCTCGGATTGCTCTTGTTGTTATTATTATTATTCTTGCGATTCTGTTTGCCCCAATTTCGCCCCTTTCCCAATGTTCAAAATGCTTCTAACTTTCTACATTCGTCCAGCCGGATGCGAAATTTGATATTTTTGGGCGCTCG
Organism: Gymnothorax javanicus; assembly: GCA_029692085.1. NCBI lineage: Eukaryota > Metazoa > Chordata > Actinopteri > Anguilliformes > Muraenidae > Gymnothorax > Gymnothorax javanicus. Next base: position 164,981,085 of record CM056193.1, on the reverse strand, counting down.
CACATGGTCGACGCGAAATGCCAAAATAGCGCCCCCTACAAATTTTCAAATTGCCCACTGCATTGGGGTTACTTTGTCGTAGGCGGACGAAATTTGGTACACACATGTATCATACCCAGACGCACAAAAAAGTCTCTGACGTCATGATCCAACCCCAACAGGAAGTCGGCTATTTGGACTTGAATTTTTGATTACCGGCGATTTCCTCACCTCGTATTTTAAGGAAATCCTCCTAGAGATTCCGCCCAAACAACTTCCCATTTGGTACAGATCATCAACACCCCATGCTGATCTAAAGTTGCGCTCTGCATGTTTGTAGGTCAAAGGGCGTGGCTTCTAGGGCTCGACAAATTTTGGTGACTTTTCATTTTCTCGCCATTTACATTCGAACGGCTCTCACGCCCATACACTTGTTCGTAGCAGCTTCAAACTTTATGGACATAATTATGGCTCTGCCCTGAACGTCCCGATGTATTAACTTCCCACTTTACTAATAGCGCCCCCAGTGGTAACAGGAAGTGACAAGCTTTTACTTTAACATGTACTGATGACAAATAGTTGAACCCATCAATTTCATTCCACTTTTAAAACATGCAGAACAAGTTGTTGAAGCTACCTTATGAATGCTGTGAAGCTACGAGCAATGGCGTCCGTGTGGCAACTATCGATCCCTCGCCATGAAAATACGTTTGGTTTTTTGATGTCTTTAATGAACTCGAATCATCATGAAAATTGATACACAGGTCAAGGGTGGTGCGCTCTTACATCTGATAGGGGCGTCGCCCATGAGGGGAGCAAAATGCCTCTATAGCGCCCCCTTGAAATATTCAAAAACCCCTCCCCATAGGGGTTTTTTTGGAGTAGGAAGATGAAAATTGGTACACATGTGTATGTTGCCACGACGCACAAAAGAGTCTCTGGCACCATTGGTCTACTCCAAACAGGAAGTCGGCCATTTTGATTTTAACATGTAATTTTGGCCTGATTTCCACACGTATTTTAATGCACTCCTCCTAGAGATTTCGTCCAATCAACCTCAGATTTATTACAGATCATCAAAAGACCATACTGATCAAAAGTTGTGCTCTGCATGGCTGTAGGTCAGTGGGCGTGGCCGCTAACAGAAAGTGACCAGTTTTTACTTTCACTAGTACTGATGACACATAGTTGAACCCATCAACTTCATTCCACTTCTAAAACATGCAAAACAAGTTGGTGAAGCTACATTATGAATGCTGTGAAGCTACGAGTAATGGCGTCCATGTGGCGATGCGGTGACTATCGATCCCTCACCATGAAAATACGTTTGGGTTTTTGAAGTCTTTAATGAACTCATATCAACATGAAAATTGATACACAGGTCAAGGGTGACGAGCTCTTACATCTGATCGGGGCGTCGCCCATGAAGGGAGCAAAATGCCTCTATAGCGCCCCCTTGAAATTTTTTTTGGAGTAGGAAGATGAAAATTGGTACACATGTGTATGTTGTCCAGACGCACAAAAAAGTCTCTGGCACCAATGGTCCACTCCAAACAGGAAGTCGGGCATTTTGATTTTCACGTGTCATTTTGGCGTGATTTCCACATGTTGTATTTTTACGAAATAGTTATTATTATTATTATTATTATTATTATTATTAATAAGGGTTGCATTATGTATCTTACTCTATTCATAAATCATAGACAGATCTTGTTTGATACCAAATGATTAGGTACAGCTACGTAGGCTACATCTTAAATGTAAGGCAGACATATACCAGGAATCCTAACAGCTGTGTTGAAACTAGGCCTTACGCTGTTGGCGGCCGACAGCAAGGGGTATATCCCCGAAATTCCCCAATCCTCGAAGCCCCCTTTATTAGATTCCCCTTTATTAGACCTACAATATGAGGCAAATTTGAGGTCTGTGTACGTAATTGTTCCAGAGATATGGTTGAAAAACTGATTTTTTCAATATATAGCGCCACCTGGTGGCAAACCTAGGAGTGCATACTTGCCCAAAATCTAATCAGTTCATCCTCCCTACCATATCTACCCATATGCTAAAAATGAGAAGCCAATGTAAAGTATTTTGTGAGTTATCATGCTAACGGCTAAAATCTGTGGATGCGACAGCGGCAGAGGCGGCGGGTGGGGCGAAACCATGATATCCCCGAAACTCGTATTTCGGGGATATAATAACTAGTAGAATAACTGACAGTCTACTTAATTACTGCAGTTGAAGACATAGTCACAAATGCTAATTACACCTACATTTACCCAGGACTGCATATAATAAGTGCAAATTTCACTTAACCCTTTGTTTGTGTATAGGTATTTCTATATGCATGTCATATGATGGCACTTGGCTGTGTTCTTGATAAAATCTTAACATTACTTCTTGGAAAGCCTTTGTGCAGCAAACCATTTCAAGGAATTATCAAGTTGCATTTTGAGAAAAACAATGACCTTCTCTTCAAGATATGAATATATGTTTATACATGTGAAACTGCAATCTCACTCTTTACCTAACTCCCCAAGTACTTTTCTTAATAACTATATTCAAACCAAATTCATAATCAGAAACAAACCACAAGAAACTTTGAACATATTTATAAAAACATATCAAAAATGAACATAAACAGTACAAAAAAAAAAAAAAACTAGGGCTCATCCTCCTCCATTTGTGTAGAGGCATCACAATAATCTGAAAATAAAATAAGAATACATCATTTATACCATTAGTTTTTCTCCAAACATAGTAATGTTACCATACCCAAACATATTAACACAAATTATTTTTACACCTTCATTCAAAAATTCTGACAGAAACTTTAGTCAGACTTGCTTATGAAAATCAATGGTATTTAAATTATACACTAAATAATAATGTTTAATCTATCTTTGGTGAAGTATTCTCATAAAATTGTTTGAAGAGGAGTGGGACATGTTTAATAACACTGATTCAATTACCAAAGACGCTTACCATCTTTAGTGCATGCAGCTGTCACTGCTGGGACCTCCTTCTCCTGCTCTAGATTCTGCACCCTCCTCCTCAGGTCCTCAACTTCCCTCAGGAGGAGGGTACTCTTTTGGAGGGAGGCGCGTAGCAGCCTCTCCTTCCTGACCAGGACCTCTAGGGTCCTGGCATGGACTGCTACGGCCTCCCTGTAGAGGTCGCAGCGTGGCACCGCCTCGTCATTCATTTGGGACTGAAATACGAAAACAAGAAGATGCATATCACTTGTATGAAGATATGAAGAAGCAATTATTCCTATAAATATTTGCACTACTAAACAACTGCGGAAGTACACATTACAATAAATAATACAGCTATTTGTGAGAAAGTGTCAGAAAGTCAAGTAGGTGACTCCTTATTACATTTTGAGTAACATCTTCTCTGCAGGTTTCTCACACAAAATGGAACTAGAACATAATTAGTGTTTTGCCAAATATCAACAATAGAGCAGGGGTCCATGTGGCGATGCGGTGACTATCGATCCCTCACCATGAAAATACATTTGGGTTTTTGAAGTCTTTAATGAACTCATATCAACATGAAAATTGATACACAGGTCAAGGGTGACGAGCTCTTACACCTGATAGGGGCGTCGCCCATGGAGGGAGCAAAATGCCTCTATAGCGCCCCCTTGAAATTTTCAAAAACCCCTCCCCACAGGGGTTTTTTTTGGAGTAGGAAGATGAAAATTGGTACACATGTGTATGTTGTCCAGACGCACAAAAAAGTCTCTGGCACCAATGGTCCACTCCAAACAGAAAGTCCGGCATTTTGATTTTCACTTGTCATTTTGGCGTGATTTCCACATGTTGTATTTTTATGAACTAGTTATTATTATTATTATGAATAAGAGTTGCATTATGTATCTTACTCTATTCATAAATCATAGACAGATCTTGTTTGATAACAAATGATTAGGTACAGCTAAGTAGGCTACATCTTAAATGTAAGGCAGACATATACCAGGAATCCTAACAGCTGTGTTGAAACTAGGTCTACGCTGTCGGCGGCCGACAGCAAGGGGTATATCCCCTAAATTCCCCACTCCTCGAAGCCCCCTTTATTAGATAGATTATTGGGAAGGACGCCCGCCATGCGCAAATGGCGCATATATTAAAAATATGGCGCATTGTAAAGCCACTTAGCGGGCCTAGAATGCGCCCGTGTCCCAATTACGTCTAATTACTTTTTTTTCCCTATTATACAAGAACAAAATTATTCGAACAAACTCTATTGATCGCAGTTGATCGAGTGCGTTCTCATGCTCGATCGATGGATTCTAGTTCCAGACCCACGCGCAGTCCATCGCCATTGCGAGGCTGTGAAAATCTCCATCATGTGAAAGACTGATATAGAGTTGATTTTCTAAGCGGAATGAGTTCTTGACACAGTCCTTATAATTTCGCGTTAATATCAATATGCTCGGAACCGAGCGTTGTAATACCGATTGGGTATGTATTTAAAACTATTTCTTAATTGTTTTCCAAGTCAGAGACTGTTTACTTTGTTGTCACATTGACAGTTGTTGACGGAAAAGGTCCAGGGTTCACTTTCAATCATCATGTACAGTTTTCTGACAGAAGAAAATATTGGTCAAATTCATTCTGGATCGAACACACGAACAGTAATCTTTTATTAAGAAAAACCACTAGGGCTGTCCACATGTAGTGGTCTGGTCGATTGTTTGGTTGATGCTCTTTTGTGTCGACCGGGATTAGTTTTGGCAGAGCAATCCAAATAACACGATAGAATAATCCATTCGGGACGCGGTGGGTATTTCCCTGACAGTCCTTAATTCTCAATCCTGGCCTGTGTTTACTCTGAATAAATTATCTTTAATTAATAAATTAAAATTATGAAGGTAATATTGATGTGTACGATTCATCAGAACTAATAAACGCAACATTTCATAGTTGGCCTAATTGTTTTTTTTTATACATGTAAAACTAACTTGTAACACGTCCTCTCATAGCCACATTATGCCCTTCTTAAATATGCACACAAATCTGCGTATTAATTGTAACTTGTGGTTTGTTCTAAGCAACAGTTAAGATTAGTGATATAGGCATAGGCCTAATTTATTTGCTCATTTTGATATAGCCTTGAAACATAATGTTAAACATAACATTAGTATAGTTTTTTTTTTTTTATGTCATGTTAATGTTGTATTGTCCTGTATTTTTTTTTTGCCTGAATATGCAACCTGCTGTGTGCTGCCTTCTTGGCCAGGTCACAATTGTAAAAGAGATTTTATCTCAATTGTCTATCTGGTTAAATAAAGGTCATGTATGTATAATGTTAAATAAAAAAAGCTCGACGCATTTCTTTTTCGGTGGCAGACTATCGAGTAAAACTGGAATTAATTTGCAAGCAAAGTTTTGCATACCCAGTTAAACAACGAACATGACATGGGCTACAATTGAAAACGACAGATCAGCGAGCTTACGAATATTCTTTTTGCGCATTGACGTGTTTTATGTCCTTGATTGGATCGGTGAACATTAAGACTGAGTTGTTATATGTTAGCTATAGTAATGCGAACCACGGTATTTATAGACCATTTAATTTGAGACTGTATTTATAGGTGCATCTCCATTATATCGCGAGCAGTCCAAATGCAACTTGAAGTTAACAACCGTCATAAAAATAGCCACTCATGTCTTAGCATGAGTTTGAAGCTGAAGCCCACTGGCGTTATGCCAAATTCAGCCTTCAGAGCGCGGTTACAGATGCTGGTCACTGCAGTCTGACTGGCCGAATCCATTAGATAAATTTAAAGCCAATTAACCAAATTAAACTTACATCTTTCGCATGGTGGCGATCATTTATTTGTATAATGCGATGACACCACTTCACATAGCTTCACAAAGCTTAACATAGCGTAACATTCACCGTGCAGGTTACATTTTTAGCATAATTTAATTGTTTCTTAATGTGACGAGGCTTTAAAACGGTAGGGTACGTTTTTACGATAGGAAACCATTTATGTTCACTCAAGATTAGCTTTAATTTGCGATTTTAGGTAGGGGAGAGCCGCCTTGATTGTAACGCGTCACAATTGTAATGTGCACGTTTTCTCTTGATTGGTCAATGCGGTTGTAATGTCATCATGTCAGGATGTGACGAGTACCGTAATACGCGTGCCCGGGAAGTTGCAAGTCTTTTCATCCATACTGCAGGGAGATATCGCCAGAGAAGTTGGTTTTCCACAAAGTAAGTAAAAATTCACTCCCACAGTATTTTTTGACTACAGATTTTTTCTTTAATGTTACAGACCTAAAATCCGCTTGGGTGTCGGTATGTATATGTTCGTTACTAGTTTGCATCGTTTTAACAAATTATGATTGTTAGGTCCAGTCTGTAAACAACGCCAAATGAACGGTTACATTTGAGACAACGGCAGACATTTGCAAACACAGCTCGAATAATTTTGCTCTTTGTTTGCTTTTTGCTTGTTTCACAGAATGTCCCCACAAAAATTCACATTTTAAAAAATGCACAAGATGCCGAACGGCACATATTATAATGTTCTTTGCACTGAGATGTAGGCTTAGTCCTACCTTGAAATTTAATGAGCTAACCTATTTGGTTCTGTCTGTAGGCAAATGTTTTGGATTTTTGCAATAAAACTTTAAAATACAAATAGACTGTTTTTCTATAGCATAGACTGTAAAAAAAAAAAAAAAAAAAAAGTGATTTGGGGTGTTGCCAGTGGCGACTGGTCATTGTGTCACCAGAAAGGACCGTAGGCAAATGACATTATTAAGTCTCAAACACAATCTTATTATCTGATTAAATGTATTGTCTATAAATTGAAAATTTTCCTAAATTGCATGCAATTTGTATTTGGATTTAAGTTCATGTTTATTGGTCTCTGTTTTGCTGCTTCAGACCGATCTCCTGATCCATGTCCGCATGAATGGGGCTAGCCCCCCTTACGCAATGCAATGTTTACGATATGTGTGAAAATATAAGTACGCATGCTCAGAGTGTTGGCTGTATTAGTGGAGGTAGCACGAATTTGTTGGCATGTGGGGCTGACAGCCCCAAGCCCCACAACAGCGTCATTTCATCAGGCATCATAGACATATATGAAGACGTCGCATGAGTGGAGGAGAGGCGTGCCTACCGGGCGACCATGTTAGTACAGGGTTAGCGGAAGCCTCACTGTGTATGTACTTCTATTGGGGTAAGAAGTATCAAACAATTTCTGCAAATCATTACTCGGTGAATTTTCGACCGATTTCCTAGCGGTTTGATTTGTTATAAACGTAACACATTTAGCTATGATCCAGGATGCCCTGATACTCTAAAATGCCGGTTTTACTACCAAAATACAACTTCGTATTCACAGCAGTCGAGCGCTTAAATTTGAATCTACACTGAAGATGCCAGATTTTTGCGCAGCATATGGATGCTGAACGAGATATCAATACCAGATCCCGTGGAATTACCTTTTGCTGGTAAGATTTAACGATAGATTTTGGATGTATTTGTGTATTATAACATTATGTTGAGAGCTACTGTAACTATTTGTCCACCTGCGAAATGCTAATGTAGCTAGGCTAGACTAGCCCTAGTCATGGAGGCTGAGGCTTTATAACAAATAAATCATAATTATAATGTATAGCTATCCAGGTACTTTTCCACACCGCCAAATTTTATTACAGTCCTATCATTTCTTCTGGACGACTAACAAAGAGGATGTGATTGCATTTCAAGGCTGGTTACTAAGGCTGCCAGGTCAGATCCTAACGTTAGTATTAAGTTTACAAGATTGTTGTTGGCCCAAGTATTTTATACCGGTTGGATACAAAGAAATGCTCTTTCTATTCACAATTTCTCTATCATTTTTGTAATATTAAAAAGGCCTGAATCTATCATTTTTAAATTATATTAAAAAGACTTGAAAAAATATGTTGCAGTTCATAGATATTTCTCATATGTATTTTATACATATTTCAATATGTTGCTACATTATGACAGTAAGACAACGGTATACTAATGTATAATATATTGTTATGCTGGATCGAGGCTAGATGGTGATGACAGTGTGTCACATATATGCTTAAGGGCAAGGTTGTTGTCATAATGCTGTCATAGAGTGGATCGATCCTAATAAGTTGTCTGTTCATGCGGTTTGCTGTGGCACTTAGTGGTGTTGAGCGCTCTACTTTGTTTATGGCCTTGAAGGCTCTGACCAGGGCTCGCGCTACCCGTTCGTCAATTCGCAATTGACGATCTCTCCTGCAGTTTGACGATCTGTAAGTCACATTTGACGATAAATTTGACGAAGACCTTTCAAAAGTGGGGTCACGAGATTTGCGCAAATCTGCAATAATATTTGGGGGGGGGGGGGTAAATATATAATATAGGGTCGGCCAAGAAAACACAACTCACAAGCCGACTCTGGCTCTCCGACTCCGCGTACCGCACTCTGTCTCCCGTACGGGGCGCAAGCTCCAGGAACGTCATGAAGAAGCGCGAAACGTGTAGCCTACTGTACCCTTATGCTGCGTTCAAAACAACTCGGAAGTCGGAAAAAAACTAGCTCCGAGTTGTCAAAAATGAATTGAACGGCGTCGAACTCGGAAATTACAGGTCGGAAACTCGGGTATCATTTCAGAGCTCCGATTTTCCGACTTGACGTCACATTCACCGAAAAATGGTGGATGTGTAGTTTACTTTCAAGCAAATATGGAAGTTTTTCTGATTAAAATACATATGTATGAAATCAATCATATTTCATGGATCACCTGATCAGTTTCGGTTGTTCTTCAGTGTCACGAAAAAACTGGAAACAGCTGTCAGTGTTTTCTTTAAACGCTCCGAGCATTTAAATACAACTCAGCGTCTTTGCAGCATCCATGTTTTTCCCACATTACGACTTCAAAGCACATGAACACAACGAAGTCGGAAGAACGATTTGCCGACTTGGGAACTCCGACCTTCCGACATCACATGAATGCAGCATTATTAGGACGGAATACTCCACCCACCAGCTCATGCTCGAGCCAATAGACTACGCAACTGTTAGTGGTACTGATTACAGTTGTTTTTCCTTGAAGCTCAATGGACAGTAAATAACATTTGAAAGTACTTTGTTATTAATATTTGGTCCTTTGTACTGAATAAAAAGCAAGTTGATGTGGTTGAATTTATGCAACATTGTGATGTTGCACATGTAGTCCATGTTAATGTAATTTTACCAAGTCCAAGTGTTCAGTTCTCACTCAGCATAACACTACAGTTGTTCCTTGAAGCTCAATGGTCAGTAAAGAACATTTGAAAGTACTTTGTTATCAATATTTGGTCCTTTGTACTGAATAAAAAGCAAGTTGTTTTTTGCATAAATCTTTTTTTATTTGCATTTCTTTCATAGGCAGTAGCTTCTTCTGTTTTGCCAAAGCCTTCTGACCCCTTCCTCTTCTTCTGGACTTGGGACCAGCTTCTTTAACCTGTGTCAGTAACTTGCAGATTAAAAAATAATTCATGCAAAAAAAAGCAGACTGGGAATGAAGCAAGCTAAGGGAGAAAGTCCCAAGTGAGGTGGGGTTAATACTAAAAAAACCATGCTACTAGCACAGGAAACAAGGAAGGCGAGGCTAAGTCAGAGAGGACAGAGGAAAGCACACGGTCAGATAGGACATTTAACAGCACATGGTTGTAAGTAAAAGCATGATAAAAATAATACAACGATGGTGCAACAAAACCTACAAGAAATTGATTGGTATTAGAGACCCTCACAACTGGACATCAGATAAAAAAAAGTGACTAGGGGTAAAGTTATTTGACTAATTGACATTGCTTTTTGGCTAATCATTTGACTAATAGGTTTCAGAAGCCAGCTCTAGCCCTGTCTGAGCGTTGTGGAGCAACGGTGGCATATGGCTTTTAAACAAACGTCGATCCCCGTATTGGCGAATGGCAGGCGCCTCTCACTCACTCACTCACTCGCGTGCGCTCTCTCTCTCTCTCCCTCGTCTCCTCCATGTGTGTGCGATAATGTTGACTTTTAACTAAAAGCTTGTAAGGTAAAACAGCAGCAGACAAACTAATTTATCACAAATTGTTGTATAGAAATCACCCCATACCCCTCGTTTACTGTGCCCCCACCCACCCCCACACCCAGACCCAGACCTGAAATACATTCTTGCCCCACCAAGTTTTTACACTTAAAAACGGCACTGGGTGTTGCTACATAATTGACCCTGCAGGGGTACCAGTGCAGGTATGAATGAGACTTTTACAAAACTCATGTGTCATATTTGCCAATATTCTGTGATCAGTCAGCTGTCATTCAATTATATTCTAAATCAAATTGGGGTTGTATAACATTTTTACAACTCCATCAGTCAAAGTCGCTAACTTTGTAGGCACAATCAATGCATATTCCTATCAAGGAACTCACACAAACGCTCCAACTGGTACATCTGGTAAGCTTTAATAGTATACAATATTTTTGATAGGATATTCTTATCAAATTATTGGTGTTAAAGAAATGTCAAACAGTTGCCTGAATGAAATATAATTGATTTGACCTGAAAACGATGAGTTTAATGCTACTTTTTAGCAGTGTTACAATTGTAAATCCTGCGGTTACAATTAAGACTCAAACGCGCTTCAGTTGAAACATCGGACAGAGTCCGCTTTCAGTTATATTACTCAAGACCTGTTTTATCAATTGAAAAACTTTAAGTGGTTTATGATAGCAGACGTGTTGGTGCTTTGCCTGAAAATATTACATATGTAGGTAAAACGATCTCTTAGTAATAGAGTGAAAAGTGAAAAACATTACAATTGTGGCGGCTCTCCCCTATTATGCGTGCATTTCCTTTATCCTACTTATTTCTTCGGTAATGTCTTTGTTATTAATAATATATTGCATCATTCCACATAAAATCTACAAGTGCCTCCCAAGTGACCCCCTCAGAATCAGCTGATCGTTCTAGTACAATACCTTAAGTATATTTAATGAATCCTTACCAAATATTACCTTGATCTTGTGAAGAGTTTTTGAGCTACAGGCTCTAAAAGTACTCGGGAGTACGTCGAAATTTCGTGCTTTCTGCGTCATTTTTTTCTAGCATTTTTGAGCCCTCGTAACCTCATGTGTATTAAAGATGGCTAAATGAAATTTTCAGAGCTGAAAGACGTATCGGAGCACTGTTAAAAAAACTGCAATTAAATCAATTGTATGCCAATCCTGGTGTCGCAATCTTAAGCCAAAATCTGTATTTTCTTCGACAAGATTTGTTCTGTAACCAACTTCGAGCTTCAATATCACGGGAACTATGGGGGTACTATGGAAGTTTCAATAGCAACACTGCACCAATTTAATAACAATGATATACAAATAAGTACTGGAGCCATTGATGTTTCATGTCTTTTCTTGTAATTCACCACAGAAAAATTGAAAAAATGTGTGTTAGGAAAACTTCTCGGGGTCGTATCACCATGTGGGGAAGGCTCATCCTCAAGCCATGATTGCTTCTGTGTCAAACAATTTTCATACTCGTCAATGTAGAGCTGCAGCCAGTGCCACTACAAGATGGTAGTGAACTGTGAGGATAAAGTCAAAAACGATCAACTTACACTTACTTGTGTATCAGCAGACTAATGCCACAGCCAGTAGTTTTACTAAATAATTGAAACCGAAATGACCGATTTCCCTCTTGTGTATTTGAGTGCATAATCTTGTCTAATGTATTAAGTAACGATTCTTTTTGTTTTAAGCAATATTCTAAAGCTAAATATTAAAAGCAAAATGTTTGTATCTGAATGTTTTTAGTATTGAACATTTAAGCAAAATGTATGTATGTACACTGCTCAAAAAAATAAAGGGAACACTTAAACAACACAATGTAACTCCAAGTCAATCACACTTCTGTGAAATCAAACTGTCCACTTAGGAAGCAACACTGATTGACAATCAATTTCACATGCTGTTGTGGAAATGGAATAGACAACAGGTGAAAATTATAGGCAATTAGCAAGACACCCCCAATAAAGGAGTGGTTCTGCAGGTGGTGACCACAGACCACTTCTCAGTTCCTATGCTTTCTGGCTGATGTTTTGGTCACTTTTGAATGCTGGCGGTGCTTTCACTCTAGTGGTAGCATGACACGGACTCTAGAACCCATACAAGTGGCTCAGGTAGTGCAGCTCATCCAGGATGGCACATCAACGTGAGCTGTGGCAAGAAGGTTGGCTGTGTCTGTCAGCGTAGTGTCCAGAGCATGGAGGCACTACCAGGAGACAGGCCAGTACATCAGGAGACGTGGAGGAGGCCGTAGGAGGGCAACAACCCAGCAGCAGGACTGCTACCTCCACCTTTGTGCACGGAGGAACAGCAGGAGCACTGCCAGAGCCCTGCAAAATGGCCTCCAGCAGGCCACAAATGTGCATGTGTCTGCTCAAACTGTCAGAAACCGACTCCATGAGGATGGTATGAGGGCCCGACGTCCACAGGTGGGGGTTGTGGTTACAGCCCAACACCGTGCAGGACGTTTGGCATTTGCCAGAGAACACCAAGATTGGCAAATTTGCCACTGGCGCCCTGTGCTCTTCACAGATGAAAGCAGGTTCGCACTGAGCACATGTGACAGACGTGTCAGAGTCTGGAGACGCCGTGGAGAACGTTCTGCCTGCAACATCCTCCAGCATGACCGGTTTGGCAGTGGGTCAGTAATGGTGTGGGGTGGCATTTCTTTGGGGGGCCGCACAGCCCTCCATGTGCTCGCCAGAGGTAGCCTGACTGCCATTAGGTACCGAGATGAGATCCTCAGACCCCTTGTGACCATATGCTGGTGCAGTTGGCTCTGGGTTCCTCCTAATGCAAGACAATGCTAGACCTCATGTGGCTGGAGTGAGTCAGCAGTTCCTGCAAGACGAAGGCATTGATGCTATGGACTGGCCCGCCCGTTCCCCAGACCTGAATCCAATTGAGCACATCTGGGACATCATGTCTCGCTCCATCCACCAACGCCACGTGGCACCAGACTGTCCAGGAGTTGGCGGATGCTTTAGTCCAGGTCTGGGAGGAGATCCCCCAGGAGACCATCTGCCACCTCATCAGGAGCATGCCCAGGTGTTGTAGGGAGGTCATACAGGCACATGGAGGCCACACACTACTGAGCCTCATTTTGACTTGTTCTAAGGACATTACATCAAAGTTGGATCAGCCTGTAGTGTGTTTTTTCCACTTTAATTTTGAGTGACTCCAAATCCAGACCTTCATGGGTTAATAAATTTGATTTCCATTGATAATTTTTGTGATTTTTTTTTTTTTTTTTTTTTTTTTTTTGCACATTCAACTATGTAAAGAACAAAGTATTAAGAATTCATTCAGATCTAGGATGTGTTATTTTTAGTGGGGGTTTTTTTTTTTTTTTTTAGCAGTGTATATGCAGTATACATTTTGATTGTATGTTATGGTAAAAATTATTGGCGCATTTAAATTTCGGGAATGGCCCATACATAGTGAAAATGGCCTATTTTTATATATATATATATATATATATATATATATATATATATATATATATATATATATTTTTTTTTTTTTTTTTTTCCCCATGACACGGGCCATTCGCCCATGCGCCTTGCTGTCTTTCCCAACCCCTGATAGAGTTATCAAAACTTTAATTAAAGCATTAGCCTATATGTATTCTGATGAAGGAGAAAAAACACTACAATTAATAATGACAAAAGCATTGTCAATAGAAATGCTACACCTAAGAATTAGTTAAAAAAAAAAAGACAATTTACAACCGTTATTACTATTCTAGTAAATTACATTTTAAGTTTGACCTTGTGCTTTTATAATTGCATTCAACTTAGTATATCTAGTTAAATTTTGTTTCAAAGGGATTTCAAAAAATATTAAACTATTTTACTGTTCATTTGTATTTGCGAAAGTTTAAGAAATACAGTCTCCAATACAGACTTTCACTCACAATAGTAATACAACTCCCCACGAAGCTCCTATCACTGAATCATCTGTGACATATTTACATACAGCGTCAGGATTGCATTCCGGTTACGCGGTGAACAAATTATCGCATAGGCCTATACTAAAAGTGCTCCTTTGAATGAACAATTCTTGATGATCAATGTTTTGACATTAACTGGTTTAATGACGATTTGAGAAGGCTACACAAATTTATGACAGGGACGAAAATTTATCGCCTAGGCTAGGCCTACCGTCTGCCTGAAAGGCATCATGCCTACAACCAGAAGAAAAAAGTTCAACATCGACCCTAATGTTTCCAAACAACACTAACCGAGGCTACAACAAATATACACATCTCACAAAGCACTTACTGTCAAAAGTTGCAAGTCCGTACGGACGTCCTCTTCCTCCCGGGAAAACTTGCTCGGGCAAACCGTTGCCATCTTACGAAAAAGGAAAAAAAAAAAACTATCATTAACACTCTTAAATGAAATATCCTGCCGGCCCCGCAATATTCAAACAAGTGGACAAAATCATCACACTTAAATACACACAACAATAACATTGCTGCGCCAAAGTAGTCCTACGTAAAAAATAACGGGAGAAAAATAAATCCAACTCACCTCTTCCCTTCAGACACACCACCGTGAAACTGACGACAGTTGGCCGGCTTTTATAGTAGCAGGACATCACGTTGCCTTAACGGAATAACACGCAACAACGTTTTTGGCGCGATACCTCCTTGAATTCAAATTCACACTTACATTGAAATTCAAAATAAAGACGGTTTACATAAAATGGGCTACGAAGAAAAATATCAAATTGTTAAAGTAATCTTACCATTACATGCAAAAATGCTCCTATTACATAAAAAACAAAGGGCTTGATTTACTAAGACCTTTAGCACATGCAAAATCTTTTTGCCGGTGCAAAACCAATAACGTTGCCCATGATTGGCCAGGGTACTTACCTTGCACCAATCAGTGGCAAGGTTTCTGGTTTCGCACAGGCAAAAATATTTTGCATGTGTTGAATGTCTTAGTAAATCAGGCCCAAAGAGCTCTATTTAATTTGTTATTTATTTTATAATAGGTTAGACAATTGTAACCTTACTCTTATTTAAATGTTCTTTTCACCCCATTACACTATCATGCTTAGACCTACACTTCATTGTTCTACCATGATGATTTTATATGTTTGCCTACATTATTTAAACTATAACAGTTCTGTACATCTGTATTGTTATAGTGACGACTCTGAAACATCAATTATCGGTTACACGGATCATCAATAGCCTACTCTCATCCATCCAGCTCTCCAAAATTCTTTGATAGCTTTGGCTCACACACTGACTTTTAATAACAGTAAAATGTGACGTTATATGAATTGATGTAAATCTAAACAATTAATTTATTGAAACATTGTTTCATTAAAAAGAATGACACTGATACATTGCACATAGAGTTTATAGCTACAGGTAATTTTCATGTCTTGTTCCCTCAAAAATAAACAGTTATCACAAGCTTTCCCCCACTGTAATGCCAACACTATGGCAGTACTGCAAACTTCCACAATTCCCCAACAAGAAATTGCTGTAACTTCCACATAGGGCACAAAGTCCCATTGACATCAAACTGGATTACTCTGAGCAATGTCAGGAGGACATTTATATGCAAAACACTTAAATCACAATCCCTCAGCACCTATACTAGCAACAGAATATGAACCCTACGTGACAAAAAAAAAAAAAAAAAAAAAAAATTACTCAAGCAGTAAGATCTGTGC
Source organism: Gymnothorax javanicus (assembly GCA_029692085.1). NCBI lineage: Eukaryota > Metazoa > Chordata > Actinopteri > Anguilliformes > Muraenidae > Gymnothorax > Gymnothorax javanicus. Next base: position 164,965,349 of record CM056193.1, on the reverse strand, counting down.
TTTGAATTTCAGTCTCAATGATAAATTTCTTTTCACATTTCCACACTTGAAACATGGGTGATGATGTTTGGGACAAACTGGCTTTTCTGTGACGGTGCGTTCAGGAACCACTTGCGAGAACAGGAATTCCAAAAATCGTAAGCCTTTATTGCAAAATGGGTCGGGACCAGAAGACACAGGAATTGCCAAGCCAGAAACAGTATCCAAAAAGCAAAGTCGAAATAACAGGCAGGGGTCAGAACCAGTAAGGCAGATGTGCAACGGTATATAAACAGTAAGCCAAAAATCGTAGTCAGAATCCAGAAGGGTAGGTCATACACAGGGCATCCAAAACAGAAATCGTGGTCGTACAAAAATAGGTCAAAATCCAAATAGACAAAACAAGAATGGCAAGGGCAAGGCAATCTCAAGGTTGGACAAAACAGTTGTGAAGAAGCAATAAACAAAAAGCATACAAGGAGCTCTGCACAAATGAGTATTGATCAACGTTCTGACAGAGAATGAACTGCAGTGAAGACATAAAATAGACAAGAGGGAAGTCACATGCTATGCAGGGAACAGGTGAATTGGATAAGAACTAATTACAAAGGGAAACACACATGGGGAGGTCCTTAACCACAACAATTGACTGTTATGATTCTGCTCTGTTCTGTTCATGTTCTGTTCATGTTTTGCCAGTGTTCTGTTCCATGCTATGTTTTGTTTCTGTTTATTCCTGCATTTCCCGCCATAGTCCATTCCCTCAGTTTTATTCCAGTCATTGTTTTGCATTTTGCCATGCTTTGCACTTTGTCTCCCCTGTCTGGTCTTGTGTTATGTGACAGCTTATTTCCCCTAGTATTGTGTGCCACGCTTTCAGGTGATTTCATGGTTTCTGGGTTTCCAATCATTCCTTCTAATCTCGTTTGCTTCCTTTGCCTTGCTGTTCTGTCTTTACTAACCATACTAACAGTTTGTTGTTTTAGTTAAACCTACTAACCTAAACTAACATTGTATATAATACTAACTTACTAACGAGCACTAGGGATTGTATAGCTGCACTTTTCTAATTGATTAACAAGCTCTCAGCACTCGCCCTATTCTAGTCTCCGCCTCTTGTCTTTACTCAATCTACTTTGCTGCGTTTCAGCGGATCCTCCGCACCTGCTCAACTCTGTTCTGCCTCTCATTATCTGTGCACGTTAGAACTCCCTAACCAGAGCTGCGTGTTTGTCAATAGGCTGTCTCATGATCCCTGTCCGCGTTTTGGCTTTTGCCAATTTCATGTGGTTAGGTTCTCCCTCGTGTTTGCTCCTTCGTAATTAGTCTGATCCAATTCACCTGTTCCCAATCATAGCATGTGACTTCCCTTGAGTGTAATTAAGCAGTCTTTTCACAGCAGTTCCCCGTCAGAACGTTTCCCTTGTGCTATGCTTGTTTTCGCCTCGTATTCTTTGTGATTCACTTCTGACTGGACTGTCCCTGTTTATCGATTTTGGCTCTGTTTTGGATTTCTTGCTGCATCTGTGTATCGAACCTTTTTTTTGCCTGACTACAAGTACTGTGATTGCTGCCCTGGCAACGACTAGGATTTTGCCCTCTGTATTTTGATTTTTGGATTGTGGACTCTGTACTGTTGCCTCCTGCTCTGCGGGGGTTCTCCCCCTTCCTTAATAAAATCCAGTTTTACTGCATTGCTTGGTTCTCGCGACTGGTTCCTGAACGTTACCTCACATTGGCAAAAGCCAAAAGAGGCAGAGAAAGCAAAGCAAGAGGCGGAGACTAGAACAGGGCGAGAGCTGAGATTGCATTAGTAGTAATTAGTAGCGGTGCAACTCTACAAATTAACCTAAGAGCTCGTTAGTAAGTTAGTAATAATATGAAACACCAGAAACCATTGAAATCACCCGAAGAATGTAGGCACACACACTGGGAGGACGGACTGAACCAAACTGATCACAAGACAGGGGTGACAAGTGTAGTGAAAACTGAAATGGCATAAACAGAAAACCGGGATGTATAATAAGCAAAAAGAATAAAGAAAAGACATGGCAATGAACACATGAGCATGGCATCAAAACACAGAACCATAACATTTTCATTGTAAGGTGGAAGCACAGGGCAACAAAGTTTGATCTTTTCCAACATGACATAAAAAATTGTAAATGGCTATAACTCACAAATGCATTCTCTCAAATATTTGAAACATCACATGCTTAATACATGTCCTGATCTGAACACAACATAACATTTTCCTGTCATTCTCACAGCACCATCAACTAGCAGAGGACAGTGTAAACACTATGCTTTGATGTGCTGTTCCTGCGGTTTTGATACAGCCCACCACAAATTTGCTCAGGAGAGTCCCAAAAACTTAAACATAATCTGAGATGAATATTGTGGCATCATGTCAAAGCAAGTTGCCATGACAATGTAACAAAGTTTGAGCTAACTGCCTTCCAGTGGACACAACCTTATAAACTGGGCACAGACATAACAGCATGAAGAGTCCTATGCACTTCTTAAATATAGACCACACAATGAGAAAATGGCTCCATAGCATCAGCTACAAAATTTCCATGAAGGAGTTGCCGCAATGCATTCCACCTACAGAAATGAAATTTTTTACATGTAATATCCCAGCAGGAAAACAGGCATTTTCATTTGCATGTTTATTTTTGGACAATCAATCCTCTCCAAAGTCTGACAAAGTCCTCATACAGCATTACCACACTCCACCTTCAATTTCATCTATACAATCCTATAATGTCTCAGATTAAATGACATGTTTTTCCTAAGTCAAACTGTGAGACCACAATAGCCCCACAAAGTGTGATGTTGTAAGGCTTCATCCACCCACACAGTTTCCCATGAACTTTCACCCTTTGCCCACTAGATGGAGTCCTGTATTGGGGCATATAGAGCAAAAGCGTGTCAGCAGCCTGCAACAAGACCTTGATTAAAAAAACACATGTAGAATATACAACTCAATATCAAATGTTTCTATGTAGTCAGCTTTTAGTGGAACTGTATTTGAAATTTGAACTTATCAAAATTTCGCTTATTTAAACATTTTCACTATTCGCACACATTGTACTTTTTCGAACTCGTCCTACACAATTCATCTGATTAGGTTCAAAATTGCCATGCTGAACCTACACCCCTTTGTGATCTGAAGCTATTAAAATAACTGGCCATTATTCAACTTCACAGAATGAGTCAGTGACACGTCTGGAGAAAATCTATATGCCATGCTCACACAGCAAACTTCGATTATTCACCATAACACTGGAAGATGCTATCACTTACACATAAATTCACCAGTCAGCCTCTAACTTCACAGGATTAGTCAGTGACAGGTCTGAAGAACATCTACATGCAATTCCTCCGACACACTCGAGCAACGTGACCTCCGCTTGGCGAGCGCAGGGGTCAGCGGTCGCTTGTTCTCGGCGGTGCATCGGTGTGCGAGGTGCCCGCATAATGCTGCTTGCAGCTTTAATTATTATTATTATTATTGCTAAAAAGTTTGTAGACCTCCCTTTTATACATAAAAAAGGCAAAAATTATATTTTTAAAAACCGTGAACAACCTTGGTTGTTATTGTCCCAAAGAAGCTCCATACCAAAGTTAAAGTGAATCCAGCCCGTTGTTTTGAAGATCTCTGAAGAAACTGCAAATGACCGATGACAACGAAAATGACGCTGGATGGCCCCCCTCCCCCCCCCAATTGGCCAGTGAGTGAGCAAAAAAAAAAAACGGCTTTAATTTGCTGGGAAGCATAAATGCAGTTTCTCAAAGCATAGGCTGCAGTCTAGGTTGGCTACATTTCTATGCTGCTATGTCATCGCTGGCAGTTTCATCGCAAAGGCGCTTTTGAATGCAGCCCAGAAATGCAGCCATCATCTTGTCTGATATCGGACAATATTGTCAACATGGAAACTGAGTGTATTGTAAAGGAGTTTAGAATTCCATTTGATGCCAGGCAAGATTAAACCTGCATTTCTCAGATGTATTTGAAGACACCTCCACAATGGAACAGCCTACAAATGCAAGCTATGTAGGCTGCAGCCTATGCTTTGAGAAACTGCCAAAGATTAGCTTGTTGAGCAGTGGAAAAAGGTCATGTGGTCTGAGAGAAAGCCCATGAAGTGATGCATCCGTCATGCATATTGCCCACTGTACAAGCCGCTAGAGGCAGTGTCAAGATCTGGGGCTGCATCAATTCGTCAAGTCTTGGCTTAGCAATGTTATTCAGCGATAACATGAAGTCAACAGACTACCTGAATGTACTGAATGATAAGGTTATCCCATAAATGAATTTTTAAAATCCTTATTCCAGGTTCAATGAGCATGAGGAATCATTTTCACACTTGAATTGACCACCACAGCATCCTGAACTTAACCAGCTGAAGGTCTATGGCAGCCATACCACGATTTGATCTGCACCAGCTGCGTGGCTGAAGTTAAGCAGGTGTGGGCTTGGTTAGTACTTGGATGGGAGACCATCTGGGAAAACTTAGTTGCTGCTGGAAGAAATGTTGGTGGCCCAGTAGGTTGCGATCTTCCCTCTGGTGGAATATACCCCAGTGCAGTGATGGGGATACTGTACTGAAGGAGACGCCCCCTTTCGAATGAGTCGTTAAACCAAGGTCCTGGCTCTCTGTGGTCATTAAAAATCCTATGACACTCTTCGACAAGAGTAGGGGGTTACCCGCTGTTATGGCTAAATTCCCAACCTGGCTCTTTCAACCAGCCACGTAATCATCCCCTGATCATATTGGCGATGCAACTTGTCCTCTCCTCCTCCGCCTCAACCCCCTGGGCTCCCTTGAAAAAGAGATTTCAATCTCAATGTGACTTCCCAGGTTAAATAAATGTGCTGGAGGAGGCTTTACGCTGTGGCTTGGCTCTGCTGTCAGCAAAACAAGATTTTAGCCAAAAATTAATGAAACATTGGTGGGAAATAAATGTTCTCACATTGCATTAGATTGTTAAAACAACGACAAATGTGTGCCATGAGCAAAGCGGAAGGTGGGCCAACAAAATGTTTATTTGCAACTTTTTCTGGCCAGGCAGTGTATTTCAATGGAGAATCCTGTGTTTTTGTTCAATGAAGTAGCACATCCACATCAGTGGCAGCTGCTGAGCTGAAAATAGAGGGTGTACAGAGCATCTCATTGATCTGATGGTTTCAACTAACCCAGTCATTTCTCTTCATTAACCGCTAACTCCAAAAACATTCAATACAATCTGGCTTAGCCATTTCTCTTCCTTTAGGTAGAGGGAGAAATATAAAATTTAGGTATTTATTTGGACATTCAAACTTATGGATACATAAAACAGATGTCTTTATTTTAATTTTAATGTACACATTTATTAAGCGCAGGCGAGATAGCCGTATTGCAGGATGCGCCGAAAGCTAGCACAGGTTTACTGTTTTTTCATGAAGTATACAGGGAATTAAACATTTTTCATTATTTATTTCATCGCCCTAACATGACATGAGGACAGAAATGGCTGTTTGCCTGCCAATGGGTTTTCAAATCATTTGAAACTTTTTAATAAAGGAACATTATTGAAAGCAGATCAAGGCGAATCTTAAATCTAAAGGGATGTTCAGTGCTTCCGCTATTTTCAGCCCCTGTGGCTACCACTAATCTATTGGTTTCAGAACTAGCTCTCTGCACTTGTATGAAATGGTGCAAAACAGGTGTTTGTTTATATAAAGCAGGGCTTAAATCATTTTGGCATATTTTAATTTGGGCATGGGGGTCGTCTAAGTATGTATGTTACAAGCATTCAGAAACTCTGATAAACTGCACATTAATGTATATTCCTTGTTTTCTTTGATTGGTATATCCACTGGTCTGTATGTTCCTGAAACTTTTTTTTCTTAATTGTATCGTCAATGATGCATTCATGTAAAATTCGCGGGGAAAAAAGAAAAAGACAACCCTGATGGTTTTGGTTGTCTTGTGCTGGTTTTGGGTCCGGCCACGCCTTCTAGACGCTTGCGGCGTGTTGACCTCACTGAAGCGTGTTAAGCCGCCTGTCAGTCTTTACAGTGGATTTCACGGAAGATGCTGAAGAAAAGACTGCCGCTGGTAAGTTTAATTTGTTTTCGTGTTCTTCCTCTTCTTGTCTTTGTGTGTGTGAGTCACTGGCGATTATGTTCGCCAGCTGTTATTATTTTAATGTCTGTTAAATTCACAGTGATTCTAAACGAGCTAAATTAACGATAAACATATCATGGTAAATTGAGAGCCTTCGTGAGCTAGCAAAGGCTAATTCACCTGCTAACGTTAGCCAGCTATTATGTGAATGAGTGTCCAGCATGTTGATTCTCCCCATCATGGACGACGGTCATTTATTTGCCTGACCATCGTCATTAAATGCGTCCGTCGTTAACTGACCTTGTTGCCGAAGAAAGTTGGCGATACTTAACTAACTTAGGAAGCTCGCTAGCTAGCTATCATGGCTAACTTAGATCTGTAACGTTGGCCACTTAAACAAAATCGCTAACTTGATGCCGTAGTCCGCACAGAGCGAAATAATTGACCCGCTTGCTGTAATATTGCTTTATTAGAAATTCAGTTGACTATCTTAGCCAGGTAGGTTTGCTTTGCTGTCGCGTTTCCGAGCTAATTAGATGTCGGCAACCAAACGTTAAGGTTCTTGTCTGCTTGGTGGTCAGGCGGCTTATTGGCCAACTTGCAAAGTATTATTTGCATAGTTTGGCTAACCAAGCCTCGCAGTTGAGTTAGATGTTATCGTTGGTTTTATTCTATTCAGGTCGCAAGCTCGCTTGTCTGCTTGTGATGTGCCCGTTGACGTTGTGGTGGAAGCTAGGTAATGTCAGTTAAGCTGGCTGGAGGGGTAGCTAGCTTGCTTGTCTGCTAGTGATGTGCCCATTAACGTTGTGGTGGAAGCTAAGTAATGTCAGTGAGGCTGGCTGGAGAGGTAGCTGGCTTGCTTGCTAGAATGACGGCTAGCGTTCGGTGTTTAATCGGCTCAGCTGCACGGTGATTGTCAACCCATGGTAACGTTAGCGCGAAAGTAGTAGGGATACATTGCATTGATGTGTGGACCCAACATCAATCGTTATCTTAACTAGCTCGCGGCAAGGCTAGAACGAGCACACAATGCTTGAGCTAGATGGCAAGCTTGCTGTACGACAAAGCCGCATGACTTCGGAGCGTCGTAGAAAGTAGAGCAGCGTTAGCTAGCTAGCTATACGTAGTTGGCGACTGAGGGAATAGTTGGAGCTAAAGATCAGTTTCGCTGAGATGCAGTAATGTTAGGCTATGGCGATGTCCACTAGCTAACTTGTATTGCTTGCTAGTTTTAATCAGGCGCATTCCGGTGTCACGGATCAACTGGTTTCCCTGTTAATTGGTGACCTTTGTTTACAAAAGTCGGGTCTTTCTCACAGCAGCAGCAGATTTTCCGCTGGCCTTAGCTGTCTGTACAAATGCCTTAACAATTACAATCCTGTTTTTCTTGTTATCTAACTATCTGATTCAAGTATTTTATTGATTGTTGGCAGTTGTAAAGCCGTGATGACAATTTAAAAATGGAGTTTGATCTCCTTGCTCTTCAAAAAAAAAAAAAAAAAAAAAAATGTAACCTCACCGGGGATTCGATACCGATATATGATGTAAAACATGAACAATATCAATGGCTCTGCGGTGGATTAACCCGCTAGGCCATCGAGACATTACATATATTTCAAACAGTCCAAGTACACTCCATAGGTCAAACAGAAACAACCGGACATACATTTCTTGGTTGAAAACACCTCGGCTGGATTAACTTGTGACCATTGTTACCGCAGAGATGGTAGCTGAACCTGAGTTTGTTGGGCCTCTGAAGTTGAACATATTAGGTTTTTGTTGATAAGAATCTAATCGGCTGACGCTTTTTTAATATATTGAATTTATTTTGTTATTAACCAGTCAAAACAAATTCAGTTTATGGGATTATCCCCGCCGTCTGAAAGCTGAAGATCGGAACCGTGTCCTATCTGGTTACCCCTTTTCAATATAATCTGTAAGTAACCAGCCATTTTAAATACATAACCAGCCAAAACAAAGTCGATGCATTATGTATTTAAGATGTTTTATAGATTTAGCAGAAACAACCTGATATTAATTTGTCGACGGAAAACACCTCGGCTAGATTAATTTGTGACCACTGTTATTGCAGTGATTACAGCGGAACCTCAGCGTGTTGCGCCTCTGAAAACATTTCGTTGGGAAGAATCTGCCCAAGTTGTGCTGCTCATTGTATGCAATGGCAGGATCGTAATAGGTTTATCAAGCTTAGACTTTCGAAAACGTCTCGTAAAATATATAAATCGTCCCTACCTTCCCATCTTGTTTTCCAGGTACTCCAGATTGTTATCCTTCGATTAGCTACATTTTGAAATAAATATGTCCATTGGTGGACAAAACATACATTTGTTTTCAGTTTCTTAATTTTGCTCTCTTCCTCTTGACCAAAATCGCTACCGCGCATGCGCACATCAACAGAAATGGCAATTAAATGGGAAGCTGTTTCTACCGCGCATGCCCAGTTTGTTTTAAAATGGCAGTTTGAGAAGTTTATTGGATTCATAGAGAAAACCTGGATTTATTTGGTAAGTAAATCAGCTAATCGTCTTAATTTGTTAGCTAATTACTAGAGGAACATTAGAACTATCGGGCGGTGACAACGTTTTTGCAGTCAGCTTTATACAAAAGGCGCTATCACTTTCCTAAAAAGTTCCAAGCTTTTTTTTTTTTTCCCTGCATCGTCTGTGGACTGTCATTACAATGACAGTTCACGTGGGCTAGGAAGAGTCTTGTTGAGTTACCCCTTTATCGCGATTTGACTTAATTTTATAGTTAACCAACCAAAAAAAAAAAAAAAAAAAAACACGCACAACGTTTTCATAATTTATATATGAGTTTATTTTAGACTAAAGTAATTGTTTTAATGGTTTTTCGCATCCCCTCACATCTCCGCCAGCTGAAAAGGGAATCGTAAACCTAAAATGTTCAACTTTAGAGGCGCAACAAACTCAGGTTCAACTACTATCTCTGCGGTAACAATGGTCACAAGTTAATACAGCCGAGGTGTTTTCAAACAAGAAATTTCTGTTCAGCTGTTTCTGTTTGACCTATGGAAAGGTGGAAAAATTGAGATGTTTCGATGGCCTAGCGGGTTAACTCACAATGATTTCGTAGTTTTTGCATATATCGGTATCGAATCCCGGGTGAGGCTTCATTCCTTTTTTTTTTTCTTTTTTATTTTGAAGAGCAAGAAGAGTAAACTCGATCACGGAATCACAACTGTCAACAATCAATGAAATACTTGAATCGGATGGATAGATAAGTAAAATGGGATTGTAATTGTTAAGGCATTTGCACGGACAGCTAAGGCCAGCGGAAAATCTTCTGCTGTGAGAAAGACCCGACGTTTGTAAACAAAGGTCACCAGTTAACAGGGAAACCAGTTGATCCGTAACACAGGTGAATGTTACTTTACGCTTGTCATACAGCCCAATGTAATTGAAGGTAGCTAGCTAGCGAAGTTCATTAGGGACTAGTTAGCAGAGATAACTATCGTGCTATTTACTCTCAACGTTAGCTATATAGACACGTGATTTTGGATGGGTTTAGTCGGGTCTGTTCAATTTAACGCAGGATAACGTTGCAGATGTCGGCAACTGTGTCTTCAAGCTGTTGAGACTGTTAGGTTTTATTAACCTAAATTAGCCAATTAGGCTAATTTAGGTTAATAAAACCTAAGTTAATTGTTGCTTCATGGTTTTACAATGGTTGCGCTCATGTCTTCATTTGAGGCACAGCCGAATGTGTCCTCTTCTGTTGGGTTTCATAAAGTCCTCCACCAAATTTGTAGTCCATATGCTTGAAAAGGTTTTGGGTTCCGAAGATGGCGACCTATCTGTTAACGCAAGGGTTGCTGTGGTATGACTGGAAACTTAAATGGGTCAGCGTTGTAAACAATGTGGGCGATGGCAATCATGGTGAGCTGAGTTTTGAATATTTTTTTATATCGAGTTTTGTAAAGCGAGGAAGTGAATTGTTTTATGATGACCAAGTCAGTCATCTGACCGGAATCCAGTTGAATGAACATGCATATCACTAGCTGAAGACAAAATGGAAAGCAAAATGGTCAGGGAACTGGCAGGATCTAGAGACAGCAGCTGATATGGCGTGGCTTAGTACCGTGCAGTGGTATTCGGCTACTAAAACGTGCAACGGAGTTATGAGCTGGGCAGCCATGGTCCATGTCCCATATTGAACTGGTCAGACCCTCTCTCACAAACCAGGAAATATTGATCATATTATTGCAATGAAAAAAAGCACTGCATGTGTCATTTTTGCAAGAACATTTGATAGACAATTTGTTGATTTTATTTATTATCTCCACATTTCTGAAAAAGCAAGGAGATCTTGTAATACAGTTCGGCGTCCGTCTGTCTGTCCGTCCGAAACAGTAATTCCTCCTAGGCCGTTAGACCAATCAACCTGAAACTTTGGTGTGTGAAAGGTAGTGACCCACAGGGGTGCAAAACGTGTTTAGAATTTAAATTCATTTCCTCTTCTGGCCACCAGGGGCCGTTTTGTGAAAATTGGAAAAATGGCCAGAAGTTCCTTATGCATTGAGCTAGGATGCTCAAATTTAATGGGAGGTGAATGGGATGACCCTTCATCACATATCAGACAGATTCTTGATTTGACCTCATTTTGACCGTTTTCAAGGCCATTTTCTTGGTCAAATGGCGTCAGGTGTGCCAATCGTTGAAAAGGACGGCACATTTTGTTATTACTCAGCGTAGAAGGCTGCAAATTGGTATGGATATGTATCTTGGTGATAGCAACCTGCATGCCAAAAATTGCCGTCCTGTAATTCATATTTTGGCCACTAAGTACTCTATCCAACTGACCAACTATATCGCATAACTCTGATCAGTATCAGTGCTTTGTCACTGCAACAAGCAGATTAACATTTGTACAGCAGAATGCCAGTTCAGTGAATTGCCCTCTGACACATTACTACTACTCCCATAACATTTGTTGCCGAGCGCGGAGATTTGCGATGGCACGCCATTGACATGCGTCTAGTTTTTGTTGCTACAAGTTCGGTCATTCCCAGGTCACATGAGGGGCTACCCTATGGCTGCAGGTGGATGCTACTCAATTTTCCCTCTATTCTTTACATCTTTTTTTTTTTATTTAATAAAAAATTTTTTGTTACATTAAGTTCCATCATGCCAAGGGTGTTTCAGTCTTGCTCAGGGCTTTGTTATGAGGGGGTGTTCTCCAGGGCTGCTGCTGGATACTGCTCGTGTCGTTTGGGGAGAAATCCAGCGTCTGGTGGGTTCCAGACTTTAGGAAGTCATTGACTGCAAAGGCTTTTTAAATGACACATTTGCACATACCGCACTCATTCCTGCCAGGTGACGTTGTTGTAGTCAGAGCCGTCTTTAAAAACAGAGTCTGGACAACCGGCTGCCTTGTGCGCTTTTTGGCGCAGAGCCCTCACGTGGTAAAGCAGGAACCAGGTTGTTGCCCATGTCTCCTAAGTAGCAGTAATACAATACAGGTCTATGCACGGCACTGTCAAAACTATGCAGCAAATCTGCCTTTTGGACCACATTCCTTGCTGTCACGGTGTTGTGTGTAGCTGCGGCTTGCTTATCAGTCCTGGACGAGGTATAAATATGCATAGATTTCCCAGAAACCAACAAAGATGGGGATTGTTGGCTGCGAAAGTGAAGAGGGAAAACTGATATCGGCATGACAATTCCTTCCCGTGTGATTTAAGTTGCTAGTGCTTCTTTTCTTCCTCCTTTTCCCCCTTTTATATCAGTACACGTAGAGGAGGAGTGGTGATAGGTGCATGGGCAGCAATTTCCTGTGAAGTCTGGGGGTGACGAGCCCATAGCGAATTTTTTACATTGAGACCGGACGCCCCCGTTATCCGGGCGTACATAGAAGCAACAAAGTCATGTTATATACCCACTTAACAGGACAAAACTCTGCTAAAAGCTCATCATACCCATTTTTATTAAAACAAAACACAGTTCCAACATTGAGCTACGAAATGAGCTCATAGCAAAAACATGCTGATTATGCCTGTGTTATGCTACCGAATCTGTAACTTCATTCCACCGCACAAACGATGCATCGTAGCCATGCAGAGACTCTACGGATTCTAACTATATAAGGTCCATTGTAAGAAAGTTGAAGTGAATGCCCAAATGGTTATTGTCTCCTTTTGTCGCTCGAAGGAGCAAATAAAAGTATTTTCTTCATCAGTTGCATGTTTTCCCATCTGAACAGGGCCCAAAATTTTATAAAATTAAATGTTCAAATTATGTGGAATTCAGTGCTCTAAACTTTGTAATGGGCAATTCCGTGGTAACACACGTGACATTTGCAGACATTTACTAGGTTCCATAGACTTAATGAAATGATACTGGATATTGATTGGGCTCTTCTGGGATACCTGTTTAATCACCCTATATACTTACACCCATTATTGTTTTCCAGTTGGTAAAAATTCTGAGAAAGGGTTCAAAATGTGTGGTAACACTCGTATCCAAATTGGCGTCACGTTTATTACCACACATTTTGAACCCTTTCTCAATATTTACCTACTGAAGACAATAATTCATTAACTAAATGACAAAACAGTAAATGTCTGCAAATGTCAGTAAATGTCTGCAAATGTCACGTATGGATGGATTGTCCGCATTTTTGCATATTTTGAATGTTGGATAAAATATGCAAAAATACACCGCATCATTAAGTTCCCTGTGATACTGAATAGTTAGGAGTAGAACAAGTAAGGATGATTTGAAAGTAGAACAAGTAATGGTGATTTGAAAGTGTGTCAATTTTCTTGTGTCAAGAAACTACGGTTTTCTATGACTCTTGTGCTATCCCATCGCATGGAGCAACTTTCAGTCTTTATATTAGGTGACTTTTATGATTAAATTTTGGTTAGTTTGTGTGCAGGAGAAAATTCCGCGGCCAAAGTAGTACCTCAGCCATGTTGCCTGCTTTGGGCCCGGCGTGCACGCAGGGTAACGATATGGAGCCGTCAGCCAGCTGTCCAGACTCTGTTTATAGACGACTCTGGTAGTAGTATTGCCAATGTATGCCGGGACAGGTTTTTGACAGCCCGTGCTGGCTAGTATTCTGACAAATATGCTGCCTTTTTGGAAAGGAAGGGGCTATTTTTATACCAGTCGGCATGTGCAGGAGTGTTAGAGATCTAGGTTACGGTTACAACATGAAGCCACACATTTTCTGCCTACAGTGTTTATTAGGAGTACAAGATCGTTCATTGTGCTTGCAGAAGTTTGAAAAAATGGCTAGTTGGAGTATGTTTACGACTCGCGTAAAAATAGCCATTGCCTTTCAGAAAATGCCACTGCTACGCAAGACAGCTGCAGAGTCCTTGTTTTCACCTTGATATTAAAACATGAATCGGCCTACACTGATGACTTCGATATTTGTTTGGTTGTTATTTATTATTGTTATTTATTACATGTACATATATACATATAACAAGCTAGCTATGTTTGTTTAAAGGTAGCAAGCTGGACGCCATCATCCAATGACTAACAGTGGCATTTTCCAACAAATATTTATTTGCTTACATGTCGAAAGGCGCAATTTTAAAAATTAAGTTTTAAGGTCTTTGAAGATATTTAAGATATGAGTGTGGAAACAGTCCCAAGATTGCGGGTCTGCGCGTGCTTGGGACTGCTAAGTAGCGCACCTCAATAGCCAGCACAAATGGACACGCTATGTGTTTTGATGTCTGAATTTTCAACAGTGTGGGGTTCTCAAGTGATTATTCCTATCAGCACTAGCCTTTTACTACCTCTCTGTTTTAATAAGAGGTTTTCAATGCCTCTACCACTGTCACATCCGCTTCATGCACCATTCTTGTTTATACGTCACTCTTTAGAAGTGGAGGAATGTTTGATTTGGATGTTGATGAAAGTGACATGTTTCAAAGGAAAAATCCATACAAACCAGGTCGCACATAATATTTGTGGATGGGTCAATTATGTATTATAACTTAAGGTTTCATATTTGATTGTTAGTTTTTCCAATTACTTTTGAGCCCCTGAAGTATGTATTTGTGGAGGGGGCGAACCTTTATGAAACTGGTCGTAATTTGTACATGTTTCATACTTCAAGCACATCATGATTCATTTGGCATCCATTGTGTCAATAGCCAGATACTTATGCACCTGACAGTCAAGGGGGTCCAATATGAACAAGTGAATGAATTTTTCTTTTGGACAAATAGATAGACAGATACTGTTGTCATTTAGACTATACACAAGACAAGTGCACAGTAGAACGACATTGTGTTGTATCCAGCTCACAAACCTAATTGAGAAATTGCATAAAAACTGACAATAATGTAAACTAACAAACATGAGCGAATTATAAATACTTCATTATCAAATATAAGTATGTTGCACACCCTGCATAAATAGTTAAAAATCGCACTTCCAAGTCAAATTGCACGTCAAGGTCAACCAACATGGGTCACTAGATTGACGCAGTATGTCCGTGTGTGTGTGTGTTTGTTGGTGGGGGGTGTTGGGTGTGGGTGTGGAACTCTCCTGTGATCTGGAAAAACCTAGTGAATTTATCAGTGGCAAGTGTTCTCGCAGCTGAACGAAAACCTTTAGATTCTGGACTTTTCCCGACCAAAAAAAACAATAAAAACTTGATTTTGACAGTTCAAATAACTCTAATAGCTAGTGTTTTAAGATTCTCACCGCTCTTAATTGCTGCAAATGAGGTTCAAACTCAGTTTCTCCCAAAAGTGACGTATGTACTCGGTTTTTCCAGATCACAGGAGAACTCTTGTGATTTGAGGAGCCTGATGGCTTGTGGGGAGAAGGCTTCGGCATTTCTACAGTATCGCCTGGCATATGGCAGAAGGCTAAATGGACGATGAAAGGGATGGGTGGGGTCCCTGTATATTTTGATGGTCTTGTTTGAAGCAGCATTTTTGTATGGGACCTCCTGAATGGATTGTTATGAAGTCCCAATGATCTTCTCAGCCATCCTCACCACTCTCTGCAGGGACTTCCAGTCTGAGGCATTCTGCCCTGTCAAGCCAGACGGCAGTATCTGCAAAATGGTGAAACTAAGAAAATAGGCCTTAAAGTTTTACTCTTGGTACTGGAAGGCAATTACATGGACCAAAATGCTATCTATGACATTGATTTCCTACTAGACCCTGAATTTTTGGTGAATCGAAATATTTTTGAAAAGTTGACCCAGATAGGAGATACTGCAGATACTGCCCTTTGGCTTGACCTTCTGCCCTGCTTTTGTAGATACTGCTTACTTGCACATGCAATAACTTTACATGTGTATTGATCAGGCTAAACTCTACTATAAGTAGATGAGTTGGTGCTGTAGAGGGTCAGTGGTGGTTTTTCCCAATTTTGAGAAATTTGCAGTTACCGCCGTCTGGCTTGACAGGGCAGCACTGTACTCTCCATACAAGATGGAGACACAGCTGGGCAGTGCACTCTCTGTGGTGCCCCATCAGTTGGTGAAACCACTGTCATTAGACAGTCTTACCCTATTAAATCTCTTAGAAGCATCCATGCAATGAAAAAATCCATGCACAAAGCGGGCCTAGATTATGTGATAGCGTTGAATATTGAATTCACAAACCTGAAATGGTAATGTCCATTTTTATATTGTTTTCTTTCTTGTTCTTGAATAATAGTGAACATTTAATTGATGCAGACTTACTTGAGCTCATTGTAATTTATTTAGGACCCCCCCCCCCCCAAAGGAGTAGTCAGCCCAAATGGTTTCAAAGAAACATGGAGTATTTGAATACCTTATTAGTTGTAATTTCCATCTGACGTTAATCATGCATGGCCAATGTTATAAAAATGTCATTTCTCTTATTACTGAGATCAAGATGAGACATTGTAGACAATGAGATAATTGCTTTTTCCCCATTTACACTTTGTCATGTCAGCACCTTATTGAAAAGAAGTGGGTTGGCCAAATATTGAATGGAAATGCTTGCTTTGTCCTGAAGAAAATCTGTCATCTTGTTTATTCCTTTTACTGCTAATTTGATGTTTTTAAAACTGGTTGTTTAATTTACTGTTGGCTTCAAAATGGAAAAAACTAATGCAGTGGAAAGTGGTCGTACTCACACAGAAGTTAACATCACATGAATAAAAGAAGGCTGACTGATAATATGATACGAGAGAGTGACAAATGACACCCAGTTATACCACCTAGGCTGTTGCGGTGGCAAAAAACACCGACCACCGAAACCGGGAAAAAAAAACACCAGTACAACCAGATGCACCGGTTATTAGGCCACCAATTATTATTTTCTAATAGTAGGGCAATTCCACTGTAACGGAATTACAATCAAGAGTAATTGGGCCGGGCTGAGCAGCGGCCAGGCCCCTAAAACGCGAATGTCGCTGAGTGAGTGAGTGAGTGAGTGACTGACTGCCTGAGTGATCAAGTTTAACGATTGGCTGGCTGGTGGGGAAGAAATTCAGCGATTGGTCGGCTGGATGGGAAGCACTTCAACGATTGGTTTGCCCGAGGTTGGCTGGCTGGCTGTTCAGCGATTGGTTGGCCGGTGGAGAAGAAATTCAACGATTGGTTGGCCGACGATTGGCTGGCTGGCTGGCTGGCCGGGCGTCGACTTCACTGGTATTTACTGGTCTGTGTATTTGCATTAGAAATGCATGGGCCTCGGAATTTCGGCTTTGAGATATTGCAACAGAAACGGAATACTTTGCTGTTGTTGGATCTTGGATTTGAGAGTTTGCCGCAGAAACGGAAATTAAAAAGTGGAATTGAACGTGCCTCACTCATTTATGCGTGTGAAGGACTGTTTTACGTACAAGGTGGAAGTGGCGCCGGCACTATTACGTTTCTGTACTTTCAAGAATACCGGAAGAATTTATGAGTTGGTTCGCTTGAACAGAAGCAGTTGTGGTGGCCGCTTTCATTGTAGGCTATCTATGAGAGCGACTGTAACCGACACCAATGACAACAATAAATTTAAGAAAATATTAAGTTTAAAAGATCGCGCCAAGCTGGATTGGACACCCCGTCATTGAAGTAGCTACTTCTCCACTACGTTGTTGTACCCACTATGCCATATACGTAACACGTAACACGACCAGTACTTGAATCCAGAATGGCTCTGCTTGAATCCAGTCTAGCAACAGACTGCAATAATCAGGTAAATGCACTGTCAAATTAAACACATTTTGTACGTATTGAATGTTCACAATGCGCAATTTTTGACGCTAATGAATGTTTCTTGGCGATATTGGTCGCCATTTTATGAAAATTAATACGTATTTTCTTCTAATGGACAGCAAAAGGCTGATTAAATATTCATATAGCCTAGCAGATGCATATGATGTGCTTGCCCTAGCTAGATTCCCGGTCTTTTAAAAAGTTCCATTCGATTTTGTTGCATTACGAGCACAATCCGACCATTATTAGGCTAATCTTCTTTCATGCTAGATTGGTTTGGTTTGTTTCAGTCCTCCATGCTTGTTTTCTCTGGTACCGGTTGCAAGATTCCATGGAGATCGAGGAATGTAACACATTGTACCAATCTATCGTTAAAGAATCATAACAATGGTCGGAATGTGTTTTTAATTTCCCTACTCAATCTCGCAACCGATATGACAGTTAACAAGCATGGTGGACAGTATCAGTTGCAAGGTTGAATAGAGGAATTAAAAACACATTCCGACCAAAAGATTTCACGATAGATTGGTACAATGTGTTACATTCCTCCATCTCCCTTTTGAATTTCGTAGCCGGTACCAGAATCTTTTCCTTAATCTTCCTATTGAATCTCGCAACCGATACGGGAGAAGACTGGTACAATGGGATACACTATCATCAGAGGTGTATTCATGGATTTCAGTCACGTGACGTTTTTGTTGTGAGCGCCATCTTGAGTACCTCCCAGGGACCGAGGGGCAGCTACGACCATAGACTGTATGGGGTACGATGAAGGATGTCTCAGTCTTTATTTCTCCATAACAACAGACTAACTTTACATTATCCCGCTTATTACGCGGCTTATGAGTGAAATTATTAATTTCAGATGTAATGTTGATCAAAATATGACTTTTATCGATTTATAAATTGCATCATTTCGCGAATCTGCAAGTCCTGTAACAACTTCGCTGTTTTGCTCACCCTCCTCGGTTGTGTGTTGGCCTGTGACTAAAAACCGGGTACCCGGGTCCCACCCGAAAGGTTCAGGTCCCGGGAAGAAAATTGCAATACCCGTTTCCCAAAAATCAGTACATTGATTGTGCACATGATAAAATGATGGGTAATCATTAATGGCATCACCCAGACATTCGCTTATGTAGGCTGCATTATTTATTCCTGTAGCTCACGACTGTCGTGCGCCAACGATGAGCTTATCAACTTACTTGAATGGGGAAACAGATGGAGAATCAATCAGTGTCAATTTGGAGATTTTAATCAAGAATGTATTAATCCCTACCTCCTTGGTCTAGTCGGCTCGCGCTCGCTAGCTGCCTTTCGATCTCATCGGCGTCATGGTTTTTTTTTCTTTTTCTTTTCAATAGTTATGATGATGAATTTTGATGATATTGATACAAAATGCATGATATATTTATTGTCGTTGTGATTGATAGTCCCGGTTGATCGTAATAGTGATGATGAATACGGCGATTCGGTATTCGGTAACGATTGAAGTTGATGGAATAACTATCAAATGATGATGATAATGAGGAAATGGGAAATTCAGGGGTGCAGATATGATTTTGAGTTTTGACGATGGGATTGTTATGATGGAATAATGAAATACTTACTATTAATGATTATAATGATGACATCAGTCGGACATCCGTACACTTTGATATAGTAAGTTAATTTGGAAAATACATTTGGAAAGTAAAATATCGTATTCATAAAATACTTGATCAGTCCATCCAACGTTCGTGAGTTGACAATGAAATACCACCTCAAACGAAGCTTTTTAGTTTGTAAGTTATCTTTCTGTTTCTCGGTTTCTTTCTTTCTTTAGTGTACGTAAACCAGTGGCGTAGCCAGAACTTAAAATTGGGTGGGCACTAAACATCTCTTTAAAACATTTATTCGTTCTGACTCGATCGCAGTCATTTTTTTTCTAATTAATTATACATTCAATCCGAAAACACTCCGCACTATCAGGTGTTGATTATTCACCTCGTTCAGGCAAAAGACAATCATTCATTTGGATGCGCAATTTTGTGCCTTTCATATCAGTGGCGTAGCCACACCTGAAAATTGAGCGGCCACGCAACATCGGTTTATTACAATTATTATACCTAACTTTTTCTCAGCCATTTTCCTTTGTTAAAGCAATTTCCATTTATATGAATAATCAGCTGGCAAAAAAAGACACGGCTTCTTTCGTGTTGCGATCTAAGGGCGACTAATCAATAGGAATAATTCAGTTCAGAAAAATAAGTTACTCATACGTTGTGCTTAGTTTTAATAATACTTTTCAAGAGGTAAACTGTTCTGGAACTTCTGCGCTACCTTTTCGGCTCATCAGGCGATCTAACCTGTGCTTCATGATCGATTGAATTATTCAAACTGAACCAAAGACAGAGATTTGAAATGCACAAAATTGCGCATCCAAATGAATGATTGTCGTTTTGCCTGAACGAGGTGACCAAGCAACACCTGGTATTGCGGAGTTTTATCGTATTGAAGGCACAGTTAATCAGAAAAAAATGATTGCGATCGAGGCAGAACTAATTGTTTTAAAGAGATATTTATTGACCACGCAATTTTAAGTTCTGGCTGCGCTACTGACGTAAATGTGTTTGAAACTTTGAGGAAAAGAATTAACACGGACATGCATGCCTCGTAGACAAGAGCTGTGACACCAGGTCCGAGGCTCTGATCGCAGTTTTGGTTTCCAGCCACAACGTGGAAGGAGCCTCCACTCTCCCTGTAACAAGTTACAAGTCATTTATCTAACATCACAATTAGTCCGAAGCTGTTTAATGAAGGTAAAAATGAAACATAAGGTAAATATCCTGCATAATTCTTCTTCTCTGTCTCCTCCGATCAGAGCAGCGTCCCTAGCAACGGCCTGTTTCACTTAGCAACAGTCTGTTATACAGAAATAAAAGGCCGTAAAATGTAGAATCAGAGTGTAATTCAAAATGCAGCATTCAAAAGAGCCGTTTCATAAAAAATGTTAATCTGCTCTTTTTGTGAGACTTCTTATCACAGCCCACGGGGCGACAGATAGACGGCCTGTTGTAAGTCAGTACCCAAAATGGCGGCGCCTAGAGTTTGAGAGCGGTCGCGTGCGTCAATGACGTCAGCTGACATGTATGAATAGTAACGAAGTACATGCACTTCGTTACAGTACTTAAATAGTTTGAGGATTTATACTTGAGTTTTTTCTTTAAATCTGGACGTTTACTGTACTACAAAAAAAAAAGTATACTCTCACTTCGTTACTTTGACACTGGCCACTTTTTTACTCGTTACAAATTAAAATATGAATGTAATTCATCATTTAAGGATTATCTGGATTTGGCGTGTTTGAGAAGAACAACGGTGCTCGGACATGGAGCTGCAAATTCCTGCACGCAGTTACAATATTCTACCACTAGATGGCACTCTCGGATCAGTTATTGAATATTCACAAGCAAGCTGAGTTCGAACACTGTTTAGAAAATGGACGAGTTCGCTCCAATCCTTGTTTTTCGGGAGTTTGCCTGAATAAATGAGCTGCTGTCTCTCTCAAATTGACATTCACAAAATCAATAACTGCGTTCCTTACTCTTGCTCTTTGTCTATTCAAATGTATAACTTGCTTTTGATATGTTTTCCTTACTCAAGACTCCCCCTACCTCCCACTCCCTTACTCTCACTTACTCCCTCTATCTCACTCACACACTCTCGCTCACACTCACTCTTTCACACTCTCACTCTCCCACTCCCACACTCTCCCCACCTACTTTGTAAATAATTTATGAACTCCAGCTCATTACTAAACTTGCACTTTATATAATTGCATGAGCTTTGCCTCATTTTGCACCCTTTTCTTGGGCCCACATTCTCATACAGCACTTGGCGGCCCAGCCGTATACTAGGTTGCACCTAGTCTTGTTTTCATGTCATTTTTACCTGCCATCTATTACTCTAATGCAGCAGCTACTTGCCTGTGCTTTTATACAGCTCAGTAGGCATGCCAGTGGAACTGATTACACAAAGTTTGGGGTAATCTATTTTATAGAAGGCTATACAAAGGTGAAAGTGTTGGTAACGGAATTACGGCAGAAAAAATGCCATTATTTTTGCCTTTACTTTGACAGGCTGAAATCTGGGAATGATAGGCAGTAGGTTTAAGCTTAAGTTGGTGGCCTAGGATGTTGACCAGGCCGTGGTAAGTTTATATTGACTGGTATGTTCACAGATATTTTGTAGGATGCCATTTATGAGAAAGAGGCAGCAGTAAGGGAATTACAAAATTGTAACAGAATTACATTTTCAGATAATCAACTAAATGTATTATACTCAAAACAACAAAGCAATTGAGAATTGGTGTCATAAATGATGTTTGTGTTGCTGACGACCTGTTGAACCAAAATTTTGATCAACAAGTTTGGGCAAAAGGAAGGCAATACATGATATTGATGAAAATAACTCATTTCTGAACCAAAATGTGAGCTTGTAATGAATATCGGGGGTCACATGCATGAAAATTGTTGTTCTTTCACTGACTGAATCCTGAAACATTTGTTTTTACTTTATAACAGTTTAGCATCATTTAATGGGTAAATATTGTGAGTAATGAAGTCGGTAACGGAATTACGGCAACACCACCAATGTCAAAAGCACTGCAAATCTCAAATGTGTCATTGCTTACAATATCTATATTCTTTCTAACTTTTCTCAGTCATGAGTGGCAGTCTCTTCACACAAAAGAAAATGTATAAAATATCAACTCCTGAAACTTGCAAAGCTCAAAATGAACATGTTAACATTAAACACTAGTAAATGAACCGTAAGTATTATCCATTATTGGCAGAAGACAAACACTGTTTATACAAATGTAATCCTGTCCCTTCTATCCATCTGTGGCTCTTTGTGCTCAGAAGTCCAGCGCAGCGTGACGACGGGAGCTGCACAGCTCAGTCGCTGTGTTGAAAATCGCCACTTTGGGTAATTTCTGGGCACCACAGCCACTTGAAAAAAGGTCAAGCCAAACTGGCCGTTTGGGTAGTCGGCCATGAACACAGGGGGGCAACCACGGCAATTGCCGCTAGGCCATGGTATAATTCATGCGTTGGTTATGGAAACTTGGCTCACATGAAGAAACACTATAGATGTCCAAAACAATGAACCACTATGCTCCATCAAGTCCTCATGCCACCTCGTGCTATATTCTGTTTTTAACTGGCTTTCAGAATAATTCTGTAATTCTGTTACTGGTGTAATTCCGTTACCATGTAATTCCGTTACCACAAATTTTCCGGGATTACAGCTAAGTATTAGAGAGGCTAATGTCTGAAATTCAGTATAGATATAAGAAGGAAGAGAATTCTTAATAACCATAAAATAAATGCAGAAATAAGATGATGAAGAGAACTATACTGCAATTTTGGTAACAGAATTACATTGAAAAATGACAAATTTCATAATGAGCCACTGGAATTTCAATTTCCTGCAATGACTTACAGTCTCAAATGCTTTGGCTACCAATGTATGGAAATACAGTAAATATGAGGAAATGGCTAAATATCTTTTTGGAGTTGTCAGCTTCGGAAAAAGAGCCTTTGATCCTTGTCCTGGAGCTAAAAAAAATTACAAAATTCTAATCTAAATTTTGAGAAGACCGTCAAAAGATATTTCAGAAAGGGTTTCAGTGTCTGATTTGGTAATGAGTCATCTACATGAAAACCTATATACTTCTAATATAAAAAACTTTTTAAAAATTGCTGTTTTAGCAACTCTTGTGGAATTGCCCAGTAACTGATTTTGGCACTGTTTTTCTAAGGGAAAAAATTGGCAGGTTTCTGTGTGTTTCCATGCTGCCTGCAGGTGGCAATATAGTGCCGCTTTGACTATGCAGACGATTCCCCACCTTTTTCATGTGTTAGCGCGTCATGGCAATAACATGAAATGGAAATATTTGGGGCATATTGTCCGGTCACTACACCACCTAAAATTATTCTGGTCGTAGGTTTGCTTAAATTAATTCAACCATGGAAAAGCAACTGAAAGACCTAAAAACAACAACTACTGTTTCAAAGTCAAATTATACATTTATTTCACAACAGTGATGAAGCCAGTATTAAACCTGAGTCTCCTCGCACTATTTAGGGAATCGGAGAACTTTGAATGCAGGCCTACAAGATGCAAAATAATAGAATTTATGAGCGATTCTAACCACCAAGAGATGACTGTTAAAAACAAAATAAAGCCAAAAATGCAGTTTGAAAACTGTTTGCGATGGATTAAGACATGTGGAAAGCCTCACACACAACTCAATGTGAATAACACTCGAAGGTAAGCAGCAAATTTTTTGCCATTTCGCCTTCATTAGTTAGGCTAGTTACAAACAATCGATGATATGTTTTCTTTGCCTGGAATCCATCCATTTCAAGCTTTGGTCGCTCCCAACAGTCACTTGCTGATATGTCTGGCCTCAGTCGGTAGGCCAGCGACATTTGACTTTCAAATATTCGCACAAAATCCATGCGAGATCTGTGATTGGCTCACAATCGCAAGGGTGCCCCGCCCCTTAAGACAGACTTGGCGGCGGGTCCTGAATGAATTTATCCCAATGGGGAGAAGTGAACGTGAGCACAGATTATCACCGATTATTTCGCCCCATTGTCACAGAATTAAATACTGGACTTATTTTTCACAGGTCACATATCTTCCAAATATTCTGGTGCTGCAATGGCATTCTTAAGACCAACAGGTCAGGAGGAAATGATCTTTGTTCGAGACCTGTCTCTCTGAGGCGGTCACGTAACATCTGGCAATACAGAAATACAGTATGGACTGCGGCAAACTACGAATTAAACTTTCAAACTGAAATAATGCTTGTGTTTATATGTTCAGTGATACTGTTATTGCCATCGATGTTTAATCGTTTTTAAAGGGAAAAAAGAATATATTTTATCGCTATGATCTTGTACTGGATTGATATCCGATATTAAACAAGTGGGTAAAAGCGGCAAAATAAGCGTTGGCCATCCACGTTAAAAGTGCCGAAACGTTGGTGCAGCAATAGGTTGCAATAATAGGAACAAGTTATCCATCTTCTCTTTTCCGAAGAAAGTAGACAGGCAAGGAATAAATTAGCAACTGTCGTATTACATACCAGCTTCATAGGCTTAAAGGAGCAGTATGTAAGTTTGTGGCCAAAACTGGTAGTGCAATCACTTTCAAAATACTGCAGAGCGCAGTATCCCCTACCCCTCTCCCCCAGACGAGAGGTTGCCGGCTAGGTTGCCGGATCCAGAAAGAACGTCTACTACAACGGAGCTACCATGGCTACGTTTCAATATCACCAAATCTTTGCTCTGACAGGGTTGTGTTCAGTTCAGTTCAGTTCAGAAAAGATCGAGACTAATGACTAACTAACTATCTCTATGGTCATATTGGTCAACTTGCTTGTCTCTCTTCTGTGTGGATAGCCCTCTAAAGTCCATACTACAATATGCGTAAAGAATGAATGAGGACTCATTTGACTGATGTACTGTCTCAATTACATTGCATATTGCCATAATGGCTGTGCTAATGTTGGAACGGTTTGCACAGCGTCTCAGCATAAAGCCAGAGAAACGGACTCTAATAATGCATTGCTAATGTTAGCAATGACGAGTCGCGGTTTTGATTTCCCAAACAATTTATTACCTAGTCAATTCAATGACCCACCTGCATACGCACTAACATACCATGAACGAACGTATATAACGTTATTTGACTGTAGAGAATATTTGAAATGTCCGTGCCTACATTAAATAGAATTAAGTTAGCCAAACTTAGCTGAATCTTACCTGTCCAGGAGAAAATGAGCAACTTCGGCGTCGGTCTTCAAATTCTTCTCCGCTTTCAGCCGTCTCCATCTTTCAAAGGCATGTCCTATACAGATCCCTGTTTTGTTTCTGACTTTGTCACAACGTATTACGGAATCATAACGAGGCCTTTTAGGTTAGTAACGTCAGACGTTTGTGCTCCGAAATGCTGGTAGCTGCAGCTCAGTGGTAACTGGCAACCTGGATGCCAAAATGCTACTGACTTCGTGATTGGGAGATAGGTGGAGGGCGGCGCAACAGGCCAAAACACAAAATGACAACATTAGTTGTGGGCTGCAACTTCGCTTTTGTAATGAGAATATTCTGGCTGGACTACTGTTGCCAGTGATATAAGTATTTGAAATTAACACCATTCTTTAATGTCTGGTGATATATCAGGGCCATTTCATAATTAATCAACATACTTTTCTTACATTCTGCTCCTTTAAAGTGATACTCCACCCAAAAACTATAATTTGTAGGCTATATCAATTACTCGCCATTAGATGTCTTGAACGGACGAAGTTGTTTTGCACCTAGCGCATCTTTATGGCCACTGGAGAGTTTTGAAAAATTATCCAAATTCCTTTTTTGCTGGAAGCAAATGGGGTCACCCAGTAGCAATGGGAAAACTCCATAAAACGTCCGTTGACAAACTTTCAAACCATCGTCCAACGCATCTTCCAGTATAATCCAAGCCTGCTTTGTCCACTTGTGTCCTCAGAACTCTAGAAATGCGGTTATTTTTCGCTAAAAATAATAAAATACCACTGTTATGCTCCAAGTAAGCTCGCGCATTCAACGGAAGTCCCGCTTCCCGGCTTGTGTTTGTACGAGTATTCATCTAAGTGGCAGCAGAGTCTCTGGGCAATGAACGAGCTGGGAGGCGGGACTTCCGTTGAATCCAATTTGGAGAAACATTAACCCCTTTTCAGCTAATTACCGAAACGGTGCACTTTTTGACCCCCATTTTGACCATGTGGGCCTGTTTTGATTTTCAAAAAGTTGGCCTCAAATGAAAGCTTATACAAAGTACTACAAAATGCAACGAAATCAAACTTGGAACAAATACTCTTACTTGGAAAAATAAGACCCCTTTTAAGTGCTATTTGCACATCGGCACAACTACTCTCAGTGTGCAGGTAAATGTACATAAATGGACAGGGACTCATTCACAATGCCAACAGTGCATGGGGGATTAGATTCAGAGGAAGATGATGGTTCAGCCATTGTTTTCAGAAACCATGTATGGGATCCACCTACCACCTTTATGCTGACATCTACAGGCAGTATTTATAATCAAAATCTTGAGCACAAGAGAGAAGGAAACCAGGCTCAAGCAGTTAAAGTTACCCAATTCCCTTTTCGCAAATAAAGGGCTTGAAGGGGCAGGTACGGTTTGAAGGGTTTCATCCACATTAGTAACAATTCTGCCTAGTCTATCAAATTATCTTGAAATTACTGGGAAAACAAATACAAGAAAATGACACAGGCTGCAAATGATCAAAGAGCATGCAACTGAAAGTAGAAATACATGAGTGGAGTTCAGTATTCCCTGTACATTATTGTACATTTATGTACACTGAGAGTAGTTGTGCCGATGTGCAAATAGCCCTTTAAAGGGGTCTTATTTTTCCAAATAGGAGTATTTGTTCCAAGTTTGATTGTGTTGCATTCTGAAGTTCTTTGAATAAGCTTTCATTTGAGGCCAACTTCTTGAAAATCAAAACAGGCCCACATGGTCAAAATGAGGGTCAAAAAGTCCACCGTTTCGGTAATTGGCTAAAAAAAAGGGGTTAATGGTTCTCCAAGTTGGATGAAGATAGAAAGATGTTTTTACCTTCATTTGAAACTCTATCAGGTATACTATCAACAATGTAAATGGCAAAGGGATCATTCTAAGGATACTTGCATAATATTTCATTTGAAATCGACATGTTTGGCACATGCGTAAACCGAATTTCAGTGTTTAGGGGTTAATTACAAAGCACACAAAGGCTTAAACACTATTGTTAAAGCTTTGTTGCAGACTATTAGACAGAATAAACATATCCTGAAAGAATGAAATTTGTATCCTTAGTTCATCGGTTATAACCCTTTGAAAATGGTCACAAACTGTGACCAGAGGGTTAGCGTGGACCACGCCCCCTTTTTCGGGGGCCCATAAAATGAGAACGGAACGAGATATCAACTTGAAACCACCGGCGATTTGATTTGCTCATCACATGCAACAAAATATCACCAAAATGAAGCAATTCTGAAACCATCAAGCTGGGAGCACCCCCCATTTTGGGTGATTTCATTTGGAATGACCCATCTGAAGATAAAGCCTGGATCGGTAGCAACTGTCCGTGACTCACAGACGCTGAAGCTTTAAGTTGCTTTATGCCATAAGCCTACCTAACGTGATGGCCTGTTGAATGTGGCTGTAGCACTGCGGCTAACATAGCCAAGTTACTATTGCTAATGTTTGTGTCCTAAATATGCAGGAGTAATATCAGGGGACATTCAACAGAAGGTGTGTGAACATAAACCTCATTTGAAGCTAACTTTTTATACTTGTTTGCAATTTGGTTGCTTGGTACAGCTGTTCACGGTAAAGGAACTTGCTGTCTGTAAGACCTGTATTGCAGGGTAACGTTTGTGTCTTTTGTTGTCATGACCGCTCTGTTACCAGCTACTACATGTTAGTTCGTGTGCTGTGCAACTTAGAAATGCTCCTGGTTAACTTATATGCAGTAATTCTGATCGGTATGCTTGTGTTACTTTGGTAAGCACCAATGTGGCAGTTTCATCATAACGTTGCCAGATTGTAGTCACTACAGTTGAAGCTAACCGGAGAGGTGCTGTCAAAGGCTGCATTCAGACCAGACGTAGGTTTTGCAGAGCTTGGGGTGTGTGTTTGGGTGCTTGTGAAACGATCGCTTTGCTTATCCATGACCGGAGTCAGCCGGATACTGCACCAATATCTGGGCAAGCTCTCTGATGCTACTGCGGTGAAAGCAATCGCAGAGGTAATCGATTTGCTAGCTCCACATAAGAAACTGTTTACGCTAACGGAACTTACGGACTGTAAAACTCGTATTGTGTTCATGACATAACCATGGCTCTCTTCAGCTGTCGCTTACTATCCATAACGCGCTTATTTTCTGCGAGCAAATGCTGGTCATTCCGAGAATGCATGCCTAGCCACATACATCACGACACATTAGCTATATTGAATGGCCGAGAAAGTGCATTTGTGTTGTGATCCTCATACCAGGCAACTGAGACGTCACACTAGGGATTTCCCTATCAGGCACTCATTTAACTAGTAAGGATAACGTACTGACGTAAGAGAAGTACAATGGACACCACATTGGTCTCTGCAACTATCCACTCCAACAGCCTCTACTTCCCATCAGTGGTGCAGATAGAACTGGGAATTGGGGTGGACACAGGCACGTCATTTATGACAACAATTAGTCCTGGCTAATCTCAATCATTTTCCTTCATTGACGCATTTTCCAGTTATCATAATTGGCAACTGAAGGGGAGGGGTTCCTTTGCACTGGGTCAGCGTATGCTGAGGGTAGCACAGAGTTATTTAAACTAGGGACTTGGGGGGCAGGGAGGTTAGAGAGTGTTATACAGAGGGAAATGCAGACTGCCCTGATGGAAGCTGACAGCGTTACATGCACTATTGATGATATATTTTTACAGCAACAAAGCGTAGTAAGGGGCTTGGAGCAGCGGGCACATGGGAAATCGAAGGGGAAGAGCATTCATGATAACCTGAAATGTTTTTATCTAAATGCAAGAAGCATAAAAAATAAATTTCCAGAACTTGAGGCCGTTATGATTAGTGAGGGCTATGACATAGTTGGGATTACAGAGACGTGGCTTAGTGAAGAGGATGGAGATGAATATAATATAGAAGGTTATAAGCTCTTTAGGAAGGATAGATGCAATAGGCGGGAAGGGGGTGTAGCACTTTATGTGAACGAAAACATAAACGTGCAGGAAATTCCTGAAATTGAACATTCCTTGCCCTGTGAAGATATCTGGGTGAGGCTCATTGGCAAACACGAGACTGGTTTAAACATAGGAGCATGCTATCGACCGCCAGCTTTGGACAGTATTGTCAATGAAATGCTCTTTAAGAGGATTAAGCAAGCTTGTAGAGGAGGAGGGACTATTATTATGGGAGACTTAAATTATCCTGGTATCGATTGAAAAATGGTAAAAAGACAGGCTAGGGGGGAGGAAGAATTTCTAGATGTTATAAATGATAATTTTTTGGTGCAGTATGTTAATAAACCTACAAGAGAGAAGGCAATTTTGGACTTGGTGCTCTGTAATGACCCAGATAGAATTAGCAATGTTGAGTTACTGGAGCCATTTGGGACAACTGATCACTCTACTGTTAATTTTGATTTTTCATGGGAAGTTAAAAAGGTGTCTTCAAAAACAAAAACTTTCAATATTAGGCGAGCAAACTTTGACAGGATGCGCTCATATCTAAGTGAAATAAAATGGGAGACACTCCTGGACTGTGAGTCTGTAAATGAGATGTGGGAAAGATTTAAGGGGGTTTTACTTGATTCACAATGCAAATTCATTCCAAAGATGTCCAAAAGTAAGCTGAAAAAGCAGAATCCTCAGTGGATGACCACAGCTATTCGTAGGAGTTTGAGGGAAAAAAGTAATCTTTATAAGATTTACATAAAGGATAACAATGAGAACACTAAGGCTCAATACTGTAAAATGCAGGCTGTGGTCAAAAAAGAGCTGAGGAATGCTAGAAGACTGTATGAAAGATAAATTGCAGAGGGGGCAAAAACTAATCCTAAGCGCTTCTTTCAGTACTGTAGCAGAAAAAGGAAAGTCAAAGAGGAGGTTAAGTGCATAAAGAATAAATATGGATCGCTGTTATATGATAACAAGGATATTGCGGATACCTTAAACAGTTACTTTGTTGAGAATTTTACCTCAGAGCGGGTTTTTATTCAGCCAGAGGGCATGTTCAATGCTCAAGATTATTTAGCGGAAATTGAGGTTAGGGATAATGAAGTATTAGACAAGTTGCATAAACTAAAGGCAGATAAGGCGGCGGGTCCTGATGGCTTATATCCTAGAGTGCTCAGGGAAGTTAGTGAGATCATCTTTAAGCCGCCATCCACCATCTTCAGACGGTCTTTAGAAACTGGAGAAATGCCAAATGATTGGAAACGGGGCAATATACTGCCGATATATAAGAAAGGGGACCGTACTGTGCCAGGAAATTACAGGCCAGTCAGTTTAACTTGCATTGCATGCAAAATACTGGAATCTATCATAAAAGATGAGCTGGATTTATTTCTTGTCCGTAATAATATCTTGAGGGATAGCTAACATGGTTTCCGTAAGGGAAGGTCATGCTTGACAAACCTTCTGGAATTTTTTGAAGAGGCCACCAAGACTTATAACCAGAGCAGGGCTTATGACATCATATACTTGGATTTTCAGAAAGCATTTGATACAATACCGCATAAGAGACTCATTTTTAAAATGAGCTCCATTGGAGTTACAGGAGGTATTCTGAAGTGGATTCAAAACTGGCTACAGGACAGAACACAAAGAGTGGTGGTCAGTGGTATCTCACCTGAGCTAGGTATGGTGGGGAGTGGCGTCCCCCAGGGATCGGTGTTGGGACCCCTGCTGTTCCTCATCTACATTAATGACCTTGATAGGAATATTGAGGGCAAATTAGTTAAATTTGCAGATGATACTAAATTGGGAGGTTTGGCAAATAGTTTAGAGTCCACTAAAGTGATTCAGGATGATTTGGATAGAATCCAGAATTGGGCAGAAATGTGGCAAATTAAATTTAATGTAGCGAAATGTAAAGTTGTGCATGTAGGTAATAAAAACATTAGACGGGATTACTTCATGGGAGGTTTAAAACTGGAATGTGCTCCACACGATCTGGGAGTGATTGTTGACCAAACGGTCACAGGCTCTAGCCATTGTGCCGTAGCAGTTAAAAAAGCCAATCAGATGCTAGGATACATTGCCAAAAGTATTGAGTACAAATCCAAGGAGGTGATGCTTCTTTTGTACAACACATTCGTCAGACCACTTCTGGAGTATTATGTACAGTTCTGGGGACCATACTTAAAGAAACATATAGAGGCTCTAGAAAAAGTTCAGAGAAGAGCCACTAAGCTAATTTCGGGTATAAAAGATGAAAGCTCTGAGAAGAGGCATAAGATCCTTAATCTTTTAAATGTGTGAAAGGGATTAACAAAGTGAATTATGTAGGATTTCTTCGACCAAGTGTTGTTAGTAGAACTCGGGGTCACAAATGGAAGTTGACCAAAGGTAAATTTAGCACTGATATTCGGAAATATAACTTCACCCAAAGAGTAATTTTCGATGTGGAATAGCTTGCCTGACCATATTGTTGAGGCAGAGACCTTGGGAGTTTTCAAGAGCAGGCTTGACTGAAAGCTAGATACCATTGAGTCATTGAGTATCTGAAATGATATATTCACAATAGTATAAAGAAACTGGCGAGCCTAGTTGGGCTGAACGGCCTGTTCTCGCCATTCATGTTATGTTATGTTAACATCCGTTTAAAACAATTATTTGTCCTGACCTGTTCTCAGTCATTTTCATAATTAACAAACGGTTCACTCCGAGAGCCCTCCACACTGAACAGGTGCTGCTTGTTCTCTCCGATTAAGTAAGACGGCAATCATCCATCTGGACGCGTATTTGCTGTGTTTAAATCTGTTATTCAAAATTGCATACCAGTCGACTCTCACGCAAGTAGCTTCAGCCGCACGCTTTTTATAGCCTATTTAACTGCCGATTGCCACTTTTTTTTAATCGATCCACGCAATACAGAGAGTGAAAGGCGATATTTCATTCGAATGCGGACCAGTTCAATCAAAGCGAAGCATTGGCCTATTAATTAGTAAATTATTTTTCTGTACTGAATTTAGCCCATGATTTCATCGCTGTTAGATCGCATATGGAGAGAAACCGTGTCTTCAGTTGCCAATTACGATAATTGGAAAACGCGTCAATGAAGGAAAATGATTGAGAACTATCCAGGACTAATTGTTGTCATAAAGGACGTGTCTGTCTCCCCGCCCCCCCAATTCCCAGTTTTATCTGCGCCACTGCTTCCCATATACACTCAATGATATAGACCCAGCCCGGATCAGCTATTATCGTCTCCCCGGGCCTGCGTGATCACCGATAGAACGTGGTTGCCCACCGGGACATAAGAAGAGGAATTGCAGTTACCCGACTGAAATTTCTTGTTGCCCCTGGATGTCGGGCAGGCGATTTTGCGAGCCCTGATGTCTGTGGACTGTGGGTGGAAACCGGAGTATCCAGTGGAAACCCAGACTAACCCGGGGAGAACATGCAAATTCCACACAGAAAGGCCCCAGGCCGGATTCAAACCCACAACTTTCTGGCTGTGAGTGCTACCCACTGCGCCACCGTGCAGTCCATTTATATTGAATGCTCAGTAAAACTATTGATGATTTCTTGCTTCAAATTCAGCTTTTTCTGCCCTTATTCACACCATTGGCCTGGCCTATATAGCCCCTAGTAAGATGCAGGGACTGGATTGGCAGAGCAAATGTTGAGGACAGGGATATTTGCTTTTGGTGTGTACCTGCTAAGGGTTCGTGTCTTGCAGACAGGGTAGACGAAGTTTGCACTTGAATGTAGTTGGTGCCTAGCTCCTACTCTCTACTTTATAGACCGCAGTCCGTCTGGTCTGGCACCTCTCTGCTGTATGGAATAATTTTGCTGAGCAGACAGTGTCTTACCTATTGGAGCTGGGATACTTGGTCTGTAATCGCTGTATTAGAGCAGCCACGGTGTCTGCTGGCTTTTGTTTGCACTCTGTCCATTTTTTTGACCCACTCAAAAAGGACATCTGGGACCATTGCTCTGAAAATTGACCTTGTGTTTACCTAGATGTTTTAAAGTGTATCATTTCACCCAGTGGTTTCCAGTGTTATTTTATTACCTTTAAACATTCAATTAATTGCCTTCCAGCATACTTTCTGCGTTACATTGTTTACATCGGATATCCCTTTCTACAGCCTACACTTCTAACTATACTGCGGCCACTTAATTGTTTTTAATGGCAGTGTACCTGATGATTGGCGTTCTTTGAGTTTGCTTGAGCTCTGGAGCAGCTGCTGTCCCTTAAGGACATTTAACAGTGAGTTGTTTTGAGCTGGTATCTAAGCTTTAGTTATCGAGTTTGGGAGTGAGGGGTACAGCGTCTGTGAACACATTTATCTGCTGACTGAGTCGAGATTGTGCTACAGCCTCTTTCACTGGGGCTGCTTGTTTGCCCAGTGCGAAGGTGTGGATCCCACTGACTCATTACCTCTGCCAACGAAGTGTGGCAGGAGGTTATGTGATTGGTGCCGTTTGTCTGTTTGTTTTTGAACTAGATAACTCAAAAAGTAATGAACGGATATCTCTGAAATTTTGTGGGTGGGTCACTATCACATCAGGGATGGACCCCATTGATTTTCACCACGATTAGTGAAACAATGTGGCCGCCATGGCAGCCATCTTAAAATCCTATAACACGCGATAACTGAACTTTGCTCCCACTCTGTAAGATTTGGACTGTGCTGCCTTGGCGGAGGTTTGCACTCCAGGAGTGCCTCTAGTTAAGAGTGAAATGTATTTTGGAAGTCTCTTTATTAAATTTGCCAAATCTCACATCTTTTTGTTTTTTTTTTTTTATATTTTAGAAAACCACTGACATTGTGCCATTCATATTTTGCCCCTCATATAAGTCACTCGAGTAAAGGTAGTAATTACTGTCTGTGGGCTACGTCATGTTAGTATGTGTGTGAGAAAAGTTCTCAGAGCTGAAGTTGCTACCCCTCCCCCGCAGATAGTTTTGATATTGTTGTACATGACGTCTGGAAATTGTAAGCAAGGATTTTGTGTTCCAATAACAAAATAGAAATTGATCAAGCCTCGCCGTTGATCAGAATAAGAAGACCTAACCCTGGGGTTTAAACTACAATTCTAGATATGCCTATGGGTCATTCCATGAAATAGAGAGCCTGAGACCCTGCATTTTTTACAGGACTGTATGATTCACAAAATTAGATGCCACCTATAGGAAATCCCATGCATGAAGGCCAGAGTATATAAAAAAGCTAACACAGGTAACATAATTGGTCTTCAGAAAAAGAGAAATAAAAAAACTGCATGTCTTTGAAAAACTTATGGATAAAAAGTGTCCAAATTTGTGACATTCATTGCCTTCAGACTTTGAATGTAAAATTATCAGAATTTTTAAATAAAAGTCTGGCTGAAATGGCTTTTGTTCTAAACATCAATTCCAAGTGATTAATCCACAATGGCAATTAACTGGGAAATCCAGATGTATAACACTGCAATTAGCGCTGAAAATATTGTTGTGAACGTAACTCATGGTGTCCTGAAAAGTTACGTTCAAACAGGGCTGAGAAAACCCAGGAAACAGAATATATTATCTAGATTTTTGTCCCAATGTGTTGAGATTAATCCGTTTCATAACCGTTTAAAATATTATCTTTGAAAATATACGGGTTTTTATAAAATTCTTATTTCAGTGGAGCAAAATTTTTTGCGTCATATTTTACCAAGTTACGTTCAACCCGCGCCGGGCTCACTGTCCGATCTCCCGTATCCCCTTGGAGTCTCACAATAGTCACAGATACGGATTTCCTTCCGAACCTCCTGCTTCACATCCGGGGACCAGTCTATCGTCTTCACAGCAGAAGCTGGGCAGGTTAGTATTTTTGCGTCCCAGAAAGTTACGTGCGAATAAAGTGACGTTCAATCACTAAAATCTTTTAGTAAATCACCGATTTTCAACACAAGTACGTTTTCTTTTGGGATTCATAGTTTGGCCTGCCGTTTCACGTGTTTTAAGGAGTGATGCATCGTTTTTGATCGGCAGAATAATTAGTAGTTTCTAGGGATGGAACGGTTCAAGTAAAAAAAATTTGAACCGTTCGGTTCACTAGTCACGGTTCGGGGCGTGTATGTATTGTTTGTTTCAAGGCATCCGCAAAAATAAAAGTGAAACTGAACAGTTGGCGCGGATGAGTGTCAAGTGCAGCGTTTTGTAGGCAATAGCCTATTTGCAAGTAGGCAATATTCGCAAGTTCAGTTCCATCTCTTTGTACCAAACATACATAACATGTCCAATAGGTGGCAGTAACGCTGAATTTTTGTTCAAGTGACACTTTAACCAATTCTTTCAATTTTTTTTTTGACAATGTGTGTCATGTGTCAAGTGTTTTGTTCTTAGCCAGAATTTTGTATGTTGTGAACTTTTTTGCCATAGAAATGAAAAGCATGTTGAAATTGACAATGCCTCCCCTCCTGCTGTACAAAAAACATACCGAACCAAACCGAAAACTGTGACACCAAAACCGTGATACATACAGAACCGTGAATTTTGTGAACCGTTCCACCCCTAGTGGTTTCCAATATTAAAAAGGGCGTAGGGTGAAAACAGGTGATGCATTTGCTAAGTCGAGCATTTTTCATGTCCATGTTACATTCGCTACATTTGTCATGTGGTACAATCCAGATGACAAATTTTGCATTTAGCAACTAGTCTACTCTAACATATTTTCAGAGCTGATGTGTACTTACATGGGCTGCCTTCTCATTTATATTTCTTCCAGAATATTGCATTTGTTCCGTCCTCAGATGAACATGACCAATGAGCAACTTATCAAAGCCCTGCCAAACATGTTCAGACCTTATTAGAGCACAACTGGGCATTGCCAAACTGCTGGTTTATTTTAAGTTTGTTCTCTTTTATACTAATTGAACAAGTTGAGACTTTGTTATATTTTGAAAATTAAAATTTTATTGCATACTTCTGTGTAAGTTTCGTGTCTTTGTTACATCGGCAATGCTGAACATTCAATATCTTGCCTCTTACATCCTACAGTAGATCTTGCTATTCAACTTGTCACATTTTGACTCATGGGAACGCCAACAAAAGTGAACCAGTACTTCTTGCAAACTCTTCGTTTCAAATTTGAACAGTCATGTCGCACTTTGGCTCTCTTTTTTCATGGAATGACCCCTATCAAAGTATTAACAACCACATGCTTGATTATCTTGTTATGCCTCGGTGTGAATGCGCAAGCGGGGCATATGGTAGTTCGTTTGTGTCAGTCATTCAGTCAGTCATTCTGTCTGTTACCGGGATAGCCGCTACGCCGGTCAAAATTAAGTCCTAGAATATTGCTCTATGGGTTAAATGCCGTGATCTCTTGGATTTAAATTTGCCATATTTTTGAGATGGAGCTTTGTTTTCGAGTTATAGCACTATTTGATTACCACGATGGCTGCTGCGAGCGATCAAGACTTTAACGAAGATAAAGCTCTTCACAGTGGATCGCTTTACTACTTGTGAGTTCAATTTATATCACAGCAATAGTGACTGCTGATGGCAAAACTTAGCAAACGGAGCATAATGCCGACAGTGATTCATGTAGGCACACATGCGCACTGTGTTAAATACAGCACTGCGTGGATTTTCAAACTTACTGCTGTATGAACTTTATAAAACATCTCAAATGATTTCTCCCCCCGCACAGTAACAGTGTGCAAATGAACAATGCTTTCAGTTATTGCTGGGCTTTACTAAGCCAAACAACCACAGTCTCGCTAAGCGGTCCTACGAAGCTGCTTATCAACTCGTTATGTCAACCGGCCACTGGTGGGTAAATACCATAGACTGTATAAAAAGACTGGCGAAGCTACCATGACGTCACCCATTGGTTTCAGCAAACCATAAAGGAAGCCTCGATTTTGGCAATTTGAATTGCGCCATGTTGTCATTTT
This sequence comes from Gymnothorax javanicus, assembly GCA_029692085.1. Classification (NCBI taxonomy): domain Eukaryota; kingdom Metazoa; phylum Chordata; class Actinopteri; order Anguilliformes; family Muraenidae; genus Gymnothorax; species Gymnothorax javanicus. The sequence goes on along the minus strand of CM056193.1, from coordinate 164,928,349 downwards.
GAAACCGGATGTGATTTCTATTGGATGAGAGCGTGTATTGAAGATCCGGGGAGGACCGTTGCTCTGGATCTAACCGCATCGGACGAGAACCAGAGGATAGCCACGCCCCTAAAGCATATTCTGGCTTTATCCTTTATTCTAGTCTATATGGGACCATAATTTACATAAATGAACATCATGATATATCGAAGGAGACTTGAAACTTGCTATAGCCACCATAAAATAATGTGAAAAATCATTATTTAAATGAAAAATCAGGTGGGAAAGTAGGGTCATTTTCTCATAGACTTCTATAGCATTGAACTTCTTTCTACAACCACTGACGTCGCCATCTGCTGGCCATTAAATAGAATGCTATTTTACGGTACTTCCGCATGGACTTCATTTTTCAGACCAGGGTGCTGCGTCCATCTTTTTATACAGTCTATGGTAAATACTTGAGAATAGCCATGTTTCCATCCACACGTTCTTATGCGAATTAAGTCATATCGAATAAAAAATGCCTTATGGAAACAGTGAAATTTGACTTGATTTTCAAGATATCGATATTAAGTTTATACGGTTGATCTCATTGGATTTTCTTCTTGATCGGTAAAAGGTTTATGCGATAACTGCTGATGGAAATGTTATTTGCCGAATAAATCTGCGACTGCATCGTGACGGTGTTTCGATGCCGTTGTTGCCTTCTGATGATGGTTTGCATGTTGCTAATAGCTGGCACATAAGCACTATTACAACTTGTGCAATGATCATCATTTGTTGGGAGACGCGATCCATTATTGCTAACTAGTTAATTTTGTTGCCTACCACACTACTTCTGTTCACTTGAAGGTTCTGCGATTCAGTGCGAAAATGAATGGAAACCGCTTCAAATGTCAGAAATCTGTTCGATACACCGATTTGATCGCATAGCAGCAAGTGAAGTCATTAGGCACAAGTTTTTATTCGCTTTAATGCTGTTAGGTGGAAATGCATTTTCACCGCCTTTATTCGCTTGAATATTTTGGTGAACTTCAGATAATTCGATTAACAAGTGGATGGAAGCATAGCTTATGTCAAGCATAGATGCACAGCTAGGGCACTCTGACATGTCCACACAGAATTTTATAGCTTCATTAAGGGACATACTTGTCGCTGCTGTAAGCACCGAGGCATCAGCACCTTCAGTGCTTTCATTGTTTGGCTTTTTTTTTTTTTTTTCTGCTGTGATCTACAGTCAAAACTCAAAATTCAAGGTCTTGTCTTAAACCTTTAGAGCTTACTGTTGCTCTGTTTACGTTATAACGGCAGTTCAAGATCAGGGTGTTAAAATGCTTGCAAAAACACATAAAAATGATGTTTCATTATAATTTAATTCCAATATGTGAAGATGTATTCAGAGAGAAGGTATTTCCAAATTTCAAGGTGTTATTGCAAATAGTTTTCAAGATATGGTGTGTAGAGTGGGACCACTGAATGAATGATTTGTATGCATTTTGGACACTAGAAAATGTTCATATATGGCACTGTTACGATATGAACTTCTGAGATCATTTATTGTCAATATCTGTAATACAAATGTCAGGTTGATTGCCTTGAGACCTCGTAACACTGAATTTTATTCACTGCATAATGTTTCGGACACTACATGTGTTTCGGACACCACAAAAGTTTACATCAGTGTGGATTATGTATACTGGACAAAGAAAGTTAGGGATCACTCTGATTTTTAATTTTGAAATATGATATGGAACATAATTTGAACTATCAAATATTTCAAATTCGAAAATTGGGGTGATCCCTAATTTTCTTTGTCCAGTATATGTAAAGAAAAATCTGTCAGAGAAATATAACAAATATCATTTAATCGGTACAAATGAGTGCTATCATAGATGCATAAAAATGGTTTGCTGCTGCATCCTTTGACCTTGATCCTGGACACGTTGCGGACACTACCAAATTTCCGTTACAAACAAAGAACTATATTTGAGCATACTTGAGACCCCTAAGATGTTTGCAAATATATGAAGGAACTATGGCAGCTTGAAAACTAATATATGCTCTACTATCATCAGAATGGCGTGCCAAATGTTCAATTTGGTGTTTTTGTTGCCTATATAGTGATATATCATTCTGAAAAGATGAATTTTATAACACCAGAGATGGTTCATTCAAAGGTAATTGTAATATCAATTTTCTGCATATCGATATGACATAACCTGCAAAGCAAACCATAATAATCCTGTTAACCACATCATAGTAAAACATTGCTATATAGGCCTATGCCGTTAAAATATTATACAGCTTTGCAAAAAAAAAGCAAAAGGGACGAATTGTAAATGCAGATCACGATTGACCATTAACAGGTGTCTTCTTTTATAATCGCCATAGATGATGGAATTTTGGTGTTTATCTAATTCATTACTAAGATGTCAAAACTCAAAGGCAAGTTTTCTTTTACTTGACAGTCTGCAACGTCACACAACAAAAGCATAACAAGGCATAATACAGATGGACACCCTGATCTTGACTGACGTCTATGTTTTCAAACTTAAGAACATCAATTGTCACCATCTGCAGTTTGCTGTCAGAGGTACTAAGGCCAGACCATGGCTTTTCAATAGCAGGACTGACATATTGTCATTATAATAAGTTTATGAATTTAATAATATTGTACTCTGATTAATAGAAATGGTGTCTACCCTGAAATTTTTTTCAGGCCTGCTGGTACACGCTGAAAACACCACAAATACACGTGGTGTGTGGGCATTTGGCCCGCTGATGCTTTGGTTTTGATTGGATGACTAGCTGGCGGTTGTGAGGTGAACCTGAGGCGAGGATGATGGTAACACCCTTTTGTATAAAGGAGCTGTGTCATGATTAATGTGCATGCTCACAACTTTGAACAAAGTAAATACGCTCAACTGCAAGTCAAAATCTAGGAGGTGATTTTCTTCTTCTGTGATTATTGGCAATGGCAACCAGCTTACATTCTTTGTATCCCATGGCTCAAGTTCAAAATCGTGCTTTGAATCCTTGAATTTCTTAAGAAAGCTCCTTAATATAAAAAGCGATATGCCAGAGCAATTGTATCTCCCCGACGACGATTGTCGGGAGGTACTATGGTTTAGTTTCGGGGCCGCCGCCGCGCCCACAGAGATTTTCTGTTCCGGGCTCTGGAAGCGACAAATATTACAGGAATTTTTTTCTAAGTTTGCACAGGCGAAAATATTTATTGGACAATGCTCAAGACCGATTTTCGGCAACTCTGGATGTCCAATATGGCTGCCGGTGGCCATTTTGTCTGAAATTTGGGGATCGGGGAGATACAGTTATCTAGTTTTAATTCAGTTATTGGAAAATGGAAGAAATTGTTTGCCTAATTTGCAAAATACAGTGCAATATTTTTTCCTGTTTGGAAGGATAAGGTAATGATCTGGGTTGGCATGTACTCATGTCGTTTCCGTGATTTTCTGTCAACTCCCTGCCGCCCTCTTGTTTTATTGCACAAGCTAATCGGTTTTGTGCATGACGACTTTGTGGTTGGATTCTACAAAGGGACTGCCTATTCGAACAGCAACTTTGCATGTAAGTGACGTCCACTCACTTCTTAGCAGAGCAAAAATGAATTGATGCCGGTTAGGGCTAGGATTAGTAGCAGCTGTGCATGTAAGCGACGCCAACTTCCTTGTTAGGTTTCGTTCCTGACATGCAAAGTGCACGCATAAAATGCTATAAAGAGCCGTCCACACTGAGAAAGATAACTATAATGATAACCATAACCATAATGATTTGAGCATCAACACTGATGGACGATATTGCTGTGTAAACATTGATGTTGTGCGCTCCAGCTGTGTCAGAGCCCTTTTTTTTCTGCGATGTCACTGCCATGTTGAATGAACGCGAACCCCTGTAAATTCCGACTGATTTCGATTGGCGGTCAGTTTTTCTAGCATGCATAAAATCGCTCTGAAAGTGACCGCAACGATGTCGTTTGCTATTAACATTGTTGTTATGGTTGTAGTGTGGACTTGGCCATCTACGCGAGTTAGACCGATTTTTAAGTCACCCTAAACTGGTCTGAAGACATGGTTGATTGGATCGCACGTTACATGTCCTGCTTCAGAACATTCGCTGGTGTTGTTGGCTTGTCAACAAATGCACGTGTAGACAGATTTTACAACAGTTGGTACAGACAATACCGTTTATCAACTGCAGGGGGACACAGCGAGCAAATCCGCCGAAAACTACGTAGTGCTGCTTTAAATCAAATAGAAGCCTTCCAACTAACAGTCTTGGATTTGCTTCAGGAAAACTAGACAAGCCAAAAATTTTTCACTGTTGTTGTTCGGCACAGTCGGTGACATTATTTACTGCAGTTTGAGGCAAACATTAGATGGTTAGTTGGAAAAATAGCACTTTCACTGAACTGTTCACATTCCTGGTGAGGAGGCTTGCATCTAAGAATAGCCAGAGGTTAATGTTCAGAACTGGCCTTGATGGAGAAGACACTAACCCCCAACCATCGTCTCCGAGATCACTTGATAGGAGGAGTTGTCCTGTGTGCAGGAATCGAGACTACTGTGAAAATATTCAAAAAGCCATTTCCTTCACGCTGAATTGTCAACTGAAATTTGATGGGATTTGGTTCCAAACAAAATTTTGTTCTCTTTTTAAACAATTGATTTGGATTTGCCTCTATAGCCTCTTTTCTTCTTTCTGTTAATTTGGCATATTCTCTGGTACACTAAACTCTTATGGAATCTTTAAGTGTATGGAAACAAAGGGCAGCTAGTGTCCTGGGCCCTGTGAGAAATGTTTCTGAGTTTAGCCATTCAGAATGCAATGTTTATGCAAGGCTCAGTCAACCCATTTTGAATTTTTCCATCGAATTTGACAAGGAAGTAAGAACCTCAAATATTGAAATCAATGATGGCGTGTTTTGCAGCGTGCTTTGCCTTACTGTACTAGTTTCCTTTGTTTATTTTTTATATTTGCAATGCAGCTAGACTTGCTTTTTGTTACACACCCTCTACTGCTGTAGGGTATTTTTTTGGAAGATATTGTTGCTCCTAGGCAATATTAACCATCATTACTTTGCATGCTTTAGGTCTGGAGTGTAAAGGCCGAATAAGGTTTCCTGATTTTAATATAGCTAATTGTTAAAATGACCAATAGGTCTTAAAAAAGTGAAATCCGCAATTACCACATTTTTACGTGGAACATGAACATTGTAGAGTTCAAAAACCTAGGGTTTATGAACTCTCAAAAATGTCTGATTATGTTCACTCATTCTGTTGGCTGTGGAAGCAGTCAGCCAAGTACTCTTTTCATAACTCCTGCCTATGCCCGTCTTGAAATCCTGTACTCTCAGGTCCTTTGCAGTATTTGGACAGTGAGCACTATTTTCATCATTTTGATCCCTAAGCGCTGTATGCCTCCACAGTAAAATGCTCAAGATGTGCTTGAAGGAAATACCCTCTGCTTAAATTAATCACGAACTACATAAATTACAACCATTTTTACCCCTCAGCCCCAAAGGGGCAGAGCGGTGTTATCATCCTCTTTGCAGACGGGCAGGCGGGCGGACGGGTGTCCAGCCGTTGTCCAGGCCATTTCTCTGTGACCGCTTGGGTTAGGAACTTCATTTTGCGTATGTGGACTTGCCTTAGTAGGTAACTGTGCCTCGTCAAGGTTTCGTACCCAAATTACCTTTGACCTTGCCTCACTGGCCTTCACCTTTAAAACTTTGTCTGGGCTATTTATCTTAAACTGGTTGAGTTAGGAACTTGATTTTGCATATGTGGACTTGCCTTAGTGGGTGGGTCTGCCTCGTCCAGGTTTTGTACCACAATGACCTTCCACTCTGGCTCAAACACCTTCACCTTTGATTCAGTGTGTTGGGGCTGAGGGATATTGAGGGATATATATTTTTTTTGCATATCCTTTTATGGTCTCAAACATAATTGGACAAACAAACCTAATTCATTCAGCAAGTAAAATGCATGCTGAATTAGATTCAGATCAGATCTGGGCCATTCTCTGAAATATGAGCCTGGAAGGGTTTTTTTTGCTGTTTTCGCCCAAAATGAATCAAATGAACAAAATTAGCTATTTTGTTGTTTGAAGTACTAGGGAAGACCTACACAAAGCCATTTAAATTGTAACTCTATCTTACTTAGTTTTGGAGCTATGATACAAAATACGCCAATTTTGTTACTCTGTTACCGCGTGACTTGGCCCATGTGTCTTTCAGAACAAATTTGCTACCGATGGCAGATGTTAAAAAGCAGCTACGATGCTGCAGAGAAGAAGAACAGGAGCAGCTGCAAAAGCATTCTTTGAGATGACAGGGAGTGTCAATGGGTGGGTTTAGTGTTTTTGGGAAGGGAAGGGGGAAGACATCTGTTTTAAAACATAAAAACACTAGTTTTTGCTAGGGTTTGAATCACAATATTTTATTTGGTTTAATTTTTAAATTAATGCCATAAAGCTGACTTATTTCTTGTATATTTCTATCAATGAAATTTGTTGGCTATGAGCAGCACAAAGTTGATTTTATTCATAAGACTTAATGCAAGCCATTTAGAGCGGTCCCTTGCAAATTCATTAGATGCAAAATGCTGCGAGATATGGATTTCCAAAACCGCCAGAGACCTTGCATGATCTTGCTTATGTGATGGGCCTACCTGCAGAATAATGGATTGGGGAAGAAATGTCAATGGATGATGATGCATTGATAATTATTCCTTGCCTAGTGTATTGCCTCAAATCCCCATGTGGCTGATAAATACTGCTATCTCTTTATTTATCTGTTTAAGACTCCATACATCCATAAGCCAATTTTTGCATTTGTGTTTAGGGAACCTCCCCTGCGAAAGTTTTTGCATTATTTGACTAAAAACTATCCTTTGCTCTTCTGTATCACCAAGACCTTTGCCATGAGATTGATATAGTCCTTACTTATTTATATATTCACAGTTGTATTATGTGCACTGCCTGGCAAAAAAAAAATGTTGCAGTTTGGTTTCAAGTGGGAAAATTCTCAAGATATAATGACTGAATCATTATTGCAGTGAGTAATATGTTTCAGCTAGAAACAATTCTTTTTATCCTGACTGATGCAGTTTGTAGCTTCCCATTTCTTAAACAACCATGTAGGAAGTCACATCACATTGTCGTGGAAAAGATGTTGCTGTGTTTCAAGTGGAGCAAATTTTTGGTCTGCATCAAGCATAGAAAACTGAGGAGATTGCTGAAATCACAAGAATTGGCTTAAAAGCAGAGGTTCTTCTAACATTTGCCCATTGATGATTAGGAATGGGTGTCTTAATATCAATAAACAAAGTTTTTTTTTTTTTTTTTTTGTCCTACACTTAGCCTACCATGAAGAAGTAAAGTGCTTGTATATTACTGTTTTCATGCCGCAATGTACCGAAAACACTCGGAAGGCTGTGGAAATGACGTTAATGGTGTTATTAGAGCCAGGTCGGAATGTGCCAGAACACGCATTGCATCGCATTCTGCTGCTAATAATGGGCTGGATTTACAGACCTGTCAGAGTAGCCTCTGTAACCCCTGTCCACAGTCAAAACTAAGCGCCTATATGGGCAGGGAAGTGTTGGAACTGCACTTTGGGGCAGTGGAAGAAGTCTGCCTGGTCCAACATCACATTCTCGTTCTGACGTCATGCATTGTTTTGACATTATTGGTTGAAACAAGCCATGTAAATGTGCATTGTATGTCTGTATAGGTTCAGGATGGACTTTGATGACAAGACAACCTGGTGATGCTCCAGGAAATGGTCTGCTGGGACACTGGAGTCCGGCCATTCATGTGGAGTTTAATTTGACTGAGCTGTTATGGCGGCTCTCCAAGGACCCACAGCATTTTTAGGAGGTCATAATGTTCTGGCTCATCATTCTGTACTTTCAGTTTGTTCTAACATTATCACTTTTCTTCACTAGAGGGTGGTAGGCTGCAGCAGGTTGAAGGTCTGGCATGCTCCTCAGGCAGCGTTATCTGGTCACAGGTGAGAAGGAAGTGGAAATGTGGGCGTGGCAGGATCATACGATTCTTATCTTATTTACAGTATAACCATATGTTACAGTGTAGCTGACTTGAGTGACACAGAACAATGGGCTTACTGATAGACAGGTTGTTGATTTTCACTCGACAGCAAGCTCCTTGAAAACACATAACTAGCACATAATCACTAAAAGGATCATTGTTATCAGGATTTATGCTGAAAGAAATCTCTATAATCCGTATGGTTTATAATTCAGCTCAAATTATGGGTGTTCTTTAATAATTTTTAACTCACCTGTGACCAGTCTTGTCGATGGAGTCATTTGGTTCCATCTCTGTCATGCATTTCAATGAGGAAACTGGCTTTGTTCACCATTTCCCCATGGTTTGCGGTTAAGACCTACTGAGATCAAAGTGATTACTATTGTTACTAGGCAACAAAGTAGTCTTTGTCTTTGGGATTGATTTCGCTGAGGATGCTGTCAGGTGTCCTTTCCCATGCCAGTTTTTTGGTGATTCATCGAATGGGTGGGGAGGGTTTGTGTTTTGTGGGCAAAATGTAGTGTTGCCCGAAGATTCCAACAGCCACGTGTAATGAAGAAATATTTTTACATCATTGTTCCACTCGGTTGCATGAAAGTGTCTGTAGACTAGAGCAGAATTCTTTGTGTGAGCATTTTGGCGTTGGATTGCTTGAGAATGGTTCTTAGTTTGATATTTGTTGAGGCGTCCTCTCCTGGTCATCTTTGTTGAAATGCAGGAATACAGGCTCATTAGTCTGAGTATGTGTTTAAGTGTAGCTACTGTGTATGCTGAGAATGTCTGGACATGGGTGTGTAAAAAGCCTGCGCGAACCTAATCTTTTATGCTAAACCTGTCACAGTTTACTTTGACTTACGAGCAACTAAACAATGATTTTCTCATTTGCTTTCACTATTTGGTGGAATGTCTGACAATACATAAATGTTGCCAATAGGCAATCACTTTGTCATTATCATTTCTTAATCTGTGTAACCCATCTTTTGGTCTTGATTATTAGGTAAATGAATTATTTTAATTGTTAGTTGGGCAAACTTAAACCAGAACAGCTTGAAAGCTGTCATACATTCAAAGGTGAGGTTACCAGAGAGCTCCTATACCTCTGATGGCAAGCAACTGCAAACTGAAAACAGATGAATGAAAAGGTCTGTGGCAGCATTGGTGGCATTGCTACACTGATTCATTGATGCGCTGACCTGTGGGATCCAGGAGAGTCCCAAATAGAATTGACTGGCTTATCATTTGGCAGCTAAACTGCACAAAAGAATTATGTGGTTTGTTTATTCTAATGAACTAATTAATTACTCTTATCAATGTAATCTTATAAAATGTAATTAGTATTTTTTTTAATTTTCAGTGTTTTTAATATTGTATTATTTTTGTGTTTGTGTTTTTTTTAAACGATTTGTCCAGAGCTTGAAAATTGACTGTCACCGTAAATATGCTTTTAAGAGCCATTCCTTTAGAACCAGAAAATATAAATATGAGAAAAGGCCCATTTGTTCAGAAAGAGAAGAAAAAATACAAATTAACATGCATTTACAACTGAGACGGATAAAAAGAAATGAATCTTGCATTTTAATTGGGTGCTTATAGGTCCATTGATTGTGCCTGAAGAATAAATTTACTAATTGAGTGGCTGCATGCCATATTATGCGCGCAATAATAAATTTTCAAAATAAATAATTGGTTGACTGAAAAATTAATTGGAAAAGAGTGCCTGAACGTTTGGTCACCTCTAGGATGTGCTAGGAGGTCCTGTAAACCTGAGTGGCACAGACTGCTCAGGTAAGACCACCAATATTTCCTTTCAAGTACATACCCTCAACAGTGGTTGAGAACAGTCCACTCACCTCCTCACTCCTCCGCTAGGATTTTGAGAACTGTGATGGTGATTTTTTTGCTGTCAGGAGAATTAAAACTCAAAATTTATCATATTTATGATCATTATCATTGCAGCACTTGCAGAGTCCACTATAGGGACATCTGGTTGGCTATACTGGGGCTGCAGTTATAATCATCATGATACGTGTGATTGAAAAGACAAGACATGGTCATCTCTATCCCCAGCCAGGATCAAGGGCCATAAGGGCGACTAATCAATGTGCAAAGTTTCAATAATTTGTTGACAGTATTTCCTCCATGTCTCCATGTACTCACCGTGTATAGCAGTACTTGCGAATCGTCTTCATCGTCATCCGTCGAGGGCGGCGCCATGTTGATATCACGAGAATACCGCTTGAAACGAGAATCCCACTTCAAGCGAGAATTCCGCCGGAAATATCGAAAGAGGCGCACTCGATTTGAGCAGTACCAAAGACTCTAAAGAGCGAGACCCTTCACCAAGGAGCAATTTCTTTTATGAGTCACGTGGGTGCCCCGCCCCCTTAGAGAGAGACTTGCGGCGGTTCCTGAATGTATTACTTCCTATGGGAGATGTGAATGTGAGCACAGATTATCGCCGACTATTTCGCTCTTTTGTCACCGAAGTAAATATTGGGCTTACTTTTCACGGGCCACATATCTTTCATACATTCTGACGCTGCAATGACTTTTTAAGACCAACAGATCAGGAGAAAATGGAATTAGTTTGAGACCCGTGTCTCTCTCAGTGGGGCTCACGTAACATCATGAGTCTGTATTTCCGGGAGGGATCTGTTTTATGCAATAACTTTACAGTGAATCCTTCGAGGGACATATCTACACATTAATCCATATATTTTTTTTTTTTTTTAATTCCCGATTTGTATTATGGACAATAAAATGATGTAGTATCAGTGCCATGTTGAATTTTTGCTTCAGAAAGGCTTGTTTTTTAAATTTCCATACCTTTGGGCGATTGTGGAATTAGCTTGCTGCTATGACGGAAACCAATTTTTTTGTTATCGGAGAATTTTTATCAACTGCTGGATGGATGCTTTTGGCAAATATCTTGGGCTGTTTGCAGATCAGGGGTTAAGGAGTTTTACCGATACGATTCCTGGGCAACAGTGGTGGGACTTATCGCATCCATATTCGAAATAGTTCATGTGACCGCTTCCTCGTGAATATAATAGACATTTTGCGTCTACCTGACATCTTCCCAATATTAATAGGTTGGTACAACTGAGTGCATCAGTTGAGTGGTTCCATAGATGCTGGCGTCTATGTCTGCGCAAAGGTATTAAAACATGAGATATTTTTAATATGGAAGTTGAGCCTGTCCTGCCCATGCTTAATCTTCTAAGCATGTCGGTGAGCTTTCTGTGATGTGTCCACACACTTTTGGCTATGCAGCATATTTCCTGATTGATAACTCAAATATTCTGAATAGAATTTTTATGTTGCAATATGCATTTTGATGATTTGATGAATATCAGGTAAAATGTTATGGAATCATGTGACTTGGTCCAGGCTCCTTATTTTGCGCATTTGAAGGGAGTCTTTTTTCAAGATGTTGAAAATAATTAAAATTCCTAGTCTATTCACAAAAATGAATTCGGAAATCATGTCATCCATTGTTCTTGGTTGGTAAATTAGTTTTTAAAAAAATTAGAATCCAGTTTTAAAGAGGCTGAAATGAGACCGCATTTTTTTCTCAGTTTTGTCATTTCTCAAAAACTACAAGTTTGGAGACACTTAACTTGCATTTTAGTTCTCTATTTACTGCATTAGGCTATGGTAGAAAATTGTTTCACTACTTATTCAATGGACAGAACTTCAAAACTTCTACATTGTGGCAACCTCTGACCATGATCAACTTTACTTGAGAAAACCCAGAATGAACCCCTCAATGGTTATGCTGGCAGACTGGATTTTTCAAGCGTTACTCACGTTACTCAAAAGTAACATGGCTTTTTTCACTTAAGTCTGGATCAATCTTCTTGATCAATCATGCATTACAGAATAAATTGGATTATATATGTTTGAACCTTTATTACTGAAAATTCTGACACAATCAGGTTTTCAACTTGATGCAACAGTAATTTTCTGCAACGGGTCCTTAAAACAAAAAAGTCCTGTTACTTGCATTACGGTACTCGCGTTACAAGGCTTTAAGTATCTGGAGGCTATTACCGTAGCTCGACTTAACTTCGCATGTAAACGTAATGACTGTTTCAGCCTTGTCAGCCATTTCTATTCAAGAGGCCTTCATGGTTTCCAAATTCTAAGGCCTCAATCTCTAAGTCCGTCCTCCTCCCTCTGAGTCCCCCCCGGACAAATGTCACACTTTTTCTTTTTTTTTTCATAATTCAACCAACCAAGTCGTCTCTTCACAACTTCAGTATGTGAATGACGTCAAACTTTTATATAATATGAGTACCAAAAAAATTTTGTTTGCCTCAGACCTTCAATTTCTTCTGAACCACACACCTGGATATACTCACAATACAGCCTTACTTAAATTGTATTGCTATTTCATGTTTGGATTTTCAGTGGTCATGTTACGCTTCAGCTGGAATTGCCCTAAGGCATAAGGGTTACGTCTGGGGTAAAAAAAAAAAAAAAACTAAAATACTTTGCTGTATAGCGCCAAAAGGTTTGGGATTGATAAAGAAAATGCATATTTGGAAGAAGATGGCCAAAAAATTGTTTCCTTCCTCCTAAATGTGAATTAAAAATAAAACTCCTGATTAAAAACATGCTAGTTTGGCAGTTACTGGACAGGAAGGTGAGGGAGCAGCAAACTGCAAGTGCTGCATATCAGTGGGAACTTCTCCTGTAGTGGGGGTGTGAATTCTCAAAACTGTACTCTCCACAGAGGAAAAAAATGAGTATGCTCAGCAAAATGTTTGCAAGTAGTGCTTATATTTTGATGAATTTACTATGAGATCTTTTGATAAAATACAAAACCCAAAACCAGTGAAGTTGGCACGTTATGTAAATCGTAGATAAAAACAGAATACAATGATTTGCAAATCCTTTTCAACTTATATTCAATTGAATACACTGCAAAGACAAGATGTTTAATGTTCAAACTGAGAAACTTTATTTTTTTTTTTTGCAAATAATCATTAACTTAGAATTTAAAGGCAGCAACACATTGCAAAAAAAAGTTGGCACAGGGGCCTTTTTACCACTGTGTTACATCACCTTTCCTTTTAACGACACTCAGTAAACGTTTGGGAACTGAGGAGACCAATTTTTGAAGCTTTTCAGGTGGAACTCTTTCCCATTCTTGCTTGATGTATAGCTTAAGTTGTTCAACAGTCCGGGGTCTCCGTTGTCGTATTTTACGCTTCATAATCGCCACACATTTTCAATGGGAGACAGGTCTGGACTACAGGCAGGCCAGTCTAGTACCCGCACTCTTTTACTACGGAGCCATGCTGTTGTAACACGTGCAGAATGTGGCTTGGCATTGTCTTGCTGAAATAAGCAGGGGCGTCCATGAAAAGACATTGCTTGGATGGCAACATATGTTGCTCCAAAACCTGTATGTACCTTTCAGCATTAATGGTGCCTTCACATATGTGTAAGTTGCCCATGCCTTGGGCACTAATACACCCCCATACCATCACAGATGCTGGCTTTTGAACTTTGCCCTATAACAGTCCGGATGGTTCTTTTCCTCTTTGGTCCGGAGGACACGACGTCCACAGTTTCCAAAAACAATTTGAAATGTGGACTCGTCAGACCACAGAACACTTTTCCACTTTGCATCAGTCCATCTTAGATGAGCTTGGGCCCAGCGAAGCCGGCGTTCTCTGGGTGCTGTTGATAAATGGCTTTCGTTTTTGCATTGTAGAGTTTTAACTTGCACTTGCAGATGTAGCGACGAACTGTAGTTACTGACAGTGGTTTTCTGAAGTGTTCCTGAGCCCATGTGGTGATGTCCTTTAAACACTGATGTCGGTTTTTGATGCAGTACCGCCTGAGGGATCGAAGGTCACGGGCATTCAATGTTGATTTTCGCCTTGTCGCTTCGTGCAGTGATTTCTCCAGATTCTCTGAACCTTTTGACGATATTACGGACCGTAGATGATGAAATCCCTAAATTTCTTGCAATAGCTCGTTAAGGAATGTTGTTTTTAAACTGTTCGACAATCAGCTCACGATTTGTTCACTAAGTGGTGACCCTCACCCCATCCTTGTTTGTGAATGACTGAGCATTTCAGGGAAGCTGCTTTTATACCCAGTCATGGCACCCACCTGTTCCCAATTAGCCCGCTCACCTGTGGGATGTTCCAAATAAGTGTTTGATGAGCATTCCTCAACTCTCTCAGTCTTTTTTTGCCACTTGTGCCAGCTTTTTTGAAACATGTTGCAGGCATCAAATTCCAAATGAGCTAATATTTGCAAAAAATTACAAAAGTTTACCTGTTCTTAAGTAACTTGTCTTTGCAGTGTATTCAATTGAATATAGGTTGAAAAGGATTTGCAAATCATTGTATTCTGTTTTTATTTACGATTTACACAACGTGCCAACTTCACTGGTTTTGGGTTTTGTAGAAGGTCTTTTGTTTTTGTTTTTCCAATCTCTGCTTGTTTGACAAGTGTGTGTGTGTGTGTGTGTGTGTGTGTGTGTGTGTGTTCAAACCTTTAACCATTTATATGTATGAAAATATTTCAAATATTCAATTCCTTTTGTTTGAAAACTTTTTACACTGTGTACCGCCTCAGATAATAAATGGCTCTCCACCATTTGTCGCATGAGAGAACAGTTGCGGAGGGAGGCCTACCCTATTCAGCTATGCACAGCTCACACAGGAAGTAAATTCATTCCTAATGAGAATGTTATTTATTGCTGACTGTTGTCAGCCACATAGCCATTTTGCAAAAGGGGTATCACTAGAATTGGCACATAAACTTCTACACAGTTCTCATACAATGCAAGAGACTGCCTCTCTCATGCAGCAGGAAGTGAGAACATTCAGAAAAACAACTGTGGTTCATACACGCAGTCACATGTTTGTATAGCTTTGCTTGTTCGGGCATTGTTAGCTTACTGGCCCTATGGGCTGATAAGCTATTGTCGTGGTGTGTCATCCGTTGTTCGTCATCCGGAACATTTTTTATCTTTTTTTTTTTTGGCCAGATGAATTTTCCTGTAACTTTGCCATAACATACTGCTAGATCATATCTCCAGTCATTTTTTTTTTTTTTTTTTTTTTTTTCAGATTTTTGACTGAATAATTTTTGTCCGTTTTATGGGCCCTTGAAATTTGGCCCCAATGTTATAGATAGGACTGAGAAATTATTTCTGAAATTTCTGAAAAACTGCGTGATAAATTTTTTTTTTTTCGAAATCAGGCAATCAACTTACCTTGGTATCGTCAATCTACATTGCGAGCGCCATTTTGATTGAATGGACAGAAGTGGTTCTAGTTGGGGCGCTGTACTTTATGAATATGCAAGATGGCCTGTGGAGGCCAAATGGTTGCAGATCGAGATTAATATTGTATTATCGACATATAGGAAGTCATATATGACCTATGTTTTGGCAGTATCAAATTTGACCATAGATGAATTTGAAAGGTCAGGGAAAATATTAACCATGTTAAAAGATAGGACTTAAAATTTAATAAAATTATTTCTCAAAAACTGTCTGAATTTTTTTTCTAAATAAAGCAATCAACTCACACTTTATGTGCTGTGCAAATGTCATTTTGAGTGAATCGACGGAAGTGGGTCTAGTGAGGGCGCTGTACTTTAACATTGGGTCTTACGGAGAATGGGCAGAATTGCCTGTGGAAGCTGAATGGTTGCAGACAGAGATTAAGTTTGTATTCTCAACATATAGGAAGTCCTATATGACCTATATTTTGGATGTGTTAAAGTTGACCTCAGATGACCTTGAAAGGTCAAACTTGTGATCAAGCAAAATGTTACAATTTTCAAAGGCTTCTAGGCTTGAGAATATTAACGATTGGGAAAATGTGTGTATTGAACACTTATAGGAAGTCATATATGAACTTTGATTTGGTGGCCTTGAACTTGACCTTCGGTGACCTGAAATGGTGAAATTTCAATGACGTCTATCATCAAAACTATTACAGATAGAGCGTAGGTTTGTATTGTGGGCATATAGGAAACCATGTATGAAGTTTTGTTTGGTGACATTGAACTTGACCTTCAGAGACCTTCAATGGCCAAACTTCACAGTGAAATTTCAATGACTTATATCAGCAGAATTGTTACAAATAAAGTGCAGGTTTGTATTGGGGACATATAGGAAGTCATATATGAACTTTCATTTGGTGGCCTTGAACTTGACCTTTGGTGACCTTCGAAGGTCAAACTTCACATAGTAAAATTTCAATGACTTCCATCACCAAAACTATCACAGATAGAAGTGACCCAGTGAAAATTCAATGACTTGTATCACAAAAATGGTCACAGATGGAGCCTAAGTTTGTGTTACTGACATCTAGGAAGTCACATATGAACTTTCAATTGGTGACATTCCGCTTGACTGTCAGTGACCAGAGGGTCAGACTCGACAGTGAAAGTACAATGACTTGTATCACCAAAATGGTCACAGATTGAGCCAGGGTTTGTTTTGAGATATTTAGAAAGTCATACATGAAGTCCATTTGCTGACCTCAACTTGACCTTGTGTGACCTATAAAGTTCACAATTGACACATTGAATTTTCAATTACTTGTATCACCAAAACTGATTCAGAGCTTAGGATTGTGTTTGTATTACAGGAGGTCTTATAAATGTATGTGAACTTTTATTTCGTGCCCGCACTCTGCTTATACTCCCATATGTTAACATATGGGAGTATAAGCAGAGTGCGGGGCAACTCATTCTTTTTTTACTATATCCATCCCTTTTGCCCTGCACCTCACCGGTGGGTATGTGCACGCTACCACCACTGCTCTACGTAACTTTTATTTAGTGCCCTTGACATTTATTTTCATTGATTCAAATGTCAAACTTCACATGAAATTTTCATAACTTGTATCATCACTATAAGACTGCTTGCCGGTAAGCTACAGGACCCTTGGTCCTATTATATTGATTGCATTCATTCTGTGCAGCCTTTCCCAAACCCTAACCGTAACCATATTATGTCTAACCTTGAAATAACTCCAACTAAATGTAGCCCAAGCTTTAAGCCTCCATAGTTCTCTGTGAGGCCCACCCAAAGTGTCTTCACAACCTCAAATGTTCTC
Source organism: Gymnothorax javanicus (assembly GCA_029692085.1). Taxonomy (NCBI): domain Eukaryota; kingdom Metazoa; phylum Chordata; class Actinopteri; order Anguilliformes; family Muraenidae; genus Gymnothorax; species Gymnothorax javanicus. Next base: position 164,911,199 of record CM056193.1, on the reverse strand, counting down.
ACTGCATGTGATTTCTCATGAGTTGGCTCTCTCCGATAAAGCTGTGGAAACCCAACCCACACACACACACACATGCGCTCACACGTGAGCACACACACACACACACAGGCCTCGAACCACAGGTGGTAAGGGGCACGGCAAAAGTTGCCGTGGTCCATGATGAAAATAAAAGGGCACTACGGCAAATGTGCCTCCGTATAAGGGGCACCACAGCAAAGTCTGCCGCTAACTTGGGGGCACAGCAGCAAATCCACCATGGAGTTTTAGGTCATCACTTTAGCAAATAAAAAGCGAAGGTCCGTAGTCTCAGATGTTCCTCACATAAAGTGACCAATCAGCGTGCACTATGCAAATCAAAACCATTCTTGAAAGAAAACGTTTCCCGTATTTTTCCCCGCTTGCCGTCTTGGAAATTGGCTCAGTATTGCACTGGGACATCGTTTGGGCATTGCAATAATGCAAGTACAAGCAAAGGACATTCCAATCAATCGCCGGGTCATTGAAAAAATAATCATATTTAGCAACTTTGTCCATCTTCTGCCACCCGCGAAATTCGGACTTTCTCCTGTCATTCCAACACTCACACTGACACAGCGCCAGATACTGGCTATTAAGACCACTTCCCAAGCTTTACCAACACACAACACGCAACCTAAGAGAATTTCAGTACCTCCATAACTTCGTCAATTTGCAACACTTTGCGGCTGTTGACTGTAATTCGGCATTTTTTTCTTATTTTGTTCCTTTCACCTGTCAACATCGTGATCGGACTTTAAAATAGAGGAGATACACAAATTATTCAAGAATAATTCTGCGCCCACGATCGCAAGAAAAGGGCGAAAAAGACAGCTGTAAAAACCAGTGGCGGGTCGTCGGCCATAACAAAGGGAAGCCAAAACCTCGCCCTTCAAAGCATAATGACTTAAACCTTTCGCAGTTTACTTTTCTTGATCAGCAGTTGCTCATAAGAATTGTTAGAAGAACAGTCAATTGAGGAAAATTTATTTTCGATAGCATTGTTATACACTGCACCACGAAATGATGAGGGGTTTTCTTTCACACATAAATTACCATAGGCCTTCGTCTTTATAAATTCCGCGCTCAAGAAGCTCATGAAACGGCATAGATTCGCAAATTGATTAGTGAGGCTCATTAAGCAATAAGCTGCGCAACATCGCATTCTTTACCTCTATATTAAGATTGTAGAGAACGGATTGTCGTAGCTTCTTGCGAAAGAAGCCTCGCAAACTAATTTATAAAGACGTATTGATAATTTGCGTCGTCATTTGTTATCGAAAATAAATTTGACTGTCCTTCTACTAATTCGTATGAGCAACTGCTGATCAAGAAAAGTAAACTGCGAAATGTTAAGTCATTAAGCTTTGAGGGGCGAGGTTTTGGCTTCCCTTTGCTACGGCCGACGAACCGCCACTGGTAAAAACGGGAAATGATGGGTGATTTATTTATTTTGGGTAGGTGTTTTGGCCGAGGGGCACTTACGGCAATGCGGGGAAAGGGCACGGCATTCTACTGCCGTGAACTGGAGCTTTTATAGGTGGGCAGCATGGCAAACAGCTAGGCCGTCGTGAAATTCGAGCCCTGCACACACACATACACAGACCATGGGAGAACCGTAAGAATAGAAACTGTATACCAACAGCCTGTTTGAACATTTTTGGGCTAAATGCCAATGATTTTAAAAGTTGGCTAGCATGTGGGTGACTATTGACAACTTACAAAAGCCAAAATGTAATGATTCACTGAACAAAAAGTCCTGAGTTGCACCATCATATTCATATCTGATGATGACAAGCAAATTGCTCAGATCTGCAGCATCGGTTGTCGTATCAAACTGGATAGAATTATAAGGACAACTGTTGGCGCACTCAGTCACTCTTTTTTTTAACATCTGCCATAGCTTCTGTTTTCAACGCTGTACTGTCACATGATGCAAAGTTTCCTGAGCTTTGGGTAGGGGTGTAACAGAATTGAATTTTGACCTTGAACTACTTTCCTTCGTCAGATATCTGTGTGGTTGCTGGCGTTCAGCTACTGGTCCATGGTTTTTGCGGCCAGTACATTAAAGGTTAAAGCTAACACTTATCTACTGCCTGTTTCACTGCGATCATAGGCAGTAGCTAGAATGAAATTGGTGCCCACTGGCTTTTCAGCCGTTGAGTACTCCGTATGTTTTCTCTCCAGCACGTCCTTATCATGGTTTCAAGTGGCCCCTCATAGGGTGTCCCACAGCTATTTTTATACAGTGCTGTGAAAAAGTATTTGCCCCCATCCTGATTTCTTTTTCTTTTTTTTTGCATATTTGTCACACTTAAATGTTTCAGATCATCAAACAAATTTTAATATTTGACAAAGATGACCCGAGTAAATACTAAATATAGTTCTCAAATGATGATTTCATTTATTAAAGGAAAAAAACTATCCAAAACTACCTGGCCCTATGTGAAAAAGTAATTGCCCCCCCCCTCTTGTTAAATCATGAATTAACTGTGATTAACCGCATTTTTTGATTTCAATTTCACTAGCGACACCCAGGCATGATTACTGCCAGACCTGTTGAATGAAGAAATCACTTAAATAGAACCTGTCTGACAAAGTGAAGAAGACTAAAAGACCTCAAAAAGCAATTATGCCACGATCTAAAGAAATTCAAGAACTGATGAGAAACAAAGTCATTGACATCTATCAGTCTGGAAAGGATTGCAAAGCCATTGCTCAGGCTTTGGGACTCCAGCAAACCATGGTGAAACCCATTATCCACAAATGAAGAAAACTTTGAACAGTGGTGAACCTTCCCAGGAGTGGCCAGCCTACCAAAATCACTCCAAGAGCGCATCGAGGACTCATCCAGGAGGTCACAAAAGAACCCAGAACAACATCTAAAGAACTGAAAGCTTCAGTTAAAGTCAGCATTCATGATTCAACAATAATTGTCACTGCTTTTAAATTTGATTTGATTTTACTTCTTGTTTTTATGATACTGTGTGAATGATTGTAATTGTGTAAATGTGCTGCCTCTTGGCCAGGTCGCTTTTGTAAAAGATTTTTTATCTCAATGAGCTCACCTAGTTAAATAAAGGTCTAATAAAATAATAAAAAATAAGAAAGAGACTGGGCAAAAATGGCATCCATGGGAGAGTTCCAAGGTGAAAACCACTGCTGACCAAAAAGAACACGAAGGCTCATCTCACATTTGCCAAAAAACATCTTGATGATCCCCAAGACTTTTGGGAAAATATTCTGTGGACTGTCGAGACAAAAGTTGAACTTTTTGGAAGGCGTGCATCCTGTTATATCTGGTGTAAAACTTGCACAGCATTTCATAAAAAGAACATCATACCAACAGTCAAACATGGTGGTGGTAGTGTGATGGTCTGGGGCTGCTTTGCTGCTTCAGGACCTGGGCAACTTGCCGTAATTGATGGAACCATGAATTCTGCTCTCAACTAGAAAATTGTGAAGGAGAATGTCCAACCATCAGTTCGTGGCCTCAAGCTCAAGCGCACTTGGGTTGTGCAGCAGGACAATGATCCGAAACACACCAGCAAGTCCACCTCTGAATGGCTTAAAAAAAAAAAAAAAAAACAAAATGAAGGTTTTGGAGCGGCCTAGTCAAAGTCTGGACTTAAATCTGATTGAGACTCTGTGGCATGACCTTAAACAGGCCGTTCATGCTCGGAAACCCACCAATGTGGCTGAATTTAAACAATTCTGCAAAGAAGAGTGGGCCAAAATTCCTCCACAGCAATGTGAAAGACTCATTGACAGTTATCACAAGCGCTTGTTGCTGTTGCCAAGGGTGGCACAACCAGTTGTTAGGTTTAGGGGGCAATTACTTTTTCACATAGGGCCAGGTAGGTTTGGATAGCTTTTTCCCTCAATAAGTGAAATCATCATTTAAAAACTGCATTTTGTATTTACTCAGGTTATCTTTGTCTAATATCTAAAATTGATTTGACAATCTGAAACATTTAAGTGTGACAAATATGCAAAAAAAAAAAAAAAAAAAAAACGAAGGTGGCAAATGCTTTTTCAAGGCGCTGTATATTCTAATTGATGGGTGAAGCAAATTAAAATCTTCAACCCATATAAGTAGAGATCTTCAAACAAATACACTCACCAGCCACTTCATTAGGTACTCGTTGCTAGTACCAGGTTGGACCCCCTTTTGCCGAGAGAATTGCCTTAAAGTCTTCGTGGCATAGATTCAACAAGGTGTTTGAAGCATTCCTCTGAGATTTTGGTACATTATAGCATTACGCAGTTGCTGCAGATTTGTTGGCTGCACATTCTTGATGCGAATCTCCAGTGCCACCACATTGCAAAGGGGCTCCACTGGATTGAGATCTGGTGACTGTGGACGCCATATGACTACAGTGAACTCATTGTCATGTTCAAGAAACCAGAGATGATTTGAGCTTCGTGAGATGGCACGTTATCCTGTTCTGTGGTGATAAATGGATGGGCATGGTCAGCAACAATACTCAGTCAGGCTATGGCATTTAGACGATGCTCTGTCGGTACTAAAGGGGCCAAAGTGTGTCAAGAAAATGTCCCCCCCCCACACCATTACACCACCACCACCAGCTTGAACCGTTGACCCTTCCATCTGAATTTTGCAGCAGAAATCGAGACTCATCACTCAGACCAGGCAGCGTTCATCATATCTTGTGTTGTCCAATTTTGGTAAGCCTGTGTTAATTGTAATCTCAGTTTCCTGTTCTAATCTGGCAGGAGTGGCCCACAGTTTGGTCTTCAGCTGCTGCAGCCTATTTGCTTCTAGGTTCAACGTGTTGTGCATTCCAAGATGCTCTTCTGCATACCTCGGTTGAAAACCTCGGTTATTATTACTGTTGCCTTTCTATCAGCTGGAACCAGTCTGGCCATTCTCCTCTGACCTCTGATGTCAAAAAGGCATTTTTTTACCCAGAGAACTGCTGCTCATTGGAAATTTTCTCTTTTTTTGGACTATCTGTGTAAACCCTGGAGGTGTTTGCGCATGAAAATCCCAGTTGATAAACGGTTGCTGACATTACTTAGACCAGCCCGTCTGTCACCAATGACCTAACCACGTTCAAAGTCACTTAAATCATCTTTCTTTCCCATTCAGATGCTCGGTTTGAACTTCAGCAGATCGACTTGACCACGTCTCAATGCCATTGAGTTGCTGCCACATGATTTGCCGATTAGATATTTTCGTTTAGGAGCAGTTGAACAGGTGTACCTAATGAAGTGGCCTGTGAGTGTGTAGATTGAACCACAGTATCAACCTTTATATGAGTAAATGTTTTTAATTTCCAGCATTATTGAATGCACCTTTAAATGCATGTGCTTTATCCAGTCCCCTCAAATTAATGTTCTTTTTACATATTCAGATCCTACGCAGTTTGGAATGCCCATCCGCATTTGGCATCAGTCAAATCAACGCTCCTTCCTTCGGAAATTGACTTCAAAGAATTGCTTCATTCAGATCTACAGTCACCTCCAAAAGTATTGGAACAGCATGGCCCATTCCTTTGTTTTTGCAATTCACCGAATACATTTTGGGTTGGGATCAAATTATGTGTATAAGACAGAAGTCTGGAATTGTAACTTCTGTTTCCTGGCACTTTTGCGCAGATATGTTAAACTACTGCCCTGCGATGGATTGGTGAGCTGTCGTGCGTGTGTCCCTGCCCTTCGCCTGTAGTCAGCCGGGATGGGCTCCAGCTCCCCCACTACCCTAGTAGGGAAGAAGCGGTATAGATATTGGATGATCTTAAAATAGATTATGGAACATAGCATCTTTGGTATCAGACCACCCATTTTTTAGTTGAGCTAACAGTATTAGAACAGAGAGTATTTTAGTAAATGAAAGCAAGTAAATAACTCATAATATTTGGTCTGCATTCCTTACTTGAAATGACTGCATGAAGTCTGTTACCCAGTGACATTGCCAAATTGCATTCTTTTGTTGTGATTCTTATTCAAGCCTCTATCTTTCATTTGCTGTTTATTTCAAGGGGTTTTACACCTTCAGCCACCTTCAAAAGCTGAAATGCATGCTCAATTGGATTGAGGTCTGCTGATTGACTTGACCAGTCTAAAACCTTCCACTTTTTCTCCCTAATGATATCCTTTGTTGATTTGGAGGCATTTTTTGGGTCATTCTCTTGGTTCAAGATGACATTCCTCCCAATTGGCCTGGATATAATTTTCAGTCTGTTGGAAGATAAAATATTTTGTGGACTTTTGAATTTATCCTGCTGCCACCATTATGAGTTAAATCATCAACAATAATTAGTGAGCCTTATCCTGAAGCAGCCTTGCAAGCCCAAGCCATGATCTCAGTCATGCTTCACAAAGGAACTTTAATGTTTTGTGTCATGAGCAGATCCCTTTCTTTTTGACACAGTTTGGCCTTTCTGTCACTTTGGTAGAGGTTAAGCTTGGTGTCATTATTCTGTAAAACCTTGTTCCAGAGCATTTGTGGCTCATCTCTGTACTTCCTTGTAAATTGCTAATGAGTGGTTTGCCTCTTGTGGTAAAGCCTCTTAATTGCATCTAAGTCCTCGTTGAGCTGTTGATTGAGGTGGCTTCATCCTTGCCCTGTGGAGATCGTTTGCAATGCCAAAGACTGATGTCTTCGGGTTTTTCTTTGCAGCTTTGACAATGTTTCTGTCATCAGCTGCTTTTGTTTTCTTAGGTCGACTTGTTCAGTGTCTATTGCTCATGATGCCAGTGTCATGTTTCTTTTTCAGGACATTGTAAGTTGTTGTGCTGAATGCTGACTATGCATTTCTTGTGCAGTGGCAAATGACCCTTTCTCCTCTTTTCTAAGCTTCAAAATGGCTTGCTTGACCCCCCAAACAGGGGGTGGTCTTTACGTGGATCTTTTCGAACACAAATTCAGTCTTCACTGACAAGACCCAAGGCTAAAGCCAAAAGTAGATATTCCTAACTATTTATTGTTAAACCGGTCAATCTAACGGGCGACTTCTGGGCAACCAGTCTTATGTTCCAGTACTTCTCTGCTCTCCTAATGATTGGATGATCTGATACAAAAGGTGATATGTTCGAAGTTATTTAACTAATCTAGATGAAAATACCCAGAAAAAAAGCAGAAAATCAGATCTTTCATCTCATGTACATCTTTTTACCTCAAATTTACTTGTCTTAGGTGTAGTGCAAAAACATAGGAATTTATCTTGCTGTTCCAAAACTTATGGAGGGAATTGTTCATCAGATCATGGAAGTTAGTTCTGCTCAGGCTTCTCATGATGCTGTCCTGAATTGCGCCATTTCTGAGGATGGCTTCTTCCCTTCATTGCATAAATGTTCATATAAGAATTGTGATGTCATGCCACTGACGTTTTTGTGAATGTATTGTGAAGGTTGAAGCGGTCATGATGAATGAATGACGAGGCTTGTTTGTTTACCCTGTAATTACCCAGCATTATAACGGCACGTTTGTTACTTGTGTAATTTGTATTCTGCTTTGAGCTTGAAACTCTGGTTCTAATACAGAAGTAAGTCGTCTTAGAAAATGAAGTCATTGAAATGGAACTCATTGTTTGCTTTATCTTTGATGGCAAATATTTGAGTTGGGTTGAGATCTGCTAAAGTTCATGTTGTATGGTAGTGCAAATACCAGTGGGCAGAGTAGTTTGGTTTGGCTGTGCTCATACAGATCTGCTATCACCGAGAATTTTAGTTTTGCGCAGCATTGCTGAACACCGGTCCAGCCCCATGCTTACAATTCCAGTATCATTTCCGCCTAACCGGTATTACCTTGTCCCTGAACTTGCAAGCTAAAACTGGGTTCATTCACATTTGTGGCTGCTTACCTCACTTGAGGAGTCATAGGTAGACCTGTGAATGAAGACTCATTTTCAGATAATCTTGAAGAGAGTGGACAGAAATCAGCGACTTGACTGGTCTTTTTCCATTAAAACTCCCTTTGTTTCAATTGGATGCTTGGCTTTGTGCTGAAAATACAGTGTTCACCATGGAAACCAATGTAAGTCTGTCTCTTTTATGTCACATTGTGTAATAAATACGCTTGTTGTTTTTTTAATGTTTTTGAAAAAATCGCGCCTGACATTGTGATGAAAGTATTGAGTTTATCAAAAACCAAAACAACCCAAAATGAATTTTTGTGAAGTGTCAAAGGTAAGGTGTTGGCAGGTGAAATTACATGGCTCTTGCTGTTATTGCTGAATTTATTGCTGAATTGATGAGGTTCTTGTAAATACTTCATTGTTTCTTTTTTTATGTGCTTTTGGACTGAGGACTTTTCTTGCTGTGGAAAAAAGCAAAAGCTAGTATTTGGTTAGGTAAATCATTTTGTGGATTTGAATGCTTTGGATCATTGTTCCGTTCAAAGATCCAGCCACTGCCCTTGGGGGAGTGAGATTTCAGCCTGAAATCACAGCCTCAGTTCCAATTGCTCTCTCGGTGGATATAATTGTTTTAGCTTTGGTGTAGCCATTGCCTAATGAGTGAAGGTCACAGCCATTTGTCTAATTTGTGTGTTTATCCACCCTATTGATGACTGAGGTAATCTAGCAATTGTGCTGCCTCATTCATATCAGTGATATAAAAAGTTGAGGATGACCACTTAGAATTTTGTGATACTATAAATGCATATGTCTATTTATTTATTTATATTTTTTTCCAACTTTTCACAAGAATATCAAGGGATGGCGGCAATACATGTATTTTTGCAGAATTTATTGGTAAAAATACCAAGGTTAAATATTTTTAATCTGGCAATTTTGCTGCCTCATTCATATCAGTGATATAAAAAGTTGAGGATGACTACTTCAAATTTTACTAGAAATGTACATGTTTATTTTTATTTATTTATTTTTTCAACTTTTTACAAGAATATCGGGATGTCAGCAATGAATGTATTTTTGCAGAATTTATTGGCAAAAATGCTTAGGTTAAATGTTTCTCATTCTATGATTGCAAGATCAAGCAAATATAAAACAAAAATTGACAAACAAATTATAACTTTTTACAGTAGCCTATGATTTTATCAGGATTTATGATGTTAGTGCAGTGCCTGTTCTAAGCACACTAACCACGAGCCGCAGCCTGTAAAGGCTTGCTGTGAGCATAGGTGATGTCATGATTGACTCAGTCTGCCGAGCCCAGTCGTCCTTCCCCTGCTGCTGCACAGAGCACTTTTTCTTGTTTATTCAAAGGTTATTAATTTTGGACATGTTGCGCAAATCATACCGAATTGACGCTCCAAGTCCTTGTGTTCCCAGCATAACACCCACCAAGCGTGTCGTAAATCAGATAAATGTCTCTCATGCGAGAGATGCACATGCAGTAGACATATGCACACAAACCGAGAACCCTTGCTTCATAGTTTGATATGTCATGGTTGCTTTCCAAGTACTCTAGTAACACAGAAAGTCTTGACTGGAGTTGAGTGGTCATTGATTAGAATTTGTGGTGGAAAAATAGTTTTCACCATAATGCTCTTTAGGAAAAGCTGTAATTCTTAAAATAATTTAAATTGAACTAAAAGCTGCTGTCTGTACGTTTGGGGAAAAGAGCACGAGGGAGAGATTTTGATCATAAACACCACCACCCCTCTGATCCCTCTCTCCCTCCTGTAGGCCCTCCTAGTTCATTCACGTGTTCCCTTCAAAAGCTATTTGGCCGACAAAAACGCATGAGCTCTAGTATTTATTCTTGTGAAGTAAGGAACACTGATAATAACGAGGTAAATATTAAGCATTTCCATGTTGCTTACAGACATATATAACACGCCATCTCAAATCTATTGCAGTTGTGCTTGGAAATCAAAATATGAGAGAAATGAGGATGTATATCTGCCAAGCCAGTGATTGAACTAGCATTACCTACTCAACAGAGGTGTGCAGTCAGGGGCAGCAGGGCTAGCACTATCAAAAATGAAAATTATTATTTTTTTCATAATTAAAGTGTTTATGAAATGTGTCTGGAATCAATTTCTTGTCCAGCATGCAACTTTGTCCAGAAAACAAATGGTTATATTTTGTGGAGCTGAGCAGAAATTTCCTATGCCCTATAAACGCATCATAGCTCCTTTCCTCTGCTAGGGTCAGCAGTTGTTGCATTGCTAGCCTTTAATTGAAGCTGGACGCTGCTATTGGGGTTAAAACGTTGAGTGACCGTGTCATCAGCCAATCAAATTTTGATGTGTTCTTGACAGAACGCCCTAGGGCTAGCAGAGTTTCTTCTGGCCCGTGGGCAGCCATTCGTTTCAGTGGAGCAGTGGCAGCGTGTGACCTACTTCAGTTTTTCATTTTTCGCCACTGCTCTATTTCTCGAGCATCAACTCAATAGAAATGGTCATGCATCATGAGGTGGGGGGAATTTGCGTCACGGGGTCAAAAATGACCATTTTTCAATTTTTGAATATGTTATTGTACAGGTTAAACTGCATAGAAAAATGGCATGGGTGGTTTATTTTTTTCATTATTAACCCTTGTTCAGCCGTTTATAAGATGAACTTTTAATAGAAAATGCATTACGGCCAGAACACTTTTTTGCCGTTTTCTCCAAAGTGACCATTTTTTTTCAAAACCTCATAAAATCCTTAATATTGGTCATTACAAGACCTGGTTTGGATCAAAATGATCCTCAGATAAAATGCTATTCAATAAACTAAAAGTATAAATCAAACAGAATTTATTATGTATTCAAAAATTTGATGGAAATACAGGATTTTTATTACGATGAAGTTGGTGGTTTTTGACAAAGCGAGACATCTTTCTCATAAAATTTGGATGGTGGGTGCATCAAAACTACACACAAATGTTTATTGACTTATAAGAACTGCTCACATGATAGATTACTGGTTCTAGAATACTAATAATTAGGTTCTCATACAAACGGTACACAGTATGTCTTCATGATCAGAATTCGAGAGACAGTATGTATCCGGTAGCTTCTCATGGCTTTTCAGTTCAACTCCTACATACAAGATGCAATCTTTGTGCACAAATGCCAGTTTCTTCTCTCTTTTGTACAAGTGACTGCCCTTAGTAGCCTTTTGGAATTTGTAATAGTTACCCAAAATTACTTCAGACCCCTTAGTATATGATTGGCCATAGCCAGACTTCATACTTTCGTCAAGCATTATAACTCCATCTGAAGTAGCGACGAGCAAGTAGTAGTCATCCAAAGACTGGTCCGATGGCATAATAGCCACAACTGTACCCTTACAAATCAATGACAAGAGATCTTCACCACCCTCTGAAACATTCATGCCATCTGCTTCATTAACAACATCCTCTACTTCAAGTGCACCCCACTCTACTTGCAAATGCTTCTTAAAAGCATTGACATTCTCGATTTTCACAGGCACTGTAATCCTCAGTAATACAGGGAGTGCAGTAACATGACAATTCCCTTGATTTTACCACCCCATCTACACCTACTGACATCAAGGAATGAAGTTTCCTAGTATTTGGAACTGTGTTGTACATACTGTCATTGCGTTTGCGATTCACTGAATTGAAATGAGAAAGTTTACATACCTTCCATGAGTGAAATGTCACCTGGGAATGGTTTTATGCATTAGCTTTCAGTTCAGTGTATTTGTCCTCCACCTCCTCCACATTCTGCCACAAAAAATCCACCCCTGACTTTAATGCTTCATCAGCCTGTAACTGTAACAGAACAAACTGAAGGCAAATGTGTCTAATACAATCTGAAAGCAGAGATCCAAAGCTACAAAATGACATCTTATTTACTATTATAGCCCTGGTTTTTGGTTATGAATTTTTAATATTTTGGCCGAAAAAAAATTCAGGTGTGACAAATCCACCTTTTTTGGGTACCCACCTCCATGACGCATGACCAAATGCATTCGTCTTTTAGGTTATTCAACAATTTCGCCTTGTCATGGTTGGTGGCACACATTTAGCAGAAGTCTTGTGTAGCTTTTTCTGGGCTGCGTGAATTCAGAGTGACTATTTCTTTTCCATGGGACAATCGTTAAGGGCACTTCACTGTGGTACCCAGGACTGGCGGTCTACTATTCGTTTCGCTTGCAGTGTGTTGAGCGTCTGGAGGATTACAAGGAGCTATTGCATTGTTTAAAAAGCGCGACAAGCTTGACAAAAGGCTAACTTATAATGCACTTTCGCTGGAGCATGCAGATGGCTTGATCGTTCATGGAGCTGACTGAAGTTGGGTCCACAATGTTTATTACACTGTGTGCAGGAATGGGAACGAATCGATTCATAAGTTGCGCAATAGCAAGCCTCATGCACTGGATTGGCCAGTGGTGTGTGCAGCCGGTAGTTGTTCGCAACATGCACTGTGCAAGGAACAAAGTTGAAGGAATGTACATGAAAATAATGGTATGTTCCTTTCATCAGGAAACAATGTTTTTGAAACTTCCTTTCCCTTGTTTTTGTGGTATTTTAAGGTGATTGAATGAGAAAAGGCCCTAGCTAAATGTGGAGATGGTTGCTTGCCCGATTCGGGCAATCATTTTTTTTGTTTTTTTTTTTAGTTTGCATGTGCCAGAACGCTTGCCAACTTCGACTTTCACTTGCCTTAGGCAATTGGGCAAGATTTTATGTCGCATGTTTTCAAAGGAGGGTGGCTGAATAGTGCATGTGCCAGAAGTGATTTACACTTCTTTTGAAACGCCTCTTGGCTCTGATTGCTTAATTTTGCCCAGGCATGATGGATTATTGTTAATGCCATTAGAAGCACTGGGAGGAGCCCGATCTACCCGATTTTACAGAATACCTGTCTCCTGTGCTGCTGTATTAGAGTGACAGTTACAGCAAATATAAAAAAAATATATTTTTATAAAATACTTTTCTTTTTGTTTTCTTTTTTGTTTTGCTGTTTTCCTTGTTTAATGGGGTTGTGAAGTGGATTGAACTGCTCATTGGAAATCTATAACCTGCCATACTCCAATAAGAAGAAAAGCCAAAAGAATGTATTTTAGAGAATGAGGTCTATTCTCTGCTATTTTGGTCTGATTTTGAGCAGAGCTTCGAAAGTAGTAAAATTTATTCTCAATAACTTAGCAACTATACAGACTATACTGGACCATGCAAAGTCAGGGTTAATTTACACTGTGACTGTGAATAATGAGCTGTGTAGCAGCTATGCTCTTTCGTGACCCCCAGTCTACCTCTGTGGGAATGCCCATGAGTGCTGTAACATTAAGATGGTGCAAATAAATTACATCAAAAATATGACCAGTATTGTTCCTCAGGTTCTTCGTTCCCAAGCCTTTTTTGATTTTGCCCGACCCAAATGCTGTGTGAGTGCCAAATGTCTCCATACAACAATATTAATTTCAAAATCCTGTTCCAAATGAGTGTTCTATCTTATGAACACATTTTTATTTGTCCACGCTAATCTACCCATCATTGGGCTTTTTATATATTTGCTTTTTTTAGTGTATTCAGTACAGTATTTACTTTTAAAGTCTGCTCATGGCTCCTTGGGTAGTATTTACAGAAAAGCACATTGTGGATGTAGACCAGCTGTTGAGTGATATTTTATTCCTTTTATTCCCTCAGAATTTGATCCCCGATGTAATAAGGTGTTCTTTTATGGTGCGCTATGTTGATTATGGAGAAGTGTAATGTTATTTCATGTTTTTCCAGCTTGCTGAAGATCAACCCCACTGTAAAGATGAGACAATGGTTCCAGTACTAACGTCGAAAAAAGCCAGTGAATTACCTGTGAATGAAGTGGCATGTTTGTTGCAGGTAAAAGTCCAAATTTCTCCCTAATGAAATGAATGAGTGAAACTGCCGTGAGTTTGTGGATGTGAGTTAGTGTTTTATATGTCCTTTTAAATTCAGTATTCTATGTGCAGCTTCATGATAGGTTTACGGGCAGGGATGAGTGCAATTTCTTTAAAAAAAAAAAAAAAAATGATCAGAAGATGAACAAATTCAGTTGAAAGCCTTTTCATAGTAATTAGACATGTTACGAACATCCTCCAAATCCTGTGAAAGAGTTTCTCATGCCGGTATATTTCCATCCTGATTCATCAAAAGGCCACATTCCTTCATTAATGTTCCCCTTCCAGGCAGATCTTCAGCACGGCCTGACAGAGATTGAGGTGACCCATCGCCGTGCTTATCATGGCTGGAATGAGTTCGATATCAGTGAAGATGAGCCCCTCTGGAGGAAGTACATCTCCCAGGTGAAAATGGATTCCGGGTCTTTCTCCACAAGCCTGTTATTCCGTCTTGTGCACCCAAGTTACATTTGGTACAAATGGGCCTTGTTAAGTTAATATACGTGGACACACAATATATTTGGTTTTGAGGCAAAAGAAAGATGAAAAGAAAAAAGCCATCCACTTTCCTTGAGAAGAAGAAACACAAAAATGCTAACTGTTTCAATCTAAATGTGATAATTATTTGATTATTACTGACTTGTTCATAAAAAATTAGTGGCCTGCAATATATTTTGAGATTCAGCAGTTTTGGTGGAACGGTACACCTTCTTAGTAAGACATTGAGGTGAGGTTTTGTCAGTTCTATAGGATTCCACTCTTTTATATTCACTAAAAATGAGAAGGGATTTTCAACAGCTTTTGAGGCATGTTTGCACCTGTGTTTCTGGGTGTGCCAGGGTTTGTATAAACTGTAAAATTTATTTTGGTAATTGTATCATTTCCCACCAAATTTTCCTATCCGTAGTATTGGGGCTGTACGGGCACGCATTCAATGTTGTATGTTAGCTTGGAGCAGGACAAAAACATTCTTTTTATAAGCAAACCATTGACCTTCATCTTTTTTGCATTGCATGTCCCTGATTGATGCTTGTCATGGGAATCAACGTGTCGAGCTTCCTGTGAAAGGGATTCATGAGAAATGCATTGTCTTGTTGTTTGGATGATACCGTGGAAAAATATTTAATTGCCAGGTCTGGTTTTTCCTGTTTGTATTGGATTAAGTTCACTCGTGACTTCAGTGGTAACAGTATTAAATGATGTCGTGTAATTACATACAGTATATGCAGTATGCATTCACAAATGTACTGTATAAGTATGTTTGTTAGCAGTGCCCCTGTCCTCCATTTCTGAATTTAATCTTTGCAAAAAAATGCAACATGCCCTTTTCTTCCACTGAGGAATAAGTGCTGATACTGAACACAAAATAAATTGCCTTAATTTTTTTGAAAGGGCGTTGAGCTGCCCACTCCTTTTTGGGGCCATCTTCCCAATTAATGACTGAGCTTCACTGAACAGCCCTGTTCCGAGGCCTTAAGTGCTTTCCTGCTCCTGGTCTTATCCTTGTCCTCAGTTTTGGGCAGCACTCTCCAGGATCTCGGTTAAATTTAGGCTTTGTTCCATTTGAAAGGCGTCTGCCTATTTTTGAGGCTGCTTTTTTGATCACGTTTGAAGCTGCCCCTGGAAACAGCTGCCACTGTTAATATCAGGTTATACTCCAGCGGATGACATGGCTTTGAAGTCGGCGTCTTAATCCCATTGGATCAGTTGTTGGAGTTTCCTGATGTTTGCCAAGTTTGCCTATATACCCACCTAATGACTTTTATATGATTGCCTCTTCAACAGAATATCCTGCCTAGTCAATCGAAAACGATGTGGTTGCTCAATTTGTAAACGTATACCTGGTCATCTGAAGAGCAGTGCATTCCCCCATTTTAAGAACAGATGGCTTACAACCAAATTAGGGCTGTGATGGCTTTAAAAAGTCATTGTAATGTTCATATAGCTGCTTTAATAGCTACTCAGCTAAGTAGCTCGCGATAGATTGCCCAGCTCATCTCCAACTGTGGTAGCGTGTACCTACGTTACCGCAGTACATGCTAACAGGAAATTGTTCCTTATCCATGCTGACAACAATTTATATTTTAAATATATTAATGGCTGGCGTGCTACAGGACCATTGGTTATATTTTTCTCTTTACACGGACCGCTGGCTCTCGCATCGAATAGTATAATTAGGCTAACCGTCTGGGGAGGCCTTGTATTTTACTCAGTTGAGGCACAACGCCCAACCAAGCAACCTGCTAATTTTGCCAAGCTCTCAATGTAGCACATGTTGTTGCATTGGGGACATATTAGTGGCTCAATGGGACACTGTCCTTTCTTACGCCTTCCTTTCTCATTTCCAGTTTAAGGATCCACTCATTATGTTGCTGCTGGCATCCGCGGTCATCAGTGTGCTGATGCGACAGTTTGACGATGCAGTCAGCATCACTGTGGTAAGGACGACATCCCTTACTTTTCTTGTTCTTAATTTTATATTGATCTCTTTGGCTCACCAGTCTCTCTTATTGTTTCTCCTCAACAGGCCATCATTATTGTTGTTACAGTTGCGTTCGTTCAGGTAAGGCCTTTTCTTTATTTCTAAGTGAAATTTATGAGTTTGTTCACTTGTTCTGAAATTAGGCAGCAAAAAGCAAAGCGTGTCAGTGAGATTCTTCTCTGTAAATCGTGAGGGTGAGGGGAAATGGGCATGGATTAGCTTTATTCAGTCACAGCTTGTAATGGGTTTTCCTGCTTTGATGGAGGCCTCAGCTGTGCTGCCTCTGCTTTTCAGGAGTATCGCTCTGAGAAGTCCTTGGAGGAGCTGGGGAAACTGGTGCCTCCTGAATGCCACTGGTGAGTGGATCCATCTCTGCTGGAGCAGAAATAGCAGCATGCAGGAAACACTTGAAGATATCCAACATGTGTACTGTATTGCTGACTGCTGTCCCCATTGGGATCATTTTTAAATAAGACACGCTGCGTTGTTGAAATGAGTGGCTATCCTGGAGAGGCCATAGAAGTGACCCTTGCCGTTCTGCAGCACACAGCCGAGTGCAGTCCAGCATGGTATCTGAGCGGCTTTCTAGACTTCTTTTCAGTTTCACTTCAAACCCGCTACTCTTTACTTCCATCTGAGATACAGCCAAACCAGTCTCTTTCAGTTTATCTTTCCCTCTGTCATGAATTAGATTGTTGTATTTTTCTCCCAGTTTCATGTTTCTTTTGGGAACATTGTCATTGATTGTCCAGTCAGATTTGCATTTGTTTTGCTGCCGCCGCCATGTCTGTTGAGATTTTTTGCAATCAAACTGCAGGTCATCATTGTCTACCAAGTTTATTATCCCCCACCAGGAAGTGTAGCAGGAGATTTTGCAATGGACCCATCTGTTCCTCCATCCTTCTGTCCATCTGGATAAGTTGGGACAAGTTTTCTCCAGAAGCTAGTTAACTTAGATGAATGAAATTTTGTGTGTGTACATTTCCAGTTGTGACCTTGATTGGGTTCAGAAATGGCATTCCATGGTGTTTGGAGATATTGATGACAATTTCCTCTTGTTTGCATTTGGCATAGGCTCATATAGTGGTGAGGTCCTGATGCCTATTGATTTCCATTGAAATCTGATAATTTACTAAATAATTTTGGGTCTAAATGGCACAAACCCAAACAAAATGGCCCTTATCTCACTTACTGTTAGGACTTGGGCTTGTTTTAGGGGCTGATAGGAAGTCTTTTATTGCACATCAGTTTATGACCTTGGATTTAACATTTGACCTTAGGTTCAAGGTCAAAGAGGATAGTGCTCTGTATCTCGCCTGTAATGGCATTTAGAGCTTTGGTGTGTATTAGGGACTGATGGGAATTTGTAAATGGTGCATCAGTTGGTGAACTTGGATTTGACCTTTGACCTTGTGATGAAGGCCAAACAAAAAAAACTCTGGCGTGTATCTCACTTATTATTGCATTTACAAATTCGATTTTTATTAAGGACTGATAAGAAGTCATATATTGTGGATTAATTTGTGGCCTTAGACTTTGACCTTAGCATCATGGCCAAATGATGATCTTTCAGTATTGCTTGGGTGACCAAATAATATCAGCATTCAGGGACAGACAAAAATGGTCGTTGGCAGCTGAATTTTCTGATTTGCTTCTCTGAGTACCGTCTGGTGCAGTGGTTACCATTATCATACAAATTTTGAGTCAAACCCCTTTTTTGATCACTGAAAAAATTGCACACATCTGTACCAGTTTTTGATGATGAATGCATGTCCTGTCCTCCATACCTCCATGTTCTGCAACCATTTTTAGTGTGCGGGAGGGACGCCTGGAGCACCTTCTGGCACGTGAGCTGGTTCCTGGGGACACAGTGTGCCTGTCCGTGGGGGAGAGGGTCCCAGCTGACCTACGTCTTTTTGAGGTAAGGTCCCACCTCGATGGCTTTCATCCTCCTGCGTTTGTCCCAGCCAGCTTAGTACAAGCTTGTACACTAATGCCTTTTTTTAGGAGAATTTTTTGGACATGCAGTGCTGTGAAAAAGTATTTGCCTTCTTCTCGATTTCTTATTTTTTTGCATATTTGTCAGACTTAAATGTTTCAGATCATCAAACAAATTTTTATATTAGACAAAGAGAACCCGAGTAAATAAAAAATGCAGTTCTTAAATGATGATTTCATTTATTAAGAGAAAAAAGCTATCCAAACCTACCTGGCCCTATGTGAAAAAGTAATTGCCCCCCTTGTTAAATCATGAAATAACTGTGATTAACCACATTTTTCAAGTTCAGTTTCACCAGCCACACCCAGGCCTAATTACTGCCAGACCTGTTGAATCAAAAAATCACTGAAATAGAACCTGTCTGACAAAGTGAAGTAGGCTAAAAGATCTCAAAAAGAAACACATCATGCTATGATCTAAAGAAATTCCAGAACAGGTGGGAAACAAAGTCATTGACATCCATCAGTCTGGGAAGGGTTACAAAACCATTTCCAACACTTTTAGACTACAGCAAACCACGGTGAGGGTCATTATCCACAAATGGAGAAAACTTGGAACAGCGATGAACCTTCTCAGGAGTGGTCGGCCTACCAAAATTACTCCAAGAGCGCATCGACAACTCATCCAGGTCGTCACAAAAGAACCTAGAACAACATCTAAAGAACTGCAGGCCTCACTTGCCTCAGTTAAAGTCAGTGTTCATGATTCAACAATAAGAAAGAGACTGGGCAAAAATGGCGTCCATGGGAGAGTTCAAAGGCGAAAACCACTGCTGACCAAAAAGAACACAAAGGCTCGTCTCACATTTGCCAAAAAAAAATCTTGATAATCCCCAAGATTTTTGGGAAAATATTCTGTGGACTGATGAGACAAAAGTTGGAACTTTTTGGAAGGTGTGCATCCCGTTATATCTGGTGTAAAACTTGCACAGCATTTCATAAAAAGAACATGGTACCAACAGTCAAACATGGTGGTGGTAGTGTGATGGTCTGGGGCTGCTTTGCTGCTTCAGGACCTGGATGACTTGCCGTAATTGATGAAACCATGAATTCTGCTCTCTACCAAAAAATCCTGAAGGAGAATGTCCAACCATCAGTTCGTGACCTCAAGGTCAAGCGCACTTGGTTTATCCAGCAGGACAATGATCCGAAACACACCAGCAAGTCCACCTCTGAATGGCTTAAAAAAAAAAAAAAAAAAAAAAAAAATGAAGGTTTCAGAGTAGCCTAGTCAAAGTCTGGACTTAAATCTGATTGAGATGCTGTGGCATGACCTTAAACAGGCCGTTCATGCTCGAAAACCCTTCAATGTGGCTGAATTAAAACAATTCTGCACAGAAGAGTGGGCTGAAATTCCTCCACAGCAACAATAGCAGTTGTTGTTGCTGAGGGTGGCACAACCAGTTATTAGGTTTAGGGGACAATTACTTTTTCACATAGGGCCAGGTAGGTTTGGATTGCATTTTCCCTCAATGAATGAAATCATCATTTAAAAACTGCATTTTGTATTTACTCAGGTTATCTTTGTCTAATATTAAAATTTGTTTATTGATCTGAGCATTTAAGTGTGACAAATATGCAAAAAAATTAAAAAATCAGGAAGGGGGCAAATGCTTTTTCACAGCACTGTAGGAGGAACAATGAAAGGCAAAAAGTATCCATTCTGGTGATGTGCAGTCATTATTTCAACTGTTTGCAATCAATTCTATGCAGTTCAGTAATGTTCTTTAAATACAGAGTGTTTGCTTTTCTCAGTTCTGTTCCTTGGAATGAACGATCTTTTGACAACTGGTCCAAAGCCTCTCTCTGGAGAAGTGTTTTGAAAATAGTATTTGGTTTAAACCTCTGGTGAAAATGACCTACTGTTCAGCTTGACCGTTCCCTGTTTCACAGACTGCTGATCTGTCCGTGGATGAGTCAAGTTTGACTGGAGAGACTGCCCCCTGCCCTAAGTCCTCAGCTCCCCAGCCAGCCGCCACAAACGGGGACATAACCTCTCGCAGCAATGTGGCCTTTATGGGAACTCTGGTGCGCTGTGGGAAGGCAAAGGTACCACCTCTCTGACTTACCGAACATTGCATTGCATTATTGTCATTTAGCGCACACTCTCGTCAAGAGCGACGTATGACACAAAGTGCATTTGAAGGGACAAGGAGTGCAAAGAGCCTAAGAGGGAAGTAACTCTTCAAATATTAGTAGTGACAGTTCATAGAAAGGACTTTGCTCAGTAAAATACTCAGAGAAAATAAAAATTCATTAATGAAACAATTTATTAAGCCATTAAATCAAGGGCTAAACCTAGTACCAGTTCCCACCTTGTGTTGAGGGGGAGAGGTTAAGTCTGAAGCGGTGATCAAAAATTCGATTTTCATGGACACCCTGTCAGCCCAGGACCTCTCTCACAAAGGGTTAATGATGCTGGATTCTTCTTATTTAGGGACAGGTCTGTCTGCATTAAGAATATTGGCTATATTCAAGGTTTTATATTAAGAGCCTTGAATAGGGTCTTGGCTGGAAAAATACTTTTTTTGCCAATTTTTTAGCTCCAGCCGCTCGCGGTGCGGAGCTATGGTATCGGGCTCTGTCCGTGTGTGCGTGCGTCCGTCAACACATTTTGCTTTATCTCATCAACTTCTTCAATTACAGGCTCCTAATTTTTACTGGACATGCATCGCATGACGGCCTACAAATGACGTGCCTAAAGGTGACCTTGGCCTATTTTTTTCAAGGTCACTGGGCTAAAAATATCGCCAAAACTTTGACATTTTGCTTTACCTTATCAACTATTTCAGTCAGAGGCTTATAATTTTTACGGGACATGTATCTCATAAAGGCCTCAAAATGATGTGTCTTTGGAACTGGAAACATCACAGGCACTCAGGATGCAAAAAATTCTGTGAGATTTTCATCCTGAATCGAAAAATAATAAGGAAATTTTGGCACAGTATTAAAGGACCAAATTTGTAATTTTTGCGAACACTGACCATGGTGAAATTGTTTGTTCACGAGTTTTGTCTATTTGACATGAGAAAGGGGTTTTAATCACCACTCTGAAATTACACAATACAGGCTGATAATATTCACCATGTATGTTGCCATGCGTATTTTTTTCATACCAAACATATTTCACCAATTTCACCTCAACAGCGGGAGCTTCTGGGGCCGCCAGTGCCCTATATTTGGTGGACAAGTTCACCTTCTGTTGTTAGGAATTTTTTCTGCATAATTGTAGCATTGTAAAATCATTTATTGCCACTTTAAATTTGGTCCTGGACATTTATTTTTCACTTTCCGGATTACTGCTGCTTATGAGTATTGGGACTAAAACCTCCCTCTTTTGTTTTTATAACTGAGAAGATGTGCTTAATACTTAAAGCCACTGCTCCACAGTCTCTCTCTGTATGGAATTAAAAAAATTTTGATTGCGTGCTTATTGCAGGTAAAATTAAAGGCTACCTTTGACTCAAAGATGAAGAATTGTGGGTGAACTCCATGTCTTGCATTAGGGAGCAAGAGGGAAGCAATTGACTGAAAAGTGTACATGCTGTCTGTTACAGCAGAATCATGAGATGACTTCTAATGTTCTTGTTCACTGATTGAGGTTTTTTTTTTTTTTTTTTTTGCACAGGGCATTGTCATTGGGACAGGTGAGAACTCCGAGTTTGGCGAGGTCTTTAAGATGATGCAAGCTGAAGAGGTATGTCAGACATATTTTTTTTTTTTACCTTAAAATAACAACACTGATGTGAGAACGTATTCATGCACTAATCTATTGATATCAAAGTGGCATTGCAACTTGAATGTGATATTACCAGAACTGATGAATGCGACAGCATGTTTTTTTTTTTTTTATTTCCTTTTAAAAAGACTTGCATTTCAAAATTCTGTTTCAACAGGCTCCAAAAACCCCTTTACAAAAAAGCATGGATCTTCTTGGAAAGCAGCTATCTCTCTACTCTTTTGGAATCATAGGTAAAATTTCATGTTATAAAATATTGTAAGTTATGAGAAAACCTGTGTTGCAACCCGAAAAAAAAGAAAAAGTTACACTGAAAACAATGCAAAGGCACATTATTGGACATTTCTCGACATTAATTTATTTTTCAAAATAAATGCTTATTTAATTTTTGATCATTTCAATGCATTTCAAAAAAATACTACAATCACTTTTCATAACTCTTAATAAATGTTTAGGGATTTAGGATGCCAAGTGATTAAGCGTTGAAGGTGTAATTTTGTCCCATTCTTCCTGCAAACAGTTCTTCAGGTGTGCAACATTATGGGGTATTTATTTTTGCATTTTGCCTTTCAAAGTGCGCCACATGTTCTTTATCGGAGACAATACAGGAGTGCAGGCAGGCAATTCCAGCACTCACACCCTTTTTTTTTTTTTTTTTTTTTTTTTTTTGATGCAGCCATGCCTTTGTAATGCAATCAGGATGCACTTGTGCGTCGTCTTGTTGAAATGTGCATGGGCGTCCTTGGAAAAGGTGTCTTCGACATTAATTTCATAATGACAAGTTAGAGCAAAAAAGTTGTCTATTGCCACTTCATATTTGGTCTTGAATGTTTATTTTCCGTGTTCCCCTTCAGTGCTGCTTGTCAGTTTTGAAACTGAAACCCTCTTCCTTTGTTTTAATCATAAAGACTTAATACCAAACCTTTAAGCGACTGCCCCGCCATCTCAGTCTGCATAGAGTTTTAATTATTTTGATTGATTGCTTATTTTTGGTAAAATGAACTGCTACTTTTGTGGGCAAACTTAATGGTTTCATTAGAGAGGGAGAAGGAAGGGATTGACTGGAGTGTATGCACTCTGGTGTGGGAAATCCTAATTACTTGTCCTAAATTGCCCCCATCCCTACTTTTTTGGAATTCATTGCTAGTCTCAATGGAAGGAATGGATATTTACAAATAAAATGAAGTTTACTCGACAAGGCATTAAATATCTTGCCTTCATATCTTGCCACCTGCAATAAATTACAAGTTAAAGTTAATTCTGAAATTGTTGCTTTCTGTTTTTATGTACATTTTCCATACTACTTTTTTTGAGTAGTGGTTATATTTTCATTGGAAAAATTCAGTTCACAAGTTGAAGCATGCTGTTGCTGTAATGTTTTCAATATAGTGGACAGTGAATGATCTTTTCAAATTACTTATTTTATTTGCATTTTAAAAATGTGCCCACTGTTTCAGAATTGGAGCTGTAGATGCCATCATTAGGGAATTACAACATGGCAGCTCGAGGACAAATAGGCCAAAAAGTGTTATTTGATTGGAGAGGGCTGTATTATTGGATACATTCAATTCTGTTCCCATGCTCATGAAAGAATTGGTTGAGTATAGATGAGAATTGTCAATGTATGTAATGAAATTTATTTTTAGCAAGATATCTTATCTTGCATGCTTGTTATGTTTAGTGGGTGAAAATGATGAATGAATATTCTGCAAATATAAGCATTTTTGATTCCTGGGATTGCTTTTTTTCCACTTTGAAATACTCAGTTAATTAAGCCTCAACAGTACATCCCATCTTGGGCTTCAAAGCTATAAATGTGTTAATTAGGCTGTTGTCCTTGCCATGCATTTTTTGTGTGTCTATATATCATCGTTGCATGTGCTTGTAGTGGTCAGTTTGCTTTTTTGGCCTTATGGTCTTCTGTGGGCTGCACTGATTTTTTTTTTTTTTTTTTTCTTCCTAGGAGTCATCATGCTGGTTGGGTGGCTTCAGGGGAAGCACATATTAGACATGTTCACCATTGGTGTCAGGTAAGACATGCCAGCTTCAGAACAATTTCAGATTAAATTCAATTCTCTGCCTGTCATGTGATTGAGCATAATACTGATTAGGGCCCAGTCATGTTGACGGGGTATTTGCAGGCCTGCACACATAGGATCGCACCTTTGAATTATGGATTTGTACTGGGGGTGGTTGTGGTACGATAAGGTCTGGGTGTAATATTTCACATTCACCATGTTCTCCTCAGCCTGGCAGTCGCAGCCATCCCCGAAGGGCTCCCCATTGTGGTGACCGTCACACTAGCGCTGGGCGTTATGAGAATGGTCAAGAAACGTGCCATCGTTAAGAAGCTCCCCATCGTTGAAACTCTTGGTATGCTGGCTCCAACCTCACCACACTCATCGTCAGTGCTGCTTTTATCAATAGGCTGTTGAATATCTACGATGAGTTCATTCTTTCGGAGATGAGGGAATATAATTGGTCACTTATTGTTGCAATGTACAGTGCTTAACAAATGTATTAGACCACCACCCACTGTAAGGTTCATGCCACAGCTGCCCTAAATTAACAGGATTGGTAATAAACCAAAATCATTTTTTATGTGTGTGTAATGATTAATCCACCAGTATGCGCAAGCTATTTAATTGAATAAAATTTTTTTTAAATAGCATTTAAATGCTAAAATATAATTATTGTTGTTATCCATGAATTTTCGAATTTACTGTTTTACAAAAAAAGGGAAAAAAATTTACATTAAAAAACAGTCTAGCACATTAATATTTTTTGACAATATGCTAAATAACAGTTATTTACTTGCATTCCTGGACATAAGAATTAGTTTTAGTGGTTGAATGCAAGAATGCAAGCTGTTAAGGCCAAAGGAGGCCATACAAAATATTGAGTTTTTTTGGTTTTCATGTGTGAATAAGGACTATTTAGTTGTTTCTGTTTGTTAATTTCCAGAGAAATAACAATATAATTTTTAGTTTTAAACAAGTTTTTGACAAATTTCTAAAATATTTGTGTTTTCTCGTTTTTGTGACAGTTGGTCTAATAAATTTAGTAAGCACTGTACATGCGTGACTTTATATTGTATGGAACAGCAGAAGGTACTCCTCATTCTTACATTATATTCACTGGCACAGTCCAAAAGAATGATCGATGCCCCACCCAAATGAGCTCACAAGTCAGACATTTAATTTCTGTTTGACGATAACGTGACAAAGGTGTGAGACCAAATGTACAAATTATTGGAAAAAAACAAAACTAAGGAAAACAGAGGAAAATCATATATTTTGTTTGCCTTCATACTTAACAATCATCAAATGAACTGATCTCATGTTATATGCTTGCATTATTGTGTACTTTTCCTTTGCCTAATTTTTTTAACTTTGGAAATATAATCAGCCCATACTTCTCCACTCAGTCTAACGTCTAATTTTCAGACTTTGTTATTAGTGCCTTTGGTTAAACTATACTATAAACTGCGATATATGTACTACATAAACTATAGTTAGCTTGCTACAGCCAAAATTTGTACTTGATCATCCAGCATACCAGTCATGGGCTGGTGCTGCGCAGAAGCTCCTGCTAGCTCGCTAGCGGCATTTTGCTAGCATCCTAATTCAGTCACATTGATAAAGAATTGAACAAGAAGTGAATATGGATACTACCAATCTGGAGTCCAAGTCTAACAAGTTCTCACGAAGCTCAAGTTCTATGTTTTTAACCAGAACAAAATCAAACTGAATTCTGGTCAATCCATGTGTTGGCCAGCAAATAGCATTAGCACTAGCTCACCAGCAGTAGTTGGCAATCCGAGCACAGGCTAAGATGGAGTTTGCCAAGGACTGCACTGCTATGTCCTGCAACACCATTCCGATCTGGGTTAAATACGAAGTTTTTAGAAGGTCTCGTGCAACAGAGTGGAGAGGGATGACATCAGGGAAGAGGAAGAACTCACTGTTGGGCCAACATAGAAATGTAGAAAACACAAACCAGGTGGCAGTAGCAAGCTAGCTATAAACTGTCTGGTGGAAAGAGACCTACAAATGTTGACTCACCTTGCAAGAACTCATTTTACTGAAAAAAAAATGCACGTATTATTACTGAGTGTACCTGTAATTATTTACTTTGCCTTTCCACTGATCCAAGTGGGTGCGATGGGATTATGCAGTCATGATCTTTTTATACTAGAAGATTTTTTTTTTTTTTTTTCTATTTGCTTTGTCAGTTTGTTTCCAAATGTTGCATTCCTAAAGCTGAAATTGCGCATCTGTGATTTTGAATTTTTTGTCTAATGGTGCCTGGACGTTTTGTAGTGCTTAGTGCAGTGACTCCATTGCAAGCACTGCGTTTATTGGTAATCATAAACATAAACGTGTTTTAATGTCATGCTGCTACTTCTTCCTTGAGCACAGAGGTCTCTGAATGCTGAATGTGAAGCTGAACAGATTTTAAAAACAACTAATATACTTCAAATTTTTTTTTTTTTTTTTTAATGAAGCAGCATGTACAACAAAATTATACACAATACGTATAATGTTGTTGTACATGCTGCTTAATTTTTTTTTTTTTTTTTTTTGCTCTAATTAATTTTAATTTTAATTTAAACCACACATACATGAGAGTTACCAGCAAAGATGAATTGGGCAGATCAATTCAACCCTCTGTATTTATAATATTCTTCACAGCACATGATAATTATATTGAAGTCCAGTAAGTGAAGTATACTTATAAACTTTCTGAAATAAAAATTAAGTGACAGTCATTGCACATTTAACCCAGGAATTGTTGGATTGTCGCAGACATCATGTGTAATTGATCACAGATTGCGACCTTTCATTGGAAGAGCTTAATTTGTCCTGGCCCTCTGTCCTCTTACTATAGACTGTATGAAAACTGTGGACCAAGTTACTGTGGCATCAGCTATTGACTTTCCTCGTTCTTGAAGGGCATTTGGGGTCACAGAAGTTCAGTTCTCAGGCCCTGCCATGTTGAACAATTTGTAGCTAGAGTGATTTGTCCAATAAGTATGTTAGATGCATTGCTAGTGACGTAACCTGCCCTGATTCCGATAAACATTTCTCTGCTTTCCAAATGGCTCTGTAGCACAACAAGCTGGCATGCGGGGAGACAAATGGACAAAGAAAAATGCGTTGAGCATGCATTTACTTGCTGAGAAAAAATATTGACTTTAAATTTATCATTGAATGATTGGCTTGAATGGAGAATGGGGTATTTTATGACCTATGCTTGAGCTGGTCACCCAGTGAGCATCATCTGTCAGGAACACCAGGGAAAAGGCTGAAAAAAGAACTCTTGATTGTTACTGCTTGGTTCTTGGCACAGTTAGTTCAGTCCATTCAGCTGAAGTGAATCTTCCTTGTGGTCCTGTGGTATTCGTGATACTGCGGGTGCTCAGAGTAAAAGTCTAATGCCTCATCTAATGCTAAATGAGCTGCTTCCATGAGCTTCTGGTGTCTTCTCAATTTTTATCATCTGGATGGAGAGTCATGCACACTCATTACACAAAATAATCTATGCCTTGGCTGCCCAAATCAGGCTTGACTACTAAGAACTGGCTACATGTGGGTGACGTCCTGTCTGCCATGTGCTGGGATTGCATTCAGACAATAAGGCATTACATTGAATTATCGGTTATACAGTATGTGGTGGTTTCTACTTCTGTTCAGAGCCTGTCTCTGTTACTCTTATTGCAGTTCACTTCCAATTGTCAAGCCTTATGCGATACCATACAAATACAACCTTTTAAATGATGTGGTTAGGGAGGGACAGACTGGTCCCTTCTTTTTGAACCTCTGCCTTGCTGATGTCATTTGACTCTTTATGTCCATGTCTCTCACCTCTTTGTTCATACAGGCTGCTGCAATGTGATCTGCTCTGACAAGACCGGCACTTTGACGAAAAACGAGATGACTGTTACTCAGCTGTTCTCCTCTGATGGCCTCCATGCTGAGGTGAGAAAGGGCAGGCCGAGGGGAGGTGGTTTAATTTTAAATGCATGCTTGTCCCAGGCTGCTTGCACACCTTTATGTGACTTTAGAATGCTGTTCGTGCGCAGTTCAGAGAGCTTTGCATGTATTTCTGTGCTTCTGTGCTTGAGCCAGGCTGGCAAATAAGATAACTTTGGGATGAAAAGATAATAGGGCTTTGTAAATGGCTATTTTGAAATAAAATGGGTTGTGAACATACTTGGAAGTACTTTTAGGAAAGCCCAAGAAAGGTTTGCAATTATAGTGCAAATATAGCACTGTTGGCCGTACGGTTACTTGGAAGCTCGCGCGCTCACTCGGGTTGCAATGATTATCAAGCGCTCGAGCTGGAATTCTGACTGCTGAACCTAGTCTTGGCTTGGGGAAACCTTGCTGAGATCAAATAAACAGCAGCGCTAGATTGTACTGGACTACATTTCACCAGTTTTACGCCAAACAAAGGAGCCCACAAGGCCCTAAGTCAGCACCACGCCGCCACAAGCCCATATTGTTTTTCTATATTGCACAAGCGTAACGACAACTTCCAGCTTTGGAGCAGCACATTTATTAAGATCTTTCCAAGTGTGCACCACTTGTGCAGCAACAAAATGGACAAAAAGTCTATCTTATTCCCGAGATGTGCCAAAGCTTTACTGTAGAAATATTTCAGTCTTGCTGTGACTGATGACGAAAAGGCAGTATGCAAGCTCTCCCAGAAAGAGTGCAGTTATTTCGTAGTTGCAGTCACATTTATAATTCAGTTTTCACAAGTCATCACAATCAAATGTCCACCTGAAGGGCAAAAAGGTGATTCTTCCACTTCCCTCCAGTCAATTTTGCCATTGTTTTACCAGAATGCAGTTAGTTGTGGTTCAGTAGGATTTAGTGACCGATGAGGAGGAAAGCCTGGTTTGTGCAATTACAGAATCCTATCTGAGAAAGAAAACCCAGTGAAGAGATGGTTGTGGATTTGTTGCTAACATTACTAGCTAGCTACTATAGAACTGCTAATGACCAACACAATCAAAGTTTGGTCGATAACAAAGTAGCGCTCACCTTTGCTTTGAAAAATTTTTTTTTTGTCCTTCACCTCCTAAACAACAATATTATTGACCCATCTTGAATGAAAATACATGTAACTATCTGTACTTTTGTAAATATTCATCCTTGCAGCATTTAATAGGAAGGATTCTTTGCTGATAGCCGGCAATATTAGTGAAAAAGTTGAGGTCAGGAAACTTTAGGTACTCGGCTAGCCGTTTTTAAGCAATAAAATAGACTGACTACAGAGGGATTTGTACATGGACCGCAAGTGCCAATAACTTGGCGTTGAACATATTGTTCTTATTTAGAGTGGTGATGTAAATATTTGTGGGTCGAAACAAATTAATAGGCTTGCATGGCAGCTCTGAGGAATGTCTTGTATGAACCACAATAATGAAGCAGTCTCTTGCCCTCCAGGGGAACACAGCAGTCTCGAGACTGACAACTATGAATGGAGTCTATTGACTCCATTTTTTCATGGGTAATAAATAATCTAAATTTGTATATACAAGGTCAAAAATTTCTAAATTTGTAAATATAATGTCACTTAATTAAAATGACCAAAGAATAATCACTTGTCTTGCCATGAGAGAGCAATGAACATCGCAGAAGGTATAATAACTTTTATTTTAAATGTCCTTCAAAACATCACTTGTTCATTATGATTCAGCCCGAATAAACCCAAGAACAGAAGCACATTAGTTCTGAGCTGTATTTAAGTTGATTCTCCATGATGTCCCAGGTTTTAGCCTTTAACAGTACATTGCTGTATTGCCACCACCAGGGATGGGTTTACTGTAGCGAAGCTCGTAAATCGATTAATCGCTCATGAATTTTGGCGATTAATCGAGCCAAAAATTTTCTGCAAGCCCGACCGCACTTGCTCTCTGTCTACAATGTGGGGGCTGTTTTCAGCACGTGCAATTTAAAATCCTGCATAAAGAGAGCCTTTTCTTCAGTTCCTCCTCTTGGAATGTCCTGTCATATTATGTGGCTTGTCATATTGCCAGGTATCTCCTGTAACCCACTGAAGCCACTGCGCTGTTTCTGCTCCATCCTCACAGGTCACAGGCGTTGGTTACAATAATTTGGGGGAGGTTCTTATGGATGGGGAAGTGGTCCATGGCTTTGCCAGCTCATCCATCAGTAAAATAGTGGAGGTGAGTGTGGAATCTGACTGTTCTGGTCAGTACAAGGTGAAAGAATAGGTTTCCTTTTTCTAACTTTGTGTCTTGGGTTTGTCTAGGCTGGCTGTATCTGCAATGATGCAGTTATCAGGAACAACAAGCTGATGGGACGTCCCACAGAAGGGGCTCTCATCGCACTCGCCATGAAGGTAATGCCTGCAAGATCAGCCAGATGAGGAGAATCTGTCTGTGCCCATTGACCACAAAGACCATAAGGAGTGGAACAGTGACTAATGGATAGGGATCAGTATTTGGTTCATTTCTGAACATGAGAAGAATATGTCTCGAAGCTGGTCTGTATTTGTAGTGCGTTAAATAGAGGGTAATTATGCCTCCGCTTCAAGCAGTGGGTGGGAGGAATTCTTTTTTTCTGGTTGTCCATCCGTACATTCCTCTTTCATGTCGTCCATCACAAATATGTCCGCGCTTTATCTCCTGAAGGAGTGGAGGGATTTTCTTCAAATCAGAAATGATAACTCCTCACTGAAGGTAGCTGAATGGATTAGGTTTTGGCGATCATTTGGTCAAAGGTAACAGTCGGATAAGGTCAGTTGTATGTGGGGCCAAAGATCAATTTTTACGATGTATGAAGCTACGGCAGACGGAGGCAAAGCAATCGGCGCTTTGCGTTGAGTTGTACCTTGCTTATAGACTGAGACGGGGTGGAGTACTGTATGGGTGTGAACCTTTTGACTGGAGCCAATAGACAGAGGTTGCCCTTGTGTGCTGCTGTGTTGTTCTGAAGTAACATGGTGTGGTTTTTTTTTTTTTTTTTTTTTTTTTTTGCGGGACTGGTTCCATAGGTATTTCCAGCTATAGATATCACTTCAAAAGTGTTTTTGACATCATGTAAGTTGCTGTATACAAAAATGATAATATTCCTTCAAAATTTTCAATCACTTTCTTCTCCCCCTGGAGCAGAATATAACAAAAGTATCACATTTTAGCCTGTGATCTGTGGGCACTCTTGTAATTCTGGATTTTGAGGAATTAGCTGGTTGTTCAGTGGGGCCTTTCACAATGGAACAGGAGTTTTTACAGTCCTAAAACTCAAGGGAGAAATATTTTGGAAAATTAAGTGTTCAGAATTAAACATGATACGTTTCTGGAATCTTAATGCCCTCCAGCAGTAAACTTTAGAAATGCACACTGCTTGGGTAGAGAAACATGGACTCTCCTTGGCGTGGGGCTGTTTTTCATGGTTGTGGCTACGTGCTGTTTTTCTTCTGAAGTACTTTATTAAGCTATGTGAGGCCATGAAAATCCTGATGATTCTGTGCTAACAACAATTTTGGAGAAGGCCCTTTGCCGTTTCATGATCATGGTGTCCCCATTCTGAGATCGAGTGCCATGCATATTTTGGTGTGTTTGATGTAGAATAATTTTACAGTCTTGTGGAGATTTGACCTCAACCGCATCAAACGCCTTTGGGATCGACAGGGAAGCCAACTGTGGGCCTATCCTAACTGCCCTTCTTTAATGCCTGGGCTCATTCATGCTCTCCTGGCTGGAGTAAATTCAAGTCACTGAAGCAGTGTGCAAACATTCAGTTCAAGCAGAGCACGGGCTGTTACAGGAGCAAAGGAAAAACAGCTCCATTTTGTATAGCTATGTTGGATGAGCTGGTGTCCAAATACTCGTGATTACGCGGTCCATTTCCATTCTGATGTACTGTAAATGGATTGTTCATTTACCGAGGACTGACTGTTTGCACACCTTGGATCATCTTCTTTCTCTCTTGCTACAGATGGGATTGGAGGGCGTCCAACGGGAGTATATCCGCAAGGAGGAGTACCCTTTCTCTTCAGAGCAGAAGTGGATGGCTGTTCGTGCCGTCCACCAAACTCAGCAGGTTTGTACAAACTGGAGTCAATCTGGGGTGCGTTTCCCAAAATCACAGATGCTAAATAACGTAGTTGAGCCCATTGGCTGTTGTGACAGCCCTCTGTGCGTTGCTCGCATTCTCCTCGGCCTGTCTTGTAATTCTTGTGTTCCCTACAGGTCACGTGAGGCAATCAGCAATATCGGGCACACCGGCGCGCAGGTGTACCTGAGGCCATTTAAACCTGCCACTGTGTTTGTCTCTCTAGCTCTGTCCTGTTAGACTCTGGGGCTGCGGGGCTTGCGGAAGCGCAACTTTTATTCGTCCGCATTGCTCAACCTTATAACCCTTTCGCCTGGCATTGGTGGCTTGCATCATTTTTCATTGTCTTAAAAAATAAACTAAATTTGGTGAAAACTTAACTCCGTTTCTCCCCTTTGTTGTTATGTTGCTCTCACTTCTGAGCGTGACAACTGTGAATGGACGAACTATGTAAGTTGCTAACTTAGTTAGCAACTACGCTTTTGGGAAACGCGGCCCTGTGCAACAGTGCATTTAACAGCAGTAAAACTTTGCAGATGTTTGGTGTGTGGACTCCATTCTTACTGAAGTCTATTTATTGTTTCTTTTCGTTGTTTCTCTCTGAAAAAAATAATAGGATAAGCCGGGCTTTCTCTACATGAAAGGTGCTTACGAACAGGTGATTCGCTTCTGCAGCACTTACAATAGCAAGGGGGGTGTGCTACCCCTGAACAGCCAGCAGAGGGAGCTGTACCACCAGCAAAAGAGCTATATGGGCACAGCTGGTTTGAGAGGTAGGTTGTTCTGATTCACTGAAGTGTTGTCTGGGTTTCTTTCTGAATTCAGATTCGCTAGCCTGCGTCCACTCAATGGGCCCGTTCCCCCCCGTATTGCAATAAGGACCGTTGCTGCCTCTTCGGCAATCTGTCAGTGGAAGTGGTTCTTCTGAGCATATTTAAATATATGAACGCGTTATGTGAAAGCCACAAGTAGACATGATATGAGGAGTGGTGGGAAAAAGGGGGTCTCAGGTTCAGTACTGGCACTGCCACCTTAGTCAGGGCTGTGGCATATGCAGAAGTGGGCGTGAAGTACTGTTTCCAGCGGCTCTGTGTGTTTGTTTGCTTGTCTGTTTGTGTTTCCGCACTTGCCAATATTTGCATGAATCAGAGCTGTATATAGAGAGAGTCTGGCCAACTCGGGGTTCGAACGTCTGAGCTATCCCGTTATGCTGATTGGTTCTGAGCTGGTCCCGTGTTTTATGGATGCCATGTTTGCTACCATTAATCTATATTCATCTTCTGCGATCCCCATAGGGAAGAGTTGAATATGAGGCAATTAAATTCAAAAAGTTATTCAATTATACAATTATTTGAACATACATTTAATTATCCTGGTTTCTAAAATAAGGATATGATGTTTACATGCACAAACGCAAAAACGGGATCATACCTGGGATATTGAAGTCCATGTAACTAAACGCACTCGATAGAGAATACATTGCAAGTGCTGATTTACTGTATCGCCAGGGGCATTGAGATCTTCCTAGAGTGGACGTGTCATATGAAAGTTAAAGCTCGCAACCAACGTAAAATTTACTCAACTCGTTTCATAAATTTCTTGTAATTTCTTGTACACCAAGAGTGTAAGGTTCTGTTTATCACATAACAGAGAAGCATAATTTAATATAAGACAAATGTAATTTCCATCAGCGCATTGATGGAAACGTTAGTTAATTCGCAGGCATTGTAGCATTGCACTAACTCCATTACACTTGGTATTCAGTTTAGCTACATATTAATAGCGTGACAAAACGCAGAGCGGTTTTTTAATCAAGTACAACATTGGTTAAGGTGACGACAGTATTACCGAAATTGCAAGACTATCAGTCACCATAAAGCCGCTTTCACACTGGACGCGAAACGAATTTTCCGCACGACAGATTGCATTCAAAGTCAATGCGAAGACGCGAATACGCGCGACCTTTCGTCAATTGGCTTTCGAATGGGAGCGCTCGGGCGCTGCTATGATCACATCAAAATCGCTATTTTTAAGCCACCAAGACTCGACACAACATGAAACTTTGCTCGTAGTATCACCAGACTCTCTACACATGAACTCGAGCATTGTGAACACTGTTTGTGCACAAGGAGTTTACTTAAATACCGCTTTTAACACTGGACTCACCTAAGGCAACAACTCGGAAGACAATGCGAGGTAGGTCCCTTGCTAGCAAAAACGTCTTTTAAGCAAACTCTTTGTATGCGAACAATGTTCTCAATGTTCGAGTTCATTTGTAGGGACCCTGGTAATGCTACAAGCAAAGTGTCATGTAATGTCGAGTCTTCTTCGTATTTTAAAACTAGCGATTTTGATACAACCATGGTATCCGGCCCATAGGGTTAGGCCGTAGAATCATCTGCCGTTGGTAGCAAACATGGTGCCCATGATTCGAGTTGGCCAGACTCTCTCTATATACGGCTCTGGCATGAATGGGTGAAGTCTGCCATCTAGTGGCTCTGCGTGTTTTTGTGTTTCTGCACTTGCCAATATTTGCATGAATGGGGCGAAGTCTTGCCACCTCTGATTGCCTTGTTTTTGTTTAGGAGCTCTCCTTGATTTTGTGGACATTAATAATGCATTATCTGTGATTAAAAAAGAAACTCCATTTGTGCATTTTTGTTTAAAAAAAATCAAATGGAGGGTGTTCACTTGGGCAACAACAGCCATGTTTGATGTCGTATCGGACTGCTCTACTACACAATGTATCCATATATATATATAAATATTGAAGAGCCTATGCCTCAGTCATTATCACAGTGATTATTATGTTTCTGCTGCCAGCAGTTCTTTTAACCCAGGCTTATATAGTATGCTGCTTCTCATGTATTAAACAATCCTTTTGGAAGACATAGCTCATGTTAATGGAAAAGACATTCCTGTGTTTCAAGAGGGGTAAATTATTGGCCTACTTCAAAGAAAACGACTAAGAACATTGCTGAAATCACTGGAGTTGGGTTACAAACAGTCCAAAGCATTATTAAACCCTGGAAGGATAGTGGTGAACCGTCTGCTTTGTGGAAGAAATGGGTCTGAGAGAAGTCATGAATGATCATAATCCGAGGTCTCAAATGCTTTGAGAGTCTAATCGTGAAAAATCAATGGTAGTATGTTTAATAGCGAAAGTTGGTATGTTTCCACATGCACAATGCAACAAGTACTAAACAGCTGTATGGCCACAAGAAAGCTGATAGGTAACGAGGAAAAATGACCTCAATTTACTAGGGGGCAGAAATATTGGATTATGGAGCTATAGAGAAAGGTAATGTGAACGGATGAGCCCAGATTTATCATATTTCAGAGCGATGGGCGCATCAGGATGAGAAAGCAAGGCCATGAAGCCTTTCACCCATCATACATAATGCCCACTGTACAAGCCTCTGGAGGCAGTGGTATGATCTAAGGTTGCCTTAGTTGGTCAGGTCTAGGCTCAGAGGCGATATGCTCCAATAAAATCAAGTTGGCTGAATATTTGAATGTGCTGACTGACCAGGTTGAGTTTAAACGTGGTTCTGGCTAGTCTTAAAGGAGCTGTGTCATGATTACTGCACATGCTCAGAATTTAAATCCTAGGAAAGTAAATCTGCTTGACTGTAAGTCATAATCTGATTCCATCCTTGCCAGTCCATCTTCGTCTTGCATTATATTTATTTATTTACTTACTCTGGCAGTATGCTTTTTATTTTAAGGAACTTTGTACGGAAGTGGAAATTCAAGGATTCAAAGTGCTATTTTAAGCTTTAGCCAAGGGATATGAAGAAAATAAGCTGGTTACCATTGCCACTAATCACAGAAGAAGAGAAATGCTTTTTAGATTTTGACTTGCAGTTGATTTGCTTTGTTCAAAGTTGTGAGTATGCGCAGTAATCGTGACACAGCTCTTTTAAGTGGTCTGCTTTATGTATCAAAAAGATACCAAAAACTGTCTAGTGCAATGTCATTTGAATGACACTAACTGGCATCATCTAATTTACATGAAAAACACCCCCTGAAATATAACTACACCCTTGATATTTCTCTCTCTGCCCAGCAACTAGCCTTGGCAGAAAAATATCAGTTAGGTCTTGTGGCTGGAGGGTGATGGGAATAGACATAACGATCAGTCTGCGTGCATCATCAGATGTAGTCCTTGCTGAAAAATTGGGCCCTTTGTCTTTGTCGTCACTTTTTGAATACTTGGTACATTTTCAGGGATAAATTCATAATTCATTGAACAGAGACAAGTCATGAGCTCTGCATTGTGTATTATGTCTTTATTTGAACATGTTCACAAGATGTTGACTTTCTGGCAAAGAATCAGTGTTGTATTTTGCTAGCTTCTCCTCGAGTACTTTTAGCACCTATCAGAATGTGCAGAGATGGAGGCAAGTTATTCTTTATCAGTTGTGATTGTTAGAGAGTGGGTTAATGAAACATCCTTTTTTAAGACCTAAATACATCTTTCTTGGAAGTAGAACGTTTGTTAGACCATATACTTCTCTCTCCCAATCGTACAGTGCTGGCATTTGCGTCGGGATCTGAAATGGGGTCACTTACTTTCCTGGGACTTGTTGGCATCATTGACCCCCCCAGAGCTGGGGTAAAAGCAGCAGTGGGCACACTTGTCAGCTCAGGAGTGGCCGTGAAGATGATCACTGGGGACTCCCAAGAAACTGCTGTATCCATTGGTATGTTCCTGTTCTTGCCCCTCTGTATCTGTCGGTCGGTCTGGGCTCAAATTCCCCTCTCAAAGCTCTTTTTGGGTCTGCTTCTGCCCCCTTTTCCTCATGCTGTTTTCAAGGCTTTGAGATGAATGTCCTTGTCAGTACGATTTCATCGCAGCATTCCCTTCAAAACAGCTTGATTTTACACTTGCTGCTACCTCACTGTGTCTTCCTAAACTTGCACAACGAGTTTCCTGTTTGCTTTGCTTTTACCTGTCTTTAGCGTGTAAAGATCATGATGTATTTGCTCGCTTCTCCATTGCATCATCACCATGGTCTTACTGTGAAATGGTCTGTGATGCCAACTTCACATTTATGATGAACTTCCCTCCCTCCTCCCATTGCATCATTATACTGAGAGAAAATTACCAAGCAACATGCACTTTATTTGGATCTTTGGTGCTTTGGCTCTGCATTTTCCAGCCCGCCACTGAATATTTGGCAGAGCTAAATGAAGTGCATGTCCTATAATCTTCCTGCAGCCAGCCGACTGGGCTTGTATACCAAAGGGTCCCAGTCCCTCTCTGGAGAAGAAGTGGATGAGATGGACATTCAGCAGCTGTCACAGATAGTGCCACGGGTATGAATTTCTTAATTGTGCTTGTTCGTGTACGAGAGTCAGCTACCAAACATCATACACCTCACTAGCGCCTACTTAAGACCTCTAAGATTTGACTAAACCTCTGAGTGCACAATGGCAATTTGCATGAACTCACAATGGAAACACAAGCGTTACTCGCATGACGATGGTGTTGCGCTGGCGGTGGTCTTTTCATATAGATATGGCGTTTGCACCAATTGACTGGGCGTGTGCGCAACGTACGCTACAACCAATGAAGTGCAACACACGCCACACCTACCCGTACATGTAATCTCATATGCAGACATTCGCCACATCTACGTACTACACCTTACAGTTTGAAAGATGACTAAGCATGTATACTGGTACGTGTTGTTAGGGGAACGCATGTTTACTTTTGGTACACTGCAACAAACAACTAAATGCCTAACCTAACCTTTGGCTTCTAGATTAACTGATTATGAAAAGTCAAAATGACTGGACAAATATTTTGTTTTGCTTTCTGAAAACTTCCGTAATTTTTTCCTCAACATTGAATGATTCCACAATTTTTTCCTCTACTTGTGAATGAAGAAATATGCCATTAATTGTAGCCCCCGAACAAAGTCGGCCAGCTACTATGGATTCATGCTTGTCGTCTCCGCTGCCACGTCCTTAGACACTTCCTTGTGGGCATTCTATAGGCTTTAATTTTTGACCAATAACTTTCATATTTGGTATGGACATGTTATACTTCGCTCATGACATCTATCGATTTTGGTTACCATGGCGACAGTATTGGCCGAATAAGGTGCTACACCCATGTGGTTGATAGCTGAAGAACGCCTTGGGCAAATGCTCTCATTTTTTGGTGGTATGTTGGGGTTGGTTAGAGGAAGATCCCTATCAATTTTTGTCCCGCTCCGAGAATCAATATGGCTGCCACGGCAGCCATCTTCATTTTCGTTTCCGGACGATAACTGAAAAACGCCTTGGCAACATGTTCTCATTTTTTGGTGGTATGTTGAGGGTGGTTACAGGAAGCTCCCTATCGATTTGTGTCCAGCTCCGATAATCAATATGGCCGCCAATATAGCATAAGGCTGAGGGGTCCCGCTCACGACAGCGCGCTATTTTTCAAATGAGTTGTAGTGTGTTGATGTGGCCTTTGCTACGGCTCACCAAAATGTACATATGCACGTTCTGAAGTTGTAAAATGTATGCGGTGAAGGCTTTGTGCGTTAGCTGACTCTTTCTACACCTTATAGTGTGCAGTGGTGGGTGTGCACGTGTGTGTGCCTGTACATGTGTGAGAGACAAAAGATTGGTAAATATAAAGATGGGAAATTGATGGTGAATGGATGGATTACTATAAAGATGAATGCATTCAGGATATAAAGATAGTCATGGGAAGATATTGATAAATAATATACTGACCTGCATTGAAAACGCACCACCCTAATTTCAAGGCCAAAATACAAATGATGCATGTTTGTGATATGTAATTGTTATTGAAAGTGGATTATGCCACCTGGCAAGATGGCAAAATGCAAAATTAGGGCTTTGGTGCATTTAAATATCATTTTATGCCGAAAAAGCTAAAATCAAGATTTTTGTCACCATGACAAAATGCTATATTGTCTGTCTGGGTCTGTTCATGAAATCTGGTCTTTCAAAAGCTGGCAAGGCAAAAGCCACTATGAGTCAGTTGATAAACATCACCATTAGATGGCTAATGAGGTGAGAACTTGATGAAAATGAGTAGAGACATACCCTTAGAATGTTCGAGCGTGCATATGCATCTGTGCTCTTGCTACTTGGTAGCATTATCATTATTCCATCACTGGGAAGATTGACCAAAAGTTTTGGGGTATCGGTCTCATACCTGACTGTACACAGTTCACCTGCCACGGTGTAAATTAAGGAATTGATATCATTGAAATTGACTCAAACAGCTCACCAAGGTGATGTCAAAGTGGTCGAGTGTCCAAATCCACACTCATAAGTTGCCTAACAGCTGCAAAAGTAGCGTGTTAAACCCCCACTTGAGCCCATTTTCACTAAAGACACTGTTTAACAGAAAGGGTTATTCCAAACTGGAGGTAAGAAATCTAAACCTAAATCATTTGGTCTATATTCAGTTTGATCATTTGAAACATCAATCTGATTTTAGTTTTTAGAACACTTACACATCATAAACATACATAATTTGTATCTTGGCCATGAAATGAAGGTGTCGCGTTTTCAATGCTGGTCAGTATATATACACAAAGATTGATATGACTGATGAGCCAAAACGTTATGACCGCTCTCAGATTATATGATAAGTTGTCTTGTGATAATGTTGACCATTTTGTAACTATGGCGAATGTCAAGTCTTGGGATATATTAGACGGTAAGTGGTTCTTGCTGTCACCTTGGTTGGATGCAGGAGAAATGCGTACAGAACTGAGCGACTTCAACTAGGGCCTACTCCTTAAGGCTAGATGACTGGAGCGGCATATCTCCTATTCAGTAGTGGTGAAGGGACAACAGTGGTCCAAGAAGGGATAAATCATGACCTGGCAACAAAGTGTTGAAGCCCAAGGCTTA
Organism: Gymnothorax javanicus; assembly: GCA_029692085.1. Lineage (NCBI taxonomy): Eukaryota > Metazoa > Chordata > Actinopteri > Anguilliformes > Muraenidae > Gymnothorax > Gymnothorax javanicus. The sequence goes on along the minus strand of CM056193.1, from coordinate 164,871,213 downwards.
TCATTGTGAGAGGGCAATAAAGTCTATCTCATCTGGTGCAAATCAATGGAAGGCCCTTGTGGTACAAGTCGCAGAAAGTGTTAATAGTGCTTATGGGCGGAATGTGTCTGCTTACAGGAGGAATGTGTCATAATGCACAGTGCATCACACCCTGCTGAAAATTTACAATGACAGGCCAGTCGAGAGTGGCCATGCTCGCCCTTGTCTACTGTTGGAAGTGGTAGCAATGGAAGAGGATTGCCTCGTCAGTGAAACCCTGGGTCTGGGCATTCGTGTGGATGTCAGTTTGATGGTTGCCACATACCGAAGCATAGCTGTGTACAAGATACACCCCTTCATGGCTACGATATTCAAGGTGTGCAGTGACCGTTGGAATATTTGGGAGGAACATGGTAACGAGTCCCAATGGCCCATATCTCTATCCAATCAACCATCTTCTGGATGTTGTAGAATGACAAGTCCGATCCATGGAGATGCCATCTGGTAACTTGCAGGACCTAATGGTTATGTTTCTGAAATCCTGGTACTATATACCACAGGACGCCTTTGGTGGAGATCATGCCTCGGCGGGCTGGAGGCGTTTTTGCGGTGCATGGTGGACTAACAGCGGATGGTTCTAGTGGTTTTTCTTATCGGTGTGTATTTGTGGTTAAACTTAATTGGCATTAGATGGAGTCAGCACTCTACCTCCCATCCTGCTCAGACGATGGGGAACACCTCAGGAAACCTATTGACATCTGTGTTTATGGTGCTAGATGGTGACAATAAAATCTATTTTAATGTATTTACAGATAGTAGTATTCTACAGAGCCAGCCCCAGGCACAAATTGAAGATTGTAAAGGTGAGTGATGATCTCTAATCTTCTGGGATACTTCCACACTGCTCTTCGTTTGGCGAAAAGAATAACCCTACGGCTTTATTGTTCTGACCACATCTTGTCAGTCATTATAGTTACACATTATTGATTTTGATGAAAGTTCTCAACTAAGAATGCCTTTTGTTGGTCTGTGGGATGAAATTAAATGCATTTTAAGGGAGTAGAAAATGATCAAAAACTCTCAAGGAATATTTCATTTATTTTGTTTTCAAAGTGTGTGCCATGAACTGGTTTTGACAGTATTCCAATATGCGACATTGCATAATATTTACTTCTACCTCCACTCATGATCAGTATCTTTCTGTAAGCATTGTTAAAATCTAAAAATTGTTTTTAATTTGTTTTTTTGTCCTTTTTTAACCTTTTCTGCTTAAGCAATAGATTATGCTTAATTTTACATTTAGAATTTCAAGTTCATACTGTAATTGATCAGACAGTGATTTGCTGAGTGTTGCAGTCTAGACTTGGGGGAGTGCGAACCTTGAGCCTTTGCCGTGCAGTCTTTACAGAACATTGGTGCAGTGGTGGCAATGACAGGGGATGGGGTCAATGATGCAGTGGCCCTTAAAGCAGCGGACATTGGGGTGGCCATGGGCCAGACTGGGACAGATGTCTGCAAGGAGGCAGCTGACATGATCCTAGTGGATGATGACTTCCAGACCATCATGTGAGTCAAACTCATATTTCAGGCAGGAAGGCAGGCAGAAGTATCTCATTTTCATACTACTTGCCTCAGACCTGAGCTTTTGACATTTATATTGTTTATGCACATGAGGATTATGTCTTTAATAGCACAAGTTTATATGTGGATAAAAGCTTGTATTCCAGTTAAAATTGGTAACTATAAAGGTAATGTGCTCATATTGATTCAGTAATGTTGACAATGAAGCTCTGCAAATGAACATACTCGTTACTTTTTTTTAATTATCATTGCAAAATAACAACCTTGATGGTATTTGCTCGTGCAACATATGCTACAAAATACTGCTGAAACCAGCTGAATGATTTTCAAAATATTCGTTCTCATTAGGATGGTTTGTTTTCCACAGGTCAGCGATTGAGGAAGGCAAAGGAATTTACAACAATATAAAAAATTTTGTCAGGTTTCAACTCAGCACGTGAGTACTCCTGCTTTCCATAATATGGGGATATCCCGCTTTCAGGGATTTTCCAAAGAATGATTTCAATTTTCCTGAATACTTTGATGTGGCTTTGAGAGTCTTATTTGATGAGGTTTAAGATATTTATGAATGTGTTTGAACTTCCCATTTATCACTGTATCTTTACAGGCCAAAGTTGCGCGTACAATGGAAACAAAATCTTTATTTTGGGAATTTATTTAATGATTGAATGATTTTGTTGAGTTTTATTGGAACACTATAGTATTTTTGCAACTTGGCATTTTGAGTTTATTCTATTAAGTTAGTTTTTGGATTTCAGTAGCTCTGGGACTGACTTTATATGCAAATGAAAACAAATCCAGAAGGTAGAATATGTATTTTAATCTATAAATTCAGTAGGAATTGTTTATTTATTTATATTTGATTGATTTGTTTTACAATCTCTCAGTCTGATTTTATGTGTTTTCATTCTGATTTTCCAGGAGTATTGCAGCTCTGACTCTAATTTCCTTGGCTACTCTGATGAATTTCCCCAATCCCCTAAATGCCATGCAGATCCTGTGGATTAATATCATAATGGATGGACCACCTGCTCAAAGGTAGTACTTGTGGCACAGCACTGCAATTTAGTCATGTCCAGAGGGACAATTAGTGATGTTACACTCTGTTGTTTTCCTTCTACCGTCCTCCTTACCTTTCTAGTCTAGGCGTGGAGCCCGTGGATCGGGACGTGATTCGTAAGCCGCCACGTAATGTAAGAGACAGCATCCTCACCCGCAGCCTCATCGTGAAGATTCTGGTTTCATCTCTCATCATAGTATCTGGTACCCTCTACGTGTTCTGGCGAGAGGTGTGTGGAACTTATACTTTCTGAGTTTCTTATCTCATCCAAATAAATTTTGTTGCTTTTCGAGATGATGTCCATTTTTACGGTCTTTTTTACCGAGAACATAGATCTCTTTTTTTGGTCTTCTTTTACCAATTTCCATTGTCTTCTTTATGGCAGATTAATCTTTTCTGGGTTTCCCATCTATCTGAATTTATGCCCTTGTGAGTGAATGCAGTTATGCTGTGCAGTATGTTGCACTGTGTGATACGGAGGACCATTCCTCTATATGCTGAACCTTTCAAGATCTTGGGGGGGGAGGGGTTTGTATTTATTATTATTATTATTATTATTATTATTATTATTATTAATACTAATAAACTAATTAATTGCCTGGAACATGTCATTTTGGGGAACTTTCAGTTGGGAGTTTTTGCCGGTATACCCCTTGCTGTCGGAGGCAACAGCATACGCCTTGTTTTTGACCTGTTTTAAGCACAAGTAGGTCTGATCTTTAGGACAGGAAGTCCTTTGACCACAGTCATGACCTCACTGCGCCACTAGATGTTCTCACATTGGTCTGCCTGCCTAGCAGTAGCAAGTCTGTTCTGGAGCAGATAAACTCAACAGTTCTGGGATGAAATTATGTAGCTACGGTTCGTTAGCTCAGATTTGAGCAGTACGGCAAAATAAAAATGGGACCAAACCAATTAAATACTTTTTTGCAAAAACCGAACAGTCCATTTAGAGGGAAATAAAATTGTATAACAAACACCTAGTATTGAGTTTGGTTCTTCAAAGTATACAGGCCATTTATTCTGCGATATTCATTTGCACAATGCAAGTGAATGGGAGGTCATTTTTTTGTCACTGAAGCTTGGAATTGAGGGGAGTCATTTTCAAAATTTATTGTACATATTGATAACTACATATTAAGCCCTATATAAAAAATTGTGAAAATATTGCTTTAAAGCTGCAGTATAAGTGGCAGATGCCTAACAAATCAAGAGTAGACTGTTCAGCTATGTCCATGGTTTCGTTAGAAACTTCTTGATATTGCTAATTGTTTCATTAATTTTTCAGTGGGATTTTTCATTTTCTTATTTTTTTTTTCTTTTTTGGAGAGTTGTCTTTCTATGTTTGTGTAGTGTTGTTTTGATGCTCATTGCCTTAGTGAAAGACTTCAGCCTAAAAACAAACAAAAAATGTGAAGCTCATCCTTGGCTGAGAAGCCATTTAATTGAAAGCTTGATTCTCTAATAATACTTCATTTGGATTCTGTACTTACATTGAAGTTTGGAGTTAATGTGAAGGTAAAATTTTGGCCCAACAGCTCCAAGACAACTTAATCACCCCTCGAGACACCACCATGACCTTCACCTGCTTTGTCTTCTTTGACATGTTCAACGCACTCAGCTCCAGGTCTCAGGTAACATGCTTCTTCATCCTGTTCTATGTGGCTCTACCACTATGTAGGGAAAACAGGATTGATAAGCTTACAGGGGTAACATTTAGTGTGGGCTATCTGTCTTTTACTGGAAGAAGCATTCGTCACTCAATATTTACAGCTATAATCAGAGCAAGTTGACCCAACAGTTTTGTTAAACTTTTGTTTCCCACCATAAATTACTTTAGGCCTGTATTCCAGCTGCATTTTGGCCGATTGCAGTCATTTTTTTTTTTTTTTTTTCCAAAATTTGATAAAATGGCAGGATATTTCATCCAGCAAAACAAGTATGCTTTGGCTGTTTTTTGCATATGGACCTATTCATTCAGTAGCTGGTCATAAACTATTGATATTGATTTTGTTGTCCTGTCTCTCTCCAGAAAACAACTGCATGTTGTCAGAATGATGGAAAAATATAGAATAGGTATTAAAAATGGAATTGACCGTTACCCTTTTCACCTGTTTGCCTGTGGAGTTTTGCAAACGGGTGTTTAATTTTTTGTCGATTCCTCAATTTACCAGTCTGTCCATTCCCCAGTCCCATTTTTTGGAACCTGTTGCAGGCAGCTGATTCGGAATTTGCAAACATTTACAAAAATCAATAGAATAGACTAGGTGTTGCTCAAAATGTGTTTTCGTTTGTGCCATTCATTGTCTACTAAATATTGGTAAGAAAATTTTCATTTCTCATAATTTGGTTTTTATTTGCATTTTATATATGTTTTTGACTTTGCATCGTTTCTGTTTTTGTGGCGCGTTTCTCCCATTTGAGATGTTTTCGGCCATTGCAGTGCATTTGCCCTCGTCGACCACCTTACATTCCTCATGGAAGTCAAAGGATGTTTTCAAAAGTCTTTGAGGCAAAACTTATGTCAAGCCAACCAAGGTAGAAGGTAGGTCAACTTTCTCCACTGACCCTTCTGCTTCACCCTCTTGACAGACACGGATGGTACACGAGATGGGTCTTTGCAGCAACAGGACATTCTGTTTTGCAGTTCTGGCTTCCATCATGGGTCAGTTACTGGTTATATACTTCCCCCCACTACAGAAAGTGTTCCAGACGGAGAGCCTCAGCATTTTTGGTAAGTCCATATATATCTGGTCCATGGTGGTGTGTTATATATCCTATTTGTAGAATTGGACAAAGTATTTATTTAGAATTGTGTTAGCTAGCATAGTTTTTTAGCAATATATAATATTTACAGTGCAAATATTGGCCTTAAATTAAGAGTTTCTGTTGCAATACTCGGCCTTTTAAAGATAAAGAAAAATTGTTCCACCTATTGTTGTTCGGCTGATGAGATAATGTGCGAGGCTAATCTCTGGTGACCCTTTTATTTTTCAGATCTGCTTTTCCTTGTGGGGCTAACATCCACCGTGTGCGTGGTCTCGGAGCTAATAAAAAAGCTTGAGAGGTGGAGAAGCCGATTGACTGGGAGAACTGAGATATCCGATTCTTTCCATGAAGTATGACACATATTGTGTCCAGTTTGGGGAGTCCGGGGGGTGTGGTGGGGTGTGGGTGGGCTTGGGTTTTTGCTCTCCTGGAAAGGACAAGGACTGGAAACTAAAGACGGAAGCAGGTTTTCCTTCCGCATACTGTTGAATTTTTGGGCGTTTCAAGTGTAAATTTTGCGTGAGGATGTCCTTGACTTAGATGGTACAGTAATGGTCAGAAACACAACCAAGCTACTACGATTTGGTTTGCTGCTTTAAACAGTACAACATCAAAAATATTATTTATGAAGTTAACTTAACAAAGTGCTGTCATTGAAATGATTCTAATTTTTAAAGGATGCTTTCTGTCTTTTTTTGACCATCTCTTTTTTGAGTACTGGTGACTGATTATAGATTTTTTGATAAGATATGGCCCTTACCTTTTCGCATTCCAGCTTATTTTGCTAGAGTGCTTTGAGTCCCATTGCAGTTGCTTTCAAATGTGTAACTTCCGGTTTGAGGAAATGACTACTTCTGTAAAAGCAATGTTTGATACTTTTGTGTACAGATTTTTAGAGGCAGTTACCACTATGAAGTTGTGTATTTGGTGGCTGAGTTGATTTTTTGTTTGGGGGGCCGGGGATGATTTTTTTTTTTTTTTTTTTGTCCAGAAAGTGGGATGTGTGTGATTATGGTCAGTATGACTTGGTGTTGGATGCAGTGCCACAGCTATTGGCTGCATGACTAGAGCGCTGGAATAATACTGTGCTATCACCCTGTTTTGGTCTAGCTGCTGTAGGCTTTTGCCCTGAACTTTGAATAAGAAATCATTGACAGACTAATTCATTCATTTCAATTGTCTAACTAATGTCGGGGAATGTTTTAAGAGGAAAAACCCCACACTTTCAGCTTAGTTGAATTTATGTTTGAAATTTAAGTTGCTGTGAGGCTGACTTTCTCCCATTGTTTTAGGACTGATTTTCTTCAGTAATGAAAGGTTAAGATGTTAAGAATGGGTTGTTAAGATGACAGTCACTTATGTTTTGGCTCACATAGAGCTCATTCCAAGCTGATTCCACTTCACATCCCGCCCCCACTACATTCCTCTGTGCCCACAAATGAATCATCAAGTAAATCAGAATGTAGAAAATTATATATACATATAATTTGTACAATACATGCTGTAAAATATGTGATATTATTTATGTCATTTATCCTATGATTTCCATTTGCACTCAATATGAAGATGATCTACTGTATTCTTTTGATTTGTGTGACACAGAATGGCCTTCTCATCGCATATACTGAAGAGTCATTTCCCCCTCAGTTACCTCACCAAATGATTTAAGGCCTTTTCTACATGAGCAGAACAGTGTCCTCTCTCTGATGTTCCTTTAACTAGGGTGACTTTTCTAGTACTCTTGGCTTTTATTGGCTTTGTTCCACCTGACAGGTGAAAGGTTAAACTCTTGACACCCTTGTTGCACGTGGTGCTTCTGAAGGTAGAGAAGGGCTCATTAGTGTGAAAATGATGGCTGTGCTTCTTGTTTTGTGTTCACAAATCAGTGCTCCCTTGTCCAGCTGGAGAATAAATCTGTAAATTAAAATTTTTTATAAACCTTTCATTCCTGTCTCTAATTTTGTATTAAATCTTAAGATGTTTTAAAATCTTGGGAAGAAGTGAGGAAGAAGAGGATACTCATGTCCAATAATCCAAAATTTATTTGTTTTGTATGAATGAAGATGTCTTTTCTAGATGGATATTCCAGATAATACGGAGGCCTGAATCGTAATGGCAGGATTGTATTCAGTGTTGGACTTTCAGTGGTGAAATCAGAAAAAGTGTACTGGGAAGGTCACTGCTTTATCAACCTCAAAATAAGATTCTTTTTTATCGCAATGTCCAAAGTTATTGCATTGTTGAGTGGGGTGTGCCTCAGTCTAGAGCAACAAGCTGCCGAAAGAGTGTAGCTTTGTTTTTACCCATTTTAATTTGTCAGGTTTTACTGTCTGGTTTGAATTATTGGCACCCTTGATGAGAGGATAATAACGGTATCAAAAGGTTGCCTGTGATTAAAAACAAGCTCATTGATCGGTGGCTTAAAGGCCCAGTTGTAAGATTTCCATCTAGCGGTGTGATTGTAGATTGCAACCAACTGATGACTCCCTCCCAACACCCTCCCCTTCCAACTGTGTTGGAGAATCTCTGGTGTCCGTGAAACTTGCGGAAAAGGCCCAGAGTTTCCGAAAGGCCCTTTTAAGAGCCATTGTTTTTATTCATTCTGCGCGACTGTCAAAAACGCTTCATGGAAGACGACCCGCTCTGTTGATATCAAGAGTTAATCTCTGGTAAAATAAATTCAACGATTCTTATTTTCAGGTGATCATGCACTAACCCGCCAATATTTCAGCCAATACATCCCCCAAAATCTTACACACTCATCCTTTATGTTAAAACTGGGAAAACGGAATTCTCAATGTTTTAATTTTCATTTAATATAATTTTTCAGGAACCACGAGCCAGCTGATGAAACCCTTTATTCCTTTGACTGACTAAATGACTGATATATCTGGTCAAAATGTGCATTTGTGGCATAATGCCAGTGTGCAGTGCCAAGTTTGTACTGCCGTGCTGCTTAAACTGATAGACCTGTCAAGATATTTTGTGAGTGTAATAGGCCATATATGCACATGTTCTGCTCATAGATCCTTCCTTCGTGCATCCCATGTGCTGCTTCAGCTGGTGGACAGGTCTGTCTTGATATGTCTTATGTGTGCAAAATTGTATTTACATATGCTGCTCATAGAGCCTTTGTACTTATGGGGTCGGTGAGTTCACATGTACTTTTTAAAGGGGAATGGTTAGTATTTTGCTGATGTTTTGTAATTAGCTTGAGTGTCGGTTCCATTTTAACATGGAGCCATTGGTATCATTATGCATAATTTTTAGCCTATTCTCCTTTCCCTCTTGCCTCAGTCCTATGTTGTGTTGCTCCATGTACATACCTGAGCCCCAAAACAATTTTTACCATTAACAGGTTCATTGTACTGGTTTTACCATGAAGGTAATATAATAGAACTGGAGAGAGCGAGGAAGTACCACCCCTATTACTTTCAATGGGAGATGCTAGGCTTGCTACTTCAGCCCAGGAAGTATGGAATTGACCGACGCCATCTATAAAAATGGCGTTCCATGGGTGCTTATTTCCGGCACCATTTCACAAGATTGCCAATCTGATTACACAGCACAAATTGCCAAGAAAGTGTGTCGTCCGTGCGGATTGGCGAATGTTTTCGAGGGGAAGTGATGAGCAACGCCGTTAATCCGGAACGCGCGCGCACTTTTCACTCTTCGTTGAACTGCTGCAGTCAAAGCAACAGCTGGACAACCAAACTCGTGCACGAGCTGTCATCAAGCTCTAAGTATCAGTTCTTATTTTACAGGCCCTCATGAAAACATCGAACAGTTGCGTCAGACAAAGAGCAAAATCATGATGGATTTCCGAATACATTTGCTTTTGTTTTCACTTTATTTGGCAAGAAAAAAATGCGCACTTTTCAATTGGTGTCTATGGAGCTGCCGCATCTTTGGCCACAAAATTGCCTCCAGTGGGAAAAGCAGAAGCAGGAAGCTAACATGCTAACTGGCTGAAGCAAAGGTACTTCTTCGTTCTCTCTGGTTCTGTTATATATCTCTATGGGATTTACCTGGCTGTGATGTCATAATGCAGTATAGGATGGCAGTGTTTGGATTCACCCTACTACTGTCCTTACCACTGGGTTACTGATCATGACCTAAAGTAATAAGAGGTATGCAGTATCCCAATTAACAAAGATTTAACCCATTGGAAAATATATCCAGATGCCATAACACTTTGTCCAAATTTTGTTGTACTTAGCCAGGGCTATCCTCATGATGTACTGAAATCCACAATGCAATGAAGTCAAAGGTATTGTCCCACCATGACCCAGGTGATCTTAATAGCCTGGTCATGTGACTATGTTGTACAAGACATGGCTATTGCCACATACCGGCTTCTGCACTTAATACAATCCCATTTCCAAAAATGTTGGGACAGCGGGTAAAATGTAAATAAAAACAAGGAAATGATTTGCAAATCACTTGAACTGTGCACTTAGTTGATAATGGGACAAAGACACCATATCAAATGTTGAAACTAAGAAATTTTTACTGTTTTTGGGGAAAAAAATAAACACATTTTGAATTTGATCCCAGCCACATTTCAAAAAAGTTGGGACAGGGCAACAAAAGACTGAAAGAGTTGTTTGATGCTGAAAAAAAACACAGCTAGTGGGATATCTTTTAATGTTTCTTAATGTAAAATTGCAAAGAATTTTGTGATTTTATACTCTTTGGTACATAGAATCAGTGAAAGATTCCAAGAATCTGGACATATCTCTACGCAAGGGACAAGGTCAAAAATGAATATTGAATGGTTGTGATCTTTGAGACTCTCAGCCGGCACTGCATTAAAAACAGGATTCTGTTGTGGAAATCACTGCATGGGCTCAGGATCACTTAAGTAATCCATTGTCAGTGAACACGTTTGTCTACGTATGCACAAGTGAAGTTAAAATCTGCCATGTACAGATTAAACCATATACATATAAACAAGATCCAGAAATACTTCTGCCTTCTCTGGGGCGGGGCTCTTTTAAAATGTCCTGTGGTTTGACCAATCAAAATGTGAAATTCTTTTTGGAAATTGTGGATTCTGCATCCTCTGGGCTAAAGAGGAGGGGTATCATCTGGCTTATCAGCACACAGTTCAAAAGTCAGCATCCATGATACATTGAGGGTGCATTAGTGCAGAAGGCATGGGTAACTTGTACATATGTGAAAGCACCACTAATGCTGAATGATATGTATAGATATATTCCAGTTTTGGAGCAAAAGATACTGCCATCCAGATGTCAGGGAAGTCCTTGCTTATTTCTGCAAGACAGTGCCATACACCATATTCTGCAGATATTGACACAACATGGCTTTATAGTGAAAGAGTCTGGGTGATAAACTGGCCTGACTGTAGTCCAGACCTGTCACCAACTGAAAAGGTGATGTCGTGTCAGCATGAGAGAATTGCCCATGAAAGCTTTTGATTCCTTACCATATTGACTGTGTGGAGAGATATATGTGGGCCTAGAAAATGCAGTTGTTTTTTGTATCATATGTGCTAGGACAGATGTGGGCCAAATTTAGATGAGCACTCCCCTAAAACCAACATACGGGGATAAATCAATGAATAACTCCCAATTATCACAGTGCTAGTTCTAAAATTCATAACTGTTACTGTTGCTGCCATCCCAAGGAACAATTTGACACCAAACATGGCTTAATTGCTTTGCACAAAGTTTCAAGAAATTCTTTCACTGGTAACAATGTAGTAGGATGGCTGCATGTACACCATCCTTGGAAAATAGAAGAAAATTTAAAAAGACATTGAGGCAAAGGCAAACTAGATCATGAAAACAGTGAATAAATAGGTCACAGTGGGCCCAGTATTCATCATTTAGGGCCTTTTCCATCATAGAAATAATTTTACAAAGCAGAGATTATATCTGGATCAGATCTCCCTCGAAAAGATCCAGCATGTATCATGTGTATTGTGTATTATAAACATGAAAGATTTATGGTCAGCAATATGTTGTGGTTCAATTAGTTGAATATCTAATCTTAAGTTGACATTCAAGCCACTAATTATGTTTCTTTTCATTTGTTGAGAGCTTGTCGAAATGTATAGTATGTGTAAGTCTGAATGCCTTTGGTTTGAGATCTGAAATAACCCAGGTAGTACAGTACACTTGCAACATGCACACACATGGCATTTGTTCTTTTCCCTGCAGGGCATGTGCAATAATAGTCTGTAATGGCATCATTAACTAGAGTAACATCAAACTCAATCCATATGTTGTACTTGGTTTGACTCCTGTGACATGAATGTATCTGACAACGTATAAGGTTGTCAAGGCATTTGTACACCCAAACTTCATAGTCTCCCTCATCATTTCAGTGTTCAGCTATGTATCCTGGTGCCTGTTTGATCTGATAACATCCACATGCCAAAATTTGTAAGTATTCCAGAGAAAGTTCAGGAAACTCAACAACAGCACTTTCCGTGGATGGTGTACATACAGCCATCCTACTACATTGTTACTGGTGAGAGAATTTCTTGAAACTTTGTGCAAACGAACTTGGCATACTGCACCTAGTTTATACCAAATATTTAGGGTGGATCACTTTGGGAACTATATTAATTTTAATGTTAGACTTTCAATTTGTGATGAAAAGTGTAGCCAAATTATGCTTTTTACGGCTTCAATTCCTCCTGGGTCTCATATTTTCAAAGCAATTAAGCCATGTTTGGTGTCAAACTGTTCCTTTGGATGGCAGCAACAATAACAGTTATAAATTTTATGACTAGCAGTGTGATAATTGGGAGTTATTCATTGACTTATCTCAATATGTTGGTTTTAGGGGGGGTGCTCATCAAAATTTAGCCCACATCTGTCCGAGCACGTATGATACAAGAAACAAATGCATTTTCTAGGCCCAGATTCATCTCTCCACACAGTCAATATGGTAAGAAATCAAAAGCTTTCATGGGCAATTTTCCCATACTGACGCAACACGACCTTTGACATGGTATGAAACAGAAAATATGACAAAGGAGGGTAGGAAGGGTTGAGCAGCTGAAAGCCTACATCAAGCAAGAATGGCAAAACATTGTGCTTTCTTATCTTCAGTAGTTGGTCTTCTCAGTTCCGAAACGCTTGCAGTGCTGTTAAAAGGTGATTCAACTTAGAGGTAAACATGCACCCCCCGCCCCCTCCAACTTTTTTGGAGTGTGCTGCTCGCATCAAATTCAAAATGAGCTTTTTTTTTTTTTTTTCAAAATCAATGGAACTTCTCAGTTGCAATGTCTCATATGTCATCTATTTTCCATTAAATATAGAATTTAAATGATTTGCAAAGTATTGCGTTCTGTTTTTATTACATTTTTTATATGTAGTATAGAAGTAAACATGCCCTTCTGAATGCAACCAATGAATATGATGACCTAAATGCTCTTCAGAGCATCCTAGTTTTCCATCAGTGTGCGTCACATGACACACTGGCTGGCTACCAGTCTAGAGTATGGTGCAAAGTAGATGTCGCACCCCTATCAATAAACACTTTCCATTGGATTTTGCTCTGAAACTGCGTCTGGTTCCTCGTCAGGACCATAACAGCCCCGATTTGTCAAGTAACTTTCTTGCCCTTATTTCTCAGGCACCCCTGTTTGTCAGGTGATGTCCTCGTCCCTATTTGTAAGGTGCCTCTATATGTCACGTAACATCCTTGGCCTTATCTGTTGGGCGCCCCTATTTTTCAGGTAATGTTCTCACCCCTACAAGTACGGTAACGTTTTCGCCCTTATATGTAAGGCACCCCAATTTGTAAGGTAAGATCTTTACCCCTATTTGTAAGGTAACATTCTCACTCCTATTTGTCCGATGCCCCTATTTGTCAGGTAACCTTGTTTTCTTACGTAAACATCCCTCCACCCACCTCGCTCCTATTTGTCAGGTAATTGAGTTTTCTGACATGTTTTCCCCTCCCCTCACCCCATTTGTCCGGTGCCTCCATTTTTCAGGTGCCCTTTGATGTTGAGTAATGTTGCCAACCCAGCTCGGAAGTCTTGAATGCACCATTAGAAAGCAAAGAAATGTTTCGGAGGAATCTCTCTATTGCATCTTTATCCTTTTCCAAAGATAAATCGATCTTACATTCACAGAATAGAGCTGAAAGTAATGAATGTAAAGCAATGGCATACTAATATCACAAATCTCACAGTCTGAGGGGGCACAATTATGGCAGATATAAGGCCTGTGCCATGTGAAAATTAAGAATTGGAAGTCGTACTGTTACTTTTCAATAATATGTGGATCATTTTTGCCACCCACTGACAATTCAATGAATATCGGCCTGTTTTCTGTCACCTCATATAAATTATAAATCTGCAGAATTTCTGTATAGCGTATATCGCATATTCAGGAATGTAAATTTCTTTTGCTGTTTGATAAATGTTACAAGTTGCATTTTTAAATGGAAATATGGCTTAAAAGATTTTGACAGATTGGTTGTAGTCACATATGCCATGCTGTAGCCTAGTATTTTCAGTGTTAGATCCCCCATGTCTACAAAGTGGGGGCAAAGTGACCTAGCTGATGATCCTTGGGCATAGTGCAGTGTTGTTGATGGAGGAACGGCTGTGGCATAAGACAAAATTAGTTGAGGGGTTTTTTTTTTTTTTTAATTATCCCAAATTTACTATGTTGATATGTGAAATAATGTCATGTGGTCTGTTACCATCTACCAAATAATTATACAGCTGAATGGTTACCCCACTGGGCTGATGTTACCCTGCGCACATTCATTCTCTTACATTGCCTATCTTTGAAATTGTTCAGAGTAGCAATTAGCTGTGCGCAAGCATAGTCGCTGGTTGCTGTTGGTCCCTCGAAAATGATAGGAGTTACATGCTGTAAAACTAATAACGCAGAAAATGAATTCGAGTCACTATATAATGATCAATCATTTGATTATCAGAATATTACCCAGAAATAAGAAATGAGCATGATTATTGTTTCTACCGGTACAGTAGATGGCAGTATATGCCATTACTTTGTTTATACCAAAAACGAGCAAAAGAAGAGAAGAGGATTCAGTCATTTTTTTTTTCCCCTGAGTTGCAGCCTTACGTGGCCAGCCAATTCGTGTGAGAAAGCTGCGTGGAAATTGGTAAGACTTTCCAACTAACGATTATCAGAACATTTTTTAAAGGAATTAGTTATGTCCGTGTACTACTGTCTAGATATTTAATGGATTCGCTAACGCTGACTTAGCTGCTTCATGTTAGCTTACTCGCGTGCCAGGATATTGCTCTGCGGGCTGTATCGCAGTTCATGTTCGGATTGTTGCAAATTGATTGATAAGGCATTAGTTGCACACTAGCTACCTATCTAGCAAGCTAAGTAATTGTTTGCGAGTTGACTTTTGGTCCTGGACGAGTAAGTCAACTTGGGTAACACAAGGGGTGCATCTCAATTCTCGTTTGCATGTCTTCACTCCTCTATTAGCTATTGAACAGGAAGTTATTGCGGGTCTACCTCCTCGCTAACCGTCTCGGTCTCAATGCGCCTATTTCTGCTGAGAGGGACTACAGAGGAGTCGGGGGAGCGGTAACTCTCAGCGGCTATGCGCGAGGTTACACGAGAGTAGCTTTCCCTAGTTTTAGCACTCTTAGGTGAAAGCTGGGACATGAATCGGTAACGACATATGCTGGCAGTGATTAAGCGCGCAACGGATCGAAAAACTTTCGGACCCGATCGTATCACTTTTAAGTCAGGGATCAGAACATTTGATGAACAAAACAAAATGGAAAAGGATAGACAATTTTATCTTTGCTTTCCATTTAATCTCTCAGAACAGTAGGTAAGGATATTTGGCACACTGTCTTTACTGAAGACTTCATGGGCTGAATAAAATACTTGATATTTATTTGTTGAAATAAAGTACAGTATGAGCCAAGACACTTCCTTCCTGAACATAATAGAATGAAGAGTAGCCTGTGTCTTCATCATAAGAAGTAAAAGATGAGAGAAAGCGAAACGGACCTGATTTTATACTTTCAAAAAAGATGTCTACATTGTTCGATCATGAATTATTCATTAACTTTTACAAACAGCCAACATTTTTGGGAAGGCTAAATGTGAAAATTTGCAATGAGTGGTTATAGGCTTACGTGTCCCCAAAATGACATTCAGCACATTGACTGCGCATTTTCCAGACTGCTTTCATGTTTTTCTGGCACTTGGCTGAGGTTTTATTTTGTTTCCATTTTGATCTATTTGTAGCTGCTCACGATGAATAGGAAATTGAGATTCGTGGATGCACGCAAAATAAAGGCATTTTTATTTAGGGAGAGGTTAATTTTATCTGATGACTGTATAGATAGCCCATAGCTTACATGCCTGTGTTTAAAATATGAATCTATCGTGGCTATATTTAATAATAGGATCACATGCAACACAGTGCTATTTTAGGATCAGTCAATAACAAGGATGTCAATATTTTATGAAAAAACAAATCAACAATTTTAAAATAACTGCCACGGTCAAACTTTATGCTACCCTGTGGCGTGTGTGGTGTGAAGGAGCATGCAGCAGTCAAAACTGTATTTCACTCTGACAGTTACATTTTGCAATTAGACCATGGTTTACATGCATGCCAATTTGTGCGGATCACATTACATTAGATCCAGCTAAATGTAGTCATGAGAAACGACTGTTGCTTTATGTGACGCTTCAGAGGAAGCAATGTCCCATTGCTCTAAAAACATATGCTGTCCTTAAGCCTGTTCTCTGTCCCTTTTCATTGCATCTCTCCATGCATCCTCGGTGGGACGGACAAAAACGCAACATGTCGAACAAGGATGCAATTTCAGAGAATTGAGATGCGCTCAAGGTGAAGTAGATCTGAATGATCTGCATTTTCATAAAGTTGAAGTGACCTCATTCCCGAATTCATTGTTTATTTCAGTGTAATAAACAATGCATTATGGGATTCCTGACATTTCAAAGATTGGAAAATGTTGATCATTTGGCCCACCTTCACCTTAGGTTATCCAATGCCGACCCTCAACTTAGCAGACTCTGTCAAGTTAATGAACTAATGTTTGCCAAAATAAAAGCTCTACAGTAGCGGGACTTGACATGTAGCTAGCTTGTTTATACTGATAAATGGATTAGCTAAATGTTACCAAACATTAGCATAATTTTTGAAGACTTTTTCTGTTTTTTGTTTTTTTTTTTTTTTAAACAGGTGGGGGTGTGGGATTCGATTTCTTGCGCTGTTAAAATGGAGAATTACCATAAAGCGCGTACAGAGGAGAAGCCTTTCCCCTGCCCTTTCCCTGGATTAGCTGCTGATACGCCCGAGGTTAGGGTGAAGGACGGCAGCAAAATCCGCAACTTGATGGGCTTTGCTACGGGCCGTATGGAGGTCGATTCTTGCCGACAGATTTTGTTCTCTGGTTCCGGTAAAAGCATTTCGAAGGCCATAACATGCACTGAGATACTTAAGCGACGCATGCGTGGCCTACATCAGTACACTCAGCTGCTGTACCGAACTGTTCAGGAGGTGTGGGAGCCCCTTGAGCCTGCTGCAGGTCTGGATAGCCTCACCGTGAACAGAAATGTGCCTGCGATTTGGGTACTGCTTTCCAAGGACCCCCTCGATAGCACCCGGCCAGGGTATCAGGCTCCTGGCTCCATCGACAGCTTGTGGGCGCTTGCTGCCAGAGAAGAGGAGGGCGGGCAGGGGCAGAGGAGGAAGAGAGGTGCTGGCAGAGGAAAAGGGGGCTCTGGTAGACAAGGAGGAGCCCGGGAATATTCTAAAAAAAACTCTAGTGGTGGAATCATGTGAGATTGTTAACAACTGAATTTCGAAATGGGCGGTAAATTCGAAGGATAGCTGATCTCTGTGTCCGTAGTTGTGCATTGGATGATTGTTCCAAAACACATTTCATCCTGTTCATAGATCTACACAGTGGGATGCTGCCAACTCCAAGCCAGAGTTGCCACCTGCTCAAACCAAAGTTAATGGAACCAAATTCCTTCATGTGGGTTGATGCTACTTGTTTTAGGTGGCACTGGGGTTTATTGCAGAGAAGTCATTTCTCGCATATTTAATTTCTGACACTTGATTGTGATGAGCAAATATATGAGCACCAGTGACTCTATTTACTAATTTCTTTATTGTGAGTTTTGTAAAGAGATTCTTGAAGAATGCTTTACAGGTCAAGGTTCTTTTAGTAAAATTTGAAGTAAGTAACGTTTGAGAATATTATATATTCAAGTGGAGGATGAGTATTATGTGTGAATTTCCATGTTATGAATTGACAGTTGATCTTTTGAGACCGGAGACAGCTTGGTCTGGATTTTTTTTTTTTTTTTAAATTTGTGTTGTTTAATTTATGTAAAATTTATTGTTTGTCAAATGCAAATTGATCCTTCAGATTGACAGTACTTTATAAATTTAGTATTGCTTTCAGAGTCTCCAGTTGAAAATAAACAACAAAACAGTTACTGTAGATCTGTGTTTCATTTGGCCGACCACGATTGTGCATTGTCTTTGGTCTCAAATCCAAAGGCCCAAACCCAAAGTAAACAAAACAGCATAAAAATTCAATATTCTAAGACCTATCCACATGCTTGTTTTGAGCTTGACATCTGTGGTTTGAATCTGGGCATCGATCTTTGTTGCATGTCTCACTTCTCTCTCACTCTCCATTCTGTCTTTCTGTAGGGTCTCTTCAAAGACCTGTGTAATATTCTTACAATAATAGAGGGATATTTTGCAAACCCTTTTAACCTGTATTTAATTAAAATCTGTTTGGAGAGAATTTGTTATAAGGCCCCGTCCACTTATCCTGAAAATCTTTACCTCCGCCAGGAGGCTTTGTGATCTGTGTGTGTGTGTGTGTGTGTGTGTGTGTCTCAGTGGGATTTCTCAAAAACTTTCCAACAAATTGCCTCTAACTTTTATGGGAAGTTGGACTGTATGAATGGGAAGAGGTGATTAAAATTCCAGGCCAATCGGGATACAGATCCGGATTCTGCAGCTGATTATAAATGCTAGCGGACCAAAACCTGCTGGCGGAGGTATGTACACTGAGTGCCTTCCAGTGAGTCTTAATATTGTTGTTCTCTGTGGGGTTATTCCTTGCTAACTTACGAAGGACCTCCCAGTTCATGCCATGATTTTCTTGAATAAATTCATGTAAAAACTTCATTAAATTCATGGGACCTTGGAAAGTTCAATACAATGCCCTCCAGAATTATTGGCTCCCTTTGGGGAAAATGTGCGAAATGAGATGTGAAGAAATTTCTATTGTTTATCCTAAAGATCTTTCAAAATATTCACAGAATATTTGCCTAACAGCTCTGATTCTTCTCCTATAATGCACAATGAGGTTGGTGAATACATGGCATGGAATCTGAAACCATTCATTCAAAATTTCCCCAGATGCTTCCGTTTTTGCCGTCGACACCTGTGGACTCTCCTTTTCAGCTCATCCCACACATTTTCTGTGGGTTTTAGGTCGTGAGACTGTGATGGCCATGGCAAAATCGGTTTTCTGTGGTTGGTGAACCATTATTGTATAGATTGTGATGTTTGCTTTGGATCATTGTCCTGCCTAATAGTCCAACTGTGGCCCATTTTATGCCTCCTGGCAGAGGCTTCCTGGTTTTCATTTAGTCAGCTGTCATTTGATGCAATCCATAATCTCATGTATCCTAACAACTTGATTTTGAACCTTAGGAAGACAAACAGCCCCACTACATCAAAGATCTACCACCATGCTTCACAGTGGGTATTCTGCATGGTTATCTTTCTGTCCGTGAGAAACTCACCTTTTGATGTTGGCTGCCAAAAAGTTTTATTTTGGTCTCATCTGGCCATATGGCATGGTCCCATCGAAAGTCCCAGTAATTTTAGCAATCTGTGGGAGCTGTAGTTTGCTGATGATTGACGGCAGAGGATTTTTTCCGGCAACCCGCTCAAACAACTTGTGGTGATGTAGGTGGCGTGTAATGGCAGTTTTGGAGAGACTCGGCAAACCTCTGTAGCTCTCCAGCTGTGATATTTGGAGATTCTTTTGCCCGTTGAACCATCCTTCTCACAATGCGGGGGCCAATGTATACACAGGTCCTCCTCCAGGCTGATTCTTAACATCATTTGTTGCTTTAAACTTCTTAATTATTGGCCTGATAGTGGAAATGGATATTTTCATCTGTTCATAGGCTTTCTTGTTTCCATTTTCTGATTAGCGTGGCTCAACAACTTCTTGTCGCACATAATCACTGTGTTCTTTTCTTGGGTATTTCCCATAGTGATGAATTACTTACAACAGGTTCCCCAACCCTGTTTCTGGAGTACCCCCTGCACTTTACATTTTATATGTCTCCATGAGACACCGGATAGAACATGGCCAGAACAAGTTCTTGGGGCACATCATCCGCAAGGAAGCCATAGAGGATCTCTGCCTCAATGGGAAAATCCCTGGGAAGAAAGCCAGAGGAGGACAAAGACTACAATTTCTGAAGCAATACAACGCCAATGCCAGAACCATCATTGACACAGCACGCCAACGGAAAGACCTCGGCATGCTCCGTTCAAGTTCAAATGCCATGTAGTTCATCGAGGCCCGTATCGGGCATGGCACACTAGAGAGAGAGAGATGAGACACCCACTACAGGTCATCTAGTGCTCCACTAATGAGCTGAGTCAGGTGTGTTATATCAGGGCTATATCTAAAATGTGCTGGGCAGGGGTACTCCAGGAGCAGGGTTGAAAAACTCTGACTTTGGGAATATGGCCTGCGTCACCTCATATTTATACCCCAGTGAAACAGGAAGTCATGGTTGACTATTTAAGATGTTGTACTCTGACTGGTGAACTTAAAAATGTAAAATTGTAACTGGAAATCTCCTTCAATTAGATTTTAATCATAGGATTTTGTGGGGCTATCAATAATTGTGGCGCCAATGTTGTGGAGGAAAATATTTAATGTTAGCATTTTTTTCCTCTCAATAATTTCATTTCAATGAAAGCATAAGAACTTTAGTCAATATTTTGAGTGAAAGACCAAGAGGAAAAACAGCGAAGACATTTTTCTCATCTCGTATGCTTTGGTCATTTTATGTAAAGTGCCAAAAATTCTTGAGGGCACTGCAGCTCTAGTCAAAATTCTTATTTAGTTATGGCTGAATTTTTGAAGTTTGGCTCCCAGAGCCAAATTTCATCATTTTTGTGATTCTATGTATGTGTGTATTCTAAGCCTCATCAACTGCTCATTTTTCACTGGATTGGGTTGAAATCTGTGATTAACCCCAAAGAAACATTAAGGATCATTTGAGGAAGTTTTTTTTTTTTTTTTTTTTTTTTTAATTTGGCATCTCCAATCCCACCCGAATCTGGAATGCCCAATTTGAGAACTACAACAGGCTTGCTTGTATGCGACCCTTTGTTGCCAGCTCAGGAGAGAGACAGTTCGTGGCTCTCCTCCGAAGCACGCGCCTGTCAGCCCCTGCATCTTTACACTCATTGGTTGAAACTTTCACAAGTTCAGAACGAGGGCGGAGAATACCCGAACATGAGCAAGCTTAGAATCTCGCTGACGAGCGCCCGGCTGGCGAACAGGAGGCGCTTGAGCAACGAGCAAGGCAACCATTTTTAACATCCCTTCCCGGCAGTCCCTTCCCAATTTGCATCCCTGCAGCGCTTGAGCGTGCGCTGTTCTAAAAAAGCTGCCGACCACTGCTGGTCGGTATGGCCAGGGATCGAATGCCGCGCTGTGGTAGTTACTACTGCTCTATAAATGCACAAACGGGCTTCACTCCCAGACTTTAAGAGTGCAGGACCAAAATCGGCAATAATGAAATTAGAAATAAAGGTCGCACTTTGCATAAACACATTTATTTGAACAAGCGTCTCCGCTGGCGCGTTTGGCGTAGTGCCTTCTTCAGTGTGCTTACAGACATAGTCGTTCCACAGGTTATATACCCACACCAATGCACTGACACACCCTCATCGATTAGGTGATAATGCAATTATGTAAATATGTAAATTGCATGATAATTTCCAATATATAAAATCATACCAGCACGCATAATTAGGCGTCATTGTAGCACTGCGCATATAGCTAATACAGATATACAAAGTCATACTATAAAAAGCATATTATAAAAAGCAGGTAAGGGACAGATCCTCATTCATCCCATTAGGTACAACCGTATTCAAAGAAAAAATATACCAGGCCTCCCTCTGCAGTAGGCGGTTCTCACGGTCTCCGCCTCTAGGGGACTGCTTGACTATTTCTAAGCCCATAAATTTAAGAGAATTAGCATCATGGCCCGCTGAATTGAAATGTCTAGCGACAGAGGATTTTTCATCATTTCTCCTAATTGCATATTTATGTTCACATATTCTGGTTTTAAGTTGGCGTTTAGTTTTCCCAACATAACATAAACCACACGGGCATATTAACAAGTACACGACAAAAGTGGATAGACATGAGATTCTGCCCCTTACCATAAAAGTTTTATTGATGCTAGACTGTGTGAAACATTTTTCCGTCATCATATTATTACACACCACACAATTAAAACATTTGAAATTACCCTCGGGTATTTTGAAGGGGAAAGAAAGTGGTTTAGCGGCTGGAATGTAAGAACGCACAAGGCGATCACGCAAATTAGGAGCTGTTTTGTAACAAAACCGGGGTGGGTCTTTAAAGGCATGGCCAACGTTAGAATCCGTACTTAAGATATGCCAATTGTGCCGCACGATATTTTTTAATGGGCCAGATATTGGTCCAAAAGTGGAAACAAAAGTAACTGAGGTGTTCTTACTTGGGCTTCGTGATCCGCGGCTCCGAAGATCAGAGCGTTGGACAGAACGTACCCGATCTAAACAGCCCACCAATAATTCTTTACTGTATCCCCTGTTTACAAATCTCTGAAGCATTTCCCCAGCTTGTCTTTCAAATGATTCATCATTGGCACATATACGGCGTACCCTTAAAAATTGGCTATATGGTAGGCTCCGTTTAAGAGGCTCTGGGTGAAAGCTACTATAATCTAAAAATGCATTGCGGTCAGTATCCTTACGAAAAATATCTGTGCATAATTGTGTACCAGACTTTTGAACCAACACATCCAGGAAGGAGATAGCTTGTCTGCTGAAATTCAACGTAAAAGTTATAGAGGACACTCTGGAATTCACATAATCCTTAAAATGGTTTAGTCGTTCTTCCGTACCACTCCATATAAAGAATATGTCGTCAATATATCTGTACCAGCATTTCAGGTATTGACGAAATGGGTTACTAGAATAAATAAAATCGTCCTCAAATTTACCCATAAATATGTTAGCATAATTAGGTGCCATGGGGGAGCCCATAGCTGTTGCCTGGATTTGTAGATAGTATTTGTTCTGAAACATGAAGTAATTTTTCGTAAGGACCATATTGGCCAGTGACACCAGAAATTCAGAATGTGGTACTTGATACTTTTGCAAGCAATTACTCAATGCCGCTAACCCCGCCTGATGTGGGATATTAGTGTAAAGACTTGACACATCCATAGTGCATAATACATCAGTTTCAGCAACATCTTTTACATCATGTATTTTTTGTAAAAAATCAGTCGTATCCTTTAAAAAGGATGGTAAATTATGCACTAACCCCTTAATATGATGATCAACAAATTGAGAAAGTGGCTCAGTAATGGATTGATTGCCAGTTACTACTGCTCTGCAAATGTTGACGCGTTGAAAACTTATTTTCTCCACTGTAAAATAAAAGACGTAGTATTTCTCAATCATTTCATAATTTTTTTTGAAAATATAACATTTTTTTTTCCACTTTAGTTACACCAAAACAACACCTGGGACTGAAAAATGAACAGTGCAGCCATGTTGACTTATACCGTTGACACACCAACAAGTGTGATGGTGAGCGATATTGTTGTGCCACCAAAGCAGTTTAAAGCGAAACCAAAACTTTCTTGAGCCCTATAACACATTCCAAACTATTCAGAAACAAAACTGCTGTCATTACAGTATTGGTGTGTCACAGGAGCAGAATGAATGCGATATTAAGAAGGATGCTTGATGCATCACTATGAAAACTCCCTAATCCCTTACCACGTGGACAAACAATTTCGGCATCTGTCCACTCAATTGCGTCCATTTTGGGAAAGGAGATATATGACGTGGTTGGTCATATGATCTGAGGCAAGTCTGTGGCGCTCGAGTCATTTTCGTGTTGATACACCAGAACTATTCCACTGGGAGGTGTTGCGCTGTGAAAATATAGCAGCATCAGACTACCTCAGGAGCAGGAATTTCTTATTGTGCTATGGTTACGTTTTCATTTCATCTTGGGCGAGACACACCAACACTGTATCATGCAATAACTTTTTGTATTGCATTGAGAGTGCTGTAAATTCAGTGTGTCAATGGCATTAGTTTAACCTAGTAAGGATTTGCAAGACATTAAAAAAGAAACTCAAAGGGCCGATTTCTCATTACCTGTCTAAACCTGGTTGAAGTCCATAGTTTAAACCACGTTTAAACACTGTTGTAAGTGTGGTCTAACTTATTGGAATTCTCGTGCAGAGTTTTTCATAAAACCTGGTCTTAATCATGGTCTAACTCAAAACCAGAGAGGGGAGTAGTCTAAGTCATGGTCCTACTCTTGCAATTGGTAGCACTGTCAGTTTTCGTGTTATCTTTGTCATTGATGTGGGGCCTTGTCAAATTCAGGAGGATTTCTTTATCTTCCTCGCTGAAGTTGGTGTGAGCTCGCTTCTGTGACATGACTGTTCGACCAGTGGCAGTAGATCTAGCTACTTGTTCTCCAAGGTAAATGCTCTGAATGACCCTGTTATTGAATGTTTGGGCATGGAAGCCCTGAAGTGAGAATGTACCTGGATGCTCCTCGTCAAGGTTATGTCCACCGCATACTATAATGTCAACGACTCAGCATGCAGACGTTAAAATAAATCTTACCTGGACAGCTCTCGCGAACTGCATACACTATTTTGCGCAGTGTTTGGGTTCATGGTACAGTGATGTAATGTATGGGGTTTAATCGTACGGAAATGTAAACATGTTTAAATTTCACAGAACAGTGCTATTGTCCCGCCATTTTGGTTGGGAGAGGGAGAAGGAGGTGAACAATAATATCAAATAGGTTTTATGAGGTAACTTTTTTGTCAGTGAAAAAATATCTTATGGTTTTCTTGTCAATCCGATGTCAACCGATTGAGAGGTATCTCAGGTCTGAAGTGACATCTAGGTTTGGGCTTCTGGGCTACCGTACATATGATGTCACAAGCCCCAACAAGGTATGCATGCACTCTCGCTCAGTGTCATAAACCTGGTTTACCCCGTGGCTTTTTGTGGACCGACGAGACCTCGTTTAATCCATCCACAAGAAATTGTTTCATAGACCTGGTTTAATCTGCACATAATCTTGGTCTAAACTCGGTTTCACCACTCCTCCTGTAAACAAGGTTTTATTCACTTAGACCACGACTAAGATCAGCAATGAGAAATCTGCCCAAAGTGACACTCTTGTTAATTCCTGGATAAGCCGTTTGTGAATCTTAGCGCCCATGGTCGTGTTAATTGCTAATTGATTGATTAGTGAGTGACGCTAGAGTCTCATCACAACACTCCTCCTAAGCTTTGCTTATCCAGGAGTAAAAACTTTTATTTTTTGCCACTCAGGACCTTTAATTTTTCAACCTCTCAACTTCATTGTTCTGCAAATAGGCCATACGTTCATTTTACCTCCGCCAGCAGGTAATATTTTCAGTGGTGGTTTTTAGTTGCGGAAACTCTGTTCCGTTAGAGCGTCTGTTTGTTTGTCTATGGGTCGCCATTTCAACTTCATTACTTTCTTTCATAGGTCATCTTATTTGTGAGGATCCTGGCCAGAGACCTATAGTTTTTGGTGAAACCAGGTCAAAGGTCAAGGTAATCAAAAAATGTCTAAAACATATTGGTTCATGACTCCGGCTCTAATTGAGATGGAGACTTCAAACTGACACCGTTCATTTCATCAAGTCAATGTGGTCGTAGTGTTTATAGGTCGGGATGACTGTGCTTACGCAAGTACGTCAAAAAGTCGTCATAAAGTGATGTAAATTTTCAACTTTTGCAAAATATCATTTTGTCAACGAGGTTGTTTAGCCCATTGGTCGAGTGGCTCGCACACAAAATTTCAAATTGTGAAAATGGCCTCATTTTCCAACATCCCGTACATCCTTTGGTTTCGGAGTTAGTTATGAGGTTATATATTCTCATAAAAGGGAAGAATATTGACGTTTGTCCAAATTTTCAGACCTGAAAGGTCTAGGCCAACGATAATGTTAAGGTCACACAAAAGGTCAAAAGCACATTTTGGGTAATAATTTCGGTGTTATTCAGTTTAAAGACGTCAAACCAATGCCATTCTGTTTGTGAATGCAATACGGTCTTAGCAATTCATCAGAATTTTGGCAACTCATCATTCTATAAACAATCTTCCATTATTATTATTATTATTATTAAGTATGTTACTTGTTGTATGATTTTTGTTTTGGTTTGTTTGATAGTCACACCCTTAACTGCCCTTTATCTTGCAGTGATCATCTTCATTTTTATGTCAACGAGTCCATAAGCCTATACTTTTCTGTGATCCTATCATCAAGGTCAAGGTCATCAAAAAGGTCAAAAACACATCTTTGTCGATAACTTTGCTTCTATTCAAGCTAGAGACTTCAAAGTAACGCCATTCTGTTTTTCAAGCCAATGCGGTCATAGCAGTTACGGGTTGTGATGACATCACTAACATAAGTGGGTGAAATTTCGGCAAGTCATTGTTCCATGAATAATTGTTCATTTGTCCGTTCATTCCTCTGTTCTTTTGTCAGTTAATGGGATGTCTCAAATAGTTATGGATGGATGTCAATGAAATTTTTTATCGATCGATTCTGTGCCAAGGAGGAAATCATTCAAGATGTGACTCTGATTCTTGACCCTGGATCCAAAAGGATTTCTGTGCTTGTAAAGGGATAGTCTTTAGACTTGTTTTACACTCAGGTTCAATGATAATGCGCTCTCCGAATGCCTTCTAGTTCTAACTTTGATGCCTGCTACACATTCCTGAGCAGTTGGGACTGCGGCATGCTGCCGCTGTGTTTACCACCTTTCCTTTTCACAAATTTCAGTAATGATTTGGGCACTGAGGATGCTAATTGTTACAGTATTGAAAGCAGAAATATTTCCCTTTTTTTTTTATTGAAGACTTCAGTCCTGGCTCTCAGTTCCTGTATTTTCAGGATACACCACGCAATTTCAATGGGAGATGGGAGATCTAGACTGCAGGAGGCTCAATCTCTCGCACCAATACCCAAACTGCAGAGGCTCAATGTTGAGGCATGTGCAGAATTTAGCTTGCTGGTACCAAATTTGGAATTGGATATATTTGCAAAAATCTGCGAGGTTAATGAGGTAAAGCATTAAATATACTGTCAGGCCCAGAAGTGTTCGGAACAAAGACACAATTTTATCATTCTGGCCTGATGCACCACCATAATGGATTTGACATTAAACAGTCAAGATGTGTTTAGAGTGTAGACTTTCAGATTTAAGGGTTTTGTAAAAACTTCTGTAGAGATACTATCATTTTTTGCAGGCCTTCAAATTACAGAGGCTCAAATGTAATACTAACAACCATAAATTATATTATCATTTTGTTTCTAATTCTGTCCTGTCGGTGACCTCCTGAAGCCTGAAACCATCCACCGCACTGTTGCTTCTCTCCTGGCTCCAGTTCCTGTTTGTTCTTGAAAGTGTTTTGCCTTCTGTTTTACCCACAGCATGTGAGAAGCAAGCTCAATTGGATTCGGGTCAGGTGATTGACTTGGTCGTTGCAAAACATTGTACTTCTTTGCCTTAAAAAAAGTCTTGATGTAATGTCTTTTCAGTGCGCTTTAATATGTGCACTGAAAATAAAAATGACAGTGACTGGATTCAAATGCAAAGAAGACTAATTGTATTTATTACTTTTGAAACGGAGCTTCAAAAAGAAACGATCATAGAACAAAACCGGAAAATGGTAATTCCCAAATATGTACAAAAGATTGCTAGGCTAACAATAGTCTGCTAAATGTCAGTATTTCAGAAGTTACACGCGAAATGCTACACAATGGGCTTACGAAACTTTGCATTGGAGTGGTGCAAAGCTTAGGCTTATGAAGACTATATTGGATAATTGACTATTGCATAGATGCACGTAGATGAGTGGAGGAGCAGCCCGGTTCCTCAACACTCTGGTGATGTGGAGCGCTGGGGGCGTGGCATTACACTTGGGCTGCTTTAATATTATGTTTCGGGTCAATGTCCATCAGCAGTGTGAAACAGCGTCCAATGAGATTTGAAGCATTTGGCTTACTGATAATATAGGTCTGTACTATTCAGAATTAATCCTGTTGCTTTTGTTTGATGTAGCAACATTTAAAAAAATACAGTCAAACCAGTTCCCCTGGCAGCTACATGCCCATTACCTTCACCATGCTTTGCCAATGAGATGGTGCACTTTCAGTCATGAACATTTCCTTCCTTTCTCCATAGTGTTTGCTTCCTGTCATTCTGGTATCTGTTGATGTTTGGACCACGATTCCTCCACAGCGATGCGAAAGGCTAATTTCTGGTTATTGAAAGAGTTAGGTTTTTGTTGTTGAGGGAAAAGGTGCAAAAGGTGAATTGATGACTCAAAAACTGTATTGTATGTTTTTGCATGTTCTCCATTTTCACTTTGTACATGGATCACATACCAGTTAATGTGACAAACATACAAAAACAGAGGAAATCACCAGGGGCGGGATCAAATACTATTTCACAGCATTGCATACTGTATATTGAAGGTGTAGACATTTGTCTCAGTGGGGAAATGCACCTCCATTTTCATTTCATGCAAAATGTAGCTTCATTTTAGTGTTTTGAATTTCAAATGTGTAAGCTGAGGACAAGGCTAGTCTCAGATTCTGAACAAAAAGACAAGTGGATTCTTGAGCTTCAAGGAGTGAGGGAAGACAAAATTGTGAGTCATTTTAATGACACAAATATTAAAATATGTATGTTGTTGTAATTTGTGGTAGTGAGTTCTATTGGTAGCTTTAGTTTAAAAATAAATTTCATTTGATGCCAATGCAGTCTTTAGCACAAGTTGGAAAGTTGATATCCTCTTGTCAGTGATTGAACCTAGTGGTTTAATGAGCCGCTTCAAATGTTATCATTCGATTAAATGGATGTTGTCATCTTTTATCTGTGCTGTAGGTTTAGGTTTGGGATAGTAGGGCCATTCAGTGGGCCTTTCTTGTACATTATGCGACTCATAATCCGTGATTGATGGCATTAATCGGGACAAAATAATTGTACTACTTGACATTTCAATTTTTAATTTCAAGTGTGCACGGTTTCTATTGCCATATCTGAAGCTTGAGACAGAAAGTTGAACTTCTGTCCAGCTGATCAATACCATTGATAACAATCCTCTCGCTGTACAAGAAGGATGACTAGTCCCAACTGTCCCATGTCAATGGCATTTAAAACTGCTGATAATCACCATTCAAACAAGTGATAAACGTTTGAAGCTTATGTGTTTATTTTCTTGAGCAAAAAATTAAAGAATACATGAAGAAATAAGTATGAACCATATTTTGTTTAGCTTTTTTACTCTGTTATGAACGATTATTCAAAGTTCCAGCAGCTTTGTAACAGGAATACTCAGCATCCATGGCAGATCAGGCCCAAAAATTGCTGGGGTGCAAAACTTCCCCATAAACTGATTTTCAGTCTTAACCTGTTGTCAAAAAACATTTTGCTTTCCAGCATTTTTTTTTTTTGTTTGCATCGAATTTCCTTTGGAGCCATTTATTCATGAGGTTCATTGAGTCCAATGATTGCAATGTATTGTGCTAAAACTTTAATACAAGAGCAGGTCTGACTGTTTGACTGTGATTTTTGTATAATCCAAGACACTGTTGGCCAAGAAATTATCTGGTTTTCTGAACAACATAGTGAAACCTATTCCTTTCATTACAGTGGTGAAGAAACTCAAAACTCAAAATTGGATTACTTGGGTTGTTACCAACATCTGGTGAAAATTTCATGTCAATAGCCCCATTAGAAATGTATTTACTAAGAAAAATGTTGACATGTTCAATACTTATTTTCCCCGCAATAGCAGATTGACCACATAGGAATCATTTTAAAATTATGACTTAAAGGAGCTGTGTCACAATTACTGCGCATGCTCTGAACTTTTAAAACTAACAAAAAATCAAATGAAGTGAAGGATATTAAGAATGTTTGCTGTAAGCTGGTTTACTAACCTCCAATAAAATAATAGAAGAAAAGATTTGTCCTCAATGATGTCTATTAGTGTTGGCAACCAGCTTATATTTTTGATATCCTTTGGCTAAAGTGTTAAAACTGGGCTTTGAATCCTCAAATTTCCATGGAAAACTCCTTTATATAAAAAGCGTAATGCCTGAGTAACTAAAATACGTAAATACAATGAAAAACAATGACAGCATGGGAACGTTTTTTTGCCATAGGTTTGTTTGATATCTTGAGAGATGTATGATGTCAGGCTTGAATTAAAAAATGTGTATAATTATACATTCTCTGTTACACGATTAGTGCAGTTGCAGACTGAGCAGTGATTTCATCTAACTCAATCGTAGCGCATGTCTCCTCATGGCTTTTGAGGCCAAATTAAGTTTTTCGCTTTGAACAAGTACAGTGTTCTTGCCATTTTCATTTTCAGAGGCATGTGTACTTTTGGAGACCCATCCCTTATGTGCCTTTTCTCTGGTTTGATAACCAGAAATGATAGTTCTTTGAGTTTCTATTTTTTCCGACGTGCATCTGATAGTGTGACAACATTGATTGGATAAATTAGGATGTGAAAAATGACTGGAAGCGGAATAATAAATGGGCCATTCTTTGAGAAGTGAACCAAAATGTCACACACATGACCAGATGTCATCAAATAAAGAAATACTTTGAAAATTAATGAAAGGTATCAAATTTATTCCTTGCTATTCTCCATACCCCAAAACTATGAAAATTCTAGATTTTTCAACTTCACAGAGTTTTTGAAGTCAAATAGAGTTATGAAAAACCTGTTTCCGTGTGAAGTCACACACGTGACCAGTCGTGTTTTGACCTCTGACCTTAAGTAGTTAAAGTTAATGTAACAAATAACATTTTTACTTGATAGACTTGGATAAGTAGTACTCTTATACAAGGTCCACAATCATGAACCTCCAATGCTTTTGTAATTGGAGGAGATTTTTTCTACTATTTGTTACATTTTTGGTCACACACGTGACTGAGAATGGCCCAAATACTCAACAAGAAAAGTTATACCACTGAGTTTGTTTCCAACCACGATTGCATTGCAGAATTTTTATAAGCTGTGAATTTGTCCTAATTGGGTGCATTTCATGTTTAAAGCAGTTATTTACCATCTAAAGCCACATTTTGACAGAAAAACCCATGATTGCCATAAAGAATAAAAGACCCTTTAAGATATTGTCTGTTACCATATTGCAAGAAATTTCAGGGGACAACATTTTTAAACATCAAATTAGACACTGAGAAAATCTGCTAGCTCCAAATTAGGTTGTTGAAGACAGGTGTTTTGATTCTTTGTAAATAATTTGCTTGAACTTAATTACATAAACATGACACAAAGCAGGTTTGACTCAATCATTTGCTTGCCTAATTAGTTGTTAATTGTCATGACCATGTGTCCACAGTCTCACTAATTAGGAACCCACTGATTGTTCTTTGTTCTTTCTTTGATTGGCTCAATTTTTTCCTTCTTGTTATGCAGTTGTTTCTAATATATCACCATATGGATATGGATTTCTTTCCTCTTCATGGTATGTATGGATATTCATTCAAATGTGGCTTCATAGGATAAATAACTGAGCTAAACATAAATGCACCTGGTTAAGACAAACTGACAGCTTGTTAAAATTCAGTGATCGCAATTGTGGTTGGAACAAAAGCCAGCATACACAGGGGTGCCCCAGCCCCAGGACCGAGATTGGGAACCACTGACGTAAACAACACTTGGGATTTACATTCAGCATTATATTTCACATAATCGGGTCAAAATCGAGTGCTCCTTGACTTGTTTTTTTTTTTTTTTTTTTGATATTACTCAATTTGGTTACTGGAATATTATTATCCAATTTTTCTAATAGTAACTAGTTGTATTACTTATTTATTCATAAAAGTAAAATTAGTGTAATTAGTTACTTATATAATATTACCCATAACACTAATGACATGTAAAAATTAGGCCCTGAAAGTTCAATATTCATATTGTGCTTATTGGAAATAACTTTTCACTGCAGTAAAAAGGGGAAATTGTTACAGATGAAATTAAAGATTGAATTTGCTTCTCAGTGAAGAAATTGAGGACACATGATCACTAAAACTAATCATTTATGAGGTAATGAAGATTTAAAGACAAAGCAATGCCTCAAACCTGTTTAGTGTCATTTCTGTTTGATTTGAGCAAAAAACATTCGAAAGAACGTGAACAAATGCATTCAGAAGACTTTTTTGTAGTTTATTGATCCACCGCAGTCTTGAATTTGATCAGTTAAAGCATGTTCCCTCCTCTGCTTCAGTTACTGTTTATTCTGCAATGTGAACATTGGATTTTCTAACATCATATTTTGCAATTTGTGTAATGGCGTGGTTTTTGAGGGTGAAATGTCCCTCTAACCTGAAGTGAAAAGCACCTCATTTTGAAAATTAAATAACTTTTTTTTTTTTTTTTTTTTATTTGAGGATTTAAATTATTGTCAGAACAAAAACTGCTCTTTTTTAAAATGTAGTTTGCATTTTCCATGCTGTGCCAACTTTTTGGAATTGAGGCTGTATAATTTATTTTAGTGGATGAGATCTATGTGGTGTGAGAGCTGTCCTTGCTGCAGATTTATCGGTTGATTGTGGAAGTGGCCCTCTCAATGACAGGTGGTAAAATGTGGCTTACTTGGACCCAGATGATGGCTGCAGTCATCTTTTCATCTCTGGACAATGGTGAGCTATCTCAAAAATCCACTTTTGTTTTCTTCTCCCTCATAACCACCTCCCCCATTGATGAATGCATTGCTTTTTACAACGTATATGGAAGTTATTATTTTTATCTGTTATTTGGCAGTCGCACTATTGGATTGAATGATAAACAGTACACAATAATGTAGCCATTTCTTATTGCCAGTTGGGTTCTGCAGTCAAATAGTTCCTGTTTTGTGAAATAATATGGTATCTTGGGGCTAGCTGAATGCTGGAGGGCCGTTTCTGACTCCTCTTGACAATGGCATTTACTTAGAGATTTGCATTGTTTTCCTGCAATTTGCACAAAATCACTGCCATGTCAATGAGCCTGGCACTGGCCAAGCTCTACATGACTGCTATTGTCTGTTCCTTGATATAGGTCTCTGCAACCCTAAAAATGCTGGGACTGAGTTTATCACAGCCTTCATGGAGAACACAGGTTATTATGTCTCAACCTCTTCAGCCAACTACAATCTCTACATTTCTGCTTTGAAAAGTCAAACTCAGGTCAACGTCAGTACAATGGACCAGTCCTTTAAGACAGAGCTAATAATGTTTGCAGGGCAGACATTTACAGTTAACATCCCATTTCAGTTGACACTGGATAAGTTTAACGCTTCCTACAAGACTGTCCTTGTCACAAGCAACTTCCCAGTGACAGTTCTCTCCTGGAATGGGAAGTCAAAAAGCATTGACACTGGCATTGTTCAGCCCGTGCAAAATCTGGGAAAGGAGTACCGCCTGCCCTCTCCGACAAAAAGTACCGAACGCTTGTTTCAGTTCGTCATCATTAATACCAACTTGGTCAACAGAGTCACAGTTTCCCAGTCATCCAAGGAACTGCACACGGTCACCCTCAGCCCTTATGAAAATGTCCTGTTTGAAAGTGCAAAATACCCAGAAGCCACACAGGTGACTGCAAAAAAGCCAGTAGCTGTGCTTTTTGGACATCCCTGCCTTGGGAAAGACCACTGCAAGTGTAGCCTGGTGTTTGAGCAGCTAACTCCTGTTTCCAGCTGGGGGAATACATTCATTGTGCCTTCCATCTCTATATCAAACCAAATTAATCAGTCAGTTCTCCTTGTAACATCTGACGGCAGTGGTCCAGAGAGCTTGCTGCCCTCTGAGTACCTGGCACCACCAAATTCCAACACACCAAAGCTGATGGAAAACTCCCTCTTCATACAGGCATCAATGCCAATTTCTATCCACCTCTTGGAACTTGGTCTCATGACTTTAATACCAGAAGAAAGTTTCTCCACCTGCTACCTGGTGCACTCCTTTTCAGTGTTTCATAATCATATCCTTGTGGTGGTAAAGACTGCTGACAAGGAGGGCGTGCATTTTGGCGAGAGGCCACTCACTACATACAATGTGAAATGGGCTGAGGTGGAATCCTCTGACTACTCTGTGGGACTAATCTACCTGGGGAGCTGGCACACCAGCCGGGCCTTGTGGCATCTGACATCCAAGATGGGTGTATACTCAATTATGAAATATCATAATCTTTTCTTGGGGAGCCCTGCTCTGAGCCTAAAAGTGGAGCCAGGTAATACATGTTTAAGATTCATAGCACAACAAGGAGATTGCATCTTTGTGTCTGCTACTGCAGTATCTAACCAACTCTTGATTAAAACGTCAGCATTATAGGAATTATTACAACTGATGTATCAGTGTCATAAAATTGAATTTTTACATAACAATGGGCCTCATGCAAAAAGCGATTAACGAACAAAAATTTCTCATATTTTTGTTCGTATCCACAATTTTCTCTTATTTTTAGTGCCCATTGATTTCTGGGATTCACTGATGTTTTCTTATTTTTGCTCTTCTTTTATGGAATCAAATTAGGGTCAATGTCTCGGGCAATAAATGCGTGTGCTTTTCACAAACACGGTTTTATTGTTTTACTCACCTTAGGTTAATTAGCTGTTTAGCTAGCTGCTCTCCTGCAAGCTGGCGAACAGTAAGAACAACCGCTGTATAAAAATTGCTTCAGTTTATTTTATTTCTCAGATTTCTGCACAAAAAGAGAGGGATCAATTCGGCTGTTCAAGAAATGGGTAGGTATCACTATTAAGTCGGTGAATCGCAGGCAGCATAGGAGTAAGCTGGGAGAAGACTAGAAAAACATATCCTACTGTTAGCATCGTGCTGCTGCAATAGAAGGACCTGTGAAATCCATTGCTCAGTTCTCATTTTTTTTTAACTGAAGTTTTGAGCATCCAGTTTGCCCTTACCGCCTTGATCACCATAGCTACCCGTTTCTTGAACAACCAAATTGTTCCTTGCACTGTTTGTGCAAAAAACTGAGAAACAGTCCGTTATTAAGATTGACTCCGATATAACACAAGGTTAATAAGACCGTTACGAACCATGTAAAAAATACTTGACTGGTAGTTTCTGGTGACCGATCACAATCTAGTCAAGTTTAATAAACTGGAAGCAAGTTTTATACAGTGGTTGTTCGTAATTTTCGCCAGCTTGCAGGAGAGTAGCTAGCTAGCTTGCTAACCAGCTAATTAATGTAATGTGAGTCAATCGAATCGCGTTGGTGAAAAGCATACACATCAATTGCCCAAGACATATTGCTGCCGAGAATATATCGAGGGTTTGGAGCACAAGGGGCGTAATAGAACATACCCCTTGGAGCACAAGGGGCGTAAGTGACATTTTGAGGTAAAATGACATTTTATATCATTAGAAAGGTCTTGACAAGCTCTATCCAATCAGAATGCTGGTTTAATCACTTTGTCCAATCAAAGTGACCTAAAAACTTAAAAACACCAAAGTAAAAACATTAAATTCAGTTTTGAGCACAAAAGGCGTAAGATTTCACTGTGTTTGGTGCACAAAAGAACGTTGCCACACTTACACTGACAGAACCTGCACTGGCCCATTTTGACTGTCATCATGGATGGTAATGCCAGAGAAGAGCTCACAGAAGCTGAGCAAGTGCTACTACATCATTGGAGAACTTCCAGTTGAACTACATTCCATCGGTTACAAGTAAATAGCTGTATAATGGAAGTAGTATTGATAAAGTTTTAGCCTTTTGATCAACATGTTAACCTACTATCCTCACACTAAGCTAATGCTAATTAGCTAGCATAATAAAGGAATAAGCCCCGAAAGCAGTGGGTTACAGTGATATAAAACGGTTTACCCTACATATAGCCCATTAAATAAACACACAAGAAAAAAAAATCAACAATTTATTGGTAATAATGCAACAATAAAATTGAGAACTATTCCACCAAGCAAGACAGAGTGGGCAGAATGGTTGGCAAAACAACACAGACGCTAAGATTGCTTTTTTCATCTAGCGCCATTATCAAATCACATCAGGCTATTTGGGCTCGTTAATGTAGATATACCATGAAAGCAGGCTATTTGGAATGTCTCCTTCGGTCTCCCGAAGACCCGTTAAATAATTTTTTCATTTAGGTTTCTTTTCGAGTTTCCTTGCTCTCAACTTCTTCTGCCATATCATTACAACCAAGGAGAGTTGGGACAAGATTGACTTTTGTCCTCCACACTTGCGGTGTCCAGGAAAATATGTTGAATTACAGTAGTTTGCTAGCCAGCTTGTCAACTAGCTAGCGTTCACTAGAATGGATGTGTTTACCCTACATATGACCCACAAAATAAACACACAAGAAAAAAAAATCAACAATTTATCACTAATACTGAAATAGCGAGCTAGTTAACAACGTAGCTAGCAAGCTAAAAATGATATCGAACTCTATAATGCTATAGCTAGCTAGGTAGATAGCCAACTGGTTAGTGGCCTAAAAGGCTACACACCGCTAACACTGAAATAGCGAGAAAAACTAGCTATAGAGTTCGATATCACTTTAGCTTGATAGCTAGGTTTATCTTGAAACAAACGTTACCTAACAAGTCAGTTGACGCAGAGTAGTTGGGTGCTAGGCCAGGCAAGCTTGAATGCAGTGGGTTACACTGATTTTATACCGCCATGGAACGCCTCAGCCAATCACATTTAAGGATGGGAAGCACCCGTTTTATAGGATCACTTTTGCTATAGCTCAAGTTAGTGCTGACAAAGTTTTTTAGGCTGGTACCATTCATTCATTCATTCATTCAGTCATTCACATAATCTATTATATTATGCATGTGACTTTCAGTATGTCGGAAATAAATATTTGTTTATCATAAAAACATATTATATACAAATATCGACATTGGTAAATATATTTACATATAACAGCAATGTCAAAATTGGTTATCGTCAGCCAAACATTCACATCATACACCATTCAAGAATGAATACATTCAATAAATTAATTAAGTACTGTGAATACTAATCCATTGACTATTTCTCTGTATATCAGATGAAGCTCAGGGTGAGGCATCTTTCAGTGAAGAACAGTAGTGGGAGATGATAGATACCACTGAGGCCATAGAAACCAGGGAGGAAGCAAGAGAGATGGAGGATTCTGGAGATAAGGAAGCTAGGGATGAGAGACAGGAGCCAGACCCCAGCGATAACATCAGAGAGGAGGCCAGGGATGAGGGAGAGGAGCAAGGAACCAGAGGAGACCAGTGATGAGGGAGAGGAGCAAGGACCCTGAGAGGAGACCAGTAATGAGGGAGAGGAGCAAGGAATCAGAGAGAGAGACCAGTGATGAGGGAGAGGCGCAAGGACCCTGAGAGGAGACCAGTAATGAGGGAGAGGACAGAGAGGAGACCAGTGATGAGGGAGAGGAGCAAGAAACCAGAGAGATTTTAAAGATAATTCTGCATTAATCTCTCTGTTTCAAGTATCAGTATTTTAAATGTCACTTAGAACAACTCACAAAATAGTAGGAATTGTTGGTGCACAAAAGGCGTAAGTGCCTTTTCTATTGTTGGGCTTCTTGGCTGAAATGTAA
Source organism: Gymnothorax javanicus (assembly GCA_029692085.1). Classification (NCBI taxonomy): domain Eukaryota; kingdom Metazoa; phylum Chordata; class Actinopteri; order Anguilliformes; family Muraenidae; genus Gymnothorax; species Gymnothorax javanicus. Next base: position 164,833,842 of record CM056193.1, on the reverse strand, counting down.
TAGTAAGTCAGAGTTTTTTGTTTATTATCATTTAGAATATGAATTCCTTACAACTTTATCTCTATAACATTATAGAATGCTTAAATATATGGCTCTCAATGAAATAGTTACAATCAATGCAAAGTTTGTTTTTTGCTCTCCTGTAAAATTTGGAAAATGTGACTTCGCCCTTGTGCTCCAAGGGGTATGTTCTAAACTATTTATGATTACAGAAAGACATTGCAGTACAATAAAAACGGAAATTAACGAGCTATGGATTTCACCATAGACATGGGGGAGAAATAGCGCCAGAACCTTTTGGCCACTGATTGGACAGTTTGACTAATTGTGACAGTGGATAAAATCTGATTGGCTATTCAGTGGGCAATGTGCTGATTGGCTGGTCTACCCACAGGAGGAAAAATAAGGTTATAATTCGTTACTCGAGGTTCGTAAATCTGGTCTGTGCTTGAAAAAAAAGTGTTGCATGAGAAGGTAGGAAATTTGAGCGTATTTGCAACTTCACTGTCACACAGGAAGGTAGGAAATTTTCACACACGCGAAAAACTATTTCACAAGCTCAAAACTAATTTATACACCCACAAAATTTTTTTACACATACACAAAACTATTTTACAAGCTCAAAACTTTTTTGCACGGGTACTAAACTATTTTACAAGCTCAAAGCTTTTTTTACTCATGCACAAAACTACTTCACAAGCTCAAAACTTTTTTACACACGCACAAAATATTTCTCCAAGTTCAAAACTTTTTTACACATGCGCAAAACTATTTCATAAGCTCAAAACTTTTTTATCCACGCATAAAATATTTCTACACGCACAAAACTATTGACCCTAATTTTATTCCATATTCTTTTTGGTAAGAAAGTGGTCGAGAGCACTCTTACCAAGATAAAAGAACATTTCATTTATCTAGTCCACAAACTAGATGTTCAATGCACTGAAACATATGTTTTACATTTTTGTAACATAAAAAATGTAGAATAGAATACATATCAACCTCTTCAGGATCCCATTACCTCTCAACAAAAAAAGAGAGAGAGAAAATGTAAGAGAATTTTCAGAGAATGTTGCTGCATGAGGCCCAGTGTATGATCTTGTGCTTCAGTATTGAATGATTCAGTGACAGGTAGGGAAATGTTATTGTGCTTTTCCACAGCATGGTACAGCTCTACTCGACTATACTTAAGGATTTCGAAATATTGGGGATCGTAGAACCTGTTACCACGTAATTTTTCTAGTACCGTGTCAGCCAAGGATTCCATTAGCCGAAACTACGTGTGATCAATGCCCTGCAGAGCACTGATTGGTCTGGGAGAATCGACATTCGTGCTGCACAGGGCAAGCTGACACAATAAAGAGTGCCTTTTTCTAAGATCAGCCCAATACAGGCAAAAGTAGTATGACAAATAAAATGGTTAATATCAGCATGGAATGAAAAGGTCCAAAGCTTTTCATTGGCAAAATTGTAAGTTCATATGTGGATGTAGCAGATACTGGTGATGGTCCACCTGGGGGGCCATGTAGGTTTTAGTGGGCGTGGCTTGAAGTTGGGTGACCATGCCCATCTACCCCACTTTTGGTCCCTTACTCTCCATCCTGCAAAAAGGTCCCAAAACTTTTATTGCTGATTATTGATGTTTTGCATGCAAAGATTGGAAAACAGTTGTAATTTGTTTGGGACCTTTATGTACGTTGGAACTAGGACCCAATTTCCATGTGTCGGAAATGGCATCGCTTATGACTTCAGGTGGCGCTAGCGTCAACCTACATGGAGGTCCCAGGATTTCTTTCATTTTAAGTTGCAGTTCACCAACTCTAGTTTCAAGAATAATTGATAAAAACTTGGGACCTCCATGTAGGTTGAAATATGGAGCAGTCAAGTTTGTTACTGCTCAGTAAGGCACAGAAAAGTAGGTGTGGCCTGCTCAGCAGGGGAGGGGTTAATTACCAAGGTCATGACTGATTTCCCTATTCCCAGCCCCAAACTCAATAATAATAATTCAATCATTATGAAGTATGAAGAGATTTGGAGACGGTGAGTTGGCACTCTTGGGCTGATCTTCGAAAAAGGCACTCTCAATAACATAGTCGGTATTACGGTGGAGCGCAGTAACGCAAAGAGTAAACCTTAAGATGCGACACAAGTAGGTAAATACCTCTTATCCAACAATCTAGCCAGCTTTCTTGTAAGCTAAATTAACATGAAATAGATGTTTCTGAGTCACATAACCACTCTCGGGCAAAACGATTATATTATCATAACCTTACAAATAGGAGTAGTGAATGACGCAGGGCAACTCGCTAACAATTACAAGAAATGGCCTTTCCAGATGTGACAATGACAATGTCACTTAGCTGACAATGCCACCCTATATAGTATTTAGCCACTAGCTAAGTGACATTGTCTGTTATATGACATCTGGCATCACATGCTAAATAAGGGTGTGTTATTTCACCCTTTACAAAGCATGACATTTGCTTATGTATGATTGACATTTGCTTATGTATGAAGACATTATGTCTCAGTTATGAAGGCATTATACATGCTGTATAAAGCCTTTATGAGCAACACTTCATGTAAAGTGTGACCGAAGTGATAAAGTGTGCTAGAATCATGATAACAAAAGTGAAGAGAGCAGTCTGCAAAGCTAAATTTTGTCATTTTCTTGAAATATTAGACTAAACACTGTGTAGAATTCTTTAAATGACGTACAAAACCCAGCGGGCAGCAGACCAGGGTATGGCAATAAATACGGAGGGATTTGCTTTACTGCAATTTGGCAAACATTGTTTGCAGACATTATAGAGAGGTGGGAAAGCATGGCCTCAGGAAAGTTGCCAAGTGAAAGAAAATATACAAACTATGCTCCTCTACATCTCAGTGAGCTAGTTTATCTTTTTTGAGTATGCATTTATAAATTCCAATGATGATGAGATGATTTTTTTACCGCTGTTTTCCTTTCTCTTTAAGATGGCTCCAAGTGTAGGGCATACCTTGGTGTGGTGGACCTAGTACAAGAGGCAAAGAACTGGGCAGATGCACAGGAGCACTGCTGGAATCTCAACAGCCAGTTGGCAAGTTTAAATAGCATAAGCACTTTGCAGCATGTTGCAAAGGAGCTGCAAGGGGCCTCAGGGAGTGAAGTCTGGGTGGGTCTTCGCAGGAGTCTTCTGTCTGGGGAGTGGCGCTGGCTCAACAGGGAGCCAATGGAATTCAGGAGATGGGGTTCAGGTGAACCAAATATTTCTCTGATTACCCAGTGTGGCATGATGTCCTTGGCACCTGCTAAACAGCTCACCTGGAGTGCTGAAAATTGCTGTAAACAAATGCCTTTTGTCTGCTTTGAGCGCGGGAATGAAATTTCTTTCCCCTAGAGCTGTCTGTCTTCAGCCTGGTTCTAATTCTAATGGTTCTAATCTAATTCTAACTTCCCCTTCTTTGGTTACCATTATCAGCTATTACCCAGGAAAAATAACCACCTTCTAATAGGGCTCTTTATCTTAGTTATAGTTCATAAGCATAGTGCTTTTTAACCTTTTTAGATTGTCTTCAGACGCAGAAACACTTTTTTAGGGACAACAAAGAGAAAACATTCTGGTGTACCAGAAACTGCTGTATTTATTTATTCATTTATTTTTGAGGAGTAGGTTAGGAATTCAAATATGATTATCATTAAGCATTTCAAAATAAAATGTCTTTGTGAAACATTGTATGTCTAAGTTACTCAAGATTAGACTTTGATTTGTCATTTTCTGCATTATTTGCAAATGGCTTTTATGTCAAATGATGAAGATTTGTTCCATGATTTCATCTGATCTGGTGGAACAAACTAACTCAGACAATTGGTCGGCTTGCATGATATGAGTAAATGTGACGTAATACTTTACCATTTTGGGGATGACAAGTCCCATAAAATTTCCTATGTGCGCCACAATGTTGGCCTCATATCAATGATAAGAGATTGATCCCAATCGGGAGCTTAAGAGTACTGAAAAGAATATTAACTAGAGGGTGTGTCCAGAAGACCACATCACCCCGCCCGCGCCCTCACAAAATCTTCAAACTGATCCAGAATCCAGGAAAAACCAAAACCAAAACTTCACCAAAAACTAATCATTTTTTCCCTTCCGCCAAAGGATTGTCCCTACCAAATTTGAAGACAATCCATTCTAAATTGTGGCCTGTAGAGTACAAACAGACACACAGATAAATAAACTAGAGGGTGTGTCCGAAATACCACATCACCCCGCCCTTGCCCTCAACGTCACATGAAGGTCAATGTCATGGTGCAATTGGTCTCCCCATATATGGTTTCCTATTTGTGATTGAGCATAACATAGGGCCTATCCCTGCCGGTTTCCCAGTTACAGAGCCTCATAATATGAAGGTCGGCCATTTTGACCTGTCAAGGTCACTTGAAGGTCAAGGTCACGGTGCTGTTAGATTCCCCATATATGACTTCCCATTAGTCTTCAACAGTAACCATGGGTCTATCTTGCACTGTTTGGCTGCTAGAGCACTTGGGAAAGTGGCGCTGCTGAGTTTGACCTTTCAAGGTCACTTGAAGATGAAGGTCATGGTGCCATTAGATTCCCATATATGACTTCATATTAGTGGTTAATCGTAACCATGGGTGCATCTCAAAGTGTAGGCTGCATCCTTTGAAGGCTGCATTTTTAGGGGTCGTCATTTAATTCCATCCGCCAAACTGGCATGACATCATTTAATCTCCGTTAAAATGCTTTGGTTTAAGCGAGTCGTCACTGGTTTCCCTAACCTTAGCCTTAAAACTAACCCCCAATCCTAAACCTACCTCTACACCTAACCCTAAATTTAACCTTATCCCTTACCCTAAGTGTCAGTTTTGGAGCTGGAAGTAAGTGAGGACCCCTAAAAATGCAGCCTTCGAAGGATGCAGCCTACGCTTTGAGATGCACCCCATGTCTCTTTCTCCCACCATTTGGCCCCTAGAGCAGCCTGAGAAATGGGTGACCTTGAGTTTGACCTTTGAGGGTCGCTCAAGGTCACAACATTTGGTGGTAAAAGAATCTCCATACTCAACTTCCTATTAGTGATTAATAGTAACTACATGCCTATCTCCAACCAATTTCAAGTTATAAGCAGTAGAAAGTCTGCCCTATCTCCCAGTGTTAATGAAATCTTCAAACTGATCCAGAATCCAGGATTTGATCCGGATCTTCACCAAAAACTAATCATTTCTTCCCTTCCGCCAAAGGATTATCCCTACCAAATTTGAAGACAATCCGTCCAGAGTTGTGGCCTGTAGAGTGCAAACAGACACACACACACACACACACACACACACACAGATAATTAAACGCGATAACCACATACACCGGGGTGAATACAGAGAAGATGAAGGGTTACCCCTTCCATCTATTGAAGCCTGTGTGATATTGTGTTGTTTGTACAAATGCAGTTAAGATCAGGCTATGACCACATAGCTACAGGGTCAGTAACAAGCTGCTGGGTTGGTTTTTGAATATGCTTGCGCGCACATGTGCACATTTCACTGGGTCTCATTGCTGACCCAGGTAGAGAAAGCTCCATCCCTGACCATCCAAGTACCCCATCCCAAGAACAATATCATTTTGGTCCCCAGGGAGAAGGAGAGCAGCAGCAGGACTGGGCCTGGTCCTGAAATCTGGGCTGAGGTTGAAGTCAACAGGTAGAGGGTGGCCTGATCCTTTCCCAGGGGGTTGGAGGCACTGCATGTGTATTGTTCCCCAGGAATGATGTCCTGCAGTAGACTGGAGGTGTGGTGCGGTATGGGGGCCTCTTGAGCACTAGGAGAGACTGGGGCACCTTCTAGAGGTTCTCCAGGCCCAGTCCATTGGATGTCTGGAAGTGGAGATCCCTGGACACGGCAGAGCACCTTATACCCTGACTCCTCACTGCCCTCTACTGACAGCCCAAGGATCCTTGGGCTAGCTGTACACACACAGTACACAACTGTAAGAATAAACTTTAAGAAAAAAAGAACACTTGAAGCCCATCTATTTAAAATTAGAAAGTGGATGTTTCATTTTATGTAACAAGAGAATATTGGTAGAGTGCACACCTCTGGATTTGCATTTACAATGTGTTTTGGTTTTCATATATACAGTGGATGGGACGGCACTAGTTGTCTTTACCTTCTACTCTCAGGCGTGTGCCCATCTTGTTCTCAAAGCTGGCAGGTGGGTGCCCTGGCAACTCCACACGACAGAAGTAGCGGCCACTGTCTTGCAAGGCAACATTGTTGATTCTAAGTGACAGGTCATGCTGACGTGGGTTGCCCTCTAGGCGATATCGGTGGTCTTGGTGTTGCTCAGTCTGACAATATTGGCTGTCATTATAGCTGGAACACTGGAAGAGCATGGTGCTAGTTGGACCCTGACCAAGTTTCCACATGACTAACATGGAGGAGTGGTGTGTGTGATGTGGATGGGTGAAGGAGCAAGGCAACACCACAGGGTAACCCTCTAGTGCCTGTACTTCTGGGGGCACTTTCATTGACCAGCCATCATTGTGCCCAGCTGGGAAAAAAAAGGGAGGAGCATAGTGAGAATTGAATATAATTCAGTTCTGCCAAAAAATGAAATCAAGCCGGGAACCCATTATAGTCCCTTATGACATTTCATCCATTTTTTTTTCGTCCATTTCTTGCTCTCAGCTGCTCGCGAAGGGAAAAGCAAGGTAAAAATAGGGAATGGAAACTTGAATTTGCGAAAGAGTACTTCCTTGCTATCAGTTCAAAGCCACACTAATGGTTGTGGCAGATCCTTTGCAGATAGGGAGTGGTACATCCACAGACCAAAAATGTATAATTCACACATTCTGGAAAACACACTTATGCAATTTATGGTCTTGTCTTACCTTGCTCAAAATATAATTTGGAAACTTTTAATTTATTTTTCTTCATACCTTTAACTGCTTGAAAACTAGCGAACAAAAAATGGAAGAAATAATAAGAGATATAAATATAAGCTATTGCAACAAAACCCACATTTTCCCTTAAACCAAAGTTTTATTCTCGCCATTTCATAATGCTGAGACTTCACAACTTAAGTAGATTTCTACCACTGCTCTCAATGATATAAAATGTCAAAAATGTTTATGAGAAGCTCAAAGCATAAAAATGACATTTGAAAAATTCAACAGCAATATGTCTTTCCAAATATGATGATACTGTTTGTCATTGGCAATGATGGTGAAAAGCCACTTTAATTCCAGTTAAGTATATTTTTCCACAGCAAAAGACATCTGGTACAGGGAAGAGAAATACAACAACTTGATCACATGCTCTGATGATTTTGACAAACTAAAAATTTCAGATACAACAAAATCAAAATTAATACATTCTATTTATTTTGACAAAGTGTATCGCCGCAATTTCCAAATAAAACAATTCCTGTCCTTTGGAAAGATCAGGTAATCATGCATTCAGGGTGGCCTAGTTATATATTGCTTGACTAGCAACCAAAAAGTTGCTGGTTCAAGCCCCTGATGGGTCTTGGGATTCTAACTTGAATTGGAGAGACGAAAATGGGACGATGTCTGCTGTTGGGCCTGTGAGCAAGGCCCTTAACACCCAAAATTGCTCCAGGCTTTACCCCCGTTTCTCTCTGCCCTTCCGCACTCGCAACTGCTCTATCTAGAATTTCTGCCAGGGCATCCTTGAAAAAAAGAGAAATAAGTTCTCATTGGAATTTCCCTAGTAAAATAAAGGTTTAAAAATCAGCAAAAGGCTCCACTCACCTGCTGAATGCAGAAATAGGATGTATAGGAAAGCGCAGAAGGGTTGAGAGTCCATACTGATTCTGCTCATCTTTTGAGCTTGCCCCAAAATACTCCTGACCAGAGCACTGTGACACATCTGCTCTGACTCACTGCCACACACACCATGTGACCAAGCCTCTTATCTTTCCATCCCATGTCTACAAGAGCACCTTACACAAAAAGACACACCTCTTAGTAATGTCTGGTCTATGTCCCTTCTATTGGCAATTATTGACACAAAGCATTGTGGTCAAGCACAGAAATTCCCACTAATACACACTACACTACTCAACAGAAGTTAAGGGTCAAAAAATATTTGTGCATATTTTTATAAGCTAATGAGCAATAATGGTGATGATTGATGACAAAATAATTCTTTGATGGCTCAAGAACAGAAAATACAAAACAAAAAAACTGATTAACCCATTTAAACCGGGACAGCATGTGCGCATTTTAAGAACGTGTCGTTGCCGACACAGATATGCGCGTAATTTTGAAAGTACCGTAATTACTGTAAGTTTTGCGCAATAGAAAAAAATTCCAACTGTTCCTGAAAGCTGAGAAGCTGTGCTTCAGCCCAAATACAGGTTACTATGGTAAACATGGCAGCATGATTCTCTGCTGGGATTTTTGCATTAGGCCTTAAAGGGTTAAACACTAGTTTATCACCCTGATGAAAATAGTCATGCACCCCCTAAAATGACGTTCACACAAGATGCAGAGGCTTCAGTAACTGGCACAGCCTCCTGTAGCATTTGCACATTCTTGACAATGTTAGCAGACACTGTTCGCCAGACATTGGAAATGGCAATAAAGGATAGCTTGCCATTCTGGGACTAATCGTTGAGCCAATTGCCAGAGGTTGATGGCAGGGATGTGACGTGATCGAACTCACCGCCCAAGTTCATCCCACGCAAACTCATTGGGTGACATGTTGGGTGAATATGCAGGCCAATCCATGTGGTGAATGTACTGCTGCTGCAGGAAGTCGGTCACCATCTTGGTGGCAAATTTTTTTTTCTCCACTCTGGTTCTGGGCACAAAGAACCACTCATTTACATATGACCAATTAGCGCACTTCTGTCTTATTATCAATGCACTGCACAATGGCGCCACAGCCAAGTCACATGTGTGGGCATTAGACCGCGATTCGCACAAAAAACTTAGAATATGCCATGGCACGTCACTACGAACAGGCAAAACACGGATCAGTGGCTCCTCTTAAATTGTGGGGGATAGGGAAAATTAATCCATCATCAAGAGGCAGAGATATTGTTAAGAAACTCCTCCGTAGAGAAGCCTTTTGGATTTTTACTCTTAACACTATAGGTCCCTTAGATTCAAATCCTCATTTAAATTTATCTTGTTTCCTGTAATTTGCTTTTGCATGTTTCATGTATCTCCGTGAGTGATTGACTCACAATAGATTGTACAGCGCATTTCTCTCCCACCAATGAGATGTAGTTGTTTGTGGGAGAGGCTTCCTTACCTATTTATCCTTTCCTGGGTGTGTGTGTGTGTGTGTGTGTGTGTGTTTTGTGTGTAGAGGCCATTGGCTGTCATTTGGATGCAATTCCCTCATCCAATGAGAAACTGTCACCCCTCCGTGGCGGGACATTTAATTTTTTATTCATGCCTTGGTCCTCTCAGAAGATGTTCTGTCGAAAAGTCAGTCACCTGCATCATAATAAATTGCCTAAATAATTGTGTACTCCAGAATTTCTTTCTTTGATTTTTGATAATTCATCCCATTTTCTGAGGGGCACTGTTTTGGCAACTGTTTGTCAGGTGAGGCGCCTATTTTCCCTGGAAAATGACCTGTCAGTTGCTCCTAATGCCAACTTCCGGAACCAAATCTGCCGAAACATCTATATTATAACAAAAATGTGAATCTACAAGTAATTCAATATAAGATACTCCACAGAACTCACTACACTGGGCAGAAAATGTTTAAAATGGGATTCTCACCAGACACTTGTACTAACTTCGCCTAAAACAAACCAGACACCTACATTCACGCCATCTGGCACCGCACACCTGTTCAACAATTTTGGAGGGAGGTCACAAAGTCACTTTTGGTCTTCCTGGGCTGCCATATCCCTTTATCCCCATCACTCTGTTTACTTGGCAACACATCAAACAAATTTGACAAGATCAACCAATAAATTACTTCTCATAGCCCTAACTATTGCCAAGAAAACTGTCCTTATGAACTGGAAATCAAAAAACAATACAAATATTGCACAATGGAAAAACTCACTCATGGATCCCATCTATATCGAACACCTCACCCAACACTGAAATAGAACCCCTCTCCATCTGATTGCCTCTCATTAACTTCTCATTAACTTACAAACCCGATCCATCTGTCTTCTTTAATTCAGCACATTTTTCACATTTTTTATGCCGAGAACCATCCATAATTTAATCCTTACCCCTGCATCTCCAGTGAAAACATAAAGGACACCCATTCAAACACACACGAACATACATTATCTAATTTTCACTTTGGTCTTCACGATTTCCCCCTCCCAGTTACTCCCAAACCATTTCCTGTTTGTTGCCCCCCCAACAAACACACTCACTCATGCACACACACAAATCACACACTTACACACACAAATACACACAAACCCACATATACAGTATGCTCCGTTGTTGCATGATGGTTGATGTTGTTTGTTTTGTGGTCTTTAATGTTTTGGCTTTACGGTGTGTCTCCACTGTCTGTTCTTATTTTTTCTTATTATTGACTCGGTGCCTATTTGTTGTAGTTATTATTAGTACTCTTATTATTATTATTATTATTATTATTATTATTATTATTTTTTGTCTTTCCTCCCCTTTTATGTTCTATGTTCGTCAATATTATTATTATTATTATTATTTACTGCTTTTTCCCTCATGGTAGACATTTTGTCATTGTTATTATTTTCGACTGTATTATTATTATTATTATTATTGTGATTATTAGTAGTGGTAGTCATAGTATTTCACTTCGATAATTATTTTCTATTCACACACAACCTTTAAACCTCTTACATCACCTTTTTTTTACTTTTTTTACTTTTGCATTGCTCCACCTCTTCTATTTTATTTTTAATTAATTATTTGTCTTCTCCCTCTCTGCCCCTGCCCCACCGTTACATTCAGGGGCTCTGTCAGTAATCTCTAGAACAGGCGGCATGAGGAAGGAAGGACTGGGTGTCATGGTTTGTAAGGTGTGCGTGTGGTTTGGACTTTTCTTTGCGGCTCTCGTCCCGGGACGATATCAAATTCCTTGGCCATCGGATTCTTTACCCAGCTGGCTGATTGAGCTGGGGCGGCACCTTCCCAGACTCTATATAAGCAGGAAGTCCTGCACGCCTCCTTCGCTAGAGTGTCTGTTTTTAGCTTCGCCCCATAGCCGAAGATATCTGTTGTCAGGTTTTGTATGACTTTCTATCTTCTGATTATTGGAGTTTCTTCTCACTTTTTTCTATCTCACTTTGCTTCCGTGTTTCGGACTATTTTACGTCCTTTGGAAGCGCGAGTACTTTTGTTTGGTCAATATTATTCTCTGTGTTTGTACTGTGTCCGTGTTGCTCATTTTCTCTCTGGTCGTTGCGCTTGACCTCCTAATTCCACTGGCCATTACAGAACACTCTAGCCAGCATGGAGTCATCAGCAATGGCTGCGTTAGAGAAAGTTGTGGCTAATCAACAAGCTGTACTCTCTGGATATGGCAAGGGTCTTTCTAGCCTGAACAATCAGCAGGCAGAGTTGGCGGAGAGAGTTCGCCTTCAGGCGAATGCCATGGAGAGACAGGAAAACGTTCTATTAACTCTCACTGAGTATTATAGCCTTGTCCACTCAGATCATGCAAAATGTTGCACAAACACAATCCGTACACCTTCCCCGAGAGCCAAAACTCCAGTTACCCTCAAGCAGAGGTCACGTTAACCGAATATTTTCCGTCACAGACAGATTTTTTTTAACAATGACGGAAAATTTTGAAGGCCGTCCGTCATTTTGACAGAATGTAATTCACACCCCCGTCCAATTGGTGGTGGGTGTCATACTGTCTCGAGCATTGTCTTTGATTTGTATGACAGAGATGCCAAGTCTCATGCATTCAGCATAGGTCTCACACATTTTTTAGGCTTATTCACTGTAGTCCGCAATTATTCAATGAAAGCTTATTAATGAGATTCTCACGCGGAATTAAAATCCTTGTGCATTGAAGTTTCAGTTTCACTTGCGTGAAGGTGGACCTCTTCATGGAAAGCGATTATGACTCCGGACTTCTCGTGCTTCTCTTTACTCAGGGATTGGAAACAATGCATGTGTTTCATGATCGTTTAAATTGTTTAAATGAAATAAGACCATTTGAAAAGTCTTTATGCAATTCCATTGCTTTCGATCCCTCAGTAAAGACAAGTGCGAGAATTCCCGAGTCATAATCAATTTCCGTGTCACTAGTGGGGAAATCCACCGTAATGCACGTGAAACTGATTAACTTAATGCACAATGACTTGAATTCCGAGAGTGAATTTCTTCAGTTCGCGTTGATTGAATAATTGCTGACTACGGTACAGGAACGTGAATGCCACTAAGAGGCATAAAACTCACGCCGAAAATGCATGAAACTTGGCATCTCTGGACTATGATCCTGTCTTCCTCATATTTTTGTAATATGATCATTTGCTCTTCATTTGTAAAATATGCTGCTCTGCTGCCGGTAGATGATTGGTCATATGCTACAAACGCCGTCTCTGTTACGTGAGCAAGCAGATATCTAGGTCGGAAAAGCCCCGGTTGACATAACGAGTTGATAAGCAGCTTCGTAGGACCGCTTAGCGAGACTGCGGTTGTTAGGCTTAGTGAAGCCCAGCAATAACTGAAAGCATTGTTCATTTGCGCACTGTTACTGTGTGGAGGGAGAAATCATTTATGATGTTTTAAAAAGTTCATACAGCAGTAAGTTCGAAAATCCACGCAGTGCTGTATTTAACACAGAGCGCAATGTGTGTCTACATGAATCACTGTCGGCATCAGCTAATGTGTGATCTATAAATTATTCTGTTTATTTTATATAAAAAAAATAAACGATTATCATTTTAAAAAATAAAATTACAATGACGGATAATAATTGATTATGATGGAATTTTTATGCCCCTGTCCGTCACAATGACGGACAATCAGAAAGTGTAGCGCGACCTCTGCCCCCAAGATATGGAGGCGAGGCAGGAAGATGTAAAGATTTCATTGCCCAATGTGAAATATTTTTTAAAGCGCAGCCTTCACGGTTCGTGAATGATGAGTTTCATTTTCATTTTATCCCTGTTGACCGACACTGCACTCACTTGGGTCGGCCCACTTATTCGATCTAATTCACCGGTCGTGAATACTGTGGAGACTCTCGTTAGAGAAATGGTATCGGTGTTTGATCAGGATGTTTGCGGTCAGGACGCGGCTACACATTTAATGCATCTGAGGCAGGGTTCTGAGAGTGTCGCTGAGTTTTCAATCTCATTTCGCTCCTTGGCGACAAAGACAGGCTGGCCAGAAGCGCCTCTTATGAAAGTTTTTGTTCACGCTTTGGCTGAGGAGGTTAAGGACGCTCTGGCTACATTGGAGCCTTGTGTTTCCCTGGATTCGTCGTTTCGCCCTGTGGTGCGAATTGATAATCACATCCGCGAACGTAACAGGGAGAAATGTACTGCATTGACTCTTGCTGGCAATGGGGCTAATGCTTCTCGCAGAGTGCATATAGCTCCCATTCTGCCCACTGAGATTTCCACTCCTGGCGAGCCTATGCAGGTTGATGGCTCATATGAGAGCCGAGCTCGTAAGCCCATTCGTAGACGTATAATCTTCTATAATTGTAACAAACTGGGATGTATCCGTCCACGCTGCCCTGAGCTTCAGGGAAACGGGAAGTCCCTTTAGTGGTATGGGGGGCGCTAGAGGGACAGACCCAATTTCCCTTCCGAACTTTAATACCTAGAATTAAACTAGAATTGACTGTGGGGAGACAGAAAATATTTATCAAAGCTTTTGTGGACTCTGGTGCCGTGGACTATTTTATGGACACGAAGTGGGCTAGGAGACATACCATTCCCATCCGCCCTCTTTTACATTCATGCACTGTTAGATCTTTGGACGGTCACCTGCTGGGATCTGGATTTATAACTGAAGTCTCTGAATCATTGACTGTGTTCATCTCTTTTGGTGGTCATTCTGAGGAGGTCCAGTTTTTCATTATCAGTTCTCCTGTTTTCCTTGTTGTTTTAGGACACTCTTGTCTACGGGAACATAGGCCTCACATCATTTGGGGGAGTCAGAATAACTCGATCGTCCAGTGGGGCACTGATTGTAGGTCCCACTGAACGGAGAGTTTGGCGTGTCATCCCGGGCATCAACCTATGGGGGAGGCTGACGCCTGGAGTGATTTTGAGGAGTTTGTCTCACACAACCCTCCTAATCTAGAGAAAGGGGCGGAGGAGGGGTTGGAGTGGGATCCTCAATTTTACTGGCAGCAGCCAGAGGAGGATTGCTATTCGGAGGATTTCTCTGACTTTGAATCAGACATAGAGATAGCAGGTTCCGAACAGGGTGAGAATTTGGGGGCTGCTCTGAACTTTTTTCTGCCTCCTAATGTTCCTAACGATTATGCTGATCTCGCGGAGGTTTTTAGCAAGCAATGGGCCTCGACTTTACCTCCTAATCGCACGTATGATTGCGAGATCAATCTATACCCGGGTACCACTCCCCCTAGGGGTTCATTATACTCGCTTTCAGGGCCTGAGCGAAGGGCCATGCAAGAATATATTCAGGAGGCTCTGGCTAATGGATTTATTCGGCCCTCCACGTCTTCTGCCGGAGCGGGGTTCTTTTTTGTGGGCAAAAAAGATGGCGGCCTGAGACCCTGTATTGATTACAGGGGCTGGAATAATATCACTATTAAAAACCAGTACCCCCTGCCGTTGATGAATTCCGCGTTTGAACGTCTGCAGGAGGAGTCGTTTTTTACTAAGCTAGACCTCCGGAATGTTTGTAACGTGGTTCGGATCCGGGAGGGGGACGAGTAGAAAATGGCATTTAATACGCATGACGGGTACTACGAATATTTGGTCATGCCGTTCGGATTGGTTAACGCCCCTTCTGCGCTCCAGGCACTCGTCAATGATGTGCTCCGAGAGATGTTGGAGAGATTCGTCTTTGTCTACCTTGACGATATTCTGATTTTTTCTTCAACTCTCTCAGACCATAAACACCACGTCAGACAAGTGCTCGAGGCCCTCCTCAAAGCCAAGCTTTTTGTCAAGGCTGAAAAATGCGTTTTTCATGCCAAGACAGTTTTGTTTCTTGGCTTCATTTGGAGGGGTCGGTCCGCATGGATCCTGACAAGGTGGCAGTGGTCAGGGATTGGCCCGCCCCTCAAAATGTCAAGGAGGTGCAATGGTTTTTGGGGTTTGCTCATTTTTATAGGAGGTTTATCCATAATTTTAGCATGGTAGCTGCCCCCATTATCGCGCTCACTAAGAAAAATACCTCCTCGTCGTTTGCTTGGTCTCTGCAGCTGAAGCTGCTTTTCAGGAGTTAAAGTAACGTTTTAGCTCAGAGCCCATTCTCGTTTTGCCCACCCCCTCCCTCCCATTTGTTGTGGAGGTGGATGCGTCAGGAAGTCGGGGTGGGTGCCATTTTGTCCCAGCACCCCCTTCGGGACAATAAGTTGCACCCACGCGCCTACTTCTCCCGGTCGTTGTCGGCAGCCGAACGGAATTACAGCATTGGTGACCAGGAGTTGTTAGCTGTCAAGTTGGCATTAGAAGAGTGGCGCCATTGGTTGGAGGGGGCTGTACATCCGTTTGTTGTTTGGACGGATCATTTAAATCTCCAATACGTCCAACAGACAAAACGACCTAATTCTTAGCAGGCGTGGTGGTCGTTGTTTTTCAACCGCTTTAACTTTACGTTAACCTATCGCTCGGGTTCAAAAAACATCAAGCCCGATGCTTTGTCACGGATTCACGACCGCTCTGGTCACGAACCCATTCCTGAGCCAGTTATCTCAGCAGCTCAGATTGTGGCTTCAATTCAGTGGGACGTTGTGTCTGTTGTACATGAGGCATTGAGAACTGATCCCAGTCCTGGTGGGGAGCTGCCTGGCTGTTTGTTTGTTCTGTTGGCAGTACGGTCGCAAGTTCTCCAGTGGGAGCACTCTTCCCATCTGGCGGGTCACCCAGGGGTTCATCGGACCAAGCAGTTCTCGGCCCGACGTTTTTGGTGGCCCAGCATGATGGAGGACATCCGGGAGTTTGAAGCGGCGTGCTGTATTTGCGCTAGGAACAAGACTTCCCATCTCCCCCCCTCTGGTCTGCTGCGGCTGTTGCCCGTCCCTAAGCGCCTGGGAGCCATTGATTTTGTTACGGGGCTGCCTGTTTCTGAAGGCAACACGGTCATCTTGGTCGTGGTCGACCGTTTTTCTAAGGCCGCCCACTTTATCGCGCTGCCCAAGCTGCCTTCGGCGCGGGAGACGGACCATTGTTGTGGACCATGTTTTCTGGCTGCATGGTCTCCCTCAAGATGTGGTCTCTGACGGGGGCCCTCAATTTACGGCCAAATTCTGGCGTGCGTTTTGCAACCAGTTGGGGGCCACTGTGAGCCTTTCCTCTGGTTTCCACCCAGAGACTAATGGGCAGACAGAGCAAACCAACCAGTCGTTGGAGAATACTCTTCGATGTTTAGTGGCTGACAACCCATCTTCATGGAGTCAATTTTTAGCATGGGCCGAATATTCCCACAATTCACTGGGTAACTCCTCCACAGGCCTTTCCCCGTTTGAGGCTCAGTTGGGTTATCAGCCTCCGCTGTTTCCTGAGACTGACAGGGATTCAGATGTTCCTTCAGTCAATCACTTTGTTCGGCGTTGTCGGTCAGTTTGGGCCAGGGTCCGTTCCTTTTTGTTGCGCTCTGGACGGAAACAAAAGACCGCCGCAGATAGAAGGTGCCGTTCGGCCCTATCTTATCTTACCACTTCATTGGTCCTTTTAAGATTGTGCGAAGGATCAATCCTGTCACAGTCCAAAGATACAAAAGGGAAGGGATTGCTACACCGAGTCAAAAAAATGGTTAAAAAAAAGAGTAAAACAGGGTGCTCACCAAAAATGGGCCTCCAAAACATTGATACAAAAATAGAAAAATTTGAGGCACTCCTGAATTTAAAAAGCCTTTATTGAGCACTGGCTACATGCCTGTCACAGTCCGGTTGAAGCTCCCTAGATCCTTACGGATCCACCCCTCTTTTCATGTCTCCAGGCTCAAACCTGTTAGCACTTGCGTCCTGGCTCTGGTCGACAAACTCCTGCCGCCGCCGCGGATGATTGAAGGGGGGCCTGTTTTCACTGTGTGTGGTATTTCAGCCGAGAGGCGTGTGGGTCGTGGGGCTCAGTTTTTAGTCGACTGGGAGGGTTATGGTCCTGAGGATCGGTGCTGGTTTCCTTCTCGGGATATCCTGGATCCCACCCTTATCTCAGAGTTCCGTGCACAGGGTTCTCTGGGAACTTCTGGAGCCATTCCTTTGAGGGGGTCCTGTCATGGTTTGTGAGGTGTGCGTGTGGTTTGGACTTTTCTTTGCGGCTCTCATCCCGGGACGATATCGAATTCCTTGGCTATCGGATTCTTTACCCAGCTGGCTGATTGAGCTGGGGCGGCGCCTTCCTGGACTCTATATAAGCAGGAAGTCCGGCACGCCTCCTTCGCTAGAGTGTCTGTTTTTAGCTTCTCACTATAGCCGAAGATATCTGTAGTCAGGTTTTGTATGACTTTCTATCTTCTGATTACTGGAGTTTCTTCTCCCTTTTTTCTATCTCGCTTTGCTTCCGTGTTTTGGACTATTATAAGTCCTTTGGAAGCGCGAGTACTTTCGTTTGGTCTATATTATTCTCTGTGTTTGTACTCTGTCCGTGTTGCTCACTTTCTCTCTGGTCGTTGCGCTTGGCCTCCTAATTCCACCGGCCATTATACTGGGCTGCCGTTTTTCCGACAGCTGCTGGGAATCACCGCAGTTGACAATGGATGGGGGCGCACCCTGGGCGGTTCACCAGTAGGTTACTGGTTTGCTCCATATTTGTGCAAACTCCTGCCTGAGGGCAGTCTGGAGTCTCCAATCAGCCTGAAATGAATGGGGATGTGAGAGGAAGACAAATGCCAGGAGTGCCTTTGGTGGACTTGCGTTGGCATGAAGTGACCATGAAAGCTCCACAATGGGTATGAGCCTGCGAGCCTACAAACCTCTTGCTCTGGGATGACAGTTCTGCCTACTGCACCATTATGGCGCCCCCAGTCCATGACAATACTGTAATTCTCATATAAACAACCACAAAAAGAAAACAGTAATCTGGATGAGCCCTTCTGTCCCCGCTGACCCATTTTGGAGCTCCCGGACTTTGCCTGTTCCTCACCTTGTTACAAATGTATTTATTTATTTATTTATTTTCATTTATTTTATTTTCTCTTAAGGCTCCTTTTCCCATCCTTCCATATAGTTTGTCCCACCCCCAAAATTTTTTTCTTTTCTTCTTCCTTCTTCCCCCCATTTAACCCCACATCAGAAAAAGGAGAAAAAACCACAAACACACACACACACACACACACACACACACACACATACACGCCCCTAGAACATCCATATCAACCGTCATCTATTTCCCCACAAGATTTTATCGATTGGCCTGTATTCTCTGTTCTTGTATTTGTTTTGCTGTTAATGTTTTGTTTTGTCTTGCAATGAAAAAAGAAAGCACTGCAAATGACTTGAGTTCATAGACTGACAGCATAATTCTTTGTTCTTTTTGTGTGGCTAATTGCCCTCAAATAATGCTGTATTGTTTTAGTTATTTTAGTGAGTGGAAAAATCACCTCTGCTTTGTTACTACTTTGTTGGTTTGTTGTGGTAAAAGTGGCCAGAAGCGCAAAGCCGTGTTCCTAAGCGCGGTCCAGATGAATTCTTAAGTAATGTTTCATGTACTGCAATGTATCATCAGCTATGTCTCTCTCAAGTATACATTGTTACTATCTCTAATACTGCTGCATCTGCTGTGACATTGCTGGGCAGGCAAATACGTTTTAATTGCAAGTTAAAGTGATCTAAGACTGCAATCCTGCAGGGCCTTGTGGACACCCATCCTAAAAGTGGGTTAATTCAGTTTTGATATTGTGTTTGTTTTGCAAATCCATACCCAAAATTTGTTAAATGTTCAATGGGTTTGCCAATTTGTACCCTTGTTTCACAAAATATCTGTTTCACTTATGAAAACTGAACATTTTTTGTGAAAGCAGAAATTTCTGGGTATTATTGTGTTCCGTCCAATGGAGCTTCAGTATTTTGCACTTTTCCTGACAAATTAGAAAAAAAACTCTATTTCAGTTAATGCATAGCTGGCTAAAACACTTCCCTGATTTCACAACAGGCAGTCCTTCTTCTCCTTTTGGACTCTGAATACAGCATACTGAAAATGTTACACTCCGCACCATATCTCCTTCTTCTCTGCAGCATAATAGGTAAGGTGCATTCATTGAGAGACTTCTAGTTTACCAACACATTTTACTGGTCCTCCATTTAGATCAATTATTTATGTGTCCAAGAGTCAAGGTTAGAATTTTTTTTTTTTTTTTTACAGAAAGGAATATGCTTCAGCCTCTTTTCTAATAAGTGAATATTAGGCATGATAGACCAGTGAGAACTGAGACAGTATTTTAAAAAAAGTATTATTTGATAATGGTGACACAATAAAGAAAAATACTGAATATGCTGTATAAGGAGTAACATAAATGCAGATGCTTTCATACAGGTGTACAACATGGTAAAATTAAGCAGTTAACATCCAATTGTGCTTTATAGCTTGTAAATGCAGGGCAAGTGCAGTTGACCATATTTTGAATCAAGATAGCAAAAGGCTATCATTTATGTGAGTTTGACAGCAAGTTCATTATTGGGGCACAGATGGCACAAGCTTGAATCCACTTGTCTTAAAGGAAGTGGTCTCAGGAACTCAACTCAAGTTATTCTGAGTGATTACCATAAGATGAAACATCTTGGAGTGGTATCTTCTAGGATGACAATGCCGACCGAAGGGCACAAGGGGTCACCAAATGGCTTTGTGAGCATGAAAATAATGTTTATCAAATACAATGGCTTTAACATTTGCTAATATCTCAACCCGCTTGAACGTATATCAGAGATTTTGGACCAATGTATCAGACAGTGCTCTCCATCACAATTAGGGAAATAGGGAATAGCATTTGAAAAAGTGGTGCTCCATTCATGATGTTCCATCCCTTCAATTGAGTTCCAGTGACTTCTGCAATCTTTGCCAGTGCACATTTAGTGACTTTTGGTAACCCAACCCCTTACTAAGATGTTTCATCATTATTTTTTTCCCTTTAATTTGTAACCCACATGTATATGCATGTATTACACCAGACTCCCTTCTTCTGCCTTTCAAACCCCTTTCTTTCCTCACTTTGCCCAGGTTGCCATGCTGCAAAATGGTCCATGTCTGTCCCAGCACAGGTAAATGGCACTAAAGGACAGAATGCCACTCTCCCATGCACTTTCACCCACCCAAGCCAGCAGTTTTTCACAGGGGAGATCCTTGTGAAATGGATCACAGGAGGATTTTATGGGCATAACATTTTCCAGTGCAGCGTGATGAATCGCACTGAAGGGAGGTATGACCAGTGTTCAGACCCCGAGGCACCAAACCGTTACTCTCTGCTGGGGAGCCCACAAGACAGGAACCTGTCACTCCTCATCCAGGGTCTTAAGCTCTCTGACATTAACAGATACTATTGTAGAGTGGAGCTGAGCAGGAAGAAACTTACATCATATCAGAGCGAAGGAGGAACAAGGCTCCAAATTTTTGGTGAGGGTTGAGCTATTTCTCACGTAATAGCACATCAACATGCATATGTATACTGAGCATGCCTGCTGTACATGCCAGATAAGCACCTGAAGCTACTTGGTGGAGTCATTTGGTTTTTATTTGGAATCAAATGTCCATTTAACCTAAAGCAGAAGTGTAGTGCTCCATTTTAGGGCATGGAGAAGTCCTTTGTTTTGACATGGTTTCATTTTAGATGACACACACAACTGAACTCTTTTTTTTGTTTACTTTCCACTCATTGATGCAACTCATTCAATTTTCTGCGAAAAAATCGTATAGCAAACGTATTCAATGCAAAATTACACAAAAACCTCCTTGGAAGTGTGGTCTTCTCTTGCTTCCAAATAATCTCATTGGCACTGGCAGCACTGTTGCCCCAGCTTGAGAGTGAATTTGAAATCAGCCTGGGGCATATCTGGTTTTTTTTGGGTTTTTTTTTTTTCATTTTTTCCCAGTGTTTATGTGGGTTTTGACTGAGTACTCTGGTTTCCTCCAACAGCCCAAAGATATTTATGCTAGGTTTGTCTTCACAGCAAATGCATAGGAAAGCCATGAGGATGATATATATGCAAGTATTTCAAGATGCTGAAGGAAGTGTACATGGGTTGTGTGAAACTTTTTCGTACGGAGCTTACACTTTGAAACTATGTATGGTTAATGGCAAAATGTCTCTTTGGAGGTACAGTACCAGTCAAAAGTTTGGACAGGCTTTGCTAATGTCACAGCACTCTGTTTTTAGAGAAATTTAAATGGCTTAACTTCTCTATATAATCTCAAATGGAATCATGTAAAAGGTAAACGGTCAGAAGTGAAAAGAGAATAATTTACCTGTTTGAACAGTGTCCAAAATTTTGGAATTCTCAAAGAAGCCATATTTTGCAAAGTAAACAGACAAATATACTCCCTCTATTTTCCAACAGCCGAATAAAAGTCAAGCGGTTTTGGGACTTATTGGGTGAAAAGGTTGATGAAAAGCACACCTCAAGTGTAGCACGTCTTTGGAAAGTTGGACAGCCGTGCAGCTGCAAATTCATTATGGTCATATGACTGCCCTTGTTAAAAAAAGAAATGTAAGAATGCACTGCAAATATGACAAAAAATGATGGTTAGTTTGATGGATTTAAGAATTAAATCTTTTTTTTTTGCAAAATAAACGCTGCTTATTTCTTTATTTAACATATATTGTAAGAAAATGTGGGTGTGTCCAAATTTTTGACTGGTACTATATACTGAGTCGGATTTGTCAATTTTGGTTCATAAACACAACATTCAAAGTTGGCCCCTCCTTCCAGCTCAACTACATCAGAAGTGCTGCACTGCAGTCCAGTGCTATGTCCCGCCCTCACATCCTGTGTGCTGTTATTGGCTGGGGGCTATACACCCCCTCCCCAAAGGCTGATGCCCAGAAACATCCAGTACAAAGAAATATAAATGCTGGCAGACAGCATGGTCTCTGTAGATATAGGCACAGCAGGGTAGCCTTGTGGTAGGTTGCTTGACAAACTACTGTTTTGGTTCAAGCAGCCAAAGGGGCTTGGAATTCTGATTTGCGGCGGGATCAATGAATTAGGGAAGTAATCTGACTTGAGCAAGGCCCTAAACCCCAAAACTGTTCCCGGAGCTTTATCATCCTGTGTCTCTCTCTCATTTTCTGTACTGGCAATTGTTCCATCAGGCATTTCTCTCAGAAACTTGATCTCAATTACACCATAAACTTTCTGGGTTAGATAAAGGCAAAATATGTTTAGAAGAGCTCACTGTAATTCTAGGACACAGAGCTTGTGGGGCATAATTGTAGCCCCTGGACGAAGTCGGGCGGTTTCTATTGATTCATGCTCGTCGTCTTTGCTGCCGCCGCCACATCTGCGTCCGTAGACACTTCCTTGTGGACGCTGTACAGGCTGTAATTTTTGACCAATTACTTTCATATTTGGTCTGGACATGTGTTATATCTAAGTTATGACGCCGATCGATTTTAGTTGCCATGGTGGCAGTATTGGCCGAATAATGCGCAAAAAGGGGAGAAGCCAGCTTTTGGGGGCTTCACCCATGCGGTTGCGGGCAACTGGACCATCTAGTTTAATGTGGATTTTTCTCTCTTTTCAAGCTCTGCCTGAGATCCTCAACTTCTCCCTAGTGCCTGGACCTTCGCCCAGCAATGTCAGTCTGGAATGTGTGGCAGAAGGGAGCCCTCGGCCTACCCTCACCTACTACTCTCCAGCGGGCCAGGCAATATCTGACATGATGTCCAATTCCTTGGAGGTCAATTCGTTCCGGACCTTGATTCGCATCCCTATTACTTCACGTGACACATATGTGTGCCGGGCAAAAAACCAGCTTGGCTCAGTGGAGCAGGTCTTCCACTTGCATCACACGCCTCCAACCCTTTCTCTGGTGCTGTGGATCTCTGGTGCTCTTCTCATATTGGGTCTAGGACTTGCCGTACTTTGGCTCAAGCAAAGAGGTGAGTGTATGATACCTGTGCTTGCAATGCTTAGAATGTGGACTGTTTCTCATGGAGAGGGAATAGTATGCTATACAATCTTATATTGCAGTGTAAGTGTTGTTCTAGGATCAACAAAATAATTTTGATGCTACATACATGCTATTAACACTTTTTTTTCCAGACTTATCCTATGATGCGCTACAAGAAAATTATCTTTTGCGCAGATATAGCCGCCGGCGTCCGTAAATTCCAAAATTTAATTCCTAAATGATTCTGTCATTGAATTTCCAAATGTCTTGCTTCACTTGAATAATTTTCTGAAGTCTCTGTGACATAAATATTGAGTTATAAAGCCTAAATAGGCCCATGCAGAACAGGAAAAATTTGGCATTATTTGTATTCTGCGCAAAGGGGTTAAAGTAACTCTTATACCATACAGCTCACATCAAAACGGAAAAAATCGCGAGAACTCTCCCTAACTTACTGCTGTCTTGCCGTCTTTGTATCGCTTCTCAACCGCCAGACTAACTCGTTGTTTCGCGAGATTAATGCTGTAAGCCTTTTAAGTGCCGACAGTGATCGTGAGGCGGCGCCAGGTAAGAAAATAGTACCTGACCACGTGTGGTTTCCTTAACTGGGAGGTAGTCTTTGATCTAACCACTAGTGACAACTATAGGCATTCAGCCTTTCCCCTTGCACTTGAGCGGTGCTCACACTTATACTACCCACTGTTCAGTTAGAATCACTTGATGCAGGATATTTTAACATAACGGATTAATCAAGAGATGTTAACAGAAAATGTATTTTAGTATATTTTCAGGTACACCAGTGTGAGGGAGTGAGGTGAGCTGAGAACAGGCATCGCTGGAAGTCCAGCGGAGACAGCGGCTGATTTGTGTTGCTTTCTGTACCGACTCTATGCGCGTAAAACTGAAAGGTTACTGGCTAACCTCAACAGAATATGAATGGTCTTATATCATTGCCTTTGTAAATTCGAGTGTGTCTGTATTTGAAATATGAAATGAGGAAATTAAACAGATAAAAAACAAATCTTCGTTTATATTCTATCTCGCAAAAACTTAAGTTGCAACATTCCTTATAAATTCAGGCGCACTTATCCAAAGGAAAGTAAAAATGGGTGTGGACACCACAGCGCTCTACATAATAAAATATTGTTATTCTGTCTCACACAGAAAGTCTTTGTCAAAATATTGCCTTTCATAATGTTCGTTTATCTGCCAAGCTGAAGCGAGTCTGGATAACAAGAACTGGAACCCCAAAAACCTATGTCAAAACTTCGAGTGGGGATTCCCCTTTTTTGCATTCAGTGCGGACCTGCAAAAATATAACCTCAACTTTAAGTTTAAAATGAAATAAGATACACGCTGGACCAACTGTGATGTGTATCCTGGAAGGGTTTCGTGACTGGGTACTATTTTTACAAATGCTTTGTATCCCTGCGCCGCACTTTCTCAGACAACCTACCGCGTTTCTACCGTAGACTGTATAAAAAGATGGACGAAGCTACTGTGACGTCACCCATTGGTTTCAGCATACCATAAAGGAAGCCTCGATTTTGGCAATTTGAATTGCGCCATAGTAGGCTCGTTCGACTTTATGTGCAGACCTGGCTGGAAGTGATGCACGCCGGTTAGAGATCTTGTTCGACTTCCGTCGGCGCTGCAGACCTTCTACGTAATATCCCCCTGTCACATGACCACAAGACCTCGCGGGATCAAGGCGTCTGCAGCTAAATGGTGCAGTTGTTCTCCTCTGGCTGCAGCAAAACGGATACCCCTCTGTGACGACGGAAATGGATCGTAATTGGTTTCAGTTTTGGATGACGCGTTTGATGTCTGTTACAGTTAAATTTGACGAACATGAATGCTACTTTACTTACTTTACTTCACCCCATAGATATTTTATTTGGAATAACAAAGATATTCTCTACAAAAATAAATCACTGTTTTTCGAAAACTGGGTCAACAATGGCTTCAATTTCGTCCATCACAAACAAAGCAAAAGCCGCGAGATTGGCCATGTTTCCGACGCTACGGGAAAGTGTTCGACTTGACAGCAGACCTTTAATACTCCTCCCCTGAAGTCGGCGGCAGTTCTCGTTGGCTACGCAGTCAGCCACAGCCGGCCGGCAGTTCAATCCGAATGAGCCTGTTGTCATTTTGAAACCAGATGTGATTTCTATTGGGCGAGAGCGTGAATTGAGGATCCGGGGAGGAACGTGGCTCTGGATCTGACCGTATCGGACCAAGGGGGGTAGGAAGTTGAAGCTCAATTGAACGGTCCGGAAGATAGCAGATGATTACCTAGTGGTAGCTTCTCCATTCACCCCCATTCATTTTGTCTGACTTTTGTCATCAAATAACTTTACATTAAAAAACATTATGAGCCTTCATGTCAGCGACAATATTTTCTACAGAGAAACTACATTTCGTAGCAGACGTCTTTACTTCGTAAGTAGCGTTATGGTCTAATAGTAAGCATTTTTAGCCGATGGCACCAGGCTAGGCTAAAAGTGACGTGAAATGCCGGCGACTTTCTGTCGCACAGGAGGTAAATAACCGTACTGTTTAGACCAGAAGCCCATAGACGAATCATAGACAGAAGACAATTGAGCCACATCGCTAACGAAGTGAAGTACCTATGAAATAATAATTTGCAAAACATAATAACATCGAACGGAATCAGACTATACTTACGATAGCCATGCCCCAAAAGCATATTCTGGCTTTATCCTTTATTCTAGTCTATATGGGACCATAATTTACAAAAATGAACATCATGATATACAGCGCCCTCCATAATTATTGGCACCCCTGGTTAAGATGTGTTCTTTAGCTTCTAATAAATTCAGTTTTTTTCTAAATAATATAGGACCACAATGAAAAAAAGAGGAAAATCCAACCTTTAATTCAAGTCCATTTATTCAGTGGGAGAAAAATCCCACATTAAGAAATAATTCTTTTACATCAAATCATGTGTGCCACAATTATTAGCACCCCTGATGTTAATACTTTGTGCAACCCCCTTTTGCCAACAAAACAGCACCTAGTCTTCTCTTATAATGTTTCACAAGATGGGAGAATACATGAAGAGGGATCTTCGACCATTCCTCTTTGCACAATCTCTCTAAATCATCCAGCAAGCTGGGTCCTCTCCTCTGCACTCTCCTCTTCAGCTCACTCCACAGGTTTTCAATGGGGTTGAGGTCTGGGGACTGAGATGGCCATGGGAGGAGCTTGATTCTGTGTCTGGTGAACCATTTCTGTGTAGATTTGGCCACAGTTTTAGGGTCATTATCTTGCTGAAAGACCCAGTGACAACCCATCTTCAGCTTTCGGGCAGAGGCCACCAGATTTTGATTTAAAATGTCCTGGTATTTCAAAGCGTTCATGATGCCTTGCACCCTAACAAGGTTCCCAGGGCCTCTGGAAGAGACACAGGCCCACAGCATCACCGATCCTCCCCCATACTTCACAGAGGTGCTTTTCTGCATACTCATCTTTTGAGTTCCGCCAGACCCACTTAGAGTATTTGTTGCCAAAAAGCTCTATCTTAGTCTCATCTGACCAAAGCACATGGTCCCAGTTGAAGTCCCAGTACCGCTTAGCGAACTCCAGATGTTTGCGTTTATGATTGTGAGTGAGAAAAGGTTTTTTCCGTGCATGCCTCCCAAACAGCTTGTTGGCATGTAGATAGCGCCTGATGGTTGTTTTGGAGACTTTGTGACCCCAAGATGCTACCATTTGTTGCAATTCTTTAACAGTGAGCTTTGGAGAACTTTTTATTTCTCTTACCATCCTCCTCACTGTGCGTGGTGGCAAAATAACCTTGCGTCCTCGTCCAGGCTTGTTTACCACTGTTCCAGTTGTTTTAAACTTCTTAATGATTCCTCTGACAGTAGATATGGGTAGGTGCAGGCGAGTGGCTATTTTCTTGTAGCCATTGCCTGACTTGTGAAGGTCGACACACATCTGCCTTACTTGAATGGTGTGTTCCTTTTGTCTTTCCCATGTTGAAGAGTGGATAAGAGAAATGGCCTCTGTGTCACGTCATATTTATACCCCAGGAAACAGGAAGTGATGAATTACTAATTAAATGTTCCTAGATACTCTGATCAACTTTGTAAACTACTGTAGAAATGACAGAAATACTTCAATTACATTTATTTCCTAGGAATTGTTAGGGGTGCCAATAATTGTGGAACAGGTGATTTTATGAAAAATAATTATTTCTTAGTCAGGGATTTTTTTCTTTCCCTTAAAATTCACTTGAGTTGAAGGTTACATTTTTCTACAATTTTCAGTGTGAAAGTATGCTTCTGCAGTAAAAATTGAACTTATTTTAAGGCTTTTAACACATCTTAACCAGGGGTGCCAATAATTATGGAGGGCGCTGTATTGAAGGAGACTTGAAACTTGCTATAGCTACCATAAAATAATGTGAAAAATCATTTTTTTTAAATAAAAAGTCTGGTGGGAAAGTAGGGTCATTTTCTCATAGACTGCGATAGAATTGAACTTCTTTCTCAACCACCGACGTCGCCATCTGCTGGCCATTAAATAGAATGCCATTCTACGGTACTTCCGCATGGGCTTCATTTTTCAGATCAGGGTGCTGCGTCCATCTTTTTGCACAGTCTATGGTTTCTACCCTCATGTTGCTCTGAAGTTACCGTTACCTTCTCCCGACCCTACCGCGATAGAATTCCGTTTTGATGTGATCTGAACTGTATAGGGAATCTTTGGACTTGGGATTGTTGCTGTATTATGCATTTTAAAATGAGCAGTGTCTTTATTGCATATCTACTTTTCAGGGTCGGTTGTGGACTTTTTGTTTCTCCAGGTGAAATTGCTGATGGGGGGTGGGGGGGGGGTAGTCATCACAGATTAGGAGTTTGGGGGTTTCACCTACAACCATTAGTGCAACAACACCCAACCTTCTCATTTTTTTTTCCCTTCCGTTTGCTGACCTTGTTGATTGCTAGCATTGTCCCACATACAGATAGGTACACATACATAAAACCTATGGGTGAACCTGGCCTTCCTATACTTCTTCAAGGTGTTCCTATGCATTTAAATCAGCTTGAAATGCTTCTAATGTGTGACTTAGTTACACCTATAGCTATCCTTTTTAAAAGCTGGATTGTGTCTATTTTGAAATGTGGTCATGAGCAGGACAGAGATCACAGATGTCTTTCCCTTCCTCTTTCATTGTTTTTATGACAGGAAATACATCATCCTGTAGCTTTGGATGCAGGTATGTTGCTAGGAATCTTTGTAGGGCACATTGAATTGTTTCCTTGGAATCAAAATTGGTTTAAAACGCATTTCTAATTTAAATAAAAATTTACCATTTAAACATTTAATTTTGTATTTTAAATACTGAAAGGGAAAAACTTCAGTGGGACATGCCATGTGCACAATTTTTCCATGAGCTATGATGCAAATAAGTTCATTCTTTATATGTATATCCATGGGAATCAGGGTGCCGATTGTAAAGACACACAGGTGAAAATGCGGAAAAAATAGCTGTCTCTATTTTTCCCACAAGATTAATAAATAAAACTGTCAGACTGTTGGATCTGTTTCCTGTAATCCCTCCTTTCAGAGCACTAATTCCCGAGGAGGCAAATCAAACGGCTCCGATTGAATCAGAAACAAATTCTGTCTACAAACCTAAATCAGAAAAGGTTGGAATTTTATGTTAGATTAAAATGAAAACTGAACACAGTGACCTGTATTATGTAGAAAGTTATTCAACAGCTCAGTATTTCATGTTTCACCACATGAATTTTATAGATTTTTCAAAATAAACATATTTCAATTTTGATACTTGCAAAATATTTCAAAAAAATATTAATATTAGTTAATCACTCAAAAAAGTCCCAGCTCAAAAGCTAGGATCTGTGATGGTATGGTGGTGCATTAGTGCTCATGGCATGGGTAACTTGCACATCTGTGCACACACCACCAATGCAGCACAATTTATACAGGTTTTCAAGTAACATATGCTGCCATCCAGACAACATCTTTCTCAAGGAAGGCCTTGCTTATTTCAGCATGACAATATCAAACCACAGTCTGCATGTATTACATCAATTTGGCTCTGCAGTAAGAGTCTGGGTGGTAAACAATCTGTCACCCTGTGAAAACATTTGGCTTATTATGAAACAAAAAAATATGTGAAAGGAACCCACAAAGTGTTGAGCAGCTGAAATCCTACATTATTCAAGAATGAGAAAATATTTTGCTATCAAAACTAATGTGGTTGAGAATATTAATCAGGACATTTCATTTCATTGACCTCACCTGATTAGGTTCATGCATATTCTTCATATATTCTAATTGTTTAGAGTGAAATGCATTTAAGAAATGTAATGCTTTGTTGTGTTAATTTATTTTCAATTGTATGTTTTTTTTTTTTTCACTAGTTTTTGCATCTGATTTTTAATTTTCTTGAAAGAATGTATTTTTTATCTGCTTAAAATCGAGACCTGTGCAAATGTCCTTTTTACTCTTAAGGAAAAAGCATAAAGAGGAGACACACAGTCAACCACCAGAAGGTAGGATTATTCATATTCTGTGAACCCAAAACATTTTTTGATTGTATAATTATTGACCTATTTTAATCTGAATTCTCATTTTAGATCACCCTGAATTAAATACAGGAAAACTAGACAGGAGGCATTTTATGCTTTTAATTAATGTACCCATTTTTTCCTGCCCAGCTGAAACCTATTTGTTCCTTCTCAACATTTTGACTCTTACTCACAGGATCTCAGCTCATTCTGTCATGGTTTGTGAGGTGTGCGTGTTGTTTGGACTTTTCTTTGCGGCTCTCATCCCGGGACGATATCGAATTCCTGGGCTATCGAATTCTTTACCCAGCTGGTTGATTGAGCTGGGGCGGCACTTTCCCAGAATCTATATAAGCAGGAAGTCCAGCACGCCTCCTTCGCTAGAGTGTCTGTTTTTAGCTTCGCACTATAGCCGAAGGTATCTGTAGTCAGGTTTTGTATGACTTTCTATCTTCTGATTGTGGAGTTTCTTCTCCCTTTTGTATCTCGCTTTGCTTCCGTGGTTTGGACTATTATACGTCCTTTGGAATCGCGAGTACTTTCGTTTGGTCTATATTATTCTCTGTGTTTGTACTCTGTCCGAGCTACTCTCTCTCTCTCTCTGGTCATTGCGCTTGGCCTCCGTATACTACCGGCCATTACACATTCACAACTTTCTGACAATGCTCTAATGCTCTGTCCTTCTGTCCCTCCCTATACATTGTTCATAGCACCTCCAGGATCAGAAATACCAGTGTATGTCAACAGTTCAGAAGTCAGTGAGTACCTTTCCCTTTTTAAAATTATCACAGTAATTTATTTACAACAGGGAAATTAAAGTGGTCATGGTTATGCATACAGTTACGCAAGATGTAGGGTAGCATTGTCATCTTGACACTTCCTCTCGGTTGTCTTTTTTTTCCTCCTAGGAGGTGATACGGGGATAGTTTATGCAGATATTAAAGTGAAGAAAATCACAAATAGTAAGTGTTTCCAGTGATGCTATCTTACGCATATATGATATTCAGGCATTTTCAGGCACTGAGGTAAACAACATCTTGATTATGTGACAAAACAATGTGGGTGCGTTCTATGCAATATGGTTTTGTATTACGCAGGTCTGGAGCAAAGGAATACGATGAAAGATTTGGACAAAGGTAAACATTCACTTTCCACTGATATCAAATACAAATAACTTCCTGGAATTCATTACTTATAATTCACCATTGGAATCACATATTCAGATTAACCTTCCATTAATCTGTTTAGGCAAATAATACCTTTGATGCTTTCTTGTGTCTGATTTAATATATATTTTAATTAAATGTTCCAGATGTCTGCTATGCTGAAGTGGCTTTCAACTGAAACTCAACTTGTTTGATGTCTGCATCAGTCTATTTTGACTTGTGAAATTGCGGGCTGCAGCTTGTTTTGGCAGATTGAGAACCTCAGAATCTTGTTTTGAGAATGCATGATGGAGGTAGCAAATGCAGAGAATAAGATATTGAGAGATAAATGCAGCAAGGTGGAGTACCAGCATGTAATTATTTACAGGCATGATTGAAGCACCCTTTTTCATTGGGATTTATATGTGAATGTCCATGAACTTTTAGGATGTAACCTCATAAAATAAATACATACTAATTTAAAATATATATTTTGTGTTTACTGATTTCCCGTTTGGCCGATGTTAAATTTTTCCAAAAGATCTCAGACCTCTCAGTCTGACAACTAGACAGTA
This sequence comes from Gymnothorax javanicus, assembly GCA_029692085.1. Classification (NCBI taxonomy): domain Eukaryota; kingdom Metazoa; phylum Chordata; class Actinopteri; order Anguilliformes; family Muraenidae; genus Gymnothorax; species Gymnothorax javanicus. The sequence continues at coordinate 164,802,358 of CM056193.1, read as the reverse complement.
GAAACTGTCAGGCCACGCCTCCAGCCGTTCAGCTCACCAGTCTACTAAGACCCGGACTGCATTCTTCACGCCACTCATCATTATTTGCATCTGTGCAATTGCCACTGGGTGGTAGCAGTTCGTATTTAAGACCGAGCCTCACACTCTCTCATTGTGAAGTCTCGTAAATACATGCCTGTGCGGCATTCATAGTCTTGTGTACACGTGGTCTACGTGTATTCGCGTATCTATATTCTAAACTCTATAAACTGAGTGCTGTTAATGTTCATGCCAGCACTTTACGTAAAGGAAGCTTGATTCCTAATTGTTTTCTATTTGTAATACATTGTTACTGTAGCTTATGCTCAGATTCTGTATTACTAATAGTGTTCATATTTAAAGGAACCTCGATTGCTATTTTGTTTATATCTTTTGCATGTATGCCTCCTGCTATGGCAATCAGCATAATAAAACATCCAACCAAGTCCATCCTTGCACCTGAGTCCTTTCCTCAATTTCTTGTCCTCCGTGCCTGTCACAAGGGTACGTGACACAACCTTTACAGAAACCCTCTGCATGTCGTGACATGGCAACACATTTTTAACGATGGGTGCTGTGCTAGCATTCATGCACACACATGCACGTACACCCAAAATTCCAAAAACAGAAAATGGACTTTTTCTGCATAGACAGTCTATTGGGATCACAGCAATCTATCAACAATACACAAGGGCATTTTAGTTCTATTGTGGGCCATGTTGTGTATAAATGATGATGCACTAAAATGATAGTGCTGTCAACGAAAATGATGCCCATTACCTACTTGGCCAGCACATATAATAGGTCTACTTTCAGAGAAAAATTTAAATGCACAGTGCGCAATATATTGCCTTTCCAGTGCCCTCCATTCTGTTACTCTTGTTGAAACACATTTTGAACAAAATTGATAGCCTACTACATAATTTGCAGCCTCCAGACTTTACATGACTCTACTCCTCGACAAAAAATGTTAAATATTATTTTACTTACTTTCACGGCATCAGGATGGATTAGAGGCAAATCCAGGAGCGAAGCCACTTTATTATCAGAGCCAGTCACAAGCTTTACACCGGAGAAGGTCAAGGAACAATCAAACAAAGAGTAAGATGAAAACAAGGAACTTAAATACACTGAGACGACAATTAACAACAGGGATCTGGTGTTGGAGAGAGCATGAGGGGAGGGGCAAAGTCATGAGACAATAATCGAATAATTGAAATCAATCAAGACATCATACTGAAAAAAGGCACAAACAGTGAGACTGTGGGGAAAATTATTTAAGAAAGGTGGAGGACGTCACAGAACTCCCTAGCCCCCCAAGGTCGCCACCTGGTGACCCCAACCATTGGACGACCACCACTGAAGAGCACATCCTGGGACAAGCCAAAGCTGGGTGGGAGGAGGGGGACTGGAAATAAGGCATTTAGTAAACCAGACGACATTGAAAAGGAGACGTGCCCAGACCGACAACAGATAATGGCCCTCATTTATCAAATTCGCCAGGTGTCACGTCTGATTTACTAAAAGTGTGTACGTCGCTGATTTCGGTGTAGAACTGACGTGGCGTTGATAAATCTGGTGACTGAAACCATTGAATTTACATGACACGCCCCTATAAATTCATGCTCCGGGAGGCATAGTCCTGCCCACTTTACAACATGGACTCTCAAAAGACGGCAAAGAAAAAGAACTTCACTGAGGAGGAAATATAAATTATCACGTCCGAGGTGGAGAAAAACAAAATAATTTTATTTGGAAGCCTTAAGAGTGGCATAAAGGGAGCCCAGAAGGTTGCAGTTTGGAAAACTATTGCTAAACACCGTAGGGGTGGGAAATCGGAGTGCAGCAGAGGTTTGATTTAATTCATTAATAAATTCAATTTATAGATCCATGATATTTCATGTTATATAGCCTACATAACTGACAATCCAAATGCTTTACATGTAGGTAAAAAAAAGTGGTCCGATTTTAAGATCGCCACCGAAAAACGGGTTGCTGCGCTCAGGCGCAGCAGCGCACGGACCGGTGGAGGCCAACCAGACTCGAACCTCCAGCTGTCACCATTCGAGGAGCGTGTGGCAGCACTGATGGGCTCCCCCTCCATCGTGGAAATACGAGGCGGTCAGGACACGGATGAGTCCCCAACGCCTCGATCAGAGCTGCATGAGGGTAATCGTTAAAATACAGTCTGCAGAGATCACTCTTCATTGTACTTTTATTAGTATTACTCCATGACATTTTATTGGGTGCCACACAAAGCGAGCAGCCACTTGTCACTTTCCCGGAAGAGATCTTCTCTGTGCCGAAAGTTCCTCTCACGTCGGACAGAAGCATATTCCTCTAACAATAGAAGATCTGCCATTGTCAAAATGTAATCACGGTCAAAGTGTCTGTAGGCCTATATATACTGAGCAACAAAAGAAACGCAAGTTAGCTAGTTAGTTAATGTACTCTTATGGTTACTCAGTCAAAGTGACTGCAAAATAAAGAAACGTTTGATGAAACGAGTGTAAATGTGCACGCGCTAGTAATACATTTGATTTTCTAAAATAATTACGCGCAAACTTATTTTCCAGTCTGCCTTTAATTAACTTGCGTTTCTTTTGTTGTTCAGTATATATCTGACTGGATGAGCATCTGACATACCACTCTGTATATCTGTCAAGCCACGCATTGCGCTTAATCAAATTGATTGTAATTGTCAGCGTCTGGCCTGACAAGCAGGTTGTCTCAAAATATAAGTTAAATTAATTTCGCAAAACAGTTGTCTTATCTATTAATTAATTAATTAATTAATTAATTTAGCCTATTTATTCATTTTACTAAGAGCAACAATAGCATGATGTCCGCATCGCTGCATATGGTTTATTCATCATTTTGACAGCTGCACTCTTTCCTGCATGTTGTACGCTGGTTTCAAATTTGCGTACACCTGGTCAGACCTGGCGTGAGATTTTTGCGGACCGTTCACTCACATTCCGATTGATAAATGCCAATCCTTGCGGGAGATTTGGCGTACACCCATTTTTTTGGTGCACGCACGTTTGATAAATGAGGGCCAATGAGTTGTGAACCAGTTCCACCCAAGTTAGGAGATGGGACCACCTGGCAGGGTTTGCTTCAGTCAGGCAGTGAAGTTTGGCCATGGTCCTGAATCAGCCTCTTCGCCTGCCCGTTGGTCTCTGGGTGGCCCCCGAGGACAGACAAGGGGTGGCAATTATCTCAAATCCATTGCTATGCTGGCCCATGGCCGGTTGGGAATCTCCAAGGGCTGTGATAAACCGCAGGGGTGTTGGCTACTTAATTCAGAGTGGCTGCACCGAACTCCCGGGTATCCTGGCTGATAGTTTTTATTTTTTTATTTAACCCTTATTTAACCAGGGAAGTTCCGTTGAGATTGAAATCTCTTTTTCAAGGGTGCCCTGGGGGTTGAGGTGGGGAGGGAGAGGGCAATTTGCACAGCCAATTGGATCAGGGGATGATTAGGTGGCAGATCGAAAGAGCCAGGTTGGGACTTTAGCCATGACACCGGGGAACCCCCCTACTCTTATCGAAGCGTGCCATAGGATATTTAATGACCACAGTGAGTCAAGATCTCGGTTTAACATCTCATCCGAAAGACGGCCACTCCCTCAGTACAATGTCCCGTCACTGCACTGGGGCATTGGGGAATTATTCCACCAGAGGGAAGATCGCCACCTACTGGCCACCAACACCTCTTCCAGCAGCAACCTGGTTTTCCTTGGTGGTCTCCCATCCACGTACTGACCAAGCCCACACCTGCTTAGCTTCAGCCACGCGGCTGGGGCAGATCGAATAGTGGTATGGCTGCTGGCATAGTTGGCCACCAAAAGCGCTGACAAACGAATCCGATGGCGAGGGCACAAGCAATGTTGGGATGGCATGGCATTTAATTTAATTTCATTTTAGTATTCATTTCAGGTAGCATTTGTTTATGATTTTATTGACTCCAGATCATTTCATTGCTATTGTAATACATGTATGTAATGCATCGCCTCGGTATTATACAATTCAAGTTATTGATTTTATATGTATTGTTTTGCAATTTTAATCATTTAATGTTAAAAAATGCACTACAAGTCCATAATTTATAATTATAATTATTATGGCATGCGAGCTGAGAGGCCTGGGCCCCAGGAAAGGACCTTGCTTCTCACTCTTTCACCGATGAAGAGATAGTTGGGTAGAATGTCTTATGTAGAGTGACAGGGCCACAACGCCCCTTTGACCTCGCTCTCCACATGAAAGTTTGTGGCCACCAGCAGACAACTACCCTGAAGGATGGTGTCAGGGGGGATCTCTGCGCACCGAAGGATAGAGAAAAGATAAGGAGTCAGGTTTGGTATTTTAGTACCAGGACTGTACGTCAAGATGAAGTTGAATCTTGCAAAAAAGAGGGACCTGTGGGCTTGTGTGAGGTTCAGCCCTCTTAACAATCCAGAGGGACTCTAGAATGCAATGGTCTGTCCTCATGAGGAAGGGGAGGTTGGACCCCTCCAACCCAAAACTCCAGCAATTACTCCCCTCACTTCCCAGATGTTTACAGACTGTTGTTAAAAGAAGAGAGGATGCTACACAATGGTAAACATGGCCCAGTCTGAACTTTTTTGAGATGTGTTGCTGCCATCAAATTCAATATGAGCTAATATTTTTCATGAAATGGTAATGTCTCATTTTCAACATCTGATATGTTGTCTTTGTTCTATTGTGAATAAAATGTGGGTTTATTAGATTTGCAAATCATTGCATTCTGTTTTTATTAACAATTTACAAAACCCAAAACCAGTGAAGTTGGCACGTTGTGTAAATCGTAAATAAAAACAGAATACAATGATTTGCAAATCCTTTTCAACCTATATTCAATTGAATACACTGCAAAGACAAGTTACTTAATGTTCGAACAGGTAAACTTTATAATTTTTTGCAAATATTAGCTCATTTGGAATTTGATGCCTGCAACATGTTTCGAAAAAGCTGGCACAAGTGGCAAAAAAGACTGAGAGAGTTGAGGAATGCTCATCAAACACTTATTTGGAACATCCCACAGGTGAACGGGCTAATTGGGAACAGGTGGGTGCCATGATTGGGTATAAAAGCAGCTTCCCTGAAATGCTCAGTCATTCACAAACAAGGATGGGGCGAGGGTCACCGCTTAGTGAACAAATGCGTGAGCTGATTGTCGAACAGTTTAAAAACAACATTCCTCAACGAGCTATTGCAAGAAATTTAGGGATTTCATCATCCACGGTCCGTAATATCGTCAAAAGGTTCAGAGAATCTGGACAAATCACTGCACGTAAGCGACAAGGCCGAAAACCAACATTGAATGCCCGTGACCTTCAATCCCTCAGGCGGTACTGCATCAAAAACCGACATCAGTGTGTAAAGGACATCACCACATGGGCTCAGGAACACTTCAGAAAACCACTGTCAGTAACTACAGTTCGTCGCTACATCTGCAAGTGCAAGTTAAAACTCTACAATGCAAAGCGAAAGCCATTTATCAACAGCACCCAGAAACGCCGCCGGCTTCGCTGGGCCCAAGCTCATCTAAGATGGACTGATGCAAAGTGGAAAAGTGTTCTGTGGTCTGACGAGTCCACATTTCAAATTGTTTTTGGAAACTGTGGACGCTGTGTCCTCCGGACCAAAGAGGAAAAGAACCATCCGGACTGTTATAGGCGCAAAGTTCAAAAGCCAGCATCTGTGATGGTATGGGGTGTATTAGTGCCCAAGGCATGGGCAACTTACACATATGTGAAGGCACCATTAATGCTGAAAGGTACATACAGGTTTTGGAGCAACATATGTTGCCATCCAAGCAACGTCTTTTTCATGGACGCCCTGCTTATTTCAGCAAGACAATGCCAAGCCACATTCTGCACGTGTTACAACAGCATGGCTCCGTTATAAAAGAGTGCGGGTACTAGACTGGCCTGCCTGTAGTCCAGACCTGTCTCCCATTGAAAATGTGTGGCGATTATGAAGCGTAAAATATGACAACGGAGACCCCGGACTGTTGAACAACTTAAGCTGTACATCAAGCAAGAATGGGAAAGAGTTCCACCTGAAAAGCTTCAAAAATTGGTCTCCTCAGTTCCCAAACGTTTACTGAGTGTCGTTAAAAGGAAAGGTGATGTAACACAGTGGTAAAAAGGCCCCTGTGCCAACTTTTTTGCAATGTGTTGCTGCCTTTAAATTCTAAGTTAATGATTATTTGCAAAAAAAAAATAAAGTTTCTCAGTTTGAACATTAAACATCTTGTCTTTGCAGTGTATTCAATTGAATATAAGTTGAAATGGATTTGCAAATCATTGTATTCTGTTTTTATCTACGATTTACATAACGTGCCAACTTCACTGGTTTTGGGTTTTGTACACAGCATCCCAACTTTTTTGGAATTGGGATTGTAAATAATCTGATAAATGTATTAATTTTTTTTTTTTCAATTCAAGAAGTTTTAAGTGAGCCGCCCGTCCCTGATACACCTCGGGAGATGTTCAGCCTGCCCAAAAGGAGTAGCTGATGCGCTTCAGCATCTGTTTGAATGGGACAAGCTGTCGCCGCTAAGCAGATTGAAGATATAACATTGGGACACGGAAACAGGCAGACATGATTATGCATAAAATGCACACATGAACTGCCAAGCTTATAAACCCGAGCGCTTACAAATTTTTGCAAGCGTATTTTTTTCCTACATACTACAATTTTGATACAAGCCTTTTTTTGTCCTGGACAAACTCTGAAATTTGGTCTATCAAATGTTTTCAGACTAGATGACTTTATTTTCTGCTTTCAATCACTTCTGATGGAAGCACATTCAAATTAAAAAGTAAAATGTTAACGTCAGAAAATAACATTAAGGAGCCTCCTGAAAATGTTTGATTCCAGTATCACGAATCAAGTAACACTGCACACTTATCCGGCGCTAAGGCAATGACTCCAGCTTTCCCATTGCAGTCTGAATGGTTTTAATACGGAGAAAAGTGGCAGCTGCTACCCCAATTCAGTGCTGTATGAAGGAGGTTACCGCAGCGATTTAAGACAATGCTGAAACGTTTCAGCTACACCTTTTTCTACCTGAATATGACAAAAATGACATACTGGTGGCCCTAGGGTCATTAGTGGTAGATCATCTTAACAACCAGCTCAGCTAACTGGCAAACCGCAAGTAGCAAGCAACAGTTTTTTTGTGAATAAAGACTTACTGTTCAGCACAAAAAGTCCTGAATCAGTCTCTTGACTGTAATGCAGCTAAGGCCTCATGCTGAGCAAAGCCTTTTGAAATAACTATTCAAATGTCTCGATACCAAACCTTCTTCCAGGGGTATGTTTCTCAAAAGCATAGTTTATCCATATACAGTCAATGGCTCCAACTTTGTAAGGTAGCGTCTGTGCTTTTGGGAAACGTGCTCCGGGATATTTAATGTTACTTGGCTGACCGGGCTACTCAAATCCATGGAAGGAAATGTGTGTGTTATCTCACTAAACAAAGGGTACAGCATCTCAGGCAACAATTGCAGAAACTAGTGCTAAAAGTACTTAAGTCACATTTTCACAAACTGTGATGTGAGGATGAAAAAACACCTTTTATGGTTACCTAATTTCATTTTCTGAATTTTCTCAAGATGAACTTCATGAGACTTCAGTGCTTTTTTCAATGGGGTCTTCCGGATTTTATGAATCAATTATATATTCAGACCCTTTTTTCCCTCACAATAGACATTCTATGATTTAAGTACTTTTAGAACTAGGGTCTTCAATTTTATTCCTCTACTTTTATTCCCATTCTTTTTCTCATAGAAACTGGAGGGACAAAACCTGAAGTGGAGAAATACTAACAAAGCCGCATACAAAACAAGAGCACTCAGAGAGCGCAGCACCTCCGCCATGCTAAGGCAACTCTGTGCATTAGTTATTTTCGTTGGCTGATGTGGGGCATTTTTGCATTCCACCGGCAGTGGCAGCAAAGCCCAAAAGCACGACGACTGGAAATTCCGCCCATTGGAAAGACTTCAAATCTCTGCCAGCAGAGCTGGATTTGAACTTTGGCCTATATTTCAGCTGTACTTTGGCCTAGATATGCCAAAATTTAATCACTTGTTCCTCTTGTGCTACTCTAACATTCTGCGAAGTTTGGTTAATAATGTGGCCGTTTTTGAGATATCCTGCTCACAGACAGACAGACAGACCAACCAACGCGGGCAAAAACATACACCTCCTTGACGGAGGTGAATGATGACAGGGCTGCGTTTTCAGTTTCCATGGCTGAGAAAGTAGTTCCAGAAAAACTACAGTTCCCAGAAAAGCGTTTTATCGCGATACTTTTTTCAGTTTCCCCACGCGCCTGCGCAGCAGTACATTCGGCCTTCGGCGAGAACGTCGCGTCTTGAATACCTGAGGACAGCTAACAATGGCGACATCGGCGAGTGTGACAGGGGGAACAGGTTCAAGTGGACAAGCGTCAGGCCAGTCAGGCAGCGGCTCCTCAGTCAGTCGGAAGAAAGATGGAGGTCCGTCCTCGAAATTTTGGGAAAGCGCGGAGACAGTCTCCCAGTTAGAGTCGGTTCGTCTATGGATCGGAAAACACTACAAAAAGGTTTGCGCTCGTTGTCCTCCATTGATTCCGTGGCCTCTCCTCGCGACACACTAGCTAATATTAGCTAGCTGGCTCATCGCGCACAATACCGAGTTTGCATTCCTCATCTGCCAAATATTATTGCGTGAGCTTGGGAAAGCTCTTTTATGGTGACCCACTGCTGCTAGAATGTCCCGTTACATGGGCCACATCGGTTCTGCATCATTGCCTTTTTGATTGCTGGCTCAGGCTAACTTGAGATTTAGCTAAGTCGCTAACGTTAGATAAAAGATAGCTAAGTGGCTAACTTGGTACAATGGTACCCTCTCGCTATCCTCAACAGAAATAACTGGCTAGCGAGCTTAGCGAGCTATTTTTCAGGCGCACCGAATTGTTTGATTGCCTGTTGTGTTAATTTATACTAATTAGACTTGTTAGGATGAGAAATGTCGCTAATACTTGCTACGTTGGTTTTGACCTGATAGGAAGAAGCAAACGATAATTTAATGCTTATACGGTTTGAGAGCAGAGACGAGGGGTGAGAGGGTGTTATTGTTCGTTTGTTGCTAGCGCCCTTGAGGTTGCTAACTGGCCAACGTCAGCTATTGAGTTAACTTAGCTAGTTAATGAATTTTGGATAATCTAATAGGCTGCTAAAGTAGTTTGGGAGTGAGCTATTCCCAGGGTGTTCATCTTTATATTCATATGGTAGGATTCTTTCATTGAGAAGCTTGATCTCGTCGTCCAATGCCGCTATTGTTGACGTTAACTAGCTGGCAATGGATATCGACTGCCGCCGGTAAAGGGGCTGTTGAGTGTTGGCTAGTTAGCCAGCTAGCTTACTGCAACTTGCTGGTTGCGTGGTGGATAATGCAAAACTTGTTGTGTCTGACTACTGACTTTTGTTTATTATGGTTTTGCGTTTCATGCTCATTATTGTTGTTATGATTGTACCGGAGGCGATGCAGTATCATATTTGAAGTAAGGTATTTGCGTTGCTAACTGTGCAGCCAGCATGTCTCCTGAAAATATTCTCCTATCAAGCGTTATAGCAAGCTACGCAATTAGTCTGGGAGACAAAGGCTTCTGTTTTGTTTGCTTTCACAGACGAAGATGAAACTTATTTTAAAATGTTTTTCATTAATGAATGGATGTGCTTGAAAGTGTCCTCCGTGAAGCTTCAGTTAGACCTTGTATTACCGTATCTTCACACGCAAATGCAGGTCACTTGACATGTTGCGTTAAGAGTTGTGTACTTAAATCTAGTCTTGTTGTGATTTGACTATAACCCGCGTGCTTCTTGCGGGGGCGGGGTTGAAGAGAGGATTTCAATAGGGCTGCAAGTCCATTTAAGTCTAACGAAAACTGCGTGTGGATGGCTCGTGCTGAGCTGGATTGATGAAGTCTTTGTCACGCTTAACTGTAGATTTATTACACGAGCGTCAAGAGCTAATGTCCGTTGTCCAACTATTTTACTGCTCCTGCGGATTTTTTTCTTAATGCGCAGCATTCTGTAATGTTTAATATTTGGCAGTGGCTATTCTTACGGCAGCCGTAAAGATACTCCGTTTGGCTATTCTTACGTCCTTCCGTTTGCATAAGCGCAGAGCACCGAATTCTGGACTTCGTGCAAAAATGAACGACGTGGAGGAGGTCGCGGTCAGCCCTCCGGCCCATATTGACGTCGGTCAAATTTTCGGTATGGGAATTGGTTTTATGAAGTTGGAGAGACAATCATGATCTACTTATATAAAGGGTCTATGTATTGCCGGTTCTGGGATTTTAACCTTAAAGAAACCCATGGACGAAAAATCGGTTATCTGTTAAAATCGCCTGTAGGAAACCATGGGCGTGCATAGATCTGGGTTCGCAGTATTTATGCCAAAAGATGCTATTGCTGCGGTGATTGACTTCCATCCCCTGGTATTACCAACGAACCTAAGATTCGGCAATAATGCTAATACCCGGGGGCATATATCGAGTCACTGAGGTGTTCAATAAAGAGTCCGAGGTGCACTCGCCCGGAGATCCACGCATGTTTGCACTAAATTCTAAAATCAAATTCTAATTGCAGTCAGATCTTGAATGGGAGCACATCTACTTTCTTATGGAGTCAGATAAATCGTAACCATTGTGCTTTTGTGCCCTGTTCTTTGAACAGAGAAAATTGATTTATTTTTATTATGATTTACACCAATCAAAAAGCTCACGCACCAGCCAAAAGTTCGCGCTGAGCCTTCCCCTTCGGCAATTTCCGTCCTTGGATTTGCTGTGAGGTTTTTATAGGGCTGCACGATAAACGGAATCGCGGTTATCGCAAGCGCAATAAAAGTAACTGCCACTATGAGGCAGACAGACGTGCTTGCTTATTACCTTTTCTATGACACATACCTAATGCGGTCATTTGAAATGCTTCCGGGAAGAAAACTGTGATTTGAAGTCCGCTAATTACCAGCGAGGTTCGACCGCCTCCATCGCCTTGGTATAATTATCTTACCTTAAATCAATTCCCGTGCACTTTGCCTAACTTGCAGTCAAGCCATTTATGCAGCCAACTGACTGATCAAAACCAAAATATGGCCAATAATGATTAAGAAGAGATAATGAGAAGCAGACGGACCTAACCAGGCTGCCGTGTTAGATTGAAAGAATGTTAATAATCTGAATAAATATCAGACCTCTAAATTCCACCTCTCGTAGAATTTTTACATATTATTAAAAAGATTTCTTAAGAATAAACCATTTCAAGATGGCCTTGGTTTTTAAGCATTTCAAAATATACACAAAATGGATAACATTTTGTGAAGCATCTCGAGCGTGAAAGAGAGAAATTATTTTCGCATTGCACGCAATAGACAAATACAGCGCAGACTTGGCAAACAAGTTCAGGCGAATCTGTGCCGCAAATTTCTTGCATTTTTTTATGATAATTGAACAAGATTAATTTAAAATAAAATAATTCATAGCTCTTGATTTTGGTGACTTTTGAGCGTCTAATAGCCAACAGTGAAGGTGGAAAACATTTTGTTAAAGAGTATCGAACGTCACGTGTAAATTGTTAATGCATTTGCACGCAGCGCAGTCGAATGTAAAACTAGAAATAATCTAGCAAACAAATTCAGGCAAATCTGTCATGTTTCACGGTCATTTAAATTTCAAAATGTAATAAAGACAACATATTCAAATAAATCAGACTGTCTACCAATTTAAATCGTTAATTGAGTGAATCAACTGTTTGATTGCAAATTGAGCAAAGCAAGTGGGAAGGGGGTGAGAGCAATTGTCGGGTAGAGGATGATGATTTTGCAGACCTTAACTTTACTTTGTTCAGCACGTAATTTACCTGAATGTGTTTGCGGGATAATTTCTAGTTTACGTTTGTTACAAGGCTGCGTGCTAATGCAATTACAATTTCTACAAGTCACGTTTGATACGCTTAAACAAAATGTTTTCCACCTTCACTTTAGGCTATTTAGACGCTCAAAAGCAACCAAAATAAACAGCCATTAATTACTTTATTTGAAATCTTGTTCAATTATCAAATAAAAAATGCTCTAAATTTGCGTTTGCCTGAATGTGTTTGCCAAGTCTTTCTGCATTTGTCTATTATGCGTGCAATGCTAAAATAATTTCTCTCACTTTCACATTCGATATGCTTTACAAAATTTTTCCACTTCATATATATTGTGAAACGCTAAAAAACCAAGGCCATCTTAACACGTTGACTGCCAACTACGAGATAACTCGTAATGGCGGGTCCGGGCCAGCGCTAGACTTGAAAATTCGGGGGAAATTATCCATCCCTTTATTGACTACAATTAGTCCTGGCTAATTCTTGATGGTTTTCCTTTATAAACACGTTTTCCAATTCAAGAATAATCAAGTGGCAATTGAAGACACGGCGTCTCTCCCCCATGCGATCTAACAGCAAATGATGGGCTAAATTCAGTAGAGAAAATAATTTAATTATAATTAGGTCTATGCACAGGCACTCAGCAACGTTATTATTTTTTTTTTTTTTTCCAGCGAGAGCGGCATTTTAGAACTCATTTGCGAATGAAGGTAATTTCGGCAAGTACCTACACCTGTTTTTGCAGCACGGTCACGCAACTTGCTGTCAAAAATAGACAGCTGTCAGACTGGAAAATGTAAACGGAGGAAACCACGTACTTGTCACCAGAATTACCTTCATTCGCAAATGAGGTCTGCAATGCCGCTCTCGCTGGAAAAAAAATACCGCTGAGTGCCAGTGCATAGACCTAATTATAATTAAATGATTTTCTACTCTACTGAATTTAGCCCATTATTTGCTGTTAGATCGCATGGGGAGAGAAGCCGTGGTCTTCAATTGCCACTTGATTATTCTTGAATTGGAAAACATGTTTATAAAGGAAAACCATCAAGAATTAGCCAGGACTAATTGCAGTCAATAAAGGATGGATAATTTCCTAATTTTCAAGTCTAGCGCTGGCCCGGACCCGCCATTACGAGTTATCTCGTAGTTGGCAGTCAACGTGTTAAAATGGTTTATTCTTAAGAAATCTGTTTAATGATATGTAAAAATTCTACGAGAGGTGAAATTCAAAGGTCTGCTGTCTATTCAGATTATTGACATTCTTTCAATCTAACACAGCAGCCTGGTTAGGTCTGTCTGCTTCTCATTATCTCTTCTTAATCATTATTGGCCACATTTTGGTTTTGATCAGTCAGTTGGCTGAATAAACTGCTTGATCGCAAGTTAGGCAAAGTACACGAGAATTGATTTAAGGTAAGCTAATTATGCCAAGGTGAAGGAGGCTGTCCAACCTCGCTGGTAATTAGCGGACTTCAAATCACAGTTTTCTTCCCGGAAGGATTTCAAATGACCGCATTAGGTATGTGTCATAGACAAGGTAATAAGCAAGCACGTCTGTCTGCCTCATAGTGGCAGTTACTTTTATTGCGCTTGCGATAACCGCGATTTCGTTTATCGTGCAGCCCTATTTTACAATTCTAAAAGTATGGCCCCTTACCCCTGGGCTGGCCCTGAGAGTTATTATGCTTAGTTAAAAGCAAAACAGACTTTGCAAAATCTAATTCAAATCATGAATTCAAACTCAATTCTTCCCAATATTCCTTTAAAAAGGTATCTCACAGGGCCCTGTTCAACTGAGGCATGACTACCGACTACCATAAGAATAGCCTTTCTGAATAACATTACGTCAATGCTGTACGTGGGCGGCGCATTCAGGGCCATTCTTACGGTAGAAAATCCAGAAAAGTCCAGAATTCTGTGCTCTGCGCATGTGCACACGGAAGGACGTAAGAATAGCCTGACGGAGTATCTTTTCGGCTACCGTAAGAATAGCCACTGCCTAAATATTTTCCGTGTTTAAAAGCGGTTTAATTTAAGTCCCGTTGCAGAAATGAATTTATTATTATTCTACTAGAAAGCGCATGTGATGAAATCCATAACCGTGTTAGTTTCTGTATCTTTTTCTACTTCTTAAAGTTCGTAATTGTTTGCATATTGTTGGTAGATTGCATGTTCTTTCAAGCCACTGAGAGTGCAGTGCCCTTGTCTCACAGTATGTCCAGGCCGACTCTCCCTCCAGCAAATTTTTGGCAAGTCTGGTTGTCCAGCTGCTGCAGTTCCAAGAGGATGCCTTTGGCCGACGGGTCAACAACCCAGCTCTCACTAAACTGCCCGTGAGTTTTATTATTTGGACCATTGTCAGTGGCCATCACCCTGTCTTTAACTGGATTGCTAGCTTATTTATGTTTTTGGGGTACATGAAGGCAGTCATTTCAACAAGTGGTATTACTTGTCATTAGTGAGTTGATACCAGTCCATGGTGTACTCAATTTGCGAGGATGTCAACCTACTGATTTTGTTAGAACTTGCATAGAATGTTTTTTGCACCTTTGTTTATCAGACAAAGAGTTTCTTGGACTTCAAAGCTGGAGGTGCTCTGTGCCACATCCTGGGCTCTGCATACAAGTTCAAGAGTGAGCAAGGCTGGTGAGTGTATGGTGGTTTTAAAGAATCAAATATCTTACTGGAGGGTAACAAATAGTCGTATAGCAACACCCAATCCACTGGCTGTAAATAATTTTGGCGAGCTTGCGTAGCTGGTGGGTTACGGCGATGGTGTTCAGAATTTTCTGTTAAGACACTAGAAGCAGTGCTTGGTCTGTGGCCTTTAGTGAGGATCTGGTAGATAAAATACAGACGTACAGAAACATCAGCTGGTTGCACGTGTGTGTTGTGTGCTTAGCTTCTCAGACCAAAAAAAACAAAATAATTAGAGACTGCAAATACAGTTGGGTTGCCAAAGAAACTGGGGAATTTTCACATTTGAGAAGCTGGAAGCCAGGAATGGGGAAATTTTCTTTTTAAGAATGACTCATTACAATGAATGATCAAAGTAGTCCGTAGTTAATTTAATGGCTTGATTATTCAACTAATTGTTACAACTGCAATATAAATGTTATAATTGGGTGAAAGCATGAAAATCGTCTAGTCTTCTAATGAGCACGTGTGGTTAACTAAGTGTATGCGCAATGTACTGCTCTGTGCCGGTCATTATATGAAAATATGCCCACGCTTAAATGATTTGAAAGGAAAAGTTCACCCAAAAATGAAAATTCACTTATCTACTCACTCCAAGGCTAATGGAAGGGTCCATTAATTTCTTTATTCCTCAAAACACTTTAGGAGTTACAAAGAAAAACAGCATTGAATACAAATCCAAATCAATTGAAGTCATTGGAGACCACTTTTTCAGGCGTAAAAAACAACATTTAAAAACCACAAAATGCCTCCATACTGCTCGTGCAGTATCCAAGTGTCCGTAAGCCCCGACATTCAAATTTGACCGTAAAGAGGTCTTTTCAGGATATTTTTAGTTTAAAAGGTGCACTATGCAAGTTTGTTTACTTTCACTTCTGTTGGCATTCGAACTCAAACAAAACAAAGGTAGCCGTCCCTCCCTCCCATAGTTCCCTCCTTCCCATGCTTCCATAACTGTCAACTCTTGTCGGTTACTGGCCGGAAATTCATGGATGCTTCGATTAGCCTTGGGGTGAGTAGATGAGTGAATTTTCATTTTTAGGTGAACTTTTCCTTTAACATCCCTTTGCTTTGAGTCGGCCTTTATTTCATCACTTAAGTGTGTGAATATGTTTGTGTGTTATGCCGTTGTACATTGCTTACATATCGGCCCATGTCTGCTTCAGGTTGGGTTGATGTTCAGGGGACTTGGGGTAGTTGTACTAGTCTGAGTTGCTTTTCCATCCATGTCCTACTCTCTCCAAACAGGCGCCGGTTTGACCTGCAGAATCCCTCCAGGATGGACAGGAATGTTGAGATGTTCCTGAATGTGGAAAAGATTTTGGTGCAGGTATAGACTTTCTGATGCCTGTGTTTGGAGTGACCATCAATCAACCACTGCAGCCGTGGTTGTGGTTTCTGATGCAGGATATACTCTGTGCTGCCTGGCATATTGTTGGCATATAATGTCATGTAACTTCTTCATGTGGTATCACTTTTAGTTTATCGTGTGGTTGAGATACAGCTCTGTCTTTTAGAACAATTGCCTGACACGGCCAACTGTGTATCTGGTCCCGGACATGGAGCAGAAACAGACTAACAAGCTGAAGGACATTATCAAGAGACACCAGGTAGGCTGTCTGCATGATGATGGACACTTGAAGTTGGATGTTTGTCATCTCCAAGAGGGGGAGGGGGTGGGACTGTGGAATGCAAATATGACTGTCTGTCCTCATAGAAATACTGGTTTGTAGCCATTGAGTGGGAGTGATGCATTTACTAGATCCACAGAATTGCGCAGGTCTAACGAGTGGGGAAAATGAAAGAAATGAGTACTCATGAGTGAAAATGATCATAACAGCACTGTCTTTTTGCCTCTGCAGGGCTCCATCACTGAAGACAAGTCTAAGGCCACACACCACATCTACCCTTCTCCTGCCCAGTTAGAGGACGGTAGGGTGCAAATGAAGGCCATTCATTCACAGAAGGGGGCAGTTTTTTGCCACAGTTATCCACCAATGTTCTCCTTCTGTGGAAGCATTTTCTTAGTGATGTTCTTTCCTGTATATTTCAATAACTGGTGAAAGAAATTATAAGACATTTTGTATTATTGCTCCTGAAGGACGATACATCGAAGTGGAATGGCTGTAGAAGTGTTGGTAGATAAATTGACGAATTTCACCAGACTTGGAACTATTATTTTTGATTATGTTGTTTTAGAAGCATCTGTGTACTCTCTTTCAGAGGAGTGGCTCCGCCCAGTCATGCGCAAGGACAAACAAGTGCTGGTCCACTGGGGGTCGTACCCAGACAGGTGTGGTCTAATGCATCAAAATATACAATTCTCTGCTCTACAAACTTTCGGGTTACAGAAGCGTCATCTGTTCAGTCACATGAAGAAAAGATGCTTGCTGTCCCATGCTTTTGATTGGACTTCAAATAAATGGTCCCTTTTGTTTTTGACTATGGTCCTTTCAAAAAAAAAAATACAAGTATACCTCATTTATCAATTTTGTGTTTATTGTAGTCCTGCCTTTTCTTGAGTGTTTAAGCACAATTTATCTGTTACCTGGTGTGATAACCTGAACAAGTGAGGGATTCAATTTCAGAAATAAGCTGGGAGGTGAAATGCTCTGTAATCACTCTGCAATTATTGATTAGATTATTTGTCTAATTTCTTTAGCAGTTGTGTCGAATTCATGTTGTGTCAAAGGCTAGAATTTATGAAATTTAGGGCCTCAAGTGTTTTCCTCCTTTGCTTCAGCTATGATACATGGGTGTCTGCGAGTGATGTAGAAGGGGATGTGGAGGAGCCGCCCAATTCGGAGAAACCATGGAAGGTGAGGGCCGGGCTCACTTCAAATATACTTCTGTTGCATAGGTTCTTTTATGCAGTTCGTTGTCTTCCACTTTTAGATGGGCAGTAAGCCAAGTAAAATAGTTAATTACGGAGTCTGAATTAGGGAAGCACATGCAACGTAATAATATAGCCACATTGATTTTGGCCAGTAATAGCTCTCTGACTTGGTGGGTGTTGGCTAGATGCCATCTGTGGTGACGCGTCACAAAGAGAACATGATTGCTTTAAATGCCTAATGAATAAACAAAGCAATTTAAAATGTAATCTTTTCTTCCTACAAAATGTGACGACTTTGCAGCTCAACCCCCCCCATGTGCTATAATATAAAACCTGGGATTATGACCAGCCAAGCATCAGATATTGGCAAGGAATTTCCATATTGTGCTTTGCTAGTCTGAACTTACATCTGGAATGGCTTGCGTTCCTGGTCTGACACATTGCTGCCTGCATATTTTTTTTAGAAATGCCAAGGTCAGAAACTAACCACCTTGGGGGCTCAGATCTGCTCCACTTGGAAAAAAATCTAAATGTGTCCAGTTTTAGATGTTTGTATGGAAATGGCTTTAAACGATGTCAGGTGGTAGTACCTTTGGTTTGACGAGCAGTGATGCATATGAATTGGGTTTAAAGGGGACCTGACATGCTGATCCTTCTTTTAATACATATTAGTAATGTTATAATGTTGGTTGTCCATGCTCAACCTCTGAAAAGTTTCTAAACATAAGATACAGGGGTTTTGCCGTAATCCAAGAACGTGATTTCGTGAGAGTGATTTCCTCTCTGAACAGCTCCTCCCGAGATCTTCATGAGATCTGGGCAAAACCTGACGTCAGGTTGTGCCGTCCAATTAGTACAGACCTAGCCAGAGCCAACCACTGCGCTGGACCTGCCCACCCCGGAAACTATTCTAGCAGGCACTAACGACGGCAAATCATACTATGCCTTACTAGTGTCGACACTTTTGGAAATACAAAAGACGAACCGCAGATCATTTGAGGTGCAATTTTGTTAGTATCTCTCCCAAAGCTACTTGTCCGTTTACTTTTGGACGCAAAGAAAAACAAATATTTCTCTTCGAAAAGACGATGCCACCAGAAATCAGTGGGTAGCTTTTTTTGTTTGCTGGCAGCAAACAGCCACGGCCAAAGGGAACGTTAGCTGTTTGTGCTCAGCATTTCACCAAAGACAGCTTTGTCAATAAAGGATAATTCGACACAGGATAAGCGTTTCAGCTGCTTCTCAAACCTGAAGCAGCTGCATCGATCAAGCGCTCGGAGCCACAAGCTGTAAGTAACCATATAACAGCAAATAATGTAAGTGAAGCTAACGTGTTACGGGTGGCTAGCAGGACCGCTAGCGATAGTTGGCACTAACAACTGGCCTCAAGTGCAGGCTTTCTAAAATATCTGAAGATAAAGCCTGTATCGGTCGCGACTGTCCTTGACTCACAGACACAGAAGCTGTAAGTTGCTTTTACTGCATAAGCCAACCTGACGTGATAGCCAGGCTAACGTAGCCAAGTTACTGTTGCTAATGTTTGCGTCCTAAATATGCAAGAGTGATATCAGGGGAAATTCTATAGAAGGTGTGTGAACATAAACCTCATTTGAAGCTAACTTTTAATACTTGTTTGTAATTTGGATGCTTGGTACAACTGTTCACAGTAACAGAACTTGCTGTCTGTAAAACCTGTATTGCAGGGGTTTGTCTCTGTGGTTATGACCGCTCTGTTGCCAGCTACTGCATGTTAGTTTGCGTGTTCTGCTAATTAAAAATGCTCCTGGTTAACTTATATGCAGTAATTCTGATCGGTATGCTTGTGTTACTTCGGTAAGCATCAATGTGGCAGTTTCATCATAACGTTGTCCCGATTGTAGCCACTACAGTTAGTGATCGCTTCACTTATCCATGACCGGATCAGCCGGATGCTTCACAAATGTCTGAGCAAGCTCTCTGGTGCTACCGTGAAAGCAATCTGAAACGCAGAAGCTCTACCGGTTTACAAATGATTTCTCTGCACTACCTTGACATAATTTCATCCCCCTTCAGAAATTGTTGTGGCTAATAAAAAAAAGAAAAAAGCGGAGATTAAATAGGTAATTCTTTCCTGTAGAAGTGATCAATTCGCTAGCTCCACATAAGCAACTTGTCCGCGCTTAACGAACTTACGGTCTGCAAAACCTGTATTATGTTCATAACATAACCGAGCTCTCTCTAGCTGTCGCGTACTATCCATAAAGCTGCTTTCACATCAGACACGAAACGAATTTTTCGCAGGACAGATTAGCCTACATTCAAAGTCAATGCAAAGACGCGAATACACTGGGCACGTCAAGCCGCTTTCACACCGGACGCGAAACGAATCTTTCGCACGACAGATTACATTCAAAGTCATGACCGCTTATCAGCAACTGCATGTTAGTTCGCGTGCTCTGCTAATTAAAAATGCTCCTGGTTAACTTATATGCAGCAATTATGATCGGTATGCTTGTGTTACTTCGGTAAGCATCAATGTGGCAGTTTCATCATAACGTTGCCTGATTGTAGCCACTACAGTTGAAGCTAACCGGAGAGGTGCTGTATGTGTCTGCCGAGTTGGGCTGCAGTTAGACCAGACGTAGATTTTGCAGAGCTTGGGGTGCGTTTTTGGGTGCTTATGAAACGATCGCTTTACTTATCCATGACCGGGGTCAGCCTGATACATCTCCCATGTCTGGGCAAGCTCTCTGATGCTACCGGTGAAAGCAATAGGGAAGCGCACAGTCTATAATGTGTCCGGTATAACAAACGATTTCTCTACATTCCCATCGATTGAATATTAAATTCTTTCCTGTAAAAGTGATCGATTCGCTAGCTCCAAATAAGCAACTGCTCACGCAGACGGAACTTAGGGTCTGTAAAACCTGTATTATGTTCATGACATAACCGGAGCTCTGTCTAGCTCTTGCACGCTATACATAATGCGCCCATTTTCTGGGAGGAAAAGCTGGTCATTCCGAAGCAATAAGTAAACCATTACGACAGGCAATTTCCGAAAAGGCCTTTTAGCTTGGAGCTTTCGCCCCTCCGTCATATACCAGCGCGGAAGCTGTTCGTTTCTCCACGCTAACAACACACCACAGCTATGCACACAAACCAGCAGGTCCTAATATGCACCGAAGCAGTCCATAAGCTGTTGGTCCACTTTTAGCTGCCCCTCACTGTCCATGTTTCCCTCTAAACTCAGACCCACCGGATTTCTACGGTCTCCGGTCTACACTTGGGCATGTCGACCCGTTCTATAAATGTGTCTATATGGGGTGGATTCTAGCTTCCTCTGCATCCTAGCTAGGAGTAGAAAAACCGCGGTACTCACCAACTGTTGCCGTAGCAAACTGTAGCCAATAGCAAATTCGTGCTTGAGCTGCTAGACTTTCGCACTGCGTCCTCCACTTTTGCCGTTGCGTTTATTAGAACAAGTTAATTTCATTAGATCTATACACATGTACTGCGGTTGATTGCAGAATTTCCCACTGATTCCTTAGCTCAGATGGCAGACGCGTCTCACGTTTCACTCACGTTTCACCGGAAACTGCATTCAGCTGCCTCGTCCCGCCTAGATCCGCCCTCCACAGAGCTGGCCAGTCAGAAGAAAGTGGGCACACGGGGAGTGGGGGCCATAGCGGAAGAGCCACCCCAATGAGCGTTTCAGGCAGAGACTACAATGGACTACAAATGGGGTTTTTTGAGGATGGCAGTATGAGCTAAATAAGGACCCTGTTTGGGCTTTGAACGATCAGGAGTACTCTAGGGGAGTCCAAGATCAAAATATAACCTTGGAAATATAGCATCCGAGGTCCCCTTTAATGTTGTGATGAGTTGCATTCTGAGTACAGTATATGCAGGAAATAGGGATGTGGCAAAAATGATCACAGTTAACTGATTTGACAGTATTCATTTGTTCAATTGAAAGTTTATAACATTTTTATAAAATGAAATGGCCCTGTTTGAAGCAAGGAAAAAGACCATAATTGTGTTTCATTAGATAAGTTTTTGTTTGTGTATATCCTGGGCACAGTGGACAGTGATGTTACTTGCACTTCGCCCCTCATCTCCATCTCCTCTTTTGCTTGCACTCAAAGCTGATTTGAGTCTGTAGTCTTTACCTTTTAATTTTTTATTCCCATCACAGATTTATGAAATGGACATTTATATGTTGACTGCCTTTCTGATTCACTTGGTAACATGCCAGAATATAGAGGAAACTTGGATTTAGAGTGAGGAATTAGATTTTTCAGCCACAGTTGGATAGAATCCAAATGAATTCAGCAACAAGTAGGCAAACCTGTGCAGCATGAACAAGAATCTTGGAGTTTTCTTCCAAACCTAAATCTGATGTAGGCCAGACTCGAATCTATTTTAGGACCTCCATTCTATGTCACAGTTGGACTAATTAGAATGTTTTCGCAAGGAGGAATGGACAAGAACTATTTGTCATATTTAAATGTTTCAAATCATCCCAGTAATTTTAAGAAATACAATGTGAGCAAACACAAAATGCAGCTTTTAAATGATCATTTCATTCATTGAAGGTAATGAGTTATTCGAAACCCGGATCACCATTGTGAAAAAATAATTACCACCCTTGGCGGCAACAACTGCAGGCAAATGTTTGCAATAATTGGCAATGAGCTTTTTACATCACTCTGGGGGAATTTTCAACCACTTTTTGCAAAACCGTTTTAATTTAGCCACATTGGAGGGTTTCAAGCAGGGCTCGCGAAATTTTCAAAAAAGTGGTTGCCCTGCGGGCAAGTCACTCTGGAATTTTGGTTGCCCTCAACCGCTGCCCACCTGCCCACCTGAAATCCAATTTTAGGAATGTTTTAACCCAATATAGTACTAAAGTGATGATGTCACACTGGTGTCGGAAGTAAAATTTCCCATTCATTTTACCCTTAGATGTTTTTTTCAGTTCACTTTTGAAGCACTGTCCATTGTTTTCCAGCCTCCATCAATTTAGAGATTTTACGTCATGTTTCTGCGTAACAAAAAATATTGTTTTTCTGGACCAGAATCGGCTATAATTTAAATCATTTAAATTTTTCACCAACATGTTAATCCTATTTGTAGTCTAAAAACTACACGTCCCATGATCCTCCTGATTCCCGGGCAGAACGAGTTTAAAATGCGTTTCAAATTACCTGCACCTTGCCAATTGCCATAGCTATTTGTTTGCTTAGCTTGGTGAGACTGATTTCGTCAGCCACTCTACGCTCTACTTTGTTATATTAACTTGCTAGATATCAAGTTTTACAACTAGCGCCAATTTACTTTCAAGCCAAGCATCTTTGGCCATCGTTCGTTTGGTTAAAAACTCGCTAGCTAGCTAGCAAATGAGCTAATCTGCTTTGTCAACGCATAACTGACCGAGCTACATAGCTAAATCAGGTCTGCTTGCTCATCTAACGCTAATTAACTGTCGAAATAATCTCAATTTACTGTTTTTAGCGATTAATATTCTCCATGTGAGGCAAGCCGAGCAAGCAAATGGACTTTTAGCTGGCTAACTTAGCCAGCGAGCTAGTTTACCGACTTCAGTGGCTGACAAAGGCAATATGTAAATGCCGACTCCTGAAATGTTCCCGGCTCGACGCTAGCTAAGTAGCCAAATAATGGCTATTCACCATTTTTATTGTCTTAACTATCTCACTAGCTAGGCTAGCGAACTAGTGAGTTCGCTAGCTAGCCATGTATAGTCAGTGAATTTTAATTCTAGTTAGTTTGCTGAATGACAGTAAGTGACATTAAACTAACCATTTACTGTTTCTATCGATTTAGCAATGTGCACAAGATGTAATAAGCTCACTAGCTGGCTAGCTAGGTGGTTCGCTAGCGTAGCTAAATGCTAGCTAGCTAAATGGCGAAATAACTCATCGTGATTCATTCATTTCTAGGCATGTAGCTAGCTAATGGTGGCCCCCTATGTGGTAATGGATGCACGGACATAGGTAACGGCAAGTGGCGCTAATCGGCTACCGTCGTTGTATGTTGAGAACGTTTGCTGAAACTGAGGTACCCCATTGCGTTGGAACAAAGCACGGGGTACTCACCCGCTTATGCAATGGCTATGTAGTTCGCAGAAGTGGACCACAAACTGGACTACAAATGCAAAAGCATATAATTTTTGGCAATAAACAACGAATTTGATGCGATCATTTGCATCTGTATACCCCATAGGCTAATCTCTGAGCGAGGCGGCTCATAAAATTAATATGAGTTCGAGCAAAGCCAGAAAGTGTCCAAACCCCATTATAAATTCCCATAGGGATTTTACTTCCGACATCAGAAGATAAGAAGCTGTGTCTTCATCACTTTAGTACTCCATAACACGTATTTTAAAACAAGAGTTTCTTGTCAGATTGGGAATTATCTGTCAGACTGAGAAGCTTCTTTGTAGCTGTTAGGGTACCAACATGTGTGAAATTCTTTATTAATGTTTCCATGGAAACAACCAGAATCATGGCAATCATTTAATACAAAATAAATTTCAAAAAAATCAATTTATGTAAAAGCAATGCTTCATCAGTAGGGAGGTACATGAACAAAAAGCATGTTGTACAGTGAGGAAAAGAAACCGAAAATGCATTTTTTTCTAAAAAATCGTTGTTCATAGAAGTGATTGAGACACCAAGATGAAATTTGCTGGAAAGATTGATGGGATGGTTATCCATGGGTGGCCAAAGTCCGAATACCCTGAGTAGGTGTCCACAGGGGTAACCGGCCACTTGAACATGGGGTACTTTTGACACTTTTTTGCCCCGTGACGATATTTACTGCTCAATAACTCCTAAATTGAGGCAATGATGAACCTGGAACTCTTTTGACCTATTGTACAGTTCCCAAATGTATTATTTGTACGTTTTTTTTTGGCACCTCAGGTTAATTACTGTAATTTGGTAGACCTTCAAAAACTGCAAAAAATTTTTCATCATGAAAGAAATTAGGATTTCAGCTGCCAATATCTCAGGCAGTAGAAGAGAGAGAATATTTCTGATTGTAGATTCTGGAAGCCCGGGCAAAGGTTAGTAAGACTAGTCATTTTCAGGTCTCTACTTCTTTTTGGTGAAAATGTATTGGCTCACGAAAACGCAAGAACTTTTGGTGGGTTTTGGAAAGGTGCGTGGCCCTCAAAATTAAATGGGCCGTATCTCAGAAACCCTTGGGAGTTTGGAGCTAAAACTTTGAATTTGTTAATTATATTCATCAAAGTATTTTTAGTAATTTTTGTGAAAGTGAAATCATCTGATAAAAAATAAAACTCCCGCTCACTGAGTAGGTTATATAAAAATCGAAATCCGTGCAAACCTGTTGGATCAGGGACCGTGCATCGGCTCAAAGCCCTGCACGCAATTGTGAAAATTGCCATCATTTATTCCCGGAAGAGGACAAGAGGTGCTATACTGCCAAGTCATACAAGTTTATTTACCCATTCTGTGTGGACAAAGTAGCCTACAGAAAGCTTGCGCTTGAGTTGAAGTAGGCTACAGATACTCCAATGGGATATTACACCAAAAACGAACTCCTTCTTTACACTTGCACTGATTTTAAAAATACTCATTCCCGATATTTCTTAAATACCTAAGTAAAATCACAGTGTTATTTGGCATTTGGGCCATTCCGTCTCAATTCACACAATTTCAGAAAAATCCCGTCGAGAAAGTTAATCCAAGCAATCTCTGAACGAGCAACGAGCGGGACATAACTGCATTGGTCAACCGGCTGAAGTAGCATGATGTAAAATCTTTGAAACATTTTTCGTTAAATTCATTCAGCTTGACCTGCCCGTGATATCTGACTATGCTTACATACGACACAGTACCTGAGCCAACTACACTTTAGCTTATTATATCTGCAAATTCAGCTGTTTCATTTACAGTGTATGACGTCTTCTAAATGGTAAATTGATATAATTTCGCCTTTGCTATGGGTTCTCACTTAAATGCATGCTCGCCATTATAATCAGTATAAGGTCTCCGGTATGCCAGAGTTGGGTGTAGATCTGGTGGTAACGCCAGATCTACAATTGTAAAATTGGGTTTACTCTTCCTCCCTCAGCATTCATAGCTGAGACGCGTTCTACCCCGGTGAGGGGGACTTACCGTGCCCTCACAGAAGAATACGGTGGCACAGTCGTATTTAAAGGGCGGATTCCGCCGACTGTTCTCAGTCATGGGAATAATATATAAAATATAAAATATTTGTACGCTGTCTGCCCTTGGAGCTAAGCTGCACGTCTTGACTCTGAATATATACATGAATCAAATAAATTCCTCTGTATTCATGCATTAAAATATTTAAAAGCGGATGTTCTTGAGACGGGTGGTGGAATCTGGGTCACTGCCCAGGCGACTGTAGCTGCGCTGCATCGCCCCCTTGTATGATGACGTACGTGCTGGGCATTATGGGATTGAAGTAGCGTCTCGCGCTCTTGCTCATTAACCGTTTTTGTGAAGCAGCTGAGCTGATTTAATTCTGGTTGAATATGTAAAGTTGTTCTAAAAGCAATAAGCAAAAACGCACCACATCGCAGGGTTCTGAACAATCAAGTAGGTCTGCGCATCGCTTTTTCATGATTAGTTGGCAAATCAAGCTAAATAGCTCATTAAAATCTTTACCGACTCAGCCAAAGCTTCATGAGGGCTCGTTGTCACCAAAAATTACACAAGCGATGTTCGTTTTGTATCTCTGGCTCAGCTGAAGTGTACCGTACCAACGTTATTTGCGCATACCTTCATCTCACATCTACTGTAACCAGCTAACTCGCTAGTACGTAGCTACATGAAAAAGACAGCGCTGAGCAGCAAGTTTTTAACGTAGCACCTAGCTAGCTACTGTAGATGTAAAATTATGCTGGCTGGGTAGGAATAATTTGGGCATTATCGCTACAAACTAGCTAAGTTACATTCTCTGGACGGATCCGGACTTTATAAGCGGCACTTCAGCCGCGTTGCATCATACATTAATGTGCAAAAAGACTCAGCATGGCAGGGTCCTGTACAATCCAGTGAGATTGTGAGTGGCTGTTGATTCAAACAAGTCGGAATGGAGTCTTTGGCAAATGAGTATCAGTATGTGCATTACAGTATCTTGGCACAAGTGTTGCATGAGACCACATGGTGATCCCTGCAGGCCAAAGAAAATTATAGGAATGCAATGCCCATGGCGCCACACCCTAACTAGGCTAGTAGATTAAGTCAGGTACACTTGAGCGCAGTTTAAAAGTGTAAGTTGCCGACGACAGACGACCCTCTACCGACTAACATTTACCGTTCATAAACAGAGATCATAAGTTTACAGATTGTTGTATTTGTTTTTTGCCTCTTTAATGTATTGTAAAAGCTTTTTGTTAAATTATCGTTGCAACAGCCGTTTTGAGAAACTGCTCTAGCCATTCGATTTTGAATGGCTAATTTTGTAAGCCATGTCACTTCAACTGAGAGTGAAACTTATTAAATAATTTGATAGTTAAGGCATTGAGCATGTCTGAATTGATCAGTCATCTAAACATGTCGTTAAAGACCACACTGATCGCCTGTGGTCAGTTTATATAACCTACCTTAAACAAAGATGATCAGCTTCGGCTCTAGAAGCGTGCGGTATACGTGAGCTAGATACAGCTTTTAAGTTGGGAACTGGGTGCGCAAAGTAATGCCAGTAGTGTGCATTTCCCTGAAGCGGAGTCGCTAACCGTGTCGGCAAATTAGCTGCATACTTTGAACCATAGTCGGTAGGTTCCAGCTATACAAGTTAGAAATGGTGCTTTTGATAAATATACCCCTGGTTACTTTTCTAAGTTATGGATACTCATTATTGGCTAAGTTAATTTCTTTCCTTTTCTTTCAATTGTTCAAAGCTCGCCTAAGAGCAAAGCAAGCGAGCGAGCGAATTCTGGTATTATTAGCCGTAACGTGAACTCCGGAAAATAGCTAGCTAGCAACCAAACAGAAAATAAAAGTTATCGTTAGCATTTGCAGAACTCCAATGCCATAACGTTGGTGGTTGGCAATCCATCTTTCTGACTCGAGCACCTTATATTTCTAATTAAACTTCCATAAAAATGTAAACCTGGCAGTTATTTCTGCCTGGAACCAAAACTAACCAAGAGAGAAACTACCAGTGAAATGGAAAGCTACTTCGCTTTCGTTTGAATTCTATTCAACGAGCTAGCTGTAGATAAGCTGGACTAAACGTTATGTTTTCATTAGGTCTACAAATAGGTACATAACAAGGGAATGCATACCTAGCCACATACATCGCTACACATTAGCTATAGAAAATACATTCTGGTTGTGATCCTCATACCAGGCGACTGAGACGTCGTACTAGGGATTTCCCTGTCAGGCACCCATTAAACTAGTAGGGATAACCAACTGACACAAGTGAAGTACAATGGACGCCAGATTGGTCTCTGCAACTATTCGCTCCGACAGCCTCTACTTTCCGTATACACTCAATGATATAGACCCAGCCCAGATCCCCTATTATCGTCACCCCGGGCCTGCATGATCACTGATAGAACGTGTTTGCTCACTGGGACAGAAGATGAGAAATTGCAGTTGCCCGACTGAAATCTCTTGTTGCCTTGGCACGTCGGGCAGGCGATTTTGCGAGCCCTGTCAAGCATGAACTACCTCTTTAAGGTCATTCTGCAGCATCTCAATCGGATTCGGGTCAAAACTTTGACAAGGTCTCTCCAAAAACCTTCATTGGTTTTTCTCGAGCCATTCAGAGATGGACTTGCTTGTGTGCTTTGGATCATTGTCTCACTGCATAACCCAAATACGCTTCAGATTTGGGTCACAAAGTAATGGCTGAACTTTCTCTCTCAGAATTTCTTGTTCTGAGCAGAATTTATGATGCCATCAATTGTATCAATTTGCCCTGGTCCTGAAGCTGCAACGCACCTCCTGAGAATCACACTTCCTCCTCTGTATTTGACTCTGAGTATGCTACTCTTGCAGTGGAATATTGTTAGCTTTTCGCCAGATTCTATGGGACCTACAGTACTGTGCAAAAGTTTTAGGCACATTTACCGCAATTCTGTGAGATGAAGATGCTTGCAAAAATCATTACATTAAAGGTTTCTGAATATTGAAAAATGTACTATAAAGTGTTGTGTGTGAACTAATAAAAACAAACTGAAATTAATATTTAGCCTAAATTTTGGGAAGCTGGTATGCAGTTTTGTAGTTTTATAAGATTATGGACTGTTCGGTTTTTCTAAGCATACTGGAGAATATGCCACAGTTCCTCTGCAAGGGCACAGTCTCGCTTGAGTCTGTCTCCCTAGGTATTTCCAGGCAGCCTTGATGTTGATCAGAGCTCTGTCATGGCGTTTTGTTTCAGCTGTATTTAGGGAAATATGAAGTTCTTTTGAAAATTTCTTTTTTAATAAAAATGCAGTGCTTCAAATGTGCTTTTTATCTACTGCACCACTAATATGGAAAACAAAATTTAACATCCAACATCAAATTTAAATAAAAGTAAATTAAGGTACCTAAGACTTTTTCACAGTACTGTATGTCGGCCAAAAAGTTTCACTTCTGACTTATCAGTCCTGAAAATATTATCCCAAAAGTATTAGGGGCCATTTTGATGTTTTTTGGCAAATGTGAGACAAGCCTTGTGTTTTTGGTCAGCAGTGGTTTTCGCCTTGCAGCTCTTGGATCGGTGCAGTTTTTTTCCCCCCCAGTCTCTCATTGTGGTATCGTGAACACTGACCTTAACTAAGGCAAGTTAGGGCTGTCGTTCTTAAGATGCTTGTCTGGGTTCTTTTGTGACCTTTTGGATGAGTTGTTAATGCACTCTTGGAAATTTTTGCTCGGCCAGCAGCTTCATGGAAGGCTCTCATCTCTTCCAAGTTTTCTCCATTTGCTGATAATTGACCCTGGTTTACTGGAGCCCCAGAGCCTTAGAAATGGCAGTTTTACCCTTTCCAGACTGATGGATGTCAACAAGTTAGTTTCTCATCTGTTTTTGAATTTCTCAAGATCGCAACATCAGGTGCTGCTCTTTGCCTACTTCACACTCCCAGACAGGTTCTATTTACATGATAGATAGGTTCAGCGGGGTTGGCAGTAATCATGCCTGGATGTGTCGAGTGAAATTGTTCCATATTATCAATTAAATTGGTAACTAAAGGGGCAATTACTTTTCACATTTGGCCAGGTCGAGTTGAATAGGATTGTTCCGTCAAAAAATAAATTGATCGTTTAAAAAAACTGCGTTTTGTGTTTACTTGGGATATGTTTGTCTAATATTAAAATTAATTTGATGTGAAACATTTATGTGTGACAAATAAGCGCAAATGGAAGAAATCGGAAAGAGGCAAAGACTTTTTCACAGAGCTGTTGATGTCCCGTTATTCTAAAGTTATGAATCACAATTGCAGGCTAGCACTAAAACTGAGCATAGAAGCGGCTGTCAAAGTTTTCGATTTCCTCAAAAAATAAAAGGCTATAGCAGAGACAAATGCATTACAGCACGGGATACAACTTAACTGTGTGTCTTTTCTCTTACCTTGGCTGGAAGAAAACTAGCATGTCAGACCCTCAGTTGCCTGGTCAGAGTCTGGCTTGAAGATTACTTGAAAAAAGCCGGTGCTTTGCTTATCGTCAGTGTTACGATGAACATCAACTTTGCTGCCTGGCCCTCCCATACAAATGAGGTCGAGACGAGGAAATCAAAGTGGACTATCTTGGGGTTGTTCTATGAATCTTTGCCGCACCGCAGTAAAGTTATTTGCAAGCAGTTATTTCAGGAATTGTAATGTATACCTCAGGAAAATGCCATGGTCAGAATATTCGGGACTACAATGGTGTGTATGGCCATGTTTTGACATCCACATCCTATGTTATGGCACACCACCCATGCAGGTTCATTCAAAGTGGGTCCTGGACACTGATGCGTTTAATGAGTGGATGAATGAGGAGGACTATGAAGTGGATGAGAACAGGAAACCAGTGAGTTATCGTCAACGCATCTTTCCTCGGGAGGAAGAGGTAGGCTCGCCCGCTGTGTGCTGTCTTGGGGAACTGGGGCTTGGATTGGGTGAATGGGAGATGACTTCAGCTATGCATGTAGCTTTGAATGAATTTTTGCTTCAGCTTTGTGGTACGTATATACATGTCTGCGTGTGAGAGTGAGTGCGTGCGAGTGTGTCTGTGCATGTGTCTGTGAGCGTGAGTGTGTGCATGAACATATATTTTGGCTAAAAATAGTAATTTGTTTTTAAACAATAGTCCTGTAGATTGAACTCTGTCTTCTTGGACTTCAGAGAAGCATTTGGTACTCTATCACTGCAGTGGTCAAAGCTACCTTAGCTCTTCATATCCTTATTTGGAGATATAATGGATTCACATCTGATGCTGCTACTGCTGCAACTTCTTTGTGGTGATGTGATTCCAATAACAATTTTTGTGGAAATCACATAAAATTTGTTCATTCCTGGCGCATAGAGAATTAAACCGGTCTTATGTGACCCCATGACCTATTCCTGTAGTGCCACGACCAGGTCAGACTTTACATTTCCAAATGCAGTTACTCAATTTTGATGGGAATCATAATAAATATTTTTTAAGTTTTCTTGATATTTGGAGGTAATGTTGGTGGCCATATTACCTTTCCTGTTGCAGCAACATCAGACTAAACTTATAATTTTTAAAAATGCAATAACTTGGATTAGTTTTCATGGGGATACTGTCAAATCTTATGTCAACATTTTTGGTGCATAGAGGTGGCAGCTGATTGATTTTTGTGGCTCTATTTTACTGTATCTCCAACATTTGATGAAAGGACATTTCCAAATATGACAAGCCAAACTGTTTTAATTTGGAGCATAAAAGAGCACTCCTATGGTTCTACTGGGACTGCGACCATTCCTGTGGCACCACCCTTAGGCTGAACTTAACTTTTTCGAAAATGCAATTGGTCAAACTGCTCTAAGGAGAAATGTGTTAATTTTGTGGTGAAAATTCCTGGAGGCTAGATTAGTTCCTCTGTTGATTTTCTGGACTCTGTCTCTTTTCCTGCTGCGCCACCACTTGGCCAAACTATGAATTTTGAGTATGGGGAGAATGTTAGTTTCCTGGATACACCCTGCTGTCGTCCAGCCGCATTTGTTTAGGTGATTGAGTGTAGGATGTATGCAGAGGCTCCTTCATCCAAGTTATTTGTGGAAAGCTCTTCTACCCAACCCTCCTTCAGATGGGCATTAGTACTGGCTGTCCATGAAGGGCAGTTAATTTTATAATTGCCATCAATTACACTAGTTAGCATGGCTGTGTCACTGTGCCCCCAATGATGTGATCTCCCTCAAGTGTGTACAGGGCTATGCAGATGACTTCCAGTCGGCCTGTAGAGAAGTGTGTCATTTATTATATGGGCAGATTTAAAATTGATAAATAACAGTCTTGGCAACCTTTCCACCCTTGTCAAACCCTATGTTAAAAACCTTTGCGTGATATTTGATTCTGCCTTTAAGTTTGACAAGCAAATCAACGCGGTAGTTTAAGCCAGTTTTTTCCAGCTCCGATCAATTGCTAAAATCAAACCATTTCTCTCAGTCAAAGACCTCGAGAAAGTCATACACGTCTATCCTCTCGACTGGACTACTGCAATTCCCGATACACCGGGATTCGCAAGTCATCCTTATTTCGCCTCCAATTAGTCCAGAACGCTGCAGCCAGGCTCCTGACAGGTACCAGGAAGAGGGACCATATTAGTCCTGTTTTGGCGCCTCTCCACTGGTTGCCTGTCCATTTTAGAAT
Source organism: Gymnothorax javanicus (assembly GCA_029692085.1). Lineage (NCBI taxonomy): Eukaryota > Metazoa > Chordata > Actinopteri > Anguilliformes > Muraenidae > Gymnothorax > Gymnothorax javanicus. The sequence goes on along the minus strand of CM056193.1, from coordinate 164,770,040 downwards.
TGATTTTAAAGTACTCCTGTTTGTTTATAAAGCCCTAAATGGGCTGGCCCCCTCCTACATTGCTGACCTCCTAACCCCATACTCAGTCTCTAGGTCACTTATGTCTGCTAACTTGGGGCTGCTGGCCGTTCCGCGATCCAAACTTAAGCTCCAGGGTGACCACACTTTCGCTGTAGCAGCTCCCAGATTGTGGAACAGCATTCCCCTCCAGATCAGATCTTCCCCCTCCATCGACTCCTTTAAGTCCAGGCTCAAAACATATTTTTATTCACTTGCATTTGAATCCTCTGGTTAATTATTATTACTTTTTTTTTTTTTTTTTGACTTGTGGCATTCCCTATGTGTTGTGTGTTTGTGCCTATACACTGTGTTACGTGATATTTGTGTTGATGTCCTTTGTATTTATGATGTTTTATGATGTTAGTAGCTTGCTATGGTCTGTACATCACTTTGATCAACCTCGGTTATTTTAAATGTGCTTTATAAATAAATTTGATTTGATTTCAGTGATCAGATTAAGGACAAAAGCCTGATTAGCATTTTTTGCAAATCATGGTATCAATTGATTAGCAATTGTTGAGCACATCTGAAAAAATGATTAGCAAAAATTAGAAAACAGTATATCAGATTTTAAATGACAGAAGGACTTTTTTATTCTTTCCTAATGACAAACAATCACAATAGAAATACAACTCCACTCTGAAAGCAAAACAGATAATTTCCAAAAGGCACCAATTTTACCTTGAACAATCATAATTTAATACAGCACGCTTCCGTTTCCTGATGAAATTTCTGTAAATTACTTGTAACCTGCAGTATATATGTCTTATCTATACCTTACTGTAGCATAATGTTGTTTGACGCCTGATCAGAGATGTGAAAGGATCCATTCCCATTAAAATCCGGTCACACAGGCACTCTCTAACTCAGTCACATTTTGACATCACAAAATCATGTATTTGAATGATCAGAGATCACTGTGCATGTTTCAGGAGAGGCCAGTGAACTCGCGATTCCCTAAACCACATAGCAAATGGGACAAGTTTTTATGACTTTGATCGGCTTACCATGATGTTTGGGTGGCTGGAGGAACATTTGGGTGTGTAAAAACGTGAAGCGTACACCCAGTCAAGGCGATTCAGAGTTAAAGCCGAAAGTGGAGGTCTGATCCGGAATTATTTCCATTAGAGCAAAAACCAATTCACATCGCTTTAGTATAACAATGATTACAAAGATTCCCCTTAACTAGCGCCAGCTAGATAGTAAGATGGCCAGCTTTATAATCTGAAGAGTAATGTAATACCCAATAGCATGCATAACAAGATAATTCACATAAAACTACCTATGATATAACACGTCTCAGGCCCGAACTGTCTATTTGCTCTTTGGGTAAAATAAGCTGGTAATCAATGTTGATTGAGATCGTCTGCGTGCGATGGTGTTGAAAGTGACAAATCAGAGCAATAAAAACTTCTCCAATAGGCATCATAACTACCATAGGTTCACTTGCCAGCTAGCTGTACCTAAGTGCTTGCTTTTGAACCAGCTATCAAATTAGCTAACGTCCCAAAAATGTAAAAGTTCAGTTGGGTCGGACGAAACTGCCGCGAAACCTCAGATAAGTTCATGCCTATGACAGCTGGCAAAGTTAGTAAAGTTGGGACAATAAACAAATCATATCGCCTTGACATGATGATCATTTACAGCTTACTAGCCAACTAGCTGGCTATATCCAAAGAGCAACGGTACGCGATGGCTCTGGATGGTTCACATAGCAGAGTCTGGCCGTCATGATCAATGATGATAGAGCGTATGAGCATACGAAAGCCTCCCGAGTCTCAAGTGCATGCATGCGCGCCCCAGAAGCTGATTGGTTGTTATGCAAATGAGGAACTTCATTTTCCAGCCAATCAGTAATTAAAACTTCTCCTATTCCTATGTGGCTTGGGAACTCGGAAGTTTGCAGGCCAGTGAGTCGGGATTCATGAAATATCATTAAGATTTTTTGAATCGCATTTTTTTGCGAAGGGATTGCTATGTTGATTAGCATTTCGCCAAAACTGCTGAAATTTGATTTGCATTTTGCGATGCGAATCCGCCTAATCTGATCACTGAATTTGATTTGAGATTTATTTCTAGAATGGTCGGGCCTTAGGTTCAAGAGGCAAAATGAGGGGAATGGCTGGTACCATTCAAAACATGATACATACCTTGTCCTCACAATAGTATCTAAGCCCATTAGCCCATCCAGGGGAGACAAACCTACCTCGGACACAAATTCAGCATTGCAGGGTAATGGAAAACTAGTCCGCGTCATCCTGCTAGAGGTCACACCCAGGTTGGACCAAATTAACGTATGCTCACTACCTTTGACAATGAAGTTGGAGGCTATCAGACTGGTGGCTCCATAAAAAATGCAACATCTGTTCTCCTCCACACATATACAACAGAAAACGCCAATATAAATATCAAAATGATGAGCCTTGAGGAATTACTTTGGGCTCTATACACACCGCATTCAGGTTGTTGTTTATCCACAGTGGAAGGGAGACCTGCGGGTACTCAGTGTTGAATGGATTTATACCAGCATGCAGATATATCACCACCTTAATATGTTAAACAGTGACATCATAGATGTCTGTGAACTCGAAATTGCTTCCCTGTTCCTTGACTTGAAGTGACGCCAAATCCCACTTGCCTGGGAATCGAGGCCGAAGTTCCTCGGATTTTAGAGGAAGCCCATGGGGAAACTTGATCTCTACTCCTTAGGGTTTGGGGTATAGTCAGACTGGCCAGATCTGAGTGATCTCTGTGTGAGGACTCGAGTGGACACGGTTTGACTTTGAGTTTGCGAGAATGTAGCAGAATATTATAGACAGTCTCCATCTGAGCAACAGTCGCCTATGTTGCACATCAACAATTAACCTGTTCAGGTGCCTGATGAGCTCATAGCGACCTACAGCAATACTAGACTGGACTTGAACTTTGAGGAAGAACTTGCTTGTCTTCTGTCTGCGGACCATTCTGTCGCATTCATTTCTCAATGGACTGCATTTATATAGCGGTTGCTAGTCACATGATATGACCAAAGTGCTCTACAACTATGCCTCACATTCACCCTGATGGCGGAGGCTGCCATGCAAGGCGCCAACCCGCACATCAGGAGCAGTGTGGGGTTCAGTGTCTTGCTCAAGGACAAGTTACCTGGAGGAGCCGGGGATCGAACCGGGAACCTTCTGATTCCTAGGCCGCCCGCTCTACCTCCTGAGCCATGCCGCCCCATTTCTCAAGAACAACAAACTCTATGAGGATATAATCACATTCACAACAAAAGCCAGACAGCTGGCTTCCCTTTTAGGCTCAAACTCTCTGCCTGACTTCCCCTCTTCCCAGGTCCCTCATTTTCTGCATCACATTAAAAAAAAGTTGGTCACCATCTCACATATTAAATGGCTGTTAGGCTTACAAAGCATCGAACTTGACATGCCATGACGGAATTGTGTCCTCCTAGTTAAGGGCACAACAACTTCTCTTCCTCAGCTAGAATGTACAAGCATTCTTGGGTCAAACCTACAATCATCTACCTTTGTCATGGTACTCCAACCATATTTTCACATTTTTCTGCCCTTACACCAACATTTTGTGGATGGGGAGAGCAAAGTAGAGTTCATCCTAGAGGTGGCTTGCACCTTTGACTCCAGCCAAGGGGATGCCTTTATGACGGAGGTTATTCCATACCAGCAACTCCTGAATACCATCTCAGAGCTTTGTTACAAGCTGGGTTGCAAGCAAGCTGCTTGTCTTTTATATTTGACCGCCTAGGACGTTATGCACACAGGTGTGGGTCGTCAGAGGTCTGCGAGTGTTTGGGAAGCCCAAAAAGGGCAAAAAAAATCAAGCCAAATACTTTTCCATTTCTGTCTTCATTGGCAGTCAACATGTATGATGGAGATGATGTATCCCTTAGTGAGCTATGCTAGATGAAACTACGGAAACGGTCAATAATGTTGTAATTGCATAGTAACTAGCATTTTCTGTATCTGTTTCCTGTTCTCTTACCTCTTTGTGGACATGAAGAAATAGTATGAATGTCTGTGCGTGCATGTGGGGGCAAGAGGTAGATAGGTGTGTCATTGCATGCTGCGGTGAACATGTAGCTTTAGTGCAGAGTTCGTCCATTTGTCTGTCACCCATCCTATTACCAGTCTTTCCTCACTCTCACCCCTCACCTCCTCACCACCCCCCCACCCCTTGACCCCTCACCCCTCCCTGAGTTACCCCAGCCTGCCTGCCTGCCTTCCTGCCCTCCCTGTGTGACACCGTTTCATTTCTCATCCTCTCGCTCTCTCTCTCATCCTCCATCCCCACGTCTGATCAGTCTTCCCGTACACCTGATCGTAAGGAACGCAAGGCTGCTGCTTCGGGAAAGAAGCGGAGGCGCTCCCCGTCCCCCCCGGCCACGCCTGCCGAGTCCCGCAAGAAGGGCGGGAAAAAGGGGTACGTTTCACGAGCGGCAGTCGGTCTCTTTTGAGGAAAAGGGCATTGTGTGTTTGTTCCTTTTGCCTTGCTGGAATATCCCCTCATATGCACAAATAATCAGGTAAAGTTAATTGTTTATTAAAAGGATCCCCATTAGCTGATACCAATGGCACCAACTAGTCTTCCTGGGGTCCAAAGTCATACAAAATTTTAAAAATACTTACAAACTTATATACATATTTATATGTATGGGTACAAATTCACATAAAGCAGTATTCAACATAGAACTTGCATCTTAAAACTATCCATCAGCAACAAAGAAGAGATGGAAAAGAAACGGAAGAGAGAAATAAAACTAAATATAAAAAAGTGCAACGAAGAACAAATAAAATGAACAAAGCGGACAGCACATTCCATCTCTTTCTCACCTGTTTAAATGGTGCATTCTTAATTTATGTGACCACGATGTGTGGAAATAACCTGTTGCGAGAGTTAAGGTCCTGTTCCTGCACGTTTTTTTTTTTTTTTTTTTTGGTGCTGATTTGCATACTGAGCCTGTGCTCTCATTCGCTCTGTTCTACAGGAACCCACCATACTGGAAGCGCCGAGGCCACCGCGAGGAGGAGGAGCCCGAGGAGGACCTGACGAAGGACATGGAGGATCCGACTCCTATACCCAACATGGAGGAGGTGACCCTGCCCAAAAATGGTGCGCTCACCCTGCCTCATGCCTGGCCGTTACCATAGACTGTATAAAAAGATGGACGCAGCACCCAGGTCTGAAAAGTGAAGCCAATGCGGAAATCTCTTAAACTTGCATTTTATTTCATGGCCAGCAGATGGCGATGTCGGTGGTTGCAGAAAGAAGTTCAGTGCTATAGAAGTCTGAGAAAATGACCCAGCTTTTCCGCCTGATTTATTATTTCAAGGATGATTTTCCACATTATTTCATGGTATCGCAAGTTTCAAGTCTCCTTTGATATATCATGTTGTTCATTTTCGTAAATTATGGTCCCAAATAGACTACAATAAAGGATAAAGTCAGATATGCTTTAGGGGCGTGGCTATCCTCTCATCCTCGTCAGATATGGTCAGATCCACCTGTAGATCCACCCCTCGCTCCTCCCTGGATCTTCAATTCATGCTCTCGGCCGATAGGAATCACATCCAGCGTCAAAATGACAAAATTGCGCTATTCAAATTGCCAAAATCAAGGCTTCCTAAATGGAATGCTGAAACCAATGGGTTGACGTCACGGTTATTTGTCCATCTTTTTATACAGTCTTTGGCTGTTACCCCGCACAGGACAGCACTATTGCAATAGGCTTATCTATGATGACTAGCTGAATCAGCAGTTGTAGAGGAAACTGCTTTTCACTCAATCTGTTCTACCTTCCTGTTTTCTTGCTCTCCTGCTTTGATGTGTGCAGTAAACCCCAAGAAAGACAGCGAGAACACTCCAGTGAAGGGCGGAACAGTGACTGATCTGGGTGAGTTTGTGTGCATTTTTGTGTGTTGGAATGACTGTGCAGAGTAAAATGTGCTTTTCTCTTGATGGACGGTTTCCTCATTGAGTTCTCTCATTACTCTTGGCAGATGAACAGGAAGATGACTCCATGATCTCAGGAGGCAAGGTAATGCCTGGGCCCCTGTCATAGGTTTGGGCCCAAGCTTGCAGTGCTCTGAATACACCTGCACGTTACAGTATTATGCACAGGTTTTGCCACTATTCAAGTGAAAATGTGTTTACACCATCTGCAGGGTACAAACTTAAATACAGTGTATTTGTCATTTTTCATGTTGGCCATTTTCTGAATTTAACATATTTTAAAAAAAATTTAAATGAGCATTTACAAGAGATCAAGGCGTCTTGTCAGTTAGCACTTGGTAGAGCAATAAGTTTTGCTTTTCCAGAAATCACTCAAGGGTTGTGGAGCCCCGTGTTTATTAGTCGAGCCCCCGTAGGGGTTTGCGAGACTATTGTAATCGCCTTGTGAGTCTGTCTGTGTTTCCGGGCAGATATCTCCAGAACCACTTGACGGATTTCACTCCTCTTTCACGTGTAAACACCTTGGGCAGACCTCACGGCATGACATAAATTTCTGGCTGTTGGGCGAGACTGAATTCTCTGAATGCTTGTTTCATGTGTTTTTTTATACCTTGAGAAGTTAACTTATTTTTGCTAGTTATCAGCCTATGTGCAATTTAATTCGGGGTTCTCAAACTTCTTTGTATGGGTGTCATGGTTCCTGCAAATCTTGGAAAGGCTGGAAAATCTGGAATTCCGGTCTCACCATTCTGGTTTTGGAAACTTAGAGCTTAGGAAATAGATGAAAAAAATTGGGAAATGGTTTTTTGTGATCCAAAGGGCCACAGACATTTGTTGTCGGGTGTGCCATTGCAGTCCTTGTGGCAGTCGATCTCTGCACCCCCATCCCCCATGTCCACACTTTCTGGCGGTCACTTCAGTTGACGGTACATACTCCTCTACACCTTCTGCAGGAGGAAGAGGAACCAGGGAAGGCCGAGATAAATCGCTTGATGGACTCAAGTGAAGACAATGTGACGGAGCAAACCCATCATATCATCATCCCCAGCTACGCTGCCTGGTTTGACTACAACTGGTGAGAGCTTCAACCTCTCCTGAAAAAAACTTGCTCAAAGATGAGTGGAAGGACAATAAATGACATTCAGATTTTTCTGGAAAAAGTTTCTGTGTCAAGATATTATGACGTGTACTTTGTTTTAATCTGTGGATTTAGTTTATGAAACAACCGATACTAGAGACCAGGCTTTTAGAAGAACACATCATGGTGGGGAAGTAAAATTAACTGCAACAATTAATTTTTTGCGTAAAAGTGTTGTAAATGTCTTTTTATTCAGTATGACAAGCATCCATGGGGCTGTTTTTGATGCTCAGTAATGTGATAATATCCCTCTGACCATTAAAGCTTTATAGTTCTGATTTTTGGAGATTTTATTCACCCTGATATCTAAAAGCAGCATCTTGGGACCTTTATCTTTTGAGGTACAGTATTTGCGGTAAACCTTTTGGTGTCAGACTGTACCTATACGACATTCATCACGGACTGGGGTATTTAATATCTATGAAATAGTTTAAATGCATCATTATGGTTGTATTGCCTTAACATTAAATGTGTTTTTTATTCTGATAGTTGGCGTAGTTCCATTGAGCAGTATCAAGACTGTCTTCATCTCTTGATCCTGAAGATGTCTGCCTTCTTGGCATTAGATCATTCTTGGAGGGGGATGAAATGGCTTTTAAATTATATGTTCACTTCAGTTGGGTTTTGCAGTTTGAAATGGCCGGTTCACAATGTAGTGTTCTGTCCTACACTCTCTCTCGCTGTTGGTTGGTTCTGCAGCATCCATGAGATTGAAAGGCGAGCTCTTCCAGAGTTTTTTAATGGCAAGAACAAGTCCAAGACTCCAGAGATGTAAGTGTGCTCAAGTGTTTATGGATGAAAAGATGCATGCATGTGGGAGATGCAAAATATTTCCAAATGGTGACAAGAAACCAGTTACTCTCAATTCTAGGAATGATGGTTTGAGGCTGGGGTCTCTAACTGGTCCATAACAGGGCAAAGGGGCTGCTGATTTTCATTCCAGCTGACCAGAGGCGCACCTGATATAACCAATTAACCGTCCAGGCTGAGATGAGTTGATTAAATTAGTTGTATCAGGCGCACTTTTGCTCAGTTGGATTGAAAACCTGTAGCACCTTGCCCCGTTTACTGACTAATCTGGCACCCCTGGTGTCAGGATATCGATTGTTGGGTTCTCTTAAAAAATGCTGTATTTGTTTTTCACATTTATGAAGCGCCCTTCCTGAAAGCAGTTGACTGTTGATAACGCTGGAGAGGCATACCTGTGGTTTTGCCTGGTATTGGGAATATGTTTAACTCAACTGGACTACCATCCAGTTGTGTTCATCGCATACTGAACCATCCGCTGTCTGGTTGCGTTCCTCATCTGCTTAAGAGTTAAGACGTTAAGAGTCTAGCGTTTTCAGATATTAACTCATTTTGACGAAACTTTACATGCAGCATCAGTACACCAAGGACCAGGCTGGTATTGCAGTTCAGCCCAATCTGTCAGATGGCTGACGTAGGCCGCCATCTTTGATTTGGTCCTGATAACTACTAAACAACTTGTTTGCTAATCTGATGGCTTTTGTATGTTCCCTACATTGTACTGAGAGTTGACCAAGTGCACTCCTGCTGAGTACTGCTTCCCCGGAAGCCTTAGTTATGTATGGATGTTTGGACAGTCCAGATAGGGGCCATTAGAACTTTCACTTGTATCTTGTTAATCCGGAAGTTTCCAAATGGTTGTGTCACAATATCAGCCATTTAGATCGATTGACAGCAATGATACTGAATGTCTAATTTGTGCGCTGTGCCGTTTTGCTCAACTAACAGGTTAAAACCGCAGCATTTGACATCACATGGCCATGTTGCACCTAAAGTGAAAGTTCAAATCCGGAAAGAAAAGATAAGCAAGTACTGCTGTCATTTGTTTGCATGGATATATGATATTTGTTTGGCCTCATCTTCCCGTAGATACTTGGCCTACCGAAATTTCATGATTGACACGTATCGGCTGAACCCTCAGGAGTACCTGACCTCCACGTCCTGCCGCAGGAATCTGACAGGGGATGTATGCGCTGTCATGAGGTGAGTTATAGGACCTACTGTCTCTGTGGGCCTCTGCTTCGTGATGGTCTTAGGACCACGTGGTCTCCTGTGGGTTCTAGTTCTCAGGAGAAGAACCCATTTAGTCCGAAGTCCAGAGAAAAGTCTTGCCAGCTCATTCAACATAGTGAGTGGTGGAGAATCAGTCTAGCTAAGCCAAGATGGTGAACAGTGGAGAGTCATACGAGCTCAGTCAAGATGGTGAACAGTGGGGAGTCATGCTAGCTCAGTTAAGATGAACAGTGGGGAGTCATGCTAGCTCAGTCAAGACGGTGAACAGTGATGTGTCAGGCTAGCTCAGTCCAGATGGTGAACAGTAGAGTGTCAGGCTAGCTCAGTCAAGATGGTGAACAGTGGAGAGTCAGGCTAGCTCAGTCAAGATGGTGAACAGTGGAGAGTCATGCTATCTCAGTCAAGATGGTGAACAGTGGAGAGTCATGCTAGCTCAGTCAAGATGGTGAACAGTGGGGAGTCATGCTAGCTCAGTCAAGACAGTGAACAGTGGTGTGTCAGGCTCACTCAGCCAAGATGGTTAACAGTGGAGTGTCAGGCTCACTCAGCCAAGATGGTGAACAGTGGAGTGTCAGGCTAGCTCAGTCCAGATGGTGAACAGTGGAGAGTCAGGCTCGCTCAGTCAAGACGGTGAACAGTGGAGAGTCATGCTAGCTCAGTCCAGATGGTGAACAGTGGAGAGTCATGCTAGCTCAGTCCAGATGGTGTACTGTTCACCTCGGACAAGTGACTGAGTCCGTGAAAGCAAATGCCGTAGGAACCACTCTATCGCCCGGCTTACAATGTAGCCGTTTGGTGCATAGCCGAGCAGTTGCACCAGGACATATAGGCCCACAGCTTATGAAACTTGGGCGTTGTGATAGAAGCTCATCATATGCTGCGCGGTGTTGCATCCTCGTTGGGCTCATGGTGATTTGTTTGCTGTTCAGCAAGTAAAATACAACCGTTCCCCTGCCTCTTAGAGTCCATGCCTTCCTGGAACAGTGGGGCCTGGTGAATTACCAGGTGGACGCAGAGAGCCGGCCTCTGCCTATGGGGCCGCCACCCACTCCCCACTTCAATGTGCTGGCGGACACCCCCTCTGGCCTCGTGCCCCTTCACCACCGCCCCCCACAGGTACAGTAGTGTTCCGCTTTTTCCACACACATCCTCACCAGTGGCCGTCAACTCACACTCAACATTTGAGGAATACATCCCTCAATCAGAAAAAGTTGGGATGGTGTGTTAAATTATATTTTATGCAGAAAGCAGTGATTTGGAAATTATGTTCGACTTTTATAACATTGTAACAACACAACAGCACATTATTTGATGTTTCACCACCAGAATTTTGTCTATTTTTCAAAATAGGCTCTTAATAGTTTTGATTCTTTTCAATGTATTTCAAAAAAAGAGAGTTGGGACCATGAAGTATTTACCGCTTTCTAATGTTACCATGCCTTAGGCTTATGCAGACACCTGGCCAGGGGTAAATGGGTAAAGCTGGTTAAATTTCGTTTGTCCGTTGCTTGAGGAGACCACTTCTGTTCAACCAGGCGCATGTAGCTGTACTAACTCAATTATACCCTGACTGTGTGATCCTGCGATGGCATAGGCAGCATGTAATTGGTGTTGCAACTCTATTGTGTAAAGAAGCAAGGGCTAGTCGTCACATGAGGTGGAGGAATTGCTTGCCACAGCATCTTTCTCCTGAGTCAATGGGAGCAGGTTGGTTTGTGGTGGGCTCAACAGTTCGGCTGTTTTCAGGGTGGGGGGAAAAAGGGGGTAAAAAACCCAAAAAAATGTTTTTTAAAAAGTGGGGACAGGTTTTCTCACGCCACTGTACCAGTATTAATTTCATTTTTTATATGTATGTTAACAGACATGACCTTAATTGGGTTTGAAAACAGCATTCCATGATGGCTGGTGAAATTGGTGACAGTGTCTTGTTCTGTAAAGTTTTGCAGGCCTGAATGGCAGGAATGTATAAGTATTTACAAGTAAATGAAATTGAACAGACAAAACACTGAGTATCTCTTTTCACACTGTCTGTAATAACTCACAAGTCAAAGTAAATTTAGAAATCACGGCTTTCTGTTTTTATGTGCATTTCTCGTATTGTTTTGAGTTGGAGTTATATAAAGCTGTTCAGCCCATGTCTGGACTGGGCCTGCATTATTTGTTTGATATTCACTCATTCCTGGTCAGGTCAGGAGAAATTGCTGTGTTTGTTGGACTTCCCCTGTCTGACTGTATGTATAGGCCCCCCTCAGTTAGTGTGCAGCCGTCACCCTGTCCTCCCTGTTTCTCCTCCCAGGTCCCAGCCGCCCAGCAGATGCTCAGCTTCCCAGAGAAAGGCAAAGACAAGCCCACGGACCTGCAGAACTTCGGTCTTCGCACTGACATTTACTCCAAGAAGAATCCCAAGGTTGGGTCTAGTGCCGTCCCTCCTAACAGCTACCTCTAACCCAAACCATGCCATTCCCCTGAAACCTGTATTGAATTAATCAATAAACATTACCTGCTTTTTGTGGCTGTTCAGTTACTGTGTAATGGTGGTAATGTAATGATTTATGTGGTATTGCACAGTCCCAGTATAATGTAAAGCCCTTTGTCTCTGTGCAGAGTAAGGGTGCTAGTGCCGGGAGAGAGTGGACCGAGCAGGAGACTCTGCTGCTACTGGAGGTAAGTGGGAATCGGAGGAGCATTCACAAACAACTTCAGTATAATGCCAGGTAGTGACATCATAGCATTCCCAATTCAGAGTACCTTATGTGCAGTCTGTTTCCCCTTTACAGTTTTTGATCATCAGTCATTATTAAGCTAAATACTTTGGGTTCAGGTGCTTGTTTGCATTTTGCTTCAGGTCTCAATCAGCTTGGTCTCATAACTGCAAAACATCTGTTAGTGCACTTAAGTACTCACTTCTTCCCATTGTAGGTTATCTGTTCCCTGCCTGTCAATAATGCTATCATTTCTCTAGGATTTTCTCTTCTTCTGCACTGATTTTCCCTGTCTTGCCCCATTTACCATTTTCTTAACGATTATGAGAGGAAACATTGGATGCTTTCAGGAAGTGTTGTATTGTAATGTGAACACACTTTTACAGATGCATGGAGCCCAGTCTCCTGCACACTCTGCCTGTGTCTCTATCTGTCCTGTTTTGCCACTTAATACATTGCTCTCTCAGGCTCTGGAGATGTATAAGGATGACTGGAATAAGGTGTCGGAGCACGTGGGCAGCCGTACACAGGATGAGTGCATCCTGCACTTCCTGCGGCTGCCCATCGAGGACCCGTACCTGGAGAACTCGGATGCCTCCCTGGGTCCCCTGGCCTACCAGCCTGTCCCCTTCAGCCAGTCGGGAAACCCCGTCATGAGCACCGTGGCCTTCCTGGCGTCTGTGGTGGACCCGCGAGTGGCCGCAGCAGCCGCCAAGGCTGCGCTTGGTGAGCATCACTGCGAGTGTGTGTGTGTGTGTGTGTATCAGTGAACATGCAAGTGTGCATGTTTTTGAGTGTGCATGTGTGCATGTGAGAATGTGTCTGCGTTTCCATGAGTCAGTGTGTGAGTAAGTGTCTGCACAGTCATGACAGTAAGGGATGGTTATAGCTGTTCTGGTCTTTATGAGTGTGTGTGTGTGTGTTCTCAGAGGAGTTCTCACGGGTGCGGGAGGAGGTCCCGGCTGAGCTGGTGGAGGCGCATGTGAAGAAGGTGCAGGAGGCGGCACGCAGCACAGGAAAGGTGGACCCCGCTTTTGGCCTGGAGAGCAGCGGCATTGCCGGCACTGCCCCTGAGGAGCCGGAGAAAACTGGTACTCCTGCCTCTGTCACATACCTACTAATACTCAGAAAAGTGGTGCAGAGAAATAAGTAAAGCCCTCATCACAATACTGTGACTCTAGTTTAACAGAATACATGGCAGCAATCGCCCACATGCTTGCCTCTGCGCGCACTGATGTGCCAATAAAGAACTAATCGTGTCCTCCTGATTCATGAAGGGACGCAACAGGTCATTCATCAATATTGAGTAAGTCCAGGAATTATCAGCAATGCTCTACAAAATTATGTCTATGCATGAGGGAGGTGCCTTCATGATTGATTACTTGCTGTTCTGCTCCTAAACTGATCAATACGGACTATGAACATGGATTTCTCATCAACCAATGTGCTAAGTCACGGCCCTGTGCTGGTCAAGGTGGCGACAATGCGGTTAAACTCGTAGATTAAAAAAAAAAAAAAAAACACAAATGATGTGGAGGATGCGCAGATCGGACTCGTATGGGAATTGAGGCTCTTTGTGAAGGGAGCTGGAATTATGGCTCTGTTCCTTTCCATTTTTCCTTACTTTCTAGGGGTAGGGTTACTTGGCTTGGTTGTCTGCAAAAATCATCTTTCTTGCATAATGACAGGTTAAGATTTCATCATAATGAAACTTTGACACCTCTCTGTTATTAGGTTTCACCGCACTTGGTGAATTACAGGTATTGCCAGACATAACGTCGATGATTTGCATTACAAACATTAAACAAGTTGATGCCATATCCTTCTAGTTTGTCAGTGAATTCGGCAGCCTTTGTTGTGGTCACAGGTATGGAGGTTAAACACAGCTATGACTAGGTACGTTTTCTCGCATTTTCACCATTTTTTAATGTTTTTGAAACACAACCACAATGACATGGAAGACAGCTTGATTTTTCAGCTTCAATTGATTTCACTGTGCGAAAGCACACCGATGAGTTTGTATGCATCAAGTATTGTGGCCTGGCAGTGACTACAATGGCCAATGTCTGAAGTGAAGAAAGTCAGAGTGTCTGTATTAATTTGCTAACATTACGATCATCAATAGAGTAGGAATAAACACCACACTGCTTAGCTAGCTCGATCTTCATGCAACTGATATTTCTGACAAAGCCCAAGTTCTTTCTCGCATTTTAGCTGAAGCTCCCATCTGGTTCAATCTGTGCAATATTAATGCTGCATGCGGGGTTCGCGAAATTTTCAAAAAAGTGGTTGCCCTGCGGGCAAATCACTCTGGAATTTTGTTTGCCCTCAACAGCTCCCACCTGCCCTCCTCAAATCCAATTTTCAGAATGTTTTAGCCCAATAACGCGTATTTTAAAACAAAAAAAGAGTTTCCTGTCAGATTGGGAATTACCTGTAAGACTGAGAAGCTTCTTTGTAGCTACTAGGGTACCAACGTGTGAAATTCTTTATTAATGTTTCCATGGAAACGACCAAAATCATAACAATCATTTAATACGAAATAAATTTCAAGAAATCAATTCCTGTAAAATCAATGCTTTATCAGTAGGGAAGTACACAAACAAAAAGCATGTTGTACAATCAGGAAAAGAAACCGAAAATGCATTTTTTCTAAAAAATCGTTTTTCATAGAATGGATTGAGACGCCAAGAGGAAATTTGCTGGAAAGGTTGATGAGGTGTTTATCCTTGGGTGGCCAACGTCTGAATATCCTGAGTAGGTTTCCACAGGGGTAACCGGCCACTTGAACGTCGGGTACCTTTGACACTTTTTTCCCTTGTAGATATTTACTGCTCAGTAACTCCTAAATTGAGGCAATGATGAACCTGAAACTCTTTTGACCTATTGTAAAGTTCCCAAATATATTATTATATCTCCTGGACGACGATAGTCGGGAGATACTATGGTTTAGTTCCAGGGCCGCCGCCGCCGCGCCCGCAGAGATTTTCTGTTCCGGGCTCTGGAAGGGACAATTATCACAGGAATTTTTTCTAATTTTGCACAGGCGAAGATACTTATTTGACAATGCTCAAGACCCGATTTTCGGCAATTTTGGACGTCCAGTATGGCTGCTGGTGGCCATTTTGTCCGAAATTTGGGGATTGGGGAGATGCGTGACTCGGTCCCTGTGGCGACCGAGTTATCTAGTTTGTACATTGTTTTGGCACTTCAGCTTAATTACTGTAATTTGGTAGACCTTCAAAAACTGCAAAAAATTTTTCGTCATGAAAGAAATTAAGATTTCAGCTGCCAATATCTCTGGCAGTAGAAGAGAGAGAATATTTCTGATTTCTGATTGCTGATTCTGAAAGCCTGGGCAAAGGTTAGTAAGATTAGTCATTTTCAGTTCTCTACCTCTTTTGGGTGAAAAAATATTAGCTCATGAAAGCAAAAACTTTTGGTCGGTTTTGGAAAGGGGCGTCGCCCTCAAAATTAAATGGGCTGTATCTCAGAAACCCCTGGGAGTTTGGAGCTAAAACTTTGGATTTGTTCATTATATTCATCAAAGTATTTTTAGTAAATTTTTGAGAGAAATCAGTCAGTCACCATAGGATTTTTCTGAAATTGTGTGAATTGACGCGGAATGGCCCAAATGCCGTATAACACTGTGATTTTACTTGGGTATTTAAGAAATATCAGGAAATGAGCATTTTTAAAATCAGTGCAAATGTAAAGAGGGAGTTTGTTTTTGGTGTAATATCTCATTGGAGTATCTGTAGCCTACTTCAACTGAAGCGCAGGCTTTCTGTAGGCTACTTTGTCCACATAGAATGGGTAAATATACTTGAATGACTTGGCAGTATAACACCTCTTGTCCTCCGAGGAGGATGCATCACGGCAATTTTCACAATTGCGTGCAGGGCTTTGAGCCGATCCACAGTCCCTGATCCAACAGGTTTGGGCGGATTTCGACTTTTATATAGCCTACTCAGTGAGCAGGAGTTCTGTTTTTTATCAGATAGGTGGGGAAAGTTAATCTATGCAATCTCTGAACGAGTAACGAGCAGGACATAACTGCATTGGTCAACCGGCTAAAGTAGCGTGATTTAAAATCTTTGAAACATTTTGCATCAAATTCATTCAGCTTGACCTGACCGTGATATCTGACTATGCATACATACGACACAGTACCTGAGCCAACTACTCTTTAGCTCATAATATCTGCACATTCAGCTGTTTCATTTACACTGTATAACGTGTACTAAATAGCAAATTGTTATAATCTCGCCTTTGCTATGCATATCACTTAAATGCGTGCTCGCCATTATAAGCAGTGCAACGTTTCCGCTATGCCAGAATTGGGTGTACTCGTAGTGGAAATGCCCACAGGCGGCCGGCGGCTATGAGCGTCAGCGAATTTGTATGGCGCCGAGCAGCTGCAATGTGTTTATACTGTGCGAATGGCCAAGCTGTCACTTCAGCGTAGTCACGAGGTAACTATGCCCATAATCACGTCTAGAAGGCTTAAATTGCAAAGGTTGTAAAAATGGGTGTCTCCTTCCTCCCTCAGCATTCACAGCTGAGACGCGTTCCATCCCGGTGAGGGGGACTTACCCTGTCCCCACAATAGGAGAGGGTGATACTGTCGAATTTAAAGGGCAGGGCTGACTGTTCTGAGTCATGGGAACTGTCCGAGTAAGAATATAATAATAATAATAATAATAATAATAATAAATTTTATTTGAAGGCGCCTTTCTCGAGACTCAAGGACACCGTGCAAACATATGCATGTACGGAAAATACACATTAAAAGAAAGAATACAATAAAAGTGCCAGTGGTAATAATAAAGGTGACAGAGCAATTGGCGTCAGATGGAATAGGCAGTTTTAAACAGATGTGTTTTGAGTTGTAATTTGAAATGGGGCAATGAGTCGATGTTTCTGAGTCGGGGTGGTAATGAATTCCAGAGACGGTGAGACGGGCGGAGGGGACAGACAGGTGTGAGGAGGAAGAGGATCTGAGGGAGCGGGAGGGAGTGGAAACATGGAGCAGAGCGGACAGATATGGGGGGGCGAGGTTGTGGATGGCCTTGAATGTTAACAGGAGGACTTTAAATTGAATACGGAACTGAACCGGGAGCCAGTGGAACTGTTGGAGGACAGGAGTGATGTGGTGGATGGAGAGGGTTCGAGTAATGATACGGGCAGCTGAATTCTGGACCAGTTGAAGTTTATGGAGGGATTTGTAAGGGAGGCCGAAGAGGAGAGAGTTACAGTAGTATAAAATATTTGTACGCTGAAATATACCCCTGGTTACTTTTCAAAGTTTCTAAGTTATGTATACTCGTAATTGGCAAAGTCAGTTTCTTTCCGTTTCTTTCAACTGTTCAAAGCTCGCCTAAGAGCAAAGCTAGCTAGCGAGCGAGCGAATTCGGGTATCATTAGCCGTAACGTGAACTGTGGAAAATGGTTGGCTAGCAACCAAACAGAAAATACAAGTTATCCTTAGCATTTGCAGAACTCCAATACCATTACGTTGGTGGTTAGCAATCCATCTCCCTGACTTGAATGCGTTGTATTTCAAATTATACTTTCATAAAAATGGAAACCCGGCAGTTATTTCTGCCCGGAACCGAAACTATCCAAGAGAGTAACTACCAGTGAAATGGAAAGCTACTTCGCTTTGTGTGAATTGTATGCAGCGAACTAGCTGTAGTAAGCTGGACTAAACATTCTATTTTCATTAGGTCCACAAATGGGTATATAACAAGGGAATACGTAGCTAGCCACATACATCGCTACACATTAACTATATTGAATGACCAAGAAAATGCATTCATGTTGTGATCCTCATACCAGGCGACTCCCAGCAAACGCGAGACGTCTGCCCGACATGCAGATCATTTCTATATTGCGTTGGTCGGTCCACGATATATATCCATCGATATGTCTGTATGATGTGCAAATAAGGTTCAAGATTTAGATGTCTAAATATGACCCCCTTATAGACATAGATATTGTCGTGTTGTGCGTCAAGGATTCATTCCAGCAAACATTAGACGTCTGCCCGACCTGCTGATCATGTTGGCAATTTGTTGAAGTCACTCCACGCGCCCTCTCCAATTCTTGCCCATTAATTGTTTGGTCTTGTGTCAGACCTTTTTCACAGAGGCCATTTTGACATGTCATGCAGCAAGCACAAGTGTAATAAGTATGGTCTCATTCCATTAAGGTGTTTCGGGGCCATATGGCCCTTATGTTGTGGTTGCTGTCGAACTGGAATGATTGAAACACACCTGTAAACAATGGAACCATAATCACTTTTATTAGCCTAATTACACCTGTGCGTGCCCAGTTTTGACATGTAAAATGGCAACTGTGAAAAGGATGCATTTCCTGCACCTCTCTTGGACATCAATAGACGTCAAAAAAACACCTTATTTTGACGTCCAAATAGGCTATAGAACCACGTATCTGTGGTGTCATCTAAATTAACACTGTTGAGTGTTTTTTATTTTGAAGAGTACATATGTTGAGCTACAGGAAGTGGTGGGTTCTTAATTGTGTAGGGACGGGACTATGGGGATGTTCATGAAGTTGAACAGTGAGGCTGTTGAATATGACTAACAAATTGCCGACGTGATCTGTACGTCGGGCAGACGTCTCATGTTTGCTTGGATGAATCCTTGACAACAACACAACAATATCTACGTCTAAAAGGGGTCATATTTCGACGTCTAAATCTTGAACCTTATTTGGACGTTGTAGACATATCGATATGATCCTGGACCGACCAACGCAATATAGACATGATATGCATGTTGGGCAGTCTTCTCATGTTTACTGGGTCAGCATTGATTTACAATCATGTATACTCTGGCGGGTGGGACCAAGGATCATATTGCACATGAAAAGGATGGCACAGAGGATACTTCCCATATACGCTCAATGATATAAACCCAGCCCGGATTCACTATTATCGTCACCCCGGCCTGCGTGATCACTGATAGAACATGGTTGCCCGCCGGGACATAAGAAGAGAAATTGCTGTTGCCCGACTGAAATCTCTTGTTGCCCTGGGACGTCGGGAGGCGATTTTGCGAGCCCTGGCTGCGTGGTTTAGGAAAATCTGAAGGTGTGATTGACCGACGGCTTGTTCTTTGACGTGTTACCATCCAAAGCCTCTCAGAATTTCCCTCTGTGAAGTGTTTTAGTGTGTAGCTTCTGTATTTGCAACCTCTGTGATACCACATCATGATTCTGTGAGGAAATTCGCATCAGGCAGTGACAAGAATGTTATTTCAACACGCACCACTGTAATGAAGCTTCGATGTATAAGTGTAAAGAAGCAGTGGCTGACAGGCGCCTGCTTTGGAGGAGAGCCGCGAACTGTCTTTGCTCTCCAGAGATGGCAGAATGGGGTCGTATACGAGCAAGCTTGTACATAGTTCTCTAATCGGACATTCCAGATTCGGGTGGAATTGGAGATGCCAAATTTATTTGAAGTAAAACAGAGGAAAAAAATGGAAAAAAAAAAAACATTAATGAGGTTTATTCAGTCTTTTCAAAAAAACTATTTGCTCCATGTTCATTCATTTAGAAAAAAATTGGCTCTTTCGATGTGCGAGCCCGCCCCTAATGTTCTAAAGGAGTGCACTCGTTCGCGAACATTGAATCCCTAGCACGGACTTGGCATGTGAGAGAGAGATGTCATGAAAGACCAGTGCTGCATGGATGCAATTTCTTCTACTTTGATATATCCAAGTGTTTATTGTAAAAAGTGCAGCATTGGGATGGCATGCGATGACTCAACCTCAGACATGTCCTACCTATTGAAAAACACCCTCTCATAGACCATTAATGACTTTTTTTTTTTTTTTTTTTTTTTTTTGGTGAAGATCTCTTAACAGGTAATGCTGCCCAAGTCTCTCACTTATCTCGCCTTCCCAGCCATGTTGGTCCCAGCCAAAATAGTTTTTTTTTAGTTTTTTTTTCTAGTGTTAGCATAGATTCAGCATCTCTCATGGGCCGTGCATTTTCTCCTCAAGGGTTCCCCCCTTCCACCCCTATAGCCATGTTGGAATTGTTGAGGCTTGACAAAATGTGGAACTACATTCAATATGTTAATCATTTCGAATTGACAACTAAAATATGAAAATTATAAATAAAAACTCAATGGAACAAATATGCGTCATACATTTTCATCACATAGATTAGAGCTTTGATGCATGCGGTGTTGTGCCTGGGCTGCCATTTTCATTAAGAAATTGCAGCTGCTTGCCCATTTTGCGCATTTACAGCTATAAATGGGCTATTGACTCTGTTTCAATATTTTCATTATTTTGTCTAAAGTTTACATGTCTCAGACACAATTTACCTCTGCAAATTCAAATGTAGTTTTCTCCATTTACCAATCAAGGTGTGCTTTTAGCGTTTAGACTATTTGTAATGAAGGATCTACCCACAAACATATTACCTGTCGAGTAAACCCTCCAACTGGTCGACCATGAGAATGGGTTCTTTAGCACTTCCCTCCTGTGCATTCAAGTGAACTGCAGGATGAAACAAAATTGTAGCAAGATTACACAAAAATGAACTACTGTTCACCTTAAACGTGACTCTCATTCTCATGACTTGGCATCCTATTTTACCAAATTGTCGCAGGTCTGAAAGTGTAGTTGGAGCGCAGGCGGTGTAATGGTTGTCTGCAGTTTTGTATGCAGCCCCCTCTCTGCTCCAGTGCTTACACCTCTTGTCTCCATGGTTTTCGTCAGTAGGGGGCAGCAGAGCAGTAGCTTTTATTGTTAAGGGCCAGGCATTTGTGTGCGGGTCAGTAGGCCTCAAATCTGGTTGGCTTTGGATTTCATTGTCAGTGACTGAGGCTGTTAATGTGTCAGAACCTGTCCCTGTCTGTGGGAAGACAGTCCTTCTTTCATTGCTGGCAACATACAAGTACACAGAGAATTGGAATGAGGTCCTCTGCAGGGCAGGGTTGCAGTCCAAATCCTTACAACTGCAGCACACTTGACTGAGCTGTGGGGGGCAGTGTGGAGATGGGTGCACGGTAGCATGGCACTCTGTTAAATGGATTAGTGTGGCTTGGACAGATGGGTTTGTGTGTGTGTGGGGGGGAGGAGGGGCAGAAAATAGGTCACTGAGCCCTGTGTGTTAGTGTTACACGGCCTCTCATGCAGACAGAGCAACACGGTCCCCTGAGCAATGAGGACTCAGCTGGACCCACAACACTGCTCGCTGCAGTGACAAAAACCCACTTCTTCCGCTGTAGTGGCTGGGCAGGAGTGAGCGTCATTTGCTACTTTTAGCTGTGACAGCCAGCCTGCATCCTGTCTGGTTTGTGCTGAGGGGTGCTTCGCTTGCATGGGTTAAGCAGATGTTGATGGAATGTCACCAAGTACTGACACTAGCTCAGTTTCCGAAGTCTCTCTGCAATTGTCCATGTTGGCACTGGTTTGATAATGAATTCCGTTGAGAACAGACTGCTGTTTTCACTCATACGAATATAATTTGAACACCAGCAATGATGGTGAAAGTCAGTGACACATTGTCGTTTGTCTCGAAATGAAGGCTTTGCAGA
This sequence comes from Gymnothorax javanicus, assembly GCA_029692085.1. Lineage (NCBI taxonomy): Eukaryota > Metazoa > Chordata > Actinopteri > Anguilliformes > Muraenidae > Gymnothorax > Gymnothorax javanicus. Next base: position 164,748,556 of record CM056193.1, on the reverse strand, counting down.
AGGTTTCATGCAGATTTTATGACTGTAGTAAATAAGGTCATTGCTATTTGGAATAGGTATGGGCAATGCAAATGAATAAAATGACAACATTTCTTGAGTTGCTGAGAACAAAGTGTTTATTTTCTAATGATTTTTTGCAGGTAAGTACAGAAGACACAGACTAAAAGTTTGCCACAAGTCCAACGCCTTTACAGGAAAGGGTCTCAGAGCCACAGGGTCCCAAAAATGGCTGATTTCAGCATTTTTCAACAAAACCCATTGTGAAAATTGGGGGGTGAAGCCTGAGGGCATTTTCGAAAATACAGTCTATCCCGAAATAAACCAGGCCAAATTATCCATTAGGGTACCCTAACACTAATAATTGATGCTAAAGTCATCTACCCCTTTTCTGAAGTACAGCAGCGCCCCCTAGGCCCTCATAATGGAAAATGCATTGAATTTCACCCAATTATGTTCAACATCAGGTTTTGCATTGATATTAAAAAATGGTATGAATGGGTTGCCTGTGAATTTTTTTTTGGATCAATGGCCTGCAAAAATGTCAAAATTATCGGTGGGAGGGCAAACATTAACGCTACTCGCCCATTACTATATAAAATGCAGTGAAGTCGCTGATGCCGGCAGTTGTTTGCCCTCCCACTGCTACGAAACGTTCCCCCTTCAATAACCCGTGGTGATTTAAAAAAAAAAAAAAAAACTTCGCACTGTTTTTACTATGTCCATATACCCTCCTCCCATGATAGTTTCAATGAGCTACTGTGAATAATTCGTAGTAAAACACAGTGACGTGCAGTCGGAGGTTAGTTTGGCGAGGCAGAAACCTCCCCTTTGCTTGATTAGCAATCAGACGATTAACTAGTTTAGTAAGACTATTCGGCAGAATGACGGGCCAGTTTAAGTTTCCGTGGCGTTATTACTCAGTACATCGAACCTGAAATGCTCACGAAACTGCAGATTTGCGAGTACTTCCTTAAAGGAAGCTAGAGACGTGCCGTGAGGTGATGCAGTGACCCAAACTTTTATCACAGGATTTTGTGAACCTGTTCCCTCGTACTATTCCTTATTGACAATCAAAACAATTAAGGCCAAGCCTATTGGAAGCCCGTATACTGATAGAGGAGATAATAACAAAAATATTCATTCACGCTTCAATTCGAGACAGCAAGGATGGAAATCTGAATAATTAATTAGGAAAAATTCTCGGCTCTCGGTAATTCTGTATATCGTTTAAACATTGTTAATCGGATTATGAAAGAAGACTGAAAATAAGCGCCCGCTTTTTTTTCTTTTGCGTGTAAAAGAGCGTATTTAAAGGAGAATACATTGTATATTGATTATAAGCATTGAACTCTGCATAAGTCGAACTGTTTTCATATTTGTTGATGACATTGCTTCGGCTTCCTGGAAGCAAGTACACGCAAAATCTGCTGTCTAGCGAGCATTTCAGGTTCGATGTACTGAGTAATAACGCCATGAAATTTAAACTGGCCCGTCATTCTGCTGAATAGTCTTACTAAACTAGTTAATCGTTTGATTGCTAATCAAGCAAAGGGAAGGATTCTGCCTCACCAAACTAACCTCCAACCGCACGGCTCTGGTAGGACAATTCGTTTCACTCACTGATGAAATCTGGTCGAGCATCACAGCGCTGGCGTGCAGCCAGTTGAAATGGAGATGGCACGAATTGTGAGCTGGGGGCTTTAAACGCCTGGCGCCGGTTTATTCCTTGGTATATTTTACTGTTACTTCACAAATAGTGTCACAAGATATTCTGTCAACAAACTATGTAGGGGACAGTAAAAAATACGCCCACCTTTCTTGCTATTGTTGAGAGGAAATCACGGCAGACTCGCGACGAACTTCACCAACTTCTGTCGAATTTATTTCACATCCCCTCGAGGTCTAGCCTGGACGAACAGACTCGTAATTTCTCAAATTAAATGGCTTTACAGCAAATCAGGGCCGTAGCTGGGATAAGATGTCGACGCGGGCTGTTTGAAATCTACCTCCTAAATGGTTATTTTTGCCACGCCGTGCCCTTGAAAATTTGTAAACACGGCACAAATTGAGGTCACGCATTCATCCAACGGGCGAACAATAGCTCTGTTCAAATCGCGTTTTTGGCTGTAATACGCAGAGTTCATGTATGAAATGCGGATATCCTATTGAAAATGTTGCTTTTAATCAAACCATGGTGTTCTTTTTGTATGAAAATGGTATTTACGTCATTTTTTGATAAGTTTTCTGAGGCTTGTTTACCGCCCCAGTTCAGCTGTTACGCATTCCATTAGAGTTTATGCAGAGCGTTGCCCATGCCTATTTGGAAAGGGAGAGATGCAGGTATGTAGGCAGGAAAGATGCAGTTGTTTGCTGAAGTTGTTTTCAGATTTTTTTAATGATTTGAATTCCTTAGCATGCTGAAGTTTGGGCCTATCTTTCATGCTGTGCATGCATTTAGTTAGTTGATCACTTCTGTCTTTCCTTGTGACTGAGAAATATCAGTATGAAACGATTGCCGTCGAGTTGGCTAAGTGAGGTTTGGCTGTTGCTGTTTGAGACAGCCTTACACCTATCACAGTAGCTTACTGGTGCCCTTAAACTGTCAGATGCCATCATGCTAAAGTTCTCGGTGTGTGGTTTCGAGCATATTCCTGATCCACACATCCCCAGTGCATCATGGGCCATCATCATGAAATCGTACTGTAAAAGGCAGCCTTTCTAAATCCCTTCTGTGATGTGGCAGGAGTTGAGCACTCGAGCTGCAAAACTCGGTCTCACGGTGCCAACTGTCAGCTGTGCAAGTCATTCTGGATAAAACCTCCCATAAAATAACTTGACATAAATCATTGCTTTTCCCGAGTCCCAGCTATGGCTATAACAGTGCCTGTCCCATCAGCGGACCCTTTCCTGCCGTTTTTATACCGACTGTAACCAGCGGCAATGCACAGGGGAAGGCCAAGCATTCCAGTGTTCTTCCCTCTGAACTCTCGCCTGGAAAATCCAGCCTCTCTTTGCTCTGCCAGGCCGGTAAATGCTGCCTTTGCCAAAGGAGGCCAGGAGTTTTCTGCGCACTTGGGAAAGCGAGCAGCTCGCTCTGAGACTCTGTCATTGTTTGACATTAGCCAGCTTTGTGCGTCTGTTTTGCTTCAGCTAGTGTGACACTGACAAACAGCTCCCTTGGATTGTACCGCTTTGCTTAAATGGGCATTAATCCATAAACATTTCATTCAGTCCGATAGCTTTGTGATGTACGCCTCTATTATGAGTGTTCATGATCTTGGAATGTTGCAGTCTCAGAAACCTTTCGTTACAGTCAGCTCAGTGCTGGGCCATATTGTGTGAAAAAATTAAAGGGAAATGTTAACTTTCTTACCGCAGGCAATTACCAGCCAACAATTCAGTTTTCTTGCCTCTTCATTTTTGTTATTGCTCGACCTTTTCTTCTGCCACCTCCGTCCGCATCCCACATTAAGAAAGAGATTTGCCCAGGGTATGCCACTGTAACCTCATGAGCTTTGTCAAATCTGTGTTAGGGTCTGGTTCTTGATGTTGTTCGAGTGAGCATTTGGAATTTGTTAGTTGAGTGAGCAGCACTTCCTCTTCAGACCACACTTTCCTGAAGTTAGTCAATACGTAATGTTTTTTCTCCCTCAATGTGCTTAATGCTGCCAGTCTTCTTTTTGAGGAGGTAAAAATGAAAACCTCTTATGAGCCCTGCAATTCCATATGTCATTCTTAGTGCCTGAACTGTGCAGCCGTGTTCAGGCTGAGTTTGAATTGTGGTGCACATTGGCGGCTGTGGTGATGCAGAAAAAGGCACGAGAGGCAAGTTTGGTTGAGGTAATCCGATTTGAGGGTGTAATTTTGCTCCGTTACCCTTCTGTTACCCACTACTCTCTCCTCCCTGCAGAGTCATCAGAGGGGGACAAGATGGAGACCGATGGCGAGACCCAGCAAGCTGACAAGGTGAGTTATTGACTGTTGTAGCCTTTATTTGTGAAGCAGTGGCTTCTTGTTGGTTTGCATAAGTAATTAGCCAACTGCTCTCATGAGCTCCAGCCATTGAAAAGTTATTGAGTGCTCATTCACTTTCCTTCTGTGCACCTTATTTTTTGGGCAGAAAAGGGGGCACATCTATATTTGATTTTGTGTACAGACTTCTGGTTTGTGCTGCTGGCAGTAGACGCACTTTCTCTGTAAACACTAGACTGATTATTGCTTGCGCTGCTGGCTGCAAAAACCAGTGAATTCACTCTGCTGTGAGGCATTTGTAGTCAAAGTGCGTCCGGCACAAATTGATGAAAAATGGCAGCGACTGAACAATTGAAAGATAACATTTTTGCAACCCTCGTTTATTGGATGCAGCTGTTGACTCTGATATCATGTCCTTTTTCGGAGGCTGATATTTCCCTGGAGTTACTCTTTATTTAATTGCTGATTCTTCTTTGGAGAGGCACTGCATGTATTTCCTGAAGAAAAATGATAGATTACTGCAATGAGCATGTTTACCACTAGCTATGCTTACTTGGCAATTTTTTCGTTTGATTTAACGGCAGTCTCAAAAGCATTTGTTCATTTGTACTTAGAAAAAGTGAAACAGTAACACACTATTGAGTGAAGTACCTTCAAGTTAATTTGATTAATTAAACTGGCCAAACATTGAAGAATTTAATCAGATGTTACTTAGAACAGTTTTGTGCAACTGTTTCATCATCTTACAGTTTAAGAAGAAATGGGACAAATTCATACAGTAATTTTATGGGGACACGTTAGACGTGCTCACATGCCCTTTTGCTGTATTTCATGAGAGATTAGCCACAAAACACTAAATTGATGAATCTTGAGTGGAAAAATCTAAATTTTACCACCCACCGCCCTTTTCCCACTGGCTTCTTCCCCTCACTGTGTCCCTGTGGTGTCGTCAGGCTGAGTCTAAGGACGAGGCGGAGAAGCCAGGCGAGTCTGGCGAGAGGCCGACGGAAGGAGAGCGGGCGAAAAGCGAGTCTGCGGACCAGGCGGACAGGGAAGATGCGGAGAGCGACGGAGGAGACGAGGCCAAAACAGGAGGTAGGGGCTGTGAGGATTATTCAGCCTTGGCGCTGAGTCGGAGTGTCGAGTCTGGCTGACCCTTGTGTGTCTGTCTCAGATAAGGACCGAGAAGAGGCTTTGGACACTGCCGAAGGCCCCAAAGAGGCCGAGGGGGAGGAAGGCAAGAAGAAGCTTGAGCACGATGTGGGCGAGGGGAACATCGCCACTGCGGCTGCGGCCGCCCTCGCGTCTGCCGCCACCAAAGCCAAGGTGACCTTCGGGAACACTCCCAAAGGCACTGCAGTAAAACCTCACCTCAACTCCTACAATAAAACATGCCAGCCCAGAAAAAGAAAGTGCGCCACTTAGGCCTTGGACTAGGCCATATCCCCACCAAAACGACAATGTTGACGTTGTCAAAAACTAAGTTTTCCTAGCTCATGTTGATCATTGATCTGGCAGGGTTATGTCCTGGCCTGTTTGTCCATCATTGTCAGTTGTAGTCAGCTGCCGGAGGCAGCATCTGTGAACGTCATCTCAAACTGCTAACTAGGTGAAGGTAAAGCTGTGGTGATGGCTTCCTACCAATAAGGACACTGAAACTTTATATAAATCACACCAGTCAGATTTCAAATATGGCTGTAATGTTTTCAGAAGCTGAATGTGCAGGAGAGCTACAGGTTTCAGGCATTAGTTTTGACTTGAAGTCATTTTGTACTCATACCATGTCACCAAGTAAGCTCTGTTTTTGATATGCACCTATCTCTTCTTGCAATTTCATCCCTCTAAGGAAGATTTTGTTGCCTCTAGAACCCCTTCTTTTGAAGAAATTTGGAAAATCTACTGCTTCTTGTACAGACAGGAGGAAAATCATTGATCCTAGGCAATCATGAAGTTTTTTATAATGAATTCAATTGATCTTAAGCTTTCACAGCAAGTCGGTACAACTTTTAGATCTCGAGATATTGTGCAGGAACAGTTTTTACAATGTTGCTTCATAACGGTACATCATAACATCTCCAAAATTAAATCTCTTCTTTGGCTTAATATTGCCCTCCTCCCTGTTAAGTTTGGTCCAAATTTCCTAGTTAGTTTTTGAAATATTTTGTCAATGGACAATCAAACAAAATGACACGGGCAATTACATAAGCCCCATGCAGCTTGGTTGATGGGGCTCAAAATGCCTTGTAGCATTGCCAGTGGTGCAGTGGTGAACCCCTGTGTTTTTCGTTCACAGCATTTGGCTGCAGTTGAAGAGAGGAAGATCAAGTCTCTTGTGGCCCTTTTGGTGGAGACTCAGATGAAGAAGCTGGAGATCAAACTCAGGCACTTCGAGGAGCTGGAGACCATCATGGACCGGGAGAAGGAAGCGGTGAGTTGGTGTTTTAATCTCCCTACCATTGGATTTATTTTATAATGCTGCACAGTTTGACAAACATAAAGGGCTTTGGAACTGAAGACCTCTTCAGCGTTTGTTTTTACAACAGCATACCTGCCAGATATTCCCGAAATCAGTACGGTTTTACCGGTTTAAGAAAAGGCTACGGTAAAGGACGCTAAAAATATGGTAGTCTGATATTTTAAGCTGAATATCTTTCAATGAACGTTTTTAAAGATTTTTCAGAATTTACAATGCATTTGCTTATATATCGTCCAACATTCTGCCACACATGCGTTGTTGTAAAACAAAATAAATTTCGCTGTGAAGATGGCATTTTTGACTTATCTTTGGAGAGCTAAATGACCAGTGAGTTGAGTGGGGAAAAGAACTGTCACTTACTGGTGGGCGATGTGAGGAATGTAACTGAGCCTCCCTTGCCATTTTCAAGCTCATGGGGGCAATATTTAGATGTATATCTATTACATTTTTATTCTACTTGGCTAGCTAAAAGTTGATGCCATTACTTTTCCTGTTTTGTGTACAATTGTTAATATGTTTGTTTTGACTTTAGAAAGCGAGCCCAGGCCAGCTCATAGGCTAATTGATGCTCGAATACTAGCGTGAGGCACTGACTTGTCAAATCAGCAGGACTAATGTTAGCCGCCACTAACAAGGCTGACATTATCTTTTCACCCAATTATCTGACTAGTTGTTATCAGTGGTGATATACGTATGTTACTGCTGAAGTGGCTCTTGGTGAGGTACTCTAAGTGAAAAGTAGCAATCAGTTTTACATTGCTACCCCTCCATTACCCACCAGCTACCTCTCTTCTCATGTGAATGACTAATTTATGCAAAGCTTTTATGAAGTTATCATGACCTAACCCATTTTCTTCCTAAGACTATAACCCTAGCTTTGTGGCAGCTATTCAATGATGGATTAGACCTCAGAAACCAACTCAACTCAAGACATCCTTTGGGACTTACATTCGTTCTACACGATTGTATGCCACAGTTAGTGTCCCTGAAATAAAGACAATGGTTAACATGTCTCTTGTTTTTTTTCTTATTTTTTTCCTCCATTTCAGTGTCATGATTTGACCCATTTGAAACTTAAATTTGTTAGAAAAATTGCAGCAGAGGCAATCTCCAAGCCTCTACATTGACAAAGTTTTCTTGGGGGAGGTACCGAACCCCCCTTTTCAGAGGTGGGGGCATCTCCTCCCACTCGCTGCTTCACATGTTGGATTTGGCTTTTTTGTTTCTGAAAGTTGCTAGGTATGCATCCGTGGCTCGAAATAGTGCAAGCAGGTACTGCACCACGCATGCAGGTTTTCTAGGCATGTTGTGGACACGCACAAGCAAAGATGGACAGATGAACTAGCATGATGACGAAAAAACCCTTTGGAAAATTTGTTTTGTGAGTGGGTAGGCAGACTAACGACTGGCAGATTGGAGTTGTGCCTGGAGCCCAACTGTTGATGTTTAGAAAAGTAAATAAAGAAAATGCATGAAGTCTTTCAGGTTGGTGCGTGGGCATATGCACAAGGGTGTCGGGACACATTTTAGAGCTCATAGGAGGGAGACAAATGGTTCTGTCTGGCCCGTCGGCTGCAGCCACCCAGAGAGAGCAGGTATGATTTGTTCCCTCAGTGCACGACCATCTCTCATCATGTTGCAGGATTCAACCTGCTCAGCCTTGGAATTGCATTGAGAAATGGTACAGAATATCTTATCTTGAGGCAGAGGCAATGCAAGCTGCCTGAAGACTTGTGTAAGCTACTTTCGAAATGCAAGCTGGGTTGTTAAGAGAACATGCACAGCTGACAGAAATGCACATCTGTCGCCATGGTAACTTGAAACTGAAATTAATAATTAACTGACTCGCCTCTGTGGTGTATGCTGCAGCCTCCTGGGCTGGTGGTTCCTCCATGCACTCTTCAATGGGAAATCTTTGCCTTCTATTATTGTTATTTGGTATTGCTCCCTGTTGTCTGTACTTCAAATTTTTGTGCATTTTTGGTCTGATGAATGTTTGCTTGCAGAAAATGAAGTTTACAGTTACACCATGGAACCCTCAGGGTTTGTTGCTATCATTTTAATAATTTAATGTATTTGTTTTTGCATTCATTTTTTTCTGGACTTGTCACCGCGGTATTTTCTCTCTCAGCATTCCAAAATGTAATGAAAACATCTAGTTGCATTTTTTACGATCTCGAAAAAATGTTCTAAATTTCGTTAAGATTTGTGGCCCTGTTAATTAAATTGGGTGAACTATTTTACCTGAGAATTCTGGTGCCATTGTTGGTTTCAACTGACCATCTGAAATATGTAGACCAGTTCTAGCCTGCACTCCCTTTTCATAGTCCTTAATTTTAATCCCTCCTCGTGAAAAATTTGCAACTACAAGAAATAGTTTCTTGGGAGTAGCCTTATTTATATCTTCATTCATGGGGAATTTGGTGCCTATGTGTTGCCTGGGTTTTTGGTCAAGAGGAAAGTCTGAATTACTTCCCTCCATTTCTTTCATGTCTTCCTGAAACATAACCCAGATTGGTTGTATTTTTCTCTCTGAAGGCACTTTTCTGTATTTGCTGACAGACCTGATGACTCAGTGCTGACACTCTCTCCCCCATCTCTCTCTGTCTCGTTTTCTCTCTGTCTCCGACTCAGCTGGAGCTACAGAGGCAGCAGCTGCTGACGGAGCGGCAGGCCTTCCACATGGAGCAGCTGAAGTACGCCGAGATGAAGGCCCGCCAGCAGATGGAGCAGCAGCAGCAGCAGCAGCAGGCAGGCGCGGCCGCCGCCCAGAACCCCTCCGGTCACCACGGCCACCCGGCCCCCGGATACCCACCCATGCACCACCCCATGGGACCCCACCACCCGCCACAGACAGGTGAGGGCGCATCGGCTCCTACAGAGCGTGCTCACTGAGGAACCTGCACGCCTCAACACCTGCTGAGGGCCACTGTGTCGATATCACTCGGTGGGCAGAAAACACCCTAGACCTTTGAACTGGATATGCATGAGCCCATTTTCTTAAATGCTGCAAGTCCATCCTTTTGGTATCATTGCTGGTGTGCTTTTCAGGTTCCCGGTTTTGCTTCCTGAGGGGCCGATCACACCAAATGCGTTTTATGGGTGTGGGGCTCCCTTTATAGTCTAAAGGCCCGAACACAGGGCTGATGGACTATTTGGATGATGCGCTATATGGCATCCATCGTCCATTAGTCGTCGCCGGAAGCAATTTTTCAAGAATCTTCTCTGGAACAGTGAGCCAGAATGACTATCTTTGTTTTGGAGCATCTTCCTCATAAGATCTACCAAGTTTGTTCAACAAATTTGAAAATATTGACTTTTTAATTTTTGTATTAATTTTTGAGATTTTGATTGACATATATGGAATCGACAACAGGTAGGAAGTCATACAAGGGTTTTTGTTTATCGTTACCTCTTCCTTGATTGACCTTGAAAGGTCAAACCCAAGGTTACTTTGTGCAAATTTTCAAATATTTTTGCCGAAATCCTCAGCTGGAATTAACTTAGTATTTGTTATGGAGCATCATTGTCACGAGGTCTACCAAGTTTGTGCAAAGAATTTGAAAATATTTATTTTTTTATGAATTTTTGTTTCTGTTGTTATCTTCATGTTCATAATTATTATTTCTTACATGCCTTTCAATTGGGAATTTGTGCCATGGCCTTTATAAAGTCTGTGTAATTTATCAGGTTGAATTGTTTTCACATTATTACCCATTACTGTTGAAAGTATTGACATTTTAGTTGATACCATACACCTTTAACCTCAAAAGGGGCAAAAATTTTAAAGAAATTTAGGAAATTATTCTAAATTCTCCATCTTTGGCTGTTGGACGACCGGACCTTTGGTCCTATTTTTGTTAATATTTTTTATGATTTTGAGGTGTTTTCAAGGCTGCTTTTGAGCGCTGTGCGCCTCAAGTTTATGCGCCTCTGCCACCTCGTTGTTTTTAGTTGCCCTTCGAGTGGAAAAGATTTTTACTTTGAGGCACCGTGATAAAGAAGTCTTTCACATCACTATCGCTTTTTACCCCGCTGTCCAGTTACGTGTAAGTATGGGCGGAGTTTGATTTTACGTTAGGTTCCACTGTAAACAAGGCTGGTGGTGAAATTTGCTGCCACCATTAGCGCTGTCTTAACCTTAAAACAGGATTTCACGAAAGTTGATCAATTATTCTACTAATTTTATTTCTCACTCTCCTTAAGAGCAAAAATGAGTGCCAGCTGAATACCTGTTATTTCACAAAATCAAACGACACCAGACTTTGCGATGGAATTTGTTTGCCACTGCCGTTAACATTGTTAGTATAATGTTCGCAGAGTGACAGGAGCGTTACTAAGGAATCAGAGAAAAGACGCATTCAGCCCTTTATGTTAATGCGGGCTTCAAAAAATCTGGACAGGCACGCCTTGGGTTTCAATGCCGAGAAAGCATGTTTGATGTGATTGGAACCTGTGTGTGTTGTCCTTTTTTCACATTTTGGGCTGTAATGTCATTTCTGTTAGAGAGTGCTGTACTTGTTTCAGCTGGTGGCTTGTGTATGGCGTGGCTGTTCAGTGTTTGTACTGTATTTATTTGTGGTGCCTGCATTCCCTGGCCCTAGTATAGGTTTCAGCCTGTTTTGTGCCTGTCCCTGTTTTACCTGGGACTTTGTTACTTTTTAGTGACTGAGTTGGGAAGCCCTCATCAATCACTCACATGCTCCATTGCTCTGCTACAGAAAGAGATTTCTGTGATTCCAGTTTTTTTTTTTTTTGCACTTCTCAGGTGTCTGTAAGGTCTGCCATCTGTTTGAATACTGTTTTGAGTCTCTGTGCGTCTCCTCTGCTGCAGGACCCATGGGAGGGCCTGGCCAGCCAATAGGTGGGCCTGGCCAGCCAATGGGAGGACCCAGTCAGCCAATGGGAGGGCCTGGTCAGCCAATGGGAGGGCCCGGCCAGCCAATGGGAGGACCCGGTCAGCCAATGGGAGGGCCCAGCCAGCCCATTCCAGGTCGCATGATGCCTGGTGGTCCACCCGTCGGGCAGCCACAGCCCAACATGCCCCCCATGATGGGACCCAGGCACCCTGGAGCCCCGAACGGCATGTGTGAGTAGACAACAGTCAATCCTTCCGTTTCTCTGCAAGCTTCTTTTCTGGAAATCTGTGGCCAGGTCTGTGCCTCCATTTGTATCTGCCTGTTTGTCTGTTCTTATTGTCAGTGGTTATTGTTAGTTGTCAGTGGTGGTCAGTAGTTGTTGTGGGCAAAACCTAGGAAACGGCATACAAGCGATTTGGCTCACATTCATTTTATAGCCATTTTTGGCTGCCTAAGTATATTTGAGATAAATTTGAAGTAATTTCTGGAGGCATAAACTTCAGTAGTTTTCATTTCTCATTTTGAATAAAGTGTCTGCAATATGTAATGTTCATTGATTGTGCCCTGAGGTTCCTGGCATGCAGGCTAATGGAAACTGCCATTTTGTGTCTTGACCCCTATTTACAGCTGCTGCCCCGTCCTGTCAGGCTGTCTGATAATGGGAGGCAGTCGATCGGTTAGCATTGCTAACACCAACCCTGTGCTTTTGTTTCTCCCTCACAGACCCCGGCCCTGCCCCTGCACAGCCTGATGGGATGCCACCTGCCCCCGTGGGTCCTCCACCGCCGCCCCGTGTGGCCGAGAACTAAACCCCACCTCCTTTCCCAACCTCCACATGCACACACGTACATGCACTTCCCTCTGGGATACCAAACACACCTTTCCCTCCGTATGAACATTATAGACACCCATCTCCCATGTCTGCACAACTGCCCCTCCCCCACCTCACTATCCCTATCCCTTCTACAAGTTCAGGGTTTTGGCAGGGTCCCCCCCCCCCCCCCTTCAGCCGCTGGCCATACACATGCCTGTCCCCATTCACGCATACACACGTGCACATGTGCACTGAGCTCTACAGGGAATTTATCGTATGCACGCATTTTCCTCTCCAGGGGGAGAACTGTACACACAGTCATGCCATTATAGACTGGGGTATCACTCAACATTACCCTGGTGTGCATTAGCAGGGCAGCTGGGAGAATGCTACTGTTTGGCTGTCTCTTATCTACTACTGACACTGGTTATATGTGGGTGTTGCTAGAGGAAAGCAGGGGTTGCTAAAGCGAGTATTCAGCACTGAAACCCCACCCAATTAGGGCTGGACAGCCAGAGGAGTTTTCCCTGAAATGTGATGCTTATATGTATATTGGTTTTCTGATGTGAACGGGATCGTTGGAGAGAGTACATACACTATAGAGTCAACACGAGCAGCGTCCGAACCTTTCACCGCCTCCCTCAGGGCTAGTGAGCGCCATCGCTGGACTCGTACCCCTACTGCTCCCCCCCCTCACTTCTGTAGTTATCCGCCTGCCTTAGTAACAAAGGACATAAAGCTATGCTCATCAGGACAGCTAGCGGTGTCTGCGAGTGGCTTGGTCGCTCCCCCACTTTTCCCCCTCCTCTCATTGCCTATCTACCTCTCGCCACACCCGTCTGCCCCACCGCACTCTGTGTGTGTGCGAGTTGCACGCACATTGGATCAGGCTCGGTGGGGGATCAGAGCTTACACTTTAGAGGATTTCTCTTGACCTCGTGGCTCAGACGCGGCTTTTGGCCTCAGCTGGCCGGCCGCTGGCGTGTGGTTTCTGTGGCTTATGCAGCCTGCCTCTTCCTTTGCGTTAGCTGCGTTTCTGAGACTGCTCACTGGAGCTGCAGCAGACAGCTGTGTGGGAGGGGGGACGCTAGTGCTGTCTGTTTTTTCGTGACCTCCGTGGGACCATTAAAGAGGTTGCTCGTCTTTCCCTGGGTAATTCTTGCAGGAGTGTGAGCGCATGAGCGCATGTGTGTGTTCGCTCCTCCTCTGCCTGAGGACAGTGGTATCTTCCACATCTTCCCAGTAGCTCCTTTGTGCCGGGCCCAGCACATGCCACTGATTTCCTCATATACCTCCTCAGAAGGACTGACCTATTAGCTTGACCTCTGCTGTAGCTTGTAGGGGGAGTTGGGGAAGCTCATAGGGGCTCGCATGTAATCAGGCATAGTTACACGCGCTCAGAAGGTGCAGATCTGCCCACGGTTGGCTTTGTACAGTAGACAGGACATGACGTACTTTCCTTTTCCCTCTTTACCCTCAAAACTGTAGTGACGGAGTATTTTGGCTCCATTCTACTTAGTGCCATTAGGTGTCTTACTCTGCTGTTTGTTAAGAACACCCTTTTGGTGTTGATACTCTAGCTGGCGTATCCACTTCTTTTTGCACCTTTTTCTATTGATTGCTGTGCCACTCTGCATCTCTCTCTCTCTCTCTCTCTCTCTCTCTTCCTCTCTCTTCCTCTGCCTGTGACTGCTGTGTTGAGGCCGTCTGTCCTCCCTCTCCTCAGGTTAACTTCCACACCCCCTCACACCACAGTGTGCAACCCACTGTACTTGGCCCTTCCCTCAATATTTTCTTAACCGGTGATGGTAACCAAAACTGTGTTGCCCTATGTATCTTTAATTGCTTTTTATTTTATGGTAATGTATTTTTAAAGAAAAATTTTGAGTTTTGCGTAGGCTCACTTGTTTTTCCTCTGTTCTGGAAGTTTGTAGCTTTTTTTTTATTGTTAAATTGGTACTGAGACCTAAACACTGTCCAATAAAAGTGGTTTTTGTATGAACTGGCATTCGTGCGAGACTCATTTTTCCATGCATCATGGATCTACTGTGTGGCATTGACTGTGATTGCATTTGGATATTTAAGATGGGTTTGGTTGAACCCCATGGGGTACTTCATCCTCAGAATTTGACCCAACCTAGTTTTTTGGGAGCAGTGGGCAGCCACAAGGGAGCACCTGGGGACCAACACCAGTTCTAAAGCCAGAGCCTCGGTCAGGGTCACAGGTAGGAGTGTTCCTAAAGGGCATGTCTTCTTGCATGCACATCTGTCTCCTATCAATAACACTTACATGAACATGCTGTGAAGTGGACTGTTCAGACTGACCGTGTCTGTATATGTAAGCGGTTACACTTTAGATGAAGTGCTGCTCATAAAGGCTTTACACAGCATTATAATACCTTCATGGAGGAGACGTAATGTCTTCATAAATCATACATGAGCTAATGTCATGCTTTGTAAAGGGTGAAATAACACATCCTTATTCAGCATGTGATGCCAGATGTGAAATTACTGAATATATCACTTAGCTAGTGTCTAAATGCTATAAAGGGTGACATTGTCAGCTAAGTGACATTGTCGTTGTCACATCTGGCATCACTTGCTGAATAAGGATGTGTTATTTCACCCTTTAAGAAGCATGACATTTGCTTATGTATGATTTATGAAGACATTATGTCTCATTTATGAAGGCTTTATACATGCTGTATAAAGCCTTTATGAGCAACACTTCATCTAAAGTGCGACCATGTAAGTCGACTTCACCTTGGAAGGGAAGTGCGGTGCTGGAACTATGTAGCAGCCCTGATAGTTGCACGCTCATACCTCTATTCTGTTAAGTGAATTCCGCAGGCCTTGTGGGTGAGTGAACAGCTGCCCTGTGCTTTGTATCCTTATTTTTGTGTTGGACTTAGAATTCTTCACGCAACATCCATTTCCCATTTGAACTTTCTCGCCAATCTCCTGAATCAACCTTGTAGCTCCGCATACTGTTGAGACAGACCTGCTGTATCTTTAAATGGGAGCTGAGAAATCTCTGGCATTGGTTCATATCTTTTATAATTAACACATTGCTCACCTCCATCTGCCCTCCCATCTCCCTGCATTGCACTGATTTGTCATGAGGAATGTTCTCATGCCCCTGTGATCCAGGCCCTTCTCTTGTTTCTCTTATGTTCTTAGTCTTTTACTCCTGCAGTCCATTGTGCTTTTTTTAACTGGCTCCCAAAGTTGCCTTGTATTGTATTGTCTCTGTCATGTGAAGACTGCATGTCATTAAAGGCTCCAATTCTTCATTACATCCTCACAAATCTACATAACTCGTAGAAACCTTTATGTATTGAGAATCTCTGGTTTGGGGGTTACATTACACAACACAGAATCTCATGTTCTGCCTTCCCAGCATCAAGATTTAGGGCCACTTCCTGTTGATAAATTACATTACACTTATTACATTTCATTTTGGGCTGTGGAACTGTACGAATCAAACATCGTTTTTGATTGTTTCAGACATGGAATTCCAAATCTATATATTGTGTATTTGCTGATAAATGAGTTGACATCTAAAATTGGCAGTCACTGGAGGTCCAGAACATAAGTCTGGAATCGCAATCGCAGACAGTTGTCTTTATACAACTATTGGTTGCATATCAGCATTACTACAATTTGACTATTTAGCTACTAAGTTGTCAACTGAGTTTGAAATCTCACTAGGTGCTCTCAGTGCCTATTGTATTAGATTGTGGGGGGGTTCCGTAATTTCGGAGACACTGTTTTTCCCTCCTTTTTGACTTGGCCCCAGGTTACTATGTATTTGTAGTCCAAGTTCTGTTACGAAGTGCACTTTTATACTTAAAGACCGAATGAAAGAATTAAACTCATACGTCAGCCGAACGTTGGGTTTTTGGGTCTTAATTGTTTTGAATATCAATATGGGAATACTGGTGAGCACGGTAATGGCAAAAGTCTGGGAGGCCAACAAGGATGTTTCCTTAGCAGTCAATGACGGAACAATGCTCTCTTAAATGAATCTCGTCTCCTTCACTGTATCACCATTTCAATCAATTTTAACTATGCTGTGCACACCTTCACCTTCATAGCCTGGAATCCATCTGTATCAAGCTTTGGTCGCTCCCAACGGTCACTTGCTTGTACGTCTGGCCTCAGACGGTAGGCCAGCGTTTGACTTTCAAATATTCGCACAAAATCCATGCGAGATCTGTGATTGGCTCACAGTCGCAAGGGTGCCCCCTCCCCCCTTTAGACAGACTTAAAATACCACAGTTCTGCATTCAACGGAAGTCCCGCCTCCCGGCTCGTATTTATACGAGTATTCATCTGAGTGGCAGCAGAGTCTCTGGGCAATGAACGAGCCGAGAGGCGGGACTTCCGTTGAATGCGCGAGCTTACTTGAGGAATAACTGGTATTTTATTATTTTTAGCGAAAAATGCCCGCGTTTCCAGAGTCCTGAGGATACCAGTGGAAAAAGCTGACTTGGATTATACTGGACGATGGTTTGAAAGTTTGTCAATGGACGTTTTGTGGAGTTTTCCCATTGCCACTGCGTGACCCCATTTGCTTCCAGCAAAAAAGGAATTTGGATAATTTTTCAAAACTCTCCAGTGGCCATAAAGTTGCGCCAGGTGAAGAACAGCTTCGTCCGTTCAAAACATCTAATGGTGAGTAATTGATATACAAATTATAGTTTTTGGGTGGAGTATCACTTTAATCTAGCTGATGCAATCATGCCCTTCGAGCTATAGCTAATGCTAATTACAGTGAAATACGTTATGTAATTTGAGTATTATTTCATTTAGCCTTTATTAAACCGGGGAATCCCACTGAAATAAACAAAATGCAGATATGGCCAAACATTATCCTGTTCAAAACCTAACAACCACTCCAAGAGTAAACGCAAGCAAGCCCCAATCTAAGTTTTAAGCTCATGTCAAAGAACATTCACGAATGCCGTTGCTGGCCAGCTAACTCATAATCGATTGGTGGTTCTCGCCACGAGCAGAAAACATGAATATTCATATATTCACTTAATTAGTGACGTAAGGGCTAAACGCTGGCTATACGACTGAGGCCAGACTGATGAGTCAGTGACCGTTGGGAGCGACCAGCACTTTATCAGTATGGATTCCAGGCTATCACCTATCACCTGAGAGTAATGGCAGTATATTGTGAGGCTGTAACAAGCCTGTTTACAGTGGTGATGCTTGGTGATAGAGAGAGCTATGGAGAATAAACATCCAACAAGTGATTCAGTTTGCAACAATATTGTAACCAAAATGCTTAGTAAAATTTCATTTAGGTCCTTTTGAACTATAAGAATCAAAATTATTTTGTGGTTTAGTACAAAATTTAGATGTTGTGTTGAGCCTGCAAGTGGATGACCCAAAATTACGGCCTTGGGGTAAGGTGAAGGAGAATATCTTGGCACATAAATCTTGCAAACTTCACAAAATGAATAAACACAGGTTTGCCTTTACTGAAGCAAACCCGGGTTTGTGTCACCATGGCAACATGAAAATACATTTGAGAAAAAACAAAGGAAAGGGTGACGTGCTGAATACAGATGGCTGTCGGAGGGACTCTGCGTATAACATGCTTGTGCACCCACTTCAATGTTAGGCTTATTTGAAAGGATGAATATGTTATATTCAATGACTCCATTTAAGGTCAGCATTCATTTTGTCCATCCTTGTGGATAGATTATAATCCTGAGAACTTCATTATGCAAATTTCTCCTATCACTAAAGTATTTGTCACGGACTTGGGAAAACCGTTGACATTTTGGGCATAATTCCAGTGACAAGTCGTTGGAGGTACAAAAATACCTGCAGTTACCTTTTACTGCGTGATTACCCTGAACTTGTCACAGTCCACTTAACCTGACTCGCAACCAAATATTTAATCTCGCAATTGCAGATACTGAATGATTAGCTTCCGATGGCATTATTATCCCTCATCAAGAAGTCAGTCTATTTGTTGCGCTTCTTTTCCAGGCCAAAACTCCTAAACCTTTCAATATTTCTCGAAGACATTCAATATATGGATACATCTTATTGTGTAGATGTGCTGTTTCATGCTACCATCCATTCTCATGTCTGTCTGTCTTTTATGCATGTTGTTCATTGCATCAAAAAGTTATGAGGCACGTTCCTGTCCTCATTAGTGATTATCTAAAATGTCAATAGTGTCTTGAAGATTCTGAATTTGTAGCCAATGGAACCTCACAAAATTCTGTACGCTTTTTTGCAAGGGTTTATTGTGAGTAAAGCCATTTCACGCAAATGGTTATGGTTCAAAACGCACAAGAAGGTTTTACAATAAATTTATCCCTTTCAATGCTGAAAACATTTTAAATAAATGAAAAGTTATGCATATTAAAATACATTAGTGATGACAAAATACTGCGAGTGATGGAATTCAAAGATAGTTTTGAATTGTTTTTCTGTTCATTTTGATTATTGTAGCCCTTATTCGAGGATAGTTTTGGATTGTTTCTCTGATTATTTAGTTGGTTGTTGTCTTATTTGTAAATGTTGCCTATATGTGAGCTTTGTCATTGCATTTCCTTAATCATTATCAACTGCATGCAATATTGGTCCTGATTATACAGAAATTAAACGCTTAGATTGTTAATCAGGCAAAATGAAATGAGGACAGATGGAGAATATGCTTCCTGTGTTGGCATACCACTGCGTAAACCTTGATCCTGAAAGCAACAGAGCTGCATTTTAGTGCTGGACCTGTGCAGGAAGCGTGGTGAGAGATGGGCAGGGTGGCCCGAGACGAGCCCTGTGTTTACCCTAGTCGCAGAAATATCAGGGGTGCCGAGGGTGTTGTTGCACTGGGGCCTGCATGTGACGAGGGCCCGTTGACAAGTAAACACGTAACTGTGGCAAAATTATTACTGGTGTGATTCAAAATATTGGAAGGTCTTCAAATAGTGGTGTCTTTGCTGTCATTGGAGAGCTTCTCATATTTTCCTGCAGCATTATAGACTGCATTAAAGTCTAACAAATCTTATTGGTGATGCTTTTAAGTTTTTTATCAGTCTATGTTTAATACTCATGCAAATACGTAGGGGTTCACATTAGACCATGATAATGACTTTTTTTTAATGGAAATTTACAGTAATTAGGTTGTATATTTTCTGTCATCATTATGGAAAATATCCTTCCTCTTGTGTTCCTGTTATGGAGATGTACGGAAATATGGTGACTACTCAAATGTCAAGTAAGCTAGTTTGGTTACCTTGCCTTTCTCAGAGACTTCATTGAAAATTCAGGCATCAACAAAAAAGCGGAAGAGGAGGCGAGGGTAAAAATGCTCAAATTTGGCCCTTTTTTTTTTCGTCTTGTGCGACCTGCAGCAGTAGAATACCTGAAGAACAACAGATGACGAGTGCCTTATTGGTAGGCTGACGTTTACGAAGCACCACCTAGCCTCAATGCTAGCAAGTTGGCTAATTAATTGGCTGCCGAGATCGACTCCTACCCTGCTCTCACCCTGGCATCAGACCTAGTTTTATTAGATGCTGCTGGTTTATTATTCCCAGGTGGACCATTTCACCTACTGAAGACAGTTGACAACTGTATGTAGGCACCTGGCTCGCCCCCAGTTTTTGAATAAAGTTCTAGTGGCCACTCAATTGGAGATTTGAGATGTAAAAAACTGTTGAATGATGAAGAAAATCGGAATAAATTGACTTGGGTCTGAAAATGCCTAATCGGGGTTCTCTGAAAAATTCTGTTTTAAAACCATTGTCTATGTCGAAACTGGAAAGTTGGGCTACACAGTAATCAACCAGCTATGGAGGACCAAAAATGACTAAAGTATAAATAAATAAATAAATAAATAAATAAATATAGGAGTAAATACATAGATTAATGAATAATTCTTGAAATTAACAAATAAATAAATGCAGAAATAAATGTTAAAATAAATAAATTTATATATGCATGAATAAATGCTGAAATTAATATTGAAATAAATAAATGCTTAAATGACGAAATGAAAATTTACATTTAAACATGACAAATGAATAAATGCTTTAAATGTATTTCTATATTTCTGCATTTATTTATTTATGTTTTTCTGTGTCCATATGCTAATTAGGAGGGAGGTCCTAGCTTCAGTCAGAATCTGGATTGGTTAGAGGAGTGTGATCGACTCAGGTCTACTACTTCTTCCTCGCGTGCTGACTCGTGAACACGAAAGTTGATGCTACCAAACCAGTGAGCAAACTGTTGGCTGAAACTTGTGCAATTGACACGGGTTACTAGCAGCTAAATGCAGGAATTGCACCAACCTGTGATTGGAAGATATATATAGCATTTTAGCGGCAGTTAAGAATCGCACTGCGGTGGCCTACAGGGGAAAACGCGCTGCAACGGCCAAAAACATCTCCAATTGGAGATACGCGCTGCAAAAACAGAAATGATGCAAACCAAAAACACGCAAACCACAGAAGGGGCAAATGCAAGAGAGAAAAGCGCTGCATTTAGATATCAACACAACCAAAGTGCTCCTGGTCGCTTCTGGCGGCGCCAACTAAAACAGCTTTTACTTCTGTCCTGAGCGAGACTAGCCAGCTAATGTTAGTTAAACGCTTAGCTAGCAAGTTAAGCTAGCCTAGATAACCAACAGTTTGGTGCACGGAAGTCAATAGAAAATAAATTAATAAAAATAATCTATTATTTCGCGATCTCACTTAGCTACAGTTGAACCGCGAGCATTTATGTTATACCAAATATAACTGCTCGTTGGCTTAACTTCATGAACGTTAGTTAAACGCTTAGCTAGCTAGTTCGCTAGCCTAGCAAGGTGACAGTTACATAGAGTGTATCGTAAATGCTCGCGGTTCAACTCTAGCTATATGTATCTTCCAAGCACAGGTCGGTGCAATTCCTGCATTTAGCTGCTAGTTTTTCGAGCTGGTCAGCCATATTCCGCAGCTGCTCTGCCAACGGCCTTCCAGTCGAAGCCATTATACCCGAGCTAGATCGCAAACATCGTGTGACTAAAGCCGCTTTCACACTGGACTGGGCCTTGAAAACGATTTTTTTTAAACTCGACAGATCATTCAAAGTCAATGCAAAGACGCGAATACACGCGAAACGCGTGTACTCACGTCTTTGCATTGACTTTGAATGTAATTTGTCGTGCTAAAAATTCGTTTCGCGTCCGGGGTGAAGGCAGCTTTATTCACTCAATTCACTTTACAGGGAAGATTCACAAAGGATCGTTTGCTTCTGTCTGGCTCTCCTTATTGACCAATCTAGCTTCACACTGAGGGTAGGATCTCCCACTTAATTAGCCTACGGACACAGAAATACATAAATAAATAAATGTAAAAATGTAGAAATAAATTTAAAGCATTAATTCATTTATGTCATGTTTAAATATAATTTTTTATTCATTTATTTCAGCATTTATTTTTGCATTTATTTATATATTAATTTCAGCATTTATTTATTTATTTATTTATTTATACTTAAGTCATTTTTGGTCCTCCATAACCAGCTAGCTACAAGAATTTCTAAATGTGTGATTTGTGCAGCTGTTGCTGGCATAAGACCAAAGCTAGATCATTAGCTTGCTTGCTAGCCAGCTATCTAGCAAATACATTATAATGATTGTAATGTTAGATAATAATGCAGCATATCTTGAAATCAAATAATAAATAGTGAAAGGATTCATCAATTGGTTGATTTGTCAGGGTTCATAATAAATGTTAAAATTAGCAACAGTTGTGGCTGGCCCGCCATTCTGTAATGTAATATTTTGGGAAGCTATTTCACATTGGGGTATTTATCCTGCATAAGGCGGAGACACAGAAACAAAGACATTATGCATATTGTGCCTTTCCTAATACACAAAGAGATGTGATACCATACCTTTATGTTCTGCCAATATTGCTTTTATTGGGTGCATTAGTATGTGCAAATTAAACTGATTGGATCAGGAGCGCATTTTGAGAATGAGTGGGCTAGGGAGGCTGGAAAATTACTCTCGCATCCTGGGCCATCGTCACACGTTTCAGCTACTGGTCGACATCAGTGTTCTGGTCTCAGTATTGGTGCCCATATCCTCAGCAATCTGTATTGTCAATTTGCCCACATCATTGTGCCCCTTCCAGTCAGACCAAAGGGTGGCACAGTCCTTGCTGTCAGTTGTCAGTTAATCTTCAGAGAGCAGGCGTCATCCCAGATGGTCGGGCTCCTTGTTTACAATTTGTTTTTCGAGGTAGGATGAGTATATGGAGGTCAGCATCTTAACGATGCCCTGAGGTTACTCGTGTCCTACATTGGCTCAATCAAGCCCATTGCACCAAGAGGAGCTAAGTTGATCCTGAATATATTGCGGCATAAACCAAATGACTCCACAACAGAAACCTGAGAGTATGCACACTAAATCAGGCCACTTCGTTATCATTGTGTAGGGATGCGATGATGCTTCTGTCGTTGATTTTGTGGTCTTGTACAGTGTTCCTGAAAATGCAATGGAAATCAAAATGTTTTGCAAAATGTAGCTGAAGCAAATATATTCTAAAAAAATGCATTTTTTTATTTTGATGTGAATATTTAAAGGAGAAGATGGCTGATGTTGACACTATACTCTGTTGGAAAGAGTATGATCTGTAGGTTTGAATCTGACCAATTAGTATCAGGCATGTTTCATGCAAGATAAGACATCTCACCTCAGCACATACACACAGCAAATGGGACTGAAGATCAGCCACAGGAAAACTGAGGTCATGACAGTCAACATTCCAAACTCTTCACCAATCCAAGTACAGTTGGGTTAAAAAAAAAATAGCAGTACATTAAAAAATGTGGATAAGTGAAAAAATTTTTAATAGCTTTTGGTTCCATATTTCAAATGTAGTGGAAACATTACACATGCAATTCCTTATCAAAGCATGAACAAACTTGATCCAGTCTGTGTTATTCTTTTACAGGAAGCAAAGAAAAGGAAAATTAATCTGTTCAAACAGCAGTGTCGACAGTTTTCACTTCAAACTCAAACACTAAATTCAACTCAAGATTTAACTTCACTTTAAATTACTGAACCAATATTTAGTTGCATAACCATTGTTTTTGATAACTGCTGCGCATCCTCCTGCGATCTAGAAAAACCTAGTAAGTTTATCAGTGGCAAAGATCTCGCAATTGAACGAAAATTTTAGGTTCTGGATTTTTCCTAACAAAAAAAAAAATGATAGAAACTTGATTTTGAAAGTTCAAATGATACTAATAGCTAGTGTTTTAAGATTTTCACCACTCTTAATTACTGCAAATGAAGGTTAAACTCAGTTTCTACCAAAAGTGACACACGTACTTGGTTTTTCCAGATCACAGGAGCATCTGCGTTGCATCAAGCAATCAACTTCTGGCACCAAGAAACAGGTATTTCAGCCCAGGATGAACAAACTACATTCCACAGTTCCTGTGAATTTTTGGGTTTTGCTTCAAAAACTGCATTTTAATGTCACCCCACAATTTTTAAATGGATTTGAGGTCGGGGGATTGAGCTGGCCACCCGTTGCCTCAATCCTGTTTGTCTGGAACCAAGATGTTGCTTGCTTACTCGTGTGTTTGGGGTCGTTGATTTGTTGACAAATCCATTTCAGGGGCTTTTCCTCTTCAGCATATGCATGTCAACATAATCTGTTCAAGTATTTTGATGTATGCAAATGGATTCATAATCCCCGGTATATGATAATTGGGCCCAACACCGTGATATGAAAAACATACCCATACCATGATTTTTGCACCACCATACTTCACGGTCTTTACAGTGTACTGTGGCTTGAATTTAGTACCCAGGGGTCATCTGACACTTTCGATGACCACTGGACCCAAAAAGAACAGTTTTACTCTCATCAGTCCACAGAATGTTATGCCATTTCTCTTTGGGCCAATCTGTGTGTTTTAACCAATTCTGCACTTGCCGTTTTTTCAATAGTGGTGCTTTACGGGGGCTTTTCTTGCTCATAGCTTAGCTTCGATCAAACGTCTACTGACTGTAACAGCACTTACAGGTAATTTTATATCATCTTTGATTTTTCTGGAGGTGATGACTGGCTGAATCGCTGCCATTCTGACTATTCTTTGATCCAGATTAACAGAAGTTGCTCGTTTCCTTCTGCGTGTTTCAGGTTTTTGTTGCCATTTTAAAGCATTTGAGGTCATTTTAGCTGAGCATCCTATAATTTCCTGCACTTCTTTATATGGTTTCCCAACTCCAATCAACTTTTTAATCAAAGAATGTTGTTCCTGAGAACAATGTTTGGAACGGCCCTTTTTTACCTTGCAATTCAGAAGGAAATGTATTTTGTAACAAGGTGTGAAACATTTGATTCCCTTCTTCCTTAATAAAGGGCAATTAATGACACCTGTTCCTTCACAGAATGAATTGATTCTCTAATCAAACTCCAAACTGCTATTATTTTGAACACACCCCTTTCAATGAATGAGTCGGTTACTCAGAACAAGCAGTGTGCATGTCATGACAGTAGGGTCTGTTGTTTTTCTATTACCCTGCTACATACATCTACAAGTAAATTATTTGCCATGCAAAAATATCACTACTACTAATAATGGTGGTTCATCAGGTTATTGATGCTGCACTGCAATTTTTTTTTGAACACAACTGTAGATGGAGCAGACTTGCTAACAACAGAGGAGCTCACCGACTTGGACAGCACCGTTAGATATGATGGAGGGGCAGGCAGTGATATCAAGAACAGAATCGGCAAAGCCAGAAAGGCCTTTAGAATGTTGAATAATGTATGGAGGTCTCCTTAGTACAGCACCACCACCAAGCTGAGATTATACTGTGTTGTATCCACAATCCTATATGGCTCAGAGTGCTGGGGGGGTGACTGAGAGCGACACGTCCAAGCAGTAAACATTTCACACCAAGAACCTCCGTCAAATCCTGCGTATCTTCTGGCCCAGAACCATCTCCAACCAAGATCTACTCACTCAGTGTAATCAGGACAGCATGGAAACCATCATCATTCAAAGGTGATGGAGCTGGACAGGACATGCCATGCAAAGAGCAAGACAACATCGCACGCATTGTTCTGAACTGGATGCCAGAAGAAAATTAGAAAGCGAGGATGGCTGAAGAACAACTGGCGACAGACAGTAGAGGCAGAGCTGAAGATTCTGAACCAAACCTGAGGTACAGTGCATAGATTGGCCCAAAACAGACAGAAGTGGACATCCTTAGTCGCTGCCCTACATGCCAGGGGGCATATTGGGCAGTAAATACATAAGTAAGTACATCCATTCTTGACAATACTCCATGGGCTCTATGAGATCCATTAGTGAGAAGACAAAATGTTCACTGTCTAATACTTTTTCCTGAGAAAGTTGCAGAAGTTCACCTTCTTTCTCACACTGAAAACGCTAACCTGGGACCAATTTTCTTTTGCTGGGGAGTCTAGATGTTTAACGTTTGAATCCTTAGGCATGGCTTCTTAATTGAATGGGTCAAAGGCACTTATTTAGCATTATACAGAATTCCTTATATGTTAGCATACGCCAGGGCTTCCCAAATCTAGCCCTCAAATCCAAATCCAACCCTGGTTTTCTGTCTTTCCTGACGGTTATGTGAACATTTATTGCCACTGATTGGCCAGACTGTCATCAAGCCTGACTCTTTAGTAAAGGGTGGGTGGAAAACCAGCTGTTCTCGGTCCTCAAAGTCCGTTTATTGGGGAGCCCTGGCATACACAAGCTCTGAACTCAGTTTACGAGCCAACAAGTGCACAGTGGACATGTATTGGCCGGGAACGAAGCATGGGCTATTTGCGCGTTTGTGTTGTGGATGTGCAGTTTGCGAAAATGGACTACAAGCTGGACAACAAATGTAAAAGCGTTACGCTTTTCATAATGAAACAACAAATTTGATGCGCTCACTTGCATCTGGATACCCCTTAGGTTAATCTCAGAGCTTGTTGGCTCTAATTCGAGTAATGTCAGAAAGTGTCCAAATCCCATGATAAATATCCATAGGAATTTTACTTCCCACGCTTGGATTTTTTTTGGTCTTCTGCAAGTAATTACATGAAATTTAATTTGATTAAAATTTTATCTCTGAAATTAGCAGGAAAAGTCAAGTATTTCTTATTTTCTGGTGTTTGGAATAGCTACAATCAAACTAGTTGTTTGGGTGCGTGGAAGTAAGGTATTTTGTGACTCTTTTTCAAAAGCTTTTCTACCTTGCTGTTCACATTAATTCAGGTAGTCTATTTTGATAGCTATATCCAGCCTAACAGAATGAGCTCTCTAATGTTAATCACATGTAGTAGGTGGTAGTCTATTCCTGATATATGCTGTGTCACTATATCATGAATTTGTTGGAGTTGCTCGTTTGGCATGAGAAGCTCAAAGTGTCATACCAGTCCATGGATAAACTACTGGTAGGTCATCCTGAGCTGTCAGCACAAATTGTCAGAACAGTGGCAAATTGCTGTTCTGTGTCATCTTTACTGTGACATCAAGTATAGGCTTCGCAGCTGAACATACTGAAAAAAGAGGACATTTCCAGGAACAGCTCCAGCAGGGAACAGGCTAACAAAAACAGGGACAATGCCCGGAAAACAGGGACGTCTGGTCACCCTACACTTACTAGCTCTCAACCCATAGCTATCATTGTTTAGGCATTGCTGAATACCTGCAATACTGCTGCCTTGTTGCCATGCAACCATGAAAAGCAAATGCTGCTCTCTGATTAAATATAATCTATGTTAAGAGCGCTGGGTTGCAATGGAGCTATAGTTCAGAGTAGCAGTTCTGTGTAAATTGGAAGGATAAGCATTTTTCATGCCTGACTTTCTCTTTTGGTGGAAGAAGTTGTTCAAATTCAGGAGGAGTTAAATGAGTGAAAGAGTATTTACTAATTATCACTTCATAACCAATGCTGGTGAAATGGAGGGCCTTAAGGTAGAATTCTCAGAGCTAAAAACAGGTAACATATAATCCAGTTGGTCATCAAAGATTTTTTCGGGTTATTGTTATTTTCTACACACAAGAAGAGGCACTGAAATGGGGACACTATTTAGCATTGTCCTTTCCCCTCTTAGTCAGGCCTCCTCCTTTTAATTTCATTTATGCCAGCAAATCATATGCATCAGTGCTCTCAAAAAATCAGCCCCACAATTGGGCATTCCATTTTGCCTCATCAACCCAATTACCTATGCGCTTTTTTTGTTACTTTTTCAGATGGAATGTTGCGAATGCATGGTGGCCTGCAATGCAAATAGAAAAGAAAGAGCATTTTTATTTGAACTGTTTTTATCAATGTCAAATTACTTATATTGGACACTTTACACATGGGAGTTTGTCTGTTTGTGTGGTTTTTAAAAATGTATTTATTTGTGTGTGTGTGTGTGTGTGTGTGTGTGTGTGTGTGTGTGTTTTTCTTATACTTGCTACACAGAGAGCACTAGAAAACATCTTTTTCCAATAGAGTGGAGGCATTCTTGGGAAATGAGGACATTTTTGCCTGTCCTCACAACCGCAAGGGCAAATTGTGACTCAGTTAATGTTAGGAGTAAGGTTAGAATTAAGGATAGGTTAAGGTTAGGGTAAGGGGTTGGGTTAGGCATGCGTGGCTTATTTTAAAGATTATGGAACGACTGTAGAGACTCACAAAGAATGAATGGAAGTCAATGTAATGTCCTCACAAGTATAAAAGTACAAGGATGCGTACCAATGGGAGATGGTCTACTGCTTCACTGAGGTCATGGCCACATGCCTCTCAGCCACAGAGGCATGAAATCTCGTTGAGTTAATTACAAAATGTAATGTACACAATTGGTAACTGCATATTAAGCGCAATATTCAAAGTTTTGAAATATTGCTTTAACAGGTTCGGCCAAAAATCACCTCTGAATGTGCGTGATCTCTGATTCCACAGAGGTCACTGTCTTAAGAACTGTTAGGGGACTGCAAAGGAAATCACAGCATAGGCTCAGAAATACTTACCATGCAAAGCCAAATCCATTTATCAATACTCAGTGGCGCTGACTTCTCTGGGCTCGGTGTCATCTGAAATGGACAGTAGCACAATGGAAGCGTTTTGTAGTATGACAAGTCAAAATTTCAAGTGGGTTAAGGAAATATGGCCACTGTGCTCCCCAGAACAAAGACAATGAGATCAGCATTAGATTCAAAAGCCAGTGTTTGTTATGGCATGGGGGTGTGTCGGTGCACAATGCATGGGTGACTTTCATGCGTAGAGGGCCTCCATTAATGCAGACAGTTATGTATGAATTTTGGAGCAACACATGCTGCCACTTAGACATCATCTGTTCCAGGGACATTCCTGCATTCTCCAGCAAAACCAAACCACATTCTGCATGGATTACAAGTGCATAGCTAAGTAAGCAAACAGTGCGGGTGCCAGATTGGCCTGCCTGAAGTCCTGATCTATCTCAAATTGAGAATGCCTTGCACATTATTAAGCACAACATATGATGATGAAGGCCTTGTATAGCAGCTCAGCTGTAAGTCAAGCATGATGGAGGAATGGGGGAAAATTCCATTTGCTTCACTTGACCAACTGGTGTCTTCAGTGCCCAAATGCTTGATGACTGTGATTAAAAATATGGTAAGGATCGGGACACATCAGTTTTTCCTCGGAAATCAAACAATTCACTGATTGGTGTGAGGCTCCCCACCTTATTGTGAATGTGAGTCAGACTGAAGAGATGATTTTTGACCCAAAATCTATTGGTGAGCACAGCCCTGTTTTTATTGATAATATACCCATCAAACAGGTCAGCTCCTACAAATATCTTGGCGTGTACTGTATGTTGACAAGTCCCTCTCATGGCAGGTTTGTGTTGACTATCTGTGCTCAAGTTAAAAGTGAGGGTGTATTTTCTGAGAAGGCTCAGACTGTATGGCGTAAACAACCAAATTTTGATTTTTTTTTTTTTTTTTTTTTTTCCCAGATGATCCTCAAAAGTGTTGTCAGTTATGGCATTCAGATATGGTACAGTAACCATTCAGTCCAGTTTAAGTTTAAACTTGCACATCATCAGAACAGCACTGAAGATCATGGGAGCAAATGAGCAAAACTGTCTTCAGTGCCAATATGGAAAATCTTTACGTGGTGAAGCCCATTATATCCTGGATGACCCGACACACATTCTGAACCCAGAATTTGAGCGGCTGCCGTTGGGCCGTCGGTTCAGGATGCCGAAATGCAGACTGAACCGGTAGAGAAACTTGTTTATTCCATGCTCGTTCAGGTTAGTGAATGGAAAATGAAGCAGCAGCATTTTATGATCTCCTTTTTTTTTTTTTTAAATCTGACTAAGTAGTACTTATGACACTAAATTCTGATTGCACTTACTTGTACTGTTTTTAACATACATGTCTTTAATGTTATTTTTGCCCCCGGACGAAGTCGGGTGGCTACTATGGATTCATTCTTGTTGTCTCTACGACCGCCGCCGCGTCCACAGACACCTCCTTGTGGACGCTGTACAGGCTCTAATTTTTGACCGATTACTTTCATATTTGGTGTGAACATGTGATATACTTCAGTTATAATACCTATCAATTGTGGTTGGTTGGCGGCACTATTGGCCAAAAAATGCGCAAAGTTGTGCTGAAACATAGAGATTTCCTTGTGGACGCAGTACAGGCTGGAGAAGCGGGCTTTTGGGGGCTACACCCATGCGGTCATGACTCGCAGGCGACTGGACTATCTAGTTTTTATTATTATGATTGTTTTATGTTGGTCTCATAATGCTGCATGGTGTTGTAATTGTATGTATGTATCTGCAGCAGCTTTGTGCCCAAGACAAATTTCCCCCCGTGGGACAATAAAGTATACCTTCAGCTTTACCTTTACCTTAATGACACTGTGGCAAATTGTCCACTGCACCACCTTTTTTGTACCCTGCTGCAGTGATCATATTGTGTATTTTCAATAAGCAATTAAAGTCACATGATAGATGATCAAATAATGTTTTGTACTGTTTTCGAAATAGTTGGGGAATGAACTTCCCAAATCAGTCCTTTTTTTCTTTTATTTGCATTCTCCATGATGTGCCAACTCTTTTGGAAATGAGAGGCATTTTGAGCATTTTTTTGAAACTAAATGCAAAATTGTGCATTTTAGACAAGATGAAACAAGATTATGCTGCATCTCCAGTATGTGAAGGTCTGATTGTGTTGCATTACTTCCATCAAATTTGATGACTGCTGATTTGAATGCTTTTTTTCCCCTCATAATTTGGATCACATTCCTTCAAATCCTTAGTATTTGTGTGTGAGTGTGTCCGTGCATGCCTGTGTCAGTGCATGTGTGTGTGTGTGTGTGTGTGTGTGTGTGTGTGTGGTGTGTGGGCAAGCCCTTATGGATGCTTGTTTTTGAGAAACCATGTGTTTATTCAACCACCTCTTTTCCTTCTTCCACCCCCTCTGTCCTGTGCTCTGAATAGTGATGAGGGTGTCCTATTCAAGGCAGTGGAGGTGTCAACTCTTGCCTCTCCCAGCTCCTGAATCCCCACTATTTTGGCTGTGGTCCTTTCTTGATGGTGTGGGTGAAGGGAGGGGGAGTTTGGGGTGAACAATGAGCCCCCTTTCCGAACCCTTGTAGGTTCTATTGATGCTGAGAATGCTGGCACTCAACATAGGGTCTCACAGTGCTGTGTGGGAATTGCACTTCACTTGGGCTTTGTGAACAGAACTGGGAGCAGAGGAGCATGATCCAAATGTTCCCAGCAAGCTGGTGGCACATGTGCATGGTTAGGGAAAGTCCAAAGTGAACCACTCATCAATGCACGGGTTCTCTGCCTAGACACTAAGGAAATGTGAGGATACCTGTACATCTGCCTTTTTCTGCTATTGTTCTTCTTTTCTCCTAAATTCCATCATTTAATTATTGGGATGGGAACACAGCTGTGAAATCACCCTGAGCGGTAATGTAATGACAAACATAAGTATTTGTTACATTGCTGTGAAAAAGTTTTCCTCCCTTCCTAATTTCCCCTATTTGTCATGGTTTAGTCCCGTCGGATGCAACATGCAATCCGGCGGGCACAGGGACCATGTACCCAAAGGCTGATAAAGGGACCCACTCACACAGGCTGGTACAAAAAATAGGAAGATATTTAATAAATATACTTAAAAAAATGACAGAGACAGGGGAGCAGGAGCAACACACACGGAGCTAAAATGCCAGAATGCAGCCAGCTCTTAAATGCTCCAAACTTCACCTCCACTTCAACAAGCAATAGGTGTGGAGGTGTGGCTCGTTGAAGTGGAGGCGAAGACAGCAGAAGGGGGAGGGACTGCAGGGCAGAACCATCACACTATTTGTGCTTATTTGACATAGTAATTTAAAAAATTCCGATCGTCCAATTAATTTTATTGTACAAAACCCAATTCCAATGAAGCAGGGACGGTGTTTAAAATGTGAATAAAAACAGAATGCAATGATTTGCAAATCTCATAAACCCATATTTTATTCACAATAGAACATAGACAACATATCTGATGTTGAAAGTGAGACATTTTACCATTTCATGAAAAATATAACCTCATTTTGAATTTGATGGCAGCAACACACCTCAAAAAAGTTGGGACGGAGCAACAAAAGGCTGGAAAAGTAAAAGGTACTAATAAAAAACAGCTGGAGGAGCATTTTACAACTAATTAGGTTAATTGGCAACAGGTCCGTAACATGACTGGGTATAAAAAGAGCATTTTAGAGAGGCTGAGTCTCTCGAAGTAAAGATGGGCAGAGGCTCACCAATCTGCAAAAAGCAAGTTTAAAAATGTATCAATTTCAAAGAAAAATGTCATATGTGAAAATTACGATCCGAAAATTTTGAGCTGTCCCACCATCTACATAATATCATCAAAAGATTAGAGAATTAAAAATGGACAAGGAGGCAAATTGGAAAAGTGTTCTGTGGTCAGATGAATCAAAGGCATTTGAAAAATTCACTTCAGAACACTTCCAGAAATCATTGTTGTGAACACAGTTTGCCGAAAGCAATCCACAAATGCAAGTTAAAGCTGATCAAAAGAAGAAGGGACCATCCAAAATGCAGCTGTCTATGGGCCAAAGCTCAAATGGACTCAAAAAATGGAAAAGTGTTCTTGGTCAGATGAATCAAAATTTGAAATTCTTTCTGATGGTATGGGGTTGCCATCCAGCTAGTGCCAAAAGCTTGCAATGGTATGGGGTTGCATTAGTGCCTAAGGTATGGGCAGCTTACACATTTGGATAGGCATTATCAATGCTGAAAAGTATATAGAGGTTTTACAACGTTTCTTTCAGGGAAGGCCTTGCATATTTCAGCAAGACAATGCTAACCCACCATACTGCATCCATCACAACCGCATGGCTTCGCTGTAGAAGAGTCCTGTGCGGAAATGGTCTGTTGTAATTGTTGTAATTCAGCCACACTGAATGGTTTTTGTCCATGACCTACCTATTTGAGGTCATGCCACAGCATGTCAATCAGATTCAAGTCAGGACTATGACTATACCACTCCAAAACCATTATTTTGTTTCTTTTGAGCCATTCAGAGGTGGACTTGCTTGTGTGCTTTGGATCATTGTCCTGCAGCATAATCCAACTGCGCTTCAGCTTTAAATCGTGATCTAATGGTTGGATAATCTCCTTCAGGATTTTCTTGTAGAATGTAGAGTTCATGCTTCCATCAATTACTGGAAGTTGCTCTGGTCCTGAAACAACAAAGCAGCCCCAAACCATCATGTTGTCACCACCTTGTTTGACTGTTGGTACGATGTTCTTATAGTGGGATGCTGTGCTAGATTTACGTCAGATGTTACGGGACCCATGTCTTCCAAAAAGTTCCACTTTTGACTGAACTGTTTACAGAATATTGTCCCAAAGGTCCTGGGGTCATCAAGATGTTTTTTGGCAAATGTGAGATGAGCTTTCGTGTTCTTTTTGGTGAGCAGTGGTTTTTGCCTGCAGCTCTTGGATGCCATTTTTTACCAGTCCCCATCTTGTTGTGGAATCGTGAACACTGACTTTAACTGAGGCAAGTGAGACTTGCAGTACTGTAGATGTTAGTCTGGGTTCATCTTTGACCTTCTGGATGAGTTGTCAATGAACTTTTGGAGGAACTTTGGCAGGCTGGCCATTCCTGAGAAGGTTCACCACCAATCGAGGTTTTCCGTTTTTGTAGATAATGTCTCTCACTGTGGTTTGCTGGAGTTGCGAAGCCTTAGAAATGGCTTTGCAACCCTTTCTGACAGATAGATGTCAACAACTTTGTTTCTCATCTGTTCTTAAATTTCTTTATATTGCAACATCATGTGCTGTTTTTTGCCTAATTCATATTACGGGACAGACTCCATTTCAGTGATGTTTAGATTCAACAGGGCTGAAAGTAATCATGCTTGGATCTGTCCAGTGAAATTGAACCCAATTATCAATAAAATTTGTTGAATTGTTTGATTTAGTAACTCAGGAGGCAATTACTTTTTCACATAGGGCGAGGTAGGGTTGGATGGCTTTTGTCCTACAATTAATTAAATCAGAATTTAAAAACTACATTTCTTGTTTACTTTGTTTCATCATTTGTTTAATAATATAATTAGTTTGGTTGGAAACATTTAAATGTTACAACTATACAAAAATTGAAGAAATTTGAAAGGGGGGCAAATACTCTTTCACAGCACTGTAGCATTATGCCTACAGTATTACAGTACAGTACAGCATTATGCCTATATACACCTACAGATATAGTTTTCTGATTGACAACATCACCCCCTTCCTATATTAAACTGAATATGTGGCAAAACTCTTATACCAGGCACTTCAATCCATCTAATCATTTATCTTCTTGAAGAAACCTGCTTCATGCTCTGACCTGGTGAACAGCCCACCCAGCTTATGAGAAAAGAATCCACAGGAGTCACATATTTTTGTGAGCCCTCCGCCGTGTGTGCCTTACTGGTTTATGGTGCAGAGACCCTATAGTTGGGCAGAAGGGGATACTAGGGCCATCTGCCCTTTGTCTGGGTTATGAAGCCTAATCTGTTGCCCACAAAGAGGATTATAGCCCCCTGTAACATTTTTCTAGTCTGTTCGCCTGCAAGTGCCTGCGCCCCATCTCCCCTCTCATTTGCTTCCCTCATGTTGCCCAAACTTGTTACATTATCACTGTTTCAGTTGTACAATTATCTGTCTTACCACTCTCCTCAGAGTTCTGATCACACCCCATCAGTACACTCTCTGTTTTCTCTGTGCTTGGCTTTCGTGCTCTTTTTGTGGTGTTCTTGAGTTCCTGGTGGTCATTAAAGCAATGTTCTTTTGCATCTCCTGTGGCTAATTTTAAATATTCCTCTCTGTTATAATCCAAATTTGGAATCAAATACTAATTCAGGGTGCAATCCACAAGGTAGTATTTAATAACAGAATACAATAATAGAGAGGGAAGCCCAAAGCAGAGGAGGGTCAGTCCAGGTAAACTGGTGATTTTTGGAGAGCGTAGGGTTACGTCCGCGCCCAGGTAAGTGGCTGTTCGAGACAGAAGCCAGGTGATGAATCCACCTCGCAGAAGCATGACCGCTTGCCAACAGGACCGAAGGGTTCAGCAGGAATGCAGTCCCAGTCCTGGAGAACCATATAAGACCTGGGAGGTTGATTCAGCCAATTTGACCCAGAGGGTTAATTCTGTTTTTTCTTTTTCATTAAGTTACCAGAGAGCTTAGCTCAAAAGTAGAAGACACAAACTGACTGGAAGGTTCAGTGGGGTATGAAACATGACAATCCAGCCACAACACTGAGTCCACAAGCAAATTATATAGGCAGGACTCTCACAAAAGGGGTGTGGCATACACTAGAGAGCAAGGGAGGAGATTAGATGATAAATCAATTAAAGCAGGCAAACTACAAAACAGATGTGGACTACAGGAACAGGGAACAAGTCAATTAATGACACACAAGGGTTGTGACACCTCTCTAGGATGCAAGCGGCATAAACGGCCTATATTTACATTTAAGTGACAGACGGACTCTAGCGGCCATTGTAATTTTGACCCCAGAAAGGAAGGAAATCAGAAGACGTCTCAAGGAAATGGTCCTCATATATGGTATCAGAACTGTTGCTATGTATATGGGTTGCATCACAGGAGGAAACAAGCACTCCAGCTCTGAAAGCCCTTTAAGTTGTCATTCTATTTTGTTAATAAAAGCCAATTTTGGTGTATTAAGTGATCTGCACTTGATTCTCCTGTGAAAATTGTGGCAGATTAGTTCAGCCAACTAAGCCTGGTATGTTCACTGGAGAAGGAGTTTGGTTGCCGGTTGAATACCAAGGAGGCCGCTCCTCCAGCAAGACCTGCCAGTTTATTAGCCCCATCACCTTATCACCTTTCTCCATTGGAACCCTGTTTCTCCCTGTGCAGGGCAGCAGCTAACCACTAGATCCCCAGGGTGGAGAGGTGCACTCCTGGGCTTCCATCTCTTCCTCCCTGCTCCTCTTCCAGCAGGCCTGCAAGTTTCCTGCCAAAGCTTTAATTGATTCTGGAGCAGGCAGTAATTTCCTCCATCTGTCCCCAGCCAGGCGGCTGGAGGTTCCTATGACCCCCCTGCCAGTACCCACCGGGTCCCAAGCCCTTACAGGAATGGCACTTCCTGACTTCATCAAAGCCACCAGGCCGGTTCAAATGAGGATCTCCGGTAACTATCTCGAGACCACTGTCTTCTATCTGATGGAATCAGCACATGCCCCTGTGGTGTTAGGGGACAACATGGCTAAGGTATGTGATACCGAATCCGCAGACTCCACCTTTCATGGCAGTTGTATGGCAATCCTGGTTAGTCTGGTGTGCTCTGGCACAGTCCAGATTTCATAGTGAATGGAGCAATTGCATTCCCTATCTTCTGATACGAGTGGACTCTCAGCAAAGGTCGTTAAAGTTCCCGAGAACACAAAATTAGTCATTAAAATTGATTTAATCTTTCGGAATTGAATTTGTTTCGAAGCATCCACCAAAGTTTTTATTTAAAAAATAACATACTGTACGCATGATAAAATGAGATTTAAAGATAGCTGAATAGATCTATCGGAGCTTTCTTGCATACTGTATGGGCAAGACCATTATGAACACTTCGGCGGGAGGGGGTGATTTATTTTAACTCCTAACATTGAGGTTTAGGAATATTACTTGCCTACAACATGATGTCACCTAGGAATGAAAAGGTTCACACACAGTTTGAATCCAGCCACTGGGAAAGGAAAATCTGTAGATCTGTAAATCTATTTAGGAAAAAGTAGTCAACTTCTCATTCATTATGTACATATACTGTGTAAATCCAAGGTCCAAAAAAGGTAGAAAATTAATAAGTTGAGTTCCTGGGAAATTTATTTGTCAAAGAGTGAACGAATCAAAATTAAAAAAAAATTTAAAATTTAAAAAATAAAACCGTTTTGAAATGCATTACATTCACGCAAGGCTTTTTGGCCATAGTAGTAATCACGCTGTGGGCTACACGTAAATGAGTCTTTATTTGGCAATTACTTGTATAAAACTGCATTAAAAGTAACGACTTCTGAAAACATGAATTCATATTTTCATATTTTTACATTAGTCGCCGCTCATGAGAAAGCGCGCGCGCTCAAACACACATACATACTGAAGCCGAGTTTGGAGTATTGTCTCCGCATACAGAAGCATCAAACAAGCGCTCAAGTGGTAGTCCGAGCGTGCGCACTAGCGGCTCCAATAGACTCAGATGAATAGCAATTTATTGAAAGAAAAAATCCTGGGAGGGGATACTGAGGTTGATTGGGGGGAGAGAGACTGTGGGAGCACATTTGTATTTACTCCTTATAGACTCGGAGATTCTCTGAACATCTCAGGCGCGGAGAAAATTTCAAATTCCTTGGTGAAGGAGCCATTGCAAAGAGCTGCTCGCTCTCAGTCAGCTGTTGGGCTCTCCGCCCGCGTGTTTGACTGTTATTTGGCGGCAATGGAATCGTAGAAGATCGAGTTCATTATAATAAAAAGACTAACTAAGCCCATAAATTGGACTGGAACAAACCTCTCAAGACGGAGTAACTATGGAAAAACGCCAAAAACTAAAATTTTAACGTGGCAGAACCCACAAAAAAGGATTTACCTATTGGAATATTTGTATCACAGCCGTCTTTATTCTGCATTTTACCTTTTCGAGAGATTTTTTTCCTATTTGTATTTCGCACATCAGCCGCAAGCATGGGCAAGGGGACACAATTTTGTTCTGGATGCTGGCGGTGGGTGATGCTGTCCAATTTACTCGTTCTGCACTTGATTCCTTTGAATGCACAAGGTAAGCAAACGAAATTGAATTCCAATATACGAATACCCATTTACGGCAACACTGCAGACTTAGATTAACCAAGTGATAGGGGCGTACTATTACCATTTTACATTCAGATCCGACTTGCGCGGCTCACCGGTGTAGTGACATAGACCTCCTTACTAGTCGTGAGCTTGCAACCGTTGGTACACACCGTATGAAGGGAGGATTTTAAAATGATCTTGCCGATTCATATTTGACTCTTGAGATTCAAATGGCGGAGCGAGTCTGTCACACAAATGCTTAGTTTGTCAAGTAATAGGGTAGTAATGTAGCCATTTTAACGTACGTTTGATGGCGAGGAGATGAACTTGTTACATGGTCTACGACCACTGGTTGGCACCGTTGCATAGAAAAAATCTTGCCCATAGAAAAGCGCTTAGCCTGGTATAATTGCCGATTGGAACGGTGATAGAGATGCCGAGATTGCTATCCCCAGGAGCAGCTGCCTTATCTATCGCAATGATGGGGCGACACAAAAGCAGGATTAGGACAGTGGTACTGTGTTGAATTATTCATGCTCCGCTCAACACTGGCATTCTCATACAGCAGCTTTCACACGATCATTGAACAAGGCTTTTCATCGGGTCTTAGAACCGAAAAATTACACGTTTTTAAGGCTGTTTTTCCATGCAGCCTCAGCAAATATCTCAGTAAATTACAGGCTAGTCACATTGACGTTACCATTGATACCATTGAAGGTATTTTCCGGCAATATTAATTGTTCTGCTGTTTTGTTGTTGTTGTTGTTTTTTTTTTTTTTAATAATTATTCTTATAATACCGTCGAAACCATTATGTCGTTATTTTGGCGACGCTTCTTTTGTTTAATGGGTGATTTCGAAATTGGCTATTAAACCTACCTACTGTTTGAGGTGGACGGAAGAATGCAGTTGAGCTACTAGGGTCACGTCGTTATGTGGTGACATTACTATATCACTACAGCTGCGTGTCCTTGCATTCCGACAGAGCATCCATGTGTAGTGAATGTTTGAAGCCAGCTACAGAGCAGATAATTAAATCTACAATCTTACATGTTGAAATCTCCACAATGATCATTGAAACCCTTAAGATTCCTGTCGAATTGCCCACTGGATTGAAGTGTCGCCTATCCGGGTTGGTGCGCTCTGATCCAACCGGCTCCAAGATCCATTTCTGCACATCGCCGCCCAGCAACAGGACGCCAGGGCGTGTACGAGTGAAGGAAACAGCGAAGCCCAAGATTTGCGGGCGTGCACATACATGAGCATGATTGCATGGCAAAGAGTAGCGCTCCATCATGAATGTAGCATGCTACAGATATGGATTCACTTTCACATTTCCATGCAAATGACATTACAAACAAAATTCTGAACCCGTGCTGTACTCCTGCAAAAAATAAATGAATGAATTCATTAATTAAAAAAAAATAAAAATAACAATAAAATAAAAAATAATAATTGTGACGCTTCCCCAATGTGCAGTGGGCTTGGTAGAACTTAGTGCTTTATGGCTAAAACAGACAGGTGATAATTTTATTGGTGTTCATGTGTACCACAGGATGGCAATTACAGCATTGGTTTACCCTTCAATCCCCTGCTGGTATGTCTGTGGTATTGGCCGTGGTATGCAATGATGTAATTTCTTATTGGGGTGGAGCTCATGCTTATCTTTCCTGGGATTTATGCTTAGACGGTCATGCGCTTATGCCAAGTTGTGACAGAAATGATTTATTTGAGGTCTAAGGCTCCATTTGCCATACCCACCAGTCATGTACATACACTGCAATTGGGTGTTTGTTTACATCAATATTTTCAGCTAACACCGTTTTTATTCTTTTTTCCCCTTTTTTATATTTCCTGCATTGCAGTTTAAAATATCCCAATAGCAATGTCACGTTGAAGTGCTGCATGCAACATCTTTACATTGCGCGAAGCAGGCAACATGCTTAACATTGATTTATCAACTTGCTTTTTAGAAGCATTTCTACCTGTGTTAGAAATACTCATAAACAGTTTAACTTGGTAACATGTCCCTGAAGTGCTGTACAAAGTTTGTGTCCATGGGACACAGATGCCCCTGCATCTGGGAGACTCAACAAAATTTACCCAAGGTCAAACACCTGAAAAACTGTCAAAATTTAGAAAAAAAAAAAAAAGTAACAAAGTATGAGAGGCACAACTTATGGGTCCCTACAAAGCACATGTATAAGCTCAATGGACTCTGTTGAGCAGTTCCTGAGAGGAAGTTGACAGACTACATCCCCATTGCAGCAAAGGGAGAAGAAAACTTGACAAAATTTGCCAAAGTTCAAGTCCCTGAAAAATAATCAAAATTTAAAAAATTCAGAAACAAGGTAGGAGATTCACACCTTTAGTGCCCCTACAATACACGTTTAAGTTCAATGAATTCTGTTGACTGATTTTTGAGAAGAAGTGGATAAACAATACCCCCTATCAACACAATCAACCCCATATGCATGGACGTACAGACAGACAAGGGTAACCCGATATGTTCATAAAAATTTGAACAACATGGGTTTGTTGTCCCCACTATCGTTACCCACTTTGTTGGTACCGGACAGGGACTACCTGGTCGTTCCCCCCTTGCCATTTGAAAATGCTGTAACTCCACAGGTACAGTCCTTAACAATGGTTGGGGGGGGGGGATGTACTGAGTAACACTCAACCTTAAGCGCCACTTTCACACTCCCTGAAATTACTGAAAACAGTGCATGAGCATGAGTTTAAGTGTGCCAAAGGAACAGAGCTTCCATAGCCTCAATGGAACTAACAGCAGGCTGTGTTGTGGTGGATATTCCTTGATCCTCTGTGTCAAGACAGCGTAACACAAGAAACCTCTTTAAGATCCCATCCATTTCAAACAATACCAAGCAGAACCAAGAGAGTTTGACTCCAGTCAGTGTTTCCAGAGACTACATGGGTGATTTTACATTGGATGAGATGGAGTTTGTGGCAGGAAAAATAACTCAGCCGTCCTCATTCATTAAAAAGGTTATTTACAGTGGGCTCCAGAATTACTGGCACTCGAGGCTGGATATGTACTGAAAATACTAAATGATTATGAACTCAAAATATGAACATGCGAGACATACTGCACTTTGTTGATATTTCATCTAAACCATTTAAAATTATTCTTCCATTTAATTTGCCATTAATTTCCCCAAATTAAGGTTACCCAGTAGTGCGATGACATCTGGCAAAATGTTGATGCTGCATCTGATCAAAACATAACATTTTTTGTCAATTGTGGCCGGATGACACCAATATGGAACAAAGTCCCTCAAAATGTGTTCCTTGACCTTGTTGAACAGTTCAGAAAAAGATTGCATGCTCTAATATAAATCACCTTCACCCCTGTGCCCAGAATACAAATAAATGCAAATTTTTCCTGTTATATATGAGCTTATTTAGGCTTTATAACTCAGTATTTGTGTCACAGACACTCTGGATAATTATTCCAGTGAAGCAAGACACTTGGAAATTCAATTACAGAATTATTTAGGAATTAAATTTCTGAATTTACGGACGCTGGCGTCTATATCTGTGCAAAGGGGTTAAGCAGAGGTGGTCACACCAAGGTATTTGTGAAACCTTGATTTGGAGTAAATTTTATTAAATCAATAAATAATTTTGGTTGGTTCCATTGAAACAATAATAAACTAGAGTGGTATTAGGAGAAGGCAGACCTCCACCATGGCCAATAGTCGAATCTTGTTTTATATGCAAATCAGCGCAGGCAACCATCATATTTTTACAACTGGCTGTGTTTTGTCGCATTGAAATTTAATATCATCTTGTGGATTTTAAGATGTGAGGCATATTCTCCGGCAAATGCCCTATCTTGCAATCTTGCAATGGTATAGAATCCTTTAAAAACGTTTTAAAGATTTTGAGTCAAGTTGCTTACTGACAAATGGATGAATTCACTCTGAAGCAAATAAAGCAACGCTTGCAAAAACTCAAAAACAAAATACAAGACTGAACATCTTTATGTCGGTCCCATGTCTGTCTCATTTTTCTAAAGTGAGTTATTGGCCAAAATGTGATTTTGAACTTTTGATGACCTTGACCTTGATATTTGACCTTGACCCTCCAAAGTCGAACAACTTTTTGTTGAACTCATGGCTTCTTTGGTGTACATTTCAAGTTGATTTGTCGAAAACTGTTGATGCTAGAGTGCACAGGGACAGGCAAACATGACAATCAACATACAAACAAAAACACAGGCAAACACACAACTTCCTTGGCAGAGGTAATCACTGCATCTTTCTCATGTTAGCATTTTGAGTTTAACACTATAATATTATTACTAAGTTCTGGTA
The DNA here is from genome assembly GCA_029692085.1 of Gymnothorax javanicus. NCBI lineage: Eukaryota > Metazoa > Chordata > Actinopteri > Anguilliformes > Muraenidae > Gymnothorax > Gymnothorax javanicus. Next base: position 164,706,736 of record CM056193.1, on the reverse strand, counting down.
GTATTTTTTGAATTTCATGGGTGCCAATACTCCTGTAGCCCAGTGTATGTTCTATCATTCTGGTTTGGTGTTTGCTTATTGGGCAGTTTTCATAATGGTTCGCACAACATCCCCAATAACTATGTGGCCCATCAATAAGTAATCAATTCACATGGTCTGATCTTCTGCTGAGGGGGAGCTGATTGTGAAATTTGTACTCTTAGTATGTCTGGGTTTATAGGATTAAGTGAAGCTGGGGGATTTTACCCCTGTATGTTGCCATACCCTTCCCACCCCTTAAAGGTTCTGGCTTAGTAATAAAAGCAGAAGCAATGTAGAAAGTCATTTTACTGGACGTTTTTCAGGAAATTATTATTGAAGATCAGTGTTTCACATTAACTCACACCTGGTTGAATATTCCCACCATTCACAATTGAATGAACAGGGGTGCTTATTAACTGCAAGCAGAACAGAATAGCGAGTAGCCTCAATCAGTTCCCTCAAAATGATGCAGAAATAAATTTGCGCAACTCGCCCCAGATTCCATCAAACCATCACAGTGCAGAACAGTGTAGTAGCTGTATTTTGCGGCTCCTGTGCAGCCAGCCACTGATTATTATACTCTAATCATTGCTCTGCACCTATAACCCCCTGTGGGGCCACACTGATTATTGTTATGGGTCCTTAGCTGATGGTTATTTAAAACTAAATTGCATTTGACCTCATGTCTTAGCTGATGAGGCACTCAGCTCTTGTCGGAACGACCATTTTCTGGCCTCTTTGTTATCCCTTATTAGCTTTGGGCATTGGTTGGTCACTTTTAATACCAATTTACAGTACTTTATCTGTATGTGGGAGACTGTAGTCATATCTTTGTATAACTGGAAATGAAATCAAATAGGACCCAACTTTCACAAATCTCCCAAATCAGATAGTGTGTCCATGACTCCAGGCTTCATGAGCACTTCTGCTACGATCATTGGTCAACCTTGCTAAAATCTTTCTTGCTGCGTATTTATTATGTGGGAGCCAAGTTACTTTTATGATGGGGATACCTGGATCTGCTTTGAATCTGTGTAAAGTGGAAGAAGACAGACAGGATGAGTCAGTTGAGATTGATTCATTATGCCTTATAGCAGTGGTCTTCAACATCGTTCCTGGGGGCCCGCTGTATATGCTGGTTTTTGTTCCAACCACAATTGTAATCGCAGGATTTTAACAAGCTGTTAATGTCTTAATTAGTTGTTTTTCATGTTTAGCCTTGTTACTTACTGTCTTTGGCCAAATGTTATATAGAAACATCCATACATGCTATGAAGAATAAAATACCCTTGAAGATAGTGGTTTTATTTCTGTACTGCAGGAAATTTCAAGCATTATAACATTTCAAACAGATCAAATTGGGCACTGAGGAACCCCAAATTAGGCTGCTGGACTCTGCTGTTTCAAGTTATTTCAAAAAACTTCAAGTGAACATAATTTGACCAACATAACACAAAGCTGGTTTGACTCTTTACCAGTTGCATGTCAAATAAATTTTTCATGATGTGCCGATTAGTTTTCACCAGTTAGGAGCCAACTACATCTTTAATTTGATTGGTTACATTGTTTTCTCTCATTTTATGCTGTTATTTCCAATGCATCACAATGTGGGTATGGCATTTTTTTTTTTTTATTCTTGATGGCAAACATAGCTATTTCTGTTATCATGTGAGTTAAGAGGGCAAATAACTGCTATAAACATTCAATACATTTAATTAAGACAAATTAACAGCTTGTTAAAATCCTGTGATTGCAACTGTGGTTGGAACAAAAGCCAGCATACACAGTGGGTCCTCAGGAACAACGTTGAAGACCACTGCCTTATACTGTTCACACTACTAGCTGTATAATCATGGAAAACTGCTCAATTACTTTGGTATGTATTTGGCCCTTTCACGGCAACACATTTTAAATGACTCAAGTGCTTTGCACTAAAATACAGCTGCAGCACCGTTCCTCTTGTGGTATGATTATACAAACTTGAGTTTGATTCCTTGACTGTGAATTCTGAGCTGTCCTCTGGACTGTATGCTGCAGAAGACAGTCATGACAAATGAATCGCTTCTCAATGAGTATTTCACTCAGATGACAATCAATACACGGACAAAAGCCAGTCAGAGACCATAAAGTTCCCTGCCAAGGACCGCATGCAAGACGGATGGACGGATATGGCCTTAACCAGTTGTCCCGCAACCTAACTTTGGGGGACTAGTTAATTCAATTTTACCCATACAAAGCCCATTAGACATTGCTCTCAAAAACCCAATCTTTTTAGTTTAATCAAGTTAAGTAGTCAAAAGTATTGAAGTAGGATTGGATGATGTAGAGAAAGTGGGTAAAATAAGTCAAAATGACCAAAAACACATCTGTAGGAAAAATCATCACTGACATACTACTGAGAAGGTTCTCACAGGTCCTCAGGTTTACAGTTTGCAATTATGCTTCATCCAACCACTGCAAAACTCTGGAACTACATGTAGGCTTTTCCTTGATTTGTCTTTTTGTGTTTCATTTAATCTATGTGAGTGCCATGCCCATATAATATATAGATTCAAGCACATACTCCGAAAACCTTCGGTTTGATGAGCACGGTTGTGGCTGTAATGTTTTGAGCCATGGCTCACTTGTACTCAGATATGCTTCCAACACATGCATTGACCATTGTCCAGATTGTTTGGATTGTATCTCCCAGGAAATTTCTTGGAAAAATGGTGGTGGACCCACCCTCTCTGACCGCTATGCATTTCTTGTCTGAATTCGCCCAACTAAGCTGATTCCTTTGATTCAGCACTGCAGTGCTTAGTAATGTGGAGCAGTAAGTAGTATAGCGCCTCTCTGGTAGCAGTGCTGTACTGATGCCTGCACAGCATGAGCTGGCTTGTTCCCATGGCAACTCCTCCCACCTCCATTCCACCACCTGTTGACTGGTGAAATGGGAGGATTTCTGCCAGAGAAAGGAAGATGGTGGATGGAAATCACTGCAGAGAAATTGCAGAATAGATGTAAAACTGGACTTATACCCTTTCATATAATTCTAGGCCAGAATTTAAAATTTCAGTACATTACAATGAAAATAGCTAGAAAATAGCTTGCGTGCTGCCACTTGTGTATTTGTACACATGTGCCTGTGTTTGATAGCACTGTGCATATGAAGAGAATCTTTTGTTTCTGGATGTGACATGATGGATGTTTCATAGAAACTGTCTCAGTCATTACATTGTGATGCCAATGGTTAACCAATGCAGACTCCTTGCTCACTGTTAATTCTGCCTGTATACCAGGGGCAGTGCCAATTTTTCTTTGCTCAAAGCCCTAAGACAAGCAGCTCCGTTCCCAAGATTGATCCCATTCACAGGCAGTCTCATTTGAGCACATCTAGTCACTGCATTATGGGTAAAAGCTGAGAGGCATGATTTTAAAGAGGGGCTTTAGTGCAATGAATCCTGAATATTCTTAGATTTCTGGGAGCATAACTGCCATTGACTTTGTGCATCTCCACGGTTCTATTGCATAATTTGCTTGTCTGCTTTACCGGGACTCCAAATCCTCAAAAACATGATGGAGTGTATTACACTCTTATTAGCAGCCAAAAACAAATCATCATCTGACAATAAATTATCATTCCTGTCTAATCATAATTGCCACAAGCAATATAGTGTCAGGCCATAAATACTTGGCAGTGACAAAGTTATTGCTATTTTAGCTGTCGACCGCAATATAATGGTGTTAAACTATATAAGGGAAATCAGCTCAAAATACTGATTTATTGCTTTGATTTTACATTCAAATTGGATGACTGGTGTAGGAATTACAGCACTCTTTTTATGTGCCTCCCCCCCTTTTTTTAAGAGACAAAAAGTAATTAGACAATTGGCTGCTCAGCCAAGCTATGCCCTCCTAATAAGTATCATATCCATACAATTTCAATTTTCATTTTCAGTTTGTTATTTTCAGTTATTTTTTAAGATGTGCGTTTGAAGGTCACAGCAATGAGTAATAACGATTTTGGCCAATTTGAACTAGCCAGCACATCGATCTAAAACATTAGAAAAACTGAATTCTCAATTTCTGTAATGCCCCTCCTCCTAGGCATTCCAGACTCTTGGCTACCTGCACTCATTTAATTATTCAATTCCTTCCTCTGTTCTCCCTCCAATTATCGCACCTGCTTTTCCTTAGTTGAGTATCATTCCTTGTCTATTTAAGCCTTAGTTTTCCCCCTCTCTGGCAGGTAGCCTTAGGTTGTGAGCACTCCATTTTTGTCATCTTTTTTTAAGTTTTTTGTTTGTGTCATTTATTCACTTTATTTATTTAATTAATCTGTGTTCCTGCACTTGGGTCCTTCTATCATTCAATCTCTCCTCTGGTGCCCTTTTTTTAAACCTTCGGGCACCAGGTCGTCACAATTTCCATGTTGTATTAGTAATGTGAGGGGGACGACTGGGCACTCATTTGACTTTCTGTGAATAGTTTTCCATTTCTCTGGAACTTATGGCTGTCCAAAATGGTGGGGGGAAAAAATCTGAGCAGGAAATCCCAAATCCAAAACTTGGATGGAGGCGGTGAGATGGATAATGTGAATTGCTCTTTTTAACTTGACTTCCACATATTCAAATGGAATATCAACCATTCTGTACTCTTTTTTTTATTTGTTTCTACCTCTTTTCCACAATTTTGTCCCCAATGTTTCTGTTCACGGGGCCACTCCAAAATGATGTTGTACTGGCAGTTGCAAACAGTATATTAATATGGTAAATCCATTTCATTCCATGTTACTCCCACACATAAAACACACCTATTAATATTGGTGGAAGTGAATATATATAGTAAATGTTCTTCCCTCTGCGTCCCCAAAGCCCCCCTGTAATTTTCGGCAGAATTCCAAGTTTGCTGATGCGGTTTAAAGATGGAATGTTCAACTGCCTGCACGCTGAAATATAGCCTTACTGGACAGTCTTGGCTCTTGCCTGAAACAGGTTTTCTCTGATATTAATCTTAACAGGCTGAAAGGGGAACTTGAGAATCTAAAAGTAGCTGTTGAATCTGAACAACTGCCGCTAAATCTGCTCATGCAGATTCAGTGTTTATGCTTACTGGTGCAAATGCATCACTCATTCTTATCTGTCAGACCTGTAGTCCTTTGGACAACTTCTCGCCAAATGTGAAATAAATACATCAGCCAAGATTTTGTACTTTGCTTGGCCCTAATGAACCTTGAGACCACAAACTCAAAATCTTTTAAAATTTATTCAAACCCCAATTCCAATGAAGTTGGGACGTTGTGTAAAACGTGAATAAAAACAGAATACAATGATTTGCAAATCCTTTTTGACCTATATTCAATTGAGTACACTACAAAGACGAGATATTTAATGTTCAAACTGAAAAAATGTATTGTTTTTGGAAATATTAACTCATTTTGAATTTGATGCCTGCAGCATCAAAGGAGCATCTCCAAAAGGCTCAGTCGTTCACAAGCAAGGATGGGGCAAGGTTCACCACTTTGTGAACAGCTGCATGAGCAAATAGTCCAACAGTTTAAGAACAACGTTTTTCAATGTGCAGTTGCAAGGAATTTAGGGATTTCATCATCTACAGTCCATAATATCATCAAAAGATTCAGAGGATCCGGAGAAATCTCTACACGTAAGCGGCAAGGCAGAAAACCAACATTGAATGCTCGTGACCATCGGTCCCTCGGGCTGCACTGCATCAAAAACCAACATCATTCTGTAAAGGATATTACCATGTGGGCTCAGGAACACTTCAGAAAACCATTGTCAGTCAACACAGTTCGTTGCTACATCTACAAGTGCAAGTTAAAACTCTACCACGCAAAGTGAAAGCCATACACAGTTGCAATCAAAATTATTCAGCCCCCGTTGCAAATTCGGTTTACTGGCAAAATTTACAAACTTTCAGCTATTTGCAATGAACAAATCAAACAAGAACAATTTAAATAGCTCAACACAACAAATATTAAAAGTGGCTTCTCAAAATTCAACACAAAATGCCATTTTAATGACTACTGCAGGCTCAAAATTATTCAACCCCTTCATGACAAGCTTCTTTAATAATTAGTAGAGCACACTTTTGCTGCTATGACCTGCTGGAGATGTGAGGCATAGGCAGACGCCAGCTTTTGGCAGCATTCCCCAGGAATCTTAGCCCAGTCCTCATGGACAATGGCCTCCAGTTCACTAATATTCTAGGGTTTGCTTGCTACAACTGTCTTCTTCAAATCTTACCAGAGATTTTTTATGGGGTTTTAGTGAGGAGACTGTGATGGGCACCCTAGAATCTTCCCAGACTTCTTCTGAAACCAAGCTTTGGTGGATGTTGAGGTATGCTTCGGATCATTGTCCAGTTGGAAGGTCCAATGATTCCCAAGCGTTAGCTTCCATACAGACGGCATGACATTTTCTCCTTGGATATCCTGGTACTTGACTGAATCCATCTTGCCCTCCACACTTTGCAGGTTTCCAGTGCCAGAGGAAGCAAGTCAGCTGCAGAGCATCAAAAAGCCCCCACAATTCTTCAATGTAGGCAGGGTGAACTTTTCAGCATATGCTTCTCCATTCCTCCTGCAGACATACCACTGATTCATAAGCCCAAAATATTCCAGTTTTGTTTCATCACTGCACAGAACAGTATCCCAAAACTTCTGTGGCTAATTTATATGGTTTTGAGTATATTGGAGCTTATGCTTTTGGATCAGTTGTGGTGTATGTCTTGGAGACCTTCAACGTTTAGTATGCGCCCTTCTGTGCAAACTGAAACCTCAGTGCCTCCTGCCTCCAAGTCTTGCTGCGGGTCTCCTGCAGTCACTCGAGGATTTTTGACCACCCGTCTCCTCAGGAATCTAGTGACAGCCATTGATAGCTTCCTCTTTCTGCCACATCCTGGTACTGTAGCCACTCTTCCTTTAATTCTGAACTCGCGAACTATGCTTCCAACTGTATCTCTAAGAACATTCAGTGCCTGCACTACCTTTTTGTATCCTTTTCCTTGTTTATGCCAGGCAATGATCTCCTCTATTAGCTTTTTGGACAATTCTCTTGACAGCCATATGTCTAATGTGCAATCAAATGTCACTGTCAACAAACCCCTAGCGAGTGCAAGTATTAGATGTGTTCTGTCTCAAGCAAACCTGATGCAACTAATTAAGCTCTTGATGAGGTGTGCTTGAGACAACTGAGGCTGAGTCTCTGAGAAGTAAAGATGGCCAGAGGTTCTCCAACCTGTGAAGGCTTGCGTAAAAAAATTGTGGAATACTTTAAAAACAATGTTCCTCAACGTCAAATTTCAAAGGCTTTGAAGGTCTCATCATCGACAGTGCATAACATCAACAAAAGATTCAGAGACACTGGAAAAATCTCTGTGAGTAGGGGACAAGGCCGAAGACCTTTACTGGATGCCCGTGATCTTCGGGCCCTCAGATGCCACTGCATCACTCACCGGCATGATTCTGTCATTGACATTACTAAATGGGCCCAGGAATACTTCAAGAAACCACTGTCTGTAAACACAATCTGCCGTGCCATCCACAGATGCCACCTTAAACTCTATCATGCAAAAAGGAAGCCATTGTTGAGCATGATCCAGAAGCGCTGCCATGTTCTGTGGGCCAAGGCTCATTTAAAATGGACTGTAGCAAAGTGGCAAAGTGCCCTGTGGTCAGACGAGTCCAAATTTGACATTCTCGTTGGAAATCATGGGCGTCGTGTCCTTCGGGCTAAAGAGGAAAAAGACCAGCCCTCCTGTTATCAGCGTTCAGTTCAAAAGCCAGCATCTCTGATGGTATGGGGATGCATTAGTGCATATGGTGTGGGACACTTGCATGTTTTAAAAAGCACAATGAATGCTGAAAGATATATAAAGGTATTAGAGCAACATATGCTCCCCTTTAGACGACATCTATTCCAGGGAAGGCCTTGTTTATTTCAGCAGGACAATGCAAAACCACATACTGCAGCTATTGCAACAGCATGGCTTCGTAGTAGAAGAGTCCGTGTGCTGAACTGGCCTGCCTACAGTCCTGATCTTTCACCGATTGAGAACATTTGGTGCACAATTAAACGAAAGGTCCGTCAAAGGAGACCCAAAACTCTCCAGCAGCTGGAAGCCTGTATTAAACAGGAGTGGGATCAATTCCCAATGGCTAAACACAAGAAACTTGTCTCCTCAATGCCCAGACGCCTTCACTCTGTGTTAACACGTTGACTGCCAGCTAATGAAATTATCCATCCCTTTATTGACAACAATTGGTCCTGGCTAATTCTAGATGGTTTTCCTTTAGAAAGCACGTTTTCTAATTCAAGAATAATCAAGTGGCAATTGAAGACACGGCTTCTCTCCCCCCATGCGATCTAACAGCAAATAATGGGCTACATTCAGTGCAGAAAAATAATTTAATTATAATTAGGTCTATGCACAGACACTCAGCAACGTTTTTTTTTTTTCCAGCAACGGCATTTCAGAACTCATTTGCGAATGAAGGTAATTACGGCAAGTACCTACACCTGTTTTTGCAGCACGGTCACAACTTGCTGTAAAAAATAGCCAGCTGTTAGACTGGAAAATGAAAACGGAGGAAACCACGATACTTGTCACCAGAATTACCTTCATTCGCGAAGAGTTCTGAAATTCATTCGCTGGAAAAAAAAAAAATTACCATTGCTGAGTGCCAGTGCATTGACCTAATTATAATTAAATTATTTTTCTGCACTGAATGTAGCCCATTATTTGCTGTTAGATCGCATGGGGGAGAGAAGCCGTGTCTTCAATTGCCACTTGATTATTCTTGAATTAGAAAACGTGCTTATAAAGGAAAACCATCTAGAATTAGCCAGGACCAATTGTTGTCAATAAAGGGATGGATAATTTCCCCGAATTTTTTCTGGCGCTGGCCCTGACCCGCCATTACGAGTTATCTCGTAGTTGGCAGTCAACGTGTTAAAAAGAAGAGGGGATGCTACACCATGGTAAACAGGCCCCTGTCCCAACTTTTTTGAGACCTGTAGCAGCCATCAAATTTCAAATGAGCTCATTTTGTGGATAAAATTGTAAAATTTTTCAGTTTCAACATTTGCTATGTTATCTCTGTTCTATTGTGAATAAAATACTGGCTGGCGTGATTTGAAAGTCATTGCGTTTTGATTTCGGAATCGGGGTTGTAGTTGTGTTGAGCTATTTAAAATGTTCTTGTTTAATCTGTTTATCACAATCAGCTGAAAGTTTGCAAATTTTGCCAGTAAACTCAATTTGCAATGAGGGTTGAATAATTTTGATTGCAACTGTATATATAGCGAACAACACCTAGAAACGCCGCTGGTGTCTCTGGGCCCGAGCTCATCTGTGATGGACTGACGCAAAGTGGAAAAGTGTGCTGCGGTCTGATGAGTCCGCATTTCATCCAGATTGTTATCAGCGCAAAGTTCAAAAGCCAGCATCGGTGATGGTATGGGGATGTGTTAGTGCCTATGGCATGGGTAACTTGCGCAACTGTGAAGGCTCCATTAATGCTGAAAGTTACATACAGGTTTTGGAGGAACATATGCTGCCATCCAAGCGAAGTCTTTTTCGGGGACGTCCCTGCTTATTTCAGCAAGACAATGTCAAGCCACATTCTGCACGTTACAACAGCTTGGCTTTGTCGTAAAAGAGTGCGGGTAATAGACTGGCCTGCCTGCAGTCCAGACCTGTCTCCCATTGAAAATGTGTGGCGCATTATGAAGCACAAAATACGCCAATGGAGACCCCAGACTGTTGAGCAACTGAAGTCGTACATCAAGCAAGAGTGGGAAAGAATTCCCCCTACAAAGCTCCTACAATTAGTGTCCTCAGTTCCCAAACGCTTATTGAGTGTTGTTAAAAGGAAAGGTGATGTAACACAGTGGTAATCATGCCCCTGTCCCAGCTTTTTCGGAACGTGTCGCAGGCATCAAATTCAAAAAGAGTGAATTTTCCAAAAAAACAAAGTTTATCAGTTTGAACATTAAATATCTTGTCTTTGTTGTGTACTCAATTTAATATAGGTTTAAAAGGATTTGCAAATCATTGTATTCTGTTTTAATTCACATTTTACACAATATCCCAACTTCATTGGAATTGGGGTTTGTAAGTATGAAAAAATCTTGCAGAAATCTGTTGGAAAACATCATAATGCTCAGAATAATTACACTCATTTTTCCTCATCTATAGTTTTTATCTTAATTTTTACTTTTACGTCAATCTTTCCAAAGAAATATTGCAGAACTGAAATGTAAAACGTCAATTTTTTGTTATAAAATTTTGGTAAAATATACTATGGAGCCTATTTTAATAAACAAGAGGTGTATTTTTATGTTAAATTTAAGGTAGTTGGAATTTATGCATTATCTCTCTTAAACCTGGATTTTATCCCCCCAGTATGTGGTACGGCGAGATACAGATATTAGCATATCTTTCCATTTGTCTAACCGTACGTCAATCAGTAATCATTTTTGTTTCCAGGCCAAAACTAAGAACGGTTCAATATTTTCCCATTAAGCCTGGCACGCAGATCAACCATGTAATGGAGTATTGCCTTTTGCCATTTTGTTTTTGCAAGGTGGTGCTATAACAACAAACATTACATTTTGGGCCATAATTTTTGAACCATCGGTTGCAGAAACAAACTGTCTTCTTTTTTTTTGATGGATTTTATGGGTCCACACGAATCTATCCATGTGAGTCATTCCCATTTGTGTATATGGTGATTTGGCACCATATTGAATTTCTTGCAAAACTTTTAAACTCCATCTTCTCTGACATGGTGCAATCACTTTGCATAAAATTTGGTTATCAACTTCTTCAGATCAAGATCTTTTAATGCTATATAACCAAAATTGCTACACTAAAAGATGTGGCTGCAGTCAGGTAATTAATTTTTTGGGTATGGCTTCTATTGCTAAAAGGAGCTCTAACTCCTGAATACAAAGGACAATCATTACTAAACTTCATATCCCTCATTGACAGGCCATTCGACTTGAGGCTACCAAATCTGGAGTAAATTCATCCATAAATGGTGCTATAACAAACAAATAGCCATAACTCCAGACCAAATTGCCAATCAACTTCACATTTTGCATGCTTCTTGTTGGTCAAGGGTCCTATGGATATCTGTAAGTATAGGATTCATTTGTAAACTGGATGGCCGCCATCTGCCAATCACATTTCACCATCCTTTCACCTTCCTGAGCTATTGTGTATTCTTGAACCTTGAGAAGATTATTTAGGATGTGGGAAAGACCATTCGCCCACATGCTGAAGTACTGCCTTTTGCTATTTTAGAATTTTTTGTCACATTTCAAATTTTGCGGGGAGGATATACCGTCTTTTGCTGGTTCTTGTTTGAAGTGCAGTTCGCGTTCAAACCTGCAAGTTCCATGGGAGGAGGCATGGATGTCCATGTGGACAGCATCTGGACAACTGTTTACTGGGCCTTTTCGGAAAAAAATTTCCCCACCGTCTATGATCTCTTTGGCCTTATCTCTAAATCTTAATTTTAATCCCCGCCTTTTGCCATTGAATTACATTAGGAGCTTGTTATGTACAAAACCCAAAACCAGTGAAGTTGGCACGTTGTGTAAATCGTAAATAAAAACAGAATACAATGATTTGCAAATCCTTTTCAACCTATATTCAATTGAATACACTGCAAAGACAAGTTACTTAATGTTCGAACAGGTAAACTTTGTAATTTTTTGCAAATATTAGCTCATTTGGAATTTGATGCCTGCAACATGTTTCAAAAAAAGCTGGCACAAGTGGCAAAAAAGACTGAGAGAGTTGAGGAATGCTCATCAAACACTTATTTGGAACATCCCACAGGTGAACGGGCTAATTGGGGAACAGGTGGGTGCCATGATTGGGTATAAAAGCAGCTTCCTGAAATGCTCAGTCATTCACAAACAAGGATGGGGGCGAGGGTCACCACTTAGTGAACAAATGCGTGAGCTGATCGTCGAACAGTTTAAAAACAACATTCCTCAACGAAAGGCTGCAAGAAATTTAGGATTTCATCATCTACGGTCCGTAATATCGTCAAAAGGTTCAGAGAATCTGGAGAAATCACTGCACGAAGCGACAAGGCCGAAAAACCAACATTGAATGCCCGTGGACCTTCGATCCCTCAGGCGGTACTGCATCAAAACCGACATCAGTGTGTAAAGGACATCACCACATGGGCTCAGGAACACTTCAGAAAACCACTGTCAGTAACTACAGTTCGTCACATCTGCAAGTGCAAGTTAAAACTCTACAATGCAAAGAAAGCCATTTATCAACAGCACCCAGAAATGCCGCCGCTGGGCCCAAGCTCATCTAAGATGGACTGATGCAAAGTGGAAAAGTGTTCTGTGGTCTGACGAGTCCACATTTCAAATTGTTTTTGGAAAACGCTGTGGTCCTCCGGACCAAAGAGGAAAAGAACCATCCGGACTGTTATAGGCGCAAAGTTCAAAAGCCAGCATCTGTGATGGTATGGGGTGTATTAGTGCCCAAGGCATGGGCAACTTACACATATGTGAAGGCACCATTAATGCTGAAAGGTACATACAGGTTTTGGAGCAACATATGTTGCCATCCAAGCAACGCTTTTTTCATGGACGCCCTGCTTATTTCAGCAAGACAATGCCAAGCCACATTCTGCACGTGTTACAACAGCATGGCTCCGTTGCGGGTACTAGACTGGCCTGCCTGTAGTCCAGACCTGTCTCCCATTGAAAAATGTGTGGCGACATGAAGCGTAAAATACACAACGGAGACCCCGGACTGTTGAACAACTTAAGCTGTACATCAAGCAAGAATGGGAAAGAGTTCCACCTGAAAAGCTTCAAAATTGGTCTCCTCAGTTCCCAAAACGCTTACTGTCGTTAAAAGGAAAGGTGATGTAACACAGTGGTAAAAAGGCCCCTGTGTCAACTTTTTTGCAATGTGTTGCTGCCTTTAAATTCTAAGTTAATGATTATTTGCAAAAAAAAAATAAAGTTTCTCAGTTTGAACATTAAACATCTTGTCTTTGCAGTGTATTCAATTGAATATAAGTTGAAAAGGATTTGCAAATCATTGTATTCTGTTTTTATCTACGATTTACATAACGTGCCAACTTCACTGGTTTTGGGTTTTGTATAAAACTAGGCTGTCATTCTTTTGGTCTAATTGATTTAAGGCACAAGGAGATCATATGGATTTCCTTATTTTTGCATTGACTATGTGTTTTTACGTTTTTTCTTTTCTGGGCTTCATTTTGAGCAATGGCGCTAAAATGACTTGATTTTTAAAAGCTTCTCAATTAGAACAAAATAAAATGATATTTCTGGAGCCATTGAGAGTGGATGTATTCAAACAAGGCAATCAATAATGCTTAATGAAGCTTCTACAGCTGTCATAAGTAATGATAAGCTTCCCATTTGCAAAATATCTGTTTGATGTAAGAGCAACACTGCAAAAAAGTTAAGTCTCAAATACATACTTCTAAGCAGCTGATTACAGTGAGCTATTCAGATTCATTTTAGTCACAAATTCTACTAGGCCTTTTATGATGGCACTGATAGTGACAATAAATGCAACCCATTTCAGGAAAAGTTGGGATGGTATGTTGAATTAAAATGAAAAATGACTATGTTGAAAACAATACAGCTGCTCATTATTTGCTGGTTCACCTCGTGAATTGAATTGATTACTCAAAATAAATACTTACTTCAATTTTGATTCTTGCAACATATTTCAAAAAAGTCGGGACAGTAATTTATTTACCACTTTGTAATGTTACCATTCCATTTCACAACACTAAGTGACCATTTGGGATTAAGTGATTCAGTGTTTCAAGAGAAATTGTGTCCCTTCCTGCAAACAATTCTTAAGGTTTACAAAAGTGCAGGGCGTTCTTAGTCACATTTTGAATTTCAAACTGTTCCACCCATTAGGGGACAGATTGAGACTGTAAGCAGGCCAGTCCAGCTCCAGCACCCTATGCAACTCAGCCATGCCTTTGTAAGGTAATACAGAATGTGGTTTTGTATTGGTTTTTTGAAATATGCATTGGGGTCCCAAGAAAAAATGACGTCTTGAAGGAAGCTTTTGCTCCAAAATTTCAGTGTACTTTTCAGCATTAATGGTGCCTTCACAGATGGGCATTGATGCAACCCTATGCCATAACAGAACATGGCTAATGAACTTGTTGGTAACAGACAGGCTATTTATTTTAGTCTTTGGTCCAGAGCACACGGCATCCATTTCATCCAAAAAAAGACCTGAAATATTGATTTGTCTGATCACAATATTACATTCTAGATACAGTTCTTGATGCTGTATGGTCTAAGTGGTAAGAGAGTATTCAGATTAGGCTTGCACCCTTACCCTTATACAAAACTTCCTTGAGATTCCTTGACGCTTTTAATTATTTTGTGCACCGTAGAGGGTGAAATATCCGAATCTCTTCTCATCTTTCTTTGAGGAACATTGCTTTTAAACCTTTACATGATTTTCTCACACATTTTTTGGGCGAAAAGGCAATCCTCAGACCATCTTTGCCCCTGAAGAATTACGTTTCCTGGATGCTGCTTTTGTACCACATTGTGCTTACCATCACCTGCTAACATTAACTGTTTCAAATTACATTACTGTTCAAATTTTTTTACCTTGTTACTAATCCTTAAGTGTCCCTGTCCCAACCTTTTTGGAATGCATTGCAGGGCTGAATGGCAGGAATAAGTGTATATTACAAATAAAACTATGTTGACTGGACAAAATGTAAAATATCTTGTCTTTATGCTGTCTACCATGAAATTCAAGTTAAACTATATTTAAAAATCACTGTTGTCTGTTTTTATGTGCATTTTCCATACTGTTCCAACTTTTTCTGAGGTGGGATTGTAAATTCACCCTGTGTAAAAGTCCTATATGTTGGAACTATGAATAATGCTGAACAGAATTTGTTTGTTTGCAGGGAACACCATTGGAGCTAACAGCACAGAGATGAACGACAAAGTGAATGTTTCCTCGCCATTGAACCAGAAAGATAACTTGATGGCTGAAGTCACAGCAAGCCCCATTTCTGACCCTGCGAGAGCTGAACGCAAACCTAGGGGAAGTGAAGAACTCGGAAGTGGCATGCTGGGAGAGGGAGGCCTTGGGCATGAGATCAGCCAGGATTCTGCAGAAAAGGATCTTTTACTCAACGTGGGGTCCGAGGGTATGGCTTCCAACCTACCTACCCTACCTGCACCCCGTGGACCAGCTGACGTACATCTGGATTTCAAGGATGAGAAAGACCAGCTGTCACTAACTGAACCTCCATGGAGGGGATCCAAGGGATACCAAGATGGCCCAGTGTTTGACCTGGACCATCAACCACCCAGCCCCACTCCAAGCCTACCTCCCCACCAGCCTGACACTTTTACCGTGGACTTCTTTGACCCTGCTTCACGTCGTCGTAACCTGGACCTTTCTTCGCCCAAAACAGCACATGAGCTTCAAGGTGGCAACCCTAACTCCTGGGAGCTACCGGATGGCTTTCAGTACACCACTAACGATCAGGACACCACTGAGAACCAGTATGCCCCTGTTGACCGGCAGGATGAGACCATTTTGCGTTTTGCAACTGCTCCTCCCTTTGTGCGCTACAACCCCCGCAACCCTGATGTAAAACTGCTCAGGGTGCCTGCCGACGATGAAGAACCCCCTGTGGCCCCAGGAGTGATGGATGCTACCAATGGGTCTGTCTGTCGCCAGGGTTACGTGCGCCACAATGCCACCTGCCGCTCCGTCTGTGATTTCTTTCCGAGCTACTGCTTCAATGGGGGCCAGTGTTATGTGGTGGAGGGAGCTGGAGTCTTCTGTAGGTAAGATCAAGCAAACAAACAGAAGCCTTTACTCTGCATCTGACATTTACTGTGCTGTGAAAAGGTAATTGCCCCCTTCTCAATTTTTTCTATTTTTGCTTAATCGTCATAGTTATATGTTACAGATCACTTAATTAATTTTAATATAAAAGACAGACAACCAGAAGAAACGCAAAATGCAACTTTTAAATGATCATTTCATTTACTGAAAGTAATACAAAGCCTATATCACCCATGTGAAAAAAAAAATTGTCCCCTTAATCTAATAACCAGTTGAGCTACAACAACTGCATTTAAACATTTGCAATAACTGGCAATGAGTCTTTTACATTGCTGTGGTGGAATTTGGCCCGTTCCTCTTAGGCTGGGTGCACACTACAGGAAATTCGGGTCAGATTTTGCCCCGAACTGACCTTCCCGAGAATCGGGGAGCATTCCGAATTTGGCCGTGATGTTCGGCCCAGTTATCTGTTAGTGTGCGGAGGTTACAGATCCGAATTCGGCCCATCGCGAACTGATCGGGACCTCCCTGATAATATCCAACATGTTGGATATTATCGGGTGTTCGGGGATGATCCTACAGGGCGTTACATCAAGTATGGCTAGTTTTGTTTTTGAGCTAAATTACTGCTACAAGTGGCAGTGTTGCTCATTAAAGAGCTCCTGAAATATTGAAACTTTGTTGCAATACCGCAGCCATCTCCGACACTTCCGAGTTGTAGCTATTATTTATTTATCTTCACCCCTAACGTTAGTTATGTTAGAGCCCCTGCTCTGTCAATTTGTGCTCCCTTGTCAAAAAATGCTACTGCAATGCAAAGTGATCATAAAGTCTTTGTTTTCGCCTTGATATTGCAATATGAATCAGTTTACAGTAGAAACTTTGTTATTTGTTAGCTTATTGTAACATAAGCAGATTTTATAACGAGTTGGATAAGTATGTTCAAAGATATATGCCTCTATACGCCATTATCATCTAATTTCTGCATTTTCAGGAAAACCCAGCATGTACATGCAAATATATGTATGCTTACAGGTCGAAATGAGCACTGAAAATAAATCCATTTTTAATATTTTTGAAGATACTTAAGATATGAGCGAGGAACAGCCCGAGATTTTAGGTTTGCGCAAGCACAGAACTGCGAGGTAGCACATTTTGATAGGTAGCAAAATTTGTCAAAACACCCCTACACATCTCAGACTATAGCACAACAACTATCTGGCATTTTGGTGAAACAAACCTGCTAACATTAAGGAGCCCTGACAGACAGCTGGAGACAGCTTTGTTTTGCGTTAACGCTAGAAAATTTGCACTGGACTCACAAAAATCTCGTGCCCAGGAAAGGGGAAATTACGTCGAAGTCACGTTTGATCATGCGATTTTTGTGAAATCTTGGAAGATAAGGATATCGGGAGCTGTAGTGTGCAGAGTCCCTGTTCTTGTCCAAATTCATACACAGCTCGTTGATTAAAATCGGCAAGGATTATCGTTATGTATGCAGCCCCCCGCGATTTTAAGATCTTAAAAGATTTGGAAACTCCTGTAGTGTGCACCCAGCATTAGCAGAATTGTTTTAATTCAGCTGCAGTGGAGGTTTTTTGGGCATGACCTGCTTGTTTAAGTCCATGCCCAGCATCACCATTGGATTCAAGTCAGGATTTGGACTTGGCCACTCCAAAACCTAAATTTTATTTCTTTTGAGCCATTTAATGGTGGACTTGCTTGTGTGCTCTGGATCATTGTTCTGCTGCCTAACCCATCCGCACTTGAGCTTGAGGTCACAAACAGATGACTGGACATTTGCCATCAGTATTTTTTGGTAGAGAACAGAATTCATAGTTCCACGAATTATGGCAAGTTGCCCAAGTCCTGAAGCGGCAAAGCAGTCCCGGACCATCATGCTACCACCTCCACGTGTAACTGTTGGTATGATGTTCTAATTGTGGAATGCTGTGTTTGCTTTATGCTTGACGTAACAGGACCAATGTCTCTCAAAAAGTTCCATTTTCGCCTCATCAATCTACAGAATATTATCCCAAAAGTTTTGGGGTCATAAAAATGTTTTTTGATGGGTTTCTGGATGGCTCAAAGCTAAGACATTTGTAGCTGTATGAGCTAAATTGTATGCTGACTACGTGATTCTCTGACGGCATTGGCAGTGTGCAATTGGCGGTGCGACTGCATAGTGTAAAGAAGCGAGGACTAGTCATCACGAGTCAGAGGAATCACGTGCCACGGCATCTTCGATGGAAGCAGCTCGCTTTTGGTGGGCTAAACAGTTCAGTTGTGTTCAGTGGGCAAAAAAGGGGAAAAATCCAAAAAGGTCTCCTGGATGAGTCCTCTGTGCACTCATGGAGGAATTTCGGCAGGCTGGCCACTTGTGGAAAGGTTTACCACTTTTCCAAGTTTTCTCCATATGCAGATAATGACTCCCACTGTGGTTTGCTCAAGTCATAGAGCCTTACAGTACGAACACACTGCAGGGCCGCTGCAGGAAATTTCAGATAGTGGAATCTTTCTCCAATACACTTTCTATTGAGCCCCTACACAGTGCAATATGGGACCGGTAGCAGAGCAACATGGCACGATGTAGGCAAAGCCAGCTGCCAAAATCTGAATCTCATTCAAATGAGGAGTGGTGGCCACCTGCCCTGGCCAGTCACGTTCTTTAGGTTGTGAGGAGGCACGAAATTCAAATCTCAAAATGGAGGAGAAGCTTTTCACTGCTGTAATTGGGCTTCCCGATAATTTTTGATGGTTCACTTCATGAATACCAGGACATAAAAAAAATATGCATGGAGTAGAGTTGCGGAAATCGTGGGGGTGACTGCTGGGTTGTAGCATTCAATTTAATGATAAAACACATCGATCTATTGATTAATATAAACACTAAGTGAGCGTGCATTCTGCAAGGTCATTTGAGCTAGCTAGCTTGAAGGCTAGTTTTCTGATAAGGTAATTCAAAATAATGAAAATTAATATACAATTTAAGGATGTAATCACTGTTGCTATAATCGGCTTGCTGTCAGAAGTGTCACGTCCCCGGGGCAAATCACATGACGAGTTCCCCTGTTCCATTTGCGAACGCATTTAATCTGGAAAACTGAAACAGCACAGCTCCTTAACTAAAAAAGGTGGATCACTAACATAAGTGTTTATATTTGTTCCAGATGAATCATTGTCTTTAACGGTATCCATTGAATACCTTTTCTGTGAAATTATGCATAACAAACTGCGCAACTGAAAAAAGTCAGCATGATACATGCGCAGATGTGTTAACTGACATCGTATCAATGTTAGCTTTATCCCATACTTTGGTATAAAATGCATGGAATTCTTTAAACGAGATGTTTAATCAATTAAAATAGACAAATTGATTGAGTTTCTTGTTATCCAGCCTAATCGTAATAACGGCAGCTTTCCTCATAACCTAAAAAATTACAATATGTCTTATTAACAAAAGCCTACTTTGACATCGATAACGGATGTGTATTCAATGCGATTTTTTTAAAAACACAAACCATTTTCCTGGGCGTAACATCAATGTAGGAGTTATTTATTTTCCATATGGCCCTTGAACATCATATCAATTTACGTTAAAGCAAGTCACAGTAGCCCACATAATGAGCCTGCTCAAGGTCTTTGACATGTTTATTAACCCCTCTTTGCAGACGTAGACGCTAGCGGACATGAAGCTGCTCTATTTATGCATGCAGTTACACTATTCTATCACTAAATGGCACACCAGGATCAGTTATTGAATGTTCACTAGCAAGCTGAGCCCGAACACAGTTTAGAATATGGACAAGTTCAGTCCCATCCTGTTTCCCTGGAGTTGCATGAATTAAACTCCTCAGCTAAGCCTGATGTGCAAACTGCTCAATATACTTGCCCATAATATTGATCCAGCAGTTCAAAAGAATGATCTCATGCGACAGAAAAAATTGTTGTCCTTTGTAGCAATCACTTCAGCTATAGTGAGCCAATGGTATCGCAATTAAATGGTTAAGAAAAATCAGTTTTCTGCAGCAAAAAATCCAAGTTGGAATTGATACTGTGTCATTCTGCTATCAATTATAGTCATCACATATCAAAAATGTTTAACTCCCTGCAGTGGATTTACTTGTAAATTCCTCCATCAATGAATTCAGTGCTCCCTTATACCCTCCTAAGTACTCTCATTAGCCACTCACTCAATTTCTTACTTAGGCTCATCTGCATAATGCATAGTTATAGTTCACGCCCACGTGAAACTCCCCCAGTAATGATCTATTGATTGACACGTTTCTTATCCATTTCCAGAGAGTATAAACTTTCCACACTAACTGTAAGACATTGATTGGACCATCAGAAAAGTATTTTAACCTTTGGGGCGCCCCGGTGGCTCATCGGTCTAAGTGCGCGTACCAGAAAGGCTATGTCCTTCCCGCAGCGACCTGGGTTCGACTCCGGCTCGGGTCATTTGCTGCAAGTCTTCCCCCATTCTTCTTCTCCCCAACTGTCCTGTCTCTCTACACTGTATAACTATCGAATAAAGGAAAAATTCCCAAAAAAATAATCTTTAAAAAAAAAAAAAAAAAAAGTATTTTAACCTTTGCGTAACAGCAGTTAGGTTGTATTCTCTTAATGTTGCACAATAGAAAATGATGCAATTGTACAGAAAAAGACTTCCAAAACCGGCCTGAAGTGCTCACTTACATTGTGGGATTTAAATGAGATAAGGATTTGGTCAATGGGAATTATTGCGAATGAAACAGGACTGGAGGGTTCCTTCTACCAAATAGATCTATGTCTTTGGAGGAATTCAATGAGGAAAGCTTTTAGCTCATTTTATGAGTAAGTGCAATTTAACATTTTTTTTACGTATGGCTAGCTGGCTAGCAGTTTTTTATTTCGGTTTACCATAGCCATGATGATCACAAAGTTTGTTTGCCACATTCAATCCTCCTGACTAACTTTTGGACCTAGGAGCGCATGCGCTCCCAACCTGAAAAAGTTGGGCACGCAGGCCAAAATTTAGGCGCGCAGGCCAAAACTGTGGTCATGCAAAGTACCATGATACTTTTCTGAATATTTACAAGCCCAAATAAAGATACCTGAACAGACTATCAGTTGTTGCTGCATTTATTTAAGAAACATTATCATTATCTAAATGTACCTACAAGTCTCCATTTCTCCAAGGGACAACTTTTCATCAAACCCTCCCCAGTACATAAACTGAATCATTCATAGAAAAATTATGGCCAAATTTAGATGAGCACCCCTAAAAAGCAACATATGGGGATAAATCAATGAATAACTCCCAATTATCACAGTGCTAGTTCTAAAATTTATAACTGTTATTGTTGCTGCCATCCCAAGGAACAATTTGACCCCAAACATGGCTTAATTGCTTTGATAATATGAGACCCAGGAGGAATTGAAGCCGTAAAAAGCAAAATTTGGCTACATTTTTTCATCACAAATTGAAAGTTTAACATTAAAATTAATATAGCTCCCAAAGTGATCCACCCTAAATATTTGGTAAAAAGTAGGTGCAGTATGCCAAGTTCGTTTGCACAAAGTTTCAAGAAATTCTTTCACTGGTAACAATGTAGTAGGACGGCTTATACTAATAATTATTATTATTATTTACCAGTTTTTTTTATTTCGCTATGTAGATTTTGCTCATTTCGAAGGGTAACGGAAATGCACCCAGAGAGTGAGGACGATGTCCGACGTTATTAGCCCCAAAAACAGTCTGCTTCGTGACCGTACACTGTTCGTGACACAGGCTCATATTTGAGGCATTGCGCTGATAAGCCTATAGCCGTCGCTGAAGTACATTGGACAGGCGTCACCAGTTAGTTTTTGAATCAGTTTTGAACATTTGTTGCAATCCACAAAATACTATTCCTCTGACAGCTGGCCAATTATCGGAACCCCAAAGAAAACAGACTATAAATCTATAAGAACTGCAGCTTTTCTCATCTTTATCGAACTCTAATGAAATTAAATAATCTTGCACTCGGACCAACCAGTCAGCGATTTCATTCATACTGCTTGAATAATCATGTACATGCGGAACTTCAGATCAGAGTGGAAGTGCGCATCCAACCTAATCCATCAGGATAGAAGGTTAGCGATTGATATTGAAACGTTAAATAAAACCATTTGCCACTGGACGCAAGCACCCATAGCTGGCATTAATAAGACTCAAAACTGCGTCACGAACGGTCACGAAGCAGGCTGTGTTTTCGGGCTAATAACGTCGGACATCGTTCTCACTCTCCAGGTGCGTTTCCATTACCATTAGAAATGCGCAAAATCTAAATAGCGAAATAAAAAACCGGTAATGAAAACACTTTCTGATATCATGAAATTTGCTCTCCGATCTGCAGTATTAGTCACCGAATCCAAGGCCTACTACGTAGCCTATTGGAATTCTGCAGCGGACCAGCTAGTGTACTTGTAATTTTGCGTATTGTGGAGCATTTGCATCGTTATTGTCAGACAAGGTTTTACAATTTTGCCGCGCGCACAACTCAGCTGACAGTGACAAGGTCGAATGCTTTGCCGTTCTCATCGATGCATGAGTACAGCCGAGCTGTGATTGGCTGATGGCACCAGCCGATCTGTGATTGGCTGATGTACGTAATGGTACCAACCGACCTGCAGAAAAAAATTCGGGGCCGGCGGCTGATAATTAGGGAGTGAATCGCTGCCCAGAATAGGCGCACAGTGCATGAAGTGTTGGTCGCGCAGTGCGCGACCGATGTGAGGATATAAGTCGCAAAACGTAAATCTTGGTCGCAAATGTGACCATTTTGGTCGCAGTCTGGAGCGCTGACATTGGTTCATAAGAGTAACCGTTAGTCTTTGCTAATAATAATGTATGTGGTGGCATTTTGCTCAATGCGGCTCTTTGTTTTAGAATTTATATTGTATTCAACAAAATTGAATGCTGAGGTTTTGGCTCGTTTAAAATGGGAACAGTTTAAGCACTTCGGTAGACCCTCTGCTACGTTCCTTTCCCCATTCTGTTCAATCTAGGGAAGCATATTGCCTGCTTTTTCCTGATAGTGGAATGTCTGTTCTGTTATAATAAGGAATATTTCAGATATGACTGAGTTAGTGAGGTATACTTGTTCCTTATAAGGTGTGGATAGTTTTTATATAAGCTTGCCAGCTTGGAAGTGGGAACTGCTAGCTTTTCACTGCAGGATGAATGTTCTGACTGTTAAATAAGCAGTTCCTTTAATGAGTATGTGTGCTGGGCTGTGGAACGTTGAAGAAAAATGGACAAAATTCTAAACTTTATCATGGAGAAAAGGCATGTTTTGAGTATGGAAAGGTTACTGGTGACCATTGATGTCCAGCTGCACCTCGATAAACTTGATATCGATAAACTGACGCTAAATTCAATCAGAAAATCATTAATTCATATTGAATTTCATGCATCAAAAGTTGATTTATGTTAAATGTATGATTATTTTATGATTTGACTGTGTGCCGTTTTGAGGGATCTGAGAGTTTGGAGAGCTACCTGGAGAGCTGTCTTATTTGGCTCTTAAAAAGTAAAGTAAATTGCCACCCGTAAGTTATGTTCAGTCTGATCTGTTTTCTGGCTGATACTCACTTTTGTTGACAGAGTGCAAGTGCAAGCACCAGGCAAAGGATATTCGCTGGAGTTCACTGAATGGCCACCAGTTCAAATGTTCAAATCAGAAAGGTGCAATGCTAGCGCGCACACTTAGTAAACACAGGGAAATTAACTTTCAGTCGAGCAGGCAGCCTTTTTAGTTGGGACTTTGGGGTTCAGGCGGCGTATCTTTCTGGCGTTGACTGGATGATGCTTTTCTAGGGTTTTCTTTAAGTGCTGCCATCTTGGTCAGGCTTTGTGGGTCTCTGTCCGAATCCCCAGTCTCACCACCATCGGAATCTTAGAGGAGAGAAAACATAAGAATGGTTAGACACAAGCTTTGCGCCCGCAGTCTTCACCCGGTTCCACAAAACTGCCCGGTTCTCCCTTTTAAGCTGTGGTCGGCTCTGATGATCATGGGACGCAGCTGTGTCACCTTGTGAGCGCTTTTCCCAGGCCCGCCTGGCCTCACAACTTGCAGCTGGTGGGAACTGCCCAGCTATACGCGAGTCTACAAAGTGCTGAACGGGCGTTGGCTCTCCTGCCGCTGTCCAGGGTGCTGAAGTTCTGCTCCGTGGCAGGAGCAAGGGGGAGGAGAATAGGCTATTACGGGCGTGTTGATGTGTTCGAGGGGCGCGGCCACGTCTTTGTTTGCCACACCCCCCAACTCAGCGAACTTTTCTCTATTTGCAGACATCAGTGCACTCAAAGTGTTCACTTACATTGTTTTTGCCGGCTTGCATTTTCAACTTATTTGGTCATTTCTCTTGAGGGTGGCCCCAGTTTTTTTGAGTGGCAGAACCGAAGATTCCAATTTTTTATTATTTTAATTTCGCTACCCATTTAGGTACCCAGTGTGCATACTCTGGTGCCAGAAAGCCCCCAACGCACATGTCCTGGTGGCAGGAAGCCCCCCACCCTCAAACCAGATGCTTCAGTTCCAAGAAGCTCCATATTCAAACATGGCGACCTCCATGAACATATGTCTTGCACCATTGAGCAGCTCCTGTTGGACTCTATGGCTCCATTTATTGGAAGCTGTATCCAGCTCTGTATATCTCAATGATATAAACACCCTAGCCCTACTTCACTGTGCGCGGACAGTGTCTGAGTTCCAGAGAAGAGTGCTCAGCCATGGTGCCTGGCTGAAACATACTGGGTGAAAACAGCTGACTGTTGTGGTGGTTATTCATATTACACAGCAAATGTTCAGGATGAGGCCAACTCTTACAGTCTGTTTGGTTTCACTCTGGTGAGACTGGACCAAAATAGGCTTTGAAAGAGTGAGCATTAATTTCATTCTGTTAGAGTTGTATTAAGTGAACATTTTGCTGTTTCTGGGAGGGCTGGTTTCATCTATATAGACTTTATTAAGTGATGAAATGTAATGAAAGTCCCATAGAAATATGAGCCGTAATCTGTTTATTGCTTTTTCCTTTGTTGCAATTTTTGTCTAAATGTTTCCCTTACTTTTGCCCCCTTTCTTATCTCTCTCCTCTATCCTTTTCTTGTCTTTGTTGGAACCTTGAAAAGAGGGGACAAAGACAGGAAGAGAAGCCAGTCGTTTACATCTTTCTTTTAGTTCCTCTTCCCCCATATTTCTCTTTTTTTCTCTGTTTGTAACTCTACATTATTCCTCTGTCTTAGACTCTGCAGTACTTACAGAAAAAAATGTTTGCAGAAATGATCGGTTAGACACTAAAATAGCACATGCTTACTCTTAGTGAGAGCAACTTTACAGAAAGCACTACATCTGCACTTGGATGTTAAAACTGGCACTTTATGCATATGGAACTGTATAATCATGTGTGTATTACTGTATGCATGCACCTACCTTTGTTTGTCTGTGTGTGTGTGTGTGTGTGTGTGTGTGTGTGATTCATCAACATTTACTATGCTTGAAAGGGTTCTGGGGGAGAGAGTGTGTTCAAATTGGCAATTAACTAATTCCAAGGCCAACATACCTTTGGCACTAATAGTACCCATAGCACTGTGTTGTCCCATTTTTCCAACCGAAATAATTTCCAAAGCTTTTTTGGCAGTGACAGAAATTTTGTTTCTTGCAAACTTTGCTGCTTCAGTTTTCTTAGATTATTTTGTCATGTTCCTAAGGTACACTGTGAAACAATTGTAAGCATTTTATAAGTTTCGATGACTTTTATGGGCAAATTAATCAAATTTATGCTAAGGGTCAATATTTACAATGCTTACCCTTCTTCGGGACTTCTGCAAGTCGCTCTGGCATTCTGGATATCCATTTCTGGGCCAAATCCTGACTGATGGTGATCCATTCTTGCCTCATCAGTGCTCAAAGTTGATCACAATTTGTTTGCTTTTGCTTGTCCATCTGCAAAGAGAGGAAGAAAGAAAGAAAGAAAGAAAGATTCTTCTGAGAAACTTAATCCATGTTTCCTTATTTTATAGTGAAGAGGGACGCATATTAAAATCCCATAGACATTTTTGGAAACAGAAGTAGTGTTGAGAGAAAGTTAAAGTTCTGAGGAGACAGAGTGTGAGTGACTCAGACCTTCCCTAATTTGTTAGCATGGAAATACAGAAGTATCTGGGTTTGGCTGTGTGTGTGAGTATGTAATGTGTGTGTGTGTGTGTGTGTGTGTGTGTGTGTGTGCGTGCACACTTGTGTGTCTTAGAGGCAAAGAGAGGGACAGGGAGATTGACAAAGAGTGAAATGTGGACAGTGGAAGAGAGTATGGTCAGTTTGTTTTGTGTTGTTCTTTTAGCACTTGTGGGCAAGAAAAAAATATATAATTGTGTGTGATTATTATAGAGTGATTGTGAATAATGGAGAAACTGCAGAAAGCTTGTTGCAATTTTAGAGGTTTGGGAACAATGTAGCCAGTGTAGCCAATCGGGCCGGTGAAATCTCACTTCTTGTGAACACAGAAAATCACAGGTCTCACTTCCCAACAAAGCACTGGCATGCATTTTCTGTCTGATGATTTTGGCTTTCAAAATATTTGCACCACTTTTGCTCTCTCAAACTTAATGTGGTGACCCACTCAATTGCTCTATAGTTAGGTATATTTTTGTTTATATTATTCAAAGAATAAAGATCTGTTTACTGATCTACCAGAGCTCATCAGTTCTTTTGCATTATTTTATCTCGGTGTTAAATAGCATCTCATGAACCAACTTAAAATCATAATCTCACACAAGAATCATTAATTCAGTGGCTGCTGAAGACCACCTTTAACACCTGCACTGGAGAGCTATTGCCTGTTTCAGTGGAAGAAAATATCTGGAGTGGGCCTCCATGGCTGGGGAGCGTTTGGAATAGTGCAGTGGTTGACATACGATTGGCCCGAACATACTGATGGATGGCGAGAGGGTTTTAGGTCGGTCATGAGAGACACATAAAAAACACTGCCTATTTGAAACAGTTCTGCTTTGGGAAGTTCATTTTTAGCGTTACTAGAATTAAATAGTATGCTCAGAAACTTTTTGTGTCAGGTTGCTTTTGTTGAACCCTAATTTTTAAGTAGGTGTGAGTGAAATGTCCGTGGATTACATGTATGTATCATACAGTCTGTGCATGAATCACAGTTTTACCACTCTCAATTGCAGCTCAATAATTTTTGGACCTTTTTCCATGGTAGTATCTTCATGTGGTTTGATGAAATGTCCAGGGGAAAGGTAATATGCACTGCACCACCTCATGTTAGAGTTATGTATTCAGCAGTTCAATCAAGAGGGACTCAAATGAAACCAGGAAATATTGATTATGCGTTCAGCATAAGCGGATGAAACATATGCTTAGAATTAAACAAGTCCTTGGCACTTGGACTCTTCGGGAAGACTTGTAGAGCAGGAGCACGGCTCAGAGCAGCAGCAGGAAAATCCCCCGCAGAGTCCAGACACTGGTGGCGGTGATGGCTGAAGGCTGACGAAGCTGGAACGGCAATACAGAAGGTCTGATGAGAGTTGGGTGGCGTTGGGGAGGAGGAGGGCCAGCAAACGACAGCATGAGCGAACTGGGGCAGAGGGAAATCACATATTTTAAAAAGACAGCAACAGAACGATTGGCTAGCGATGCGAATATGGTGTGCCACGGTTGGATAGAGGAGATCAGCTGCTATACCAGCTGACAGCTCAATTGACAGCCCCAGACTGTGACTGCAGAGATTTAAAGTGAGCATGCATGTGAATGATAGGAAAATAAACAGAGTTGAAGTGCGCAAGAGAGTCTTCCTGACTGAATTTTCGCTAAGCTTCATTTAATTTCTGAATGCTTGTGTTCATTCCAAGCTGCTATCTTCTTGAGGCATTGCTGAATCTGTTGGACTGGATAGGCCATGAATTTTAGCTGCTGAAGTTCACACTGCCCCCCTCAGTCCCACAGTGGCATGAAGGCTGTTCTCTCAAACTCCTCGCATCCACGACATTCTATTGCAAATCAGGGTAGTTTATGTAGTTTCCGGAACTCACTCAAACACCTCATTGATTGGCTGGAAACACTTTCTTTTTTTTTTTTATAGCCTGCCACCACCCCCCCTCTTTGGAGGACAACTTTGTTTTTATTTTCAAATGTGAAAATGTAAATTAAACAGCAGAATTAGGTTACAAAGAAAAAGGAAAAAGTATATAGATATATATATATTACATTAGGAAGAAAAAAAATTAGAACAAAAGAGATAACTCAACTTAAATACCAATAAATAAATGCGGAATTTAATGTAAATTAAATGTTTAACATTGATGAATGAAGTATGTAACAGATGGGGAACGTGGGGGGTAAATGCTTGTATCAATGGCAGATGTGTAGGTGTTTATTGTGTGAGGTGCGGGCTTTTACATATACATAAATGGACAAACAGACAGACAGACAGATAGAAGGTTTGCAAGAATGAGGCTTTTCACTTCAAGCATCTGGAGTTTGCTGAACATTGGAAGGGACTGTTGGGCTGGCTCAGTAAAGGCACTGCTTGCTGTGTAAGAGTGAACACCATGGTTTTAGATCCAATCTAGCAGTGGCTCTGCCGACTGAGGTCAGCTGCCACACAAGAGCAGTGTATAATTGATTTCACACTGCTTAAGGATATAGGAGGGATAGAATCAGTTGGGATGGCATTGTTTGTTGTTATAGCACCTCCTACGGGTCATCCAGACACCCACTGGCTGCTCTCTTGACAGGCACATCTTTGGGTTTCCTCCACTGTTCTGAGCATGCTCGGACCATGACCATGCTGTGAATAGAAGCAGCAGTGATAGGCACAGAGGAGTGCCACAGACTGGTTGCACTGTCCTGTGATGGCTGCATTTAGTCACATGTGAGAAGAGATCAAAAATGATGCTTTTGACTCAAACCATTAGCATGCTTGGCAGTAAAAGAATGCTTACCAGGAGTCGCTCCTCACATCTACTGTGAGGCATTCTTGTGAAGATCAATGGCGTAATTAATTTTACCAAATACTGCTAAATATTTTGCGGGAAATCTGGTTATTTCTGCTTGGAGGCTGAGTCTTGGTCGTGAGAGGATTTTCTGTTAGGATAATGACAGCAAACAGTCATCAAAAACCACCCAGAAATGGCTAAATGTATCATGTTCTACAATGGCCTTCTCCATCTTTGGACCTACATCCCATTGAAGACCAGTAGTCAGAACTGGAGAGGGCAGTCCATAAGTAAAAGCCCAAGGGAATCAAAGATCTTCAACATCTCTGTGTGAAGGAATGGTTAAAATCCCTCCAAATGTGTTCTCTGACCCCATCACAAATTATGAGAAATTACACACAGCTCTCATCTTTGCCAGGAAGAGGGTACAAACCAGAGGTAACAATAATTTTGACACCCATTGTTTTCATAATTCTAAGTAAAATACAGTGACACTTTAGAATAAGTATATTGAAATAAATCAGTATTGTTTTCCCATATGTTTAAACTCAACATATTGATTTTAATTTATTGTGTTGGTTATTACATTCATCCTTTTTCCTTAATTTTAAATAAGGGTGCCAATAATTCTATCCCTACTGTGGGCATGCACACATACAAGTGCATGCACACAGGCCCACACACATACACATGCACACATTCATGCACGTACACAGAACACACACACACAGACACACACTCACAAAAAACACATGCACCCTTTTCATCAGGCGGCCCATGGTCTTTGGAATGCTTTGAAATACTGTGATCCGGTGGCAAGATTCTTTTCTGAGGAAAAATGGGCTTGCTTTCACCAAGACAGATGACTGCAAATACCTCGCTGCCAGACATTAAGTTTAGCCCAACCAAAAGCCTGTTGTCTCCAGCGCAGTAGAGACTCAGAAAGAATAAGGCTGAATTTTAAACATGTCTGGGAGGGAGACGCTCTCTGTCTCCATCACGCCTCCTGTCAGATCTGTGTACTGGGGGTTTAAGCTGTTTTTGACAATATGCCAAACCTGATCCCACCCCCCAGTCCTGGCACCAAATTTAGGTGGACTGCTGTTTGTGCACAAGTGTGATGTTCTCAGGTTTGAGAGACCAAGCTATGTTCAAATCTCTCTGAAAAGAGTTTTTCTATTATTGACCAAATGAAATTTGCAAATGGTAAAATTTGGCACACATTTGTTGCTTCTGGCTGGAAATCTGTACTGAATTCTCGACATACGATGCCAAGTTTGTAAGACTTACCTTTGGACTTTCTAAATGGACGGCACGACATCGTGTTTTGCTCGACATAGGAGATCCTTGTCACTTCAATGTCTCGTCTCCTGTCCTCCATTAAAAATCCTTTACAGGCACATTTGTCTGGTTTTCTGCTCTGCTAGTTTATTTGGAGACGACTGGCCTCGCTGGCCTGAGATGAAACATACAGTAACTTCCCTGGACCTTTTTTAGTATCTTCTGCTTTTTTATGGGAAGAGTTGAAGTTAGCAGCATTCTGGACTACGCTTATTTTTCCACAGTTAAAGTTGGTTGTCTGTTTTCTCCCTTGAGGTGCGCTTTTTCGAGGCAGCTCTAGTTGCAAATATTGCTATGTCAACTTGAGACACCACTCTCATATATGCTGTGTTTTCATGCTGAAGTCAATCTTAATGGCCACAAAGGAAATATGCTGTTTATTGAACAGTACTTAATTTCTGTGCAAGTACTCCAGTTGGAAGAAGTTTAAAATCTCTCTTCTTGGAAGCTGCTGGGGTTCTTTCTCTGGTAGTGTTGACTGAGTTGAGTTTCCCTGGTGAGCTGTGGTCACTGCAATCAATGAAGTGTTTGAGATGGGATAGTTTTTACATGCTCTTGCTCTCCCTTCTTGTCCCTCTCTTCCTGTTTTTCTTCCTCAGATGTAATGTGCAGGATTACATCTGGCACAAGGGTTCCAGGTGTGAGTCGGTCATCACAGAGTTCCAGGTGATGTGCATCGCCATCGGAGCAGCTGCGCTCATGGTGCTGCTGCTCTTCATGGTCACCGTCTGCTTTGCCAAGAAGCTGCACGTGCTCAAAACTGAGAACAGCAAACTGCGCAAGCGCAGGTGAGAAACCGCACAGGGATGGGTTAGGGAGAGGGAGGAAATAATTCAATGTTTGCCAAGAAGCAAAGAGGAAGACGGTAAGAATGAGATCGAGGAAGACAGAAGGAATGAAGAAAAAAATCGAGACGGATAACGATGGGGAAAACTGAAGACAATAATAAAATTGGAGGTCAGAGGAAGTTTAGGAAGCTGTCTTATGGCTGTAAATAAGACAATAATCAGAAACATCTACCATACACTGGCCTCCCAAAATTAGGTATAATTATCATTAGGCAATCCACTATGGAGCTGAGCAATCACAAAAAGCCTGATAGGCTAAAGCGGATTCAGGCCAGACACAAATTCCCATGTGAATTATTAGCTCAGGAAAGTATAGAAAATGACTTCATGGCTCATAATGGGAAGAAAAAGAAAGACAAAGAACTATCGAAGAGCACTGACCATAAAGAAGAAAAAAAAAAGCATCTGTCTGACAGATCAGAGACAAATATGTGTGTGTGTGCGTGGGCGTGTGTGTGTGTGTGTGTGTGTGTCAGTGACTACTGTCAGCAGGAGTTTTCACCAACAGGAAAATGGAGACTAAACTGTTTGACGCTTTTGACCATTTCTTATCTGAAAAAAAAAAAAAAGGATGGCTAGGTTACGCAATGCTATGATGTACCTCAGGGAGGTTGCATGGCTCTAGAAAAAGATCTTATTGACCAATGAGGCCCAGATTCAGTTGACAGAATAAAGGCAAGGGCATGGTGTGCGGCCCAAAACTGCCTAAAATGCAAAACAGCACCAACCAACCAACCCCCCCTTATTTGTTTTTGAATATGGCGGGGGTGTTGTGGTGTGGGAATGTATGGCTTTTACATGTACTGGCTCATGTTTCTAACACGTTAGAGCATAAAGAATTCTGATATGTGTGATATTCTGATACATCTAAATGAGTGGCGTGCCGTCAGATGTCCAGTGGGCATTCAGTAACCTCACCCTTTACCACTCGAATGCCCTCAAGCTGTTCTCGTTTAAGTTCGCCTGATCAACAATCAAACAATTTATCAACTGAGCAACTAAGACCAACGATAAGAAATGATAATGAAAAAGTGAATGCCTATTGCCTACATTTATATTATTGATATGGCATTTTAAGGATGGCAATATATATGCAAAAAATCCAAAACTGTCACTGACTTTGCAGCATTTATTCTCCTCATGCTTGCAATTGTCAATAAGCTGTGCATTGTGCCTAACAACTCCCTTTAGCTGTGACTACATTCAGAATATAGTACAGATTCTCATGGCTTATTGCTTAATGAGCCTCGTAAACTAATGTACACAAATCTGTGCTGTCTCACGAGCTACACAACTGCAGAATTTATAAAGACATTGATATTTTACGTTGTCATTTACAAAATGTGTGGAAGAAAACACCTAAAAATTTTGTGGTGCAATGTATAACAATGCTATCAAATTTAAATTAGATTGTCATCGATTCTACCAGTTAGTCTGAGCAACTGTTGCTAATCGGGAAAAGTAATCTGCGAGAGGTTTTAGTTATTAAGCATTGAGAGGTGAGGTTGCTGAAACCCTTTGTTTCTGCTGACGGACCGCTACCGGTTTAAATGCACTTGAACTGCTCAAGTACCAGCAAATGCTTCAAAACATATTGCTAAGGAGACACTGGAAAGTTCCCAATCTGAATCCAAGTGAACATATATTTCATGTGCTGCATATTCGACAAAAAGAAGCTAGCCCCAAAAACAGGCAGTAGCTGAAGATTTAAGTGGTGTCGGCTTCAGAGAGCATAAAAAAGAATATACTTAGCATCTGCTTTTGTCTGAGGGTTGCAAACTTAGCAGTTATTGCATGCAAAGTGTAAATTGGGAAGCACTGAATCTTAGAGCTTTAATTTACATAACAGTTTTATGATCCAAACATTATGGTGTCTGGAATGGAGAAATTGTGCATGAAAAAAGCTGTACTTTGTACAGGGCGTACCAAAGCCTATAAAAATACCCTTTAAGCGGACGCTTGACATCCATGCAATACAGGGCCAAATCAAGGAAAAAATTATTAGTACCCAAACATTGTGAAGCTCACTGTAAATACAGTATGAGCTGTCATAGAATTATACTTAAAATAATTCATTTTTGGATACTGGTATTCTCTCATTATTTTACTCACAATTTCTGCAGATGAAAATGATAATTATGACCGCATAAACCAATGAGAAGGTCACGGGAGGAACACACAATCTCATCATGCAGTCCATCTCTTTAAACAGTGATGTCATCGACTCCTGAAAGTCACACAATCCCATCATACAGTCCATCTCCCAAAACGGTGATGTCATTGACTCCTGCAAGTAGGGCAGCCTGACAGGTGGGTTTAGTGTAACGTGACCTACATACATCTGTGCAGCTCTGGGGATGTTTGGTGTAGGCAGAGTCTTCAGGTTAGATTGAACTGACGGTGCAGAAAACATTGCCAGAGACAATCTGGGGGAGCGAGGAAATTATGGAATCAAATACACAGCAGATAGAAAATAGGAGGTGGCGAATAGAAAGAAAAAGTTTTAAGGGGGGGAGATGGTGGTAGTCTATGGCAGTGTTTCCCAACCCTGTTCCTGGAGTACCCCTGCCCTGCATATTTCAGATGTCTCCTTGATTTAACACACCCAGATCAGGTCATTAGGTACTCCACTAATGAGCTGATCAGCTGAAACAGGTGTGTTAAATTAGGGAGACCTATAAAATGTGCATGACAGGGGTACTGCAGGAGCAGGGTTGGGCCTCTCTGATTTAACACACCTGATTCAGCTGATCAGCTCATTAGTGGAGTACCTAATGACCTGATCTGGGTGTGTTAAATCAAGGAGACATCTGAAATATGCAGGGCAGGGGTACTCCAGGAACAGGATTGGGAAACCCTGGTCTGTGGTGATCATCTCTATCCAGATCAGAAAATCACTGCTGCAATGGACATTGAATTTGTCTTAAAACATACTGCAAAGGTAAAACTATTCCCCTGGAATCTGAACTACTGTTTGTGAACAAGCAGAGGTTTCTGCTGCTCCCCGTGTGTTCCTGCGGGTGTGTGATTTTGGTAGATTCCTCAGGCAGAATAGTGACCCCATGGAGGACTTCTTTCAGTCAGACACAAGAAGCTAAAGTTGAAAATGACACCTCAGCTTGGAATGGCTGGAAGTACAGGATTTGGAAGATTGGAAGAGATGGAAAGGAGAAGCAAGGGAGCAGATGATTGCTCTTCAGCTGAGTTAAAAAACACATGACACTTTGGGAAGGCCTGCATGTGTGCGTGTGTGTGTGCGGGCGTGTATGTGTGTGCGTTTGTGCACGTGTGTGAACTAGCCCTGTTGATGGGGCAGCTGAGTACAATTGACCGCCCACTGCTCCATGTGTTGTGGATAATTGCACACATAAACTGCTGTTTCGCGGAGCTGGAAGAAGTGCAATTATGGCCTTTCACATCTGTGAGAGACGAGAGAGAGAGAGAGAGAGTGAGTACGCACCTTCACAACAACCATCTACATGAAAAGAGTTAATGAATGTTATATGATGGTCACTTCTCTAATTCCTGCTGTTACTGTTTGTTATAACTGTTATTTTGGTAAGTTTTATTATTTTAAATTATTATAATGTCTCTTTTTGCTATTCATACACTTTAGCAATATGTATGAATTTTTAATAATATGTTGTGCAAATTAATTAAATTTGAGAGAATGTGAGCACGAGAGAGGGAGAAAGCAAGAGTCTAAATTATGCCTTAACCAATCATTTGAGTAGTCATGCAAGAGTATTCTCTGCTCAAATATGCACACGCACACGCACACACACACACACACACCTTAGGATGTTGTCTCACAGGTTGCCGTAGAGAAAGAAAAGGACAGTTGAGAATATATGAGGGCAAAAGACATGTACTGCACTTAGAGCTTTTCATCTGAAACCTGTGGTGAAATCTGCCCTTTCAGCACACTCCCACTAATGTGCTATCAACATGTTATTAAGCTGGCCACCCTTTGAATCTGTAGAGGTAATCTCTGAGACACCAGCATATGCCTCTGAAGTTGTCTTGTCACTCCCTTCGCGCCTGTTAGCATTTTTTTTTTTTGCATTTGTTGTCGAAAAAATAATGGTCTTTCTGCAATTTCTATCATCTAAAAAAGGGCCTTTTTGAATAGAAAATGCTAGTGGCTAAGTGGATAGCGACCGAAAGGGCTGCATTTACAGCTCATGTTGCGAATGGCTCCTATTGCTACACTGTTATAAACTGACTGAATTGTCATTTTTCTGAGCA
The DNA here is from genome assembly GCA_029692085.1 of Gymnothorax javanicus. Classification (NCBI taxonomy): domain Eukaryota; kingdom Metazoa; phylum Chordata; class Actinopteri; order Anguilliformes; family Muraenidae; genus Gymnothorax; species Gymnothorax javanicus. Next base: position 164,671,438 of record CM056193.1, on the reverse strand, counting down.
TTCATCTGGCTATATGATATCACAAAGCAACAGGCTTTGAAAAAAAAATGGAAATTGCTTGTAACGACTGGTTGGCTATACACCTGGTGACATGATCGGGAACCTTTACATAAAAGGCGAGAATTCAGCGCTATGTATGAAAATGTTATAGAATACTGTGAATGATGATTTGGTGATTGCTGCTTCAGCACAGCTCTCTCTTAGTTTCCACACTCAGGTCACAATCTGATTCTTATTCTTTGCTCCATTTTTAATCTGATATGGCTTATTGCAATCTTCAGACTGCTGTACAATGTCATTTTTTCATTGTTTTAAGTCATTCTTTAATGTATTATTGAGGCATTAAGTGGAGTCACTGAACGTATCAATGAATTGCTGTGGCATATTGTCTTTTCTAATTTTATCTTCTCTTTGTGTGTTTGGAGATATGGTCGTGTAGTGAGTATGTTAAATTGTTATCAAATAAATGTCATTGAATTGAATATTAAATTGTTGTGTTAATTCAGTTTGCTTTTAAATAACTGCAAACGGAAACAGCCCATCCCAGACAGTGAGTTTGGGGATTAGATTGGTATTTTATGTGCCCCTCTTTTGTGATGGGAGGGCTTAGCATGACATGGACAACAGAGCCAGGCTCACAACCTGTTTCGAGGCCAGGCTAATTTGCTGGCGCACTCTCGGCTCCTTAGAGTAGCTTTGATTAGCCAATCATGCTCGTGATTAAATGTTTATCTTTGAATCAGACGGTACATTGAGGAGGGGCTAAAGGGTTTTAGTTAAGCGGGGTGTAGTTAAATGAGCAACACATGCATTCAGCCCAGAGCGAGATTCCCCACATGCTCTCGAATGAGAGCAGACAGTAGAGGTGCACTCTAGCTCAGGGGTGGGCAATTCCGGTCCTGGAGGGCCGGTGTGTATGCAGGTTTTTATTTCTATCAGTTACCATGACTAATTGAGTTAATTGATTGCATGCACAAATATAGATTTGTGCCAAGATTAGATCAAAGAAAAATGTTTTATGAAGGGAGACAAGAGCAGTCTATGGTGGTCATTCGTGACAATTTAAAGAAATTTGCCAGAAATGTTAGGTTTCATAAATTGTTTGGCTAATTTAGAAAAATAACTAATTAAAGGCCAGAAGTTGATGTGAAAACCAGGGGCAGATACGACCCTCGTTGCCCACCTCTGCTCTAGCTGATGGCCCCTGATTGTACTACAGGGCTGAGCGAGGAAATTTCGCTCCCCTCCAAAGTTTTGCTGTAGAACTGGTCCTGACTGTGATGATGGGACAGCTCTCCATCTGCCCAGTTGATGTTGTGTCTTCCGTGTAGCATTTTTTGTGAGAGTAAGGATGGGGTAGGGTGAACAGCAGTGTCAGATGCTCAGGGGGCTTTCCTTTACATCACCTCTTACCACATGCTCTCAGGCTGTTCCCATTGAAGTTTGGCTGATTATCATTCAAAATATTTATTGACTGAACAACTAGAACCAACATATGACCTGCAATGATTAACCCCTTTGTGCAGATATAGACGCCGGCGTCCATAAATTCCAAAATTTGATTCCTGAATAATTCTGTAATTGAATTTCTAAATGTCTTGCTTCACTGGAATAATTTTCCAGTCTCTGTGACACAAATACTGAGTTATAAAGCCTAAATAGCCTCATGCGTACAGGAAAAAATTGGCATTATTTGTATTCTGCGCAAAGGGGTTAAGAAATGATAGTGATATCCAGTTGACCACTTTTGTATAATTGATGTGACATTGTTAGGATGGCACTAGTCCTAATAAATGCAAAAAATCCAAAACTTCCACTGACTTCCATCTCTTTTGGATTCTTTTTTTTTTTTTTTTTTTTTTTTTTTTTGCATTTATTCAGATTATCACCACCCGTGCACTGCTACTTTACTGTGTGTCATGCCTAACAACGCCTTTTAGCCGTGGCAATATTCAGAATGTTGAACAAAGTCTCACACCATATTGCTTAATGAGCCTCGCAAACTAATTAACGCAAATCTGTGCCAGAATTTATGAGGCCATATTGACATTTTATGTCGACATTCATGTGCTGAAGAAAACGCTTGGCAACATTATGATGCAATATACAACTGTGCTATAAAAAAATAAATTTGACAGTCATTCTACCAGTCAGTCTTAACTACTGTTGCCAATCTGGCAAATTGAACGGGATAATTATGCATTAAAAGGTGAGATTAACAAAGGCTTGTTACCACCAACACACAGCTACAAGTAAAAAGAACAGGACAAGTAATGGCGCTCAGATGTAGAAGCGATTATGGAGGGATCTGTGTATGTATGTGTGTCCATCGGTAAACTGATGTGTTGGATTCTCACTGATGTCCTCTCCCTTCTCTTTCCGTTTTGTCTTTATTTCCCTGTTTTTGTCCCTTCAACTCTTCTTTCCTCACTGTTTTACTATTACTTTGCCCATGTTCTTTTTTCTAACTTCTCTCCCTTCTTTTCTTCTCCATCATTCCATGCTTTAAATCATTTCACCTTTTTTGTTTTTTGCAAACCCCGCCATTCAATTCCTCCCTCTGCCTCACCGAGGCCCTCCTTCGTATGCAAAATCCATCTAAAATGTCGTTTCCCTGCTCTCACATCTTCATCTCTTCTGTTTTTCTCCTTATTTCTTCATTTCACACTCCTCATCCTTCTCTCCTCCTTCCTTTACCCTCACCCCCCACCCCCACAGCAGTAAGTACCGGCCTCCGTCGGAGCAGCACAATGATAACTTCTCTCTGTCCACCATCGCTGAGGGCTCCCACCCAAATGTAAGGAAACTTTGTGACACCCCGCCTCCCCTTCCTCATGTGCGCGCTTTGGCTTACTATGATAACATTATCTGTCAGGTAACGTTCCTCTTGTCTCTCTCTCTTGCCCTTCCTGCATGGGTCTAGTCATCAAGGAGGAGGGAGGGTTCTCTGAAAGGCGCAGGCTTTCCATAACCATCATAAAAAAATATTCGGACTTCAGTAATGCACTCGGCAAGATATTGTATGTGCACAACCAAACGCCAACTTTATGCCGCAGTTCAGCTGAATATCTGCGCATTTTGACTGAGGTCAGAAATTTTCTCAGAAAAGCCTCTGTATTTTCCAACACAGCCTCCATATTCCCAGTATGAATTCTAGGCCTTACTCCCTGGGTTGAACTCCAGCCCTTTCCTGTCCTGTTGACAGGGAATTAATGACTGCCGCGCTGCTGGTTATTCGGGTTTTCAATGGAGTGTGTAGCAGCCGAGATCTGCACAATAAAGCATATTGCTAGCCTACTGTAAACACAAGATGTCTGCCTAGGACTCCTCAAGGTGAGTATAGTCCTGTCTGGCCTCTATAGCAATATTTTCATGAGAAATCTATCGATTTTGCTGGAGTAGATCAATACAGAGGCAGACATCAGCACACCGCTGTTACACCCTCACCGTAACAGGAGAGGGATTAAGTCTCATCGCAGCAGCATGGAACAGACAGAGCCTATCGCTGCTTCTGTTGCTGGGGCAACCGTCTCCTGCCAGCTTGACCCTGAGAGTATCTCCTCCCTCCCTCCTGCTCTCCCTTTTTTCCCACCTTTGCATTGTTCTGTCGCTGCATGCGTGACTGCTCGCATGCGCTCCCATTGGTCATGCGAGGCTCTGCTGCCTGTTTGTCGCAATGTCGCTCAGTCTGTGTTTATCCTGACGAACAGTTATGCGACGGGTGTTGTGGGTATCCTCTCTGCGGCGAAGGGGTGTGGTCCTCGTCTGAAAAATGTAACGTTGCAGGAAAAAATCATGGCGGCTGGTCATTCAGGATAAACATCTGAGATGCACGTCCTCCCTGCTCCCTGGAGGGGGCAGAAGAGAGCCCACAATCTAACCGCATCGCAACGCTTCGTTAAACCGTCTCTGTAGAGCTAACATGGATGTTGTCCCCCGGGGTGGAGCCCAGCTGGCCAATCCGGCCCAGTCGCATCAGGACTCGATTGGGTCACAATGCTCAATGGAGAGATGAAGAGATTCTTTGACCATGTCTCTGTTCTGCTCAGAGAGTGGCAGCACTCAGGCAGAATATTGTAATGTTCCTCATCATGATCCCAGTTTGCAGCACAGCATGGTATCATTTTATGATTTTCTCGCAACGGAAAACAGTCATAAAATCTCAATATCATTCATAAGTAGAGGGTACACGGCCACTCGATGCCTATGTGAGTACTACTACCAATAATTTCATGCCTCTTTAACCTTTGGTAGAATAGGCTCACGCAAAACATGTAATCATTCACCTCATTATGCCCATACATTCAGTGGCTGTGTCCATTTTAGAACAACTGAAAGCAGAGCAATTCCCTGTAATGAGCACTATTACATGAGCGGGGGCTTGGCTTTGCTATATAGTTTAAGACCCACATCCACTGTCGATATCCGCCTACCACAAGGAAGAATAGTAGACCAAGGTATCTCAAAAGCAATACTGCAGTCTGTCAGATATTTCTCCACCCTACGGTGCTCCTACCGGCTATCTCTCTCTCTCTCTTATTCTCTCTGCCTGATTCAAAATGTTTTTGTTTCTGAGGACTATAACCCTCTCCCAACCCCCCACCCCCTCTTAGAAAACCATGAGCAGATACACCTGGGAGTGTAAGACCAAAGAGGAACCTGAGTGTGAGGTAAGAAGATCTGCAGATGACCCACTGTCCACCTCTCGCACCAAGGGGTGCAACTCTGTCTATTCATCATACTGTATCCCTGTCAACCAACTCTTACCTCAAGAACAGCATGTGGACCTGTCCCTTCACCCCCAACTCCCCTGTGCTGTGGTGCGGTCCATTTCCTGTTTACTGGATGCAGTTGTTACCAATTTCAGGTGCATTTGTTGACATGCAACCAGAAATTTGAATAAGCTTTAGTAACTTGTGAAGATACTCACGGAAAGAAAATATATAAACATCAGTATTAATTATGATATTCAAATGTCACAAAGTCGACGTTGACGTAGAGGTAGCAGCTGCGCGTCCTTGTAAATTTCACTATTTTTTTAATCTGCAAAACAAGCAGGCTTAGAAAAATCTCACCTAGTTGACTTTGAAATTGAGGTAGTAGCTATGTGTCCTAGTGAATTTGACTATAATTAGCTTTTTACTCATAATCCTGTGCTCTAGATCGTACAGCGGCCCTTTAGGAACAAAATAAGTGCACCCACTGGCGATTATGTGCTGGTCTAACGGAACAGTAAGTGTTTTAGCCTATCAGCCCTCACTACAATATAACAGAGAAATGAATTATTTTTAGTTAACACGGACAGCTAGTGGTCTTAAACTTCCAAAAGAATGATGGTAGCCAAGGGATTAATTTTTTGTGAGGAGGAATTGTTTTAATGGTTTCTGCTGACAAGGGGGGATTTAGTCAATGAGGCAAAGGAGTTTTGGAGGTGACTTTATAATGCATATACGATCGCACACCAGTGCAGGGAATTGGAAGGGTCAAGTGGAGTGAAAATTTTGCTATAGATGGGGAAAAAGACCTGAAAGAGGGAGTTGTGAAATTATTGTAAAAGCAAACACAACCATGACTATGAACACAGGGAAATTTGGACTGTCCAGAATTGTTTATTGAATCTCGGATGATCACAACCAAGAAAAAAATCTGTAAAATATTCATTTTTGGTCACGAAATCATAATATTTGAACCTGCTGTTGTATAGGTCTCTGGCTGTGGCTATGTTATCTTTAGGCTGATGAGGCTTGGTCACAGCACCACATAGAATCTTCTTCTGTCCCAGTGGAAAGGAATCTACTGTGTGTCACCTTTCAAATGAGACCATAATTATGCCTGTGGTCATAGCAGTTCAGTTTGGGAAGAAATTTGCTCATAAAGGACTGCTGTACGAAAGGTTAATGCTGTCCAGAAAATGGCTTCAACTGGGTGATGAAAGTTTTAGGAGTTGTCATTTACACCTTAATAGAAGTTGTAATTTGGGGGAAAAAAATATACAAAGAGCTCATAATGGAAATCCTGTACAGTTTTCCTCTGTCCATTATGACTATTGATTTTCCTTTCCTAAAGTTGATGGCTTCACAAAGTAACATTCTTCTAGATGCAATGTTGGGGTCATCCGTAGGTTGTTGTCCACTGCTTAATTGCTTGCAATTCTTTCAAGTAACTCTGTGGTCAGAGCTCTGATATCAATTCCACTGTCAGCTCAGCAGGCTGGCCTCTGGGAGGGAGCTGAGATAAATGATGTGCTGGCACTATAACTGGAGATGGTTATCTTTTAAGGCAACGGGCTGATTTGCGTCCATCAGCATCTCTGTTTTTTTCTGTAAAAGTGTATTTTATACTGATTGCCTTGGGTCAATACAGTGTTGGCAGCTGCATTAAACTCTTCTATCCTGCCAACCTTAATGTGTCCCAGAGGTCCCATAACCCATGATTAAATGAACAAGTAAAGTGCATGCTACAGCAGAGATGTGATTACATTGCATTTTGTGAATATGCATATAGAATCAATACTGAAATGCGAAGAGCAGAGATGCTCGCTACCATGAGCTTTATTTGGTTCATGTTTTTAACCGCTTGACCCCTTAGCATAAATTGGCTCTTCAACATACTGGAGAAAAATCACAGAAGAAAATATGGAAGAGCTATCTACAACTGGGACTAAATGGTTTGAATACCTCCTCTGTTGAATTTTACTGCACCAAACGTACCACAAAGAAGTTGGAGGAAATGTAATGTAAATGTTATCGTAAATGTAATCATCCCGGACGATAGAACAGTCCTGTTGTGTGTGAACAGGACATTTTTTGTAGCCTGTTTGTTTTTCCGTACTGATTCTTTTATTAGGGTTGCCTCAAGTATATATGAATCATCCCACAATTAGGAAGTAAATGTTGCCTTTTTAATTGCTTGATGGTGTATTCTTTTAAGGTGCCATGCTACGCCCACTGTTGTGATTAACAGGAACAGGTCATTTGGACCCTGTACCTGTTGGACCCACACAAGTTGAACCCTGACCATTTGGACCCCGTCCAGTTGGACCCCTGACCCTAACCGTTTGGACCGCATACCATTTGGACCCCAGGCAAGTTGCCCCCAGACCAGTTGGACCCCTGACCAGTTGGGTTAGGGTTAGGGTTAGGGTTAGGATTTGGGGCTGAGGTCCAAACACCATGGGGTCCAACTGGTCTGGGGTCCAAGTAGTCAGGGGTCCAACTGGTTTGGGTCCAAATGGTCTGGGGCCCAATCGGTACTGGGTCCATTCAGTTAGGGTCCAACTGATATAGGTCCAACTGGTATGGTCCAAATGACCTATACCCGTGGCTAACTCCATTGAGTGACAGGCTTTTGGCCGTTGTGTCACATTAGGAATAAGATGTTTCAGTCAGACTTGGTTTAATGTTTATTGCTGTCGACTGACCCTTGTTGGTTGATCAGGCATGCATGCATAGAAGTCACTGCCACATATTGTATAAAACGCCTCCTTCAGAATCAATTCTGAGCAAGCATAGCTGTAGAATGCAGTATGTAAAAGAGTAGTTGGCAAACACCACTTGTTTTGTCGGAGGACCTCTAGACTCTTCTTAATTAGTTAGTAGAATTAATATTTCAATTTCAATTTTACTTGTATAGCGCTTTTCACGGAAGGACTGTCACAAAGACACTTTTTACAGCAAGAAGGGCAGTGCTTAGCCAAATTCCCAAAATTGCAAATTTAGCAGAAAACTTCCCATAGGGAGGAAAATCCTCAAACAGTGGTGAGAAAAAAACTCCCCAGTGGGAAGAAATGTCTGGAGGAACACTGCTGTAGTGGGGGAGCCCATCCATCGCTGGCAACATAATTAATAACGTTGGATTAAAGTCTATAAAAAACCCATCAAAACATCCAAACAGTAGTGTCTGTAGCTCCAAGAAGTGGCGAGGCAAGGATGGGGTAGAACTGGATCAGGACCGGATCAGGACAGGAGCAGCCAGCGGCCACATATAGCTGTGATTGCTGATTGTTTTAAGAGGTGAGCCGAAACAGATAGTAACTTTGTTATCTATGGCTAGCTCACTCTCTAACATAAGTGTGTGAGGTCAGTTGGAACACCCACCTGAAAAGGAGGAAGATAGAGTAGTGGGTTGGCTGACGAGACTGGGCTTACCTTGGGTCAGCAGCCGTACAATGAAGCCACGACAATCTCCGGCGTAGTAGCTGATGGTGGCAAGCCCAAGCGGTTTGGTTGCGAGTAGTTCAGTATTATTATGAGTCGATCGGTCCACAATACAAGATAAATGCTGGTGGTCGGCAACGAGCAAGTAGGCGGTCCTGGTTGGGGCAAGCAAAACTCCAGAGCAGGAGAACTGTTTTGTTAGCACGAAGCCCTGGGCAACTGTTCTCAGTTCTCAGCTGATTTCATCCCACTCACTGCATAACAGGCTCCCACAGCTACGGTGGTGCCCTTGCTTTAATTAAGAAGGCCTCGCCCAGTCCCACCAGCCAGCCAAAGATAGAAGAAAATAGGGAGAGACAGCAAACCCCCACTCATATCTCTACCCCCTTCCTAACATGATGACTGGGCGTGCTATCTCCAATAAAAACAAGCTTGCTAACGTCACTCTGACTAAATATTAATTGCGTTATCACCAGTTTTTTAAAAATGTATTTGATACGCTTGGTGATTTTCGCAAATATTGCATTTGACATAGCATCAGTGTTGAGCATTGCATTATCCACACAGTATAGTTTCTGTGCCATAAGAAATTACCACCTCTGTAGCTTGAAAGTGGAAAAGGAACCAAGCCACAGGAACCAAGGTAGAGTACCAACAAGTTATTTAGTTTCAGAAAAAGTTCATATAGTGGAAAAGGACCAGATCAAGAGGAGAGCCATATAGGAACTAGTAGAGTCTTGATAGGATCTGAAGGAGAGCCAGAACCGCTGTGATAGGCCTGGGCTGTTGCCATAGAAGTCACTGAAACATGCCAGCGCTTGTTTATGTAGCCGTTCATCTTCAGATAAGAAGGAAATTGATGAAGATTCTGAAGAAGCATGTGATTGTAAATTTGCCAGGTTCAGTGCAATCGGATGCCTGTGCTTAAATTATCTCATGGAAGAAATGTATTCCTTCCTGTGCTGAGCTGACAGAGTCACTAGAGAGTTCATTCCCAGGTTTAGTCTTATTTTTCAGATAAGTGGGACATATTTAGCCCCCGAAGTGATTCTGCAGTCTACTGTAGAATCTGCTGACATTAAATGGACCATATCACTGTGAAATGAGACGCTGTTTCTGCTGCTGAAACTCAGAGTGCGCCTCAATGCAAAGACCACATAAAATTACCATGAAATAGTATGTATTGATTTCTGTGCCCTTGTGTTTGATGCAAATAAGTCTCTTCATTAGAAAAGGATGATGGGTTTCAGGAAAGTCGATATTTTCCATGTACTTTGTGTGCAGTCCTGAATGACGGATTTAACTGTTCTGTGCTGAGCTTCTCTATCCAGTGCCAGTGAAAGTCTCTGTGTATTTACTCTCACAACTTCCCACAATGTTCATGTCTGCCATCTTGTCCTCACAAGTTCTCTTTACATGCACTGTGCACTATTCATTCATCAACAGTCATCAAAGGCGTTCACACACACGAGCATTCACACATTCCTTTTTGTTGGGATCAAAAAATATGTAACTATCTTTAACATCTTGAATCCCATGAGCTTCTGCTCATCAACCATTTAAGAGAAAACATTATTTATGAATGAAAAGCATTATAACAGTTCTTAAAACATGCATTGATTCTCAATGAAAAACCACCTTCATCAACAATCTAACTTTTAGTGCCACTTCATATCTGATTAAACATGTATAGTCTAATTTTACATTCACCTTTGTAATATGTACAGTTCATTAACAAAAATATTGGTAAATGGTATGATGTGATACGCCAAACGATGAAATCATTTTACCGCATTCAGTTCTCAAGCCCATACCAGAAAATCAAAATATACCAAACTTTTATTGTTACAAAGGGACAGTTTAGTCCTGTAAATACAAACTACTCTCGGTCTTAAGGAATAAAGACTCAGGTATCCCTGGATGAGATGCTTTATGAAGAGATCTGATATGTATATCTGCCACCCAACATGAATGCTTATACTTCCCTACATTCTCCCTGTATTCCTGTATTCCTCATGACTTTGTGGTGTCATTGAAAAAGCACACACACACTCCCCTCACTCCTACCCCCCTCGCCCTTCAAAAAAAGAAAGAAATGAAATTAGCAAAGATGCTGAAACACACATTTTCCAGTTTCACGCCGACGGAAGAAAAGAAGCTCCCTATCCTGTAGCCACTGAGGTCGGTTACACCCACATCCTGCCCGAAGTCACTATCTAACCATCACCAGATGGGGTAAATCTACTCCTCTTTTCTACAACTATTCACAATGAAATGAGCACACCATTAATTCAACTGCTGGAAGCCAATGGTCCTGTCTTATTGTGCACATTTGATTGCGCTCCTGAGCTGAGCAAAAATCAGTGGCATGTTGCAAAGGCTTTTGTATATACTTTCTCGGGACGGTATGAGAAATGGATGATCTTAAGATGTCAAATATGTGTCTTCAGTTGACCAGAGAATATGTGGAGAGGCTGCTTCCTTTCAACGGGTTACTATTAAAATGTAAACGTTACAGGCATAGCAGGGGCTACCCAAGAGAACTGCTGCCAAAAAAAACATACAATTCATCCTTATATTGTAACTATTATGATAACTATTTGGCAAATACTTATAATGTTGCCAGAATGTTCTTTATCATTACATCATCAATTGGGCTATCAGCCATATCAATTACAAACGCTACTGTTTTGTAGTAGAATAACTGCAAAGCAGTGCAACATTGTTCTCTCTCCCATTTGAACATTGTCCAAGGAATGAGGGACAGGTCTGGGAAAAGGGCTGTATTGGGACCCCAGGAAGAGGTGGTTGTATTGTTGGGTGGGTGCATGCGCGCATGAGTTTGGGTGGGGGGTGTCCTGATGCAACCCCTTTACCTCTGCCAGTTGCATGTGCTTGTCTGGTTAGTAGTCATGTAGACTTAAATAAGTGAAACTGAATTATGCATGACCTCTCCCTCCAAAATGGCAGTTTTTCTTGCAGCGGTAACCTACATCGCTTCAACCGAACTGAAGTGTATTGCATTAAAGTATGCATTCGCTTTTGGCAAGCACCATTTATGGAAAAGTTAGGATGTTATGGAAAAGTGAGGATGGTATGGAAAATGCAATTTAAAAAAGAAAGCAATGATTTGTAAATCATCTCGGTTTATCCAATGGTTTAAAAACAACATATTTCTATGTGCTTTTGTTTATTGTAGGGTTTATAGGTTTATTATATTACATTATAGGGGTTATACCCAATACTGTGCAAAGTATTCACATTCAGGGAATCTGTAGGTCACTGGTTAAAGGATGATTATGAAGACGAATTCTGAATGCCCTTGATTTTCAACACTTCAGATAGCACGGCAGTAAAAACCAAAATCCTGTCTACTCTGAGCTTGAACTCATTTTATTGCAGCTGTGGAAAATTACCATTGTCAGATCAGTCATTCTTTCAAATTTGTTTATGGTAATAATAGACCTTGCGTCCTCATGGCCAAAGAAGAAAAGAGCCATCGTTACCAATGTAAGGTTCAAAAGCGGGCATCTGACATGGTATAAGGGTGTATTTATGCCCATGGCATGGGAATTTTAAACATCTGTGTATGTACCATTGATGCTAAAGGACATTTATATACAGTTTCTTTAGACAACGTCTTTTCAGGGATCTCAATGCTTATTTCAACAAGACAAAGTCAGGCCTCGTTCTGCACATGCTACATCAGTAAGGCTTCCTAATCAGAGAGTGCAGCTGCTTGACTGGCCTACCTGCAGTCCAGACCTATCTCCTATCGGAAGTATGCAATGCAGAAAGAAGCACAAGATATCAGAATAAAGACTCCAGACATCTGAGCAGCTGAGAATGTACATTAAAGAAGGATGGGTAAAAAGTCCTAAGGTGGAACTACTGGTATCCTCATTTCCCTAAACAATTACTTGAAAGGCTGTTGAAAGGTGATATAATACAGAGATAAGCACGCCCTGTGTAAGCTTTTCTGTAATGCAATGCAGGCATAAATATTCGAGTGATTTATTTAAAATAAATAAATAAAATCGAGAATCAAAAACATTTAATATCTCTCTTTGCTCTGTTTGCAATTCAATACAGGTCAAGAATAATTCACAACTCACTGTTTTCTTTTTTATTTGCATTTTCCATCTCTTTCCAATTTTTTCGGAAGTGGGGTTGTACAAGTAGGCTAATTGAAAATATTTAAAGGCCTATTCCCATAGAAAATCACAGCTTTGGCTTTGAGACACTGGGCCCTATTTTAACGATCTAAGAGCTTGGTCTGAAACACCAGGTGCAAGTGCATTTAGGGCATGTCCAAATCCATTTTTGCTGGTTTAATGGCAGGTTATCTGGGCTCATAGTGTGGCGCATAGTGCAAAGGGGTCAGATTTAATTTCTTAATCATAGGCGTGTTTTGGGCAAAACATGAAATTAACCAGAGTGTCATGTCCACTCCCTTTAAAAGACAGGTGAGCTTGTACCTTGGCAAATGGCTATCTTAAGGGCGGATTTTCTGAGTAGCAGAATAAAAAGCTGCAGCAGAATAAGGTCTGCTCATGCTCAAAGTGAAAGCGTGCGAGGAATTGAGAAAATGGAAACCTGATCACAGTGATCTTCAAAAATGTAATAAAAAATATTTTGAAATATTGCACAAAATTATTTTAATTATATCCGGATGTTAAAAATTATAACATTGAATCCCCAAAGCCGCATTTGAACTTTACATTACATTACAAGTTCCGCATAAAACAAGCAAATGAAAACAAGGTTTTAATTCAGGGTCGCCAATAAAAAATAATAATAATAATAATTAGGCTACATGCTGGTGGGGAACGACTGAGAGAAATTAAAATGAGTGAGAAAAACAGCTGGTGAGAGAGAAACGAAACGAATGTTATTTTGATTACAATACCATAGCCCCTTGAACAATATGAAGACCACAAAGGAAAAACTATCAGAGTCCAAATTTAGCATTTTTGTATATATTATATATTATTATAATATTTATAATAATATATAAAATATTATTATAACATTTTATTTATTTTATATTATTTGCATAATTTTTCAGTGCTTAGCTTCTAAGATTGTGTTGAATTTTTAATTCATCATTTCTCCACATCGTGAAAATGTGACTGATTATTTTTCCATTGTGGTCTTCATATCCATCAGGAGTGTAAAGAACTTGCCTCCGCTTTGACAATTGAAGGTTGAGTCAGATATAAAGAAAAAATTCAGATTAATCATAGACAGTGAGGACAATGTCATCCATTGCTTTTGATGCTACTTAAAAGTGTCACTACTCCGTTTGTCAGCCAAACTGTAAATAATAATAATCAAATGAAATGCAGGATTTTGTATTTGATAATGGAAGCGGAACTGCAGGTACTCTATTAATGGATCAGGTCGGATTCAAAATTTGGTTTTCGGATAATTGAAAGTCATGGGTAGACCCATCGTGGACTTATTCAAACATCTGAAGTGCATTTTCAGCTCTTCAAACATTTGTTCAGCTACAGTTTGTGTTTCATGGGATAGAACAAAAATCCATGCACTCTTTTAGACATTACATGCCGTGTAATTAATATTTTGGCTAACCATTGTCGCCAAACAGCCACCCCTCCTGGCGGGATCTTCTGGAAGGCAGCATGAATGACAGAGTTCACCAGTATTAAGGAGTGAATATTTAATCCAGAATAATTTGTGAATACCTTTGTGCATAACCTCTCATGTTGAATCTCAAATTACCAGATGGAAAAGGATCCCTTACGATTTAAATAGCCTGCATCACAGCATGCAGTAATGTGAGGACGTAGATCGCACTAACCATTCTTATGCATATTTTTTACATATCTTGACAATAATCTTTCACATCGTAATGTTTTTATTTTTAATTGTTAGCTTGTGTGGGTGCTGCAGTTCATCCTTGTGTAGTACATTACAAGCAGAGGGTACGTGCTTTATGCACTCGCAGACAAAAGCGTGTAACACCATCTTAATAATGCGCCTTTAAAATAGCTGATAAAAAATTGACTATTGACTTTAGACCAGGTTTTCTTTGGTCAGTTGCGCAATCTATTTCAGATGCCTCAAGATAGCAAAGCACCATCAAGGCCCCTACCTTATTTTAAGACCAACACACCCATGGGCGCTCAGTTTGGCGCAATTACATTTGCTAGTAATGCAAACGGGGCACTGAGTGGGATAACGGCAACTTTGCCGGTACATAAACTAGCAAAGACACTTGCGTCACACTTTGCGTCACTATGCACTGAGTTTAAGGTAGAGGCCTTTCTATTTATTCATAGTAAAACATATTTTTTCTTGACTAAGATTGTAATGGAACACCAGGTGGCACACTTTTTTGGGAGTGGTCTCAGATGTATGTGCATTGGAGGACTGACTGTTTCTTCCAGAGCCTGAGATGAGAATAAGAATTTGATGTGTCAGTGTGCAGCTAATCAAACGTTGTCCTGCAGGATGATCCTAATGCCCAGAACAAACTGGAGGACCCGGTGAAGTCCCCACCACCCAAGGAGGATGAGCCGCTCAACATTCAGAACTCGCTCACCCCCAAACATGAGAACAACAAGGCTGCATGCGAGGAGAACTCCTCGGAGGTAAATTCTTTACAGAACAACATGATGTAATACCGCAACCTACCACATGCGGGCGCCACCGCCCTGACCCCGCACAACGCCCCTTCGCTGCCGTCAACATCACTATCACCACTACCAGTCAGCACCGCTCCAGAAACTCTTGACAGTCGGTCCCTCCCCACTCATGTTCTCAGTCCACCCTCCTAGCCCCTCCCCCCACCCCACCCCATGACCCTGGTCCCGCCCCGAGCCCTACCCTGCCTTACCGAATAACGGCATGCGTTGGTGTATTTTGTACAAAAGAAAAAGATTTATGGGATAAAAATGTTACAAAAGAAGTGCTACTGAGAGATTTTGATGTTTGTTGACTAATTCAGTGAGTATGTATAAATATATGAAAAAATGCTTGGATTGATATAAAACCATGATGTGTCATTGTTCTCATTGATGTGATTTCTAATCCTTTGATGTATTTGGGGTTTTTTTTGTACTTTTTCGGAATCTGGAATACAAACAGGAAAAATCTGACTGTTGTTGAAATAAACCTTTTTAACACTAAAATGAAGTTCTTCTGTCCTTCCTTCCTTACCTGTCTTAGTCCCTTTGGTTTTGTCTGCACAGCTTTGTGCTGCTGCGCATTTTTGAAGCAGGTATTCACGCACACACTCTTCCGAGGACAGTCAGTGTGCTGCACTGGGAATGGAGTTACTCTGTTTGTCGATGGATATTATACATACCCCTGAAAAATGGCTTTAACTTTGACGTCTCTAAAAAAGAATTTACAAAAACATCGACACAGGTCGTTCTTATTAATTTTAACGCTGATCAGCTACATGGGTGTGCTTGAGATCTAAGTAGCTGGAGTCTCCATGGTAAGTGGTCTTGGTCTTCATCTCGAAAGCAAGATGAGGATTCATGCAAGCAGGACCAAATAGCATGTGCCCTTTTGCAGGTGATTCTGTAACAAAATTAAGGCAGTAAGGGGGACTGTGTCAAAGATTATGACAATGTGCCAAACACCAAGAAGTGTGGCCACGAGTCAAAAAAGCTCTAACACAAGGACAGATGGACACTTGAAATGATAGCTGCTAATAACCATAGAACTGCAGCTCTAAATATCAGAGTCTTTAATCAATCCAAAGCTGAACCAGTCTCAACAAATACAGTATGCCATGCACTTCACAAGGCCTATATATATATTGTATATGGCAATGCTTCTGATGATTTGATCACCTCCAGTGTATTACTGAATGATCATATTATTTTATTTATTTATTATTTAAATTATGTAATTATGAATGGCTCATGCCCTGATGCTCTGCCTGATATAATGTTCATAGGTGCGTATGTGCTATTGTGACCATTATGTGAATGTGTCCATTTTCGTGTTGCCAGTTTAGGTGCCCAGTTGATTTCATTTTACTTCTAAGGCTGCTCTATGAATGAGTTACAGCACAACGCAGTTGTGTAATTTACAAAATGCAATCGAAAAATACATAAGTTGGCGTACTTCTACTAATCAGCAGCTAACCATACAATCTTCCGAACTGTAACTGTGTTCCTTGTACCTTTTATCTTTGCCAAACAGATACAGTATGGGGTAAAGCTTTATTCATGAGAATGAGGAGGGATCGTAGTTCAAATCTTCAGTACCCTGGACAGTGGTAAAACTGACCGGACAGTGCAGTATCAGATGGAGCCGTCATATTCTCTTGTCCTTCATTCCCATTACATTCGATATTTGATTAGTTTTACATTTCTTAAAATGCCTGACTCGCATTCAAAAACCAACTACATGATTATTGCTTTTAGTGTTTTTATGTACCTCAGTTATTTTTTGTATCCACGATGAGAAACACTGATTAATATCATTAAACGATTTTTTTCAATACTTTCCTTGCCTTCAAACGGTATGGATTCCCATGCTCACAAGTCCAGCTCTTTTGCACCTCTCACAAAAATTTTCCCATCCTATCGCCGGTCTGTGCAACAATGCCCTCGAACCTGCACCTTGTCTCTAGCACCGGCCTCACATGCAGATGCTTGTTTGAAACTTAAGTCTTCCCACTTCGTCCAGTGTGGAATTCCCTCATTGTTAGAATTTACAAAAAAACTGTAAAACTGATTTAATAGTTGCTAGTGCTAATGAGTTGTGTTTGAATAGCTTAATAGTGTGATGCCTTGCTCAAAGTGTTCCTGTGGGGCTGTAGTGCAAAGCCATGCATGACATGTTCTGAGCTACTTTTTGTTCTTCGGATAAAATTTACAGATCTTGTGGACTGGATGTACATTTTTTTTTTTTTTTTGAACATTTTATTTATAAAGATTTTCGAATTAAATTATATCAAGAGACAAGAAGACAATGACAAACACATGAACAGTGATAAGAAAACAAAAAATAGATAAATAAGACTGGATGTACATTTTTTATATCATAGTCCTCTTTTTAATTTCTATTATAGTAGATACAAGTAGCTATGGTGCTGTTGACATATATCTTCTACAGTGGACTCCATGAGAATTACAAACACAGCCCACTCTTGTCCCCAGGTTAAACTAAGGGGAGAAGCAGTGATGAATACAAATTCAACCTTAATCTATTCAATGACTTCTCGCTTCGTTCCTCTCCCATCTCTCTCTCTCTCTTTTCTCCCTGTCTCTCTCTTTTGCTCACGCTCTTTTTGACTCTCTCTCCCCACCCCCCTTGTTCTTCATGTTCTCTCTCTCATGCTTGCCATCTCGTGTCTGTCAGTATTTGTCGCTCTCTTTCTAACCGTGTGTTGCCAGCACACCAGGAGGTAAAGTTTGGTATGTCGCTTATTGTGTCACTGTGTGCTGTCCATTGGCTGTTCCCCATGACATGTCTGTGAAAAGGGGCCTCTGCTTCTCTCGAGTTTCTCCATGGAGTGGAAGTGGGGGCTGGGGTAGCACAGAACCGCCCTGTTTCCATGGTCTAATTATAAATGTGCTTCAACATTAGATTTCTGGAGCCCTGTTGGATACCATGGTAACTATGCCTGTGAAAACCAAAACCAAATGCACAAGGACTGCTTGATATTAATTTGAAATAAACCATGGCCATTGCGGGGATGTTGTTAAATTTGAATCAGCGGACTGTATTTGTGACTAAATTAAAGGCAGAAGCATCAAATGCATTCCAAGTGAACAATAGAAGCTGCAGATGTTTGTACTGTAATTCTCAGAGCAATGGTCACTCTTTGCAACAAACATCTATTCTCCAAAGCATTAGAGTTTATACATACACAAGCATCCAGCAAAAAATGAAATAAACTAGAGACCATCTTGCAGGCCCATCCTCACACACAGTAGCTGAAATAGGGCTGTTGTCATGGCAACACTACCTGATGCTGCTCGCCACTGTTATAGTGAAGAAGAATATTCCCACTGTGGCTGAATTTCTGATCATGCTTTCTGTTTCTCTCCCACCCCTGAACCTCTATGTTGCTAAAATGAATTTCAACTGCATATATGGAATACTTGTACAATATCTCAACCTTCATGAACACCTATCTGTGTTTTACTGTACATCTGTGTACCTTCATGCCGGAGAATATGTAATCGTATCATAAACTTGAAGTAATGCTTTCCCAGTTTCTCTTCTGTCCATTAGAATGACATTTGGTATGACACATATTCATAAAATAATGATAAATTGACTGGAAAGTAACAGCATAATGACATTCTTTTCAATAATTTCACCTTTTGCCTATTCAAATCAGAATGCTTTTAAAATGATTTCCCTCAGCTTCTGTCGTCTCCAGTAAGGCAGCAGCTTCAATGATTCATTTGCTCACCAGGCTTGTATCTTCCAGTGGGCATGAGGAGTGGCCAGTGCTATGTGCAGACCCTCAGAGAGAGGTATGACAGCATTCTGCCACTCAAAGCTTTGAGTGTGGACACTGTGTCTCTCTTTCACCATTAGTCGGGGATGTGGTGGAACGATACTGTATGAATTTCTCAGGGTTTGACGATTGGCTTGGCGGCGCAGCACTCATAAACACACATGCACTCAAACACATACCCACAAACATGCATGTTCATGCAGGCTCACTGTCACACAGTCACACTGCAACTCTATAAAACCCTTGCCATGCCTGGGGACAGTATTGCAAGGAAAAAAATACATTAGTAGACTTGATCAAACCATTGCCACCAAATCTGTTATGTGGAATGCTGGCAATTATTATTGAATCATCTCAGATGTAAATTTTAGTAACAACTGCTTCACAAGCCTAAGTGATGTCCCTTACCCATGGGAACATTCTGTTGCACACTTTGGCATTTCTCTTTGTGGTGTCTGCCTTTACACGTGAGCACAACATTATTCTAGAGCAGAGATCATACTAAAAGAAAAATAATGAGACTCTAGAAAAGGTTCAAAGAAGAGCCACAAAGTTTATTCCTGGAATTAAAAAAAAACTAAGGATTGACTGAAGAATCATAATCTTTTCAGCCTAAGAAAAAGGAGACTTTGGGGTTGACAGGGATGGTACTCAGGACTCAGGCACAGACTGGCGACCAGTTCAAAGGGTTTATCGAAAACCAGGCTCATAGTCAAACAATCTTGATCAAAGGCAATCAAGACACTTGCAGTTCAGTGAGTTCAATTCAATTGTAATCAGTAAACGGTCCACAGTTCAGAAGCCAATCAGCGGGAATGCCAAAACACAGCAAGATCCAGATGATACATGGTAAACCAGCCAAAATGCATAACCAGAAATGCAGAAGGGGTAACCAGACTCAAAAACCGTGGACAGAAAATAAATCAAAACCGGGAAGAATCCTCTGAAGTACAAAAGGCTCATAGTGTAGACCAGAGAAGTAGGAAACATTCTTGTGAAAATTGTGAGAAACAGAGGGGTATTTAAAGGAAAAACAAGCTAAATGGGAGTGAGTGTAGGTGCGAGGGCGGGGGCCATAAATGGAAGTTGGCCAGGGGTAAATTTAGCACAGATATTATGAAGTATTTTAATCTCAAAGAGAGTGATGACCTTGTGGATTACCTTTCCACATCATATCATAGAAGCAGAAACACTGCTAGTTTTCAAGACCTGGTTTAATATATTTGTTGTACTACCTACCATTTTGTCCTTAAGTGTCAAAATTGATGGGTTCACTTTAGCACTAGAAAAACGGCAAGCCTTGTTGGGCTTAATGGCCTGTTCTTGTCACTTTTATGTTATGTTATGTTATGTTCTTGCAAAACTTCATTCAGCAAGACTAGTTTTGACTACCTCAGCCTGTCAGTAATTTCTCCTTCCATCTGCCTATCACTCCTCTCACTCATGCTCACTCATATAATTTTGCTGTCATTGTCTGTGGCTGTCAATTGAGACATCAGCTGCCCTGTCAGCTAATCACATCTGTCAAGTAGCACTGCAACACCAATATGTCGTTAAGCTATCATGTAGCTTCTGCCTTTGAAATATGATTCTTTCTCTGCACTGTAATCTTCTCATGCTGCTGTTTTGTGAGCCATCCACTTCCCTCAGCTTTCACAGACTCATCAGCTTCATCATTTCGTGAACTTCATTAGCCTATCAGAGGGCAGAGTCATCAGCCACCACTACCTCCAGTGTCTGGGATCCATGTGGAAATTTATCTGCTTGCTGCTTTGGGCAGATGCTCCTCAATTACAAAATCTCCCCATTGAGTTCAAGCGCCAAAGACTTTCTGTCATTACATATCATATGTTACAATCTGCAATAACTAATTATCTTTATGTCATTCACTTGTCTCTCCTGGTTAAAGTTATGTTACGTTTTGTTGTGTTATATATTCACGTTCCAGCTGGGAGGATACTGAATCTGCAAGACGAAAAAGTGACTTTCAAAACGAGAACAAGCCTTAGCATGGTTGAGCATGTGAGCATTTGTGTGTGTGTGTGTGTTTGTGTGGGGGTATGTGCGCATGCATGTTTTTCATCAGGTAGGGGATACCATCGATTTGGAGGAGCACCTCAAAAAACACACCAAAGCCCATTACCAGCTCAGAGCCCCATAAAATCGAAAGGCCTCCTCACTCCTCATCAAAGCTGAGGGGAAGTGGGTAGCAGGGAGCAACTTGTGGAGGTCCCTCCACACCAGGTCCATGTCAGCGCACACTTCCCTCTTGACTTGCCCACCAAAATGCCTTGGCCTTGAGGGGGGAAAACATGCATTCGGTCTTAGATTCTCCCGCAACATAGCTCCTTGGCTGGAAGACACTGAACAGCAATGACTGTCAAGCTGTGTGATGGACTGTAAAACATTGGTGTAGCAAAGTAATCCATGATTAGATGGACTGAACATTGCTGAAATAATGGTTATGAGTGCTGACAAGGAGCTGTTGGGGTGCCTCACTCGGTAAAGGTTCTATTTACGGTACAAAGTGACCAACACGGCAACAGATCGAATCTTGCGTCTTGCCAATGCCAACTATGGCCAGGAGACTTATGAGAGCAGAACATTTTCGCTGGTTTTGCGCTGCTCAGGGAAGTGGGAGTGATATAGTCGATTTAGGTTGCCATGAATACAGTGGGCAACAACGGGAACGCCCACAAACGTCACATCTGGTTAGAGCCGAGGGGGAAAACAATCCTTCCCCCCCGTCCGCTATGCTGTAAAAACGCGGAATTTAAACTTGTCTTGCCAACACTAAGAAGTTGTCATGACGTACTTTGAGTCGCTATTGCCTGCTGACAAGGATCGATATATTAAAAAATTAAATATACTGGGGTTGGATTGTTGTCCATACGTTTTAAAAGACTGGGCGAATGATCCGACTCAGTGGCCTGCAGACATTCACGTTCTGTTGTGGGGTCCTGCCATAATCTGCCAAATTCGTCCTCTCTTCTGATAGCTTGAAGCCATTTTGTCCTCCTTTGTAGTTCCATTTTATTATTTGGTAAAATGTAAAACTTTAATTGGTGATTTATTTATTGATTTGCGGTGCAAAAGGGCACACAACAACTCTTCAGCATTATGGCTAATGGCAGAGACCGGTTTGTTTTCCTCCTCGGCTCTACTTTTGTGGTAGTTTGTTGCTGAAGCGCCCCCTGCTGGCCATCCGAGCGCTCATCAGTTACATTCTGAGCTGGCACAGGTTTGGGTTTCCTCCGCCCTTGTTCTGTGAATGTTAGGTCTGATTCTACAGGTGAAAGGCAACGATGGCTGATAGCTCTGTGTTTTGGAGGAGAGCTGTGAACTGTCTTGCTCTACTGAGTTGGCGGGGTGAGGCATGTACCAGCCTGTATGTAGTTCATTGATGGGACGTTCCATAATCAGGTGAGATTGGAGATGCCAACTGAAAATAATAAATAAATGAAAAAGAGCGTTACCAATTTACTTGCAGTAATACTGCAGCATTCCGTGTACTAATATCTGTGTCTGCTCCTGGCGAAATTAATTATAGTACTAAAGCATTGAAATGAACGCATGGTTTGCCTGTTCCACACCAAAGATAATGTATTGGCATTCATTCATGAACATTAGGTAACATTACTAAGATATTAATCCTGGACATGAGAAAATGGAAGCAAAGCCCCATGACCTGTGCACTTCCAAGACTCTTATCAACTGATATACGCTAACTTCATTGCGAGCAAACTGCCACATCCATTGACAATCCCTGTGTAATACCGCTTTCAGAAACTATAAATCTTGCTCTATTTTAAATACTATTTATTCACTGCTAATGCGCTTTCCATGGCGTATTTTCCCTTCGTTATGGTGATAAAACAGAATTGAAGAAAGAGCAGCCAGAACCTGACCAGGAGAAAAAGAAGAAAAATATAAACACGCAGCTAAATCCAGGCAAGTGGGTGAACAGTGAATTACAGGAGAGAATTTACAAGAAATGGAGGTCAGGGTCACTGGAGCAGTTTGTGATCTAATTTTCTGAGCCAGAAATGCAACACTGTATGGGACGGACGTGGAGGACTGTTACGGTAGTAAAGCTGAGAAAAAAAATAAGATTTCACTGCATGCATTTCATTGGCTGTAGGCTTTGCGATTCTTAGCATTATTCACTTAATATTAAATCAAATCATGATGTTATTTGATCTCCATTTAATCTGATTTGAATTAAATTCAGTATGAATATCTCAGTCTTGAATTGGAAAACAAGATAATTTACGGTTAAATTATGTAATTGAAATTCTATTTCATGCGGAGAGTGCATTAACAGTCCACATCACTTGCAGCAAGCCAGTAAACACTGACCGCTGTGATATACATGTATGTCCTTGCAACACATATGGACATATTGTCGCACAATGTAGTGCGGAAGAGTCAAAAGAGTGAAAACAGTATGACCCACCCTTACTCTCCCCCCCGTACCCATTACCCCTGGCGCCCCATGTGTGTGCAAGGTGGTTCATGGCAGCCACAGAGAAAGGCCCGGGTGGTCTCTCAGGCTGCAGGGCACTGGGCTCTTTTGTAACTCTAGGATTTAATTAACATGCTCCATTAGCCATCTTGAGGCACAAAGCCACTGCGCCAAGCTGGGAATGATACATGCTGGCCGCAGAGTTGAGCAGCAGGCAGTGAGGTTTAAGAGAGTTCCCAAAAAAAAGAAAAAAAAAATTCCTTGCCACCCAGTGCTCACAAACCCAGAAACATTGCTGCTAATTCAAACTGAGCCGGCTACTGCAAAGTTCTGAAAGCTAGCCAAACTCTGCAAAGATATGGAAAAAAAAAACCATTATTTCAGAATTAACTATTTTTCACACAGAGACCTCTGAATAATGCACTGAAGTCAATACAAATCATGCTAGCCCAGACAACAATATCTGGGGCTTACAATCTTGAATGCTGAAAAGAACAGCAAGAGAACAACCTCTATATTATCAAAGAGCAGCACGCCAAAGAATCTGAGCACCAATGAGTGTAAACAGAGGTTAATGGGAAAAGTTTGAGCTCTCTGGTGCTCTCTGGTGGCTGTGTAGTTTACCACAGCTCCAAAGGGATCAAAATCAAATCTTAAAATTTGTTCCACAGCCATTTTTGTTAATTGATGAAAAACATAAGAACGTAAT
Organism: Gymnothorax javanicus; assembly: GCA_029692085.1. Taxonomy (NCBI): domain Eukaryota; kingdom Metazoa; phylum Chordata; class Actinopteri; order Anguilliformes; family Muraenidae; genus Gymnothorax; species Gymnothorax javanicus. The sequence goes on along the minus strand of CM056193.1, from coordinate 164,647,649 downwards.
ATATAAATACATAAAATATAAAAAAGAATCAAACATAACTGGAGAGAGATGGGTTCAGAGAGAGAAAGAGAGGCCAAGCATAATCAGGACAGGATCAAGGGTGCTGTTGACTTCACTGGCTGATTTGTTTCATCTCACATTTTTGGAAAATCAGGAGCCAAATTCTATTTCCAGTCATTGACTCAATCATAGTAATGCTATTGGATACAGGCTACAATGACAGTAGTAGCCACCATAAATCTTATTTGGCAAGTTTTGGGGGAAAAAATGCAGAGAGGTTAACAGATTGATTTCTCAAACAAAATAAGAGAACATTCATAATTCCTCGAGAAGAGAAGATCAAAAGTTGTGATATAAACATGACTGCATCTGTCATATCTACTGTATTTCAAAGTTTTAGTCTAACGTCTTTAGTTCATGCTCTTGCTTCTTTCAAGGTTGTTTTGAAATTCATCCAAAAAATTGCCCCTAAAAAACAAAATGATGAATGCACATGTGTTCTATGAGGACAGAGTTGTGATGTGCTGTACGTTTGAGCTTATGTATATGTCATGTGTCCATCATTGCTTTGGTTTGTGTGGTTTGTGTTGCTCTGATTATAGAGGGTTGACTAATTTTTATGAAATATATACAATCCGAAATAGTTGGGACAAATTGTAAATTGTGAATAAAATCAAAACACAATGACTTTCAAATCACACCAGCCAGTATTTTATTCACAATAGAACAGCAATAACATAGCAAATGTTGAAACTGAGAAATTTTACGATTTTATGCACAAAATGAGCTCATTTCAAATTTGATGGCTGTTACAGGTCTCAAAAGAGTTGGGACTTGGACCTGTTTACCATGGTGTACCGTCCCCTCTTCTTTTTTTAACACAGAGTGGAGGCGTCTGGGCATTGAGGAGACAAGTTTCTTGAGTTTAGCCTTTGGAATTTGATTCTACTCTTGTTTAATACAGGCTTCCAGCTGCTGGACAGTTTTGGGTCTCCTTTGACGGACTTTCCCTTTAATTATGCTCCAAATGTTCTCAATCGATGAAAGATCAGGACTGCAGGCAGGCCAGTTCAGCACACGGACTCTTCTACTACGAAGCCATGCTGTTGTAATAGCTGCAGCATGTGGTTTTGCATTGTCCTGCTGAAATACACAAGGCCTTCCCTGGAATAGATGTCGTCTGGAGGGGAGCATATGTTTATATGCCTATATACCTATATACCTTATATACTTTATATACCTTTCAGCATTCATGGTGCTTTTTAAAACATGCAAGTGTCCCACACCATATGCACTAATGCATCCCCATACCATCAGAGATGCTGGCTTTTGAACTGAACGCTGATAACAGGAGGGCTGGTCTTTTTCCTCTTTAGCCCGGAGGACACGACGCCCATGATTTCCAACAACAATGTCAAATTTGGACTCGTCTGACCACAGGACACTTTGCCACTTTCCTACAGTCCATTTTAAATGAGCCTTGGCCCTCAGAACACGGTGGCGCTTCTGGATCATGCTCAACAATGGCTTCCTTTTTGCATGATAGACTTTTAGGTGGCATCTGTGGATGGCACGGCAGACTGTGTTTACTGACAGTGGTTTCTTGAGGTATTCCTGGGCCCATTTAGTAATGTCAATGACAGAATCATGCCGGTGAGTGATGCAGTGGTGTCTGAGGGCCCGAAGATCACAGGCATCCAGTAAAGGTCTTCGGTCTTCTTCCAGTAAAGGACCTTCAAAGACTTTGCAATTTGACGTTAAGGAACATTGTTTTTAAAGTATTCCACAATTTTTTTTACGCAAGCCTTCACAGGCTGGAGAGCCTCTGGCCACCTTTACTGCTGAGAGACTCAGCCTCTCAAAGACATCCCTTTTATAGCCAATCATGTTACACACCTGTTGCCAGTTAACTTAATTACTTGCTATATGTTCTTTTAGCTGATTCTCTTATATATTAATTGCTTTTTCAGCCCTTTTTTGCCTGTGTCCCAACTTTTTTGAGACCTGTTGCAGCCAGAAAATTTGACATAAGCTAATTTTGTGGATAAAAATGTGAAATGTTTCAGTTTCAACATTTGAAATGTTATCTATATATCTATATATCATTTATATCTATAAATGTTATCTATGTATCTGTTCTATTGTAAATAACATATTGGCTCATGTGATCTGAAAGTCATTGTATTTTGATTTTTTTTCACAATTTACACTTCGTCCCAACTATTTTGGAATTGTGGTTGTAGAAGCTTGAGGGAGTGAGTAACATTGTTCTCTGGTAGTCTCTCCCCATCTCAGATACTGCGGTGCTGTGCAGCCACTTTTACTTTCCCCACAAAGAGAAGAAACAGCTCATTTGCATCAAGGAAGAAATGAAGTGACAGAATGCAAAGGAAACAGGGGTATTGGCCCCTTCTCTGCTTTACAAACCTCTCTTTGTGTTTTCTTCTCAGCCCTCTCTGCCAAACCCTCATCCCCCTCTCAGTCTCCCATGTTATGCCATCCTCTTTCCCCCCTTCCCTCATACAGCCAGATCCATAAATATTTGGACAGTAAGACACAGTATAACATAAACATACCATACCATGACATAGTTACTATGGCATAGCAAATACATAAACGTAACACAACATAACATAAACATGAACATAACATATCATAACATTACATAACGTAGCATAACATAACAGATCATACAATCCCAATTACAAAAAAAGTCAGGAAGCCATATAATTGTAAATGAAAACACAGCGCAATGATTTGCAAATCATTTAAATCATTTATTGAATATAGTATAAAGACAACATTTCAGATGTTGAAACTGAGAAATTTTTTTTTTTTTTTTTTATACCTGCTTATTTTGAATTTGATGCCAGCAACACATCTCACAAAAGTAAGAACAGAGGCAACAAAACATTTGAAAAGCTGCATATTGTAAAAAAAAAAAAAATCAGACCTGGCGGAACATTTCTCAGCTACAGTGATAAGGTTGATTGGCAACAGGTCAGTAACATCATTGGGTATAAACATAGCATCCCGGAAAGGCTGGCTGTTTAATAAGTAAGGATGGTAACCAAATAGTTCAACAATTTAAAAATAACATTTCTCAGTGTAAAATTGCAAAGAATTTGTGGATTTGATCATCTTCAGTGGATAATATCATTAAAAGATTCAGCAAATCTGTTGAAATCTCTGTACACAAAGAACAATATTGAATGGCCGTGATCTTCAGGCCCTTAAGAGGCACGGCACTAAAATTAGACAGGATTATATGGTGAAAATCATTGAATGGACTCAGGAACACTTCTGAAAACAATTGTCAGTAACACAGTTTATCTCTGCATCCACAAATGCAAGTTAAAACTACCATGTAAAGATAAAACCATATATATGGACGCCTCATCCTCCAAGCTAAAGACGAGTGGGACCATCCAGCTTGTTATCAGTGCACAGTTCAAAAACTAGCATCGGTGATAGTATAGGGTTGCATTAGTGCACATGTCATAGATAACTTGCACAACTGTGAAAACATAATTAATGCTTCACGATACATATATACAGGTTTTGGTGCAACATACGTTGCCATCCAGATGTTTTTAAGACATGTTGCCATCCAGATATTTTTTAGGGAAGGCCTTGTTTATTTCAGCAAGATAATGCTGGACTACTGTCTGAATGTATTACATCAACTTGGCTCCATAATAAATGAGTTCACGAGCTAAACTGGTGAGTTACCAAATCAGAACATGTGGCACATTATGAAATTAAAAATACAACAAAGGAGGCCACGAAGTGATGAGCAGCTGAAATCCAACATTAAGAAAGAATGAGAAAACATTTTGCTTTCCAAACTACCGCAACACAGTGGTAAACATGCCCCTGTCCCAACTTTACTGAAAAGTGTTAATGGCATCAAATTCAAAATGAGCATCATTTTTCAAAAAACAATAAAATTCTCAGCTTCAGCGTCTGATATGTTGTCTTTGTACTGTTTTCAATCAAATAAAGAGCTTAAATGATTTGCAGATCACTGCATTCTGTTTTTATTTACATTTTACACAGCATAAAAACTTTTCTGGAAATGAGGGTGTAAAAACAACATAACATTCACATAAGCATATCATAACATAACATAACATAATCCAAACATAAACATAAAATAAATATAACATGGACATAATATAACAGTAATGTGAACATAAACATGAACCTGAACATGACCATAACATTTACCTAAGCAAAGACATATCATAAACATGAACATTAACATAACATTAAATGACATTAAAATAAACATAACATAACATAACATAACATAATAGGCCATTAAGCATAACAAAGCTCTGATTTTTTTTCTACCACTGAAGTGCACCTTACACTCAGGAACTAGATAATATCTTGCATTGTATCAATCCAGATTTTGTGTTTGTGTGTATGTTATCACCATGGGTTCGCTGTAGTGTGAAAGAAAAAAAAAAGACAAAGAAGGGTGGATAGTACGAGAGTATGAGGTTAAATTCATGTTGCAGAGGCAACTAAGAGAGTGATGATAGAATCGGTAACTATGGGTTTAGAGCAGGCCAGAAGTCAGGAAGTGGGAATGAGACAAATGGGATATGATAGAAATATTATTTAGCTGGATAGGGGAAGTTTTTTTTTTAAATTTACATTTACTGTGTTGGTAATAAATAGTCCTATTGAGATTGAAAATAAAACAAAAAGAGGCAAGATGGTGTTGGGCATGGCAAGAGTTTTGTGGTGTATCAGATGTGAACTGGAAAGAGATAGAGAAAATTTTTGGATTGAAGGCTGGTCCTGTGGGGTCAGATTCCGGGATGTTAAATTCGGAACAGGGCCGGCACCATAACTGGAAATTGGGGGGCACAGATACATCCCTTTAAAACAATCAATAGTCCTGGCTTGTTCTCAATCATTTTCTAAATTTACAATACATTCACTCCAAAAACACTCCACACTATCAGGGATTGCTAGTTCTCCTTGTTAAGGTAAGAAGACAATTATTGATTTGGATGCCTAATTTAGTGCATTTGAATCAGCGTTATTCAAAATTGCATACCCGTCAAGTCCCATGTTTTTTAGTGGCTTATCACGTTCTCACGTCAGAGTCAGCAGTCTTACACTTAATAACAAAAGTGATGATTTAAAATTTTAATTTTGAAAACAAAATTATATTTAATTGCCAGGTCCCACTTTTTAATCAACCCACGCTATACTGAGAGTGAAAGGCGATATTTCATTGGAACGCGGATCAGTTATTATTCAATCAACGCGTATTTAAGATATTTTCGCGCGGAATTGAAGTCCTAGTGCATGGAAGTTTTTCAGTTTCACGTGCATTGCAGTAGATTTCACCACTAGTCGCAAGGAATCTGATTATGACCCCGGACTTCTCACGCCTTTCTTTTCTGAGGGGTTGGAAGCCATGAAATTGCATAAAGATGTTTCAAATGGTCTTCTATTTCACTGCAACGATTTAAATGATTTAAACGATCATGAAGCGCAGGTTACATCGCCTGATGCGCTGAAAAGGTAGCGCGGAAGTTCCAGAGCAGTTTATCTTTGTAAAGCATAGGCCTATTTATAAGTAAATTATTTTTCTTGTACTGAATTTAGCCCGTTATTTCGTCGCTGTTAGATCGCATGGGGGAGAGAAGTCGTATCTCCAATTGCCAATTGATTATTACTATAATTGGAAAACACAATAATAGAGGAAAATGATTGAGAACTAGCTGGACTAATTGTTGTTATAAAGGGATGTATCTGTGCCCCCAATTTCCAGTTCTGGTGCCGGCCCTGGGTTGCGTTTCCCGAAGTCACAGATGCTAACTTACAAAGTTGGACCCATTAACTGTGAATGGACTATGCAAGTTGCTAACTCAGACAGCAACTACGGTTTTGGGGAACGCACCCCAGGTTTGGAAAAAGGAGATGTGGTCCAGAAACAGAGGTGGTAAAAAGAGAGTTTTTTTTCGTATGAAGTAATTCGACACACTTTAGGGAAAATTAAATCAGTAGGTGGCGGTATATGCACCTTAAGCCAGTTAATAAAAATCAAGAAAGAAGAAGAAGAAGAAAAAGCTAGGAAGCGACTCACGCTCGCTAGCAGATGCGTGTGTCAGAAACAGTCGGAACTGTAGTACAAACAGAATAGCTAAATAAATAGATTTGTTATTTCTTCAGAACGGATTTTTTCTGCGGGGGGCGATCAACGTGATCGAGACTCCCACAGATCGAGAACCCAATGGACATGAACATGGCCATGAAATATGAAAAAACTGTCACCTTACTTTGACTATGAGTAAGTTAAGTTAACATACCGCGTCTGCAATCAGTTTGTAAGTTATGAGCTCATCTTAATTTACAACGTTTTTCCGTTTGTTTTATTTGCTTACATTTGCTGGCCTTTCACTTAAGGGGTAATGTTTTGCTGTTACGCTATGTCTAACGCTAACTAGCGCGCCAGTTCGTTTGTGTGTTGATTTATTTATTTATTTTTTCTAGCTTCAATGGTTTATCGTGGACAGACCGTCTTCTTCAAGTGCCATCTTCGACAAGATGTTCTCCGAGCTGGACAGTATCCTTAATATCAATCTGGAGAATTTCCCACAGGTAATTTGCAAGCTTTTCTGTACCTTGCCACGGGGTGAGGTTGCTAAGAGTTACTGTTTCCTGGTCTTCATATTTATTATAAAAATGTCTAATCCTATTTCCTGTCGTGTTAAAACTTAATTTTCTGATTGAATCACTATTTTATTTTCATCTCAGAAAGAGTTTACTCTTGTATCGGAGAGAAAAGTGGATGCCTCCTTTCTGATTCACTACTTCCTTTCTTTCTACTTGCGAGGTGAGTTCAAATCGAGGACCTGGGATCACCAAATCTGGACCTCAAAAACCAGCCCTAATTGTCTTTTCTGTCAGGTTGTTAAATGATAAATTGAGCAAAATGACTGGCCAGACTGGCTCAACACCTGATTTGTCAGGTTGAGGGAGTGTGGAACGCGTGGTGCTTTCAGACCTCAAAGACCTTTATTTAAGGATCCCTGTCAGGAACTGCAACACATGACCTCTACTAATGGTTTAACGTAATATAAATTGATGCAACGGTCTTGGGAACAAGAATCATACCCAACTTGGTAAATTTGTTTGGGATAGAAAGTCTTATTGCACAGGGTAAATAACACCTTGATTCAGTGCTGGTCATTCCCTGTCAGGTTGTTCTTACTTAAGATGTGTGTGCTCATTCATTTCAGCGGGCAGTAAGGTGTGCTTCCTGGGGCTTGTACAGTCGTTCAGTCATTACAGCGCTGTCAGTCAAAGACTGGTAAGTGCTATACACAAAAGCATAATTTTTTGCCTGTGTCTATTAGTATGTTAATTTTTTGTGTTGATGTCCAGGGTGTCAGTCTTGTCCAAGCCAGAGAGAAGGGACAGTTGGTATTCCTGGAGGGGCTAAAGGGTGCATTGGGACTTCTACTTGAGGAGGAGCCCAGCCCTTCTTCAAAAACTCTTGACTTTCTCAGGTATAGCTGTATACACCAAGTAGTCTCTGTTGGGTGGGCGTGTCTGTTTCATTTAACAGCAGCAGTCAAGCAGTACTGTAGTTTTTCCTGGTCACAATGTGTTTTTTTTTTAATTATTATTTATTTATTTTTTTAAATTTGGCATCTCCAATCCCACCCGAATCTGGAATGCCCAATTGGTGAATTATGTACAAGGCCTGCTCGTATGCGACCCCTTGCCGCCAATTCAGGAGAGTGTAGACAGTTTGCGGCTCTCCTCCGAAGCATGCGCCTGTCAGCCTGCTGCTTCTTATATACTCATTGGTTGAATCTTCGCAAGTTCAGAACGAGGGCGGAGGATACCCGGACATGAACAGGCTTAGAATCTTCCTGACGAGTGCCCGTCTGGCCAACAGGAGGCGCTTGAGCAATGAACAAGGCAACTATTATTTTCCCTTCCCGGCAGTCCCTTCCCAATTTGCAACCCTGTAGTGCAATAGCCAATTGTGCACTACTCTGAAAAAGCTGCCGACCACTACCGGCTGGTACGAGGCGGGGATCAAACCCGCGACGTGATAGTCACTTCTGCTTCGCAACGTGATGCTTTACCGAGTGAGCTATCCGGCAGCCGTTCAATGTGTTTTCATCCCCCGCCACAGCAAAGTTGGCGGGGGATATTGAAATGAGCTCCGTCTGTCAGTTCGTCCATGCATGCGTCCATGCGTCCGTCCCCATCAGAAGTGGACTTCGTTTCCGAAACAGAACTCTGAAAATATGAAAGTTATTGCCTTGAAACTTGGCATGCATCTTGAAGGGATGTAGTTGTGCCTTTTGATACTAGAGTTTGACTAATTTTATTTTTTCTAGTTACCATGGAAACAAATTGGGACCAAGGGTCTCATGTCATGTGGAAGGGGTAGGCTGTATTTCCGGAGCAGAACTCTGAAAGTATCAGTAATATTGTCTTGGAACTTGGCATGCATGTTCTCTGGGGGATGCAATTGCGCCTTTTGATACTCGGAAAATTGAGACATTTTACTTTTTTCCAATTATCATGGAAACAAATTGGGACTTAGTCTCTCACATCAATGGAAAGGGGTTGGTTTTGTTTCTGGAGCATAAGTTGGAAAGTATCCAAGATATTGTCTTGAAACTTGGTATGCATGTTCTCTAGGGGATATAGACGTATGCAGTTCTCTAGCATAATGTTTTAAAAGTGTTAGCTACTAAGTGGAGGGGATACAGATTACTTTGTCTTGTTCTCTTTTTATTGGTGTATCCTGGTTTCGTGGCTGGCTGAAGGATTTGTAAGCAACTAAATTCTGTTCTGTGCTTTTTGATTTTTGTAATCTTCTCCTTCTTTTGTTTTATTTCCTATCTCTACCTCCCTTCCACTTTATCTCCAGGTCTCCAGATTCTGGCTTGCGGGGACTGTATGAGTTTGTACAAGAATCTTTCATGAGAGAGGGCAAAGAGGGCCACTTGGGCCCTCCTGTGCTGATTATAGATGACCTGACAGTGTTACTGAGTCTTGGCCTAAGAGCAGAAGCAGTGCTGGACTTCACACACTATTGCCAAGCCTTTGTGTGCTCCAAGCTGCAGGTGATGGCTGTATTATGACTGCACTACTTTTATGGGGACAGTTAACATGCTTGAATACTTGCACGTGCATTATTTGGAAATTATTGCATTTTGAATTATTTCTGTAAATGACTGTAGAAGTCATGATAACTCACTGTCAATTATTAATTGAGTACAGTAATGGCCATGAGTGGTTGAACACCAATTACAGCCGTATTGTCACTTAGATTGCTTAGCAGTTTTCGTGCCTGAGGGCCATAAACTCGACTGCAAACAACAAAATGTATCCATTGGATTATAGTTGGACATCGACTCGTTACTTGTTCTCTTTTTGACACATTGCTTCCTCAAACAATGCTGGTAAACCTGTCATCAGCTAGCTTAATGTTGGTAAACCTGTCATCAACTTGTTTAGGATACTGTAGTTTGGTAGGGGAGAATATATCTGGGGTCTGAGGTGTCAAAGACTGCTTTTCAACCTATGAGAAACTATAGAATGTGATGCCGGTCACTCCTGGCGAGAAGCAGCACAGTGCTGTGAAAAAGTATTCGCCCCCTTCTTGTTTTCTTCTATTTTAGCATATTAGTCACACTTATGTTTCAGATCATCAAAATTATTTAGTATTAGACAAGATTGGCTCAAATGAATACAAAATCCCATTTTTAAGTGATGATTTTATTTGTAGTAAGAAAAAGCTCCCCAACCCTACCTGGCCCTATGTGGAAGAAGTAATTGCCCTCTTGGTTACTAAATTAACTTATTAAATGTATTTAATTTACAATTGGGTTCAATTTCACTAGAAACCCAGGCATGATTACTGTCATCCCTGTTGAGTCTGAAAATCACTTAAATGGAACCTGTCTGGCGGTGTGAAGTAGGCAAAAAGCAATAACGATGCCCTGATTTAAAGAAATAGGAGAAATGATAAGGAACAAAGTCATTGACATCTATCTGTCTGGAAAGGGTTGCAGAGCCATTTCTGAGGCACTGGGACACCAGCGAACCACGGTGAGAGCCATTATGTACACATGGAGAAAAGTTGGAAAAGTGGTGAACTTCCTAGGAAGGCTGGCCTACCAAAATTAATTCAAGAGTGCATCAAAGACCCATCCTGAGGGTCACAAAAGAATCTAGGCTAATATCTAAAGAGCTTCAGCCTCACTTGCCTCAGTTAAAGTCAGTTTTTACAATTTCACAATAAGCAAGAAACTGGGCAAAAATGCCATCCATGAGAGAGGTGCTGGGTGAAAACCACTGCTGACCAAAATTAAGAACACAAAGGCTCGTCTCACATTTACCAAAAAACATATTGATGACCCCCAAGACTTTTGGGATAATACTCTGCTAATATCTGAAGAACTTTAGGCCTCACTTGCCTCAGTTAAAGTCCATTTTTACAATTTCACAATAAGGAAGAAACTGGGCAAAAATCCATGAGAGAGGTGCCCAGCCTCAGTGAGGAGTATAAGATTGTTATAATCATGGAGAAACAATTTTTCTTCAGTGCTGTTATTTTACAATTTTGTGTTTGTCTGACCAGGGCAATGTGGTGATACTGGTTAGAGATGAGGATGAGGAAGGCTCTGAGGAGGAAGGCTCGGAACAGCTGCTGAAGGGTCTCACTCACCAGTGTAGCCTGGCGCTGCGAGTAGAAGGCCTCCCCACTGGCTATTGCAAAGATATCCATGGACAGGTTAGTGACTGAACTACCGAAAGCAATTAATGCAAGTATTGTCATGCAAAAAACTGTTTAATCACTTCAAATCTTTTATCCCTATTATAGTATGAAAATATTTTTCTGGTGTTTGTGCTTTTCTGGATTCTAATTTCGTAAAAATGTGTGAAATTGTGAATAAAGTATCAATGCACGCTTTGGAAAATTCTTTCCAAGAGATACTTTTTCTGATTTTTATTCTGAATGACCAGGTTTAAACTGTTAAATGGTGAAACTCTGGTTCTGCTTTAGATGGAGGTATTCCGCCGGGTCAGTGGAAGTTGTGTCGGAGGGCCGAAGCCTCATAAGAGCCTGTTCCAGTATAAGGTTCACGACAAGGGGGCTTCCTTCTTTGCCCGGGGAACCTCTAGTGCTGTGCTCTGAGTCACTGGCCACAATATTGCACCTCCAGAGACTCATAGGCCTGGCTGTGACCTATACAGAGGGTATGGGTCATGTGGTGCCCTGGACATCAACACGCACTCGCAACCGTATCCAGGATTACCTAGGAAGCTCTTGAAAGGAATTCTTAGACGCTTCCCTACTGCCAGGATAAATGATAATCGATCTGAATTCTTTTAACCAAGAGAAAATACAAAATGGAATATAATTACTTTGAAAACAATCAAATACACTTCATAAAATATTTGTTGAACGCATTTTGCATCACAGATATGGTACTGCATTGTCAGAACATAGTCAGTTTGACTGACTTTTTTTTGTAATGGCTTTCTTTTTGTATATTTGTGCATCTACCTTTTTCTGTCAGGTTACTAAAGCACATAAAATCAACAAATTATCAGAACCCTGAGTGAACTGCTTTAGTACTGTATCTACTTCATAAACATGGTCTGGCATGTAGAGCAGCTGTGCAGTGGGGGTGGGGTGGGTGGCAACGTAGCAGGACCTGGGTAAAGGGACATTTTTGATTTAATTTAAAAAGAATGTTGTGTAATGAAAGAGTTTGGTTCCAAAATGCTGTAAATCCATTCTCATTGTTCTCAGAAAAATCACTTTTTTTGGTTTTTGCCTAACTCCACCCTTCCCCTAGATGTGCCTATGTAGTCTCATCACTTGCAAGAATTCAAGCAGCTCGCTAGCCCCACCGCTTGACTTCCCCTGACAAACAACCCGAAGACTACTTTCTCACTCACCCATTATCTCAACCTATTTTGTAATTCTTCCTGCTCCACCTGCTACATCATACATTTCCGATTACAGGCTCCACTGTCTACATCACAGTGATCACATTTGCCTGTGGTGTGCTCCCTCCCCAATCATAAATAATGTTTTGTTCAGCGTTGTATGCCCTATTCTTAGCCTTGCTGGTCTATCATGTCTACTTTCCCACCTTCCCTTGAAGATTTAATAAAAGGCTGCCACTGCTCTCACCATCCTGTTTGTCCTGCCATCTCCTCATGTTCATTTCCTGTATTGTTGTTTCTGCTTCAGTTTTGCTAATTGGGATTTCTGTCTCTGTTTCCTAGCTCAGAGCTGTCTTTGGCAGCCTGTCCACTATGTCATTTTTCTCTACTTGTGTGCGCACTGGTATCCAGGTAAACCTTATTTCCACTTTGTGGTGTTACCTTCCCCTTCCTTTGCTCAACCCACTTCAGTGCCAGGTTTATCGCTATCATTTCTGCTGTAGCAGTTAACTGATCTGTTACCCTTTTGCCATATATACCTTTGTTTCAGGGACCTCATATCTCCTGCCGCAGAGGAGCAATAAGCTTAGACGCATTTCTAAATGATGCAGTTATTATAATTATACCTGGAACACAGAACTATTGAATACGTAACCGAATATTCATGAAGAGCTTGTGCTCTAGAAACATTCAAAAGATGGTGTTCTGAAGTCTGAAATGGTGGTATAGATGTTGCATGGTTCCTATAGCCCCATGAAATCTGATCTGCTACCAGTCTGGCATACCTGGCTACAGAGGCTACCAGGGAATATTTTGTATGGATCATATTTAACCTTATAGCACCAGCATTAAAGCTACAGTGGGGTGCAAAAATTTGGGCACCCGTGGTTTAAATATCTGTCATAATTAATCTCCAAGTGATTGAAAGCAAACCTGAACACTAAATGCTACAAAGTTAAACATGACACATTTCATCACATTTTAAAGCAAGAATAATTTTTATTTTTGACTTTCTACTGTTTCAAAATAATAAAACAAGGAAAAAGGCCTTGTGCAAAAGTTTGGGAACCCTGTCAGCTAGTACTTTGTAACTCCTCCTTGGGCAGCTATAACAGCTTGCAAATGCTTCCTGTAGCCAGCTAAGAGTCTTTCAATTCTTGTCTTTGGAATTTTCCTCATTCTTCCTGACAGAACACCTCTAGCTCAGAAATATTCTTCGGCCTTCTTGCATGCATGGCATGTTTGAGGTCCCTCCACAGATTTTCAGTATATTCAAGTCTGGGGACTGTCATGGCCATTCCAAAACCTTCATCCCGTCTTTCCTGGAGGTACTTCGTGGAGGATTTTGAGGTATGCTTTGGGTCATCGTCTTGATAGAGTACCCAACGTCTCTTCAACTTCAATTTCTGGACTGAGCTTTGAACATTAGCCTCTAGAATGTCTTGATATTTGGTGGAATCCATTCTTCCTTTCACCCGCACAATATTGCCTGTGCCCCCAGCTGCTACACAACCCCAAAGCATAATGGATCCACCTCCATGCTTAACAGTTGGCAACGTATTCTTCTCTACAAATGCTTCACCCTTTTTTTCACCAAACATACCTTCTTTGGTTGTGGCCAAAAAGTTCAGTTTTGGTTTCGTCAGTCCAAAGCACATTGTTCCAATAGGCTTGAGGTTTCTCAAGGTTCTATTTTGCATACTTCAGATGCTTAATTTTGTGTTGAGGTCGTAGGAAAGGCTTCTTTCTTGCAACTCTGCCATGTAGGTCTTTGTTGTTTATGATACGCTGTATTGTTGTCCTGTGAACAACTAGACCGGTGTCTGCTACTCTTTTTTTGCCGCTCTTTTGCAGTGATGTGTGGGTTCTTCTGAGCATTTCTCACCAGATCTCAGGCCATTCTATCTGAAATTTTTCTTTGTCTTCCAGATCTTGCCTTGACTTCAATTGTTCCATTTATTTTCCATTTTCTTACAATGTTTCTGACAGTAGAGATAGGTAGTTTGAAACATTGCGAGAGTTTTTTGTAGCCCTCTCCTTGTTGGTGGAAGTGAAATATCTTGATTTTGACATCCTTGGACAACTGTTTAGAGGAACACATAGTTTTTAACACCAGACACAACAGCCACCACAGTTGGATAATTTAGAAGGCATGGAGTTCCTTCAGAATATATAGTTCAACCCTGGAATTATATTCACCTGACTCATTGAAGCCCTAACGAGTAAATCACCTGGGTCTGGGCCTTAGTAATCATCTTCTTAAAAGGTAACAAAGAATAATCCAAAAGGGGCCTTTTTCCTTTCTTATCATTTAAAAACTCAGAAAAATTTAAATAGAAAGAAACCTTACTTTTAAATTTGCAGAAAGGTGTCATGTTTAACTTTGTAGCATTTAGTGCTCAGGTTTGCCGTAACAGACATTTAAACCAGGGGTGGCAAAATTTTTGCACCCCACTGTATACACACTCAAATGAACATGAATACAGTAGTGAGACGCTGCACAGTGAATTGCAGAATAAACACTAATATCTGTGTTGTCAATCAACTGCCAAAATATTTTTTCATATTAAATTAAATACACAGTGTTACCATTGCTAACGTGGAGAGGTCCCTGTCAAAATTCAGCTGTCATTTTTTTCCCCCATTATTCATGAGCACTTCAGTTAGAATCTTGTTCTTGAGGGGTTGTGACCTAACATGTAAAAAACACCTTGTGTTGTGCGTTTTCTCGCAACTCGATGCGCGCAGGCAATAGAATTCATAAGAGATACAAATCATTAGTTTTGGCAAAATACCCTAATCTCTGTGTCGTTTTGCCCCTTGGCTAATTATTCTGTTTTTAAGGTTCTTGTTTTATCCAGTATTTAAACAAGAAATTCTAAAGCCTGGATAAGATGTGTATGCAGTATGTTGTACTGCCAGTTAGATTCAAATTATTTGCGTTTTGTCATATTTTTCATATTTGTTCCCTACAATTTTATGAGACAATTTGTGGCTTTTGCTTGAATAGCAGATTTTCCCTGGTGTCCATTGGGCCATTGAGTCACACTGATTGTAGTGCTGCTTTGGTGCTAACTCTTGTCATGTCCAAAATGAATGTTAATTTGATTGCCGATTGATCAGAAATGGTGACCTTTGTAAAACATTATGCCATTAAAATGGAATTTATGATAATATGCTTTGGAGCACTGCATAATGTACAACAGAGAATGATTTAATGGGCATGCCTTGCTAACAGGGTGTCTAAGAGGATGATTTCGTATTATTTTTCATTTTTGGGGGTACATTACATCAGCATTGCGGATTTTATTATGCTTCTTTGTACAAATATTTCCATTTAGTTTTCTGTTTTGTTTGGAGACTGAATGGATAGGGACTTTGTAAGCCCCTCTCATTTTGATTGTCAAAAAGATTGAGAAATAATATTTACTTGCATTTGATGTAAAATTTTGTACTGTATCTCGAAACAGCTGCTTGGTAGCAAAAAATCGAATTATTTGCAGCCCCAATTCCGAAATAGTTGGGACAATGTGTAAATTGTGAATAAAATCAAAATGCAATGACTTTCAGATCACATGAGCCAATATGTTATTTACAATAGAACATAGATAATATTTCAAATGTTGAAAGAACATTTAGTAAGTAATTAAGTTAACTGGCATCAGGTGTGTAACATGATTGGCTATAAAAGGGATGTCTTGGAGAGGCTGAGTCTCTCAGAAGTAAAGATGGCCAGAGGCTCTCCAACCTGTGAAGGCTTGCGTAAAAAAATTTGTGGAATACTTCAAAAACAATGTTCCTCAACATTGAATTGCAAAGGCTTTGAAGGTCTCATCATCGACAGTGCATAACATCATCAAAAGATTCAGAGAAACTGGAAAAATCTCTGTGTGTACGGGACAAGGCAGAAGACCTTTACTGGATGCCTCTGATCTTCGGGCCCTCAGACGCCACTGCATCACTCACCGGCATGATTCTGTCATTGACATTACTAAATGGGCCCAGGAACACTTCAAGAAACCACTGTCTGTAAACACAGTCTGCCGTGCTATCCACAGATGCCACCTAAAACTCTATCATGCAAAAAGGAAGCCATTGTTGAGCATGATCCAGAAGTGCCGCCGTGTTCTGTGGGCCAAGGCTCATTTAAAATGGACTTTAGCAAAGTGGCAAAGTGTCCTGTGGTCAGACGAGTCCAAATTTGACATTCTTGTTGGAAATCATGGGCGTCGTGTCCTCCTGGCTGAAGAGGAGAAAGACCACCCCTCCTGTTATCAGTGCTCAGTTCAAAAGCCAGCATCTCTGATGGTATGGGGATGCCCTAGTGCATATGGTGTGGGACTCTTGCATGTTTTAAAAAGCACCATGAATGCTGAAAGGTATATAAAGGTTTTAGAGCAACATATGCTCCCCTCCAGATGACATCTATTCCAGGGAAGGCCTTGTGTATTTCAGTAGGACAATGCAAGACCACATACTGCAGCTATTACAACAGCATGGCTTCGTAGTAGAAGAGTCCGTGCGCTGAACTGGCCTGCCTGCAGTCCTGATCCTTCACGGATTGAGAATATTTGGTGCATAATTAAACGAAAAGTCCATCAAAGGAGACCAAAAACTCTCCAGCAGCTGGAAGCCTGTATTAAACAAGAGTGGGATCAAATTCCAATGGCTAAACTCAAGAAACTCGTCTCCTCAATGCCCAGATGCCTCCACTCTGTTAAAAAGAAGAGGGGATGCTACACCATGGTAAACAGGCCCCTGTCCCAACTTTTTTGAGACCTGGAGCAGCCATCAAATTTGAAATATGCTCATTTTTTGGATAAAATTGTAAAATTTCTCAGTTCCAACATTTGCTATGTTATCTCTGTTCTGTTGTGAATAAAATACTGCCTGGTGTGATTTGAAAGTCATTGCGTTTTGATTTTATTCACAATTTACACTTTGTCCCAACTAATTTCGGAATTGGGGTCGTACAATTTGCACCAAGGCAAAACATCTCTATTTTTAGCTGTTTGAGGAGGCTGGGGGGCAGCTTACATTTTGCTTCGCAGATAATCAGTGGTTCTGAGCTTTACCCTCAGATGTGGCGCATTTCATGTCAATGAGTGTATGATCCAGGAAATGTACCGCTATACCGTTTCTCTTTATTTCATTGTGAAACAACTTCAGTGTTGTACTTTCATGTGGTTTCTTTGTATTTGTGGCACTTGTCCCAAAATTGTGAAAGTAAGTGGATATAACTTTTAATTCCAAATGATATGACTCTCTTCCTCCACTGAAACAATTTTATCCAGGCTCTGTGACTCAAATCTTGAGTCAAGGAGTGGCTTGATTTGGCATCTGTATAAGGGGGATTTGCTATTCCTATTCATCTTGTCTCTGAGTCCTTCGACCCATCTTTGAATATTTTTTTGGTGGTTTTGGTTATTCTATGTCACATCATTGTTAAATGCTTACCCTACTTTGCCCTAAGCTTTTTCTTTTTAGTCAGTACTATCAGATCAACTTCCTGCTGTTCTACAACCCCTGGCAAAAAAAAAAAAAAAAAAAAAAAAAATTTTAATATATATTTATATATATATATATATATATATATATATATATATGAAGTCACTATTCTTAGAGGATGTTCATCCAGCATATTGCAAGTATGACACACAAAAAAAAATTTCTTCAATTGCTGAACAGCCTGGCTTCATGAAACACTACTCAAACAAATTAGAATAAATTACTTGAATTAATGGCAAAATTTTTTTCCAGATCAAGTTGAGAAAAAACATGGAATTGCTCAATGTGGAAAAAATTGTGGAATCGTTAACCAAAAAAAAAAAGAATTCGTACTTTGTTGCTCCTCCTTGGGCTTTTATCATGGCCTGAATTCTTTGAGGCATGGATTTCACTAATGAAAAACAATATTCTCCAGCAAACTGGTTCCTTTCTCAACTTTCTCAAATAGTGGTTGCCAGATCATCTTTGCAGGATGCGGCCTTGTTATGGACAATATTTCAAACATACCACCATGGACCATGGATTTTCAATTAGATTGAGATCCGGACTGTTTGCTGGCTATGTCACTGAGTTGATATGCCTTTCCTGAAGAAAAGTTTTGACACTCTCTGCTCTGTGGCAGGGTGCATTGTCACCTGAAAAATGACTATCATCATGAAACCTATTTTCTTCTGATGTAATGAGAAAATGGTCCAGAATTTCAATGTGCACCTGTGCATTGACTGTTGAAGTAAAGATTGCTATCTCCCCTGGTTTGTTACCTGACATTCAGCCCCATATCATGAATGAATGGGGAATTCTTTTCCTCAGGCAGTCATCTTTATACTGCATGTTTCACTGGAATGATATTAGACAAAAGTTCCAGCATCATCGCCTTGGCTAATGCAGGTTTGTAATTCATCACCAAGTATCACTTTCATCCAATCATCCACACTTCGAGTGCTTCTCTTTAGCCCACTGTAACCTTGCTTTCTTTGTGTTGGCACTGGTTTTCGTTTAGCTTCTTTGATTTAAATCCCATTTCACTCTGCTAATTTCTTACAATTCACAAACATTAACTCCTGTTTCTGTCCGGTTTTGTCATACATTTTCTATTTTCAAGGTATATTGCTCAAGTTCTCTGTCCTGACACTGACTTCTTTCGTGGTCTTCCCGTGCGTTTTCCTTATTTAACCTTCCCATTGTGTATATACTTGCACCAAATTTTAGACACAGCTGACTGAGAACAACCAACACCATTTGCCACTCTCCATGTTGAATTTACATTTTGGAGCAGTTTTTAAATTCTGTCCATTGTTTCTCTTGTTGATGCCATTCCTGTCAATATCCAAAGTCCAACACCTTCCTAACTTGTTTTAGGTGTGGTTTATTAAGGCAGACTTCAGCCATTGAACAAAAATTTTGTGTCATATCTGCGTTTTATTTATTTGTTATGAACTAAAAAGGTTGGATGAACATCGTTTGTGTGTGGTGACTCAATTTTTTGCCAGGGATTGTGGAAGCCACGGCTCCACCCTGGGAAATCTCACTGTTGGGCTAAATACTCTCTACTCGTACTACGGTACCGTCTGTGCATCACTTTGGATAAAATCATCTGCAAAATAAATGTAATGTTATGTAACTTACAGTAGAGGCCGCCACATGATCACGATTTATCGTGACATAAGGTGAGAGGTCGAAGTGGAGAGGTCCGTCCGTGGGATTTCATGCTGCTCTGTTGTACTTGTATCATACTGGAACGGAGAGATCTTCCTGTTGGTGCACAGTGACGAAACTACGACAATAAATCCGAAATAAAAAAAGATCTGACTGGGTCGTAGGATCTGCGTTTACCGAAGGTCTGGAGAGGAGCAGATTGGTGAGTGGACGGACAACTGAGGCTCCTGGATGCTCAGAAAGTTTAAGAGTGCAAGGCTATCTGTCGAGTTGAGTTGGCTAGCTCGCTTGCTTCAATGTTTGCCATCCTGGGGCTTGTGCTCAAGGCCCCGAATTCATTATACTTCTGATACATGTTCATAGCCAAGTTAGCACCCATTGAACTTGAGCAATGCTGTTGCCATCCGGAAGACGGCCGAATTACTAGAGAGCGGTTGTGTTTGAGGAACGGGTTTCCCTCCTGCAGATTCTGAGAGGTGTTAGAGAAGTGTGCGTGGTGATGATGGATCTTAACTAGCATGAGCTTGTTAGCCAGAGTCTAACCAGCTGAGTTTTAGGCGTTGCTGTGAGGCGCTACATTTAAGCTTGCTAATTTTTTTTCGCAAGGGAAATTCAAGCGATGCAGTGTCCGTAGGATCCACGTATGTAACGTTATTTGGCTAATCTACTTGCTAGTTGGCTAGCTGGCCTCTTTCTGTTTAATAGCTACTGTCGTGGAGATAGGCGTTTTGACAGCGAGCTTGCTGGCTAGCTGGCTAGCTATTTAAGTTCCTGGCTATCCTAGTTTGCTTGCAAATAAGCTAGCGAGCAGCACTCAAACGTTGGTGATCACTAGTCGCTTTAACTTATTGTTGCGGTTAAATTATAGCTGATAGCGAAGTCTTAGCTACCACGCTTATCATTAAGAAGTTTATTTGGTACCACTTAATGGCACAGTTTAATCTTTTAGAAGTTTGGACAGGAGTTAATTAAACTTTAGCCAATTGCTGTACTGAATGTGGCAACCTAACCCTAGATGAAGGTGGCAGGTTTATGTTTTTTGAATATGAAATGGATTAGCAAACGTTTCTGGCAGGGATATAAAGTTAGCAGAGGTCGCTAGCTAGGCAGATAGGCTGGAGAGGCTTCTGTGGTCGACGTTAACGGCGTTTATTCTCGTTTACCTAGCTAATTGTTTCCTACCTAGATAACCAACCAAAGTGTGACGGCTGATATGACCTATCCTGGTTTTTTCATATCATTAGTCTTCGCGTTTACTTTTGCCGTCGTCAAGCGACAGTGTGTTCTGGTCCTGCGGCGGTGTTGCAGCGATGTTGCATCACTGACCGTCAGCTGCATGCGCTCATCATCGCGTGGGGCAGTGCGCTGGCGTCGTATGCGAGTATTTAAGGGAAGATTGCAGGGGAGATTTTCAGTTTTCACGTGCTTTATTGCACGCACTAATAGTGCACAAACCTGTATGGTATGCGTTTAACCTGCAGTCTGCATGCAAGCTGCCTTTGCTCCTACAAGGCGTGTAGAGCTCAGATGGTCTGGTTGAGACCTGGTTTGCAATGTCCCGACTCCGAGTCCTCCGAATGTAGTCCAAGCAGCACCATGCCGATGTATGGCAGAGGTGGGCAACGAGGGCCGTATCTGTCCCAGGTTTTCACACCAGCTTCTGACCTTTAATTAGTTGATTATCTATGTTAGCCAAACCATTTATGAAATCTGACATTTCTGGAATATTTCTTTAAATGATCATGAATGACCACCAAAGACTGTTCTCGTCTCCGTTCATAAAACATTTTTCTTTGATCTAATCATTGCATAAATCTATATTTGTGTATGTCAGGGGTCTCCAACCCTGTTCCTGGAGAGCTACCATCCTGTAGGTTTCTGCTCTGTCCCTAATTCAGCACACCTGATTCAACTAATTGGCTACTCATCAGAATCCCTAGCCGGGCAATTAGGTGTGCTGAATTAGGGACAGAGCAGAAACCTACAGGATGGTAGCTCTCCAGGAACAGGGTTGGAGACCCCTGGTGTATGCAGTCAGTTAACTCAATTAGTCGGGGTAATTGATGGAAATAAAATCCTGCATACACACTGGCCCTCCAGGACCGGAATTGCCCACCCCTGGACTATGGTCATTATTTATCCTAATATGCTTTCATGGCATGCAGTGTTTGGTGGGTGAAGTGTTTGCATAAAGTGTATTAGCTAAGCCTTTGGTCCCAACCTCTTATCGATCGTGTTGTTTTGTTTTATTAAATATTTTTTCTCCGAATGCCTATTTAGAGCTGCCTTTTGTTAACTTAACGTGGTCTCGACGATGCATTTTGGGCTGTTCAGTGCATTTTGCCACCTTGTTACAATAGTGTCCTGTATCTTCCTGAAAGTTGACTGCATCCCATTGCACTCTTGGTAGCTTACCTATGCATGTAGCCTACTCCTGGATGAATGTATGTATTGGTCAGAAATGTGTTGCTACTTGTGGTTTTGTTCATTAACTCCTGCAATATTTGTTTCTGCCGGTGTAAATATTTATCACTATATCCATGTAAAGCGAAAGTATTGTAACTGTATGAAAGTGAGTTCTGTATGTGTTTGCAGGATGTGTTTTGCAAATTTATGTCTCAGTATCGTTTTATTGTTAGCTGTAGCAATCATGTAGTTGAACATTCTCATGGACTCCAGTAGTGTCTCTCAAATAGACACTTAGTGGAAAGAACATAAAAAAAATAATTGGGTTGAATCAGTTATTTTTGTTTTAATTTCTGCCATTAATTGTTTGCAATTATATTACCCCACTCGAAGGGTGAGGGAAGGGGTATTGTTCGGTTCGGTTTGTTTCTGTGTTTGTGTGTTTGTTCGTTTGTTTCTTTGTTTGTGTGTTTGTTTGTTAACACTCTAGCAGCAAAACTAATGGCCAGATTCACCCCAAATTCGGTATAGGGATTGCCACTGACCCAGAATAAATCCCTATTGAATTTCATACAAGTAGGTGAAAGTATGTGTGAGGGGCGGGGTTTGTTGTGGCTGGCACCACTTGTTTATTGGGTTTTTAATTTGTGCTTACGGAAAACCGCTACGTTACAGGCCAATTCCAACAGCCTACCGCAACAGATTTCTTGTTTTTACCCCTCGGCCAAATTTTGGCCAGAGGGATATTGTCGTCACCTGCGTGTCTTTCTGTCGTCTGTCGTCTGTCCATAACTTTGTCTGGGTCAGTACTTGCCAACTAATGATCGCAGCTTCACCAAACTTGTTATAGTAACTCACTTTGACCCATAGATGTGCAACGTCAGGTTTTTTGCTGGATTTGTTCTTTGACCTTAGCGCTGTGACCTTCATCGTAGAAATCTTGTCCGGCCCAGTACTCAGTAACTATTGATGGTAGCTTCGTCAATTTTGGTATGGTAATTCACTGTGACCCATAGACGTGCACAGGCCGAGGGGTATTCAGCAACGCGTTATGTTTCCTCATTATTTGAAACAGCAATACCTAATAAACCAGTGGAAGTTCACTTTGAGTCGAACAATATTTAGTATATATTATTAATAACTAAATTACTAATCTAAGAAGTTGCTGAAGACATAAATAGGATAAAGCAAAGGCCCAAAAGGTTTAGGGTATCTGTGCCGCATCTGATTGTCCACAGTTTATAAGTTATGAGGTAAATCAAAGATCAGTCCAAATGAGTCCGTCCGGGTAACACAACTGTATAACCACAAGTGACCAATAACTCAAACGGCTCGCCAAGGTGATGTTAAAGAGAACCAAGTGTCTGAATCCACCGTCAGAAGTCACCTGAAAGCTGCAGAGGTGGGATGCAACAACCCCATTTGAACCCGTTTTTTACCCTACATCACTGTAAACGTCCTCAGCAGCGAGGACAACGAAATCAGATTGATGTTTCTAATGTTCAAATTGGACACAGACCAAATGATTTAGGTTTAGATTTCTTGCCTCTAGTTCGAAGTAACCCTTGCTTTCAAACAGTACTAAAGTGGTATCTTTGGTGAAAATGGGCTTAAGTGGGGGTTTAACACGCCACTTTTGCAGTTGTTCAGGGCTCGCAAAATTTTCAAAAAAGTGGTTGCCCTGCGGGCAAGTCACTCTGGAATTGTGGTTGCCCTCAACAGCTGCCCACCTCAAATCCAATTTTCCGAATGTTTTGGCCCAATAACGCGTATTTTAAAACAAAAAAAAAGAGTTTCCTGTCAGATTGGGAATTACGTGTCATACTGAGAAGCTTCTTTGTAGCTGCTGGGTTACCAACATGCGTGAAACTGTTTTTTAACAACCAAAATCATATCAATCATTTCATACAAAATAAATTTCAAAAAGTCAATTTATGTAAAATCAAGGCTTCATCAGCAGGGAAGTACATGAGCAAAAAGCATGTTGCACAATGAGGAAAAGAAACCGAAAATGCTTTTTTTTTTCTAAAAAAAAAAAATTTTTCATCGAAGGGATTGAGACACTAAGATGAAATTTGTTGGAAAGGTTGATGAGGTGTTTTTACACAGGGGTAACCGGCCACTTGACCATAGGGTACTTTTAATACTTTTTGCCCCGTGGCGATATTAACTGCTCAGTAACTCATAAATTGAGGCAATGATGAACCTGAAACTCTTTTGACTAACTGTACAGTTCCCAAATATATTATTACCCTGCCCCACCCGAAGGGTGAGGGCAAGGGGTATTGTTTTTGGTTCGGTTTGTTACTTGCCGGAATCCGAGGAATCTCGGATTGGCAAGTATATTACTCTGTTCGTTTGTTTGTTTGTGTGTTTGTTTGTTTGCACTGTGGCGTCCACAGTTTCAGCTCAATTTAGCTCATATTACATGATCAACATAGGACAGGCACTGGGCAGGCACTGCACTATTTTGGTGAATCTAGGTCAAAGGTCAAGGTCGCACAAAAGGTCAAAAACACATAAGAAGCCATATCTTCGGTTCTAATCGTCGTAGAGACTTCAAACCAAGTGCATACTCAACATAGGACTGGCACTGGACAGGCACTGCACTATTTTGGTGAATCTAGGTCAAAGGTCAAGGTCACACAAAAGGTCAAAAACACACAAGATGCCATATCTTCGGTTCTAATCGTCATACAGACTTCAAACCAAGTGCATACTCAACATAGGACTGGCACTGGACAGGCGCTGCACTATTTTGGTGAATCTAGGTCAAAGGTCAAGGTCACACAAAAGTTCAAAAACACATAAGAAGCCATATCTTCGGTTCTAATCATCGTAGAGACTTCAAACCAAGTGCATATTGTTGACAAACAAAAAGTCTGTTACTTCACCTAGGTACTGCACTATTTTGGTG
The DNA here is from genome assembly GCA_029692085.1 of Gymnothorax javanicus. NCBI lineage: Eukaryota > Metazoa > Chordata > Actinopteri > Anguilliformes > Muraenidae > Gymnothorax > Gymnothorax javanicus. Next base: position 164,623,204 of record CM056193.1, on the reverse strand, counting down.
AATCTAGATCAAAGGTCAAGGTCACACAAAATGTCAAAAACACATAAGTGGCCATAGCTTCGGTTCTAATCGGTGTAGAGACTTCAAACCAAGTGCATAATTTGTTGATAAACTCAAGACCTGCGTTACCTGACCTAAGCACTGCACTATTTTGGTAAATCAAGGTCAAAGTCACCTAAGCAGAGCTCTATTCTTGTTTATTTGTTTGTCTGTCTGTTTGTATGCACTCTACAGGCCACAATTTTCACATTTTCTTGACCAAACTTGGTGACTTCACTAGCCTTGTGGCTACAGACCGGTCTCTTTTCAAGGTCAAAGGTCAAGGTCACCAGAAAGGTCAAAAACACATTTTGGTTCATAACTTTGCTACTATTACAGTTAGAGACTTCAAACCAACTCCATTCCATTCATTCTGTTTCTGAGATCTGTGCATGATCTCGGCAAGTCGTCATTCTTTGAATGACTTCATTTCTCTGTTTATGTGTTTGTTTGTTTGTTTGTTTGTTAACACTCTAGCGGCAAAACTAATGGGCACATTCGCCCCAAATTCGGTGTAGGGATTGCCACTGACCCAGAATAGATCCCTATTGAATTTCGTACAAGTAGGTGAAAGTATGTGCAAGGGACGGGGTTTGTTGTGCCTGGCACCACTTGTTTGTACATTGTTTTGGCACCTCAGGTTAATTACTGTAATTTGGTAGACCTGCAGAAAATTTTTCGCCATGAAAGAAATAAGGATTTCAGCTGCCAATATCTCAGGCAGTTGAAGAGAGAGAATATTTCTGATTGCAGATTCTGAAAGCCTGGGCAAAGGTAAGTAAGAGTAGTCATTTCCAGGTCTCTACCTCTTTTGGGTGAAAAGATATTAGCCCTTGAAAATGCAAAAACTTTTTGTGGGTTTTGTAAAGGAGCGTGGCCTTCAAAATTAAATGGGCTGTATCTCAGAAACCCTTGGCAGTTTGGAGCTAAAATTTTGGATTTGTTCATTATATTCATCTAAGTATTTTTAGTAATTTAGTAACTAAATAGTAACGCAGTGATTTTACTTGGGTATTTAAGAAATATCAGGAAATGAGTATTTTTAAAATCAGTGCAAATGTAAAGGAGTTTGTTTTTTGTGTAATATCTCATTGGAGTATCTGTAGCTTACTTCAACTCAAGCGCAGGCTTTGTGTAGGCTACTTTGTCCACACAAAATGGGTAATTATACTTGTATGGCTTGGTAGTAGGGGCGAGGGACATATTTTCAAAGTGAGGGGGACCAAGTCACACTCTAAAGCCCAGATAGCAAAACCAGATTTTTGCTTTTGACCCTCTGTCGGACCACCGTGCACCATCATATTTTTATCTTGCCTGAATGTTATGAAAATAACATTAATTGTTATTACAATGAATTAAGAAGTATAAATGAATGATTTAAAAGATTTTTGATCAAAATCGGCAAAACCGTTGGTTTTTGGTGGTATCCCACCCTTGGACCACCCTCAAACCGATGAGCAAAAAGCCAGTGAAACACCAGATCTGCCTCCAGTGGCCTCTTGCTCTGTAGGAGGTCAAAAGTTTTAAGGCTATAGAATTCTGTTTTTACCATTTTGATAGAGTTATTCTACATTGATTGGGGTAATGGTTTAACCCTCTAAAAATAACATGGGGTGCTGACAGTTTGTGAAGCCATGGATGACCAAGAGTTAACACGAATCAACATGTACACTTGTTCATATGCATGATCAAATGCTTAGGTCTACTTCATTGTCTGGTATGAAATTGCCAACAACCACCAATATGACATGGATTCTCCACAATATGTTTGAAATTAACATTTATTGATAATGGGCTACTGTAATGTTACATGGGTATTTTTCTCAATATGGGCACTATTTCTGAAATGCAGAGTCCGGGTCCCTTATTTTTGAAATAATCCCACAGGGTTAGTTTTTTACCTATTAAACTATCAGATGTGTGTCCTTACTAATTGGAAATGAAGTATCATGGGTGTATTTTCATTCTATCCATCATTTTTGGGGTCAAAAAAGTGGATTTTGGGGCATTTTGGGAGTGTCCCAGATCTGGATGATATTTTTGAAACTCGATGATTTCAATTTCCTTTGGCTGGAAACTGTATGCATACATTAAAAGACACTGAGATAAATATCCCAAGCAAAAAAATGAAAGGTGGTGGTTTTCCGAGAAAAATCACTGAAAATAGGGGTGTCCAAAAAACCCACTCAACTCCATCGCTACACAGACTCCCCCTGGAGACAGAAGCTGAATTCACAGTATATGGCCCATGCAAACAGAACCTTTTTGTGACTTTTTTCAAAATGGCTCTGATTATTTCAATATTTGTCAAATTTTGGTATCCTATGCTCTGTTTTTCAGCTTATGGGTATCAAGCACCATTAGCAGGCCCTCTCAACTTTTAAAACAGAATTACTATTGTTAGGGCCCGGAACTACTACTACTTCTACTTCTACTTCTTCGAGAACGCGTTTTTGAGGGCCTTGCCATGCACGAAAACTCACAAAAATTTACATATACGTCAGGCGTGCGAGAAATTACAAACTATTGTTGTTCTTGAGCTTGGGCGTGCCCCGGTGGCTCTACAGCGCCACCAAACACGCGGCCATTTCGGAACGCAGTTGCTCGGATTCTCACAAAATTTGGTGGGGCCATAGTAGTCATAATGAAGTTTTTTGTAAATTTTTTTGATATTTTTTCTCCTCACAGGAAGTGAGCTATGAGCCATTTCCTACGTATTTTTCCAGATTTTACGAATACATTTTTGAGGGCCTTAGCATACTCAAACTCGCCAAACTTTGCTCAGAGGTCAAAAATATGAAACTCTTCGATTTGATATCCCATTTGGCACTGGGTTTTACATTATGGCTCTATAGCGCCCCCTAAAACATAATTGCATTTTTGAGGGCCTCAGCATGCTCGAAAACTCATGAAACTTTGCCCACCTATTAAGCTGGTCGGACGTTTTACGATGATAAAGGTTTTACAGATGGGCGGGGCAAATGGCAAATAGCGCCCCCTAGAAAATTTAAATGAAGCAGCCCGTTTAAGCTACATGTACGAAATTCTGTGTCCATGTGGACTATGCTGAGAACTAAAAAAAGTCTCTTGGTGCCATGACCTAGACTCAACAGGAAGTCCGCCATTTTTAATTGAAATTGCAACTTTTTTTGATTTCTTGCCATGAACAGGCGTCGTACTTTAACAAACTCCTCTTAGAGATTTTATCCGATCAACTTAAAATTTGGCCTATGACATCTTAAGACCTTGCCGATGTTAAATTGCAAAGCTTTTTTGGATTCATCGAACGATGTATCCGTGGCGTTGTGGCGAATTTCGATGTTCAGCCATGAAACAGGAAGTTTGTTTTACTCCCACATACTTTGTGAGATTTGCCCAAAACTTTACAAGCTTGATAAAAGTCTCCTCCCAAGTATAAAAATATGCTGATAATAGATCGGGAGTGGCCAGGTGGCTCCACAGCACCCTCTAGTCACGGCCATGTTGAGATAAAAATGATTGAATCTTAATGAAATTTGGTGGGATCATTGAATTTGTCATGCTGAGTCATGGTAATTTTTTTTTTTATTTTTTGGCCAAACAGGAAGTGAGCTATGAGCCATTTCCTGCGTTTTTTCAAATTTTACGAACACACGTTTGAAGGCCTTAGAATACTCCAAAACTTGCAAAACGTAAAAATTGTAACTGTCTTATCGTCTTCAATTTGATACACCAATTGGCACTAAATGTGGCACAATGGCTCTATCGCACCTCCAAGCATTTATTAAAATAATTGCCCTTTTGAGGGTCTCAACATGCTTGAAAACACAAAATTTTGCACACTTATTAAGCCAGTCATGTCTATTACTATGATTAAGGGCTTACAGATGGGTGTGGAAAAATGGCATTGTAGCTCCCCCTGGAAAAATTCTATATAGCAGCCCTCGCAGCCCGTTTTACCTACATGTACGAAATTCGGTGGACATGTGGATTATGCCAAGACCTAAAATAAAAGCATCTTGGTGCCATGAATTGAAATTGCAACTTTTTAAAATTTTTCGCCATTAACAGGCGTCGTACTTCAACAAACTCCTCCTAGAGATTTTATCTGATCAACTTCAAATTTGGCATGTGACATCTAAAGACCTTTCCGATGTTAAGTTGCAAAGCTTTTTTGGATTCATCAAACCATGTGTCCGTGGCGCTGCGGCAAATTTTGATGTTCAGCTACGAAACAGGAAGTTTGTTTTACTCCCACATACTTTGTGAGATTTGCTTGAAACTTTACATGTTTGATAACTGTCTCCTCCCAAGTATAAATATATGCCGATATTAGATCGGGTGTGGCCAGGTGGCTCCACAGCGCCCTCTAGCCGCGCAGGGCTTCCATTAGCTTTCCTTTCTCAGGGGTCCCAAAACCCATGAGTTCCTTTGTATGGGGGTCCTGATCCAGATTCGGGGGTCCCTGGCTCTCGCTCAACAAGTTGTGCACATCCCAACCTCTGCCATGATCAGAAGATGTCGGTAGTGCAGTCATTTAGTGCATCTCCTCAAGCCATTTGGTCACAACTAGAGTGAGAAGCATCGATCGGGGAATGTATACATTAATTGACCGCCTAATCAAGAGTATTGGATTCAATACCGTGTGTGAAATGATCCTGATGACTGAAATGATTCTGATTTAAAGAAATAAATGGCGAAACCAGTTATAATGTAACAGTCTTCGATAAAACTCAACAGTAAAACAAACATAACTTGTCAACCACAGCCGGGTCTGCAGTAGGCCTATTCTGAACAAACTGTGATTGTTGGTCCAAACAGTGAAATAACAGTTCCGAGTTGTATACAGTCAGTCCCTGAAGGCTAATCACATCCTGCTTACAAGGACATATTTGACTCCTAGCGCTTTCTAAAAATTTTTTTCGCTAAATCGGTGGGATTTCACCCATGAGAGACAGGTTTGGTATTACACACACGTGTGATACAGCTTTCTTGCGTCGCGATTGGTCAGATACCGCTGACTGGAAAACACAGTAACCTGGTGACCGATAACCATCACCAGCGTTAGTTTTTTCGTTCCTTGTGATGAATAATTTGCTAGCGAGCATGCTAGTGATTTTTATCATAATAGTTAAAACAACACGTGTAATTGTAATCGCAGAAACTTGTATTTATTCATTTTATGGCGAAATACGTTAGCATACTAGCTAGCGAATGATCATATTGATTTGAATAAATCCGTTTGAAATTTGGTTAGGCAGAACAATATTTCCTTGCTGAAGTTCTTCGCGTTGATGCAATTCTCCCCTCAACCACGAGCAGACGCATATTGGTTTCATCGGAGCTGGAAGGGTCTGTCAGAATTTCTTAGATTAGAAGCATGTAGTGCGCGCATTATTTTGATAGCAACAGGAGTGCTGATTTGACAGGCTAGAGGCTACAATTCTGTGTCCATACCACCACGTTACTGTAGAGGATTATTAGACATCATATAGCCAACCTAGATGTAATTATCTGGTTGTTCACTTGGGAGAGGGGGAGTGCAGTTTTCGTCAAATAGTGGAGCGTTCTTTTCTGCGCACTTTTTCTCTGGATCCGTCGCGTCACGCTCAGCGGCGGCGGCTTCTGCCTTTCTCAACTGTACTATACCCCTCTCTTCCTAGTGTTCCAAGCATCTGCGACTATGATGTGGTCTGGATTCGTTTGGTGCCTCCTGAATTCACTGTTTTGCAAATTACGTGACCCTGGAGACACGAACGCATTCTGCTTCCCTATATCTGTGCATCAGTTCCAGATAGCCAAAAGACAGTGGCTATTCTTACGTGACTGTAATCCATTGCAGGCAGGCTATTCTTACGTGACTTTCGGTCAGACATGCGCAGATTGAAATTGCCGGACTCCGATAATTTTCTTACCTTGTTCTCCTGTAAGAATAGCTAGACACGTTGATGGTTTGCGTGACTGATGCTCACGTAATGTGGATATATATATAACATTTTTTACCGGAGTTCTTCTATCTGATTAACGGCCTAGTTCCAGATGCCACCACGAGATTGCCCAACCTTGGTGAAGCATACTGAGCAGCAAAAGAAACGCAAGTTAATTAAAGACAGACCGGAAAATAAGTTTGGGCGTAATTATCATAGAAAATCAAATTTATTAGTCTACTAGCGCGTGCACATTTACACTCGTTTCATCAAACATTTCTTTGTTTTGCGGTCACTTTACTGAGTAATCATAAGAGTACATTAACTAACTAGCTAATTTGCGTTTCTTTTGTTGCTCAGTGTAGAAGCCCCGGGGACGAGATTTCAATTTACCGGTGCCATGGTTACGGGCTTAACCCTTCGGCCCCTTGTACAAGCTCGGCCGCCAAATTGACCTGATTGACAAAAATTGCGCAATAGTCATACAATTTCAATCTGCGCATGCCCGAACGGGAGTCGCGTAAGAATAGCCTGCCTGCAATGGATTACAGTCACGTAAGAATAGCCACTGTCTAGCCAAAAATTTCCTTCCCACAAACTTTTTTTTTTAGGCATGAACATTTGAATCGCCACTCTTCGCGCCAGCAACTATGCTTATGCCCCCGGTATTAGCTGATTTGGGGCTTGATATCTCTTGCGATTGGGAAGTACGAGCAGTAACATCGTCGGCCTGCTTCTGTCTTTTCCCCCCACGACTTTTTTGAGAAAAAGTCGGTGATTTGGCGTTTGGCTTTACTTTACACAGTGCTATTTATTGCGAGACAAAGCAAAGGCCAGACGAAACTTGGTGCAGACGATTCAGACTAGGCTTATGCATACAAACATTCAGTGTAAATAGGAAGTATTCATGGCATAGAGAAACAGCATAACACACACCAATCTCTGTCATTGGTCCGTAGTTATTTATATATGATCGGGAATGGAATGACCGGGGATTGCTGAGTGGTATGAAAGATCCCAAATTCTGCCGCGTTAATGGTAGCTTGGCATTATTTTGATGAACTTGGGAAAATGGATAATGCTACTGAGAGTGGGTATTGCTGTTTCATCCACAGAGAAGTCGTGCGTCCCCGAAACTCACAGGCATGGTTCACTGTGCGTCCTGTGTGATTTTCGTGCGTATTTCACCCGAGGTCTCGGGTAATCGCGAGCCCTGGCCGCGGCCATGTTAAGATAAAAGTGCTTGAATGTTCATGAAATTTGGTGTGATCATTGAATTTGTCATGCAGGGTAATGCCAATTTTTTTTTTTTGCCAAACAGGAAGTGAGCTATGAGCCATTTCCTGCATTTTTCCAAATTTTACGAACACAAGTTTACAGCCCTTCGGATATTCCAAAACTTGCAAAACGTTGCACAAATTGTAAATGTCTTATGGTCTTCGATTTGATATCCCAGTTGGCACTTAATGTGGCACAATGGCTCTAGCGCCCCCTAATCATTTTTTTCAAAAGAATTGCCCTTTTGAGGGTCTCAGCATGCTTGAAAACTTACAAAAATCAACAAACTCGTGGAGCTCGGTATTACAATTACTATGGTATAGGTTTTGCACACAGACATGTCAAAATGGAACCATAGCGCCCCCCAGAAAATTTCAACAAAACAGTTCTCATGGTTCAGTTTGCCTACGTGAACAAAATTTGGTGGAGACATGAAACATGCCATGACTTAAAAAAAAAAAAAAAAAAAAGTTACATTGTGCCATGATTCGAACCCAACAGGAAGTCCATTATTTTGAATTGAAATTTCAACAACTTTTCATTAACAGGTGTCATACTTTAACATAACTCCACCTATCAATTTCAGGAATGGTGTTTGCACTCCACTCTGGAAATAACATTGTACATAGTTTATCATGGTCCAATGGCTGTGAATGCACACCTGCACCCGTCAGGATCTCGACACCACCCCCAACGTTCACCAGGGGTGCAAGGGCCCTTTCAACGCTGCTTGCAGCTTTAATTAAAGTTATTATCACACGGTAATACATCAATTATGTATTTAATGTACAGAATCTAAACTAAATGTATATGTGTAAATATTTGTGCTTTTTAAAATAATTTTTTATACAACCACAATAGACTGATCCATAGCTCCGCCCACCCCCTAACTACGCATAGCAACGGCTGGACCTCGGTCAAGCATTGCAGAAGATGGTGCCAATGTCCCGTAGAATCTCATTGGAAGCCCTTCCTGAGAACATCAATCTTGAGTTTTTAAAAACGGATCGCATCGCAAAAAAAGCAAAAGACAAAGGTTATAATTATTTTTCATCTGGGTATATTCACGAAGTGTCATTTTCTGTTATAAACGCCCGCGAAGTTGAAGCGAAATGCAAATGCAGTCGCTCAATGTTGAAGTCCTAGAAGCCACACTCATTGATAATTACGATCGACAAGGAACAGAGAAGCATTGTTCATGGCCAGTGCTCTTGCAAAGCAGGGTACGTAGCATTCAATTTACATATGGTGTGATAAAATCGTAAACCTTTTCTGGAGCACCCAAGTGTTATTTCCCAAGACAGTCTTTGATTGAAACGAAGCTCTGTGTGAAGGCTGCATTAATCGTATCAGGTGTGTTTCTGCTCTGTTCGAATGAAAACCTGCAGCCTCTTGACCCTTTTACGGCCCAGTGCAAAGTCATCAAGAGGCGTTATTGTTCGTAAACAAAGTGAGTTGAGCTTTCAGAATAATGAGTAATTACAGATTAATTGCCATATCCAGCCTCCTGAAAGCAGTGTTTACGACCCTGTCTGGGTATCTCGTGTCCGATTTACACTCACTGTAACAACACTGCTTTACCATTGTGTGAGATTTTATAATGACAAAAATGTGGAAAAAAAAGCGCGAATGCACTCTTCCCAATACAGAAAACAGTTCAGATAAGTGTTTGTCCGAGGTTATGGCGGGCGCGAGCTGGGTGCAGTCACATGACTGCAGCCCTGGATCTCATTGGCTGGTTAGGCCTGGGTGGGCTGTACTCTGGATCGGTCTATTCTGAAATAGTTGGGACAAAGTGTAAATTGTGAATAAAATCAAAATGCAATGACTTTCAAATCACACCAGCCAGTATTTTTATTCACAATAAAACAGAGCTAACATAGCAAATGTTGAAACTGAGAAATTTTACAATTTTATCCACAAAGTGAGCTCATTATAAATTTGATGGCTGCTACAGGTCTCAAAAAAGTTGGGACAGGGGCCTGTTTACCGTGGTGTAGCATACCCTGTTCTTTTTAACACCGAGTGGAGGCGTCTGGGCATTGAGGACACAAGTTTCTTGAGTTTAGCCATTTGAATTTGATCCCACTCTTGTTTAATACAGGTTTCCAGCTGCTGGAGAGTTTTGGGTGTCCTTAGACAGACTTTTTGTTTAATTATGCGCCAAATGTTCTCAATCAGTGAAAGATCTGGACTGCAGGCAGGCCAATTCAGCACGCGGAAAATTCTACTATGAAGCCATGCTGTTGTAATAGCTGCAGTATGTGGTTTTGCTTTGTCCTGCTGAAATACACAAGGCCTGCCCTGGAATAATGTCATCTGGAGGGGAGCATATGTTGCTCTAAAACCTTTATATACCTTTCAGCATTCATGGTGCTTTTTAAAACATGCAAGTGTCCCACACCATATGCACTAATGCATCCCCATACTATCAGAGATGCTGACTTTTGAACTGAACACTGATAACAGGAGGGGTGGTCTTTCTCCTCTTCAGCCCGGAGGACACGATGCCCATGATTTCCAACAAGAATGTCAAATTTGGACTTGTCTGACCACAGGACACTTCGCCACTTTGCTACAGTGCATTTTAAATGAGCCTTGGCCCACAGAACACGGTGGCGCTTCTGGAATATGCTCAACAATGGCTTCCTTTTTGCATGATGGAGTTTTAGGTGGCATCTGTGGATGGCATGGCGGTCTGTGTTTACAGACAGTGGTTTTTTTGAAGTATTCCTGGGCCCATTTAGTAATGTCAATGACAGAATCATGCCGGTGAGTGATGCAGTGGCGACTGGGGGCCCGAAGTTCACAGGCATCCAGTAAAGGTCTTCGGCCTTGTCCCTTACGCACAGAGATTTTTCCAGTTTCTCTGAATCTTTTGATGATGTTATGCACTGTCGATGATGAGACCTTCAAAGCCTTTGCAATTTGACGTTGAGGAACATTGTTTTTAAAGTATTCCACAATTTTTTTACACAAGCCTTCACAGGTTGGACAGCCTCTGGCCATCTTTTCTTCTGAGAGACTCAGCCTCTCTAAGACATCCTTTTTATAGCCAATCATGTTACACACCTGATGCCAGTTAACCTAATTACTCGCTAAATGTTCTTTCAGCTGATTCTCTTATATATTAATTGCTTTTCCAGCTCTTTTGTGCCTGTGTCCCAACTTTTTTGAGACCTGTTGCAGCCCGAAAATTTGAAATAAGCTCATTTTGTGGATAAGAATGTAAAATGTCTCAGTTTCAACATTTGAAATGTTATCTATGTTTTATTGTAAATAACATTGGCTCATGATCTGAAAGTCATTCATTTTGATTTTATTCACAATTTACACTTCATCCCAACTATTTCAGAATTAGGGTTGTATTTGGTTGTCCAGTTAGAGTCCAGACTTAACATTTAAATTGGGAGAATGATGCATGAACCTGAGGGCGTTTGTACCTGCTGTGCTGTCAACAAAATTTGTCCCTATTCACTGAGGCATAAAATATTGCTTTTATTTTATTTGCATAAAGTGTTCAATGAATACATATCACTAAATGTGTTACTTTATTGCTTTTAATTCAAGAATTGATTGCTCATCAGTGCCAGGACATAGAAATTGTCTCAAAAATTGTCTTTGGTAATGGAATTTGTGGTTTTTTTTTTTTTCCCCCTCGTTTTCATCCCTTCTTCTATCACCAACCAGCTGGAGCCACCAACTGGAGCCAGGCTCTGTTTGCACTGCCCTGACCAGGTCAATCATGGCTTAGTTACTGACACGGACACTGAGCACCTGCCAAATTGTGCCCGTTTAGTAACCCCTCAAAGTAAACCTAGAAAGAAATGATACCAAAATCTTTGCGAGGCGCTTTATGGAGCATCTGTGGTCTTTGGAGACGTTTTCTTGAGCAAGCAACCACCTGGAACAGAGAGCAGATGCATATTGAGGAAGACAACGTGATGTTAGAGACTATTGCTCTCAGGTGTGATGGAAATCATGTTTAGCCGTCTGCATTGTATACAAAACCTGCCTGTAGTTTTGGCATGAAACCAGGAACACTGAGCCAGTTGCTTAAGTTCGGCACACACTGACCCCATCGCATCAATGGAGGCTGCTGTCCAAGTCCTCTGTGTTTTATTTGACGGTGCCGTGTGTTTCGCAGCTGGCTCTGTTACTCTGAAGTGATGTGGACTCGCAGAGGAATGTTCTGCTCCTCTCCCGAGCCGCTCTGCGCAGTCGCAGCCGCTGCCGGCTGACAAAAACCCCTCTGTCTGAACCGCGCACCCGCAAATAAAGCCTGCAAAAGCTTGTGCTCCGGGGGATATAAATAAGCACAAGGAACTGAGCCCAAATTCCCTAAAACGACCGGGCGGATGATGTCCCACTGGCCATTGCAAAAGTTGAAAACGTTCTGATGGGCGTTGAGTGTCTTGAGGAATCATTTTGGAAAAAGAGAGCCTGGTTCAATGGGTTTGCTTTGTTAAAAAAATCTCTCTCTGTGCTAGTCTTACCCTGTCCGGAGGCAGACCTTGTCTCCTCAATAAAGCGTAATTGACTGGGTTGTGTAAAATCCCTGGCTGCTGTTGGGGAAGTGTTTGGTGCAGTGTTACTCCTACATTGTGTCGCCTTGAAACTTCTCCCGTACCGTACTGTATTGCAGTGTATTGGAGCTGAGTGTTATCATATGATATGTTGCCCGTTTGGGGTTCATTGTGCATGTTTTGCTTGAGTTCCTTTTCAGCATGTTTCAGGGCTGTCTGTATGCTGGTACCCATTGCGCTGCTTTTTTTTTAGGTAGTTTTCTGTCTTGTGTTGGCGTTAAATGTGCTGGTGTGTCACTTGTTGGCTGCGTTTTTTGCATAGCGTACTGTTTTTTCAGTGTTGTGTTTTATTCTGCTGCGTTGCATTTGCATTGTTTTTAAGTCTGCTGTATTATTATTATTATTATGGTATGTTGCGCTGCATTGAATTGTAGGGTAGTCTGTTGTATTAGCCTACTGTATGTATTATTACTGTCTTGCATTTTGCTGAATTATATTGCAGTCTGCCATATTACTGTATATTTATGTACTATTATTGTGTCAACTTGTGCTGTATTGTATTGTGCTAAATATTATCATTATTATTCTTCGGTTATATTACATTGAATTGTATTGTAGTCTTCCGTATTACTGTTTGTATGTATTAATTTGTTGCTTTGTGCAGCATTGCATTGCGTAACATTGCACTACCTTCGGTTGAGTTGCATTGCTTTAAAATTTGTTTATCCCTTCCCCTCATGAGAAATGCATTTCCTGCAAGCGTTTACATCACATAACCAGACTTGCTGACCTCCCCCTGTTTGCCCGCCCGCAGATCCCTGGATGCCCCCCGGCGCCTCCCCCTCGGCCGCGCGGTGCCCCCGCCCGATGGCAGCGGGCTGAGCCCGTCCCCGAGGATGACGGTTCGAGAGAAGCTGCGTCAGAAGATCTCCGCCGGCTTCTACAGGCACGGCCTGCTGTGCGCCTCCTACCCCGTCCCCATCATCGTCTTCACGGCGGTCTGCATCCTGACCTGCTGGTGAGTGTGTGCACGCCAGCGTTTCTCCGCACGCGCCGCCTCAACTCGGCCTCTGTGGGGGAGGGCGAGGGCTAGAACGCTCAGTTCTGCTCCGGCCGTGACACCCGGCTCTCTTTTAAGACCTAGAGTTGAAGATGTGTTGGAGAGCTGCCCAGTCTCAGCTCCTGGTGGTGTTCTGCTTTTCTGTAGGCTTTCTGCAATCCAGCTAATGCACGCCCCATTGTGCAGTTAAAACCCCTTTGCGCAGAATACAAATAATTCCAATTTTTCCTGTTGTGCATGAGCCAATTTCGGATTTAAAGCTCTTGTATTTGTGCCACAGAAGGTTTGTCTTCATCAGAACAAAATTAAACTAGACAGCTATTTTGCGGTTAGAGAAATTAGCCTGATAGTACGAATTTGCGTCTCCATTAGCCCGAAAGCCTTCCGCTCGAGAAATTAGCCCGAAGTTGACGCATGCGCACTTTGCATCATTTCCAGATAGAGCACACTGTTCAATTTGGCTTTCCCGGTTCAATTTCGGTCTAATGAAGACGCAACACAAATAGCAGGCTAATTTGCGAATTAGCTGGCCATTTCGCGAACTAGACCAAGATTTATTGGGAAAAATTTCCTGATTAAATTGGTAAGCTGTTTGCATCTTCACCACAAAATAGCCGGGTAATTTGACATCGGCCTAATTTCAAAACTGCAAATAGCTAGCTAATTTGAAACTTTGTATTAATTAAGACAGGCCTAAAGACTGTGGAAAATTATTTCAGTGAAGCAAGACATTTGGAAATTCAATTACAGAATTATTTAGGAATTCAATTTTGGAATTTGCGGATGTCGGCGCCTATATCTGCACAAAGGGGTTTTAAAGATTACATCATGCTGGTTATCGGCGTTGAATTGAGAGCCTACGAGAAGAGGGAAATCCAGGAGCTGGGTTGGGCTGACGCGGGTGATGCAATGTGTGGTGGAATCTACAGTTTTGAATAGCAGAATTGCTTTCACTCCTGGTAAGGAGGATCAGGCTGCTGGACCTTGACTAAAGCACTGCATACTGCTCTGCTGAACAGATGGTCCTGAGCCATTACTACACAGAGGGCAGATCTGAGAATAGTGAGGACCCCAGTGGCCATAAATCATGGGCATGAAATGGGAGAAATAAAATTCACGTGAAGCAGTCGCTTGTATAAGGGTTTAAGATCAGGGGTATCGAGGAGTGCGAGGGGTGTGTGTCAGGGTGATCTTGAGTTCCTCTATGAGGGGGCTATCATACGAAACGGAGCTTTGGTGATTAATCAATTCCAGAGTTCGCCTGGTGACGTCAGAGAGGCTGCGCATTTGCTGATGGTTTCTAAGAAAAGGGGGAAAAGTGGGTGTAAAATCAAATCAAAATTGTTTATTGACTCTGCAAGAACACTGAGCTCTGTCATTCTGATCTGAACATAGTCTGTGAATTGGAGGTATTTGAAATTATTTGATAAATTTGAAACCCAGAAAATTGTTACATACTTCCATGAATACACTCTTCAGGGGAAGCGCGCTCAGAAACTGCCATGATGTTGTTTGTCAATAATGGTTTGTAATATGCAAGTAATAGTCTTTGAGTTCTTTTGCCTCCATTAATGAGTAGTCCATATTATATTAATTATTTAAACATTAACAGCGCTTGTTGCCTGTGCATTACATGCAGCATTTAACTGGAGATGAGTGTTGTAGGGCCTAATGCTTTAAAAGCGCTTAATATTCCTGCTGATATGCCCTAAGGAAAAGTGAACTCTGTGTAAAGGCGGTTATGTGTTGCATCATTCTGCGTGGTGGTTTAGCGGACCCCCTCAGTGGCAAAAGTCTTGTTTACCGTCATTCTTCTTGAATCTAATGAAAGGTATGCAATGCATTACGCAGTAAATATTTCACTGTTAGCCCACCAACAATAAAACGTTTTAGCCTTTTGGGTTTACCTATTAAAAGAGCTAATCAGTCCCTCGAGGGGGGCAGGTCTCCTGTGAATATATGAACTCAGGGTGGCCTAGCACTGCTGTTTCTCGTTTGGTGTCTCCCTCCCTCCGCCTGTCTGTTCTACCTTTCTTTTTATGAGGGAGGAGAGGCCACGCCCCTGGAATGTGGTCTGCTGAGTCCCATTATGTCTCTTCACTGCAGCATCTGATGCAACTCCCATAACTCCCTGCAAATGAGGAAATATGTCTTCGAATTCACATCGTGTTTGCACAATATCCTCTTCCAAACAGATGGAAATTACTAGAATTTATATTCATGAAGTGTGTAATATATGATTTTCCTGGATTATTATTCATTCTCTTTCACTGTCAAATTGTGAGATGATATTTTGGGATTTTTTTTTTGCGTATTAGAAATTAATTTTGATGTTTTCATATTTATTTTATTCAGAAAGCAATTATGTGGTTATGTTCTGATTGATCCCGTTCTGTGTTTGCGTTTTGTTGCTTGACACCTCAGATTGTTTCATTTATGGGCCAGTGCAACTTCAGTTGGAATTTACCCAGGTGTTGTCGTCAGCATGTTTCAGGTGTTGTTGGAATTGAGTTGATGCTGGGAGGACTGTGGTTAGTTAGCTCCTTGTAGAATGGTTGGGCATAGTGTTCAGTTACTGTATCATCTGTGTGCTAACTCTGAGGAGGCCCTGACACAGGAACACTGAATGACAATTCTGTATAGGCTGTTGCATTAGTTCCTGCCAGCTTGGAGTCCTCAGTCTTATTCTAACTACGTTTAGGTTCAGGAACCTTTTTCTCCCGTCAGTTTCCACATGCATTTATTGCAAGCTAGATCCAGAGACTGGTGTATAGTGAGAATATAGAGCTGTCGCTAACGTTACCCTTAGAAGGGTTGAGTGGGACAGTGCCTGAGGATGGAGGCAAGGTGTCAGACTGGAAATACTCAAACATACAAGCAACATTTGCATCCTGCCATCTGCTCTATTTTTTTATTTTATCAATGCCAATTTATTATGTCATTGGCACACATTAATTTTAACATAAATGACGGTTTCGTTCCTGAACCTTTGGTTGACCTGATGGCTGTATGACCCTTTTTGAATCACTTTTCTATTACTGAATGCTCCGCAAAGAAAAACTTGGGTTCGTAGTGGGCAGGACTGGCCACCTTTTGGAAATTGAGGGCGTGGTTAAACATTCTGCAGGATTTGGTTATGCACATCAAATGTTTATTTGGGTCATAAAATGGGTCAGAATTTGTTTTGAACCTTTCCTTGGGTAGTACCTTTGTGAACCTCTGTTTTCTGAGCCTAGTGTGCTATGATCTGATGAGCTTGGTTCCTGTGCTGCGACGGAGAACCGGGTTGTTTGAAGATGTCCCAATATCAGAATTTTGGTCACTCTTACCTTTGAAAGTCTGTAGCAAATTTGATACGACTGCTGGAAAATCAGATCTACTATGGCAATATCATGTTCAGTATACTTTCCTGAAAGCAATGTATTATCAGTTTAAATACAACAGTGGTATTTATTCAGGTATTTAACAATTAACAGGAAACGGCAGCTTTAGAAAACATGCTTCAAGAACTTGGCTGACAATTTTTCAGATAAACTTTGTCATTGCAATTGGTTGGCCTAATGAGCTTGTATTTGTAGGTATTTAGTGTTTGTACCTGAGCTTGGCCCTGGATTAATTAATGTATTAAATTTTTAAATTCTATTAATGCATTTTACACATGTATGCAATGCATACATACATTTAACATTGCTTCAAATGTCATTTGGCTTAGCTTCAGAGACTCTTCTGAATTTAAATTTTGGCTATTTCTGAGAGGTTGCTGTCCCGGTGGTCAAGCATTCTGAGCATAAGTTGGTATTTAAATTAGCATTTATCAAAGTTACAGACATGGCTATATCAGCTCTCCTTGTTGTCAGATGGGAGTTTAGTTCCAAAATTTGTACTAGGTACCACTAATACTGGAAAAACTAGCACACTGGTACGTCCCAAAGAAGTTCCATACTGCCATTAGATAATAAACTTGCCTGTCATGTATAACCAGTCAGTCCTGTTGTGTGATGATTGGAAGTCGGCTGGGTCGATGGGGCTTTAGGAATTCAGTGGGGGTGAGGGTGGGGCGTTTCTTATCAGTCGTCTGGACAAGCTGTGACCCATGATGCTGCACAAGACTACAAATCCATACTCTTTTTGGATGTAAAGTTTTAATTATTTCCTCATTTACTTTTTCCATTAATGTCCCTGATCCCCCTTCATCCCTCCCCTTCTCTTACCTCTCCTTTGCCAGTTACCCCTTGCTGAAGCTGCCTCTGCCTGGGACGGGGCCAGTGGAGTTCGCCACAGGTGTGCGAGACTACACCGTGCCATCCTATGAGTCACACGGAGACCTCGGGGAGCTTCCGGAATGGGTAAGCTCTTTAATGCATTCTACACTCAAGGCTGTACCATACGCTCTACATTATGTGCCGTGTACACCCCACACTAGGTATATTGGGCACAACAAAAAAAATCCTGTGTTTTCCGGTAACCACACCAACCCTCCATAAAACACACCAACTCTTTTTAGACTACTGTTCAAAAATAAAATGAAGAAATACCTCTTTTTGCAGCAGCTGGATTTTAAGGTTTTTTTTAGCCCCTGCCACAAAGCAGAGCTGGGATGTTGCAATGGAGCTTGTGTGTCTGTCGGGATAAGTGGGGACAGGTTTTTTTTTTTTTTGGAAAAGTACTTGGCCTAGATGAATACATTTTGTGTGTTACTAGTTATGCTATTTATTTGGTTCAAAAATTGGATTCCATGGTGGCAGGGGATATTGAGGACGATTTCTACTTGCTTTTACTGTATTTTAGCAGCACCAAGTGCTCAAAGTAATTGAAATAAAATGAATGGAGCCGGGGTTGTGTTTTATCTCTCCTTGTGATTGAAAGCCTCTGTTAGAGCTCGATGACAGCGACTGTACCAGATCTAACATAATATATTTCTATTTAGGGTCGTCATCCAGGATATATTTTCGAAAGGATTGGGGTGGGATTGACTACTGCCCAAACAAAATTCTTAAATAAAATTTCTCTCCATTGACCCCTCCCCAGATTCTTGTTACTGGAAACACAAGATTTATTTTTTTCTTCTTTACTGTGTTCTGCTGTCTCAGCTGGTTGTTCTACCACTCACGATGGGTTTTCAAAAGTGGGTACTGCCATTGCCAGTCTCTGATCAGAGAAGGTAATCTTGTGCAAAAGACCATAAATCTCACTACTCGATGGAGGGGACCTATGCCAGTGATGGGCACAGGTGTGCATATCCTGTCGCGTGGCAGTTAGTTCTGCTTGAGCATTCTGATTGGATGGAAAGCTTTCACGAAGTGATGATATTTTGTGTAACATCACTCTGAAGTTTTCTGAATGTATCATTCCATTTGTCTTTTTTTGTGACATAAAATTCAATACAATGGCTGCATAGTTTTCTCATATTGAAGGCTACCGGACAGATAGCAACATCGGTAGCAGATATGGCAAATTATACACTTTTTTTTTTTTTTTTTTTTTTAATTTGCAAATGATACATTTTTTGATGGGAATGTACAAATCTGTGTGCATCAGCCAGCAAGTAACTTATTGACTGCTATTGTGTTTGTGCATTGTGTAGCAGCAGGCAACAGTCTGCTCAGAGCCATTTAGAGAGAGTTGTGAAAATAAGGGACCAAAATACGGTCACTTGACTCTGTGTAATCCCTGAATAGTTCCAAACATATCCTAGCGGGCGATTTGAACTCACGCATTGATTGCATCATCTTCCGACATCTGTTGTATGTGCATAAGTCGCTGTTCCGGGGTATGGGAAGATAAATATTTTAAATTGGAGAATATGACTGCTAACAGTTGGAGAGGGTGGCAGACGGCGAGCTGTCATAATCTGGTCTGCATGTTTTAATGCTCAAACAGGTTTTCCAATATTCTTCAACTTCAACAGTAAATCTATAGGTTTACATGTTTTAACTAATAGAAATTGAATTCCATTTATATATGGCCAAGAGATCTGTATCAGAAATTCTTTTTAATAAAAGTTCTTACCTTTTGAAAACTGTGACAAAGACTGGTTTAAATGACTGCCACTTCCATGGTGGTTTACTTACAATTCCAGTGTTTGGAACTATACCAGCTGCCATGAACTGTCGCCATGTTTGAAAATAATGGTCCATAACATTTAATGGAGATGGCACAGTGGGCTCTGTATATAACTCTGGGTTTATCCAGCTTGTTGTCCCCCGCTGCCGTGGTAGCGAGTGGAGCGGGGGACATAGTATTCAGCTCCGTCCGTCCGTCACATCCCATTTGTTGTGAATGCGATATCTCAAGAACGGTTTGACCGATTTCCTTCATCTTTGGCTTCAATGTGTATTAGTGTGATACGCCGACCCCAGTCGGTTTCGTGGACATGGCCACTTTTAGTGGCAACACTTGTTGTCTTCGGGAACTATTTTCTTTGCTGTGGTGTAAACTAAAAATATTTGATCATATTGTGTCTGAAATGTCAGTTATTCCTTATTTTTTAATAAACTTGTATATTGTTTATCAAACCGTTGTATCATCACAATATCACACCTCAGCTCATGCTGTTGTACAACCCCATAAACAAAAATGTTGGGACACTGTATAAAATGTAAATAAAAACAGAATGCAGTGATTTGAAAATTATTTAAACCCCACATTGAAAATGGTACGAAGACAGCATATCTAATGTTGACACTTATTTTCAAACTATTGTTTTTAATTTTTTTCAATCAAATTCAAACTGAGCATAAATTTTTCAAAAAACAATAAAATTTCTCAGTTTCAACATCAGATATGTTGTGCTTGTGCTATTTTCAATTAAATATAGAGTTGATTTGTTGATTAATTGATTTGAAATAATTACATTAAATTGATTTTGAAATAATTGCATTGTTTTTATTTACATTTTACACAGCATTCCAACTTTTTTAAGAAGCGCAGTTGTACTAGGCATATTCATACAGTAGCTATGATTATCTGTGACTGAATCATAATTGTGACTACATGTAGTTTAAGAGCACTCCCTCTCATGCAGTGTGGCTTTAATGGACACGCTGACATGGTCATCCATATCCTCCACAACCGCACGTTATTTTTACTCTGTACGTTTGGATCATGACTCACATTTAGGTCATTGAGTCATTCACCTGCCAAGTTGGAAAAGGATCAGCGAAATAATAAGAGGGTTACGTCCCGGACAGGAACATATGACTGAATTGCACTGGGAATTTCGACAAATGACAACAGACAGACGGACATTTCACTGCGTGACCTACTTTTCTGCATGATGCGTTGTGATATCATAATGTAT
The DNA here is from genome assembly GCA_029692085.1 of Gymnothorax javanicus. NCBI lineage: Eukaryota > Metazoa > Chordata > Actinopteri > Anguilliformes > Muraenidae > Gymnothorax > Gymnothorax javanicus. Next base: position 164,603,095 of record CM056193.1, on the reverse strand, counting down.
GCGCCTGTGAAGTTTCGTTGAAATCCGACAGTTGGTTCTTGAGTTATGGCTCCAGACGTACGCACGGACAGACGGACAGTGCTCATTTTAATAACCCCCGTGACAATATTGTTGTGCGGATAAAAATAGGGCCATGGACCCTGTAGCTCACCAGGCATGAACCATATACTTTATGTAGGGTACTGTTTGAAATGTAAACTTAAATTGTTGGGCAGAAACAAAACTGTTGCAGTATTTATTATGATATTGATCATTTGGTGCATCATGACCTTGCAAGGTCACTGTATGTCTCTTATGACCTGTCACGCAGAAAGCCCGTGTATGATTTCCTATTAGTCAACAATGCAAACCTAAGCTGTAAATGCAGTATTAAACAAGATATTGACTATTCAATGCATTGTGACCTTGAGGTCGACCTTTTAGGGTCACCACAGGCAACTTTTGGCCTGACCAACAGAAAGCCCATATATGATTTCCTATTACTCAATAATGCAAACCTAAGCTGTAAAAGCAGTATTAAACAAGATATTGACTATTCAATGCATTGTGACCTTGAGGTTGACCTTTTAGGGTCACCACAGGTAACTTTTGGCCTGACCAACAGAAAGCCCATATATGATTTCCTATTACTCAATAATGCAAACCTAAGCTGTAAAAGCAGTATTAAACAAGATATTGACTAGTCAATGCATCGTGACCGTGAGATTGACCTTTCAAGGTCACCGTAGGTCACTTTTCGTCTTACCAGCAGAAAGCCCATACATGATTTGCGAAAAACCAACAATGCAAACCTGAGCTGTAAATGGAATGTTAACCATGATCTTGGCCATTCAATGCATCATGACCTTGAGATTGGCCTTTCAAGGTCACCGTAGGTCACCTTTGACCAGACCAGCGGAAAGGATATATTTGGTTTGCAAACAATGCAAACCTAAGATTTAAATGCAATAATAAAGGAGATATAGCACATGTCATGGACTGGACCAATTTTGGCCCAAAAACAGGCCATAAAATGGCCCAAAATGTATCTACTTGGTCAAAATTTGCGCAGGCACCGTTGAATGCCATTATCTATGATTCTAAATCAATATCTCAGGATCTATCAGTTTCTGAGCTATGGACCCTAACGATGCAAGAAGACCACTTTTTGACCAAAAATGGCCCACAGCAAAACTACATACGTAGTCCAAATTTGGACAGGTTGTGCACTGCAGAGTGTTGTTTTTCATCTTTTTAAACCAAAATCTTTGAATCTATGGAGCCGTTTTTTGAGAAATTGAATGCCAAAGTCGCAAAAGCACCAATTTTTGCAGAAAAATAGGCGAAACTGGCCAAAAATGGTCCACTCCCAAAAATAAAAGAGGTAGTGTGGAAATATTGGCCCATGGCATCATCCCACCAAATTTTATCAAAATCCATGGAGCGGTTTCCGAGATCCAGGAGAGAAAATACAGACGAGAGACGTAAAGTGACGACAATGGCTGGCTGCCCATTGGCCGTTAAGCTAAAAATTGAGGAGTAGAATAGCATTTGCTCAGCCCAGTCATTTCCCAGATTACACAGAAACACCCATTGTAACTCTTGTTTAGCCCCTGCTCTTGTTTAATTCCCTGCTTTCATCCTCCACAGTACCGGGGTCCTCCGGTGGCCTATATCCAGCAGATTTTGGTCAAGGCCGCGGTCTCTCCCTGGGACAGTAAGTTGGTGCCTGTGGACGCCTTCCGCTCTCCACTGGGGCGTGTGTTCACCCTGCTGGAGGAGATTCGTGACCACGTGTACTCGGACAGGTAGGGCACACTGCTGTGCTCCACACAATGCAGCCATGCCTGCTCTGCTCTGCTGCAATCCTTTTAAAATCCTTTTAATCAGTTTAGTTTATGCTTTAGAATCACTTGCTACATTGTAAATACATTACTGATTCATTGTGCCTACAGGCGCTTTGCTTTCACTGTCTGTATCGCAGACCATGAGGCAAAGAGCCTGATTGTTTGCCTTGTCCTTCTGTTTCCCTCTTTGCCATTTTGTATCTTTCTTAATGTCTCTCTCCCTATTCACTTTCTCTCCTTGGCTCCTTTGCTGCAGTTCCGGTGTCCGAAGCCTGGAGGCGCTCTGCCTGCAGGTGACGGATCTGTTGCCGGGGTTAAGGCGCATGCAGGCGGTTTTGCCGGAACACGGCTGCTTGCTGGTTTCTCCCGGCAACTACTGGCAGAACCAGCGAGAGCTGTTTGACTCGGACCCAGACTTCCTGAAGACCATCCATCAGCATGAACCCAAGGGCCTGCACACATCCGCCACACTGAGAGGTGAGAGAGTGAGAGAGAGAGGGAGAGGTGTGGAAGGAGGGATGGAAAGAATGAGAGCAGAACAGAAAGCATGAAGGGAATGGGAGATGGAGTGAAGCCAGGGCAGGGTCCAGTTAAGCATTGTTTAACCCCTCTGTGCAGATTTAGACGCCGGCATCTGTAAATTCTGAAATTTAATTGCTAAATAATTCTGTAATTAAATTTCCAAACGTCCTGCTTCACTGGAATAATTTTTCAGTCTCTGTGACGCAAATATTGATTATAAAGCCTTAAATAGGCCCATGCACAACAGGGAAAAATTGGCAATATTGTTATTCTGTGCAAAAGGGTTAAAAAACCCAACTTCAGTCAGCATAACATGTTTCATACTCATGGAAACCTCCCTGTTTCATCTTGCTGGAATTTATAAATGAATGGTCATGTGACCCTTGCACAGGCTACTGTTTCTTTTGTGCGCATGCTTGTGTTTGTGTTTGAGTTCTGATTTGATTGACTCGTTTCAGACCTGCTGTTTGGCGTGCCGGGAAAGCTGAGTCTCTACAGCAGGAAGCGAGTGGTGGCCTACACCATCACCATTGCCCTCAGCGGCTACGATGCCAGGTCTGCCCATAGCACTGTGGCCATTTTACTGCCTGAAAACTTTTGCCTTTCTCTCTGTCTGTCTCTTCACCTGCCTGTGCACTGATCTGGGATATTAATCCTGTGCACTGATAAAGGAACCAGTGTGCGTACACTACCAGTCAGAAGTTTTTGCGCACCCTAAGATCTTGTCAAGTCTTTATTTGACATGTATGTTTACAAGGAAGAAATCACTGGAACCCAATACTTGTTTATTACAAATGATAAATTTACAATAAAAATCCACAGGGAATCTAGTGATTGGTGATTGAAATGATCAGCTCGCTATCATCCCCCTGAAGCTGCTTGATAATGAGTAGATCATTTGAATCACCTGTGCTGGAGCAGGGAGAGATCTAAACCATGCAGGACAGGCGGTACTGCAGGAGAGGTTTTAGAAGCACTGGATTAGACCATCGTTACTGATCTGCTTAAATATTGACAAAATGACTGATCCTGGTTTTTCTTAATTTGTTTTGTTAAATACATGGGTTATACATTGGGCTTCAGTTTTCCTACCTTTCTGTTATACAACCAGTATGAGACTGTTACACTAGAACAAAATATAAACAAGGCAACATTGTCACCAGTATCCCCTGCCACGGTAAGAATGGTCATGGGAGATTCCATATTCCCATTGCAGCACCCATACACCAAAATCAGAGTCAAGGGCCAGAACTCCGTAAAAATAAATGTCTCAGAAGCAATTGTCGAACTCATTCAATAGGGTCATTAGTACTGGCAACACACAAAATTTCACCCATGAAGGTGCAAGAGTTTCCGAGAACTTGCCCCCATTGAACCCGGACGGACGGAATGACGGACAAGCTCCATTCCAATATCCCCCGATCCACTTCGTGGCGGGGGAGAATAATCAACTTCAAAAGGCGAAACAGTGGAAAGTTGGTAAATGCACTGAGGAGAGAGAATGTTGGGTGTGCAGAAGTGTTCCATATATCCCCTCAAATCCAGGGAAAAAAAACCCTTCCACGTAAAAGGTGAAGAACATGATTTGCAGTGAAACAATTGATGTGAATTTTGCAACAAAATCCATTTCGCAGGAAATACTTTTAGGTTCATAATTAGAATATGGAAGAAACGCAGTATACTAAATCCAAAAGTCAATGGAACCTTCCATACACCCATGCAGAGAAAACTTATCCCCATTGCAAATCCCGTACACCTAAGTCAACGAACAGAGTCAAGGGCCATACCTCCATGAAAGTGAACTTCTCTGAATCAGTTTTCAAACTCATTTAATAGGGTCATTACACTACTGGCCACACACAAAATTTCATCCACGTAGATGCAATAGTTGCCGAGAAAACTTGTCCCCATTGCAACATCCATACATCAAATTCAGAGTCAAGGGCCTTAACTCCGTAAAAATAAATTTCTCGGAATCAACTGTCAAACTCATTCAATAGGGTCATCTGTTCTGGCCACCCACAAAATTTCATCACGTTGCCGAGAAAACTTGTCCCCATTAAACACCCATACACCAAGTCGACGAACAGAAACAAGGACCATAACTCCGTAAAAATAAATTTCTCGGAATCAACTGTCGAACTCATTCAATGGGATCGTTAGTACTGCTCACCCACAGAATTTGATCCACGTAGGTACAATAGTTGCCGAGAGAACTTGTTCCCATTGCAACACCCATATACTTAAGTCCACGAACAGAGTCAAGGGCCTTAACTCTGTGTTAAAAAAAAAAATAAAAAATTCTCGGAATCAATTGTCGAACTCATTCAGTAGGGGCATCAGTACTGGCCACATACTAAAATTTCATTCACCTAGGTGCAATAGTTTCCAAGAAAACTTGTCCCCATTGAACCCGGACGGATGGACGGATGGACGAGCTCCATTCCACTTCGTGGCGGGGGATAAAAATTGTAGCAATTACTGAAAATATTGGGGTTTGCAAAAGCTTTTGCCTGGTCGTGTATCCACAGTAGGTTAACTAAACCTTTGCCCTGATGTGGTGTCTCAGGTCCACTGCACTAATCCTGGATCCCATTTACCTTTATAAGTTATTGACTGTCTGCAGGATATCGGCGGGCTGGTTAAGGCCCTGTGTCCTCCCCCGGCAGGTTCCTGGGCAGCCTGCGCTCTCGCCTGAAGCAGCTGCACCCCTCGGTAAACTGCAGCCTGCGGGAGGACCACATGGTGCACGTGCACTTCAAGGCGGAGATCGGCATCGCCGAGCTGATTCCACTGGTCACCACCTACATCATCCTGTTCGCCTATATTTACTTCTCCACACGTACGCGCTCTCCTCTCTCCGCATCACTGCCTCCGAGGGGCCACTGGCCCTGTTATATTAATATAGCACCGCCCACATCTCCTTTTAGCCTCCCTCACTTACTCGGCCTGTCTTTCTTGAGGCTACGTCCACACTGAAACATTTTAATTTTAGAACGCTTAACTTCTGCTACTTTTTCATCTGGTCTCCATTCTTATCCAGTGTTTTCAAACCTCTAAAATGGGGGCTTCTGAAAATGCTGCTCAGCCTGTTATAGTATTTAATTCATCTGAATTGCATTTTAGTGTGGACAGAGTTGGTTTTTGTTTCAAAACGCCATTTTTAAAATGAAAAAGTTTTAGTGTAGACATAGCCTGATTTCTTCAGTCTTTTCACCTCACTTTACCTCTCTCCTTGTCCCTATTGCTCTCTCTTGTATCCAGCATTATGTATCCAGGATTCTCTGACATCTAATCCTCGGCTGCCATGTCTTTGAGCGTCGCTCTTTAGCCTAACTTCCCTCTCGCGCTCAGGCTTTTCACTGTGAGCCAGTGTCTGTAAAGGCCTCGCTTTCCCCACAGACTCTGAATTACCCACATTCAGCTGGCCACACATTCTCACAGCACCAGCTCGCCCTTCTCTCTCATCTCTCCCTCCCCCTCTCTTGATCTCTCTCTTTCTCTCCTCTCCCCCTCCCACTCTCTCCCCTGTCTGTGTGGCTGCACTTCCTCCTCGGGCATAGTCGGACCTGGGTGAGCTTTTTTTTTTTTTTTTTTTTTTTTGGCCTCCTGGCTGTGGAGTGATGGTGCAGGTGCCAGGTACCGCTTGGCATTGGGTGTGCTGCAGACAGTGAGCCAGTTATGTGTAAAGAGCAGCCGTGCCAAGCAGGAGATTAGCTAATTGTGTCCTTCCCTAGGCTGCTCATGTCTGGCCAAGGGATTGGCTGGAACAAGATATTCCTCAGCAAGAATTTTTACAGATAAGGCTAAAGCAATGCCAGCACAGATTTTCACACCAAAATTTTTGGTGTGTGTGTGTGTGAGAGTGAGCGTGTGAGACAGTGAGTGTGAGTGTGAGTGAGAGTCCATGTGCGTGCATGACCATAACACACAGTCTTTCTCCTCCATCGCAGGGAAGATTGACATGGTGAAGTCCAAATGGGGTCTGGCCCTTGCTGCTGTGGTAACGGTTCTCAGCTCTCTGCTCATGTCCGTGGGGCTGTGCACGCTCTTTGGCCTGACGCCCACGCTGAATGGGGGGTAAGGGCTCGACTCCCGCTCGTACAGACTGGAACAGTGAGGGAGTTGCAGGGGTCACAGTCTAAGTCCTGTGAAATCGCCCTGGGAAAGTTCTCTTGTATCTAGCACTCGCTGGATCGACTCGCCAACTAAAACCTCTGACTCACAAAGCGAAACTCCCTCTCCCTCTCCCTGGCCATTCCTGCCATATGTCCCCCACCCGCATGGATCTGTGTCACAACCATCTGAATATTAGCCCACATTCCACGCATCATTAATTCCTTACTGGCCTCTCAGCACTGGTATTGATTGGATGCGGTAAGGATTAATGGACTGTGTGAGTGGCTGGTTAATGTGTAACCAGGGTTATTGGGTCACTGAGGGGTTGTGACTTCCCGTAATTGGACAAGAGATACTCCTGTAAGCCTATAGACCGTAAACTGGTGCACAGTAACTGTTGTTAGCGCTCACCTCGCACAAGGTCAGAGTTACGGTCCACCAGTGCCACTGACCGAGAGATTACCAGCAGGCACTGGAACACATAATCTCACGGGACGCTTCTAATGAGAGAAATGTGTTTTATCCTAAATACTTTGTGTCTGCTGCAGAATTTTGCTGATGCTAGTCCAGATATTGTAGTGTAGTGTATTGGAAATGTTGGTTTTTATGATCTGCGGTCGTGCTCTAATTCTTCTGGTGCTCTACTCTCTCTCTCTCTCTCTCTCTCTCTCTCTCTCTCTCTCTCCCTCCCTCCCTCCCTCCCTCTCCATTGTCCTGTCCTCATCTTTCCCTCTCTCTCTCAGGGAGATCTTCCCCTATCTGGTGGTTGTTATAGGACTGGAGAATGTGTTGGTCCTCACCAAGTCAGTGGTGTCGACCCCTGTGGACCTGGAGGTCAAACTGCGCATTGCCCAGGGTGAGCATAGGTTTGTACATTTGTCTGCAGATACAGGGAATTGATTTACCGTCATGATGCCCTAATCTCTCTGCAGGCCTGAGTAACGAGAGCTGGTCTATCATGAAGAACATGGCCACTGAGCTGGGCATCATCATCATCGGATACTTCACTCTCGTGCCCGCCATTCAGGTGCCACACAAAAGCAAACGCATGTGCCGACACACACACTCAATTAAACTCTCTCGCACGGGCAGACACACCCACACACACACACACACACACACATACACACACATTCATACGCATTCACTTGCACTCACACACTCACACACGCTCGCACACGCTTACCTACGAATATGCATACAGACACACGCACACTCTCATGCTCATACAGGCTCATGCTCACATGTGCTTACCCACAAATACAGTCAAATACACACTCTCTCATACGCGCATGCACACATTCATACTAATACACTTGCACTCACACACACTTGCTCATACACACTAACACATACAGTACACTAGCACTCACACACACTTGCTCATACTCGCTCACGCTTGCTCACGCTTAGTCACAAATACACACACACACATATACGCGCGCGCGACACACACACACACACACACACACACACACACACACACACACACTCACACCCGCATATTCTCAAATATCCCTTTGCCATATTTGTGTAAATGTGTTTGTGTGCCTGTCTGTCCTCAGGAGTTCTGTCTGTTTGCTGTGGTGGGCCTGGTTTCTGACTTCTTCCTGCAGATGTTCTTCTTCACCACAGTGCTGTCCATTGACATCCGTCGTATGGAGGTGAGTCATTGGGCTGGTGCAGCTCATCCGTCAGGACCTGCTGTATATACAGCACTGACCTCCCCCTCTGCCCTCCAACCCCTTCAGCTGGCGGATCTGAACAGGAGGTTGCCAGCCGAGGCTGGGATGCCCCCTCCCAAACCGGGACCCCTCCGCCCCCGTGAGGCCCCGCCCCCTCCGCGGCCCTCGCCCCACACTATCAACGCTGCAGACCCCCGCCTTCCGCAACCTGCGCCTCCCCAAGCGCCTGAGGGTGGTCTACTTCCTGGCGCGCACTCGGCTGGCCCAGCGTATCATCATGGTGAGTTGTGTATAATTGCAGCGGTGTATACAAGGGCTGCCCAACCCTGCTTTCAAATTTCTGCTGTCCTGTAGGTTAAATCATCCCGGATTTGGCGCAGTTGATTTGTGCCATGAGATTTCTCACAGTTGAATGAGTGTGCTTTTCTAGATTTTAAGTGAGGACCTGAAGATGTTGGATATTCAGGAACGTTTTGGGGAGCTCTGGTATAGAATGAACCCCCTCACTACCAAGAACTGCCCTCCCCTTCATGCTCTCAATCCTCAGAGGTGGTTTATGTTTGTTTCTGCAGATGCCAGTGCCAGCTGTCTGCCCCACCTCCACTGTTTAAACGGTCTGCGCTCAACCCAACAAATCATTTTGATAAATTTCATTTTCAGAGCACTTTCAGAACATGGGTACAATGTGCTTTATAGAAACAATAGAACAAGGAATAATGAAAAAAGCATCGAGAGACATAGAACAAGGAAAGATGAGAGAAAATAAGAATTTAGATAAAATCAAGTATGAACAAATTTCTTTTTAGTTGTGATGTTAAAACTGACTCTTGCATGACCAGCCTGATGTCCTGAGCCAGGTCATTCCACAGTCTACAGGCCCTGACGCCAAAATCTGGATCAGTTTTTGCCCCCCAAGGCAATTCTAGCCAACGCAGAATTGTCATCCCCTCCGCTGTCCGTCCCATTTGTCTGTCTGTCTGCCCATCACCTGTTACCTTTCTAACTGCTGAACTGTTGTAGGGACAACCCTCAAATATACACAGGTTATGTATATTGGGTGTTTCCGGAAGCCTATTTGATGTGAAGGTCATGGGTCTATTTTCACCTATTTTTTTTTTGCAGATCTGCAGTGCCCTGGCCGAGGATCTCAGGCAATGCGTAGGTTCGCACAGGGTTAAAAGCTCAGTAATGTAATTTGTACCCAGGCCTGCAAGACAAGTAAAATCTTAAGGGATAAATCTCCCAAAAATGAAAATTCACTCATCATCTACTCGCCCCAAGGCTATTTGAAGGGTCGGTTTAATTTCTTTCATCCTCAGAACGCTTTTTGAGCTTCAAAGAAAAACAGCATTGATGACAAATCCGAAGCAACTGATGTTTATTTTGACCACTCTTTCAAGCGTACAAAACAATATTTAAAAACGCATAATGCCTCCGTACTGCTCGTGGCGTAATCCAAGTGTCCGTAAGCCCCAACTTTCAAATTTGACGCAAAAAGACGTCTCTTTCACCTTGTTTTTAGCCTAAATGTCCGATGCAGCCACTTGGCTAGTAGCTGTGTTCTTCTTCGCTGGTAAACGTGTAAGATTAAAGATCCGTTATCATGGAGGACTCAATAAACTAAAGGACGAAGAAGAAGTAGAAGAGAAGGAAAACTTTTGGTAGCCTCGAACTTGTGTTTACATGAACCGTCACCACACGCGACAGGAAGAAGTTTGCTGGTGTTTCAGCAATGTCTTTTTTATCAGTGCGACAAAGGCACTTGATTGCTTGAAACACCAGCAGACTTCATTCTGGGAGGGGTGGAGCGGCATCTGTGGTACGACTTACTGTATTAAGAAGTGTCCAGGAATTTTGGCGATTTCTCGCCCCCCCAATTTGGTAAATTTGGCAAGTAAAAAATTTTACTTCAGATGAGTGAAATTTTGCTCTCATATTTTGAACAACAATATTAAAATCTTGTGTCAAGCCTTTAAGAGTGTCCCTCTGGAAAATAAGCCTAGAGGCTCTCTATCTATGCTCTGCCGTGACAATCTTTCTACAGGGCCTTAAGGTCATCAGTTATCCTGAGCAAATGGGTGTTGTGTGTGGGTTTTTTTTTTTTTTTTTTTTTTTTGCTTTTAAGGTCTGAAATAATTTAAAATGTCCCTAGGTTTGATACAAGGCTGAATCTGGAAAGCAGAAATGATGAAGGCTTCTGAAAACTTGGTTGCTGTAATATAGTTAAAAATACGAGTGTTTACTAGCTCTTGCCCAAATTTTACTGGTGAGGGCAGTAGCATGTTAGACATAACGCTTTTGTTGCGACCATTTGCCTTCAAAGACAGAATATTTGGCATACTTGAATCTTGCCTGTTTTGCTGAGATTTGTGAATGGAAGTGTGATTTTCTGAGTCATTTCAGCTGTAGTGGCCTGCAGGAATCTTGTAAGTCTGTGTTTGCTGTACAGACTGTTGGAAAGCTGTTGCTCTGGTCTCAGGCGTGTTTGTGCTGGGACAGGTCGGCACGGTGATCTGGATCGGGATCCTGGTGTACACCGACCCGGCAGGGCTGCGCACGTACCTGGCAGCCCAGGTGTCTGAGCAGAGCCCCCTGGGAGAAGCGGGTCTCCCCCCGATAGGTGTGCCCCCTGTCTTCCCCGGGGGGGACCCCACCAGCACGCTCAGCGTCCTACAGGCCCCCGAGCCCACCCCGCTCCCCGAAAACCAGTCCCAGGGCCATGGGCCCCCTGGCTCCATCCACACCAGCCCTCCCAATGCGCAGATCAGCTGGGGCCCGGAGGACGAGGAAGTGTGGAGACGCCTGTCCTTCCGCCACTGGCCTTCTCTCTTCAGCTATTACAACATCACGCTGGCCAAGAGGTGGGTGAACAGCAGTGTCAGATGGCCGTGGGTCCTTTTTGCCTGTGATTGCTGTAGGTCAGTGCACAGCCTAGCCTTGACGCATAGTACTTACTGTGAAAATAATCTCTAGCAAGTTTGTTTGCGCTCAGTCACGTAAAATGACGCGTTTGCCTGGAAAACGAGGCTCTGCATCGACTTGGGGCATCCCAGTGTGTACTTCCGTCTTAGCGGACCTAGCCGGGATGTTCATACACTGACGTAAATACGGCGGAGGACTGCAATTATTACATCATCTTACATCAGTGGCTATATTTTGCTTTAGTTTGTGATGTCGCGCAGTGGGAAGCGCTCTTGCCTCAATGCAAGAAGGTTGTGGATTTGAATCAGGCCTGGGGAGTTTGCATTGTGTTTTCTAGGTTTTCCTCCAGGTTCTTCGCTTTCCTCCGGCCATTTTGAGGGTGTCACTTGGCTATATTGACAACCAAGCCATACAAGTTTAACTTGTAACGTTACACTTGGAATTCAGTATAAATATTTACAGAAATTGGAAATATACTTAGTAACGAAAGTTTAGCAACACCTGATATAAATGCACAATTAACTAATTAACAACAGTGAAATGTGAATTTAATTGTCTTGACCATTGCAGGGAACAATTAGACATCCACGAATGCCCGACACAGTTGCAACTCAAATCGGTGAGATAAATAAATGTCGCTCAGAATGCTTGGTGGTAGGTTGACCAATTTCCCGCAAGACTGTTCCTATCCCTCAGTGGCAACTGTGACCATCTCCGGCCTGTTGAACCGCATGATGATGATGTCACGATGAAGCGATCTTTACGTTCTGTCGTTTTACATGATCTACTGCTTTGAGTTCGGTCTTTGACGGTCCCAAGCCGTGCCATACGTGCTTGAAGACATGAAATGGTACTGTGGTGGATAATTTGAGTGACAGGATTCACATGGTTTTCGAATCCCGCAAAATCATGCAAAGCACATGTAAATGAACGTGTGACCAGGATTCAGCGTAACTTGCTGTATTGGTGCGATACATTCTGTTTACAAACACTATTTTCACATCATATTTTCTTTTTTGAACAATGCTCAAAATTTGAGCATTGCTAAATTTTCATTGCTTAGTATATTTGCCAAGCTAGTCACAGATTCCCCTTGAGAATAAATCAAAGCAGGGGCGGATCCAGGGTAGTTTACATTTCCGGAACTCACTCAAACACCTTATTGATTGGCTGGAAACACTTTCATTGTGTTGGAACTCACTCAAACCTCATTCTGATTGGCTATTCATGCTGCAAACTACTCATGGAACCTTCTCACTTCAAAACCTGAATCCACCCCTGCAAAGTCACTACTTTGCATCTTCCGACACTGGCATAAAACTAAGACCTCGTTGGTCGTTAGAGTCAACGAAAGAGCACTCTGTGTTTTAGCCAGAATGGAAGTCGGCCTTTTTTCAGTGGTTTTCTTGTGCCAGGTGCAGATGACCATATAAAAAAAAAATTGTCACACTATGACATCATACTGTACCCAGAGTAGAAGAAACTGTTGGAAACACTGCTGTAGGAAACTGAAGGTTTTTGCTCGCGGAAATTTCTTCTGCATGCATTTACCACATTATTTGAAGCTTTGGCCACGTCGTATGATCGTTCTTCATTGTAACGCTATATATATAAGACACAAAATGCAGTAAAGCATAAAGCGTCTTCTTTGAGGAAGCGAGGCATTATTAAACATGGTAAGTAAAATAATGTGTGATGTTTACTGCACATGCAACAGTGTTATGCCTATACTCCCTTCCAAAAGAATAAGGCCTGTAGGAAGTGATTAAGTGTTGTTAAATGTCATAAATAAAATGATCTGTAATGTTTTTATTTTGCAAGCACTTCAAGTATAAATTCTCTTTGATTGAGGGGTATATATTATTTAATTGAAGGGTATAATTATGCAATGTTCTTATTTTCCAGGGGACCACATTGTTTGGGATAGCCTCCTTTCCTTGTGTTACTGATTAATGGTGGCTTATGAATGCCTTCTTTTGTGTGGATATGATGTAATGGTGACCTTGACTTTGTGACTGCTTGGTTACTTATGTTGACACAGGCCAATACCTGACTCCCAAGGAAAATGAATGCCTAAAATCTTAACTAGATGCAGGAAACTCTGTTTAAAAAAAAAAAAAAAGTTCTGTCAGTTCTGCATGATGAAACTAAAATGAATTAAGTTTACAAATAAATGAATGCAGATTATCTGTGCTTTTGGTTCATGAAATGTTTTAATTTACAACTTAAATTGTGGAGTACAAAGCAAATCAATTAGAATAACATTTGTCTAAAACATTATGGAGCTCCAGGTCTTTGAAATGTTTGTTAGAGCAGTGGTTCCCAACCCAGTCTTCAAGGACCCCCTGTCCGGCAGGTTTTTGTTGCAGCTTTACTTTTGCACACCATTTAAGGCCCAATGCACCTTCATGCACACCCTGTTCAGGTAGATCTTTTTCAACCAATCAGCATGAAGCCCTTAAATGGATCAGGTGTGAAAGAGTAGAAAGAGAGCAAAAACCTGCAGGGCAGGGGGTCCTTGAGGACTGGGTTGGGAACCACTGTGTTAGAGCATTGTATTTATACGTATGTGTATTCAAGCTGTGTGCATGAAGAGTTGTTGGATAACGGTGGGTGTGTATTGAAGTGTGTGCCTCTATAGGAGTAGTGTGTGCACGCATTTAACAGTGTATGTGCGATTGTATTTCGGACAATAATTTTAATGTATTTTTAGTGTCTGTGTGTGTCTTTGTATTGGAGTATTGTGCCGGTTTGCTGACCGTTGTGCATACGGCTGTGCTGCAGGTACATCAGCATCCTGCCCGTCATCCCTGTGACGCTCCATTTGAGCCCCCAGGAGGCCCTGGAAACGCGCCACCCCCAAGACACCCGCCACTCTCCTCCCTACGAATTCCCCCTTCCCCCCGGCCCTCACGGGACCATCCTTCAGACCGACCTGACACTTTACAAGTCAGTATCTCTGACGCAGGATTACTCTCCCATGGACATATTATATTACACCATTGTGCACAAAACTGACTTGCACATACATACCCATGCTCAGACATGAACACACTGACGCACCTGCTTGCTCTCTTTGAATGGCACGGGCAAAGCAATTATTTGTGAATTGTCTGGATGACTTTTCACTGTTCACTACTCTTTGTGTGAAGAGGTGTGTTTCTGCCTGCTTTTTTACCTCTGCACAAACTTCTTGCATGTTGGATAAATCCCCCCCACCCCCCTTGAGGTGTTGCAATTACTTGACACAACCGGCTGGAAACAGGTTATTGCGGCTGAGGGGGTTTCATAAAGAAGCGCTGTTGTTTCTCCCTGTCTTTGTGCTGTCAATCCTAGCCTGTTGGCAGACTACACTTGAAGCCATGAGGCGTCTGGTTGCCGTGTGTTCCCCTCCATCCCCGCCCTAAGTACATGTTGTGTGGAATCTGACCTCTCGGTGAGGTGTGGAAATGTGGGCCCCGGGCTGACTTGCACAACTCCTGATCAGGGCTGGGCTGATGTTTATCTGAGTGGAAGAGTACAAGAGATCTTTGTTGTCGATACTGTATTCTCTGCTCTTGCTTTTTCCCTCTTTACCTGTTAGGGCTGGGCTCATTTTAAACTATTGCAAATATAACTGTGTCCACTGCCAGCCTACGCCTGTGGCTGATTGGCTGATGGGCCGCTTGTAAGATGCCACATAGGTAGATGAGTCACTCCGGGAGTGGGAGATGGGGTTTTCTTCAGATGTTTTCAGGATGTGTAATCATCTAGGCAAAGCGTAAAAGCACAGTGAAAGCCACAAGTAATTACTCAGTGCCTCCCTTGTTTAGACCAATGTCATGCCTTGTAAAATACTAGGATAAAAAATGGGTTATTTTATATTGGTATTCTCATAATTAATAATGGAGGTATTATGGTTCGGCATAGTTTATCTGTTTTTCTGTCTGTCTCCTTGTCTATCAATCAGTGAAGCCCTCTTGAAAACAGAGCTCGTCCTAATGTTTTTTTGTGGATTTTTGCCAATTAAAGTAGCATAGTAGTATAATGGTGAAGGTGCGTCTGTGCATTTTTTAGAACTCGGAGTGAGGTTTTTTTACCGAAAGTTATTCCGCTTTTCAGTAATAACATTGTAAATCCTACTGACCCTAGATTTTATTGTGGATTCTCAGATGATCCGATCAGATTGAAATTTGCTGTGTGCTTTGGTGCTGGGAAGAGGAAGGCTCTTTTTACAAAATGGGAGCGCTACCATCTTCACTATGGCTGTACGGCAGGTGCATTGAATTGGATTTCCATTGATTTGTGGGGAACGGATGATCCAATCAAATTCAAATTTGCTGGGAACATGGTTGGTGGGTACAGGAAGGTTCCTTTCAAAAATGGGCGTACTTCCATTTTCAAGAATTTGGTTTTCGGGGATTTTTAGGAGAAGGGATTATCCAATCAAATTCTAATTTTCTGTGTGTTGGGCGTGTTTAAAGGGAGGACCTTATAGAAAATGCAGGCATTAGGATTTTAAATATGGCAGCCACCTTGAGTGTGTTTTTTTTGTTGATTTCCAAGGAGATAAGATGACACGATTCAATTCAAATTTGTGTCTTTTGTTGGAGGTGGGTAGAAGGAGGTACTTTTCGAAAAATTTTCAATTATGCTGTCATGGCAACCTTTTTCAATTTGGTTTCTGTCCTTAAACAATTGACATCATGGCTTTCAGCGCAAAGTGTTGCGGAAAGGCTGCTCTCGTGTTGCCTCGCTCATGGCTCTGAGCTACCTACTTGCTTCCAGCTCTTCTTAGCAGAAATCGTTACTGACTTCCTGTTTTCAAGCCTTCATCGATTTTGAGTAATTTCAGACTCATATTTCTGAGTAACTGCGTGTCGTTTTTCTAAGCCCTGGGCAACTATAATTTATATCATTTTAATTTTTGTGTACATGCTAATCCTCTATATAGTCTAAAAACTACATGTCCCATGATCCTCTTGGTTTCCGAAGAGAACAAGTTCAGATTAGCCAGCACTTAGCCATATTAGATCGCTTAGCCTGGCAAGACTGTGCTAATTAGCTAGCTGCTCTATGGTCTACTTAATTTTGCTAACCTAGCTAGATATCGAGTTATGTGGCTGGCACCAATTTACCTAAAAAGCTAAGCATATTTGCTCAACATTAGTCAGCATAAAAACTTGGTTGCTATTGAACAAGCTAATCAGTCTCATCGATGCATGACTCAGCTACATGGCTAAGTAATCACTACTTGCTGATCTTACACTAGGTAAACAGCAAAGTGATTGCTACTCACTGTTTTCTATTGATTCATGTGAACCAAATATAGCTAGCTGAGCCTGCAAACTACCTAGCTAACTGGCTAGCTGAGCCAGCAAACTAGCTAGCTAACTGGCTAGCTTGTTAGCTTAGGTAGTTACCTATATTTGGTGCAAATAAATACTAGCTAGCTAGCTAAACAAGCACAACTTGCAGTTTAATGCTAGCTAAATGGTAAAATAATCGCTTTACATTGTTTTCTATTGATTTAGCTATATTTAAGTCTTATCACTGTTTATATTAACCAAATATAGCTTGCGGAGCCAGCAAACTAGCTTGCTACCTAGCTAAGCCTGCAAAATGGGTAGCCTAGCCAGCTAGCTAGTTTGTGGGCTTAGTTAGTAGGTTGTATTTGATGTATATAAATGCTAGATGGCATATTACATAATCACAGCTCACAGATCAATGCTAGCTATGTAGTGAAGTAATCACTGTTTACTGTTTTATATCGATTTATATGCACAAAATATAACTAGCTAAGCCACCAAACTAGCTAGCTTGCCAGTTTGAATCGCTATTCACTGTCATATGTTGATTTCAATGCGTCACGCATAAGCTAGCTAATAGTGGCCCGCTGTGCAATAATTTCGATGGTTCACGTTTCATGAAGATGGCCACCAGCAATCTATGTCACTGATCAGCTTCCGTCAAGTTACAATTAGTGATGTTATCGCTGATACCAAAGCTCCGAAGCACGCTTCAAACTCGACAGGGCATTTTTCTGTAGCACTGTGCTGGGGCTTGCTTCATATTGGGAAAAACCACGTGACTGATGACGATCGAACCACTTCCCTGCTTCATTCAGACTGAATCAGCTGACCAGTTTGGTTCGATAGGCGGAGCTTTGAAACATTGGCGTGATTCAAATGTATTTAAGATGGATGAAATGGCGCTCTGTTATTAGTATGTTTGAATAAAAATGCCTAAGTCAGGCAAGCACACCCAGTATATACCAATCACAATCAAAAAACATCATAAAATATAACACGTTTTTTTGGACAGAGTAAATATTTACAGGACTCAATGAGGCTGTGGATGTAATTAATGTTGTTGTAATAGAATATGAATTCTTAAGGTAGGAAGAAAAACAACAAAAATGTAAAATGAAGTTAGATTTCAGCTTTATTTAAATATTTTTCACAATACAACAAAACTCGAAGTGCACACGCAAGGTGCGTGAGACTCACCTTTGCAAGGCTGTACAACAACCACTCTGCCAGCAGATGTCACCCACATGCTCAATGAAAGAAGCTCTGAGTAGTGAACCAATTTTCAATACAATGGTCCAAAAGGGTTAAAATCTTCATGAAGCCTGGTTTGGCCAACACTTGTTACACTTTGAACATTTGCTGAAATGGAGGTACCTCATTGGCCGGAAACAAATCATCGACTACTCGCTCCTTTGTGTAGTAGATATGTGGTTCACAAAAGCAGGTTACAAATACAAAAGCATTACATTTTTGACAATACGCTATGACTATAATGTGTTCACTTGCATCAGTAAACCTCGTTGGCTGATCTTGGAGCGGACTAGCTCATAAAATTAATTCCAGTTTCAGTAATGCCGGAAAGGGGCCGAACCCCATTAGAAATTTCCCGTGGGATTTTACTTAAGATACTTGACACTAAGTGGTTGTGATGTTGTCAACTCTGTACTCAGTAACTGTAGTCATAGGCGTTGAGTGGATCGACCAAAAGGTATTTGGTGAACTAGTTATAAACTAGTACCCAAGCAGTCGGTACCCAACAATTTAATGACATCTTGATGCCGCAAGATTAGTTATCGCTTAAGGAGTGTGTTTTTTACTTCGACATGGCCAGAACTGCGTGAACTAGCAGTAAGCATGGTGTTAAAGAAAAAACGAGCACTTTTCCACAGCTATTTTGGAAAAAACCTAAATTATCTTGTAAGTAAAAAACAGTAAATATGCAGTATATTAGCTTGTATTTGGCAGTATTTATACCATAGATTATTTATGTCATGATGTCAACAAAAAATGAGTAAAATTCACTCAATCAAGGCTTTAAATGGTGAAATCACAAGTAACACATGAACAGGCCTGGCAAACAGGTGATATTTATGAGCAGGTCTAGTGCATTACTGTGTCTGACAGTTATGGTATGGAATATTTCAAATATTTTCGGACAACCAATTTCATAACATTCATCACCAGAATTGAACTATGGATGAAAGAGTGTTTGTATACAAATTAAATCATTACAAGCCAACAAAAAATTTACAGTGCTTAAAAGAGGTAAAAATAACATTAATAGTTTAAAACATTTCTTATGTAGACTAAACAACTACAAGCCAAAAAATCTGCGCTGCTAAAAATGTACAATGCTTGGAAAAAGTAAAAATTACACAAAAAGCATGTGGTTTTTTGGTTCATCAATACTTTCAGACATTTTAGTTGTAAATATTTTTCTTCTGTAATCTTGGTTGCTTTGATGGAGGTAGATCATCGACAGCACATTAAGCTTTGGATCTGTCCTTGGGGACGGGAAAATGTTTCTGAGATTTCAAGGAATGTGAAAAA
Organism: Gymnothorax javanicus; assembly: GCA_029692085.1. Taxonomy (NCBI): domain Eukaryota; kingdom Metazoa; phylum Chordata; class Actinopteri; order Anguilliformes; family Muraenidae; genus Gymnothorax; species Gymnothorax javanicus. The sequence continues at coordinate 164,584,180 of CM056193.1, read as the reverse complement.
GGGCTTCAGTAGGTAATTAGTTGCCATTATAGTGGAATACCCATACCACTAAGCTGGAAAATGAAAGCTTTTTAAAAAAAATTAGATGAAAATTGAGTAAAATTGAAGTTGTGTAATCACTGTCCAAATGCATCAGAATGCACCAATTTGATTGCTTATTTTCAAATTTTTCTGGGGGAAAAACTTCCGCAGACCCCCCCCACTACAGCATATGCATCATGATGGTGGCCAACTCGGCCATCACTCTCGCAGTGGTTGTGGGTTTCCTCATAACGAAGGAAGGCACCACCCAGTTACTCCTGTGCGACCGGCCCTGCCACAGGCCCTGCCTCCTGCTCTCTTCTGTTCACCTTCTACTCAGTTTGAATTTGAGGGGGCTGCATGGGATGTCATGCTGTACAGCCTTACACTTCTAAAGGTGCCACATTTTTGTCAATTCATTTTTTTAAATGTCAGTGTGCCTGATGATGGGTGTATTTTTAGTTTCCTGAAGCTTTTGTAAATGTTGTGGTTCATAATTTTATGGCTTTTACGATGAAAGGAACCTCTGTTTACTATGTTTTTGTTAATAGGTGAAGGGCATTTAGATTTTCCTTGGACAGCCTCTCTGATTATGAGGTGAGGAAGGGCCAGAGCAGAGGGACACATTTTCAGGGCCACTTCAGAGCAGGCAGCTGAAGGGCATGCTGGATTTCCAGGAAAGGGCAGAAGCCTACATTGCTGTCATGACGTTATCTTTGACGTTATCTATCCTTAACGTGCCATCTCCACCACGGGAAAGACTCTATTTGTAGCGCTGAAACAGAAGTGTTATTTGCGCATTCAAACACGCTCTTTCTCATTCTTGTAAAATCTGAAAGCTGTGCAGTTTAAGCAGCTATTTGGGCAAATGTGTAGCAAGATGTGTTGGCGCCCTTGTAAGGCTATATGGGTCATCTATTTACGTCATCTTGTATGTGAAAAGCATTTGTCTGTTTTTAATTGACCTTTGCCTTACTTTCATATCTGCTGTCCAGGCATGCGCAACACCTACCGAATCGGGGAGTAGTATTGCTATTTGCAGGTTCACCAGAAGAGGAGAGCACAATTTTTTCTTGGCCTCTGAAGCTCACAAAATCCACAGAGCTTGATGACAGTGGAACACTATCTGATCATGATTTACAATGATTGCGAACTGTATACGGGGCAGCTGCTCCCCTGTAGTCCAGGATATTTGTCCATGGTTTCCAGTGTGGTTGAACTGGAGTGAATGGGGTGGTTCGTGATTGATGGAGGGGGGTGATCGTTTGGAGACAGGTCCGTTTTCCCCGTGTCTCTGGCAGATGAGTGTAAGGCTGTGTGTCCCACTGTTCCGCTGTAGGGTGGCGGCTCTGGGTCTCGCTGCAGGCGTTCTCCTGGTGCTCCTGCTCTTCTGCCTGTACCGGGTGCTCTGTCCCCGAAACTACGGCCAGAACGGGGTGCCCCACGGCCGCCGGCGCCGCGGCGACCTTCCCTGCGACGACTACGGATACTCCCCTCCTGTCAGCGAGATCTCGCCCCTGCTGCTCCGTGGGCACAGCATGGTACGATACCATACACACTTGTACACACACACACAGCTTTATTGTACTTTTGCTGTCACTGATTTTACTATTCTTTTGGGGGACCCTAAAATTACATGCCTTCAAACCCTGAAATCAACCTCAATTTTTATCTCCTCCCCTTAACTCTAACCTTAACCCTTACCAATTAATCACCTTTAAAACTTGACCTAGTCCTAAATGTTATTCCAGTTATTGTCCTAGACCAAATCTTTAGCCCAAAAGCCTTCTCTTATATGGGACCCAGTAAATGTCCCCACAGCCCTGTTTTTTTTTTTTTTCTCAGACTTCGCTGTTCTCTTGGGGTCTTTTAGTCCCCACATGTATTGTGAAACAAGTATACACACTCACGCATGTGTGCATGCACATGCACTGAATTGGTGACACTGCTTGTTGAATTTTGTCAATGATTGGATGCTTCACACTGCTCAACTGCAACCATACTGCGCACTCGTTTAATGTTAATGGTAGTCTTTGGTTTACTGTTTTCTTCTTTCTCTCAGGATATTGAATGTCTGGCCAGTGATGGAATGCTATTGGCCAGTTGCTGTTTAGCAGGACAGATCCGCGTGTGGGATGCCCAGACAGGGGACTGTCTGACCTGCATCCCAAACCACGGGTAACGCCCTTCGATGTGAAAAATGCAACATACTGTCTCAACGTCATCAGCCTGGTTACCGGGGCCTAAGCCTGGAAGCCAGTTAGTATCTGGTGTCTGTCTGAAGTTACACCACCTCAGTGGTCTACAGCCCTGTTCCTGGAGAAAAACCATCCTGTGGGTTTTTACTCCAACCCTAACTCGGTGCACCTTAGGCTAACTGGCAGCTCATTGAAATCTCTCATTGGAAAATGAGGTGCACACTGGTTTAGCTGGAGTGAAAACCTTCAGGATGGTAGCTCTTTTGGTAACCACTGCACTACATAGTAAAGAGGCATTGCTATTAATGTAACGTGGTGTTAATTTAGGCAGCATAACTTGTCTTTTTCACATATTGTAGCTGTACAGAGTCTGCTTGTGCATGTCTTATTGTGTCTCTGCGTCAGTGTGGTCCGTGGTGAATTTCATCACTTGTTTAATGGTGCCTGTGAGTGTCCTTATGTTGTTTGCGCCTCAGTTTGCGCAGGTGTAGCAGCAGTGGATGCTGGGAGCAGCAGAATTGCTGGGATGTGGCAGGTGTGCCCGAGCCCGAGAGTCTGGATGGGGCGGAAGGGTCGGAGATGGGCGGAGCCACTGAGGGGGCTGACGAAGCAGACTACCCCCTGCGGAGGAGAGCCACGACCTCGCGGCCCTCCCTGTTCGTGGACCAGCCCGACCTCACCCCGCTCATCGACACCAACTTTGGCAAGCAGCCCCCGTCCCACGCGTTGCCCAACTCCGGCTTTGATTTCGGGGGGCTGGTTGAGCGCGCCTATCAGGAGCACGAGCCTTCGCCTGCGCTCTTGTTCCCTCCCTCACCCCCACCCACCCAGCAGAGACGCCGTAGCCTAGGAGACCCTCCGATCCTGCCCCAGGACAGGCCCTCCCCCAACCCCCCTGACTGGGACAGCTCTGTGTGGGCTATGGAGCTCAGGGGCAACCTCATCGCAGCTGGGAGGAGCAGCGGCAAATTGGAGGTGTGTCTCTCTGTGATTGGCTGTGCAGCTCAACTTTTTGTGGTTGGAGTGATGGACATAATGCAACATTATTGGCATTATTGATTTGTTTGAGTGTGTGCCTCTAAATGCATCTGTTTGTACAAACCTAATTCCGAAATAGTTGGGACAAAGTGTAAATTGTGAATAAAATCAAAATGCAGTGACTTTCAGATCACGTGAGCCAATGTTATTTACAATGGAGCATAGATAACATTTCAAATGTTGGAACTGAGACATTTTACATTTTTATCCACAAAATGAGCTTATTTCAAATTTTCTGGCTGCAACAGGTCTCTAAAAGGTTGGGACACAGGAAAAAGGGCTGAAAAAAGCAATTAATATATAAGAGAATCAGCTGAAAGAACATTTAGCAAATAATTACGTTAACAGGCATCAAGTGTGTAACATGATTGGCTATAAAAGGGATGTCTTAGAGAGGCTGAGTCTCTCAGAAGTACAGATGGCCAGAGGCTCTCCAACCTATGAAGGCTTGTGTAAAAAAATTGTGGAATACTTTAAAAACAATGTTCCTCAACATCAAATTGCAAAGGCTTTGAAGGTCTCATCTTCGACAGTGCATAACATCATCAAAAGATTCAGAGAAACTGGAAAAATCTCTGTGCGTAAGGGACAAGGCCGAAGACCTTTACTGGATGCCCGTGATTTTCGGGCCCTCAGATGCCACAGCATCACTCACCGGCATGATTCTGTCATTGACATTACTAAATGGGCCCAGGAATACTTCGAGAAACCACTGTCTGTAAACACAGTCTGCCGTGCCATCCACAGATGCCACCTAAATCTCTATCATGCAAAAAGGATGCCATTGTTGAGCATGATCCAGAAGCACCGCAGTGTTCTGTGGGCCAAGGCTCATTTAAAATGGACTGTAGCAAAGTGTCCTGTGGTCAGACGAGTCCATATTTGACATTCTTGTTGGAAATCGTGGGCGTCGTGTCCTCCGGGCTAAAGAGGAGAAAGACCACCCCTCCTGTTATCAGCGTTCAGTTCAAAAGCCAGCATCTCTGATGGTATGGGGATGCATTAGTGCATATGGTGTGGGACACTTGCTTGTTTTAAAAAGCACCATGAATGCTGAAAGGTATATAAAGGTTTTAGAGCAACGTATGCTCCCCTCCAGACGACATCTATTCCAGGGAAGGCCTTGTGTATTTCAGCAGGACAATGCAAAACCACATACTGCAGCTATTACAACAGCATGGCTTCGTAGTAGAAGAGTCCGTGTGCTGTACTGGCCTGCCTGCAGTCCTGATCTTTCACCAATTGAGAACATTTGGCGCATAATTAAAAAGTCCGTCAAAGGAGACCAAAAACTCTCCAGCAGCTGGAAGCCTGTATTAAACAAGAGTGGGATCAAATTCCAATGGCTAAACTCAAGAAACTTGTCTCCTCAATGCCCAGACGCCTCAACTCTGTGTTTAAAAAGAAGAGGGGATGCTATACCATGGTAAACAGGCCCCTGTCCCAACTTTTTAAAGACCTGTAGCAGCCATCAAATTTGAAATGAGGTCATTTTGTGAGTACATTGTGTCTTCCCAAAATACACTATTTGCCTTAATACCCTTACATTTTTTTTTTTAAAAGGTAAGTATTAAACATTGGCACAATTTAGGGCCTCTTATAATCTCAAATTCTTGGCCAAACTGCCCTGAGAATGCACCAAATTTGACCATTTTTCAAAAATTTTCCGGGGGGCCATGCTCCAGGGCCCGCCTAGGGACTTCGCGCCTTCGGCACTTTTCACTTCGCCCATTCCAAAATATGTTCAGTCAAAAAAAGCTTTTCCACTCGCACCCATGTACTTCCCATATACACTCAATGATATAGACCCAGCCCGGATCCGCTATTATCGTCTACCCGGGCCTGCGTGATCACCGATAGAACGTGGCTGCTCGCCGGTGTTCTGACAATTTGTGCTGCCTTGTCAAAAAAAAACTGCTAACGTAATGCAAAGCGATCGTGAAGTCTTCGCCGTATTTCAATATGAATCAATCTACAGTAGTAACATTGATGTTTGTTGGCTTATTATAACTTGAGCAGATGTTATAATGAGTTGGATAAGTTTGTTTGAAGATATATACTGCACGCCATTATCATTCAATTTCTGCATTTTCAGGAAAACCCAGTGTGTACATGCAGATATAGCCTATATACCCCAACAGGTCGAAAGGCACACTGAAAGAAAATGACTTCTTAAGATTTTTGAAGATACTGAGGGTGTGAGCGAAGAAACAGAGCCCAAGATCTTAGGTCTGCGCAAGCGCAGAACCGCGAGGTTGCATATTTTGATAGGTAACCAAAATTGACAGAACACCTGGACATAAGAAGAGAAATTGCATTTGACTGACTTAAATTTCTTGTTGCCCCGGGACGTCGGGCAGGCAATTTTGCGAGCCCTGGTTTGGCTAGGAAAGCCCTGGTCCGCTCATTCGTGCAGATGTCAAGTTAACACGTGCCACCAGCAAAAGCCATAGCAGACCTGGAAAATCCTTTTATGGTAACTTCATTCCCCGATTACAGTGGCCTCTTTCAGCAGGATAATGTGCCCTGCCACACAGTTCAATTGTTAGGGAATGATTTGTGGAACATGACCAGGAGTCCAAAGTGTGTCTTTAGCCTCCAAATCCCCCAGATCGAGTTCGATCCATCTTACCACTTGTGGGACTTAAAGGATCTGCTGCTTTTGTCTTCACGCCTAATACTTCAAAACATCATAGTCTTGTTTCTAGTTGAGAGGTTTCAGAGCTGTTTTTGTGACACGCAGAGGAGTCAGGTGGTCATAATGTTTTGGCTCTCACCTTTACTTCCTGGATCAAAGCTGGGATGCCAGACACTGAGGAGTATCCGCATGAATTCGGCATATCAATGAACAAGAATCATGGCTGATGTGCCAGTAAACGGTGACCTCTATTGGTGAATTATATTACAACTCAGATGTGACTCTGCATGGTGTCACAGACTTGTGGAATAATGGACAAAAAAGGATTCATCTTTATATGACAGTTAGTAGACATACAGGGCTGAATGATAAAAATTTCATTCAAACCTGACCAGGGCGCAAACACCAAAGTTTGGATTGACTTGAGCATTCCTATACACTCGCGTTTTCATCATCCTTCAGTACTTTCAAGTAAAAGAGTATAGGGCTCAGTAGTAGAGTCATATCACATACTAACTTGTGATGCTGAGAGTGCTGTCCAGCAACATCTCAAATAACAACAGTATACTCAGGAACCGCATTTCTAGGACTTTAGGTTTAGGTTAGGGTTAGGGTTTAGGGTTGGGTTAGGGTTCAAGTAAACACACCTAGACATTAAATGGTGCGACGGTTTTATTGAACACCTGCACCAGAGGGTCCTAGAACTGTGGTCCTGGAAGTGCGGTCCTGAAACTGCTGCTTCTGGTTCTGCAGGGGCACCCTACTCTCAAATATAGGCGTCACCTCAGCAAGTGGTGGCATTTTGCAGCGCCCCTATGGGTGGTGCCCTCTACTGCCCACCAAAATTTAGCAATTTTCCTGAACTCCTTCCATTACAGATTAACATAAATCAAATGAAGCGGGGCAATCATTGACACTTCGAGGTAGCGTGATTTTAAAAGTTAACTTTTTTAAGAAGTTAAATTTTGGCCCTCAAAAAATTTATCCTTCGAGGCGGAGGCCCTGGTTGAAATGGCACTTGGTTTAGGGACCTAGAAATTTCAGATTTTCCTTTCTACCATTTGGCTTTCTGCCAAACAAGAAATTCAAGCAAATCTGAAGGGTTCATACGTCACCCCTTAATAGAAATCCACCTGAATCTTAAAAATTTGGCAGGTAATAAGGAGCACTGAAACCGAGGAAGAAAAATATTGCAATGAGGACTGTTTTGCCTGTATGTTTAAACTTAACACTTGCTCTCCTACCAGTGTTGTTTTTTTTCCTGTGTGCTGCTGTCAGGGAAGTGCAATTCACTTCAATTATGCACAATTTCAGAGTCCAGCAATTTTAACAGTTAGATGCCCTCGCTTAATGTCTGGCACTCTGAATACCAAACCCAAGTGCCTCAACTGTAAAAACACGTCACTTATCCAACAAGTAAAATTAATTTATTCAATTTAATTTATTAATTGCCATCAAAGATATCAATGAACAATTAAATTGTTGAATTTGTTTGTCAGCAGAGCAACCTGCTGGACCAACCTTTATCAAAAAATACAACTCAGAATCTGATTCAAAAGTAGGAAATTTAATAAGAATTACAACGGAATATACAAAGTCTGTGTCTACAGATATGCTCGTTTTGTTGGAATTTTTGGAATTTCTGCCAGAATGAATTCAGGGCAGAAATGGAACAGACAAAATTCCTATTGTTTGGGGGGGAGATTTGTCACCATATGGAAGAGAATGCACAAGTCATTACCTATCAAATTATTTCGTCTGGGGCGCCCCGGTGGCTCATCGGTCTAAGCGCGCGTACCATAAAGGCTGTGTCCTTCCCGCAGCGACCTGGGTTTGAATCCAGCTGGGGTCATTTGCTGCATGTCTTCCCCCATTCTTCTTCTCCCCAACTTTCCTGTCTCTCTACACTGTATAACTATCAAATAAAGGAAAAATTCCCAAAAAAAAATCTTTAAAAAAAAAAAAATTTATTTTATCTACCTCTCTGAGGTTTGGCTGAAAACGCCAACGCTGAATGCTAGTTGCCTGACGCTGCAATTTTCCTAGTATGCCAATTTCTTACTTTGAGGTTGCTTATCTGTGATAGTTGAGGTGGCCTGTATATTCACACAGTTGTGTGCTGTATGTAAGCAGTTATAGTTCAGCAGTTTGTGCACGTAACTGCTATGCTGTTTGTAAATGCAACGCTTTTTGTTCCCCTCTGTAGCTGTGGGACGCAGTGGAGGGCAGCCTGCGTTGCTGTAATGAAGATGGTGTATCAGGCATCACAGCGCTGGCCTTCCTCAATAATCGGTAAACTTGGTACTCAGGCCGCACACACACACACACACACACACACACACACGCACACTGACTGTGCACACGCACACACACACACACGCGCGTCCATATGATGTCATTGCTCCTGTGTGGGGTTGGTCGCCTGATGTGGTTGTTGCTTTGCTGCAGGATTGTAGCAGCCCGGCTGAATGGCTCTCTGGACTTTTTCACAGTGGACATCAACAAGCCTCCTGGCCTGCTGCAGTATCGCGGTGAGTCTGAATGTTCACCTTAATGTCCTAACACAGAGCTGAATCAGTTTGGGTGCCTGAATGCCCATCTGCCCCTTTATTTCAACAAGGACATCTGGATCTCCCTCGTGCGTTGAGGGCCCTGGCTGTCTGTGCGGTGATGTGCTGGTGTGGGGCTCCCCGATGACAGTATCTGTATGTCTCTGTAGGCACCCCTGGGTGGGGCAGCATGCCCCCCTCGCCCTGCTACAGCAGCGAGGATGTGATCAGCTGCCAGCTGACGCGCTCTGTGCAGTGCGCCCATCAGAAGCCCATCACTGTACTGCGGGCCGCGGCGGGGAGGGTGGTGACGGGCAGCCAGGACCACACAGTCAGGGTGAGGGTGTTGGAGCGCTCGCACTCATACACATTTATGCGCACACACACTGCACATACATGCACGTATTTGCACATATATTGCTCTCATTGCAGGCATGCACACATACAGTGGGCTCCAAAATTACTGGCACCCCTGACTGGCAATGCACAAACAATATTTTTAAAAATTCTATAAAATATATTTATAGAGAAACTGTAAACAACAAGATGTGAGAAATGCTGCACGGTAGTAATGTTCCAATGGAACTAATCAAAATCATTTACTGACTTAATTAAAAATCCGTTTCCTCCAAATCAAGGTTTCACAATTAATGGTACCCTCAAAGATTATTGTAAATAACATCTACCAAAAATAAACAAGGTATTTAACTCCACTTTTTAAAGTTTTAAGGTGTTAAGGAACTATATAGTCCCTTTGTCATCGAACGCCATGAAGAAAACAAAACAACTGTTAGTTCAAAGGAGGCAGATCGTCATAGACCTTCAAAAATATTGTAATGGCTGCAAGAAGTTTCAAAAACGATTGAATATGCCGCTAAGCACTGTCAAGGCAAAAATGAAAAAATTCCTTAGATATGGAACTGTTGAAAACCTCAAGGGTAGAGGACGCAACTGCATTTTGCCCCCAAGGATACTGAGGAGGATGGTGAGAGAAGCAACAAAATCCCCAAGAATCATTGTGAAGGAATTGCAGGCCTTGGTGGCATCTTGGGGTCACCAGGTTTCAAAAGGCACCATCAGGCGCCACCTGCACAACCACAGGCTCTTCGGAAGGGTTGCCAGAAGAAAGCCTTCTTTGACCAGAAGACATAGAAGCAAGCGCTTGGAGTTTGCCAATTTTCATTTTAATTATGATTGGAACAAGGTTCTTTCATCAGATTAGACCAAAATTGCATGTTTCGGTCAGATACAGCATCAGCATGTTTGGCGTCGAAACGGAGATGCATACAAGGAGAAAGACCTCATACCCATGGTGAAATATAATGGTGGATCCGTCATGTTTTGGGGCTGTTTTAATTCAAGAAGTCCAGGGGCACTGGTGAAGATCAATGTCATAATGAATTCCACCAAGTATTAGGATATTTTGGCTGATAATCTGGTTACGTCCACCTGAAGGCTGGGATTTGGCTGTAGGCAGACTTTGCAACAAAACAGTGACCCAAAGCATACCTCAAGATCCACACAGAAATGAATCCATGATTACAAAATCAATGAGCAAGAATAGCATTTTAAAATGTCTTGATCTGAGCGGCGTGCTTTTCTGTAATGTAATGCATGAACTGGAGACTGTAGTCTCACATAATGTTGAGAATTGGTTCACAGGCTGACGCCAAGAAGGCTGCGAGCAATCGCAACAAAACTGTTAGGTTTTTTGGAAAGAAACAATATGCAAAATTCACTTAAGTAATATTTAAACCACAGCAATTTTGTGACTTTTGTCGTAATCAAAGTTTCATGAAAAGACTTGCAAAATTTCTAAATATTGTGGTGACTATACGCGCAACTGCGCTATACAGTATAACAATCCAACAGTGTGTCGCTACGGTGATTTTACTGCATTACTTTCAAGTAATACAGGCCAGTTTCATCATGGATAGGGTATAGCTATGGTATACCTCTTTCTACACCGAGCGAAATGATTTCTCATCTTCCATATCAATGTTGTGTGCCGTGCCGTGTCACATCCAGTTCAGAAAAAAAATTATTGAATTAAAATTTTAATAAGTTCAGGCTGCTTGTTGCTTTCAAAAATATTTGTAAGTTACACTTTAGCTCACAATAATGACTTCTGGCTTTCTGTCTACTATGATCAATGTGATCTCTGCGCAGGGTATGCTGTTTTCTAACCTGTCCACTTTAATACCTCATCAAGGCCATTTCCTCTGTCTCAGGTGTACCGCTTGGAGGATTCCTGCTGTCTCTTCACTCTGCAGGGTCATTCTGGAGGCATAACTGCCATCTACATCGACCAGGTTGGTGTCTTTCCCACTGCTCTATGTATGCCATCATCACTCCGCTCTGTCCTGTGATAAGGGCTCTTTTTCTGCATTTCACGTCCGCATTCAGAAATTTCTGTTTTATGCTATATTAGTCCTTCGCACAAATACGGATTTTTCCGTGTTTTTCAATTGCATTGGGGTCCTCAGCGTTATCCAGAAAGGGCCAGTGTGGGTGCAGGCTTTCATTCCAACTAAGCAGTTACGCACTGGATTCTACTAATCTTGGCCCTCAGCAAAAATTCAAATTCATACTGATCATTCATCTCTGAATATTTGCTCTCAATATGTGAAATCTGCTACATTTTGCTGTAAATAAATACATCAAACTTGCGCTGAAATGTATCAGCAACATTTAATTTTACTATTTCTTACCATGAAATTCTATGGTTAACTCAGAGTTTAATGCAAATTTTGAGAGTATCTGAATTTGTTATGAGTGGGTTGAAGTGAGTTTGGCAGAGCAATCATGTTTCGCTTTGAAAAAGCTGTGTGTTATGGTGGTTAAATGGGAGTCATGGGTTAAATGGTTTTATACCTAATGGGGCAAGGCGTTCAAATGGTACCCATGCTCTGCTGTTCTGACCGCTGCTCCTCTTCCTGTGTCTCTCAGACTATGGTGCTGGCCAGTGGAGGGCAGGACGGGGCCATCTGCTTGTGGGATGTCTTGACGGGCAGCAGGGTCAGCCATGTTTACGGTCACCGCGGCGATGTGACCTCACTGGTTTGCACCACCTCCTGTGTGATCAGCAGCGGACTGGACGACCTCATCTGCATCTGGGACCGCAGCACAAACATCAAGCTCTACTCCATACAGCAGGTGTGTTTGACTTCTGCATTCATATTTAAACAAGCTGTTCATCCTGAGATGCAATTTCTGCCCGTTTCCACTTCCCTGGAGTTGCATATGTCCATCCTGACAAGCATTGCTACAAAGTTTTCAGTCATTCCTGCTGAAATGGACCTCGCGGGTTGTTTGTGCTGGGGTTTTCGAAGGTCCTAAAAGGAATATTTACAGGATTCAACAGTAACATCTCTTTCCTAATTTAAGCTCGAATATCCATGAAGTTTATTTTCTGCAAGGTTTCATTAAGATGGTTGAGAGAAATACTCCCATGTCAATAGCAGCCCGGTGGAATAGTTTGAAACGTAAGCGGCGATGACGAGATGGAATGGAATTTTCTCACGTGTTTTAATCTGGCATTGGCCGCAAATATGTAGAAAATGCAAACCTTCTGGATGGACAGATACTTCAGATGAGTAGAAACGTATCTTTCAAATTTGAGTGAAGCGCCTTCATAATGTGTCCCATTTACATTGACGTGCTACCATTCATATCTTATGGTTTGTTATTTTCATTAATGTATTTTGTCTCTGATTCCCAATGCCCTGAGTAAATTAATTCCAAAGGTGTGTAAAGGTGTGGGACATGGAAAAAGCAGACTCCACGGTGGATGAATGCAGCTTTAGGGAAGAGTTTGGGAGAAAATAATGTTGCTACTTATAACGGTGGTCTCCAACCCTGTGACTGCTACCATCCCGACGATTTTCTCTCCAACCAAAGCAAAGCACTTAATTTCCCAGTTTGAGATCTTGATGTGCTCCTAATTAAGTGAATGAAGCGCGCTGAATTAGGATTGGAGTGAAAACCTACAGGAAGGTGGCACTCCTGGAACACTGTTTGAGACCCCTGCTTTATTACATACACAGAAGTTACTGAAAAGGAAGTAATAAGGTTGAATATTATAAAATGTGTTCTGAGGTTGAAAATGAGTTGCGGCTAGCCGCTGTTAGATGCTTTATGTAGCTTACCAGGTCATGTTGTGGAAGCCGACGCCCTGGGAGTCTTCGAGATCAGCCTTTGTACAATGCTAGATACTATCTAGTCCTTCAGTATCCTAAGTAGTGATAAGAACATTATATTACTCTGAAAAAGGGGGAAAAAAACTGGAGCACACGGATAACAAAAAATAGCCTTTAATGGTGCAAACAAAAGGAACTGATGCGCTTCAGCGCTACCTCGCCTTCATCAGTCAAACAATTCAGAAGAGGAGGATAGTTAAGTTTCCAACTGGTGCATCCAATAACAAATCAATCACAATGGCCAAACAGGCCACCCAATAGGAAACAACAAATTACCACATCTTACAAATAAATAATATGTTACTCTGTGTTCATTTTGCCCTCAGGAGGTGGGTTGTGGAGCCAGCCTCGGGGTGATATCAGAAAGCCTGTTGGTAACAGGAGGTCAAGGCTGCGTGTCCTTCTGGGACCTGAACTATGGGGACCTGCTGCAGACTGTGTACCTGGGCCAGAGTAGCGAGGGCCAGGGCGTGCGGCAACTGCTCGTGCTGGACAACGCTGCCATCGTCTGCGACTTCGGCAGCGAGCTCAGCCTGGTGTACGTGCCCTCTGTGCTAGAAAAGCTGGACTAAGTGCCCGGGCTGGAATTTGGCCTCCAGTTTTCGGGCCCTGCGCCCCAACTTGTCGCCCCACCAGAGGACATTTGCACCCGCACTCCCCGGCAGCTGAAGCACTGACTGTGCAGACTCCTCTCGAGTCGCTATCATTTCCACTGCTTTGCTTCTCCCTGCTTCTGTAGAACTCTGTACTATTCGGAAGGGGTGGGGTTCTGTTTCCATAGCAATGTGAAGGAGGACAGTGAGGAAAGGGGGCAGGGGACTGGCCTATCACAAGACTTGGCCGGGAATAGCCTTTCGGAGCACGGCTTTCATCTGTCATCGTTCTGTGGATTTCTACACCTCCACTGATCTGATGTCACAGGCTGCACTGCCGAGGCTACTTCCAATCCAGGGCGACGGCTGGCTGTGGGGATTTTACACGGTTACAGCATGTGTACACATGCATATGTGTGTGTGTATATAGTGCACACCTGCGAAAGATAATGTGAATGTGTGAATATTCAGAGCTAGGGCAAAAGACATTGAAAAAGAGTGAAAACTGCTAACTAAGAAGAAATGGGGGCGTAATATAAAAAAAAAAAAAAAGCATTTGGCCGAGTGTGTGCGTGTTCTCTCCTGAATGTGTGTGTTTGCGTGTGTGTTAACGCGCGTAAGGCGTGCGTTTGCGTGTGTGTGAATGTTTTTTGTTTGCTAGTGCTGCAAACTACTCCATTAAACCTCTGGGGGTATTTTGTAGTAATTGATTTTATTATTTATTAGAAAAAAAATTTAACAACACGTAATTTGTATGAATTTTAGAGAAAACTCAATATTTTAATATGGGGTGTCAGAGATGTCAAAACATGCAGGATGTAGAAAAACTGGGAATTAAGGCGCATAATTAAATTTGTCCGCTGCGGTTATACTAATATTAATGTCACAGTTCTGACAGCTGTTTGATTGATTGAAAGGCGAGAGAGCAGGTGGAGGGAGACACAAAAAGACACCAGAGTTTTTGCACACGCCCGCCAGGGACCCAGTTAATTTCTGGCTTTACCTAATTATTCAGTGTTGCATTTAAAAACTACTCTGTTCCATTCGTTGTAGTACTGAATTTACAGATTAGAGCATTGATCTATTCATTGGATCATTAGTCAGGTCATGCACATTTAAACACAATTTTCCCTGATGGTCAGTACTGGGCTTATTGCTGTATTATTAAGTAGTGGGGTACTATGCATTCTGTACGACAGACATTTAATTTCAAGCAAACTTAAGTTCAAGCTTTTCATTAGGACAGTCATTTATTCATTATATTTATTCAGTCACGTCAGCAGATAATTCATTTTTCTTGGCCTTACGGAGTGACAGGCTTCAGGCCTGTGCACTGCTTTATTCATGTTCAGGGTGTCTTACTATGCATTCAAGCATCCTGATTGGAGTTTCTATTGCTACCAAGTTCTGAGGGAACACCTCTACCCACGCAACATATTATGTAAGATTGGTTTATCGAAATTATGCTATGAATGTTTACTGAGCTTGATCATATTACCGCGGTTATGAGTTTGGTGTGCAAAACTGAATATTAATGTTGATTTCAGATTACTAGTCATATATGAACACCCTATCTAGGCATTTTTGATGCCTCTTTGTTTATTAGCATTTCAAAATGGACGTCCAAAAAAAAAAAAAAAAAAAAAAACTTACAGCTGCATTCATCCTAATTGGGTCTATTAATGGTTTCCTTTGGCAGTGAATTGCATCTGTTGTGAGATGCCCTCAATTTTTATCAGATGTCTCTGATTTTCTGGGGAACACAGGGACAGTGGTGGTGCAACCGTTTCACATTTGCTTGCTTTGTGTTTGACTCATTTTGCTGATCTCAGTGAGGGACTTCTTGCCCATTCTCCTGGGTCACATGGTGCCCACTACCCACCCGCTGCCTCGCCTCCCCACCCAATGCAAATACCCACAGAATTGCTTCCAGGAAGACAAATGCACTGAAAAACCCTTGTATATAACCTTTTTTCTGTTTTGTACTTGGTGATGCATGTGTTGCGAATTTAACCAAATGTGAATGACAGAACAGCTACATTCAGATGGCAGACAAACATTTAAACAGATGTGTTTACAAAATGCACATTTGACACCCATTTACATGCAAACAAACCTGAAATAATATGGTTTACTTTTTTTTTTAAACAAGCACACCCTACAAATGGATATTTAAACGAGTACAAATGCACACCAGGGAGTGATGTGTGATGTAACGGTTATAATTTATTAGTTTTTTCTTGATGTAAATATTTGAGAAATGCTCTTTTGATTTTAGTGACTTTCTGTTCGATAAAAATGTGATTATTTTGTATCTTTATACTTTTTCAGATCTGGTTGCAATTTTGGTTTCATTGTAAATCTTATTGGAAGGGTGGGGTATTGTAAGCGTGGGTAGTCTCTTTCTGGGGAAGGTTTTCATGCAGTCTACCTTATTTCCAAAATCCATTATCAGTTTTCCAGTTAACAGCGCTAAGCCGTTCCATCTCAGTCCATGGAATTATCTCGTATAAGAGGCCATCTTGGGTTGTTAGCTATGCTTCTTTGGAGTAAACATAGTGAATGTGGTTGATTGTCCATCATTACAGATATGGACCTGTTTGGCTCAAATAATGGCCTGTATTTTTATGCATTAATCATTGATTTATTATCTTTGGCCATTGTCCATATTTACTCCTTTTTGTGGACCACCGATGACGTTATCGTGCGTGAAGACACAGTGTGCCATGGGTACCATTCTTCGTGAACGCCCATCGTCTCCAACGGTAACGCTGTTGGACGCTTCCTTGTAGACTCTGTTCACAAGCAGTTTGGCTGCACAGATATAATATACTGATGCAATTTTCCAGTGACTGGCTTGGTCCTTTTGGGATGTGGTGAAAACCACACTTCCATGCATTACAAGTCTGAATACCAGCTATTAAGTACCCAGTGTGTGTTTGTGTATGCATGTGTTGCACCTTTCTGTTGGCCAGCCTTTGGGTCTGAAATTTAAATTTTCTGGAGTTCAGCCACTTTTATTTCCTCCTTTTTCAGAGTGCTTTAAAGTGTAGCAGGTCCAAGGCATGCTACAAGACCGACTGATGCATTTAAAGCTGATGTACTTTAACCAAATCCAAGAGGTCAACAGCCAGCGCTATTGACAGTCATTCTGTGCATCAAACACTTGAGGCATCTTCACGTTAAGAGTGTACTAGCCCTTGATCCCAGGAATGCTTCTAACTTGACTGGTTTAATTCAATGAGGGATTGCAGGACCTCAATCGGACCTGCCTCCCCAAGTTCTCCATGAAGCGCAAATTGCGCATTTGTCTGCTTGTGAGGGTTGTTTTCATTATTCCACGGAGAATGTGGGAGTTTTGAGTGCAGTAGGACGACTGGGTGTGAATGTTGTGGGTGACACAAACTGGCCACCATTCCCCATCCACCCCAACCCTTCCAGTACTACAGTGTAATCATGCTGCAAATGATGAAACTAACAATCTGTACTATTTTTAACACAGGAGCAAAACTTTATACTAATTTACAAATAAAAGGCTTTAATACCTTTGTGCAGTCTGCAGTTTTTCCAGTGTGTTTCTTCAGTAAATTGTAATTCCAGTGTTTAAGATCTTAGCTGCCAGAA
This sequence comes from Gymnothorax javanicus, assembly GCA_029692085.1. Taxonomy (NCBI): domain Eukaryota; kingdom Metazoa; phylum Chordata; class Actinopteri; order Anguilliformes; family Muraenidae; genus Gymnothorax; species Gymnothorax javanicus. The sequence goes on along the minus strand of CM056193.1, from coordinate 164,567,320 downwards.
TTAATAATGTATTCGCATTAACTTGTATTCCAGTTTTAAAAACGTGCAGTCTGAGTACGGGGAAAAAAAGAGAAGGTTCATACATTTGAGTGTTGCATCCAAAAATACTTATGACCCCATGCAAACATATCAAATTATCTGCCTCACAACATACTTATTTAGAGGACCAGCTGATGCTGTAGGATGATAAAACTGCAAGTTCAATATCTGACCCTGTTGCTAGGTGAAACGGATGCAATATTAATGTGGCGATGCATGCAACTGAGGTGACAACTCTCTGAAGCCCTGTGCAAAAATGGCCTTGGTGCCTCATTACCTGAAAATACATTTATAAGGACCTAAGCATTATTTCATAATTTAACTAAATTTTCTCGAAAATATGTAAATCACTATTCTCCCAAATTTAGATACTCTGTCATACTTTTCAGTGTGCATTGTCGATAGGGGGGCCTAGTCATGTTTGGTGCAAGGAGACCTGCGTAAAAATGATTGGCCAAAACTCCACATCCGCAGAAAGGCTGTATTGGTTGCATTGGCAGCTGAGTTGAGGAGATTCTTTCAAAAGCTGGTAAATAAGGCTCAAACCGGAAAGTCAACATTTCCTGTTCCCTTCACTAGCTGATCATTGGGTGGGGACCTCCGCCTGTGAATGGCTCACATTAGTAAGAATAACATAACTGAGGCAGGGCTACTGCCAAATCCTTCCAGTGCCAGATGACAGCCAAAATGCCTGCTTTGCTGGATAGAAGTTTGAGGTTGCTTCTGGAAGGCAGAAGTCTCTCATTCAAAAAGTGGTCACACTAAACTTACTATTTGGCCCAATTTAACACAGGAATGACAAGCAACAGTTCTGAAGCATTGTCAGTCACCAGTCCTTAAGTCATGATTTGTGCAGATATGACTCAGAGAAGACTTGAATCTATCCTTTCATTCAACATAACATCCTGGTACAACCTCCTCACCACCAAACAAAAAACAAAGCTCTCCCGCCATTAGCCAGTCCAGCAAAATAACTGGTTCATCTCAAACACCATAGTCTGAACTGTTCAACTGCTCAGTGGTCAGGAAAGCCACCTGATCACAGAGGACTCCTCCCATCCCCTCCATCACTGCTTTCAGTAGTTGCCATCAGGCCGACGGTACAAAATGCCAATGGCCAGAAAAAGCATGAATGAGAGATCTTTTATCCCCACCGCAGTAGCCACACTGAATGCTGTTCGATAGGCCATGAACAACATAGTTGTCATTTCAGCTGCTTGTTAACTGTGCTTTTAAATGTGAGTGAAATGTTTTGAAATGCAAACCGCTTGTGCTTGAGCCTTGTCAAAGGAAAATTTCTGTCACTTCTGTCTGTGGGACAGACAAAGTTTCTCTATCTAGATGAGCTCACTTGCAGGTGTCTACTCTACCAGCAGGGGTTTGACAGGTGTCTGATCAACTGTGGTGCTGTAGTTCTGGCCAACTGATAACCTTGAATCCCTAGTCTACACTAGGTGCCCACAGGATTTTTGGTCTGCACTTTGAGCAGTAGACATATAAAGGTTTCTCAACATAACCTCAAATACGTGTATACTTCATGGGGTTAAACCATACAGCTTATTGTGGCAAGTGTTCATGATTTCAAGCGACACTCAAAACTTCACGCATCACACAAGGACAGCAGTTTCCAGGAGTTTTATTTTAATTAAGACATATTTACATTGTTACAGAAAGGAAGGAAATCGTCACCGCATTAAAAAGGTGTGTTATTCAAGGTTTGATGATTACGTGAGAATGTGCGTTCCCATTAAAGTGATAACAGCTGGCGTACTTCCACTACCTGCAACACTTTTATTCTACATACATACAAATCAAATTCAATCTCAACAGCTCGTATACGGGTTACTGTCGCGCCAGTGTCTACAGTAACTAATCATAGAAGAGCTTCACCCCCAGGAAGCCAGGTGGACACAAGTGTTTCTCCATTGACCATGCAGTGGTTGATCAGAAGGGAGGCTGTGCCTTTTCGTTTCGCCACTGTCGGAGCACGTCAAACGCGATGGCCAAGCGCTTCCTCATCCCAGGTGGTCTGAGCCATCGTCACTTTCATCGTAAGCAGCTTTGGAGAATGGAGCTCTGAGGTCCCACGCCCTAAATCTGAGCGGCAGGAAGTGTGCTGCAGCGGAGCATGCGCTTGCCCTCAGTAGAGAGACTATGTGTTACTGTAGCAGAAAAGCATGCTGGGAAAAAGGCTGTGACTGAGCTGACTCAAATTTGGAGAGGGCGGGTAGTGTTTTGTCAGGTGACACAGCTGGAAGAAGATTGTTCAGGACATAGACAGACTGACACTGAAGTGGTCCCAGGCGTGAGGGGAATTTCTGAGGAGGGGTGGGGGATAGTGGTGAGTGTATAGAATTGGATTGAGCCAATGAATAAAGGCAGAGCAGGAAGAAGTGAAGGAGATGGGTGAGGGAAAAAAAAAAGAGTGAAGGAGCTGAATTTAACCTTTAAGGAAGGCTTAAGTCTTGCCCAGGGTCCAGAGGGGATCCAGGCTGCTCAAAGGATCATCATCCGATGGCGCCCCCTGCAGGCCCAGGCCGTCGTGCGGCTGGAGGAAGCTCTGCTTGTTGATGCGCTGCTTCCCTCGATAGGCGCTGTCCAGGGTGAACGCCTCGGGGGTCAGGGAGGCCAGCAGCTCCAAGGAGGAGGAGGAAGAGGAGGAGGAGCCTAATGCAGGGGGCAGGGCTGAGGCAGGTATTTGGGCGGGCTCAGCGTGGTGATTGGCAGTGGCGGGGGCGGGGCCGAGCGCGTCCAGGCCGTTTCCGTGCTCCTGGTTTGGAGGAGGAGGAGGGGGAGGGGACTGTGCTTTCTCAGGGGAGGACGGTGGGGGGCTGAGAGAGAGGGGCAGGGGCTCGAAGGGGGCCGCCTCCGCTTCCCCTGGTATTTGGACATCAGCCATGGTGGGAGGACATGGATCCTGGTCTAACTCTGAGGCACTGGGAGGGCGGATGCTCAGCTTGGCGATGGTGGCCTGGATGGAGCTGATTGGCATGTCAGCCCCGAGAACAATGTCTTGGGATTCCTGCCGCGAGTAAGTCTGTGATAACAAGACAGAAAAACCATAGAATAACACACAGGACAGTCAAAAACTATCAGTACTCCCTTCCTTCCTGTGTGAGGTGCCTTCAGGCATCAGCTGGTTCTTTCAAACGGATAAATAAGAGGTCTTCAGGATGGCAAGGCCTACCTTTGGGGCTGCGCTGTTGTTAGTTTTGCAGGAAGGAGCAGCGGAGAAACCATGGCGCTGGAGGACCTGCTCCGCATGCTTCAGCACCGCCTCGTAGCAGAACTTAAGGTGGAGCTGCAGGGAGACGTGCCAGCTGTAGTCAACCACTGTCAGTGTGGCAGCTGACTGACTAAACCAAGCCTGTATTTTCTATCGCTGTTCCAAACTCACCAAACAAATGCAAAACTAAAGCTTTACAAAAAGTTCAAGTGCCTCAGCACTGAAGATCCCCTCGGTGCCCGTTTGTCGTAACACCACGACCTCAAGTGGCACAAACAGGTATAGCACCTAGTCTGGTGAGTTTGTCACAAACAAGATAAACGGACGAAAAGACATGATGAAAATACTCAGAAAATTGTTATTCAGGGGGGTACAGAAGCCTTCTGCATGGACTGAATGGAGGTCTTGTGTGTAAGCCAGCCTGTTCCTGCACCAGTCCAGCTCTCACCTTCTCCTGCAGCATGTTTTTCCTCTGCTGTCTCATCTTCCTCACCAGCAGAGGCAGGTCTGGGATGCCATTTCCTGCCTCCAACTCCTGTAGTGCTGCATACAGCAGGCAGAAGGCGCCGGTTCGCCCAACACCAGAGCTGAGAAGAGATCACACGACTATGAGCTAAGTAACAACAGAATGTTTATATCTGTTTCTACTAAAACTGGAGCCATGCTCATGTTGTAAAATGCAATTATTCCAAAATGTGAATATCTGCATGGTTTTACTGGCTGTAAATAACCCATAAGAATCAAAAATAACAGGTAAGTGGTTTTGGAGCCTGGACCACTGACTTTACCTGCAATGCACTATAATGGGTGTATGCAGTGGACGCTGATGCAGATAGTGCCCATGAACCTCCTGAATGAAGCGGATCAGGTTGCTTTTGCTGTCTGGAAGGCCCCTGCAGAATACATATATCAATAAAGGTAAGGGTTCGTATACATGAACGCACATGGTGCACATGGTTTGTTATTACATTATTTATTTGAAAGATATGACTTGTCAGATCACAGCACACCTTTTCACAGTCCATTTCAGAAGAGCTTGAACTCAGAGAAGACGGTGAAGCTTAGTACTCCCTGAATCTTTTCATATTACTGAAGAGGGTGAAACTGAATGCTGAGTAGTATTTTCAATGTTTAAATAAGCGATTGAATGACTTTGGGTCAGTTTTTTTCATCCACTATGCTAGGTCAACGTAGATTTCTTTGAACTGTGCTCATTTTGAAGTTAGCCCTTCATTGTAGTTTCAAAAGTTCGGTACTTCCATGAGGTTAGATGAGCAGGCGAGAGGACCCGTTTTAACTCGGCGGCAAACCGATATCATCCATAACTATCGGAGGCACTGTATCCAAAAACCTACACCTGCATCACATAGTATCATAAATGTTTGGTCACAAATATCCCCGTCCAGGGGCCAGGAGTTCTATTAACTCCTTCATAGAAAGTATCACCACCTTCTCAATCACCAGCTGGTTTCATTCAATCAGCCTTCAGAACAGAAACCGGCTGCAGAAAACTGTGACTGTCTGCTCCAAAATAATTGGGACACCTCTAAGATCTGTGTTGACTGTCTATGAACATTTCACACGCAGGCTAGCAGGCCGCATTGTACAAGACCCCTCACACGCTCTGTTCCCAAAGTTTGAGTGGCTCCCATCAGGCCACCAGCTTCGTTGCCCCGCCTGCAGAACTCAGAGGAGAAAGACCACCTTTGTGCCCAAACCTGTGCTGCTCCTCAACTCAAAACATCCATAATGCATTCCTCACTGCCTATTCACACATGTCTGAATGTCACTTGCACCTGTAATATACCTACCTCAGGCTAACTTGCATTTGCTGATCTCTAATGCACTTACCTTGCCAATTTGCACCCATTATGCTGGTCCCCAAGACTCAGAATTTTTAGTATTTCAGTAATTGAGCGATTAGTATATTTATTTTTTCCTTTTATTCTATTATAATTATTTTTGTAGTATAGTTATTCTCCTTGATTAAGTATTTTAGCATTTTCTACATTAGCCTAATTTTATGTGCAATAACTGATTGAATTCTGTGCTGATTTTTTTTTTCGTCCTTTGTTTACAGTTGTTTCAGTGTTTACATTGTTTACTTGCTGCTCTATGTGCCTTTAATTGCCCCCCCGGGGACAAATAAAGTTTTTTGAATTGAACTGAATAGAATATAAGTGGCTCACCGCGAAGACGTTTATCTGTGCTGGGAGCCCTGTTTGAGTCCCAGCCACACCATTACCAGCTATGGCCAAATGTTTGCACGGGTGAGGGAATAACTGGCTTATTCTCGCCAGGGGTTACGCTATTCAAAACTTATTAATTTCATCACTCTCTTGCGGCAACTCTGGCTGGCCACGTGCGTGTAGTTCTTCGCTGATTACATTATCCTCCTGAGCCAAAGGGAGCAGGACCCAATGATGGACTAAGCCAGGGGTGTCCAATCTAATCCAGAAAGGGCCGGTGTGGGTGCTGGTTTTTGTTACAGCTCAACACTGACAAACCTGATTCTACTCATCAAGGTCTTGATTGACCCCCCAGATCAGTTAAATCAGTGGAAACAGGTGTTTTAGCACTGGGCTGAAACAAAAACCTGCACCCATACTAGCCCTTTATGGGTAAGATTGGACACCCCTGGACTACGCAGTTCAGCGGTGTTCAGGGTGGGGGTGGGGGAAAAAGGAAGAAAGATGGAGGAACACCCCCCCCAAAACAAAACAAAACAAAAAAAACAAATATCCACATCCACATAGTTACAAAACCTGGGAATGGACCTGCACAAAGGCCTGCTACAGACCCCATGCAATAAGGCATCCTCTTGTGTAATGAAAACAGTGAGGCCTTTAGCGCCCTCATGGATGAGTCAAGCATAAAAAAATCCCCAGGACTAAACACAAACTTATATAGCTTCTGAAATTAGCTCAACTCTTTATTGGACACAGGAGTGAAGTTGCATATGCCTTTGGAGTACGGCACTTAGTTTTTTGTACCAAGTCTACTTTTGGCCATTTATACTGTAAATTCTTGCTTCAATGCTGTGAAACAATTCATTGGTGCATTGTCTTTAAGAACAGGTATTAAGAAATTTGATTGAACAAAATGGACCCCAGACACAAATATATCTGGTGGTGAAGACTGCAGTAATAATAAAACAGGACGCAAGCATATATTTGTAACATTTTTTCTATGCAATGAAACTTGTGCAGCTTGTTACCGCTTACCATGAGGCTTAGGTCAGAGTCGGACAGACCAAGTTGATTGGAATTTGAGCGATTGTGGATGCTCTTCAAAACATTATTTATATTAAATAATTAAATATATTGGATTTCAAAACAAATTCTTGGGTCAGAATTGAGGTCAAATTGTTCATTAATCACATGGGCTCCAACATTACTGCCTCCGGCAATATTCGTCAATGTGTAAATTAATTCACCTATGTAATACATCAACTTCACGTGGGGCTGCTATGAACAGTGACTGGAAGCACATGCGGGCAAATTGTTGCTCTTCTCAGAGTGTTGGGATATAATGACCTTACGAACAAACTTAGAAAAATGATAAGATGAGCATATACGATGAAAGGACTGTGAATGAGGTTAAAGGATACCAAAATAATCACAACAGCAAAACGGCACTTACAGTTCAGGCCAGGACGTGAACTGCAGGTGGATGACTGTACGCTTCAAGCTCTGATCACGATATTGCAGACCGATCATGCGCTCCACATGAGTTGGTGTGGTCTTCTGGGTGGTGAGGGTCAGAGTGATGGGGCCCTGGGATAGTTGCTGGCCTCTCTCCAATGGATAATAAGGCAGTACTTTTTGCTATAAGGGGGAGAATTAACCTTCAGTTAATTGGTTTTTCTGTGTCTGGTATGCCCTCTAGTCCAACATACAACATTTAAATACGCAATTAAAGTTTTTGGCAACACCACTATCAATCTTGAAAACTGATGTCATACTTAACAATTGACTTTGTCCTCAAGCATCCACTACAGTTTGAAATGAAAATAATTCAATATAAAATAATTAAATATTAAATAATATAATAATAAATATTATGAACATAACGTGCAGGTCACTTAATACCCCTCGGCCTCACCATTATATCAAACAGATCATTACGGGGGTGCATATGAATACTAGATACAAAGTCTGCAGGTCACAGTGACCCAATCTGAACAATTTTTTTGCATAATTAGCATAAATAGGTGACAGTGACCTAAGTTATACATATTTTTTTTTGTATAATTACCACCCATACACGTCATTGCTATGAAACAAAAAAATTCTGAGATTTGTTTTTCGCACCAGAGTGAAAAACTGTTCAGGGTCAAAGTATAAAGGTCAAAGGTCAATTGTGGAATACAAGCAGATGATGCGCGGGTCGATCCAATGTACTTCATACGTGGCCAGTTTCACTCTGATGCTATTGCTGAAGAAAAGCCGGCACTAAATTTCCAAGGTCAAGGTCACGACAGCTGAATCAGCGGTCAAATCCCGATAAAAGTGAGTCAGTGCACCACTACAGCCCAAGGTCCTTACATGTGATAAGGATGAGGTGTTACACATTAATGGCTACTGAGAACTGGTCCACACAAAATGTGGGACAGACAGAAAAACAGATGGACATACAGATGCAATCATGATGACAATACCCTATCGGCCATAATAATGGCTGAGGGGCAAAAATGACTTTTTGTGTTCACTCAGGTTCTCTCCGTCTCATTCATTAAAGATTGTCTCCTTGTCTTAGCTACCCATTTTAGAAAGTAACAGTAATAAACCTCCTGACAAACCAGCTTTGCGTAACTTAATGTGCAATCTCATCGTTTTGGTTCACAACATTGTGTGAGAGAGGTATGAAAACCATAGAACAGGAAAAAGAACTATTTTCAGAAACTGTCATGTTAACTCTGCACAAAAACATCTTGCCAGACAGCACTGAGCAGAACAGCTAGTAGAAAACGGCTCCAATGGACATGTAACTTTACAGTAGAATGGCAGGTAAACTCACATCTATGCCTCCTATTCATTTTTCAATTGAACGTCTAGCAAAATTAATTATCGCGACATGCCTAACAGTGGTCCCCCTAGGACCGAGTTGCAGAACCACAACTATAAAAGGCCACAATCCTCAAAAGGCTGACTTTAGAGTGACAGTGTAAGAAAGCATACCTTATCCAGCTCTTGCTCAGACACTAGCATGACCACTAGAGACACCTTCTGCTCATAAACCATGAGCCAGAAGTCAGCCGCAGTGCCCGTCAGTGGAGCCTGGGTGGCGATGATGCGCGGGCAGTAAGGCGAAAGGTCCTCAATGGAGCTGGCGTTGATGTAGTCGTCCTTGCCTGACTGCAGGACAACTCGATTACGGTCATAGGGCATGATGTCCTGGTGGCGGTTCTTCATGCTGTAGCAGCGGGCGATGGCGATGGACAACTGCTTGGCATCCTTCTCCTGCTGGTCCTGCAGCTCTTTCCAGCGAGCGTCCAGCTCCGACAGTGCCCCCATCTCCGCCTGAGGCTGCTCCAGGAACTGCACCTTCTGGCGGAAGCGCTCCAGCTCCGCGCAGAGACGCGAGACCCGCTCGGGCGCCTGGTAAGGGTCGCCCTCAATCAAGCGCACGGCCTCTTGCTTCTTCCTGCGCTGGCCGTCCTGGGGGTCGGCCTTAGTGGGCAGCAGGACGTTAGCGGCGGCGTTGGTGCCCCCGTGTTGGCTCTCGGGGCTGGAGGACAGCAGGTCGTCAGTGCTGGAGGTCTGGCGCTGGAACAGAGAGTCAGAAGAGCTCGGCGGGGAGGATGAGGTGGAGGAGGGTGCGGCTGGGGGTAGATGGGCTCCTCCCACAGGAGTGAGAGCAGGGGAGGGCCTCTGGGGGATCAGTCCTAGGGAGGGGGGTCCGGGTGATGGGGCGGGCGAGGGGGTCGGTGATGGAGGGACGATGTTCGGCTGCTGTGCGGCCGGTGGCGTGGTAGAGGGAGGGATCATGTGTTGTGGGAGGGACTGAGGTCCTGGGGGCGGTGCCATAGGAGTAGGGTGCTGTAATGGGCCAGGTGGGACGGCAGCACTTGCAGGGGCAGTGTAGTTTGTGGGGCCAGCAGGGGGCAGTGCCTGGGGCGGCTGGGGGGCTCCTGGTGTAGCCTGGTGGGGTATCATGGGAGCGTTGCCAGGGTAACACATCACCCCAGAGTGAGGAGGGACAGGCTGCTGGGGCATGCGCATGGGACCCTGGGGGAGGGCTGGCTGACCAGGGGGCATGTGCGGCTGGGAGGCCGGGGGCATTTGGGCGAGAGGGCCGCGAGGGGGCAACTGGACCTGAGAAGTGGGAGGCATCTGGGCGAGAGGGCCACGAGGGGGTAACTGAACCTGAGAAGCAGGGGGCATTTGGTGATTAAAGGCGTGAGGGGGTAACTGTGCCTGGGAGGCATGGGGCATTAGGGGATGAGGCACGTGAGGGGGTAACTGAGTCTGCGAGGCAGGGGGCATTTGCGGACGAGGCACGTGAGGAGGTAACTGGACCTGAGAAGTGGGGGGCATCTGTGGACGAGGGACGTGAGGGGGCAACTGAGCCTGGGAAGCAGGGGGCATCTGTGGATGATGGGCGTGAGGGGGTAGCTGTGGCTGGGAAACGGCAGGTAGGTGAGTCTGTGGAGGGTGAGGGCCGGGCATTATGTGAGGCTGCGAGGCCAGAGAAGCTGGAACCATGTACCCTGGCTGGGGCTGGAGGGGCATCCCAGGGTGCACCTGAGGTGGGAGCTGGCCTGGAAAGGCAGGCTGCTGAAAGTGCGGAGGCATTGGCTGTCGAGGCTGGGCTGTGTACTGCGGACACTGGAGCCGCGGGGCGGGGTGTGGTCCCTGGGACACGGAGGAAGGCGGCTGGGGCTGGGGCTGGACAGGAGCGGGGCCATGGCCAGGGGGTGGCTGATATCGAGGAAACTGGCCAGGGGCTTGGGGATAGGGCTGCTGTGGGTGTATGGGTACACCTGGCTGAGGAGGGTACTGCGGGAAGTGGCCCATTTGTGAGACGGGCACAGCATAGCCCCCAGTAGTGGGGACAATGGGCTGCCGGGCGACAGCCTGCCCCGGGGCAGGGGTATAGCTGGCGATGGGCGTCTGCACGCTGTCCACCGTGGTTGTGGAGGGGCGTACGGGGACGGCTCCCCCTGGTGGGCCAGGCTGGAGCTGCGGAGGTGGCACTCCATAGCTAGATACGGCAGGATGCTGAGGACCCGGGGGAAAGGGCTGGCGGGAGAGATGCGGCTGGGGCAGGTGGGGCAGGTTTGGGGGGAAACCCCTGGGCTGCGGGGTGGGGAAACGCTGCAGCCGAGCCAGGACGTCCGGAGAGGGCAGGTTAGCAGGGAAGCGCGGCCAGGGGAGGGTCTGGCTGGGCCCCGCTCCGGGGAGGAGGGCGCTGGGGCCGGCGGAGTGAGCTCCGCCCGGGAGGGAGACGTCGGGAGGCAGGCTGCGCAGCTCCTCGGGCAGGTCCCCTCCCAGGCTCAGGATGGCTGCGCTCAGCTGGGCCAGTTCTGGGTCCTCCAGGCTGGAGGCTGGGTCAACGTCAGAGGTCTTCTTCTGCAGGGGGGGTTTCGGGGCCGTGGGACGAGGGGGAGTCTTCTTCTGCACCTCCCTGATAAATGGGAATAAAGCAGAACATAAAGGCCAAGAGACACAAGTGAAAAAGTGAGCACAGCTCACAAATACCCCAGACCCTTGTGCACTGAAGAGATTATGGCATATTTTCATATAAATTGGCACTGCACCTCTGCATGAAGCATAGAATGCATGACTGAAATTTGAAAACAATCCGATTAGCAGTTTGAGAAATCGGTCGGACAACATTTGCAGTGGTAAATTTTCCAAGTTCAAAATATGGAAAACAAAAGTAATTTTTGAGAAAATAATCACTTTTTCATGAAACTTGGCACTGCACCTCTCAATGAAGTGTAGAATTCGTGAAGTGTAGACTGCGATTTGAAAACAATCGTATGAGCGATTTTTGAGAAATCGGTCAGACAAACTGATACGGACAGACGGAAGGACGGACGGGCAGAATTCTGTGGTATATACGATATACCCCCGCCCCTTATGAGTCATGGGTATAACAAAAGATGAAATTCTCACTATGATAAAGTTTCTGCAGAGTCCAAACATAATGATCTCCAAAATACAGCAGAAATAGACCATACAACTACTGCAGAGAACACGGGTGTACACGTGTTACATTTGAGATGAGACTGGCGGCAGGAGGGCACCTGTGGCAGATTTTTGGTATGACGGTTATGCAGAGGTATGACATTACCTCTCGAGCACTGCCTGCCTCTCCTCCTCCCGGGTCTTGCACAGTGCTCTGGTCCTCTCCAGCAAGCGTGAGGCTTTTCCCTCCAGGTCCTCATAGAACTCCTTCCCCTCCTGTGACTTCTTCATCAGGTCCTCATAAGCCTCGTAAGACGAGACCAGGGTCTGCACTGTGCTGTTCCACCTTTCAGATACACAGGAGAAGCAACAGATCTCATGTACAGGAAATGTAACACTGGATCATGCTCAAAAACAGTAGGACTATTGACAATGAGCGAGGAGGACACAACTCCCCTGTGGCAGCACCAGGTATGGATTCAACAGGTGCTGACAGATTTGAGTCCTGAGTGAACATTCTCTCAAAGGTCCCTCCATCATGTCATCAGGCACACAGCCCATTAGCTATTTCAAGCCATTTCAAAATCTGTTCTTTTACAGGTACTGCACAAAGGAAACGAGAGTTCTCCCAGAACAAATGCCACAGCATGCTTGGACATTGGCATGCACGTCAAAATGCAGCTTAAGAGGGTTAATCACTGCTCTGGGGTGCGTTTCCCAAAAGCACAGATGCTAACTTGCATAGTTGGAACCACTGTGAATGGACGAACTATGTAAGTTGCTAACTTAGTTAGCATCTACTCTTTTCGGAAACGCACCCCTGACCACTACTCAATTAAGACGAATCAGCATATATTGTGTGCCCCCAGGATCAACAATGAGAACCACTGACTTCAGAATTACTAACTGACAGTATGCCTGTATCATCAAACCTCCAATTTGATTTATGTACATTTCTTGTTTAAAATTCGCTACACGTGATCCTTACATCGCATCGCAAAACCAGACAATTAACATCTGAGCCCAGTACGCAACCACAGGCTGCCAACTACGTGCTTCTAAAATTCTGAAGAGGTACTACCTATCTATATCAGATGTGGTTTACAAACTTTCACACGCCGCAAATCCCAGGCAAGTTAACAATACCTTCACAGAAGTATAAACCGGCCTTCTGCAGCTTCCAACGTTTCATTGAACTTAACAGTAAAATCTTTTCAAAATCATTACAATAAACACGGTTTTGTGTAGTTTGGTCTGTTAAAGTTAGTGCATTCTGTTGTTGCGTATGATGAGTACAGTATAAGGGGACGCTCACTTGTGCTCGGTCTCTGCAAGGCCCTTACGCACAGAGGCGTACTGCACATTAGCTTCAGTCAGAGCCTTCAGAATATTCTCCTGTGCAGCCAGGTTCTGATCAATATACACCTTCACCTGCTCATACTTCTTCAACTGTTCCTCAAACAGCCTCTGAAACAGATTAAAAAAAAGAGCAAAGATAGAGAACATTAAAAGACATTTTCAGCTCTCAGCTATGTTATGTAATCATGATTTTTCTAGTGTTACCACCGTCTACAGAGTGTACTGTATACCCAGGTTTATATTACCTTCATACATGAAATAGTAAGTTGCTTACAGTTAGGACTGAAATTTTTAGATGTAGAATGATGATTAGACAACCCAGCAGAGCCACTGCTCTAGAAAGATGAGAAACGGGAACTATATCATATGAAAAACTACCCCTGCTAGAATGTAAATGTACCAAACTAGGGAATGTATCATCTACCTTCATGTCAGCACGATCGGTGGTGACCAGAGCGGCGGTAATGTCGTCCTGTTGAATTAGATCCCGGAGCTGTTTCTCCAGGGAGCTGCGCTGGTCTCTCATCTCCTGCACTTTACCCAAGATCCTCTTCATACTCTGCAGCCCCGCTACCTCCTCTGAAGACCCCGGGCGTACAGGAGCAGCATTCATTCACCAACTCATGTACACATTCACCATCTTTCATTTAATATTTTCTTCTGTCCACTAGTAGGCATAGTTTTTAGATTTACCTTTTTACTCAAAGAGCGTTTTAACAGGTTAGACCCAGTGATTATAACATCACTTTTATCAGATTGACCAGGCCAAGTAGCGCAAAATAATCAACTTAAAACAATACACCTTGGAACCATACAAAAACAACAAGTATAATTGTGCCAAAAAGTTCAATAAAGTGGACTGGGGGCTCACTGATTGCAGATGAGGGCCAGTACCACTCATTAATTTAGTGGCATTTTGGAAGCCCTAAGACTAAAGGGGCATTACATATAAAAATTGGGATTTGAAAGTATTTTGCTTTTTCTATGGAGTGAACCTTGTGATTTAAGGAAGACTAATCACTTCCATTTACCCTGAAGACGAAAACTTAAATTGTCAGATGACCTGTAGGTCCTCTGTTACTCATCAGTTAGCGTAGATGAAAAAATCACAACGGATTCATACTTCTTATACCACATACATACTGAAAAGACAACTGCCAGCCATGTAAAATGGATAGAGTTTCTCATTTATGGTTGCTTTAGACCTCCTCAAACCTCTCCTGCAGTACCACCTGTCCTTTTAGATCTCTCCCTGCTCCAGCACAGGTGATCAGCTTGTTATTGACCCCCTAAAGCTGATTGATGACAACCTGATCATTTGAATCACCTGTGCTGGAGCAGGGAGAGATCTAAACCATGTAGGACAGGTGGTACTGCAGGAGAGGTTTGAGAAGCACTGCGAGTTTAGACTGTCAAATAGAAAACAAGCAAATTCCTCTGCCAAAAATTTTTTCACAAAGACAGCCTTTAAGGACGAGGACCTAAAACAGCCCCCTCACCCTCGCTGAGGTCGGGCCGGGGCAGAGCCTCCCTCAGGGCGTCCAGCGGCCCCCCCAGCAGCCGCAGGTTGCTGATGTGCAGGTTCATAGCTCGGTGCAGCTCGGTATTGGTGAAGCTGGCTTTCTCGTGAGCCTCCAGGTACTTGTCCAGGTCCCGCCGCAGCTCGGCCAGGGTGGGGGGAGCGGGAGGGACGGCCTGCTTCCCCGCCGCTTCCTCCAGGCTCCGCTCGCCCGCCTCGTCTTCGTCCAGGACGTCTCGGATCTCCTTCAGGGAGGCCTCCACGTCCGTGAACACGCCCGACAGCACTGCAGGAGAGAGAGGCAGAGTACAGCTGAAGGCCTTTGTCTCAAATGACTTCAGTGGCTCCTTCAAATTCACTTGGCATGCATGTGTGAGCGTGTGTGTTCTTGCACTTGCTAACGTTATACGGCAAGGACCAGAAAAAATGTTTTACCAACGAAGTGGGGACAAGAGGAGTGAGGACATTTTAGGCAGTCCTCACAACTATAAAGGCAAGTTGTGCCTTATTGGTTGAGGTTGGGTTAAGTTTAGAACTGAGGATAGGTTTAGGTAAGGATAAGGGTTCAGGTTATGTATACTTTAGTTATTGTTAAGATTAGGGAAAGGCTGTAGAGACGCATAAAGAATGAATGGAAGTCAGTGTAATGTCCTGACAAGGATAAAATTACAAGGATGCTTGTGTGTGTGTGTGTGTGTGTGTGTGTGTGTAAGTGTACACTCACTCTGCATGGAATGAATCAGGCTCTTCACAGTATCGGGTCTCACACTCAGGGCTGCACACTTCTCCATCAGCACAGGGGGGATGTGGCTGTACATCTCCAGATTATCCACAGTGTCAGGGTCCAGACTGAGGGAGTCCATGAACTGCCTGTAAAACGTACCCACAAACGCACACATTGAAAAGGTCAGCGTGTCCACCAGTGTACATAATGTGGACGGTAAGATTCAAATTGACTTAACAGATTTGTTCTTCATAATTTTGTTGTGGCACAAGCAAAAAGACCCATGAGGAGATGGCACTTCACCTTGGCCCCCCAAAATTTGGAATTTGAAAAATTCCAAAAATAGCAAAAGGCAGCACACCTCAGCACATGGCTGATTGGTCTTTCAAACATCCAAAAAATCTTGAAAAGTTTAATGATGATATGTGACTGCTCAGAGTCCAGAAGGGATGGTGAATTGTGATAGGCTGATAGTAGCCATGTTGTTTAAGAAAATAACCTCGTACTTCTGGATATATATCGGGCCCTTGACCAACATGAAGCATGCAAAATTTTAAGTTAACAGGGCAATTTATTTTGGAGTAATAACTATTTATCTGCTATAGTGCCATCTATGGAAACATTTACACCCAATTTCGTAGGCTCGAGTCTGATAGTCCGTAGATGTAGAAAGTTTCGTGAAAAAATATGGAGCAGTTCATGAGTTATAGTTCGGAAATAAAAATGATTATAGAAGGATGGATGGGCAGACATGCTAAAAGCTATATTCCCCATATTGCATTACCATGGGGATAATGACCTTAAAGTGAAAGTAATTTTATTATTGCCCAGCTTTTTATCACACGGATAAAAACACACAAACACATTTTTAAACATGCACACAGAAATATCCTGCTTGTTGTCCACCCAGCCCCATCCATACTTACTCTAGAGTCTCATTCTTGCTGTCGATCTTGGCCATGACATCCCGCAGCAGCTTGGCTTTCTCCTCGCTAGCGTGAAGGGGTTAGGAAAATACGAGATGAAAGAAAATTAGTGAATCAAATTCTGACATCCATCAGCATCAAATTGATCAGCTGCTCAAAATAACAGTGTATTATGGCCGCAAAAGATTCCCTACACCAAGAACTCTACAAGAGCATGATGAAGCGTTTTAACCCATGAGGTTGTTAAATTACATGTTTTCAACTTAAAAAGGGCTAAATTACAAATTCAGCGGCGCTTACCTCATTTCTCTAGCATGTCAAGGTTTTTGTGTTAGATATGTAGGGAGTACTTAGAGAATTGGAATCAATGGTGACTGTGAAAAAGTAGTTTTTGCCCTGAATGGAAACCACCGAATGATGAAATCCAGTTTATTGTATCACGTATTATTTCAATTTATTTAATGGAAAACTGTACATCACTTCTTCAGCACTTTATGATGAGTAGTAAAGGCTATTAACTATTCAAAATAAAAATCGTAGGTAATCGAGACAAAATCAAATAGGCTATGGCTATTAAAAACAAACAGTCTCCGTCAAAATGCTCATTCAAACACTGACCGTTTTGCCATAATGTGAGTAAATTTTCGAACAAAGGTAAATTTTGGGTGCAAGGTTTCATTATTCCTACCCAAAGATAAATTTGTAAAGCAGACAGGAGACAATGCAATCCAAAATTACATTAGAAGTAATTTTAGACTGCTACTTCCTAATCAAATTCCATAATAGACAGCAAACTAATGTCAAGCTCAGTCTGAACTTAGCGGTTTGTTGGCACATCCTCATTACTTAGATTCAAGGTTTTGCTTCTCATTTTGCGCAAGAGGCAGAGATATTAAGTGGTTGTGCTAGACCACTCTTTCAGAGAACAGAATGCAAATTTAAAGAATCAAGCATAGATAGGACTCCAACTAAGTGGTTGTCATCAAAGGTCGCCAACTGACGATAAATATGTTGAAAAAGAAGAATCTGGATGTATAAGTGGGATATGAATTTACGATTCAAATAATTTTTAAGTTCGAATCACCACATATTCAGCCATTTTATGCAACTTTTCCAGGAGCACACCATCAATCTACACCACTGCATTCTAGCCCACTGGCTGAGGAGGATATGAATGAGAATACAGAAAAAGCTGAGTCATGCTGGCCGTACCATTTGCAGGGAGGACAGCACTTCATACCTGTAGAGAGAGGAGGCCTCGTGGGCTGACATAGGCACTAGCTTGGAGAAGATGTCTGGACCAGTGACACTGGGGTCAGTGGGGTTTACTGGTAAGGCCTTCACCAGGGGGGCACCTGTGGTTGTGCAAGCATGCAGTTAACATTGGTACACATAAGGGGATCAAGAGTCTCAAATGATTGATTGTAGGATTTTGCAGCAGGGATGAACAGATCTAACGTAATTGCAGTCTGGCTCTGGGAAAGGAGGAGCTGTGAGCCCTCAATACCTTTGACAGCTGGTAATGTGCCCAGATCAGGCACTGTCTCGTGATAAATGAAGTCATTGTCCTTTTTAGCAGAGTTGAACCTGGAAGAATGGAGCCGAGAGCAGGAATCACAATCAACCATCCACATTAACCTTATATGCAGGGGATTGTATGATTGCCGCTGCACATATTTAAATCTAGTGCTCTCAAGCTATACAACACCTGGCTTTGCTCCCCACTTTATGGTGTTCAAATCTAATATTACAGCATAAAGCCGCTTTCACACCGGACGCGAAACGAATTTTTCGCACGACAGATTACATTCAAAGTCAATGCAAAGACGCGAATACACGTAAATACGCATCTTTGCATTGACTTTGAATGTAATCTGTCGTCTTAAAAAATTTGTTTCAACAACAAAAAAGGTCAAAAAAGATGGTCCAACATTCAATTCAGTTTGCAGGTGCCGTAAAAAACCGTAAAAAACAAACGACTTTTCACTAACAAAAAAATGACTTTCCACTAATTCCAGCATAAACATAGCGTTCATTCATACATTATAATTCCAACTGATTACAGGTGTAACGTGCACATTCAAAATGCAATGCACCTTAGGAAGGCTTTTCCATGCAGTTAGTATAATGGGAATACAACCACTGAAAATTAGGTCCTTAACTAGCCGATACCCGTGCTACGCACGGGCTATATGCACGGGCATTGTTTTTTGATGCAATGTAAGCAGCCTGGGTTTTTTTAACACGATAACAGCTGACTGAATTAGCCGTTTTTACTTGCAAAAACGGCTTCAAAATGCAGTTTTCACTTCATAACCAAGTTCGAAACCTGGCGCATCGTCTTTGTCACACAGTAAAACCGGTGTATGCGGAACACAGTCATTATTCACGGTGGTTTCGGAGGAGATGTGTGAAATTACGCAAATTGCCAACTCAGTAATAATATATAGATTGTCTATTTATTGACTGTTTTGCAGAGATCGCAATTCATCGAGACAGATGGATAGAGTCTTACTTTCCCCCAATGACGTCCATGGTGAACCTCAACGCCTCCTGCACACTATCTGGCTGACCCTAGAAATAAATGGAGAGGGGATGAGAGAAAGAAAGAGGGCATGACTATTCCAGACTGCTCAAGGTTCAGTTCTCATTAGACCAGCATCCGCCAACTGTAAGTGCTATGACGTACTCCGCCCCTTCATAAGAGGAGGAGACATTAGGACAAAGGGCTCTGTTACCTTGGCTAGCTTCACTGCTTCACTGAGCT
Source organism: Gymnothorax javanicus (assembly GCA_029692085.1). Classification (NCBI taxonomy): domain Eukaryota; kingdom Metazoa; phylum Chordata; class Actinopteri; order Anguilliformes; family Muraenidae; genus Gymnothorax; species Gymnothorax javanicus. Next base: position 164,548,625 of record CM056193.1, on the reverse strand, counting down.
TGTCCAAGGAGCTCTGCAGGTACGCCAGCTACAGGCAGAGAGAGCAAATGATAAACACAGATTAGAGAGAGAGGAATCTCAGAGATAGAGAAACGAGAGACTGATAATTCAGAATATTTGGAATACAGGAGCCCTTTCATGCTGACCCCCATCAACAAAAAAAGATTTGGAGACACACCCTTTCACCATATTTCTGTTGCTCTTCCGCCTGTTTCCCCATGTGCAACTATGGAGACACAAAAGGCATGTTTCGCTGTAAAAGTCAAGCTAACACGTACTCTGCACTTGAAAGAGTTATTTCATTGAATCATCAGTGACATGATGCAGAAATTCTCAAACACCTGATGTCTCTCAGGTACAGCAGGAACTGTCATAAGAATCTGGAGCTGAGAGCAAGTGGAAACTCACATGGGCAATGGCCGCAAAATAGTAGATCTTCATCTGAACCAATTTCTTCCAGTCCTTCTGAATCTTCCCCAGCAATGAGGCAGTGTCAGAGTTCTCCAGAGCCCGGCACGCCTCCTTGTAGTAGTCCACCACCTACAGTGGGTCATGAGTTCAACAACTCAATAAAATTTTCTGTGTGTGTAAAGGGGAGGGCTATTTTGTCAATTTCCTTAACACCCACAGCCCCGTAGAAGGTTGACCTTCAAGCATCATCATCATTAACCCATCAGAGGAAATCATCATGAGATATTACTAAGGTCTGGACGGGAACTGATTTAACTCCTAATTTCAGCCCAAGATGGAAATATTAACTGGGAGTTTGGATGGAAACCAACCTGAGCGCTGATACGCGCCACAAGGAAGCTCTTCCTGTTATCCAGCATGGACTTCTCCAGGAGACATTCTTGTGCCTGTCCCTGATCCCCAAGAAAAGAGGGATTTTTAGCACAGCATAAGAACTCAACACATGAAACCTTATGGCATCAAAAAACCTGGAATGGACTACAAAAAATTCTAAAACTTCAGACTTTCACCTCTATTTCTGATTTCAAATCTCAAATCTCAGACATGTTAAAGGATGAGGTGGGGGGATGTGATGTCAATGTTTTCTTGCATACTGACAAAATTTTCCATTTGCCCCGTGTAACCCTTTATGCGTTGTTGTTGTTTGTGTATTTTTTTTTAATGATAATGCTGCCATAATGGCTGGGTACTGCATGAAAAAAGAGATCAATGAACTCAAACGACTACTTGGTAAAATAAAGGTTATAATAAAAACCACTGTGAAAATTTACTGAAGGCCAGGCATGGTTACCAGCATGAGGTTGATGTTGAGGTTGAGAATCTGGTGACTCATGTCCACACTGAAGTTGTGGCTGAAGTGGTCCCTCAGGTAGGAGAAGGCTCCAGCCGAACATTGGAAGTGAGTGCAGGACACCTTCATCCCCTGAGGATGAGGAGGAGAGGGGAAGGACAAGAGTGGGGGATGGACAAGTTCACGTTCTGTTTACCCAAAGAATGACGTACACTCATTCACTCACTCACTAGCATAGGATCAGAAAGATACTACAGAGCTTAAAGTCCTCCGCCATGGTGAAGAGAACAAGCAGAACACGCTGCAGCTTATTTACAAGCGTCCTTCAGCACCAATGAAGAGAAACGCCAAGAGCCTCATAGGCAGAGCAGCTGAGAGCCCCATACTGTTTCAGCCTGTCATAGCCCGAGCATGAAACCATTGAAACTAACCACATAAACTTCATATGGAAACGTTTCATAAATTAAAGTTCCATTGTAAATAATCTCCACGTAACTGTTTCAACGTATTCATTTTAATGTTTCAGCTATCATGATGACATTGTTTGATTTACATTGTCATCAACAAAGATGTATGCTTAATACTCAGTTTTATGGATATTATACATTTTGAACTTCAAGCTACAGAAGCCCATTGAGCCACTTTAACAATAAGAGGAACAGAGGGAGGCTCTGCGGGAGAGAAGCTCCGAAGCACTTCCGACCGACTCAAAGTCCGACTGACCTCTTCAGACACCCTGTTATCCATCGCTCCGAGCATGGAGTGAAGAGCACCTGCAGTAAGGGCAGCACAGGGGGCAGTGTTGACTCTGACATACAGCAGTATTCAATAGACTAATATGCATCATAATAAGACACTGCGCTGTCAGCACAGAAATCGCTGCTTACCCAGATTGTAGAGAATGCAGGCCTGCTCATAACTGATGTCATCATGAGTGACCGTCTTTCCAGAGAAAATCTCAGTCCTGCAACAGACATGACAAAGCAGTAAGAAATAGACGGTCTTAAAGAGGGAAAACCCCTTCAACAACATACAGAGATATCCTGTTTTTAACAGTACAGTAACCGCTCAAAAACCGCATGTGAATGAAGGATTAGAGTTGGCACTACAGAGAAGTCGCACACGCAGGTTGAGGCTGGTAAAGCCATGACATGAAAGACCAAAGCCATAGGAAGTCATTTTGCCACAACATCTATCCAAGAATTCTGCTTCTTACCCCTGCTGAAAAGCAAGAATGTGAATAGAAGGGCTGCTTGGATAGCTCACTTGGTAAAAGTGGCCCTCGAGTGTGCAAGTGAACACCACACGCTCAAATGAAATTCAAAGTCAACAGCACCTGGCAGCCCTCCAATTGGCTTCATACCGCCCTCCAGATATACAGCAAAGGTAACGATTCAGTCACTGAGAATAGCAGTATGTAGCTCAATGGACCCCTGTTAGCAGTCCGAGAGTCTAGGCGATCCTGGTGTTCTCTCCTTGCATGGACATTCCAAATGTGGGTGGTATGGGACAAACCGATTTAAAAAAAAAAAAGGAATGAACAGAGCACGTGTTTGACAGCACTTTGCAGCTGCTTTCCAGGCAACAATAACTGGCACCATCATGTGTGAATGCCATACCCATTACCTAACAAACATCAGCAGGGTGAGCAAGACAAGCCAATACCATTTTGTAAATGTTAACACTGTGACATTCCATGCGTGAAAGCAGCTAGCGAGTAAACAGTGATGTTTCTTAGGGAATCCGGCACGGAAATCTGTGCAACACTAGGGATGCACCGGATAGTCTGAAGCTTTGAAGCTTTGTTCATAATGCTGACATTGGACTTCTAAATCGATGTTCGAATGCAGGCAGGCTGCATATCTTTTTTTTTTTTGCATATTTATTCATTTTCTTTGACCCCGGTATTTCAACACAGTTGCCAATAAGATTAGGTTACACTAATATCATTACTACTGTATTTTTTGTAGAATTAGATTCCCATGGTGGCCGCATAGGATTGCAGTCAAAAAAACATTTTCTCTTGCTTGCCACACATGAAAGGACATACAGTAAGTACTTTTATTAATCTAGAGATATCTAACAGCAATATAAATTACATTTCTATTATGACAATAAAAAAAGCATTAGCACAAGTAGATGCTTCCTTCTGCATAGCCATACAGTTGGCGGTAACAGTTTGGTAAAAAGTTTATACGCGAAACTGACATCCCTCCTCCTCTGCACGAATGAGTGTCGGCCTCAGTGAACTTTTGCACTGGACTGAATCAATTTTGAGAGAAAAAAATTCAACTCCTTCCCCAATGTGACCTCTTTTCATATGATTCAACGCAGAGAGTCTACGCACTAATAAAACAATCAAAGAAACCGCGAGGAAGATAGATTTTTGTTATTTTTTTGTTTATGTTCTTGCTATTTCTGTCGTAGTATAATGTCACCATAAGCCCAAAGGCACGGTCACATATGACAACGATTTTTTGCTTTTCCACTTTGTAGGCCTATAAAGTGGGAATGTAAAATAATCATGCTTCATTCAGCAAAAAAAAAAGGCTTTGCAACCCCTTCCAGACTGAGAGATGTCAATTTCTTTGTTTCTCATCTGTTCTTGAAGTTCTTTAGTTCGCGGCATGACGTGTTGCTTTTTGAGATCTTTTAGCCTACTTCACTTTGTCAAACAGGTTCTATTGAAGTGATTTCTTGATTCAACCGGTCTGGCAGTAATCAGGCCTGGGTGCGGCCAGTGAAATTGGACTCAAAAAATGTGGTTAATTACAGTTAATTCATGATTTAAGGGGGGGCAATTACTTTTTCACATAGGGCCAGGTAGTTTTGGATAGCTTTTTCCCCTTAATAAATGAAATCATCATTTAAAAACTGCATTTTGTATTTTCTCGGGTTATCTTTGTCTTATATTAAAATTTGTTTGATCTGAAATATTTAAGTGTGAAAAATATGCAAAAAAAGTAAGAAATTAGGAAGGGGCAAATACGTTTTCACGGCACTGTAGTTCGCTAACTGGGCATTCCAGATTCTGTTGGGATTGGATGCCAAATTTATTGAAAACACAAAAAAAAGATTTTGTAATCAGAGATAAGACCAAGGACCTGTGTGCGTACATGTATGAGTGCATATGAGTACAAGTGCGAGTACGTGTTTGCATTTGAGCGCATGTGTACAAGTATTCTGTTCTACGTGTGCACATGGCTTAGATATGGTCCTCACCAGGAAATTGGCACAGCGGCTTCCTGGCCTGGCCCCAGGGGAACCCTGCTCTGAAGGTAGTGCAGCTGACCGAAGTACTTCCGTAGGGTGCTGCAGCCCTCAAAATCCCGCGTCACATTAACAGCGCTCTGTTAGGGTCAAACACAGGACGCTCAGGCAGGAAACATGCAAAAACAATCAGCGGCTGGCACTAACTCATCCACGACATCCACATTAAAAATGAAAACAGGATGGATCAGATGCATGCAAATTCTATATGGAAAGACTGAAAATAGAAATGGCCTGGGGCTACCTGTTAGCTAAGGGACAGGGCATCTCCACTTTTTTGCTTTCTTGACATTTTTTTTCCATCATGAAAGCTGACTGCATATTCTCACCCTTCTACAAAGAAGAAGCGCTGTGCCACTTAAGATCACAAGAAAACAATACTGGGCCGCATTAGTTCAACTGGTATAACCAGACAGATATGAGTTTGATTCCCATATAGCAGCGGTTCACAACATCGGTCCAGGGCCCCATCCATATATATGCAGTTTTTGGTTTGACCCACGACTGCAACGGTAGGATATTAACAAACTTTTTTTTTTTTTAATTTGGTGCTTTTCATGTTTAGAGCACTTCTTTACCCAATCAAGCCAAATACTGATAAAAATATCGATGCATGCCACGAAGAATAAAATACGATTGAATACATTGCATTTATTTTCCTATATTCCAAGCAATTTCAGTAAATCACATTTTCAAACAAATTAATGGGGTGGCCACTAAGTTAAATAACTTAGTTAAGCGGAGTGGAAGCCTCCATAGCTTAATGTAGCCTAAAGTGGCGCACCGTAGTGATCCAATTGCCATCTGTAGAAATAACTTGGCCATTAACGTGAGAAAACCGTGCACGAAGGTTTATCGGTTGGGCATGTTCAAAAGATAGCCACGGTAGCTGGCATTTTTATTACCGTAGCAGTAACTCAGTTTAATGTAGTTACACATAGTTTACCGTAGTAACAACCGTAGCCTGCTGTAGCCAAACGTAGTGTACCGCGTAATCAACAAATTTGGCGTGAATCTACAGGCAACTAAGGGCTACTACGTTTTTGGCCGTACTTGAACTTACTTTAACCTAGTTGAACGTACACTTCTATGTAGTCTGGGCTACGATAATCCCCTCTATGGATAGCTACGGAGGCTAACGCATGTGTGACCACCCCATAACTTGAACACTGAAAGTTAGAAAGCTCCGATACAGCTTAGGTTGCTATCAGGGGTCAGTAGATTTTACTGACCACAAGTTAGGTTAGGTTTACTGATGAGGTCAAGTTCTTAAAAAATAATTGTCTTGAAATTAATGACATAAAAAGGACAAAAACAAGTCTGACCCTTTATAATTTGCTTGCCTATTAAAGGCTTAGTTTTTACAGCCATATGTCTACATTCAAAAATCTAGTTGCCATTACTTTGATTTGATCATTTACAGTGCCGTGAAAAAGCATTTGCCCCCTTTTCGCACTTAAACGTTTCAGATCAAACAAATTTTAATATCAGACAAAGATAACCCGAGTAAATAAAAAATGCAGTTTTAAAATGATGATTTCATTTATTAAGGGGAAAAGCTATCCAAACCTACCCTGGCCCTATGTGAAAAAATCATTGCCCCCCCATTAAATCATGAATTAACTGTGATTAACCACATTTTTTTTAGTCCAATTTCACTAGCCACACCCAGGCCTGATTACTGCCAGACCTGTTGAATCAAGAAATCACTTCAATAGATCCTGTTTGACAAAGTGAAGCAGGCTAAAAGATCTAAAAAAGCAACACTTCATGCCACGAACTAAAGAAATTCAAGAACTGATGAGAAACAAAGAAATTGACATCTCTCAGTCTGGAAAGGTTTAAAAAGCCATTTCTATGGCTTTAAGACTCCGGCGAATCACGTTGAGAGCCATATTCCACAAATGGAGAAAACTTGGAACAGTGGTGAACCATCCCAGGAGTGGCCGGCCAACCAAAATTACTCCAAGAGCGCATCAACGACTCATCCAGGAGGTCACAAAAGAACCCAGAACAACATCTGAAGAACTGCAGGCCTCACTTGCCTCAGTTAAAGTCAGTGTTCATGATTCAACAATAAGAAAGAGACTGGGCAAAAATGGCATCCATGGGAGAGTTCCAAGGCGAAAACCACTGCTGGCCAAAAAGAACACAAAGGCTCGTCTCACATTTACCAAAATTCATCTTGATGATCCCCAAGACTTTTGGGAAACTATTCTGTGGACTGACCAGACAAAAGTTGAACATTTTGGAAGGTGTGCATCCCGTTATATCTGGTGTAAAACTAACACAGCATTTCATAAAAAGAACATCATACCAAAAGTCAAACATGGTGGTGGTAGTGTGATGGTTTGGGGCTGCTTTGCTGCTTCAGGACCTGGATGACTTGTCGTAATTGATGGAACAATGAATTCTGCTCTATACCGGAAAATCCTGAAGGAGAATGTTCAACCATCAGTTTGTGACCTCAAGCTCAAGCGCACTTGGGTTATGCAGCAGGACAATGATCCGAAACACACCAGCAAGTCCACCTCTGAGTGGCTTAAAAAAAAGAAACAAAGATTTTGGAGTGGCCTAGTCAAAGTCCGGACTTAAACCCGATTGAGATGCAGTGGCATGACCACTGCAGGCCGTTGATGCTCAAAAACTCTCCAATGCGGCAGAATTAAAACAATTCTGCAAAGAAGAGTGGGCTAAAATTCTTCCACAGCGATGTGAAAGACTCATTGTCAGTTATCGTAAACGCTTGATAGCAGTTGTTGTCACCGAGGGTGGCACAACCAGTTATTAGGATTTTGGGGGCAATTACTTTTTCACGTCGGGCCAAGTAGGTTTGGATAGCTTTTTCCCCTTAATAAATGAAATCACCATTTAAAAAATAGCGCGCTGTCGCGAGCGGGACCCCTCAGCCTTGCGCTTTCCCTGCCGTGGCGGCCATATTGATTATCGCAGTGGGGCAGAAATCGATAGGGAGCTTCCTCTAACCACCCCCAACATACCACCAGAAAATCAGAGCATTTGGCCAAGGCGTTTTTTAACTATCATCCGGAAACGAGAAGTTAACGTACAGGCAGATGGACGCCGCTCGCCAGGACAATACCCCTCCCCTTTCCCTTTCGTCGGCTGTGGGGTAAAAACTGCATTTTGTATTTACTCGGGTTGTCTTTGTCTAATATCAAAATTTGTTTGATGATCTGAAACATTTAAGTGTGACAAATATGCAAAAAATAAGAAATCAGGAAGGGGCAAATACTTTTTCACGGCACTGTATATTTTTTTCATCCTTACATGGCATTGTTTTCAATACACCACAATGTGAATACAGAATTCTCATTCTTCATGACATTCATGGTCGTATCAGAAGCGAAGTGACTTCAACGGATAAACAACCCTCAAAACGAGTGTAATTAAGAATACAATAAATAAGAAAAATTTACATCTTAAAATCCAATGACTGCAACTGTGGCTGGAAAATAAAAACCAACATACAAAGGGGGTCCCCCAGGACCGAGTGTGAGAACCATTGCTACATAAGAATCGAGTGTTGTGTAAAACTAAGAGTAGATGTCAAACTACTGTCCTCCTTTCAACAGAAGGAAAAACAGCCCTTTGACTGTCACTGTAACAAAAAATGTATTTCATATTCAGGAAAAAAGATGATAAAAACATGTTTCATTCTGAAGATTTCACGACATTTTTGGACAGATTTAGTAGGTCCTTTTTTATGCACACAACTTGCCCCTCTACTTGGATTTCAGCACTAAACAACCCCACATTACTCTCCCTTCAGCACTGTCCCTCCAGACACAAGGTAACTTCCCTTCCCCTTCCTGTTCTCCGTCCTCAAACACTCACCAGACGCAGCTGCTCCAGCTTCTTCAGCTGCTCATTGTAGTTCTCTGGGTTTTCACCGTAGTTCTTCAGGATGAACTGGGACAAAGAGAAGACAAGAGGAGTAAGTCAAGTAGTCATCTCTCTCGTCTAAGGAAACCAATCACTGTAAAGTCCAGAGGACAAGCTTGTTTCTCAGATGCTAGGCCTCCTCCGGAATGGCATTTTACTCCCTTTTAATCACTTAATTCTAATCGCAATCACTCAACAGACACTGACCAAGTGAACTAGATTTGAGCTTCAGCACTGGGCATACGAACAGAAGCACAAATACGGGCTAACGCAGACCTATAGAAACTCGTGCTATGTGTTTATAGTTGGTACCAGAGATCCATTTTGACTGCTTCAATGCATACAAATTAGTATTAGTACTGTTTTAGGACTATTTTATATTTATTTATCTTCTTCTTCAAAAAAAGGAAGAATGTGCAGGCACATGGGGTTTGACATACAGTATTTTTACATATATGCTGCCCTGCTCCTTTTACTGTTAATGCCATTGTTCAAGTGAGAGCAGATCCAGCATATATAGATGGCTCATCTCAAGCTCCCATGAAACTTAAAAAAAATAAAATAAATAATAATAAAATGCAAGTAGCAGCATCAATGCATCTATAGCAATCTCTCATAGACTTTCCTCACCAACATCATCTGACTCGTCAAAAAACACAATGGAAACCTGCAGCCTATCATCTTTATTGCTCCAATTCCACTCCACAACAATAACCAAAAATGTTGTAGCCAGAAAATAGTGATGTGAAGGTAATTCTAAGCTATGAAACCGAAGCATTCCTGCCATCTCCACGCTAGCATACTCCCCGTTAATCTACGATGCGAGGCTACACTAAATAGTTGATCGACATTCGACACAGCTACACGCACAGAAAAGAATAAGCAGATGCAAAGCCTCAAACCTAGCAGGGTGCAGTGCACTATGTGTAGTTATACACTCCTCGCACCATTAAAATTTTCAGAGACTTTTCATAGTAGCCTTTCTGTTAAATCGAACCAGATGTCATTACCTTTGCTGCCCCTGCACATCACTGAGTCTAGGGCACTCAACAACCAGTCACCAGTTTTCCCATTTTCATCGTGGCACTGCTAGCACCTTTTGCTTGAATGCTTAAGTCGAAGTTAAATGGACTATTTTCGCATTGATCTCAGCCAGTGGCCACTTCCCAGGCCATTCGGAAACATGAAATTCCCTCCCCTTTTCTCATTCCCAATCCTACAAACCACTCCCATATCAAACTCCTCCCAATTTACGTCTGAGAGTGAGAATGAGGTGAAGCCTGCCTGTCCAGAGCTTTCCAGATCTCTGATATAAGGAAGTACAAAGGGCACGCTGTGTCAGTAACAGAGGTGAATGTGAATCAACATAACAAGCCAAAAACCAGAACAGAAACACCTGAACCAGACTACATCAACCCAAGAGCTGGAGCTCAGTAAAACTCCATGAAGCTACCAATACATATTTTCTGAAGAAACGGAGTGGCTGCTACATTTAATAATATTGCCTGTGCTGTTGTGTGGAGCAGCCTTTCTCACATTGAAAGAATTCACAATACAGACTGCAGTGTTCTCCCCCCCCAATCATTTAAAAAAAATTGTGCTGGGGGTACTGCACTGTAACCAGGGTCTTAGGGACCACTGGAGGAATGTCCTCTAATACTCACCATTTAATGCATGAACTTTTTATATGTTGTCACCCCATTTTTAAGAGATCAAAGTAATCGGCACAGCTGTTCCATGGACTGGTGTGTATTATTCCCTTACAACTTAATTTACAAAAGTGGCGCATAAAATGTCAGGAGCTCGTTTAAAAGGTGGCGTGTGCATTTATAATCTGTCGTCTTTTACAGTCATTATGAAAACCTGTCACTGAGGCAAGCCATCATTGGTCTGAATATCAAAACAAACCCAGCAGAGCAATAACAAAAATATTAGGTGAGGTGAAAAGAGCCATTTAGCACATTCTTAAACAAAACGAATGAACTGGTGAGCTCAGCAAGGCCAAACAGGCCTGAGAGACTCAACTGTGGTGGATCATGACAAGAGAATTGTTTCCCTAGCGATAAAAATCCCATTCCCAACAGCTGGCCAGATCAAGGGCAATCTCCAGGCAATACGCATATCTGTGTTAATGTCAACAATCAAGAGAATACTATGAGAGTAAATACAAAGGGTTTGCCACATTCGCCAAAAAACAACAAAACAAGCATGAAATACTCAGATCTCCCACCACGGGATAGCTGAAATTCAGGCCTGGAAACAAAAGGCAGTGAAGGGATGGACAGAAGGGTGGAAGTATGAAAAAGCACATCTACAGGAAAAGATTTAGCCATATACTAAATTTCGTTGAGAATTATTGAACAGTTTAGGAGTTCTGGACCAGAAAAGAACAGGTTATCTGATCTGATCTGGCCTGAAAACAAATGTGGTGGAGAGACAAACAGAAGGATATATGGAAGTATTAAAAGGCACATCTACATAATAAGATGCATCTATATGAAAATTTCCTAGGGAAATATTGAATGGTTTCAAAGTTCTGGCCCAGATAGGAATGCCATGGCTGATATCTGGCCTGAAGACAAAAAATGATGGTGAGATGGGCAAGCGGATCAGAAAATGGACGGAAGTATGAAAAGGCACATCTATGCAATAAAATGTATCCATACATTAAATTGTGTTAAGAAATACTGAACAGTTCAGGAGGTTTTGCCCAGAAAAGAAGCAAGCCAGACAGACAGACAAGCGGAAGGACAACACTCATTCCTAATACCGGTGGGGGATAAAAAGCCTGTACAGTTTTGAAACAGCATCCTATGGACAACGGAGACAAAAGGGGATCTGAATTCTTGAACATGCAATGAACCTTCCTTGATAATGGACATGAACTGAAAATAGTTAAGCTGGTATCCATGACAAAGAACTGTCCATTTCATGATGGAAAGGAGGCTATTAGCTCCAGCAAGGAAACACGAGACCAACCTTGGAAGAGAGGAAAAATCAATTATAGACCACAATCTTTTGCAACTGTAATGACTGGATGCATCATTCGAGTTGCAAAGTTGCCCAATGAATTGTGAAGACTATCTTTGCTGTCACGCTCATGATGCACTAAAGGAAACATCCAATTTTTTCCTCAAACATGACACAGGGTACTTTCAAAATCTCCCCGTAACTGACCCTTGGATGCATCCATGGATACATTTGCACAATCATGATGAAGAAAAAGTAGAACAGAGGGTACTGCTCATGATCTGAGGCATATTGCTTTATCTATGCAGTGTGGTCATGCGTGGGCATGCATGGCTGGCAATAGAACTGGTTCCCTAAACTTTTTTTATATTTCCGCTAAAAAAGGAGAAAGTCAACCTCTGATTTGTCATGGGCTAAATCTGCTCAGATTCAGCCAATTGCTTCAAAATTCCTTGAATGGTGCTTCACAAAACAGGCGGGCCATGACCCAAACTATACTGAGAAAGCAACTCCAGACTTTTAAGGCAAAGAAGTGCAATGATCCACAACAGCAAACTAAATCACCAGTCCTGAACCTCACTCAGCAAACATTTCAATTCTAAATGGCAAAACGAAAGGTCCCAAGAACAAGTAGAACTGAAGACAGCTGCAGTGAAGGCCAGCCAGAGCATCATCTGGGACAAAACACAGCCTTAGAGTCACTGACTGCAACGGCTTTGCAACCAAGTATTTAAATGACAGTTGAATTTATTACTGTGTTAGTATGTACAAGTGCCCTTAAGGCCTCAAATTGGGAGTGCTACGTAAAAAAAATGGTTGTAGTTCCTGCATGGTTCACCCTGGCTTAACTTTTAAAGGCAAACAGGGTATGATTTTTTGTTGTGGTTTGTAAACACAAAATTCAAATTTAGCCCCACCGACCCAGCTCAACAACACCAGAAGCGCCAACCTGCGCTGCAGTGCTATGTCCCGCCCTCACACCCTACACACTGTAATTGGCTGGGGGCAACACACACTGCTCAAAGGCTGATGCCCAAAAATGACCCGTAAAAAGAAAATTATGAAAATAAATGAAGACAGAAGAATCTCTTAACATACAGATAATGCCACACATTTCAAAGGGGTCAAAAGTGATGATTGAGAGTTTTGTATGAGTCCATACATTGTTTTTGGGAGAATCCTACAAAGCTTACCTTTAAACTAAAGCTGAGAGTCTACCTAAAATCTATATTTGATAAATGTCAATTGAATTGGAGGGCGCAGCCAGAATTACAAAAATTATGTCTGTGTCCAAATACTTAAGGACCTGAATGTAGATACTACACAACATAATGACTGACCAAACAGAAAGCTGAAATAAAACAGTCAGGGGAACACAACTTAAAAGTTCAGTAGCTTTATGGGAAAACAACAAAGAATGGATAATGTGTTAAATTAATGAAAAAAAAAAAAATAAAAAAGTTTCCAGTTTAATAGATACTCAAATTCTGAATAGAGCTTTTAATAGAGATTACACTTGAATTACACCTGGAGGCACTCAACCGTCTTAGTGATGCACAGTATGGGTTCCGTCAAAAGAGGTCTACTGTTGACATGCTTGCAGACGTCACACAATGGTGGAACAATGCCCTAGATTTGCAATAGGAGGTGCGAGTCATCGCCCTTGATATTAAGAAGGCATTGGATAGGGTCTGGCATCAAGGTCCGAATTTCCTCCGGGATTTTTTGAAACTGTGGCAGAGGGCTTCAGCGTCGGGTCAAAACTCAGCATTATCAGGTGTGGCCAGTTTTCATTAATCAGCACGTAGGCGATGTAATAATTGAAGTCTATGTGCACGGAGGTTTATCAGTTTCACATGCATGACGGTGGATTTCACATATAATATGAAAACCGATTATGACTCCGGACACCGGAATTGCAATTAAATAATCATGAAGATACAATTAGGTCGAGCAGGATGTGCTCACAGCAAACACAGAAGTTAACATCGTACTTTATCGTTTTGCAAAGTGAACAAAATATTTTTCTCTAATCGTTGCACTCATTGCATTATGAAGAAAGCAGCACGTTTCACTGCCGATGGCTAATTTTTATTCATTGGAAAACATGTTCATCAAGCAAAATGATTGACAACAGGTCAAGAATTATTAGCGCTCATTTTAACTTAACAAGGAGAACTGGCGACACCTGATTGTCCTTAGGATTTCTGGAGTTTAATTTAAGTCTTTTTACATAGGCATGGCAGCTTTTATTTTGCTGTGGCGGTGCGCCATGATCAATTACTTGTAGCGGAAACCCTGCAGTCTGTTGTCTAAGGTCAACTCCTTTGGAATTCATGGTAGTCTACATGGTGGATTTCATAATTCCTAGCCAATAGGCAACAAGATGTGTTAGATGGCTTCACTTCTGTGTCAACCTCTTTAACAGCTGGTGTGCCCCAAGGAAGTGTTCTTGGACCATTACTTTTTCTAATGTTTATCGATGATCTTAGATTCCAGGTATAAAATATATTCATTTCTTCGCTGACGACTCAACCCTTCACACTGTCATCAAGAATCCTAGCCATCAGTGTTAACAGTCTCCAACAAGATCTAAACGCAATCGAAAAATTGGAAATAGATTTGTTACATTTAATTCAACGAAAACTCAGGAAATGATAATAAGCCAGAAACGTAGTCAGAACCACCCACCTTTGTTCTTCATGGGTTCCGTCTACAACCAACAAAGAGTATTACTATACAAGAAATGACTATAACAAACACACCATCTTGGACACCCTACATCAACAACATTGCTAAAAAGGCAGCTAAAAGGCAATACATCCTCAGTTGCTCAAGAAACCTCCTTCCTCTTTCAGCCAGGACCACAGTACACAAAGCTTACATCAGACCACTGATGGAATATGCGTCACCAGTATGGTCAGGGGCAGGCAACACAGCACTCTGTCTGCTGGATCAACTCCAATGCAAAGCCCTCCGTGTCCTGAAGATGGAAGACCCAGTGGAAGCAGGAATTTACCCTCTTGAGCTGAGGAGGAATGTGGCATTATTGTGCACCTTTTATCGGCACTTCTTTTTCAAGCCTTCTGAAGAGCTCTACAGTATCCTACTTCCAACAGCAAGAAATCTTTGCACAAGATCGTCTACTAGCTCTCATCAATATACAATTTCCATCCCAAAATCAAATACCAATCTACATCAATCTTCTTACATTCCTCGTACATCCAGACTTTGGAATTCACTTCCTGCTTAAGTATTTCCAGAATCGCCAAACATGGACAAATTCAAAAAAGAAGTAGGCCTAAACAAAAATTTAGTTGATAAATTGTAAAATTAATTGATTTGGATTTAACTTGAAATTGTTTCAACCTTTTTTATTGAAAATTAACAACTTATATTTTACGGATCGCTTTTCATCACTTTTGATGCCAACATCAGATCCTGTTATTTGCCTAAAATAAATAAATAAAAATAGAAAATGATAAGATAAATAAAACTAAAATGACTTTTATAATTTAAATAAAATAAATTTAAGGGGATAATTTCCTAACACAAAAATGCAAACTCTCAAATTGATGTAGATTTGTAGGAACTTGAGGTAGTAACTTCAGTACTGGGACTTCTCTTTGAATGCATTAGCTTGGGTATTCTGAGAGAGAGAAGCAGTCAAATGGCCCTAATTTGCATTTCAGTGGTGGAATGACTCAGATGTCCAAGTGCACCACAAACTTTTCATACAACTGTCAGACAAATACAACTCGAAAACAATGTCACACCAAAAAGATACCTGCATTGTGGGTTTCAGCACCCAAAGCAGAAAATGCATCATGAGTGTGTGAACCTGAAAAAGTGTGACACCACCATAGTTTAAAAACATGTTGAAAAGTTCAATTTTCAACTTTCGCCGCTGTATGACCTTAAAAATCTACCATTTATTTCAATGGTGTGAAAATCAAGCAGAAAAATCTTGATAAAAGCTAAGTTATGAAAAATATACAACACATCGAAATAGACAAACCCTACTAAACAAGGTGAACAGTTTACCACCTGAATGCGGTGTCTAGGTGAAGATGAACAAACGCCAGAATAGTTACACCCCGGAGAATAAAGTATAAAATATGGGAATAACAAAAAACAAATGAGTGCTTACTGACAGTTAGCCCAGTACTAAAGTATGGGAAAAAGTCAAGTCAGGCCATTGTTTTTTTTAACAGTCTGAGGCATGTGACAGTGACATAATTGAAATACCTTCCCCAATTATAGTATGAAACATCAGCAACCCAGGTTGTTTGCGGGTTACAGCCTGAACAGAGCACAAACCAAATGCAAAGATTATCCATAAGGAAGACACATAGCCTACTTATCATTCAAGTTCCATATGTCCTGCTTGAACATTAAGTAACTGTAGATGAACCGTTCCTCGCATTTTCAAGGTTTCATTACCTGCGTACAAGCAGTATCACAAATCTCATGTATCATAAATCTCATTAACTTTTCCAATCACCTGTTTGATTGCTAAAATATAAATTAATGAGAAATTGAGTTAACTGTAAGTATATTTTGAAAGATTACATGCTGACGATTTTGCAAGCTTCAGATCTTCATTTCCAAGTTTCTACCTGAATACTCCTCTCTTCCCATCATTCTAATACTGAATGATGTTTGCCCAGTGGCTGTTGTTTAAGAAGTATGCAGTTTGTTTTTAAATGTTACCTGAGGGATTCAAGAATTACTGGGAAAATTAGCAGCCTGTTGTACCAACATCTGAAAAAGAGTGTTATAATGATTTTCTGCAGATTTGGTGGCTACACAAGTGAACCTATAACACCATGCTATAAAATAAAAAAATATATTTTGGCTTACTGATTATATGTCACGCGACCCAGTAAACCGCGTTTGTCACTCCATGATGAAATATTCCAGGTCCCAGGCCATGTTTTTATTTATTTACTTTTTTGCAAAAACTGACTTTGAATTTACCACTGAGAACAGAATCGCTCATATGGCGGTCTTCCTGTTTTTGAAGCTTGGCAATAGTTAACAGTTTGTAGTAAACCCTCAGTATTTACTCAGGCATCTTCTCTTGATTGCTGATACACTCAGTGTATAAAACAAGTGCTGTAATTCCTACACCAGGGCTATTCAACATTATCCTGCAAGGGCCGGTGTGGGCGAAGGCTTTCATTCCAACTAAGCGCCCGCTTACACACCTGATGCTACTAATCAAGCTCTTTAGCAAAGACTCTTGGGGTTGATTAAGTGGTGTCATGTGTGTAAGTGCCTGGTTGGAATGGAAGCTTGCACCCACACTGGCCCTTGCTGGACAAGGTTGAATTGCCCTGTCCTACACTATCCACTTCACCTGATTTGGATGTTGAATGTTGACACTCTGAAAAGAAAGCTGAGAGTCTGCACTTAGAGGCCACGTTCATTACTCATTATTTGTTTTCATTTAAACGATAAATGGAATGCAACAAGAGCAGGATAGTAACGCAGAATTACTAATTGCAATGCGTTTGGCAGGGGCGGTTTGGATTCTAGCCAGGCAGCATGACTAAACCTAAGCGTAGCTGGGGCAAATGCTGAGTGAGGTCATCATCAGCAACATACAGGGCTGAGGGGCCCTTTGAGACCGTGACTTTGCGTTTGCAAGGGGGTAAAGAGGGGGAACATCACGGAATACATCTCTATTCTAGCAGACAGGGAAACGTGGTCGTGGGGGGTCAGGACCTGCAGTAAAACTGACAAGAAGGGTGGAGCACAACCTGTGCCCAACACCTACTTACTATTAACTCGCCAAGACAGACTGGAGCTAGTCCCCTGCCCCACCTTTTCAATAGCGGGAACCCATTTTATTAGGGCGGAATCCAGAGAGTCCTACGGTGACTCTAAAGTCATGTCATATATTATCTACACCAGCTAGAATTTTTGACTGTCAAGGTACCAAGCAATGCTGACGTTACAGCAAACTAGAAACCAATAGCTACAAAGCTTATTTTTATATTTAACGGTACGTGACATTACGCCAGTACCACTCACTTAACCGGCCACAGCCTTTCGGGAAGTTTAAAGGGCTAGCCAGCTAGCGGACTTGCGAGCTTTTAACCAACAAATCCAAACGAGCTTCACTTAGGAATAGCCACCTGCCTAAACGAGACAGCAAGTCAACACACACTGCGATAAAGGCGATAATGACTCACAACTGTCGAAAGATGGATAACTGGTTGAAACGTCGTATTAAATAAGGTAGCAAGCTTGCAGGACAGCCATCAAACTAAAGACACATTAAAACCAAAACGGCCTTGTCTGACCCTAGCTAGCTAGCTGTTGGCTAACGCTAACCTATGATTTTACAGAAGAAAACTAGCTAGCAGTACTTTAACAACCGCAGGCCTAAGTTAGCCTAGCTTTGTACCACTAGCATAGCTGCCACTATGATCACTCTGATTACAATTAGAAATAGGCCACACTTCACAACAATATTTCACGGTCTCCCGCAAATCCTTTAACTTCCGACTACACTCGCCCCATGACGCCCTGTTGCTCCGCACCGCTCACCTGCTTGACAGACGTGCTGAACTGGAACTCCCCTGCCTCTTTCAGATCGAGCCATATCATGGGCATTCGAGGCACTGCCTCCATTGTGGCTGGCTACTTTGATGTATTCTTGGACAGTGATGTTTCCTTGTTAAATGTAGTGTATCATATGGTGAATGAATCGTTTCCGAAAGTGTTCCAATAATTGTTTTTATTTGAGCGCACTCAATATCTATGTCATGACTCATTTACACAACACGGAAACTCCAAGAGGAAACTGAGGGAATTAAGGAGGTGACGTTCAAAGAAATTTACCCGCAAGTACATATGGGAAACGTAGTCATACGGTACCCGCAGCCATTATCATATCGGTAATTCGGCCTATTCATAGAGGAACTCTACGGTGACCTTAACAAATTTGGTCAATGGTAGGCTACGCACTAATTCGCCTAGTAGTTAAATGGTAAATCAAATCGTCAAGTATAGTAATATGATATCAAATAAAATAAAAGCTAAATAATTGAAAAGACAAACGGACACTGATTGCAGCCTGAAAGATCTGTCCCTTTGATGAACACATAAAGTAAATTGTTGGCTATCCTTCCAGCAGTCATATTACATACTAGACCAACTGTATAATGAATAAAGTGCAGGCATATGTTGGACACTTTAATGAAACAAAAGGCTGATACAGCACCATTGTCATATACTGAGCAATGAAGAAGTTGTAAGCACCTTATATTTATGTCTTTATCGTGTGCTTACTTCAGCTCCAGCACAGCAGCAGAGCTGACACACTTCTTTATTATTCATACACTTCAAATTTTGCCTTCTGTCTAATTCTACACCATTTCAGATTTCAACACTGTTCAAACTTTAAAATGTTCAACATGATCAGGAGTAGTGCACAACTGAACCAATATTTGATAATTGTAATACAGTAGTTTCTCTTTAATAAATTTTCAAATTTTGATTTTTGGTCCAATCAAGCTGTTTTTGGCCATTTTCATCTAATTCCTCTATTTTTTCATAATTTTCTTCTCTTTCATAATTTTTTGAAGAAACTTTCAACTTTTGAAATGTTCAGCTTATTTTTTATTCTTATACTTCTCGACTTTTTTTTTTTAAATAACTCTTACACTTTTTTTAAAATATTCAACTTTTTAAAACTTTTTTACAATCTAAGCCAATGAGAAAAATATTGCAGCACGGCAATTTTTGAAATCTTCCCACTTCTTTATACTTTCAGCTAAACTTCATTCAAACTTTAAACTGGTCAGCACAAGTGGTATTTTATTGGTGTAAAACAATTTCTTAACGCTACCACTATTTTTACAGTTCCTGTTCAACTCTTTGAACTCTTTTAACTACTGTAAACCAGTGGTTCTCAAACTCTGAGCTGGGGGACCACTGTGTATGTTGGCTTTCATTGCAACCACAATTGCAATCCCAGAATTCTATTAAGCTGTTGATTAACCTAAATTAGTCAGGTTTTTTTTTTCACTATCTAACTTCACATTATGAGAGAAATGCAATGCCTTCCATGGGGAATGAAAGCCCTCTGTCCATATTGTGTTCATAATGCTGCAATACAAGTACGTTGTAATTGCATAAGGTCTAATATATTTACTGATCCATGTCAAACAAAAGTTAATTATTTAGCTCCTATAGGCTGCTGCTCACAAGCTTAAGGTTAATTTTCTTCTACAATATAAACACAAAACAGGTGCGAGTCTTTGTCAATTGGTTCGTCTTCTAACTCCTCATTATCAAATAATTGGTTCAATAAATAATTATACTAATCAAGAGCCTTGTCATGGTTTGTTAGGTGTGCGTGTTGTTTGGACCTTTCTTTGCAGCTCTCGTCCGATATCCGACAATATCAAATTCCTGGGCCATCGAATTCTTTGCCCAGCTGGTTGATTGAGCTGGGGCAGCGCTTCCCCAGAGTCTATATAAGCAGGATGTCCGGCACGCCTCCTTCGCTAGATTGTCTGTGTTTAGCTTCGCTCTACAGCCGAAGGTATCTGTAGTCAGGTTTTGTATGACTTTCTATCTTCTTATTGTTGGAGTTTCTTCTCCCTTTTTCTATCTTGCTTTGCTTCCGTGGTTTGGACTATTATACATCCTTTGGAAGCACGAGTACTTTCGTTTGGTCTATATTATTCTCTGTGTTTGTACTGTGTTCGTGCTACTTTCTTTCCCTCTGCCCTGGCGTTTGGCCTCCGTATACTACTGGCCATTAAAGAACACTCTAGCTCATGATGGCGAGATGATGCCTCATGAAACGTCAAAGCCTCTCAGCCAAATAAACCACCAAAATGGTTCGACCTCAAAGCTCCAAATAAGCACGCTAGGGATGCCTAGTGGTGAATGAAAGTATGATGAAAGAAAAAGAGTTTCCAGTCAACCCAACCTATATTGCGGAGCAGTGTCCCGGGATGAGGCCTCAAACGTCACACACAACGTCATTTCGCCAATACGAATCACATCTCGATACCGAGCTTCGCTGAGAGGGGGACCTGACGTGCTCGACCCACGCCTCGATGCCTCGACGCAATCCATAACATCACTAACTCTAGCCAGCATGGAGTCGTCAGCAACGGCTGCGTTAGAGAAAGTTGTGGCTAACCAACAAGCTGCTCTCTCCGGTTATGGCAAGGGTCTTGTTAGCCTGAACAATCAACAGGCAGAGCTGGCGGAAAGAGTCCGCCTTCAGGTGAATGCCATGGAGAGACAGGAGAACATTCTGTTAACTCTCACTAAGAGTATTAGAGCCCTGTCCACGCAAATCACACAAAATGTTGCACAAGCACAGACCGTACATCTTCCCCGAGAGCCAAAGCTTCAATAACCCCCAAGATATGGAGGCGAGGCAGGAAGATGTAAGGATTTCATTGCCCAATGTGAGATATTTTTTAAAGCGCAGCCTTCACGGTTTGTGAATGAAGATTCTCGGGTTTCATTTATTTTATCCCTGTTAACCGACACAGCACTCACTTGGGTCGACCCACTAATTCGATCGAGTTCACCGGTAGTGAATACTGTGGAGACTCTCGTTAGAGAAATAGTATCGGTGTTTGATCAGGATGTTTGTGGCCAGGACGCGGCTACGACGTTTAATGCATCTAAGGCAGGGCTCTGAGAGTGTCGCTGCGTTTTTAATCACATTTCACTCCTTGGCTAAAGAGACAGGCTGGCCAGAAGCGCCTCTTATGACAGTGTTCATTCACGCTTTGGCAGAGGAGATTAAGGACGCTCTGGCAACATTGGAGCCTTGTTTGTCTCTGGATTCGTTGGTTTGCACTGCGGTGCGAATTGATAATCGCATCCGCGAATGTAACTGGGAGAAATGTACTGCATTGGCTCTTGCTGGCAACGGGGCTAATCCTACTAACAGCATGCATAAAGCTCCCATTCCGCACATTGAAAATTCCACTCCTGGTGAGCCTATGCAGGCTGATGGTTCATATGAGAGCCGGGCTCGTAAGCCTGTTTGGAAACGTATAATCTGCTATAATTGTAACAAACCAGGACATATATCCGTCCGCGCTGCCCTGAGCTTCAGGGAAACGGGTAGTACCTCTAGCAGTATGGGGGGCGCTAGAGGGATAGACCCAATTTCCCTTCCGAACTTTAATCCCTGCAGAATTGACTGTGGGGAGACAGAGAATATTTATCGAAGCTTTTGTGGACTCTGGCGCCGTGGATTGTTTTATGGATGCAGAGTGGGCTAGGAGACATTCCATTCCTATCCACCCTCTTTTACATTCACGCTCTGTTAGATCTTTGGACAGTTGCCTGCTGGGAACTGGATTTATAACCGAAGTTTCTGAATCATTGACTATGTTCATCTCTTTTGGTGGCCATTCTGAGGAGGTCCGGTTTTTTATTATCAGTTCTCCTGTTTTCCCTGTCATTCTAGGACACTCATGGCTATGGGAACATAGGCCTCATATCATTTGGGGAAGTCAGGATAACCCGATCGTCCAGTGGGGGACTGATTGTAGGTCCCACTGTAGGGATAGTTTGGTGTGTCATCCCGGCATCGACCTATGGGGGAGGCTGACGCCTGGAGTGATTCTGAGGAGTTTGCATCACACAACCCTCCTAATCTACAGAAAGGGGCAGAGGAGGGGTTGGAGTGGGATCCTCAATTTGACTGGTGGCAACCAGAGGAGGATTGCTATTTGGAGGATTTCTCTGATTCGGAATCTGACTTAGAGGGGGCAGGTTCCCAACAGGGTGAGAATTTGGGGGCTGCTCTGAACTTTTGTCTGCCTCCTAATGTTCCTGACGATTATGCTGATCTCATGGAGGTTTTTAGCAAGCAATGGCCTCAACTTTTACTCCTCATCGCACGTTCAATTGCGAAATCAATCTCCACCCGGGTACCACTCCCCCAGGGGTTCATTATACTACGCTGTCAGGGCCTGAGCGGAAGGCTATGCGAGAATATATTCAGGAGGCTCTGGCTAATGGATTTATTAGGCCCTCCACGTCTCCTGCCGGAGCGGGGTTCTTTTTTGTGGGCAAAAAAGATGGCGGCCAGAGACCTTGTATTGATGACAGGGGCTTGAATAATATCACTATTAAAAACCGATACCCACTTCCGTTGATGAACTCCGTGCTTGAACAGCTGCAGGAGGCATCGTTTTTTACCAAGCTAGACCTCCGGAATGCTTATAACTTGGTTCGGATCAGTGAGGGGGACAAGTGGAAAACGGCGTTTAATACGCACGATGGGTACTACGAATATTTGGTCATGCCGTTTGGATTGGTTAACACCCCCTCTGTGTTCCAGGCTCTCGTTAATGACGTCCTCCGAGAGATGTTGGAGAGATTCGTCTTTGTCTACCTTGACGACATTCTGATTTTCTCTTCAAATCTCTTGGAGCATAAACAACTCGTCAGACAAGTACTTGAGGCCCTCCTCAAAGCCAAGGTTTTTGTCAAGGCTGAGAAATGCATTTTTCATGCCAAGACAGTTTCGTTTCTTGGCTTCATTATTTCAGAAAGGTCGGTTCGCATGGATCCTGACAAAGTGTCAGCGGTCAGGGATTGGCCTGCCCTTCAAAACATTAAGAAGGTGCAATGGTTTTTGGGCTTTGCTCATTTTTATAGGAGGTTTATCTGTAATTTTAGCGGGGTAGCTGCCCCCATTATCACGTTTACTAAGAAGAATACCTCCTTGTCATTTACTTGGTCTTCAGCAGCTGAGGCTGCTTTTCTGAAGTTAAAGAAACGATTTAGCTCAGAACCCATTCTCGTTTTGCCCGACCCCTCCCTCCCATTTGTTGTGGAGGTGGATGCGTCGGACGTCGGTGTAGGTGCCATTTTGTCCCAGCGCCCCCTTCGGGACAATAAGTTGCACCCATGCGCCTACTTCTCCCGGTCGTTGTCGGCGGCCAAACGGAATTACAGCATTGGTGGCCTGGAGTTGTTGGCCATCAAGTTGGCGTTAGAAGAGTGGCGCCATTGGTTGGAGGGGGTTGAACAGCCATTTTTGGTTTGGACGGATCATAAAAATCTCCAATACATCCAACAGACTAAACGACGTAATTCTCGGCAGGCGCAGTGGTCGTTGTTTTTCAACCGCTTAAACCTTACATGAACCTATTTTTTGGAGGCTGGCGAGCTTTCTTTGTTACTCTCGTCCGGGAGAATTTCGTTTTGCCCACAATCGGATTCTTTGACCAGCTGGCATCAATTGTGGGCAGCGCCCGGACTCTATTTAAATGCAAGTTCCGCCTCGCCGCCTTTGCTACAGTGTCAGTGTTACCATTGCACTGTAGCCCGCAAGATCTCTAGCTAGAGAAGTGTTGAGGAATTAGTTGCAAAAAAGGAAAGTGTTGGTTAGTAGTTAGGAAAGGTAATCTTTCTCTTCCCTTTCCACTTTCTGTGCTCCGTCTGGTGCTTTGTCTTTTTATCTCAGTTTCTGAGATTTTTCCTTTGTTTCGTACAGTCTAGCTTGCGCTGCTTCCTTATTTCACTCGGACTAGATTTATGCCCTTTGGAAGCGCGGGTCTCTCTCTCCTATTTTGTCTGTGTTTGTCTCTCTTACATTGCCTGTGCTTCCTTTTGTTCCGGCCACAGCATTTGGCGTCTCAAAACACCAGCCATCACACCTATCGCCCGGGGTCTAAAAACATCAAGCCTGTCACTTTGTCACGGATTCACAACTGCTCCAGTCGCGACCCTATTCCTGAGCCAGTTATCCTGGCAGCTCAGATTGTGGCTCCCATTCAGTGGGACGTCGAGTCTGTTGTGTGGGAGGCTTTGAAAAATTATCCTGGTCCTGGTGGGGAGTCGCCTGGCTGTTTATTTTTCCTTTTAGCAGTGCGGTCCCAAGTTCTCCAGTGGGGACACTCTTCCCCTCTGGCTGGTCACCCAGGGGTTCATTGGACCAAGCAGTTCTTGGCCCAACGTTTTTGGTGGCCCAGCATGATGGAGGACATCCGGGAGTTTGTAGCGGCGTGCTGTATTTGCGCTAGGAACAAGACTTCTCACCTCCCCCTCTGGTCTGCTGTGGCCGTTGCCTGTCCCTAAGCGCCCATGGAGCCATATCGCTCTTGATTTTGGTACAGGGCTGCCTGTTTCGGAAGGCAACATGGTCATCTTGGTTGTGGTTGACCGTTTTTCTAAGGCCATCCACTTTATCACGCTGCTCAAGCTGCCTTCGGCGCGAGAGACTGCCCTTCTTGTTATAGACCATGTTTTCCAGCTGCATGGCATCCCTCAAGATGTGGTTTCTGACCGGGGCCCTCAATTTACAGCCAAATTCTGGTGTGCGTTTTGCAACCAGTTGGGGGCCACTGTGAGCCTTTCCTCGGGTTTCCACCCAGAGACTAACGGGCAGACTGAGCAAACCAACCAGTCTTTGGAGAATACTCTTCGATTTTTGGCGGCTGACAACCCATCCTGGCGGAGTCAATTTTTACCATGGGCCGAATACTCCCAAAATTCACTGGGTAACTCCTCCACAGGTCTTTCCCCATTTGAGGCTCAGTTGGGTTATCAGCCTCCACTGTTTCCTGAGACTGACGGATTCAGAGGTTCCTTCGGTCAATCACTTTGTTCGGCGTTGTCGGTCAGTTTGGGCCAGGGTCCGTTCCTCCTTGTTGCGCTCTGGACGGAAACAAAAGACCGCCGCAGATAGAAGGCGCCATTCAGCCCCATCTTATCGGATTGGCCAAAGGGTCTGGCTTTCCACGCGGGACCTGCCCATGAGAGTGGAGTCACGGAAATTGGCTCCCCGCTTTATTGGTCCTTTTAAGATTGTGCGAAGGATCAATCCGGTCACAGTCCGGTTGAAGCTCCCTAGATCCTTATGGATCCACCCCTCTTTTCATGTCTCCAGGCTCAAACCGGTTAGCACTTGCGTCCTGGCTCCGGTCGACAAACCACCTCCGCCGCCGCGGATGATTGAGGGGGGGCCAGTTTACACTGCGTCGTATTTCACCCGAGAGGCGTTTGGGTCATGGAGCTCAGTTTTTAGTAGATTGGGAGGGTTATGGTCCTGAGGAGTGGTGCTGGGTCCCTTCTCGGGATATCCTGGATCCTACCCTTATTTCTGAATTCCGTGAGCGGGGCTCTCTGGGAACTTCTGGGGCTGTTCCTTAGGGGGGGGGTCCTGTCATGGTTTGTTAGGCCTGTGTGTTGTTTGGACCTTTCTTTGCAGCTCTCGTCCTGGGATGACATCAAATTCCTGGGCCATCGAATTCTTTGCCCAGCTGGTTGATTGAGCTGGGGCAGCGCTTCCCCAGAGTCTATATAAGCAGGATGTCTGGCACGCCTCCTTCGCTAGAGTATCTGTGTTTTGCTTCCCACCATAGCCGAAGGTATCTGTAGTCAGGTTTTGTATGACTTTCTATCTTCTTATTGTTGGAGTTTCTTCTCCCTTTTTCTATCTCGCTTTGCTTCTGTGGTTCGGACTATTATACGTCCTTTGAAGAGCGACGAGTACTTTTGTTTAGTCTATGTTATTCTCTGTGTTTGTACTGTGTTCATGCTACTCTCTTTCCCTCTGTCATTGCGCTTGGCTCCGTATACAACTGGCCATTAAAGTCTACTGATATTTTGAAAGTTATTGGTACATTTCAAAAGACAAAAGGAAAGGAGTGCTACCTGGACTCAAAAGAGAGTATGTTTGAGGTGCTCTTTGGAATGGGATTCACAAAGTCATTGAAGCAAAAAGAAAAGACTCCAAGGCACTCCCTGATTATTATTAAAACGCCTTTATTTTAACGGCATGGTCATGTGGACCTTAAAAACAAACTTTGACGCGTTTTGGCATCAAGTCTTCATCAGGAAGTCATGCAAGTATCATGCAAGCATGATGTGAATATGAAACTTAAATTGTTCATAGCATGCAAAGCTATTTTTGACAATATTGCTTGAAAGGCTAATGAAGAAAAATTAACGACTCATTAAAATCCTATGGTTGCATTTTTGGTGGGAAAGAAAACTTGCATATATGGTGGTCCCCCAGAACTGAGTTTGAGAACCACTGCTGTAGACAATTAAACTGAACCACTATTTTGGCTAGAAGGGCACTCGATAGAGTGCATACCACTGCCACGCCATATGTCATTTTTTTGGTTCTGGATCCACAAGAATATTATCCAGATCACCTAAAACCATTAGTGTAGATTCTATTTAACCCCAAATTTTTTGAAAATCTGTTCATTACATAAGGGACAATCATTCTATTCAGGTATATTTTAACTTCTTCCAGATCTAGAATCCAGAATATGTACCGGATCACTTCCATAATTGAATCAACTCATCCTTGGACTACTACCGGTCAACCCACCAAATTTTCTGTCAACCCGTTCATAACTTTTTGAGTTATCCTGCTGTTAACAGACAGACAAACAAACAAACAGACAAACACAGGTGAAAAAATAACCTCCTTGGTGGAGATAATGACTAAAATTACCATCACAAATCCTTCGTCAAATGCTGAAGCAACTTTTACCCTTTTGAAATTTTCAAGCAGAAGCACTTTTTTTTTTTTTTTTTAGAAAATTTGCCTGTATTTATTTATTTATTTATTTATTTATTCATTCATTCATTTTTTTCTTTCTTTCATTAGAGAATTAGCCATTTTCAAAAAAATAATTTTCCAAAGAATATTTAATGTTTGGATAATGAAGGAATCTGATGGCATGGCTTCCACAAAGGTCTAATCTTAGCATCTTAGCTTTGGCAAGGCTGTCTCGGATAAAGTGAAGGTAAACAAACATAGTTAGAGGAACTGGAATGCCAGTGTTGGTTTTAGAAACTGCATGACAGGGGACCAGTCGTGCCCATTCATGTGCCATGGAGGGCACAGACCGAAAATACGCACATTTTCATTCCAACCAATCAAATCAACTTTGATTACATCGTTTTTCTCCTATTTGCTTGATGTTTTGCTAATGTGTGCAATCAGCAGGTTCAGTGATGGGTTGGAATTAAAACCTGCATAGGGTTAATGTGGGAAAGAACTCAGGCCCTGCCTATTTTAGATGTCTGCCCACTCTAGGGAAGCCTAGTTTCCCTTTTTTCCTCATTACTGCAGACGAAGGCGGAACCATTATATGAAGATTTTGGGCTGAGTGTAGTCTGTCAGGTTCAGAAAAGCTGTTTCACTCGTTATTTTTGACAAAGAGCGCCACCTATAGTGAAGGACGGACGTCGATCTTAGTCACCATAGGAACAAGAGTAAACACGGATGAGGAAGAACAACTTTGTTGAAACATGTTTCCGCAGTAAGTGTGGGCATCGCGAACAAGGTGAGCACATATTTCTTTCGGAATTATTGCTTCATAGTCCAAATTTTCTGCAAGAAATCGAAACGAAACGTTCGCCGGGACGACCCTTGTTTCTTGCAATAAGATGAGAACAGATTCTTGATTTATAAAACACTATAGCATAGCTTTGCTTTGATTAAAACCGATGACGCTGACTCCTTACATTTACTCAATGAGCATTACGGTGTAGACTGCGCGACTAATTCATACGTTATATTACTGGAATAAACTAAAGCACACTCGACTCCATGTCTCCAGTCAAATACCTTCACTGGCTATTATTCAAGTGCCGCTGTTTG
This sequence comes from Gymnothorax javanicus, assembly GCA_029692085.1. Lineage (NCBI taxonomy): Eukaryota > Metazoa > Chordata > Actinopteri > Anguilliformes > Muraenidae > Gymnothorax > Gymnothorax javanicus. Next base: position 164,520,588 of record CM056193.1, on the reverse strand, counting down.
CCGAAAGAGACCCTGACACAGTCTGTCTTAGCTAATATATTTTCCCTCTTCACCTTTGCATTTCCTATTAATTCTGAAAACATAAGTAAAAAATTGAAAACTTTAGTCCCCTGTACAATGTGTCCAACTACATGCGAAGACGGGATGTGAGTGCCCTGTAGGGGAGACCGGGTCTAGTTGTTACACTTTTTCTTTTAACGGCTGTAGAATTGACATTATCAGGTTTTTGTTATCAATATGCACTGTAAAGATAGAAAGTTTATTAGACTACATGACTGATCTGCAGCAACCCCTATATTCTGCGCATGCGTAATGCTGGTGTGGAAAAAATAGACCCCTGTCACCTGTAACAAACTACCCCATATGGGGTAGTTTGTTACAGGAGGGGTGGTTTGTTGCAGGTTGTGGGACATTTTGTTACACTAAGAATTTGCTTAAGTGAGACGTGTTTCCCACTTAAATAGGCAAGTTAAGGGGGATGCCTTACTACTATTATTGCTCGAAGCCACAGTAAGGAACCTCTTGAGTCATTCTCTAATGGCATTGCCACATTTCGTTATCCGTTTGTAATTTTAAGGCATCTTTCTGAAATACTAAAAGGTAGAAAGTCATTCAGTGAGGTAATTTGATCTTGCCCAAGTTGTTACAGGTTTTGGGGCAAGTTCTTACTGTAACAACTTGGGTGTATCAACTAGTCCATCAGCAACCCTTCGCCATTGTCCCGACATTTTGAAATGTTCCAGTGCAATCTTTTCATGAGTGTGTCATGACACATGTTAATGTCTTCCTCTCTCATAATCCAGAAAATCTCGGGTATGTACCAATTACACTTAATGTGAATCAAAATTTCCCAAACACCAAGAAAGTTACTTTTTCGAGCATTTTCTGAACCACTAACCTGCAACTTTCGACGTACGTCCTTCTGTCTCGTAAAGACGTGGGTCATCTTCACGGAGCAGCAGGAAAAATTAGAGCGCTGTCTGTGTTTTATTATCGGAACTATTTAGAATGTAACAACATGGATGTGTAACAATTAGACCTGGTCTCCCCTATTTCTGCCTCTTGTGGGAAAAGAAAAGGGACATGTTGATCTAGTCCTCATCTAAGTTAAACTTTTGTGATTTGTGTGTGGAATGATTGCATTTCATGGAAACATCAAATTCAGGGAAAGCAGGTTGGCACATGCGCTACTAGCACCTAAAAACCGAGAAAGTGCACCTTTTTCCGAGAAATTCCTATAAAAACTTGGAATACACCGAGGTTTACTGAAGATTTGAGGCCAACTTGGTTAACCTTGGAAAAATTTTACCGAGGTATCCCAAAGTCTGTCCAGTTTACTGAAGTTTGGACAACACCTCAGTAAACCTCGGTCAAATTTTCCCGAAACACACTGAGGATTGTCTGGCCCACTGAAGCTCAGAGACCACATCGATATTCCTCGGGAAAATTTCACCAAGGTAGACCGAAGTTCATTAAATTCAATTATTTGAATTTAAATTCATTATTTATTGCCTTTTGTTAGAACCATTTAATATGCTGTGCTAATAAAGGGTATAATCATATGCTTGTATTAAACGCTATCCATTGAGATTTGGTCCTCTCTCTAATAGCTTACCTTAGCGACGATGCCCAACTTCCAGGAGAAGGGAGCAGGTTCAGCTTCTTTCTCTGCATCTCCGTTGACCAGTGACCCCAACAGACTGATAGCCAAGAGATACACCGTTGAGCAGAGACTTGGCCGTGGGAGTTTTGGCACAGTGTATCTAGTGCATGACATCAAAGCCAGAGAGGGAGAAAACTTGTAAGTGACCCCTTTTTTAGACTTACATGACATGCCACAATGAGAGCAATGATTCAGGAGTAAATTAAGCCAGATTTCACATTTTCTATTACATGTGAAAATAAACTTTATTCAGTATAACTTTCTCGGCTTTAAACACAATTTTTTTTTCATCTAATTGATAAGTAGCAGTAAATTAACATCCCTCTCACCATAGTATTTTAAACTACATCCCCAATTTAAAAAAAGTTGGCACATTATAAAAAATGTAAATAAAATTAAAGGAGTTGTGCGCCATTACTGCGCATGCTCAGAACTTACATCCCAATAAAGTGAATCTGCTTGACTGTAAGTCATAATCTGATTCCATCCTTGCCAATTTGTCATTGTTTTGCATTGTATTTATATATTTTAGTTACTCAGGCATTATTATTTTTATTTTAAGGAGTTTTCTATGGAAATTTGAGGATTTAAATTGCTATTTTAGCACTTTAGCCGAAGGATACTAAAAATGTAAGCTGATTTTCCATCGCCTATAATCATTATGCAGAGCTGAAACCATATATTAACACTGTCCAAATGTGCTGCAGAGCTCTCTTGACTCAGTGCCCTCTGAGATGGAGAGTAGCACAGTGGAAAGAGTGTTTTGTAGTTTGAGTCAACATTTCAAGTGGTTTTTGGAAAAAAAGTTCTGCCCTGTTCTTACACCAAAGACTGCGACAAACAAGCTGTTATCAGCATTAGGTCCAAAAGCCGGCATCTGTCATAGCATGGGGATGTGTGGCTGCACAAGACATGGTTTACAAGGGCACCATAAATGCATGTATAAGTGTAAAAGAGACATAAGCTGCCATCTAGACCCGTGTTTCTCAACCCTGCTCCTGGAGTACCCTTGCTCTGCACTGCCTTACCACTACTTGATCTGCTGATCACTACTTGCGTGGCTGAAGCTAAGCAGGTGTGGGCTTGGTTAGTACTTGGATGGAAGACCTCCTGGTAAAACAAAATAAGTTGCTGCTGGAAGAGGTGTTGGTGGGCCAGTAGCAGTAGGTTGCGATCTTCCCTCTGGTGGAATAATCCCCAATACCCCAATGCAGTGATGGGGACACTGTATTGAAGGAGGCGCTGTCTTTCGGATGAGATGTTAAATTGAGGTCCTGACTCTCTGTGGTCATTAACGATCCTATGACACTCTTAGACAAGAGTCTGGGGATACCCGGTGTCATGGCTAAATTCCCAACCTGGCTCTTTCGACCTGCCACGTAATCATCCCCTGATATAATTGGCGAAGCAACTTGTCCTCCCTCTCCACCTCAACCACCTGGGCTCCCTTGAAAATCTCAACGGGATTTCCTTGGTTAAATAAAATAAAATTTTAGACATCTCCCTGATTTAAATCAGCCGATCAGCTTATTAGTGGTATACTTGATGAGCTGACCTGAGTGTTTCAGAGTGGGTAGACATCTAAAATGAGTGGGGGATGAGTTTTTCCAGGTGCAGAGTCTGGAAACATTGATCTTGACATTGTCTGTTTCAGGAATATCTATGCATTTTCTTACAAGAAATTGCCAAGCCACATTCTGTGGAATTATAACTGCATCACTGTGTAAGCAGAGCATGAGGGTGATAGATTGACCAGCCTGCATGATCTGTCTCCGGTTGAGAATATATGGCCGATTGTGAGGTGAAATGCTGTATACATCAACAAAGGCCCCATACAATTGCTTAGCTGAAGACCTGCATACTGGAGGTACGGGGGGAAACTCCGAAGTAGACTCTACTATTTCTCGTCTTCAGTGCCCAAATGCTTAATGTGTGTGACATGATGATGTTACACAGTGGTAAAGCATAGTCTAATTCAACTTTTTAGGAGCCCATAACAGTCATCCTATTGTATGTTTTTAATACACAGTTAAATTCACGTTTGATCATCAAATAATATCATAGTGTTTTCATTATTAACTGTGGTTGGACTTCTCAAATCAGTCCTTTCCTTATTTTGTTAGAATTTTCCTTAAAGTGTTACTTTTTTTGAATGGGGTTGTATGTTTATGATGTTGAGATTAAATCTCAACCGTCCCAGTGCTGATTGCTTGAACCGGTAAAATGTACTTCTGTTGTCTGCTATCCACTGACCTCTTGCTACTAATCAAGGCTGTGTACTTGATTCTGAAAAATTCCAAGACCATAATGGGTTGAGAACACAAGAGAACAAACCTCATTAAAAAGCGAATAAGCCTTATTAGATCCACTGGCTTTGTAAAAGCGTGGTATTCTCAGTGATGGTCTTTTCTCATATTTTATTTTTAATTATCCAGAAACATTTCTGGTTCCACATCTAAAAGGATAATTGGGTTGAGGGATGACTAATGGATTTTCAAAGAATAGAGCAGCGTACATCTTTAAGGTGATTCAGGGATAAGGGTTAGCAAAAACCTTCACGTATTATACGCTAATTAAGAGCTTTTGCAAACCTACAATTTTCAAGCAGTTAGAAAGAATGCTCTATAAATGCTTTCTCTTGCAAAAAATGACCAGAATATTTTACTGTCAATCGTTATTTGCTCTGTTCTGTGCTTCAGGCACTCAACCCTTTGCTTCTTCTGGGTAGAGATCTTGTTCAACACAGTCAATTTTATCCTTCTCCAGTATTGATTGAATTTGACTGCAATTTAAATGTTCAGAATGATGTCAGTAAGTGGGCAGTCTATTTGTGGGAGGCGGTCAGTTATCTTACTCTGTACAATATCTATGCATTTTCTAATTTTCCTCTTAAACCTGTGAAATAAGGCACTGTGTTGATGGTGTAATGTTTCAAAAGGCTTCATGAGAGAATAGCCAATCTTACCCTCACTGAAATCAGAAGATTTTGTACCACTGTGATAAAATACTGTTCAGGTATTTGCTGTTTGCTGCAGTTTTCAGTTCAATAAGCTTGTCTTTTTAACTGTGTTCATCACCGTTGATCTGTAGTGCCTTTTTCACTACTTTTTATTGCATGTTCTGATGGTCACTCAAAAGGTAAAACTCGGCAAACAAGCCAGACTAGCCCACATTCTCTCTGCGTGAATGGTTGTTGTGAGCTCTTGATGTACTCTGTACAAACTGTTGACGTCTGTGCACTGCTGCCTGGTACTTGCTCAATAGATCAAACTGCTGGGAATTATTCTTCTCACCTTTTACTGGGCAAAATACTCGCAACCTATTCCTGTTTATCTCAGCGTTGATGTATGAGCAATTCTGAGGATGGCCATTGGGTGGCAGGAACGGTCTATGATTTTATGATGCCAATTTTGAGGCAGTGACATACATTATATGTGACATACTGTAAGTAAAAATGCATTTGCTTTGGAAAATTTGCAGTACTGGAAGAGCACTCAAATCATCTTGAACAAATTCTTGACTCTGAACTGATTAAGGAAAGTCATTCTTTGGAAAAACTTGCTGTTAAGGATTTTAACTGTGGGGGTTGTAACTGTAGAGATGTGAAAATTGCAATCACCAAAATATCATAATTTTCCTTTAAAGGAATTATTACATTGATTGGCTAATTGAGGAATCTATTAAAAATGGTTCCGCGTATTATTGTAATTTGATGTGACACTTGTGCCGTGTTCATTTTTTCTGGTCATATTTTCAGTGTTAAAGGTGAGCGCTGTTGTCATAGCTTATGTTCCCAGGTACTTCAGAATTTTACAACAGTGACCAAACTTCACCAAATCACCTCTGCTTTCTACACACTAGGGCTCCTGAGCCAACAGCAAAAATATGAGCCTTATTTTCTGGGAAACTCTACAAACAGAATGTGCAAATAGACTCAGCTGGACTGACATATTCCCTCACCATAAAAACCTTTTTTTTTTTTTTTTTTTTTTTTTTTACAGCATCAAACTTAGCTGTTAGAATTAATTCTCCATAACTAGATAGACCTCTGTCCAGGATTTTAAACAGGCCCAATAGCAGAAATGTGGTTCAGCTGTATCCTTGTATGCAGCAAGATAAATTATCCCTAATAAGTATGTAAGATCATAAGGTCATACTTATGTGATTGACAGAATGTAGCAGTCATGCTGTGCACTGCACTGTAAAACGTAATCGGGGATTTTCTATTCCATGACAGGTTGGCTCTGTAATTGCAGAATATGGCAGCAGAATTACTAACAGCATCAGCATTTGCTCCTGTTGAGTATTTAGCAGCAGAAGGGCTCATGTATGCACGATAAAATAAGATGAAATGGCAACCAATTAGACCTGTGCTCAGTTAAGGGTCTTTATACTGGGAAATGCTATCTAAGCCTGGAGTCATTATCTGTTGGATGCTGGGCTTTCCTTTCCACTCATCACAACATCTTAGCAAAACCCTCCCTGGACTTGCTGCCGAAATCACGCTGGCTTTGCCACAAAACTCTGCAGCTTCAAAGCACCTCTTGCTTTCACCTACCAAGCTTCATTGCGCACCTCTCCTTTTTGTTTTCTTTTAGCTGTATTTGATGAATGCCTCCCATTCATGACTGAGAAATGTCAACACGCCATGCGCCTGAACGTTCCTCCTGTCCGGTTCCTTCCGTACCTCATTATCTATCGCAGTGGTTTCCACTCAGTGTTTGGGCCGGAGGGGACACTGAACTCTGGTTCCGCAGGGTGCATCATTATGGGTACAGAACATTTGGCATGGTTTGGTTCCCGTGTCTTTGAGCTGTACTTTTTTATATATCAGCAAATGAGCCACCGGTTAGAAATTCTTGAACACTTTGAAACATGAATAGCTGAGAAATCAAAAGGAGTATGTCATTTCATTGAATAGTGACCTAAAATTTCCAGTTAATGTAAGTTTTTATTTGGAAAGAAGGGGTGAACTAATTATTGCATTTTCCAACTAAAGATATAAATAACCACAAGTACACAAAGATATAAATAGGCCACAAGTGCAGTTCATCAAATTTCTAGGGATTTATTATGAGTAAACTTTCTGAACTGTATGACTGACCTTGTAAAAAAAAAAATTCTATGACAATGCATAGCAGTTATGCCAGCAAAAGCTGGCCGGTTTGATCAAGTTGTATTTAGACCGCAGTTGTAATTTTAAAAATGGTCAGTGTAGCTTACCCTTCATCCAAAGCTCCAATGGTTGAGAACAGGATAAATATGCCTTGTTTTTTTTTTTTTTGTTTTTAGGTTGAATTAAAAATGATGAAGTTATATTTGTATCTCCACCTGAGGATAATATGTTTTCTCCTGTTTGTTCATTCGTTCATTCATTTGTTCATCACTTAATGGGATATCCCAAAAAGCAGTGGATGGATGTCAGTGGAATTTGTGTGTTGATAGATATGGGACTCATGAGGCAGTGATTGAGTTTTGGTGAAGATCCAACTCATTTTGTTGATCATTGAGCTGAAAGAATTTCTGTGTGTTAAGACGGCACTGTCCAGACTCGTTTAACCTCACGTTAAATGATAATTTCTCTGTCAACAAATGGCAACAGACGAGCCAAAAGAATTTCTAAGCGCATTAAAATGGCACTGTCCAGACTCATTTAACACTCACATTCACCGGTAATACCTCCATAAGCAATTTGTAATACAGCGGAGGTAATGCATTCTCAGGGTGCCTTCTAGTTTTATTTTATCAGGAGCTGTTATCGATGTTGACAGCATGGTAGTGCAGTGAGTAGCATTGTCGCCTCACAGTGAGCTTGTAGGTGTGAAACCTGGGCTCTATTTTTGTGCCTTCGCAAACAGAAATGCAAGTGGCGGCAATGTTTTTCACAATTACATCTGTCGGTGGCGTACTCATCACGCTCACCCCGTTTAGTATTTTCCTGCTCTGCCGTAAATGCCATTGCAACACAGTGAGTTCAGCTGTGCACTGGGGGGTGTGTGTCAATGAAAAAAGCTGCCGTTGTGCAGTTTCCGTGCAAATGCCTCGATTGCATTTTCACTCACACCCAGACCACCTTTAAATGTAAATGCTGTCACTGTTTGTGGTAGTTTATGTGACTTAATCATGGCCAGCATAGCTGTTCGCAAATAAATTCACGTTGTTTCTTTTCCATTATTATTTTAGAGGTGTATCATGTAAATAATACTTACAAAATGGTGGTGAGGTCTAATGGGAAGGAGCAGGTGAAGGGGTATTTTTACACATGCGAATACTTTCTATTTGTGGGGGAAGTACAAATAATTAACTTCAGTCTCACCCTTGTTTTAATACCACGAGTGCAGTTTCGCATACTGTTTAAATTGCCTGCATCTTTTCATACAAAATACATTACCGATGAATGAACCTCTATCCCCTGAACACCTCATGTTTTACTCCATTGGAGTACTATTTTAAGACAACCAAAGGAGGCCGTGGTAATTCAAGTCAGGTACTTGTTCTTCACCTGACAAAATTGCCAGTTTGCTGTGGTATTAACGCACTGGTTTTAAAGGGAATGACAGCAACTGATCTGATTGGCCTTAATGGAACTAAACCCCCACCATACCCACTGGTGATTGAAAAGTCTTAGTCTAACCTCTCGCTAACATCTCCGCAGCTGCGCTATTGCGTCCTGTCAAAAAAAAATTGCTCGAATGGAGTTAGATATGCCCAGTTTTGGTCGTCAATTTCGTTAGCTCTTGCTTTCGATGACTGTGTTTGGGTCATCAAAATAGGGCTCCTGGTGTTAAAGTCCTGGGCCTTTCCATGTGGCACTCTCAGAACAAGACTAGGTGCAACCTAGTATATTGCTGGGCCGCCAAGTGCTGTATGAGAATATGGGCCCAAGAAAAGGGTGCTAAATGAGGAAAAGCTCACGCAGTTATATGAAGTGCAAGTTTAGTAATGAGCAGGAGCTGATGAATTATTTATAAAGTGGGTGGGGAGGGTGGGAGAGTGTGAGAATAGGTGGGATCCATGACATTAAAGGAGCTTACATTAGATTTTTTTCAACAATTTCAAATTTATTTTTGGCAAATAGCATTGTCATAAACATCTTTTGAAGAAATTAGAAAAATGAAAAGAGCAACGCCCATAAGAAAATTACTTGAGTAAAAGTCTTAAAGTAGCTCTCATTAAATGTACTTAAGTACCAAAAGTATTTTGTGAAAAAATATACTTAACTAGCAAAAGTGGAGTACAAGTACAAAGTATTTTTCATAGTATGCATAGGAAGAAGCAAAGCAACCACTCTTTGTTCTCTTCTTGTGCTCTTTAATCAATTTTCAGGTGAATGAAAAATACAGTATTCAAAAAACAAACAGGCAGTCTCTCCTTTATATACTTCTTCTTCTTCTTCTTCTTCTTCTTCTTTGAGTTTACTGGCAGTTTAAAAACCACTATAATTGACTATAATTAATAGTAGAATTACTTAGTATCAATACCATGTCGCATTTTTGCTTCAGAAAACTGACTTTTCTGAATTACTAATTGGGATACTATTGGCTCACTGTAGCTGAACTGGTTGCTGCAGAGGACAATGATTATTTCTGTAGCAAAAGATAATTTTTTTTTTTTTTGAACTGCTGGACAGATACTATGGGCAAGTATATTAAGCAGTTTGCACATCAGGCTTAGCTGAGGAGTTTTATTCAGGCAACTCCTGAAAAACAGGGATTGGAGTGAACTCGTCCATATTCTAAACTGTGTTCGAGCTCGGCTTGCTTGTGAATATTGAATAACTGATCCAGGTGTGCCATCTAGTGATAGAATATTGTAACTGCGTGCATAAATTTGCAGCTCCATGTCCGCTGGCGGACACATCTGCACAAAGATACCCTGCCGAGCACCGTTGTTCTTCTCGAACACGCCAAATCCAGATAATCCTTTAATGATGAATTACATTCATGTTTTAATCTGTAACGAGTAACAAAGTGGCCAGTGTCAAAGTAACGAAGTGAAAGTATACTTTTTATCTTTTAAATGTAGTACAGTAAAAGTAGAAGTACCGGTTGAAAAAAGAACTCAAGTGAAGCACAAATCCTCCAACAAACTACTTAAGTACTGTAACGAAGTACATGTACTTCGTTACTATACACCTCTGATGATAGTGCATCCCAAGTTGCGTCATTGTACCTGTTTTCTCTCGTATCGGTTGCGAGATTCAATAGGAAGATTAAGGCAATAATCACGGCTGCGAAATTCAAACGGGAGATAGAGGAATGTGACACATCGTATCAATCTAGCGTGAAAGAATCTTAACAATGGTCGGAATTAGTTTTTAATTTCCCTATTCAGTCTCGCAGCCGATACTGTCCTCCATGCTTGTTAACTGTCGTATTGGTTGTGAGATTGAATAGGGAAATTAAAAACACATTCTGACCATTGTTATGATTCTTTCACAGTAGATTGGTACGATGTGTTACATTCCTCTTTCTCGATGGAATCTCGCAACCAGTACCAGAGAAAACAAGCATGGAGGACTGAAACAAACCGAAGCAATCTAGTGTGAAAGAAGATTAGCCTAATAATGGTCGGATTGTGCTCGTAATGCAACGAAATCGAATGGAACTTTTTAAAAGACCGGGATGCTAGCTAGGGCAAGGGCAGCATATGCATCTGCTATATGAATATTAATCCACCTTTTGCTGTCCATTAGAAGAAAATATGCATTAATTTTTGAAAAATGGTGATCAATATCGTCAAGAAACATTCATTGGCGTCAAAAATTGCACATTGTGTTATGATCTGTATCTGTCTGGTTTTGTATTTATTATTTTTCATGTTTATTTATTCATTCCTTTATTGCATTGCACATTGTCTCCCCTGTAATGTCTGATGTGATTTGTGTTATCATGCCAGTGCACTCCCCTGTCTGCTTGCAGACACGCTTCAGGTGATTTCGGAAGTTTTCCGGTACTTCACGAACTTCCTTCAAGTCTCGTTTTACCTTTTTTCCCACTGTTCTTAAATTACCATATTAAATAACCGCTAGGCTGCTTAGTTAGAACTGGTAATTTTACTGTATACTAATCCCTTTGTCTGTACATAAACTAACCAATTGACATTCACATATTTTGATTAGGTATGTAGATATCACTGTTTACTAATATAAATAACTCTGCCCTGCTCTGCTCTGTTCTGTAACTCCGCCCCTTTTGCTTTCCCTGTACTCTGGTTTGATTACAGCTTACGCACCTCAGGTGCGCTTCTCTCTCTGTCCTGGAATCTTAACTGTGCACTTAGAACTCCTTGACCGGAGCTGTTTATCTGTCATAGGTTGTCTGCGTTGATCCTGTTCGCGTTTTGGTTTTTGCTAATTGTTTGTGGTTTAGGACTTCCCCATGTGTGCTTACCTCTGTAATTAGTCTTATCCAATTCACCTGTTCCCTGCATAGCATGTGACTTCCCTCTTGTCTATTTAAAGTCTTCACTGCAGTTCATTCCTTGTCAGAACGTTGATCAATTTACATCTGTGCAGAGCTCCTCATATGCCTTTTGTTTATTGCTTCTTCACGACTGTTTTGCCCGACCTCGAGTTTGCCATTGCCCTTCTGTTCCTGTTTTGCCTTTTTGGATTTTGACCTGTTTTTGTATGACCACGATTTCTGTTTTGGATGCCCTGTGTATGACCTACCTCTCTGGATATCGACCACAAGTTTTGGCTTACTGTCTATGTACTGTTGCACATCTGCCTTACTGGTTTTGACTCCAGCCTGTCCTGTCGACTTCGCTTTTTGGACATAGTTTTTGGCTTGGCAATCCTTGTGTCTCCTGGTCCTGACCCTTTTTGCAATAAAGGCTTATGATTTTTGGATTATCCCTGAGTTGCGACTGGTTCCTCTGAGCGTATCATTACACATTGTGAACATTGTATATGTACAATAATGTGTTTAAATTTAACAGTACATTTGCCTGATTATTGCAGTTAATTGCTAGACTGGATTCAAGTACTGGGGTCCGTTTCCCAAAAGCATAGTTGCTACCAATATTGCTCGTCCATTCGCATTCAATGGTTCCAACTATGTAAGTTAGCATCTGTGATTATGGGAAACGCACCCCCGGTCGTGTTTCATTGGCATGGTGGGAACAACAACGTAGCGGAGAAGTAGCTACTTCAATTACAGGGTGTCGAATCCAGCTAGGCGCGATCTTTTGAACTTAATATTTTCTTATATTTATTGTTTTCATTGGTGTCGGATACAGTCGCTGTCATAGATACAATCAAAGCGTCCACCACAACTGCCTCCGTTCAAGCGAACTAACTCATGAACGCACAAGGGTATAAGTTAATTTGGAAACCAGTCTGGGTATTATACCGGTATTTTTGGAAATACTGAAACATAATAGTGCTGGCACCACTTCCGCCGTACTGATGTGAATGCTTGGCCAGCCAGCCAGCCAATCGCTGGCCAACCAATCGTTGAAGTTCTTCCCCGCCGGCCGACCAATCACTGAACAGCCAGCCAGCCAATCGTCGGCCAACCAATCGTTGAAGTTCTTCCCCGCCGGCCGGCCAATCGCTGAACTTTTTCCCCGCCGGCCAGCCAATTGTTGAACTTGATCACTCAGGCATTCACTCACTCACTCAGCGACATTCACGTTTACAGGGGCTAGGCCCCTGCTCGGCCCAGCCCAAAAACATGCTTATTAGGCAAATTTTACACTGTTAATTGCCCCTATATATGAGTGTATGAGTAGATAATGTTTGCATTGGAGAACTGTCCTGTGAGTACTCCAGCCCAGCCACGTTTGATTGATTGCCAAGGTCATGGGGGTTTTAGCCAAAGGAATTAGCATTTAAATTTATTCTGAAAAAACATTTACCATTGATTCACCGATTTAAAACAAAACACAATAAATACTGAGCTAAATAATACTGTCAAAGTGTATAAATTTATCATTTAGATTCTGATTCAAGCGATTATTTTAAATAGGAAAATTATTAAAATCACTGGAAGCTGATTGTTCATTATATCTTTTCATCGTTCTTAATTAAAATACAGCTGAAAAAGCAATCGTTCATGGAGCTCCTTGAACATACCTCAAAACTTCAAACTGATTGATTTTATTATGCAAGCATTGTAGTGATATATTTGACAAATGTGTCAGTGTAAATGGCTCTGTCATCAAGCATACCATTTGCAGAAAAAAGTTGTGGAAAACTTATGTAAACAAATTCAGCTGCTCAGTAAGAGTAGAGTACTGCATTGAACCAGTAAATTATGTATATTGTGCAGAAGGAATGACTCTGCAGAATAAAGCTGGGAAAAGTTGTTTATACCCATTCTCTTACATACGAATCATATAGTAGTAGAAGAACTGAATGCTGAGGCCTTTCTGCAAATGCCGTCTTCAGTGTATGAGAAATGATGTCGGTGCTGCTGGTTTTCGAAGCGACAGAAATGCAAATCATTGACTTTGAGGTGAAGATTAGGTAATTGATAGTTTGTGAAATAACATGGTGTAAAAGACATTGTAGAATCATTGTGTATCATGCCTGTGCTGCAGTAAGTTAATAAATTGGTTGTAGAAGCAACTTTGTTATGTCTTTTTGTTGGGTGTCAACTATGTCTTTTCTGCTGGCTTTGTCATGGGCTTATTATCAGGGATCTTGTAACTCAGCCTCTGCTTTTGCCCTTTCGGAAGACCAAAGACTTTAAACGCACTGTCACCCCCTACCCCAAAACCCCGGCACACGAATGCCTTCAGAACCCTCACCCAATTCATTATTTCTTCTGGCTCTGCATCCTGTCTCGCTCCAGCCAAATATTCCTCCAAATGGAAGTGAGGAGAAATAATCTATAGATATTGCTGGTTTGTCGAGAACTGTTTGGGACAAATTAATCTCAGTATAGGTAAGGCTTTAACGATCTTGCAAGTGCATTAAATTTGCAGTTTGATCTCTTGAATTCATTATTGCTCCTGCGGCTTTGTTCTTGTGGTCTTTGTGTATCATTAACATATGGTGCCTGCTTTCCAGGTGGTTAGTCAGTCTGCTGGTGTTACAAAATGGGGTCCATAGCCCAAGGTCCCTTACTGACCTTTATTGGAAAGTTCTGAAAAAATATTGTGAAGGAAATGGTTTCAGTATGACTACCAGGACTTCAGTAAACTCTCTTTTGTTGAAATAGAGGACAATTAGACAATACAGTATCCCACAGTGATGAGAAGTCAGCGTTATGGCACTAAGGCTAGTGTGGTGAATAGAATAATGTGGGCACAAAAGCTAAAACATTAGGAACTGATGGCATTTTACATTGAATGTTTTGGCAATGTAGCTCTGGTGGATCATTTCATAGGAGACAGCCAGTAAATGTATGCACTGCTGATAAAGTGGACTCACAGGGCCATGAAAAGTCACGTTTTTGATATGTAGAAGCATTGATTACACGTAACTTTTTGCTCTGATTACACATAACCTCTGTGCAGTATAGTAAGTTGGATGTAGACCAACATAACCACAGATGAGAATGTTTGGTTTGTGACCTATGTGTAAATCAGTGGTAGTCGCTGAGCTGAGAATTGAGGGGGCACAAAATATCCTCTTAAACTGATGATCAGTCTTGACCTGTTTTCAATCAGCTTGCTTAATTAACAAGTTTACCAAAGATTTGAGTCACCCCTTGGCAGTTACACAGCTTCTTTTTTCATACACTGCCCAGCCAAAAATAAGTTGCTGTTAGGATTTAAACAAGCAAGTGCCTAAGATTGAATCATTATTGCAGTGATTAATATGTTTCAGCAGGCAAACAATTATTTTACCTGTAACTGATGCATGGTGTAGCTTCTCATTTCTTACTTAAACAACCATGTTATAAGATGTATCCATTGGTCGTGGAAAACATGCTGCTGTGTTTAAAGAGCGTTGCATGTATGGTGTCAGTCAGTTGGCAAGTGGTCCACACCTCCATCAACATTTACGCTCACTTGTACACACATGAAAGCGAAAAGAGAATGATGTCTCCTGAGAAGGCAACTACAACACATTATTTAGTGAATAAAAAAAAGGTGGTCGTAAGAGTGACATTATGTTCATTGTAGGTTTGCAGCAATCTGATTTGCTGTTTGAGTGTGATTTTTCAGAGCCTTGGTATGAATCAGCCTATCCTGGGCTCTTGTTGTTGACTGTGGGCGCCCTGAATAGCGTCAATCGTCAACATTATTGGTTTGCTGATACCTGCTCCATAATCTGCTAATCACTGGCTGGGAAACATTGAAGAAGTTGGCAACCTCAGACTGATGGCTGCCAGTTTCAAGCATATTAATTGCTCTTAGACATTCAGTACGTTGGAGACGTTGCACTGCGAAAAAAACAATCAAAGGATGTCTCAGATAAACAAAATCAATCAAGGATTACAGTCAGAAGCTATCAGAATGAAAGAAGTTTCGATCACAAGGGAGTAGATGACCTTTCTCGATAGTGTCTAATTCAAATATGCACCCCAACCACGTGTTCGGGATCTCCATGTGCTGCACGTGCGCATCATTGGCTGCGTTTTGGTGCGCTGTTTCAGAGCAGTTCATGTTATCTTCATTGCAGTCGGTTATTGTATCCAAAACTCAATCATTATTTCGTTATTGACCTTGAAATTCCAATACCTCCTACTTTTTTTGAAGAGTGTAATATTGCCGGTCTTGAATTATCGGTAGCTAGCATTAGCTGTGCAAATATTAAAATAATGCAAATTTTTGTGCGTTGGAGGATTCTGATCATGAAATTCTCCCATCAAACACCACACTGGGACAGCAAAATAGCCAACTAGTCAGATAGGGTCTAACTTTAGCTCCTATATTTTCTGAGGTAATTTGATCACAGCTAGCTTGCCAACATAGAAAATAAATTATCCCCAAAACGGCCTTTTTGTTTCCAGACCTAATGAAAAACAAACAAGCAATCTGTAATTCCTCTTGGGGACTACCCCAAACAATGTTTCACAATTTAGATCGAATAGATTTTATATTTTTAAACATTCGGGGTTACTGACTAGACCAAGAGAAAGTCATCTGTATCTGCCCTCAGGCCCTTTTTTCAATGTTCTCCACCCTGGCAAGGCAACACTAATTGTACAGTGCCATGAAAAAAATATTTTCCCCCCTCTCGATTTCTTCTATTTTTGCGTATGTATCACTATTAAATGTTTCAGATTATCAAACTAATTTAAAGATTAATCAGAGATAACCAAAGGAAACTCAAAATGGAGTTTTTAAGGGATGATTTAATCTTTCGAAGGAAGAAAGCAGCCCAACCCTACTTAGTGGTGTTGTGAAAAAGTGATGTCCCTCTTTGTTAGTAAATCAACCAATTAAACAAATTTAATTGGTAATTGGGTTCAATTAAATTAGAAACACCCAGGCATGATTACTGCCAGTCCTGGTGTATCTACACATCGCTTATTTAGTACCTGTCTGGCAATGTTAGGGAGGTAAAACGTGGCACATGATGTTGCAACCTAAAGACATTCAAGAACAGATGAGAAACAAACTTATTGACTTCTTTTAGTCTGGCAAGGGTTACAAAGCCATTTCTAAGGCTCTGGTACACCAGAGAACTACGGTTAGAGCCATTGTCTACAACTTGGGACAGTCGTGAGCCTTCTCAGGAGTGGCCAGCCTATCAAATTCTTCCAAGAGTGCATTTTTATTATTTCAGCAAGCAGAACATAAATTCAAGTAGGTACCATCATGCAACGGAGGGGGATGTTTTGTTTCCACCCCTACATGGGTGAGGTCTTCAGAGTATGACGCAAAGTGCTTTGTCTCTTTAGTTACTTGATGTGAAAAAAATGATCATCCACTCCTTATTTCTGGTGGAGAGTACACAGTGAAAAAAATCTCAGTTCTCTTAAATTGCATTTACATTTCCCTCATTTGCATCTTTTGCCTGAATCTTAGTTCTTCCTACCAGGGATGCATGGAGAGATGAAACCCAACCATGCAAGGAGAGAAGAAATGAGGAAATGTATTTAGAGTAATGAGATGTCCTTTTCACTGACTCGTCATGTGAAGCGCATCTGTTTCTGATGATGGCGCACAGCTGGATCCGTTGTCAGCGCCTGTCCTTATTGATTGACATCATGGTTTTCATCTTTAAGTCTTCTGGGGGAAGGGCTGCTCTTCAGTATCCTTGCTCGTGATTTCTGAGAGCTTCCTCCTTGGTCCTCACAGCAGAAATGAGAGTTTTAACATGGCCTGCAAGAGGGTGGATCCAGAATGACCTCAGGTTTAATAAAGGATAGGGGAGTGAGGAAATATCAAATCAGAGAATTGAGATGCACCCAGATTTACTGTTTGTACGAGCGGTAGAGTGATACTCAGTGCTAGAAAGACAGCCGTCCCAGCAAGTAGTGTCCTTGAGATTGTCAAGTTATGTAGCAGTCATCTGACCAAACTGGCAATATTTTTCACTTAGGCTCTTTAATATTTACAGTTCTTTGCTCTGAAATGCAGTAAAATATAACTTGCCCACTCCTTTCACACTTTGACACAAGGCAATTTGTACTCACTGCTAAAAATATTTGGAGAACTAACTTGCCAGTGGTCAGCTCTTACAACCAAAATCTTCCTTAATTACTTTTTATGGAGTTTCAAACACTTTATGTATTTATTGCTCAGTCACAAGATCATTTTAGTGTCTGTGACAATTTGACACTGCAACATGTTCATTGCAGGGTGCAATCTGCACCAGATGGTGATCATGTTATCGTGACCTTTTCCTTAGCGGACTTTCTTGGATGACTAAGTAAAAAATAGCTGGCTTGGAAACTGAAGATATCACTTGAGTCGGGAATTGCGCACTGTATCTGTCAAGAGAACTCTGTATCTTAGCCAGATTGTCTGATGTGTTTAGTTGCTAACACTCATTACTTGTTTGTATTTTTGCTGAGAAATTTGAGAAGCTCTTGTTTGTTGAACTGGAATAGCAAGAGAGGTGAACTTTTCTAAGAACACAAAGACTGCCTTAATTTGGAAATGGTATCCATGACCCACTAGTTATATAACTCAGTACATGTCCATGAGTCCAAAGGGTTTCTATGGAATTACAGGCTTATGAAAATGAATATATTTACATAAAAAGAAATATGGATATAACACAACTCCCGGGGTAGCATATCATTTTTGCATAATGAAAGCTTTTTGTGCTGCATCAAGATGGTAATCTGGCCAGTTTTTTTTTTTTGATGATGATGATAAGATCTGAAAGCAGGAAATAATTTTTTTTTCAGCTTTGTTAATGACCACTTTGTTTTGATGCTGAAAAAAAAAATAAAATGTTACAACATTTAATGACCTATTTTGTGGTGTTCAGCATTCTGGATAAGGAAACTTGTATTTGTGTCTTCAATCATGTGCTCTCCAACCTATACAAACTGGCAGTCAGGAAACCCACGACAAGTAACCCCTGTGCTTCAGGGCACATTAAATCGCATGATAACATTTGTGGAGACAATTTTTATCATCTGAATTGTCTCTTGGTATGGAACCATTTTATGATGTTTCTGTGCTTTTTTTTCTGTGGGAATAACTGGCTCTTTACAAACACAGGCACTGATTGATGATTGATAAAGACTGATTGTTACTGGTTTCTGTTCTCCAGGCCAATGTCCTATGTCTTTTTTCCATTGGTATTTAAGGTACTGGTAGAAAAATAATCTAAGGAGTGTCTTCTTGGGAGTAAAAATATATCCTACTGGTGCTCCTTGGTTAAGCCCACGCGGAAAGAACCTATATAAACATATAGGTTTTAATATAGGGCCAAATATAGGTTTCGCATATATGCAACATACATAAAATTGGCCGTTTTCATATATTATAGGTACATATATATCTACCTATATGTCACATATGCGAAACCTATATGTGGCCCTATATTAAAACTAAAAATTGTTTTTTCCCGTTTGGGATTTGCAATTGCGCTTGAATCTGACAGATCCAATTGGGGTCTTATTTACAAGTATTTAAGCTTTTTCCACATTTCGTGGCCTCCTATTTAGAATCCCAGGGGAGTACTATCAATTCAAGACTGTCCTCCAAAGCCCGCACTCATGCAACAGTTTTTTATCAGTGTACACTATCCACAGCGTTGTATACTCAGAAGCAGGGCAGTATTTGCGTCAAATTTACTTCTATCAGCGCCCGTCTGACCAACAGGACGCGCCTAGGGGAACTCTAATCTACATAACCCTTCCCAGCAGGCCCTTCGCAATTTGTATCCCTGTAGCGCATTGGTCAATTGCGCGCTACTTCTGAGAAGAGCTGCCGACCACTGGGCGGGGATTAAAACCTATATGTTTATATAGGTTCTTTCCGTGTGAGACTTTAAGAATCCTTGTTATTTCATCCCTGTAGGAGAAAGTCTGGGACCTTTAGTTGCCACACAAGCATCTCAGATAAAAGACAAGTGTCTGTTCATTAAAACTGTGAACAGAAATGTAGACTTTGTCTTCAAATTCATTAACCACAGTGAAATGCTCAAATAGATATGGGGATGAAAATGACTTTTGAAAGGCATGTTTACTTGAATGTATGTTCATCTGTGTACAATTATTTTGTTATTTTTGTTTTATGTTGCTACATTTAGACTAAGGACCTCGGAGCCATATTCATCTAGAAACTGCATTACAGACAAGATAGAAAACATTGCCATTTGGTGGATGTAACAGTGTAGTGCATAACCTTTCAGTGGATGTGTATGAGATGTAATGATGTGAATCCAATTTTATCAAATGTGGTGAATCTGGCAGTGACTTAAACTTGAAAAAATGCTTAATTGATGAAATAAACATAATCAAACCATTTTGTTTTTATACATTTCCTTCTCTTCCACAATACTCAACTCAATCTTCATAGAATGGAAATAAGTATGGTCAAGAAAGAATTGGTGACCTTGTTAATGTTTCTGAGAAAAAATGTAACAAATAGTATTAGATATTTGTGTTGATATCAAAGCTTTTTGTTTCCTCTCACTTGCCATAGTTGATAATGACTGGTTTACACATAACATGCCGTTGTCACATGTCAACATGTATATTGACATGTTGTATATTGTAAATGTGTTGCCAATTTCACTAGGTCACATGCGATTAATAAGTTATTGCGTGAGATTCTTGTTATATCTGTAAGGGACTTTGGACTAATATGCAGATATTACCTTGAGAATAAAAATATGAGCTAGGCATCATGTATGACAGTTGCAAAAGTGAGATATGAGCTATACAATAGGTATGACAAACAGAACCTGCCACTGGGTATATAAGCTATATAGGAGACCTATATGCCCTCTATAAGCACATATATGTACCTGAATTTGGCCTATATGCGGCATATATGCGGCATATAGGTTGCATATATGCGCATATATGTTCATATAGATTCTTTCCATGTGGGAGGGATGAGTTTCACAGGCAAGTAGTGAGCAGCACTCAAAATAGGGGATGTAAATTTAAAAAGCCTTTATTAAAGCATGGAAATAGAATATTAAAATCTTAAAAAGTTTGGCGGGGGATTTTAGTGGTCCTGACCGGCTTGTTAAGTGTTTTTCTGAGCGACAGAAAATCCATCTGGAAGCAACTCTGTGGTGTATTCAGTTTTAAGCCACATTCTGCTAGTCCATTAGAGCAGTGTATGCCACTGCTTTTAGCCTCTATTCTGCCTGTCAGTACTTGAAACTCCACTTGATCTTTGCATAGTATACCACATGATCAGTGACATGCGGTCGGAGGATAGTTTGGTGAGGCAGAATCCTCCCCTTTGCTTGATTAACAATCAGACGATTAACTAGTTTAGTAAGACTATTCGGCAGAATGACGGTCCAGTTTAAGTTTCCGCGGCGTTATTACTCAGTAGGCTACATCGAACCTGAAATGCTTTTGAAACTGCTGATTTGCGAGTACTTGCTTACAGGAAGCCAGAGACGAGCGGTGAGGTGAGGCAGTGACCCAAACTTTTATCACAGGATTTTGTGAACCTGTTCCCACTTACTATTCCTGATAGACAATCAAAACAATTAAGACCAAGCCTATAGGAAGCCCGTATACTGATAGAGGAGATAATGACAAAAAGATTCATTCACGTATATGCTTCAATTCGAGACTGCAAAGATGGAAATCTGAATAATCAAGTAGGAAAAATTCTCGGCTCTCTGTATATCGTTTAAACATTTTGTTAATCGGATTATGAAAGAAGACTGAAAATAAACTAAAACTGGCCCGTCATTCAGCCGAATAGTCTTACTAAACTAGTTAATCGTCTGATTGCTAATCAAGCAAAGGGAAGGATTCTGCCTCACCAAACTAACCTCCGACCGCATGTCACTGCGCATGATAATGGAGAACATTTCAATTAGCCTTAATTTGTAAAGATCTTCGAAGAACTTTACAATATAATGCATAACGTTGATATCAGAAGGGGGAAAAACTCTTAGTAAAAACATTGCAGAACTTTACAGAAGAGCGACATAAGGCATGGCATATGCCCTCGAGACTGCAGTTAAAGAAGCTGTACACCGACTGAGTGCATAAGTTTCTGAGTGGGTATTGGAAGAAGCACTGACAACATCCTTCAGTACTTGGCAGACAGACACTTTGCTTGATGATAAATCACAGCGCATCTATTTTCAAGGGAAGCTTCTTCCTCTTCTCACCCCCTACATGCAGAACAAATTCAAATTTTATTGGGTAATTTATTCTCCTTTGAGTCAACAAAGAACGGAAACCAAATTCAAGATGGATGTTGCGACAGCCATATTGAAAAACACAGGGCACCCATTTTCAAAAGGAACCGTCCTCTACTCAGCACTAATGCAAACAGCAAATGTGAATTTGATCATGTAATCTGGACTCCTCAAAATCGATAGAAAGCAAATTCTGTATGACTGCTGCAGCAGAATTTAAATTTAAAAGAATTTTATTTAAAAGAAAACTTCATGGACTGACAGACAGGCAGACAGACTGAAAGACAGACCGACCGCATCATACAAAAATGCGCCCATCATTACTGATGATAAAAATTACCGATATAATGAAAACTACTGATATTGCTCCTTATGCGAAGTAAGGAGTTCCTTCACACCCCTCCTTCCGAAAGGTATATTGCTGTGGGGAGGGCATGTTGCTTGTTGGTGACTTGGTGGTATTTTGACCGTTCATGAAATTTTTTGTACCCGTTACCCCTCTTGTGAAGGTCTATTGCTATCTGTCTGTTTTGAATTGACAGTTTTTTGTATTTATTTTTTCCTTGAAAAAGAAATTATGCATGCATTTGGCCTTTAGAGTTATACTCCAGTGAATCAGGAAGAGATGGAATGACAGTATGTAGTTCCCTTAGCCTGAGATATACGTCATTATTTTAAAATGATTATGTATGTATGACATGAATATAAAAATGTAACTTATAGTTTATTTTCTATTATTGTTTTGAGTGCTAATAATTTTTGCATTAATGGTTTTCATTAAAAAAAATGCGATAGCTTCATTAGAAACATAGAAACATGAGATAGAAATTATTGAAATAAAAATACATTGTTTGACCATGAGCTTTATTAACATATGAGTTGTTAACTGTGAGATATATATATATATATATATATATATATATATATATATATATTTCTCCTTCGTTTTTCGCATTGGTTTACTACTGCTTCCAGGGGTTTCCCCCATAATAAGGAAATTCTTCTCACCCAATCACCTTTGCTACTTACCTGTCAGAACAGTCCCCTGGGATGCCTGCAAGCAGCAGTTATTTTTACCTCTCCTCAATCAGGGCCATTGCGCAGCACCATGGCCCCAGAGATGTTTTGGTGCTTTGGTGCGCCCCTTCAGTTCCCCTAGGCTCTTTTTATCTAGTCTGCTGACATATCTGGGACTCCCCTCATCTCCGTCTAATTGGCTCTGCTGCTGTATCCAGTCATATTCAAGCTATCTCCATATATGGTGATGTTGTGTCTGTGACCTGGATCAGCCATCATGAGGCAGCAGCAGATAAGTAGTTCACTTGGTTCTGGCTGTTCTGAGCTTAATTAGAGCTTTTTGCTGCAGAGTATTTGTGTCTCTTTAGCAGAAATTGAATGACTGAAGAGTCAGAGGCATGTATATGGCTGTCTTATTGTAGTGGAGGCACCATGAACATTGTCCTCGTACCTCTGCTTGGGCAGCTGGTCAGGGATTGCCTCTCACCGGAAGGCCAGAGGGTTAGTGAGAGGTGGTGGAGGTGCTTATTATAATGATGATGTGATCAAAATAAAGCTCTTTTATTCAGCACCTTTCATAGTAGGAAACGATAATCTCTGAACGCTCCCTGGATTGGAATTAAAGATCACATGAAATGAGGTGAAAATTATGGGAAAAATTGAACAAAAATATTCAAATAAGAATAATAAACTGAATAAAATCTACATTAAAGCCATCCCAGAACAATGTGTCTCCAGGAAAGAGCAAAATTGACTGAGAGACATATAGCTTGTGCATAGGCTGGCTTGGGCAGAGTGCTATAATAATGCTTGTACTAATGGAAACACATGCTGGGAGACTCGAAGCCCATTGGGAGGCAGTTCTGTTGCTTATGGTTCCAATGGGAGTTCCTGCCAGCCTCATGTATATTCTGATATAGTAGTTTGTCAGGTGGCGGGGACATTTAGTATAGTAATTATGAAGACCAAGTTCCTGCCATTTACCTCTAGGTATTTTATTTATAGTTCCGGTTCTCACTTTGTGAGTTGCTGTGATTTGTGAATCTGCTATTTAATTTCATGCAATGCAGCACAGCGTTTTATTATCTTGGCTCAGATCACAGGGTAATAAATCGCAGGAGTCAGTGCTTTTATCATCACTATTTGAGTCCAGTGCTGACTGTAGTACATTGAGCAGTAGATCTAAAAACAAGGTTTTTCCTGCAATATTTTGTTCAATATGACATGACAAACATCGTAGATGGATCATAGGTGTCACTGACCAGCTACCTTAAGAACACGTTTGGTAATTCAGTGCCCTTCCTCGTTCTTATCGCGGGGATGAGCAGGGATGCCACAAGATTATTAATGGGGCCCTTCTGATATTTGACATAAGTGGTGAAATATAGTGGTAATGGAACACCTGGTGCACAGGGGCTCTGAAGCCTTGTGTTCCCCCTCTTCCCCAATTCCTTGACCCTTTTCGTAGCGAATGGAGAGGCTGAGATATACATTTTACTGAGTCAAAGTTCATTTCCCAGAGTCCACCGCAGTCCTGGATTTTGTTTCGGTCTTTAATATTGGTTTATTTTAGGGCATTCCAAATGGTTACCCAATTCCTTGTGTCATTTTGTTTCTTACTAATAAATTTGAGAGTAGAAGTTCTTACTGTTATTCCTTGGGTCATAGCACCTGCCTCAGATTTGCATTATAATTGCCTCCCTAATTGCGACCTGAATTTGTAGAGCCCCAGGTAAAAAAAATAATTAGTTTTCATATGCTGTAAGTTCAATGGTACTAAAAAGTATGTCAGAATTTGACAGCTGATGTTCTGATATCATTTTCCACCAATCTTTTGGTATTGCATTCTGTTCAAGGTGTCATGACAAGCTATCACCGTACTGAACCATATCTTGTACCCGCACATAATGGCAATTACATTTTCTAGGGGAGTCACTGTGCAGTAAGTCATTTTGTTCTGACAAGACTGTAAAATAAGCACTGACTTGTCACTGAGATGGACCAGAAGCACTATGTTGCAATCTAACAGTGATTGGCATACGCCGAAGAAAAAATACCTTATACTTACAGAACAGAAAAAAAAAAACCCATTATTTAAAAATGCATATTCTCGTTTCTAGAGCCTTCTGCAGCAATTAGAGTGAATTTTTCTGCAGAAGTGTCAAAGCACCCTGTCAGGTTTCTTGATATGGCATTTCCTGGCTCCCAGTAGGTCTGGGGCACATAAAAGGCATGATTTGAGAATCCCTGCCGGGACTGTGTAAGCTGTCCAAGCAGGGCTTTGGTCTTTATCACTGTCTACGCTTTGGGCTCGCTGCTGGGTGATTGTCAGTGCTGTTATCATTTGATTATATTGCTGTGCACTTCCTCTTACTGAGCACTGGATTGATGGATGGGCTGGATTGTGGTATCAATAGGCAAAAGTGGATGACATTCAGGAGAGATGTGCTGCAAGAATGATAGAAGTTCTGGGCAGTGCTCCTATCCACACTCACAGCTTTGAGTAATATCCCTTCTTCTTATGATGTCTGCGGCTGCTTTTCCATCCTTTGAAATTCTACTGATGCCGCATTTATGCCAAGACAGGTTCAGGAGTCGTGTCCAAGTTGTTATGGTCCGTATGCAAATTATTTAACTGGCTAGTACTGATTAGCATGATAGTTTCAGTTCAGAAAAAAAAACTCTCATCAAAGCAATGGGTTAGGTCTATCAAATTGGCCATACAAGGATTATCATCAGTGGGCAAAATGATGGTGTTAAATGGGGCTCACTGTGTACTTACAAAATGCTGTCAAAAGCAGACAGCATTACATCAAAGCTGGGAAAAATGAAAGCGAAACAGAATGCTCCCACATACCTGTGAATGCCGTTGCCTCGGCTGACTCACACAGAGAAAATATTCATGCTAGAGGGGGAAAAGCAAGAGCCTTAATGATTGCCTAGCAACTAACAATGGCCAGAAAACCAATTATAACTTTTGACAGTTACCCAGGAGCTGCCAACGGTCCGGCCGTCATCTCCTTTTGTGAACACTTATTTGTTCCCTGATGGCTGGATGGGTTAATTATATAGTTTTGTGCAGTTTAAGAGTTGAACTAACGGTAGGCACCCATCGTGTTGCTAACATTTATAAAGGAGCATTTTGATGGGGTGGTTTCACACATTGTATGTTCTATATTTGAATCAGTACATAAAATTCTTTGTGGAAAGAGTATCTTGATAAATCTTGGCCTGCTTCCAAATCTCCAACTTTTTGAATTTGTCTTCAGGGACTTCTCGATTGTGAGTCAGGGTCACCCTACTCATTAGTCACTGTTATCGTTCATTTGCTTGGCTGCAAGTACATTCATCAAAGTGACACTGCTGCTCACTGAAATACGGGGGCCTTTGCTGAGAAAAGCCAATTTCAAGTTGTTGCACTTGTTGTGCTTCCATTATCATCCAAGAATCGCCCCCACATACTAGTTTAAAACAGTCAGTTTCACGAAGAAGCTCACCCTTAACCTTAAAAGTGCCATTCTGTTGAATATCATCATTGGATCGAACAGTGCCTTTAAAAAAAAAAACTTAGTTCTTGTAATATATTGAAATGACTTGGGACTGCAGTGTAGATCATCCTGTTCTGGCACAGTGCCAATGCATGTTTGGGCTGGCTACTTTGGTTTTTAATCTGGACTGTTACCATGCTAACTGACAGCCACAAGGCACAGAGTTTGGTCCTTGTGGTCTACCTATTGAGTTGGTTGAAATGTGGGTGATCCAAACTATGAGACTGTAGTCTAGTGAACTGTGACTGACAACACATCGTTATGGGATCAAAGTAGTTTCTCCCAAATTGATAGCGAAGGCACTTTTTGTGATGTACACTGCTTTTACTCATTTTATATGACACTGGTGATGATTTATACATAGTCCAATAATGCACTGAACTGTATGTTAGGTTGTGTACTGAGATCTTTGGGGTAGCTTGCTGCCTCCACTTCTGTCACTTGTGTTATAGTGTAGCCCTGAGCCAGCATCTTGATGTATAATGACAGGCTTTGCTCACGCTTTGTGTCAGTGTATTTCTCAAAAGGTCAGAACCCCAATCATATCTTCAATCATCAATAAATGACATTCCTCCTGTTCCTACATTTGTTCCAGTAATTGCAGAACAAACAGCTCATACACTTTCCTGGGCTTTACATGACACGTGTTAGGTGCCAAACAATGGGAAATTGAAATATGAGAGCCGATGATTGAAGCAGCGAACAACAGCTGACAGTCTGGAGGTCCTGAATCCTGTGCGATCTTTAATTTAGTGCACATTTAATCTTTTCGGAGATATTATGCTATTTCAGTGCAGTAGACTCATGTAGCTACAGTATTCAGTTTAACCCTCTGTTAACCAAGTACCTTTCCAACTGTGTAAAAATCATTTCCCTAGGCAAATATGTTGATTATGGGCCAATATTTGGAAAAATAGTTAAAAAAAAAAAATTTGACCCTTTGGCCCACCTTTCCAAAATGTAGCAGATCTGCTACATTGGGTAATAATGCGAATGGAAAAATTAAAGTGACGGACCATTCAAGTTATTCTCAAATGTTTATTTGGCAATAAGAAACAAAACCAGCAGGGTGTCCAGGCTGTTAACCCTTTCACTTTATGTAGCAGATATGCTACGGTGGTTAATAGAGGGTTAAATATTTACCGGCATGAAGATGTAGTAGTGTCAATGACAAATAAGCCTTTTAAAAATGTTTTTTTTAAATAAATTTTAAAAAATGTACAGAATACATTTATTTGAAGTTGAAAGAGTGTGTTTAAACAAGTCTTAATGGTTGCACAACATTTACAGGGTTTTAGTTCAGTTTTAGACTGTATTTGCAATTTCACCAGCCAAAAAATGTCAGGTGGCGCAACCAAAAGTTTCTTGAAAAAAAAAAACACACTTCCCTCTTTTTTTTCTAAGTGATTTTTTAGTAAGTATACCTGAGAGTGTTTACTCTGCCTAAAACATTACTATTTTGTAATTGAGCTTGGTATTAAAGGTAACTTATGGATTCTTTATTGTAGGGGGCAGGTAGTTTGGTTTTCCAAACAATTTAAGAACAAATAAACTATTAAACTTTGTTTATTTGAAAGGTTTTCAATATAAAATTATGCCTCCATATTAATATTATATTCAGTCATATTTTAAATTTCATATTTAATACATTTCACATTTTGTTAATTTGCTCGGACGGTTGTGCCACCTGACATTTTGAGGGTTTGAGATGGAAAAACATGAAATATATATCATTTTTATGATAAACTGGAAATATGTTCAAATTAAACAGGTTTTATAGAATAAAATGATGCTTATTATGAATCATTTAAAATTATTTTAAACCAAAGTAGTGCACTCGGATAATGTCACGTCATTGACCCAGTAGCATTAACTTTGGTGGAGGGCTCTACTCTGGAGGTGCCCCCCGGGCACAGTACTAATATACTGAAGAACAAAAATTAGTCAGAAAAACTGCAGTATCCCCCCAACTTCAGAAAGAGCAGAACCAAAAAGGTGGAGGTCGCAACCAGAAAGAAATGATCGCCTTGCACATCAGGAGGAAGCTAATTACAGTGCTATGAAAAAGTGTTTGCCCCTTTCCTGATTTCTTCTATTTTTGCATGTTTGTCACTCTTAAATGTTTCTGATCATCAAACTAATTTTGATATCAGACAAAGATAGCCCAATTAAATGCAAAGTGCAGTTTTTAAATGATGATTTCATTTATTGAAGGAAAGCTATCCAACGCTACCCAGCCCTAAGTGAGAAAGTAATTGCCTTCTTTTTGACTAAATCAACACATTCAATGGAAAATTTGGTTCAGTCTCACTAGAAATACCCAGGCACGATCACTGCCAGCCTTGTCGAATTTAAACGAATATTGTTGAATTTAAACAAATTTATTTGGCAATGTGAAGTTGGTAAAAAAAAAAAAAAAAATGCATGATAGCGCTATGTAAAGAAATTCAAGACCAGATGAGAAACAATTTCAGAGTATAAGTGTTTATTTTCCCACAAAATTGCATTTGTTTGGATGTAAACAATTTTCTAATATTTGTTAGGTCCATAATGGTCTTTTTTTTATTTTGGGCCACATCAGCACTAGCACTACTGAGCCTGCAGTATTAAAACATCGAAACGACATGTTATTTCTGTAGCAGGATTCCAGTGGTTGCCAATTTGCTATATGGTTGGTGAGGATTGGGGAATTACAAGGGATTGCACCCATTTTCTCTGTCAGCCTGAAACACTAAATTGCCATTAAGAAACTCCACTATTGATGACAACAGCTCAGTGACCAAAACTGGAACATGTCCCAAAATTAATACCTATGCACCTTCTGGTCACTGGTGTAAGCTGAAGAACTGACAAGATTCTGCATCCACAAGATGAGAAGTGATGTAGATTTTGCATCTGGTAAGCCAAGGTTTGCTTGCGAGTGAAGTCATCTTTTATGTATATGAGTGATTGGATGTGCATCAGAGTTTAGACCTTAGTTTATTAAGTGCAATTTCACTGTCTGAAAGATGACGGAATTCATGTTTTTTCATTATTGCATTGAGACATTGCAAGCTGGCTTGGAGACTGGTTGCCCATGTTCACAGTAGAGTGCTAACATCATTAACTAAGGTTATCAAAGTAACTTTGGGACTGGCTTTACGCGCTGCTCCACTCTGTATTGTAATGTGCTTTTTTTTGCCAACAGCAATAGCAGAATAAATATTGTGAAAACCCACAAGCTTTTCAATCCCAGAACATCCTAGCTATCTTTTTTTAGCCGCTTAGAGGTCATTATATCATTTGATAGCCTGTAGCTGTACACATCATACAATGGAATAAGTTTAGGCTAATACTGATAAGAAAACTATTTCCAGATGCAATACACTTTATTAATTGCTCGTATATAGTTATGTGTATTGCCCACGACATAGCCTATAAGGTCCATCAAGTGGAGCCCAGAGGCACTAATCAACCATTATTCCTTGGTAATGGCAACCTGTAGAAGGTGCGTGTGCTTCAAGCAGTTCTCGACTGCAGTTCTTCCCAGACACTCTAGAAGGGGGTAAAACATTTAAAATCTCACAAAATCTTGTATCTCTCACCTTTAGCCCTATCTAGACCGGGCTTTTTGGGGCTTCCTGGGGCCAGGCGGTAACTCATAAACGATATGGCTTATGGCCACCAAATTTGCAGGGGATGATGTACACGTAAAACTAAATCACTACAATCATTTTGGTATTATTATGACCTACAGTGCCTGACAAAAGTCTTGTCGCATAAGGACATAGTAACTAAAAATAGCATATAACTTTATTTCTAACCAATCAATTGTTACAATAAATGGTCCATTTTAATGTCAAGGGCTTTCACATTAATAATTTGGTGCAAAATGAAACCGTCAAAAAGTGTTCTGATGTTCACAGCTTGGCTAAGCCCATAACATCTGTTTTTGCTAGGACAAAAGTCTTGTCGTCTCTTCAGATGATGCAACAAATCGCAGATTAGAGTTTAACCTATGACAAATACTGTAATTATACATTCCCAGATGTGTATAGAAATAACCCCAGCACACCAGACTTTCATATGAGGTGCGACTAGACCTCTGACAACATACCAAAGATTCAACCACAGACCAAAGTGCTGATCATCAAGAGCCTGAAGACTGAGTCTGCTGCTGAGGTGGCAGACATCTTTAATGTATCCAAATGTCAAGTGGAGGGGATGAGAAAAATATTTGAAGAAACTGGTGACGTTCATGGCAAGCGCAGGTCAGACAGACCCGGTATGACAACTGTTTGAAAGGACCGTTTGTTGCTTCAACTGTACAAGGCTAGCCCTTCTTCAACTACAGCGAAGCTACATGAGGAAATGTCACCAAAAATCTCAAAAGAGTTTGTCAAATCTACAAGAAGTGGTTTGTAGCCAAATTAGTACACAGAAGTCTGCATTAAACAGAAAACAAAAACCTGGTTTTCATAGCCAAATTAGTAAGGACTGATACTGGAAAAGTCTGCATTTAATTTTCTGGTGAATCATCCAAACCTGCCATTGCATTTTGGAACCCTCATGGACCCAAGATTCTCCCAGAAAACAATGATACTTGGAAAAAGTGGCTGAAAGGTTTGTTTTACATCCAGCATGGGGTGAATCATCCATCTGCAGACTGGATGCCATCAACAGCCTGAAATATCAAGACCTGCCCTACTTATACTGAACCCTCATTCTTCTGCCTCCATGTTCTTCCTGAAAACAAAGATGTTTGGTGGAGGGCCAAAATCACCTGACATGTTGTTGAGCATTTCAGGGGTAAGATGAAGGAGGAGGCTTGGAAGATGAAACCATAGAATGTTGATGAACTCTGGGAGTCCTGCAGGACTGCTTTCTATGCCATTCCAGATGATTTCATCATCAAGTTATCTCAGTCATTGCCAAGACATATGGATGCAGTCCTCCAAGCACATGGGAGTCATACGCAATATTAATTCTTTTTTCCAAGGCACCATGGCTTTATGT
The DNA here is from genome assembly GCA_029692085.1 of Gymnothorax javanicus. NCBI lineage: Eukaryota > Metazoa > Chordata > Actinopteri > Anguilliformes > Muraenidae > Gymnothorax > Gymnothorax javanicus. The sequence continues at coordinate 164,489,657 of CM056193.1, read as the reverse complement.
TCTGATATTATAGTGGCATATTTGTGTATTCAAAATAACGTGTATGTATAATTTCCACATTTTTTTTCAATGCGACAAGACTTTTGTCCAAGCAATATCTGACCTTTCTGTACAAATTAAATTATAAAACTCAATGAATGACACAAAACTCTATTTTGGTATATTTTGCATAATCTAGAGGGCTTTGCCTTTAATATAAGCCATTTTTGATTCCAGTTGATCAACTGCAAGTCAGGTTATTATTTGTTGTTCCTACAACTTGGATAAGTGACAAGACTTTTGTCAGGCACTGTATTATGACGTCATTATGACATCATGTTTTGATTTTTATTACCCAGAATGTTCCGTGAAAATAGTTTTTCATTTACTCCGAACTTGTTCTGTTCTTATCGTCAACTTCTTTGTGTTTAGTATATTGATTTCAATATAGAGCCTAAAGACCACCTTAATAATGGAAAAAAAGGTCTATTAGTTGGTAGTAGAAGCTTTCATCATAGGAAAATAAAAGGAATCAATGAAATTTGAGGGAAAATGTGCCTGAGTCAAAGATATAGTCCGCCATCTTGGATTTTGGCCGTTTAAATTCAATGACGTCATCAAATTAGCATGAATTAATTCTACTTAACAAAGCTGACATTAAATTACGTAAGATATTGTAAACATAATGGAATAAGTCTATGTTAAAAAGAAAATCTGGAAACTATATTGATGAAACCGAAATCAACGATTTTTTGTCAGACATACCTGCTAGAAAACCGTTGCCATGGAAACAGCGAAGATGGTGGACTTGACTTATTGGTATAAAATTGTTCCCAGACAAGTTTTAGGAAAAGGCACCAGGTTTGGTAGTCCTAGCTCAAGCCGTTCAGAAATTATACGATGTGAAAATTGGCGTGGACATAAAAAGCCCCCCCCCCGGGTCTAGATAGGGCAAATGTGCTGAAATAGAATAAGTTAGGAAGGGGACAAATACTTTTCCATAGTTCTGTTATCATCAGAGGTAAGTGAGCTTGACTGACCTTAAACTTACCTCCATATTACTTTGTTTTTATAGCTCTCTGATTGGCGTATTCTTGTTGATGCAGATTTAGCCAGTTGCAGACTGCTGCTTTCAGCTGATGTTGACTGACTTGAGTTTCCTGCCTGCACTAGTTTGAATTATAAACTGCACAGGAATGGCAGTTCTTTGTGTGCTTTCACTCGTGCACACATGCACACAGTGCACACACAAGCACACAAACATACTGGTTTGCACACATATACACGTTGAGTTATTAGCCATTTTTAAATTGCTCATCGAGAAGTTGCATGATCTTCGAGGTTAAAGGAGTAAGGACTGGAAAGAGGTGTTATTGCAAAATGAAAAGGATAGAGATGATGAAGATAGAGTGAGCAAAAGAGTGAGAAAGAGTTGCAGGGAAGATGTTAAGAGCTATAGAGATGGTGCCAGATTTGTAAAGTGAGTGAGAGGGTTGGCAATTAGGGAATAAATTTATTTGGCAAATATTAGTTGATTCTCATACAGATCATGTCAATTTCTTAAATTAAAGGGCATCTAAAGTCGATTCCCAGTGTTTTTGTTTATTGGCCAATCAGCGAGCCGCACCTGCGCCAACGAACCAGAATAGAAGGATTATCTACGCGTGTACACAAAACATTGGTTGATGAATGAAATTGGTCATGTGACAAGGCAAGATGTCAACAAAACCAAGTGATTTGTTTGTAAACATTGGACATTCAACGTCCCGTCTGAGAATCGACTTTAGATGCCCTTTAGAGAAATTCATTCTCTGATTAAATAGTTTTCTGAAAGCTTATAGATTTTGTGAGGCTACAAAGGTTCACTCCACTTGGGGTACAGTGTTTTGTGCCTGTTTGTCATTATGTAACAAAAGAACATCAAGCTCCAGTATTCATGTGGTAGCAGAGATTTTTTGTTTGTTTTGCTGTGATAAGCATTTTCCCTACTGTGTTATCACAAGTAAAATTGACACATCAAAAAATAAGTACACAATTCAAACCTTGCAGGAATAAGTAAAAGGGGAGAGTCATTAATTTTTTGTTCTTTGGTGTACACTCTCCTGGGTAAAGAATGGGCCAAGCACAAAATGGCATTACAGAAAGCTTTATTTGGTCTTTCCATGATAATTTGATCATCATTGATCAAAAAAGCAAGAATTAAACAAATAGATACGGTAACTTAGTAGGGGATAGCTTTTCTCCTTGACTTCTTGTGGCTAAACTGGCTGACAGCATTTCACAGAAAGAAGAGTTGAAAAATGACATCTGATTGTTTCACTTTGGGAAACAGCTTTTCAATTGTGTGAAGCAAACCTTTCTGAAATATTCTCTTATACACCAAAGCATTAATTGACTTTTCACAGTGAGTGAGCAAATGGTGGCACAGAGGGTCTCAGGAGTGCATTTGTTAAATCCTTGCTAATTTTCTGACCAATGATTTGTTGTCAAGACCATTAAAAGCTTAATATTCAACCATTTTTGGCTCAGCCATATTTTTTTTTCACCCACTTGCCTATGTAAAGTCAATGCCCTGCATCTACACAAATTCCAAGACAGCATTAATTTCTAAAGTAGCTATTAGTTGTGTAATGCCCCAAACAAATGTCAAATGCACTGTTTAAGACTGGAATGACAGTTTCCTGAGGTCCCTTACATAATTCAAAATGGAAGTGCAAGTTGACAGCAGTGGACAAACTCATGATCCAAGGAAAGTGTCAGTTGGCTACATTGTCACCTGATTCTGGTCACTGCTCATCCTTTTAGCTCATTATTCTAATTTTGACTCTGGTTATGCAGGAAGGTGTTGAAAGAAATTCCGGTTGGAGACCTCAATCCTAATGAGACAGTGCAGGCCAACCAGGAAGCCCAGCTTCTCTCTCAGCTCAACCATCCTGCCATTTTGAAATTCTTCTCAAGCTTCCTGGAGAGGGACACTTTCTGCATAATAACCGAATACTGTGAGGTAAAGTGTATTTCCCCCTTCTGTAGTTCTCATGACTGGTTTAACGTTGTGCCACTTTGTCCTCCAGTGGGGCAAGCCCGATATTGCTAATTGGTTAGCGTTTTTCTGCTGATGACACAGCTCTCCCAAGGGACTTCTATCCCCTGTAAATGAAACAGCATTTTGAGATATATACTGACATATACTGTATTTGCTTTCATTAATGCATTCCTACAGTACTTAGATTGGCTGGCCCAGCCACAGAATTAGATTCAAAACATTTTGTACAGTACCAGGCTTGGTTATATTTTTATCAGTAAGTCCTCATGCTTTGAAAATTCAGCATGCTACTGCAAAAATCCATTTAGAGGACTTTAACTGGTGCTATGTTGCTTTATTGTAAACAATTTTCCCTGCACATCAAAAAACCCTGTTTAAAAGACTTTATACTGTTTATGTATCTGATGAAAATTGGAGTTTGACCCATGTGGCCTCACCTTCATCTTTCAAATGCTTTCGATTAGCGGAGGACTCCATCGTATCATAAATGCCGAGTGAAAGTGCTGCACAGTGCTGCTCTCTGTCGCTCCCATTCATGCTCATCAAGCACAATAGAAAGATCCTGCCAGGAGTTAAAAAGACAAATCTTCACTTTTCAAAGCTTTGTCATGCAGAATGTTTTAAAGTCTATGCTCTTTGCATTCAAATGACTTGACAGTCTTTGATAATTTTTCTGTGGGTCAGGAATGATATACGAGCTTTGGCTCTTCAAGCTGTGTAGTCCAATCCTCAAACAGCAATGTAGATTTATTTGCTATCGCCCTCTCGGTGAAAGACTGAGGAATTCCTAGGAATAAATTTACTGTCTCCAGGAGTAAATTCACTGTCAATTACAGTCACTAGGTGTTTTAACCACCCATCTCACTCAGGATCCCCTGCTGATTTTCTTTGCATCCTTTTCCTCTGTATTTCTGCGCTCAGTCGAGTGATTCTGCAAGGTGACAAAACTAACAACCAGCAACTCAAATCCCAGATGACTTTGCTGAGAGCGCTAAGCAATGACTTAGTTTGAAATTAGTCAGAAAAAAGTTCATGCTGTCACAAAAAATGTATGCCAATATTCATATGGGAAATATACTCATGTCCATAAGCATTTGGACAGTCGACAATATTCATAATTCTGGCTCTGTACGTCACCGTGATGGATTTGAAATGAAACAATCAAGATGTATTTAAGTGTTGACTTTCAGCTGTAATGTAAGGATTTTGTCAAAAAATATTGTCTGAACCATTTAGTTTTAACTGTTTTGTTTCATAGCCCCCCTAATTTTACAACCTGAGAAGCAAATGGATATTTTGCATAATCGTAAATCCAATCAGCATTTGATTGAAAATCCTTTGCAGTCAACAACTGCCTGAAGCCTGAAATCCTGTCACATCATGGAGAAAAACAAGGGAACCAGTTCCTTTGGAGCTCTCTACACCCAAGCCATAACACTATCTCCACTATACTTCACAAATGAGGTTGTATGCCTCAGATCATGAGTTGATCCTTGCCCTCCTCAGACTTTTCTCTTACCTTCATTCTGGTACAAGTTGACCTTCATCTCATACTGCATCTCACTTGTCACATCTGTCCACACAATGTTGTTTATTCATACTGTATATGTTTTGTTGCAAACTGTGATCTGGTCTTGTTACAAACTGGGCAGAGAGGGGGGAGCCAATCGCAGGATCGAGGATGAGCCACTTGGGCGCATTAATAATGAGGAAGATTAGGAGAAATTAATGAAGACTTGGAGAACCTGCTGTACCTAATAATTTGCTCACTAATAATTTATCACCTTGTAAGAGACATCAGGGAGGAAAACTAGAATTTAGGGTAAGAGGTTAGAGTAACCTCTTCCTTTAGAGGTTTAAAACCTTTAGAGCAGGGCTATTCAACATTATCCTGCAAGGGCCAGTGTGGGTGCAGGCTCTCATTCCAACCAAGCACTTACACACCTGATACTCATCAAGCTCTTCAGCAAAGACTCTTGGGGTTGATTAGTGGAGTCAGGTGTGTAACTGCTTGGTTGGAATGAAAGCCTGCACCCACACCGGCCATTTCTGGATAAGGTTGAATAGCCCTGCTTTAGAATAAGATGATCCAGCGCTGACTGAAACAAAACCATCAACTTATATGCGCAAGACAATTGGACAGAAGGGAGTGGCTACAACTGATCACAGTAAGGGGATAGCTGACTGCTGGAACAGGGGAAAAACTAATTAGGAAGACGCAAGAGTTCTAACAGGTCTTTTGTTTTGAGGCTGACTTGTGGTTTATGTTCTGTGATAAACTTTCAATATTTCCTCAGGTGAAGTCTTCTCCTGATTGATGACTTTGTTATTGATATTTCTCCTTCTTTGAGGGTGTTCTTGATCAGGCTAACTGGTCAACGAAGGGCATTTCCAGGGAAAGAATCTTATGCCATCCCCCGAAATTGTTATCCAGGGTCATTTGAGCCTTTTGGTTATCCTGAGCTTAGCTGTGCATTCTTCCTTTTTGACCTCTTAAAGCGGAACGCACCCTAGCAGTAGTGTAAATGCTATGGGATTTACATAAGACAGTCAAATTAAAATTGGACTTATATATAATTAGCAAAACACATCAATATTATCATTCTGTATCCTTTAGCGACATCCATTCTTGATACCCAAGTGGCTGTTGTGGTCAAAATATCAAGTTATAGCCTTAATAAAAAAAAATAATAATTAAAAAAATGCAAAAATTGGCTATTTTTAATGTTTTTGATAAACTGCTGTAAAATTTGAATGATTTCAGCATACCTTTTTTTCTAAAATATTTTGAGGGCATGCATGAACATATACTACATGCATGTACCTGTGTCATTTCCTTGATAACTGCTGTTGATCATCAACTAAAAATCTCAGAAATTTGAATTTGACTTTTTTGACACATTCTCTTTACACATGAGGATGGAAATTAGTTTTAGAAACTGGACTTCCATGAAAAATGACTGTCGAAAGGTGCCCATCTCTGGTTTAAAACAACAAAAAAAAAAAACTTTCAACCATATATCTGGCATTTATAATTTTTGTGATACGGAGCTTTCTGTAACAGGAGTCAAAACAGGCAGAATTTCATCCATTTTCCCCTTCGGGTACAAGAGGATAAGAATGTACGAAATTCTTTATCTGTTTCAATGATTTATTCTCCATTTTATTTACATTTATGTGGCCAATTATTTATTGTTTCACTGGCAGTGACGGCTTTTTTGGCTGCATCTTGAGAGTTAAACCTGCAGTTGGTAACTTGAGAGAAAACACTGCCTCTCCCTCTCTTCTCCATTCCTCCCATTATCCCTCCTTCCAAACCAGTTCAATGCATGTTCACAAGCTCAGTTGACCAGTGGTAACATTGTTGCCAACTTTGCAACTTTGTCCACCACTTGAAGAAATTTCTTCTGAATGCTCATAAAACTCGGGCTGCAACATCCTCAACCAGTCAGGACAGAGAGGTCAGAGTAAGCCCTCAATGCTAATGGGTGCAATAGCATTTTTAGACTCCTGAATACAGAGGCCGGGGAAAACATGGAGATTCCAATTTACCCTTAGACCCATTCTATTACTGACAGCTGAAAGGGAATTATGAAATTTTTACCAAATAAAACACAAAAAAGTTTCCACTTGCAGCTTTAAAAGCAAATACAATTCCAAATGAACAGCTAGCAGTCCTTATGCCGACTGAACTGACAAATAAAATATTAGCAAAGGTCAGACGCTGCCTCACAAGTACAATTCAAATATTCCAGTGTCTTTGGAGGAATGAAACTTATTAGGGGTCTACCACTGGAAGCTGATAACCAGAGCAGCAGCAGGTGAAAGACGAACTATGAATTGAAACAAAGAGAGAGAGGTGGAGAGACCTTTCCGCCACCAATCTGAGACGCGACCGCATGCATTCGGGGACAAGGAGAGAAGGCTCTGAGCTAGGTGATTTGGACTCGGCAGATTTCCGAGGTTGGACTTGGTGTCGCCCTCGGACAATGGTGAGGAGCTAACTAGTTTTGCCTCCCCTAGCCTAGCCTGATAAACGCAGCTAGCACTGCTGGCCTGCAGATCCACACCACCAATAACCAGCTATACGGAGACTGGGAAATGCCATCAAAGAAACCTGAGGCAAAGCTTGATGAATGTTTCGTTAGCACAGGTAAATGAACTACTGCAACAGTAGAAAGACATGTTTACTGCATTACCTCAGCAGCAACAGGAGACTCTTAAAGGCTTTTTAAAAGTCATCTTGGACTCTACAAATACAACCCCAATTCCGAAATAGTTGGGACGAAGTGTAAATTGTGAATAAAATCAAAATGCAATGACTTTCAGATCACATGAGCCAATATGTTATTTACAATAGAACATGGATAACATTTCAAATGTTGAAACTGAGACATTTTACATTTTCATCCGCAAAATGAGCTTATTTCAAATTTTCTGGCTGCAACAGGTCTCAAAAAAGTTGGGACACAGGAAAAAAAAAGGGCTGAAAAAGCAATTAATATATTAGAGAATCAGCTGAAAGAACATTTAGCAAGTAATTAAGTTAACTGGCATCAGGTGTGTAACATGATTGGCTATAAAAGGGATGTCTTAGAGAGGCTGAGTCTCTGAGCAGTAAAGGTGGCCAGAGGCTCTCCAACTGAAGGCTTGCGTAAAAAAAATTGTGGAATACTTTAAAAACAATGTTCTTCAACGTCAAATTGCAAAGGCTTTGAAGGTCTCATCATCCACAGTGCATAACATCATCAAAAGATTCAGAGAAACTGGAAAAATCTCTGTGCGTAAGGGACAAGGCCGAAGACCTTTACTGGATGCCCGTAATCTTCGGGCCCTCAGACGCCACTGCATCACTCACTGGCATGATTCTGTCATTGACATTACTAAATGGGCCCAGGAATACTTCAAGAAACCACTGTCTGTAAACACAGTCCGCCGTGCCATCCACAGATGCCACCTAAAACTCTATAATGCAAAAAGGAAGCCATTGTTGAGCATGATCCAGAAGCGCCGCCATGTCCTGTGGTCAGACGAGTCCAAATTTGACATTCTTGTTGGAAATCATGGGCGTTGTGTCCTCCGGGCTAAAGAGAGAAAGACCACCCCTCCTGTTATCAGCGTTCAGTTCAAAAGCCAGCATCTCTGATGGTATGGGGATGCATTAGTGTATATAGTGTGAGACACTTGCATGTTGTAAAAAGCACCATGAATGCTGAAAGGTATATAAAGGTTTCAGAGCAACATATGCTCCCCTCCAGATGACATCTATTCTAAGGAAGGCCTTGTGTATTTCAGCAGGACAAAGCAAAACCACATACTGCAGCTATTACAACAGCATGGCTTCATAGTAGAAGCGTTCATGTGCTGAACTGGCCTGCCTGCAGATCTGATCTTTCATCGATTGAGAACATTTGGCGCATAATTAAACGAAAAGTCCGTCAAAGGAGACCCAAAACTCTCCAGCAGCTGGAAGCCTGTTTTAAACAAGAGTGGGATCAAATTCCAATGGCTAAACTCAAGAAACTTGTTTCCTCAATGCCCAGACGCTTCAATTCTGTGTTAAAAAGAAGAGGGGATGCTACACCATGGTAAACAGGCCCCTGTCCCAACTTTATTGAGACCTGTAGCAGCCATCACATTTGAAATGAGCTCATTTTGTGGATAAAATTGTAAAATTTCTCAGTTTCAACATTTGCTATGTTTTCTTTGATCTATTGTGAATAAAATACTGGCTGGTGTGATTTGAAAGTCATTGCATTTTGATTTTATTTACAATTTACACTTTGTCCCAACTATTTCGGAATTGGGGTTGTGCAAGATTGGATGCGATATCAAGAGAAGTTCTGGAGACTACAAAAAGCATCCAGTTTACTCCAAAACTGACAGTGCAAAACAGACAGAACATTGCAATGTGATGCTGTCTAACATCATGAAAAGATGTGACAGTCAACTAGTTGTGACTGACAAAATAGAATATTTCGAGGAACACTCAAGAAGAAATAATTTGTTCATCAATGGTACTATGGAGGCACCTGGCAAAGCCTGGGCACGGGCCTCTTCAGTTTCTCCTCTCTTGGAGGAGAGGGTGAAGAGTTTTCTCAAAAAAAGCTGCAGCTGCAGCGAGACATCGAGGTAACAAAGAAGACAGATCAGTGGTCTTGCTGAGAACCAAGAGCCTCAGAGGTACCAAAATATACATCAAAGAGGATTACACGGATGCTGTCAGACTGAAAAGGAAAGGACTGCTTCCCAAGCGGAGAGCTACTCATGACACAGGAGACATTGCCTTTTTGAGGCAAGACAAACTGATAATTCATCCTCACAGCAGCACCCCAAAACTGTCTAAAGATGTCTGAACTCTTTGCAGATGTGCTTGCCCACATGCTTTGAATTTGTTACTCAAACTCAACTCATGTCAGTCACTTGCACACAACACCACAGATTACAAAAAATGGATGAAAAATCGGACATATAAACATAAATAGCATTAGGAACAAGATAAATTAATTGGCTGAAATATTATTTTATGTCTACCTACACATACTGGCAATATCAGAGACATAATTCAAGTGATTCAACATTTGAAGTTGCAGTGCTAACTATTCAGGGGTACAACATTTTTAGAAGATATAGAAATACATTTGGTGTTGGAGTAGCCTTCTTCATTCAAGTTCACTTACTGCAAAAAATTAAATCAATAGGATTGAAGCACTATGGCTGCACATCCATCTGCCTCATGTAAAACCAATGCTGGTTGGCTGTTGTTAGACAACCCCAATTCCAAAAACGTTGGGATGCTGTGTAAAATGTAAATAAAAACAGAATGCAATGATTTGCAAATCTCATAAACCCACATTTTATTCACAATAGAACATAGACAACATATCAGATTTTGACAGTGAGACATTTTACCATTTCATGAAAAATATTCGCTCATTTTGAATTTGATGGCAGCAACACATCTCAGAAAAGTTGGGATAGGGCCATGTTTACCGTTGTTTAGTATCTCCTCTTCTTTTAACAACAGTCTGTGAACGTCTGGGAAGTGAGGAGACCAATTGCTGAAGTTTTGGGAGAGGAATGTTGTCCCGCTCTTGTCAGATGTAGGATTATAGCTGCTCAACAGTCCTGGCTCTTCTTTGCCGGATTTTTTGTTTTATGATGCACCAAATTTTTTCTATTAGTGAATGGTCTGGACGGCAGGTAGGACCGTTCAGCACTCAGACTCTTCTACTGTAAAGCCATGCTGTTGTGATGGATGCAGTATGTGGTTTTGCTGAAATATGCAAGGCCTACCCTGAAAGAGACATTGTCTGGATGGGAGCATATGTTGTTGTAAAACCCCTATTTTCAGCATTGATAATGCCTTCCCAGATGTGTAAGCTGCCCACGCCATAGGCTCTAATGCAACCCGATACCATCAGAGATGTAGGCTTTTGAACTGTTCGCTGATAACAAGCTAGATGGTCCCTCTCCTCTTAAGACCGCATGACATGGCATACATTGTTTCCAAAAAGAATTTCAAATTTCTATTCATCTGACCACAGAACAGTTTTCCACTCTGCCTCAGTCCATTTTAAATGAACTTTAGCGAGAGAAGACAGCAGCGTATCTTGATCGTGTTCACATATGGCTTATTTTTTGCATGATACAGATTTAGCTTGCATTTGTAGATTGCACTGCGAACTGTGTTCACAGGCTATGATTTCTGGAATGGTTCCTGAGCCCTTGCAGTGTATTCCAGTGCAGAATCATGCCTGTATTTAATGCAATGCTGCCGTAGGGCCCGAAGATCACGAGCATCCAATATTGACCTTCGGACTTATCTCTTGCACTCAGAGATTTCTCCAGGTTCCTTTAATCTTTTGATGATATTATATACTGTAGATTCAATGTCTTCTCAATTTTACATTGCGGTACATGTTTCTGAAATTGTTCCACAATTTTTAGAAGCAGTTTTGTTGCAGATTGTTGAATTTCTGTCCATCTTTACCACTGAGAGACTCTGCCTCTCCAAAATGCTCTTTTTTTTACCCAGTCATGTTTCTGACTTGTTGCCAATTGAAGACCTGTGTGCAAGAAGTACCAAAGTCACTAAATAACACTTTTGTGATTTTGGGGGTCAAAGTTTTCAAAACATGTTGCAGACACAAACACATATATATATATATATATATATATATATATATATATATATATACTTAGCTCCATTAAAAACGCATGGGTGAGGTATGTACTGTATTTGCGGCAAATTGAAGAAACGATTGATTTTTATTGCTTTTCCAGTGAGGCACGAGAGAAATAAAAGAAAAAGCGCGTGGAATTGTAATCCTGACGCCAAGACCGTGCACGCCAAAGCACTTCAGTAATTACAAACATTGAGCTGTTCGTGATGTGTACAGTGATACTTGACTTGTTCTTTTTGGTGTGGTCTATAGCCTACATAAAGCCAACAAAAAAAACGCAAAATGCTAGTGCATCAAGAAAATGGAACAGCTTGTGACACAGAAGAGAGAAAAAGAGTCTTTGGCATGTTATGGGCAGGTCTCAGCCGCCGAGAGGTGGTGCGTCATTTGCACTGTCACTGTTCAACAATCAGTCGGCTGTCTATCCGAGAATGGAAACAGGCACTGTCACTGACCGACGCTGCTTAGGGCAGCCACGAGTGACGATGGCAGCTCAAGAGCGCCACATCTGGTTACAGCCTGTACGTGACAGATTCCGGACAGCAACCAAAACTGATCATGAGATGAGGGGTCCGAGACGATTGAGGGTGAGCGCAAGTACCGTTTGACGCTCTATGTGAGCAACACACGCGTGCACACGGCCCCTACAGAGGTTGGATGTTTGCCTAATAAGAGTAAAAATTATTGCCAGTGTCCATGCATGTTTTGCAGGACAGGGATTTGGACTGTAAGATCCAAGAGCTCAGAGAAACAGGAAGAACACTCCCAGAGCAACAGATCACAGAGTGGTTAATTCAGTTACTGCTGGGTGTACACTACATGCACCAGAGGTAGGTGTATGTTGTCAGCTTTGATACAGCCAAATTTTAAAATGAAAAGCATGAGAATAATTTTGTCATTCAAATAAATCATCTAAACCAGTGGTTCTCAAACTGGGGGGCAGGCCACCCTGGGGGGGGCATAGAGCCACTGCAGGGGGGAGTGGATGGTTAACACAGCTAAAGGGTTTCATCCCAGATACATGCATCCCGATAGACACATCCCAGATGGATGCATCCCAGTGAGACACAACCCATGGGTCCCATAGTTCAGGTTATAAACTCTCCCGTCGGCCTAATTCAGTGTTGCATCAGGGATCATAAGTTTTACATGTGTGTTAATAAAATAAATTATCTGTGTCTGTAACAGGGTTCATTATTCTTTACATGCATTAAAACGTCACTTTTATTTGGGATGTTTATAAAAGGAAAACTCGGCCTAAAATTCCTACTCGTCTGACTGGGATGTATCTATGTGGTATGACACCTCCTAAAGTTGCAAGAATATGATTCATGTGGTATTATAAACAAGCAATAATGCTCCGATGCTTGAAAGGCTATTTTGCCAACCCAAATCTTTTGTTTACCTCAAATCCCGAATACCTCATGATTGATTAAAATGAATTCGAGTTTTGCTGGGGTGGGAGGCAATGAACATTTTCTGCTTTCTGAAAGGGGGGCTTGACAGAAAAGGTTTTAGAACCACTGATTTAAACCATCTATGTATATAGTATGTCTATATGAAGCCGTTAAAATAAACCACCATGTACTGAAACCTTGACTGTAAATAAATCACTTTTTCATGAGTCACCATGTAATTCACTTTTGAGATTAAATGCACATTTGATAATTGTAAGCTGTCATTTTCAAAGCCCATCTATTACCTTAATGAGCAGGTCTGATTTTAACAGCAGTTGTGTGCTCTGCTTGTCATTCAGTTTTCCTTCCTGTCTTTTTACATTTATTTAATTACACTAATTTTCACCTCTTATAGGCGAATACTCCACAGGGATCTGAAGGCTAAAAACATTTTTCTCAAGAAGAACATTGTTAAAATAGGTAAAATCTCTCCCTCTGATTTCTTTGGAATGTTCCTTAAATTTGTGTGAAATCTTCAAGCAGGCTTTTGTGGAACAGAGAACTTGAATCATTTACACTGAATTCTCAAGATTTCCTTAAAATTCACAAGTATCTCTTCATGAAGTACGACCCTGTTCTGCTACAGGCTGTGATGCACTCTAGTGTTTGCAAATAGTCTATCTAGAAATACTGTACATGTCTTTTATTGTTGTTTATGGAATCAGGTACAGCGATCAACTAAGAAGTATTGGGATGCTACTTCTACGTTTTTATTTTTTCCTCAGGCGACTTTGGAGTTTCTTGTCTTCTCATGGGGTCACATGACTTAGCCACCACCTTTACTGGGACGCCATATTACATGAGTCCTGAGGCTCTAAGCCATCAGGGATATAACTCTAAATCTGATATCTGGTGAGTGACAGAAAGATGGAAAATTTCTTGGGATTCGAAAACCAATCTTATTGGACACTGTATGCCTGAGTGTAGTCTCAACAAGGACATGACCCACATTCTGTAGCTCAGGGGCAATAAAGCAAGAATTTTAACTGATTCTGGAGACATTAAGATTGAGGCAGTATTCAGATTACAGTTGTTCATGTTAACTGTATTCCCTCAAAACTGGCACTGCAGTTGCTCAGTGGCAATACAGTAGCAACTAGAGGCACTCGTAGAGTGCAAACCTCTGCCAAGGCAGCACAATCCAAATCTTCGTGAGTGGGAGCAAAGTTCAGTGATCGCGTGCCATACGATTTCAAGATGGCTGCCGTGGCGGCCATATTGTTTGACTGATTGCGGCGAAAATCAATAGGGTCCGTCCTTGATGTAATAGCAATCCACCCACAAAATTTCAGACAAATCCATGCATGACTTTTTGAGTCATGTTGTTCACAAACAGACAGACAGACAAACAAACAAACAAACAGGGGCGAAAACATAACCTCTGCCCCAACTTTGTTGGCGGAGGTAACAAATACATCACACACAAATTAAACTTTGCGCCTCTTACATCCCTCTCGCCACCACAGTCATGCAGCATTTGCAATGCTTCAGTACATTCTGTTAACAATTAGGGCAGAGGTAGAGCCAATCTTAGGATCGACAATGAGCACAAGGGTGCATATGTAATGAAGAGGATGAAGAGAACTGGCAGAGACACCAGGGAGGAAAACTAGAATTTAGAGAAAGAGGTTAGAATAACCCCTTCTAATCAGATGATCCAGCTCTGACTGAACCAAAACCCACAAGCAGTATACACATCACAATCACTGGCTACAGCTGATTGCAATAAAGAAATAACAAGCCAATCAATTCACAAGAACAACCCACAAGACTGGTGGAACAGGGGAAGAACCAATTATGCAGATACGTGGATTGTTACAGCAACATAATATCAGGCGAGTGCAACAGCGCAAGACATAACAGGTCAGCTAATATCACTTACAGCAAGAAGACAGCTTGGAGTCGGTCCCACAGCCTTCTGTTTTGCATAGGTCTCTTCAGTTTACTAACAGTGCATGTCAGGAAAAAAAAAAAAAAAAAAAAAAAACGACGGCTCGACTTGAAAAATTTCAAGGCAGGTCAGGTGCGGCCCAGGTCAGGTGAGGAGTAATGAAGATCAAGACAGTCAAACAAGCTGTGGTCAGTCCGCAGTCTATACCGGGACGGCAAACCTTTGCAGTAGGGAACGCTGGATTGTGCACACAAAAGAACTCGGACTGGAGGAGACCGGGGTTAGTCGCCATTCTTGATACCACTGAAGAGCTGGGAGAGAGTGTTTCAAATAAACTGTCACTTTCTTTAGTCTTTACCAAAGACAGAAGAGTGCTAGGCATATATCTAGGCTTTTGCTTGGAAGAATAAGTCAATCCAGCAAGGAATGAACATAGAACGGAAACTCATATATACACTACAAACAATCAACAATAGGGAATTGGTGGAAGAGGGAGCAGAGAAGGGAAGGTCGGCACGAGGCATTATTTAAATAATGGAAACCAATCAGGAAAACAGATAGAAAAACTGGATATGGATACCTCGATTGCAGAAAAAAATAATAAAAAAGATCGAGGACATGACAGTTGCAAAATCAAATTGTTAGTTAGATAGTTGAATGATCTCTTTGCATTGTGGTATGACTGAGCTGCTGTGCCCAGAAGAAGCAATGGCATCTGTTGGATTTGAAGGGCTAACTTGTCTTGAATAAAACCACATATGGCATTCTGAAACATGAAGTGGCTGCTCCAGGAGCCTGGAAAAAAGGGAGGGAAAAATGAGCAAAAATGAGAGTCGAGCGGTTTAGAAGCCTCAAGCCCTTATTAAGCCCTCCATTTCCACCCATGGAAACCCACCCATATCAGAAAGTTAGGGACGGTATGGTAAATTAGAATTAAAACTGAAAGCAATGATTTGTAAATTATCTTTGACCTATATTATGTTGCAGACAATACAAAAGAACATTATTTGATGTTTCACCACTTGAATTTTATTGATAAAGACTTATTTCAATTATCATAATTGCAACATATTTCAAAAAAGTTGGGACTATAAAGTATTTACCTCTTGTTAATGTTTCACTTGCATTCCTTTTTTGCAACACTTAATAAACATTTAGGGACTGAAGACACCAAATTATTGAATGTTTTGAGTAAAATTTGGTCCCATTCTTCTCAACATGTCTCAACATGCAACAGATAGGGGTCTTAGTTGTTGCAGTTTTTGTATTAACCTACACCACACAATCTCTATTGGTTACAAGTCAGGACTGAAGGCAGGCCCCTCTTGTGCTCGCATCCTCATCCTATACAGCAACGACCTTTGTAATGCCTGCATATTGTGGTTTTGCCATGCTAAAATATGCATGGGCATCCCCTGTTATCTTATCTTGAGGGCAGCATATTATCCTCCAAAATCTCATAGTACATTTGACCATTAATGATGCTTTCACTAAAGTTCAAGTTACCCTTGCTAAGGGCAGTGACACAACCCTATACCCTGACATACCCTGGTCCTTTATTACTTTGATTTGAGGTACACGGCGCCAATTTCTTCCAAAAAAGACCTGTATTATTGATTTGCTGGACCACAGTACGTGTTTTCCGCTGTGTTCTGGTCCATTGCAAATGCATCCGAGCCCAGAGAAGTCGAAAGCGCGTCACTACACTGTTAACATATGGTTTCCTTTTAGCACAGTAAAGTTTTAATTGACATTTATGGATTTACTGACATGTTGTAGCACTTGACAAAGGCTTAGCGAAGTAATTCTGAGCGCATGTGGTTATATCACTCAGATAAATGACGGTTTTTTATGCAGTGCCATCTGAGTGGTCAGAAATCACTGGTATTTAGCTTAGGCTTGCACCGTTGCCCTTTACGCATGGAAATTTCTCCAAGTTCCATGGCGCTTTTAATGCTGTTATGCAATGTAGATGGTAAAATATCCAAATCCCATCCTATCTTTCTTTTAGAAATATTGTTTTTTAATTTTTCGATGATTTTCTTGTGCATTTGTAAGCAAACTGGCAGTCTTTGTCCCTTCTTTGCTGCTGAAGGTGTAGGCCTTTCCTGGATGATGCTTTTGTACCCAATCAACACAATCACATGCTTATATTATCTGCTTCAAATCACATCATTATTCATTTTTTAACCGATTAGATGACCTGAATTGCTCTCATCCCAACTTTTTTGGAATACTTTGCAGGCCTGAATGGCTATCAATGTATAATGAAGTTGACCGAACATTGAATGTCTTGTCTTTATACTGTCTGCAATGATAACCTAGCCAAACGGAATTTAGAAATCCCTGCTTTCTGTTTTCTTGAGCATTTTCCATACCATCCCAACTTTTTCCAAGTTGAGGTTATACATGCTGGTATGTTTCTGTGTTGATGTAAGTGCATGCATGTATGCACCTGTCAGGATGTGGTTCTGTATGAAAAGCAGGAGAAAAACAGATTAATGGCACAGATATTGAAGGAGCGGGATGATTGACATAAATCATTCCACTGAATTCCAAATCCCATCAATCTCAGTCACTGAGTTTTACTCTTCCAGTGTTTTTCTCATTATTTATATTCACAAAATTACTGTCAAGGTTTGATGCTGAGAGGGTCAGCTGCTGCAATAAAAATACAGTTCTCTTTTGATAATGTGTTAGGAGTGCCAGGTTTATATATGTATCATATACACTGATGAGTGAAAACCTTATAACCTCCTGCCAAATATGCTGTTGGTCCCCTGCATACTGTGAAAACAGATTGATGTACCAAAACACTGGCTCTGGGGTTTCCCAGCAGAATATTTCCCAGGTATCACACTCCCTCCACAGTGCGTCCAGTCCCATCCCTTCCCCCGGTAAACAAGAAACACATTCCCGGCTGATGTCCGTGATTTCAGAGAAAACGGGACTCATCGGGTCAGGTGACCTTCTTCCATTTCGCCAAGGCCTAGCTCCTATGTTTGCCATTGTAGATTCTCAGGTCCCATTTCTTCCACTTCCAACTTATTTGAACAGTAGTATCGACTGTTCACTTGCTGTCCAATGTTTGTTAGCAGACCTTGGCGTGCCCCATTGTCATGATATTATCAGTGTCATTCCCTTCATCTGTGAGTGGTCATCTTGTTTTGGCTCATCAGTGTATAACTGTTTTTTGTGATTTTCAAAATAAGTGCATGAGTAGTTAATACAGTTATGCATTACATTACATTACATTTATTTAGCAGACGCTTTTATCCGGAGTGACTTACAGTGAGTGCATACAGTAAGTTCACTGGCACTGTAGCCCAACAGACTGGAGCACTGTAATACAGTTAATGCTATGATGCTCTGTGCCACGAAACAAGAAGATACTCCACATATGGATTGTGATCATTGGGGGTCCCTTTTGAATTAAAGACAATTAATTGGAAAATAAATATTGACATTTTCAGTGGACATTGTCTTCTTTTCAGTGATTTCCAAAAGCCAAAGTTTTGGTGAAGCTGACAAAATAAACACTGACTGCACTCTGACAATTTCACAACCAGAATTATACCGAATACTGAATCAAACAGGACATGCTGGAGTCTTCAGGGCAAATAATACAGTGTGATGTTGCAGGTCCTTGGGCTGCATATTATATGAGATGTGCTGCCTAGAGCATGCCTTCAATGGACACAGTTTCCTTGCTGTTGTCATGAAGATTGTGGAAGGGGAAACGCCAGCTCTCCCAGAGAAATACTCAGAGGAGCTGAACTCAGTAATGCAAAGGTAACCTTTATCTATGCATGCTTCAGACAGAAATAATACTAAAATTGGTATTGTCTTGTTATTACCTGTTGATAAGCTTTTGAATGACTGTAAACCAGTTGTCTCCAACCCTGTTCCTGGAGAGGAACCATCTTGAAATTTTTCATTATAACCGAAGTACTGCAGGCATAATTTCAGGTGTGCTGAATTAGGGTTGCAGCTAAAACCCTCAGGATGGTAGCTCTCCAAGGACAGAGATGTAAACCACTACTGTAAACTGGTGTAGAGTTTTGTATAGCTAGCATTTGTGGGTTAGGTAGACCCAGGCTATCAAAAAAGTGTCTACGTTTTCATACACACATTTTTTAAAAAATTGAATGAAATCATTCTGATAGATGATTTTGAATGAAGGTTTTACATGAATGCTCCATATAATAATGGGATAGATGTATGCATTTACAGACATCTACATACATTTACATCTGTCCCAAGCATACAATCAAAATTGGTCCTCTGACATGCACATGATCCTGCATTAAACCCATTGCAGAGGCCAATTGTGGCTATTTATGTGTTACCCTATTTAAGGTTTTATAATTCAAGATTTGAGCTTCATAGAGAGGAGGAAAATGACTTAAATGAAACCAGACACTTGTAGCATTTAGAATTCCATCAGATTTCAGTTTTTTTTCTTAATTTTAGTTCAAAGCAAGGGCCCCAAACACAAAAAATATTGATGAAAATTCAGCAAAGAAATTATTAAAAAATACTGAGAATTGAAAAATGGCTGAGAATTAACACATTTCTAGGATCATAAACTCCTTGACCTCGTGTATACTTCATCTGACAGTGATTTTCAAAATTATCTACTTTTTACGAGCCAAATAAGATAGCTCTCCAAGTGGCTCCCCAAGCTGTCAGAGCCCTCAAAATAACGCCCTCTAAAATTATAAAATAGTCACATGTTTAACTCAAATCAACTTTTGAGTCATGAAGTTCAAAATGAATTAATGATTTTCTTGTCGAATTTAGCATGAGTTTATCAATATAGAGGTGGATGGACATCTATGGTCACCAGTAACCTCTCTAAACCAAAACCAAGCCTTTTCTCCATGATAAAGTTCAGAGTTTTGTCCATTTTTCTTCAGAGCCGCATCAGCAAGCACACATACTCATTAAAGGAACTGCTTATTTTACGGTCAGAACGTTCACCCTGCAGCTGACAGCTTGCTATTTACAATTCCAATCACGTGAAACGCAAGCTTTTCACACCCCATAAGGAGCAAGTATAACTCACTAACACAGTAATATCTGAACTATACCTTATTTTCACAAAACAGACATTCCACCATCAGGAAAGAAAACAGGCAATATGCTACTCTAGATTTAACAGAATCAGTGCAACAAATGCAGCAGGGGATTTACCGAAGTCCTGGAACTGTTCTCATTTTAAACCAACGAAAACCTAGGCATTTGATTTCGTTGAATGCTGTATAAATTCTAAAACATCACCACATTGAGCAAAATGCCACCAAATACAGTATTATTAGCAAAGGCTAACAGTTACTCATACTAACCAATGTGGCGAACAAGCTCTGTGATCATCATGGCTATGGTAGTCCAAAAATAAAAAAGTTAGCCTACCAGCTAGCTAGCCATAAGCATTCCATATTACTCCATTGCACTCACTGTCATGATTCTGCTCTGTCTGTTTATGATTCTGCCATGTCTGCCTTGATTCTGCCATGTTTATTATGTTTCTCCCATGCTTGTTATGTTTTCCCTATTCCCTGTTATGTTTATGATTATGTTCTGTTAGGTTTTGTCATGTTCTGTTCAGTTGTTGTACACCATGTTTTTCGTTTTTGCCAATCCTGTTTTTCTGTTATAGTCCCCATGTTTTGCCATGCCCTGCATTGCATTTTGTCTCCCCTGTCTGGTCTCTTGTTTAGAGCAGCTTCTCCCCAGTCCCGTTCACATGGCCACATGGTTTCTGGGTTTCCAACATTCCTTCCCTCGTTTGAATGCCTTTTCTATTTTACTAACCAATACTAACAGTTTGTTGTTTTTGTTAAAGTTACTAACCCAGACTAACATTGTATATAATACTAACTTACTAACGAGCACTAGGGATTGTATAGCTGCACTTACTAATTGATTAACAAGCTCTCAGCACTGCCCTATTCTAGTCTCCGCCTCTTGCCTTCACTTAGTCTTTGCTGCAATTCAGCGGATCCTCCGCACCTGCTCCACTCTGTCCTGCCTCTCATTATCTGTGCACATTAGAACTCCCTAACTTCAGCTGTATGTTTTGTCATAGGCTGTCTCGTGTTCCATATCCAGGGTTTTCTCAATTTCATTTTAGGTTCTCCCTCATGTTTTGCTAGATTAGTCTGATCCTCTTCACCTGATCCTAATCATAGCATGTGACTTCCCTTGAGTGTATTTAATCTATTCTCACTGTAGTTCCCCGTCAGAACGTTTTGTTTTTACCTGTGCTGCTTTTGAACTCAGAAACTCATTGTGTTACCTTTCTGATCACCACCAAACCTCTTTTTGGCTCTGATTTGGCTTATATATATCTGCTCCTGTGTGTCAACCATTTTTGTCTGACCACGATTTCTGTATTGCTGCCCTGGTTTTTTCGACTCTGGATTCTGCCCCTAGGATTGTGATTTTGGATTGTGGACTTTGTACTTTTGCCTTCGGTCCTGCGGGGTTTACCCCCCTCGCTAATAAAATCACTTTTTTTGCTACTTCTGGTTATCGCGACTGGTTCCTGAACGATACCTCACACTCACTTATCATCACTCTTCATCATTGAAGTCCTCCTCCAGATGAACAGCAACAGAACTTTCTGGTACAAGGAACCCTCCAACACTGTTCCATTTGGAGTAACTCCCATTATCCATGTTGGTATTGTCATGGTTCTGGGAGCAGCTCCTTGTTATGGCCACTAATTGGCAATCTGCCCTCTGGAATGCCTTCATTGGTAGCAGGTGTTCCTTGTTGGTTCTTTCTCTGGATAGGCCTCTATTTAAGCACTGTTTTAGTCTGTGCTTCTGTGGAACACAAAGCCGGTAAGGTATAGTTGGTTGTCGACAGTATGGCAGAATCTTTGTAAAAAGAAATTGTAAATTCTGCGTCCACTTAGTGGGTTCTTGCTTTAGTTTATACGCCTCCAGGAAGAGACACTATATCCAGGGTTTTCTCTTCCTTTTTATCCCCCGGCATAGAATGGATATTATATATGGATAGGATATAGGCATCGCCTATCCATCTGTCCGTCCGAATCATTTTTGTTTCGTAGCAGAACTCCAACTATGCAAGATATCAGCACCAAACTTGATATGTATTCTATGTATAGTCTAGATGTGCCTTTTTCCTACTTTGGAAATTTCGGAAACCATTTTTGTCGTTTCCATGGAAACAAATCTGGACTTAGTGCACATCAGGCCTAGTTCATTTCGAGCAGAACTCAAAAACCGTTCAATATATCTTGCTGAAACTTTGCATGTGTATTGCCCACATACTGAAGTCCTGCCTTTTATATTTTCAGATTTCTGAAAATGTTACTTTTTTCGTTTCCATGGAAACCAGTTGCATTTGGACTCTGTACAGAGAGAGGTTCGTTTCCAGAGCACAACTCAAAAACCGTTCATTATATCTTACTGAAACTTTGCATGTGTATTACCCACATACTGAAGTCGTGCCTTTGATATTTTCCGATTTCTGAAAATCTTTTTTTCGTTTCCATGGAAACCAGTTGTATTTGGACTCTGTACAGAGAGAGGTTCATTTCCGGAGCACAACTCAAAAACCGTTCATTATATCTTTCTGAAACTTTACATGTGTATTACCCACGTACTGAAGTGGTGCCTTTTCATATTTTCAGATTTCTGAAAAAAAAAATTTTTTTTTTTTCGTTTCCATGGAAACAAGTTGGATTTGGACTCTGAACAGAGATGGGTTTGTTTCTGGAGCAGAACTCAAAAACCGTTCATTATATCTTTCTGAAACTTTGTATGTGCATTACCTAAGTACTGAAGTGGTGCCTTTTCATATTTTCAAATTTCTGAAATTATTTTTTTTTCCTCTTCATGGAAGCAACATGGATTTGGACTCAGTCGTAGGGCTGGGTTTGTTTCCGGAGCAGAACTAAAACACTGTTCATTAATGACCCTTGTTTTTTAATTGCCTTTGCCAACATGTGCTTCATAGTCTTTGCTAGATGTTGCCAGTATATACTTCCAGATCATTCCAGAGGAAAATCACCTCAACATTCTTGTTTGCATTTCTTTGAAGGTGTAGGATTGACATGACTTTTGCAAATAATCAGGGGCCAGGGGGATATGTCATCTTCTGATGACTCTTGTTTTCTGTTTGTTCTGAGTAGCCCTTTCTGGACCTTTAGTAAGACCAGTGTGGTTTGTCTTTTTTCTTTTTTGGGCTGCGACCCTGCTTGGGACATTTGGGGTTGGGTTTTTTCACTAGACTGTTCCTAGTGGGGGCTTATTCCCGACTACATTCAGGTTATGGGTATTTATTTCAGATGAGCTGCGTCTCACATTCCCTGGTCCTCCGCTTTTCAACCTCTGCTCTCCTAACCCGCAGTCCACCAAGCCTGCGTCGCCCTCCTAGGGGTTTCTCTGATTGAATTCTCTTACGTTATCCATTCTGCCTTTTTCTTTTGGTGTCACTGGGCAGTGTCCCAGTTAGTTATTTTTCCCTGTTTTCATTGTCTTGGCCTTATAAACAGAGCCTGTTATTTTATTTCAGTTTTCTCTGAGCTTTGTCTCAGTCTTTATTGCTGTGCCATTTTTAGGTTCTGTTTGCCCAGACCTAGACACCTCTGTGAAGCTATTTGTTTTGTCTTTTGGCACTGTTGGGAAAAGCTTCCCTATCCTTATTTACCATTTTGGTTTTTGCCATTTTGTTTCCCTTTTGCTGGTGCTTATTAAGCTGCACTTCCCTTTGAGTCCTTATATTCGCCCTTATAGGGTTGCTTTTTGTTCTTCCCCCTTTGGGTTTAGTTTGGTTTGTCCCTAGTCCTACAGGACCTAGTGGCCAATCGGGTGATTGGCTTTCTTGGTTCTCCTCCAAAAACCCCTTCCCTCACAGGTATGACATGGCCATCATAAATGTAACCTAGACACTTCTGTATTGATTTTGGAAGCCTTTTTTTTAGCCCACTTGGCCTATTGGCCAATTGGGCTTATGCTATGGTTAGATGCCTTCATGGTGGTCTGTCATGCGTCCTTGCATCCTTGAACTTTTTGCCTAGTCAGCGCTCTAGTGCCTTCAGTTTATCGGATCCTTTTCATATTTTATATGCCTGTATATGGGATGAAAATCTAGGCCAAGTTCGATTTTATCCATGTTTGGCTAAGCGGGCTCAGTGGCTTTGCCACCATTTTTCTTTGAACTCACGTCATTCAGCTACGCACAGTTAAGAGAATACAACCTAACTTGCAGTTACGCAGGGCTTTCAATACTTTCCTGAGGGTCAAATCAAAGTCTTTTAATTACTGTGGAAAATTTATATTGTCTGGTATTGGATAAACATGTCAAGTAATAGATAATTACTGGGTTATAGTTCATGTAGACGTGAACTATAACCATGCTTTACGCAGATAAGCCTTAGCAAGCATTAGAAAGACTGGAGTTCAGTGAAACGTTGTATGAGGTTGTAAGGAACCACTGAATTCATCGAGGGATGAATCTATGCATAATTTAATGGTAAGGAATCACTTGTTTTTAATATCTGATGACTATAATTGATTGATTGACCATGTTGAATTTTTGCTTCAGAAAACTGATTTATTTTTCACTGCTGTACATTTTGGCTAATTATAGTTGAAGTGGTTGCAACAAATTGCAAGTCATAAAATAAGGAACGAGGTTGCATTTCTGGTGAGCATTGTTTAGCAAGGCAAACCGGTACCAGAATGCATGGTCATGTAACCACCTGTAGTATCCAGTTCAATGGAAATGGTGAAATAGTGTTTGAAAAGTTTTGTGAAGAAAGTAGTTGCCCTCTTATTTACAGAATCATCCAATTAAACAAACTTAATTGAGACCTGGGTTCAGTTTCACAAGCTAGACCTTCGTATGATTACTAACAGCGCTGTTAAATCTTAGCATCGCTAAAATGGAACCTGTCTGGCTATATGAAGTATACAAAAAGCAGCACATGATTCCGTGATCTAAAGAAATTCAAGAACAGATGAGAGACAAAGTTCTTGGCATTTATCAGTAACCAGAGGGTTACAAAGCCATTCCTGAGGCTGTGGGACTCCAGCCAACCACAGTGCCATCATGTACAAATGGAAAAAAATTTAAATTTCTCTAAAAGGTATTTAAACTACTTCTGCTTTTTATGCCCATCCAGTCATTCGACTATTTTGGATTCTTTTGAAATGTTAAACAAATAAATGGTCTGTGTCATTCACCTGCACACATCCCCATGCTTTTTTAACTCAGCCATGCATTATATGTCACGATGGCATTACTGCATGGAATGAAAATGCTCTGAAAGTTACAAATGCAGAAGACAGTTCAATCAAGCATTAACATGCCCATCAAACTGGTTATCAGCAGGACTATACCACCTAGTTTGGTCAGAGTAGATTTTCTGTCCATTCAGGATATTTCATTCAGATTGAGGCGTTAACATGAAGACATTTAATTCTGATTGAGCTACAGTCTGATTACAAGCGCTCCATGTAAATGTGGCAAGTTTTGCTCCTTCATGCTGGTCACTGCAATTTACAGAGTCCGTCCAAAGAAACTGGTTGGAGAACTGGATGGCACAACTTTGAGGATACTTCACCAATTCAATCAATGTAATGAATTAGCTTTTCATATATTATCCTTCCCCATGTCCCTTGTTTAATTATTGAATTTTTTGCCAAAGAAAATGATGATATTTTTCCAAGTTTAATGCAGTTTGTAACTGATATTAATAGTGATAATAGAAAACAGGACGATGCATTATGGGTTTAAAAAAAAAAAAAGGTGTGAAAAAACAAAGCGCTGGTTAAACTTAATTCAAATGCATTGCACTGCCTAGCAAAAAAAAAAAAAAAAAAAACAGAATAAGATGGCAGATGACCAAAAAATATGAGTGAAGTAAACAAGTAAGACCATAGCAGTCAATGGGGTAAAACTCCAATCAGTAAATCTAGGTGGGAGAAAATCTAAGGAAATTTCTAATTGAAAACAACTGAAAGTACCTATAATTCAAATTTAAAATAATAACAAGTAAACGTAATTTCCTGTATTTCTACATATTTCAAAAATGGTCCCAGATCTTCATACGAAATGCAAAAAAGAATCAGCAGAGCATGAGGATAAAAGAAATATTTCAACAACATTCTTTTGTTTCCTGCTAAAAGCATATGGATATGGTATATACTTACTGTTCCTTATAATTGGTTTGAGTCCTGACCTGAGGGTGTGGGGTCAAGCTGCAATACCCTTAGACAACTGGTGATGGCCGTTTTTCTGAAAACTTATCTTTTGCAAATGTCTCACTTGTGCTAATAAATTTAAGCATTCTTGGTTGATAGTTAATTTGCTAACTAAGTTACCAAATAAATTAATGGAGCCAAAGTTGACATCTAACTTGTGATATTTATTTTTTTCTGTATGGTTAGTATGCTGAGTAAAGACCCAGACCAGAGGCTGTCTGCGGGAGATATGCTGAAGATGAAGTTTATTGAGGAGAATATGCAGGTGAAGTTTACTTACCTATGTGAGATGATGAATTTATCACCTATTACCTATAATACCCTTTACAGACTGACTTTAGGGTGGATGGATTGCCTTTTTCTTAATAGCTTTACCAGTTCACGCCTTGTTCGGCAAGGAACATTAAAAGGATTACTGTAAGTTCAGTATCGTGAACCTGTCAAAAAGACTAGCCAACAATCCCAGTTGTCAAAAATGCTCTTGTACTGATGTGACCATCTGCTGCCGTCACAGTGCAATGACTCATTATCATCATGCTTTTTTAAAGAATATTACAGCTTTTAAGTTTCTGGGTAAGGATTGTTGGTGATTTGCTACAAGACATACATTATATCTGTTAATATTTTCATTTTAAATTTTAGACTGACTCATTGCATGAATGTCATGTCACTGGCATTCACATTTCATACAAGTCTGCCAGAAAAAAAAAAAAAAAAAAAAAAAAAATATATATATATATATATATATATATATATATATATACATTACTGAAATGTGCACATGAGAAAACCACAGTGTAAAAAATGCACACACAAATGGTTCAGTCACATACATAATATTCTTGGGTGCTTTGCCAGATCGAGGAAAAAAGAATTTGAGATGCTTTTGAAACTGCACTTTTGTACAGGACTTCTTATGATGTCAATTTATCACGATGAATTGAATTTTGTTCTCTCATAGAAATCGGCTTGAAAAATGCTGAATTTTTCTGGTGACCTTCATTTTGTAACGCTAAAGCAATATTTCAAATGACTAAAGCTTACTCATTTTAGGCAGTTTTCTTTATCTGTGTCATCCTTTCAAACCATGAAAATTATTTCACTATGAGCAAAATTCATTTACGTCACTCAAGTCTTCTTCTCTCTGCAGAGCATAAAACACAAATTTTCCAGCTTGACACTGAAAGACAAAACATTGAAGGGTGAGAGAGATGCTGCAAAGATCATGAGTGCCCTGTGAGTGTGACCGTATTTCCAGGAGGATGACCTTCACCACTGATCATCATTAAAGTCGTGTTACATGACAACCGCAGTGCGAGAGACCAATGTGAGATGAGGTTTTTAGACGTCTGTCAAGATCTAAAAATACTTGAGTGTTGTTTTGAATTTGGAATGTGCTAATCAGCCCGACCACGATGCCTGCTTTTAATTACACCCTTGTCATTC
The DNA here is from genome assembly GCA_029692085.1 of Gymnothorax javanicus. Taxonomy (NCBI): domain Eukaryota; kingdom Metazoa; phylum Chordata; class Actinopteri; order Anguilliformes; family Muraenidae; genus Gymnothorax; species Gymnothorax javanicus. The sequence continues at coordinate 164,462,412 of CM056193.1, read as the reverse complement.
TGCATGCCACATCACTGTCCATTAGGTGGTTAATGAATTCTGTCTTGTCAAGGAAGAAAAGAAATATAGTTCAGTCAACCAACTCATGTAAACATACTTAATGATTCAATGAAATGTATAAATAGAGTTATTGTAGTGGTGTCTAGACTCTGATCTGATCACTCCCTGAGAGTATATGGTTGAGCGAGTCGTGAGAGGCATGGAGTCAGCAAGAGAGATCTTAATCCCGCGGGACCTATCTTAGCCTACAGGTGGATGCGGGGGCGGAGGCAATATAAAATTTGCCACCACAGCTTAGCGAGCTGCAGCTTCAGAGTCAGAAGCGCTGAGGAGTCAAGGAAGAATAAGCCTGCTTTGCTGGTTAAAATAGGGGTGGGGCATAATTCTGGCTGTCTTGAGCAATGCACACTGTAAACCCTGATAGTGTGGTGAACTCAAGTGTTTTGTGGAGACCAGTTAACTCAAAAAAAATTGTGTAGACCAGCTTAATTGCATTGTGTGGAAGGAACTTAAAGAAAATGAATTTAAGTTATTTTTTACATGTTTTTTTAGTGCTGTGAACACAAATTAAGTTGGCATACTCAATTTTTTTGAGGTTATCGGTTTCCACTAAATTTGAGTTCACCACACTTGTTAGGGTTTACAGTGTGGATCACGTGATGCCAGCACATCTTGAGTTGGCTATCTGAAGTAGCTCACAAGTTTGCTTCATCTAATATACAACCCCAATTCCGAAATAGTTGGGACAAAGTGTAAATTGTGAATAAAATCAAAATGCAATGACTTTCAAATCACACCAGCAAGTATTTTATTCACAATAGAACAAAGATAACATAGCAAATGTTGAAACTGAGAAATTTTACAATTTTATCCACAAAATGAGCTCATTTCAAATTTGATGGCTGCTACAGGTCTCAAAAAGTTGGGACAGGGGCCTGTTTACCATGATGTAGCATCCCCTCTTCCTTTTAACACAGAGTGGAGGCGTCTGGGCATTGAGGAGACAAGTTTCTTGAGTTTAGCCATTGGAATTTGATCCCACTCTTGTTTAATACAGGCTTCCAGCTGCTGGAGAGTTTGGGTCTCCTTTGACGGACCTTTCGTTTAATTATGCGCCAAATGTTCTCAATCGGTGAAAGATCAGGACTGCAGGTAGGCCAGTTCAGCACACGGACTCTTCTACTACGAAGCCATGCTGTTGTAATAGCTGCAGTATGTGGTTTTGCATTGTCCTGCTGAAATACACAAGGCCTTCCTTAGAGTAGATGTCATCTGGAGGGGAGCATATGTTGCTCTGAAACCTTTATATACCTTTCAGCATTCGTGGTGCTTTTTACAACATGCAAGTGTCTCACACTATATACACTAATGCATCCCCATACCATCAGAGATGCTGGCTTTTGAACTGAATGCTGATAACAGGAGGGGTGGTCTTTCTCTCTTTAGCCTAGAGGACACGACACCCATGATTTTCAACAAGAATGTCAAATTTGGACTCGTCTGATCACAGGACACTTTGCCACTTTGCTACAGTCAATTTTAAATGAGCCTTGGCACACAGAACATGGCAGCGCTTCTGGATCATGCTCAACAATGGCTTCCTTTTTTGCATGATAGAGTTTTTTAGGTGGCATCTGTGGATGGCACGGCGGACTGTGTTTACTGACAGTAGTTTAAGTATTCCTGGGCCCATTTAGTAATGTCAATGACAGAATCATGCTGGTGAGTGATGCAGTGGTGTCTGAGGGCCCCAAGATTACGGGCATCCAGGAAAGGTCTTCGGCCTTGTCCCTTACGCACAGAGATTTTTCCAGTTCCTCTGAATCTTTTGATGATGTTATGCGCTGTTGATGATGAGACCTTCAAAGCCTTTGCAATTTAATGTTGAGGAACATCGTTTTTAAAGTATTCCACAATTTTTTTACGCAAGCCTTCACAGGTGTGGAGAGCCTCTGGCCATCTTTACTTCAGAGAGACTCAGCCTCTCTAAGACATCCCTTTTATAGCCAATCATGTTACACACCTGATGGCAGTTAACTTAGTTACTTTCTATATGTTCTTTCAGCTGATTCTCTTATACATTAATTGCTTTTTCAGCCCTTTTTTTTCCTGTGTCCCAACTTTTTTGAGACCTGTTGCAGCCAGAAAATTTGAAATAAGCTCATTTTGTGGATAAAAATGTAAAATGTCTCAGTTTCAACATTTGAAATGTTATATATGTTCTATTGTAAATAACATATGGGCTCATGTGATCTGAAAGTCATTGCATTTTGATTTTATTCACAATTCACACTTCGTCCCGACTATTTCGGAATTGGGGTTGTATTTCTGGAAGGTGATGTGCAAATTTCATGAATTTGTCATTTATACTGTGGTATAGATTTTTATCTTTGAGACCTTATTGCTGTATGCATTCACCATACACAACTGTGATTCACGGTATATATTTATCGGTTTTTATGTGAATTTTGAATTTTGCTCTGTTGTACGGCCTGAAACTCCCTCCTTCTGCAGTCAGTGAGGTCACTCCCTGGTGGGCATAAGCTTTATTTTTACCACCTATTGACTGTATTACAGCTTTTTTTGGAAAGAAGACAGGAGCTGGTACCATCTCGCTGTTTGACATTGTCACCCTTTTCCCCTGCCCTCTGAACTCCTCCCCCTTCTTCCCCTGTATTGCAGGCAGAATAAGGTTCACTTACAGACCTTGCGGGAGAAGTCAGAGGTCCAGAAGATGACCCCTAGGGAACGCATGAGACTGCGGAAGCTGCAGGCTGCAGATGAGAAAGCCAGGAAACTGAAGTAAAGCAATCACACTCTGCTGTAAATCTGAGTGGTCACATTATTAGTAGTCCCTGAGAAGGTTTCACATTACCAAACTGCCACCATTATCTTTTAAACTTCCTGGCACATATTATTGCTTTTGCTCTATTGCCCTTTTGTAAGTATTTTTGGGGAAACCACAAGTCCTTGAAAGGACAATCAGTAGTTACTGTGATTTATAATTCTGGCAACAATGAGTAATTGCATTTAATCTGCTCTTATTTCCACATACTGGACTGTGCTCACATCAAAATACTAGCCTGAAACTCTTTGTGGCTTTTAATCTTTTAAATTAATCTGGTGTACAACTCCGCTTGGAGTCCAGTCACATCATCTCAGCACAATTTATTCTTTAAAGCCCATTGATTATTTGGAGTAGACTGTAAAAATGCTGTGACATTATCCACTGCATTTGTTATTGCACTGCATGATAAATTGTCACCGGAACACAAATTGCATAAAATTTTTCTGTCATATCCTGCCATGCAAAAGGCAGCTCGCTGAGGAGAAGTATGAGGAAAACAATCGGTGGAAGCAGGAGCTACGATGCCGAAACTTTCAAAGAATCAGTTTGGATGTCCTCAATGTAAGATGGTCTATTCAGAAATCTTACATATAATTTTGGGCGCAAGCACATAATGTCTTATTGCAGGTATATGGAGTTGTGCTCAAAAGTTTGCATACCGTAGCTGAATTTGTGAGATGTTGCCATTTATTTTGAAAATATGACTCAGCATGCAAAAAAAAACTTGTCTTTTATTTAAGGATAGTGATCGCGTGAAGTCATTTATCATCACATAGGTGTTTAAATCGTAATGATAACTCAAATCACTCAAACGGCCTTGATCATAAGTTTACATACCTTTGAATGTTTGACCTTGTTATATATATATATTTAATAATGATGTGTGAATACAATTAGCTGCATGTTCTCGCATTTTAGTTGAGTACTGTTGTTTCCCTTTCCTTGCGGTGTACTGGATTCCTTTGCTCCAGAGCTCCTGTTTTGGCATTGATACAGTATATACTGTGAAAGGAGTTCATTTGTATTTTTCAATTTCATCGTATGATGCATTTACCAGCTCTGTCAGATGGTTGAAATACACCTCTTGAAGCTTTTCTCAATTTTGCTCTGCAGGAGAGCATAACTGAGGCAGCCAGCAAAAGCCAGCCGATAACAGCACACGATTACCAGTCTCTGGGATGCCCACATCCCACAGACGAACGGCAGCCAGACAGGCTGTCAATGTCTGAGCCTCTGCAACACGGTGAGTTGAATGTACAAATGTATGCGAGCCACTGAGCAGGCTTTTCATGAAAATATTTTTTCTTTTTCAAAGATAATTTTTAGGAAAACCCAAACATATTCCAAAAGAGGTTGAATATGAAATATTGCTTTGTGTAATGTGAACAAATATACTGTATAGTCAGCACATACAGTGTTGTGGATGGTGCAGTTTTTGGTGACTTTAGAAAATCTGCCTCAGGGCTCATAGTGCCTCCAAGGCAGTCTTGCTCTGTCAACGCACTCTTTTATGGTGTTTTCCTCTTTAGATGATGAAAGAGAGTGAGAAATAAGAGTAGTCACCCTGGTGTGCCATTTGGCATTCCTTTTGAGGAATTTTATTTGATTTTATTTTTTCAAAGCAAGCTCTTTCTGCGTAAATTCTTATGCTCTGCCAGAATAACCTGATAGTTTATATTTAATCATGACTGTTACTCTGAACTTTTTATATTAAATCTCAAAATAAACTGATTACAGAAGCACCTTGCGCACGTGTACACTGACACGCACACACACATACGTACACACGCACACAAATAAACACGCACACAAACAGTGTGAGCCAGAAAGACTGGGTCGAAGCCAGGTAATTTGGGACATCAGGTGAAATGGGACAAATACGGTTTTCTATCTTAGACTGCTTAAATATTTGGAGCTTATCGTCAAGCATGTTATTGCATTATTGCTACAAATGTCCATCACATGAAATTTGTATTTGTCCAAGATAACTAGGATGGGCATTTTCATTGAAAATGAAAATTTTGAAAATCACTGGTACCTGAACTTGCAAGGCAAGCTGAGTGGCATTTTGATTTGCTCTTTTTGGTAATAAGAGCACTGCTGCTAAATCAATGCAAGTATAGCACCAAAAATTCTTGTGAGACTTTGAATTTTACTGTTTGACTTATAATCAAAATACTTTCATAATATACTTTACTTTTTACGGGAAAGCATTTTAAGTGACTGTCCCGTATTACCTGAATGCGTTAGGTCAAATAGGACAAAAATGGGGGACTTTTCTGAAGCAAAACCTACATGTGTCCAGGATATCAAGTGCCATAAAATTATGAGTTACTATGCTATTGTTTCCTGTCGCGCCAGATTAAGACATTTTTAGTGTCTTGTTAAGTAAGAATACTGAAGATGATGCAGTGAGTCCATGTCAGTCACAATATTCCAGACTTAGCCTCCATTGCTACAAACATGCAAACACCTGCAGGCATGAGTTTTTGCATATCGCACATTCACATGTGCACACCCAAGTGTGAGCATTAGTGAATGAATGCGGGCTTGCATTTCTTTCACCCTCTCTTTCACGCTCATGCATACACATCCAGGTTGTGGACACAGGTACAGTATAGTTTGAAAGACAATATATAACTGTCCCATTTTACCTTACCAGCTGTCCCATTTTACCTGAACTTGTCTTCAGAATGAGACTGAGGTTCTTGATGTGTCTGAAGGTCCAAAGAGTCTGAAATATTTTACTTGATAACATATTTTCTTTATGGAAATATAGCATAAATGCATAACAAGTTCTGAAAGTAACATTTAAGGTAGTCTGTGGAATTTTGACCGGTAGTCTCGGCAGTTTTCCAAAAAGTGTCCCGGATTACCTGACTTTACCCTATATCTAGAATGATAATGCACAAATTGTGTGTCGGTGCATGCAAGTATGGATCTGTGTGTATAAAGTAACAAAAATTTATTTTTTAAGTGTTATTTAGCAACAGTTTATATTCAGTTTCTAGAAGTTGAATACAGAAGCACCTTTGAGAGTGCATTTCACATGCCCTCTTGGTTCAGGACAAATCCAAGCAGTGACCTCTACTGCACTTACAGTAGAATGTTGAATATGCACCTGATAAACTCCAAACATCTGAGTGAAGATGTGTAATACTGTTTTGCCCAGGCAGCCTGCCCCGTGACAAGATTCCATTAGATGTGGCAGTGGGATTGGTGCATTTCCCTGTGGGAGGGGAGAAAGATGAGAAGTGGTGTGGTGTTCTTCCTTCCAGGCAATATAGAGGGAGTGGGTGGAGGCGGAAGGCAATGGAGTGGTTCTGCATTAACTGTCAGGCTCCCACAGAGACGCTGTGCCTCAGGGGACCTGTGGCTGATGGTGGGGGTGGGGGGGGTCTGCTTGCCAATATTCCTCTCCTTATTCCTTTTGCATTCAACTAATAAAACCCTTCATTCCACCTGGCATACCCTGGGGTGGTGGTGAGGGTGTTGCAGTGCTCATGCGGTATCAGAACTGTCCTAAATGTGCCAAAAAACACGATACAAGCAGTGAAAATCGAAAAAGATGGAGCGTGTCCTTTTGTTCTTCAACACTTTCTGTTGCAAAAGCTGAGAGGGGTAGAAATAACATGGGTATGGAAAGCATAAAAAGAACAAAGGTGAATGAGGGCAGACAACTCTACTGAAATGTAGTAATTGCACAAATGGGGCATAGCTTGCAGTGCTAGTTCTGGCAGACAACTTGAGATATGCCCTTGCTCTCATAGACTCTCCCATGCATGTTTGCCACTGCTCTGCCCCTCTGTAAGAAAGGTAGTTTACGCTGCTCTCCTGCTCTGCCTGTGCCGTAAAAAATGCCTCTGCCTACTGCTGTGCTTCATCACTCTCAGATGCTGAAAGTTAACATCCCAGTCCTAAAAATGTTTGCTCAACATGAAAAATGCAGACAAAGTCATAAGGGAGTGATTTGAAGAGTCCATTCATCATCTACAATATTGAAAACTTTACAACAATCCATTATTTAATCCGTTCACTTGTGAATTCTGCTGTTTTTTGTCTAGCTATGGAAGGGTGACTAGCACCTAAAAGGCTTTGGTCTGCAATTACTCCCAGGTCTTCTGCTAGTTCAGCACAATTCAACTTTGAACTTCCAGTAAAGAATTGTTTTTATTTTCCACATGTAAAACTTCACATTGATCTATTTAGCTACATTATATTTTGATACATTTAGCTAGTGTATACTGAATTCCATCGGCCAAGTGTCCACCCACCTCTGGATTCTATACCTTGAAATTTAGAATCATTAGCTAATTTCATGAATTGACTTTTAATGTTCCTGTCAAGGTCATTTATATGAATGAGGAATAGCGGCAGTCCCAGCACAGATCCCTCTGAGACTCCACTTTCCTCTTTGCCTTGCTCTGATTCGGTCCCTCCGACTAATGATCTGTGTGTTCTATCCCGTAAGTGGTTTCAAATCCACTTAGTAATACCTCTTTTAATTCCTACTGTTCTCATTTTAATGAGTCACCCCTGTGGTGCGTTATCAAATGCATCTTGAAAATCCATAATAAGGCTTATTATCAGTGGCCTCATCAAAGAATTCCAAAAGGCTTGCCAGGCATGGCCTTCCCTTTTGTGAACCATGTTGGCTTTGCCTCAGGATATTGTAAATTTCAATTTATAATTCTAGCTTGTTTCTTGTGATAAATTCCTGTATTTTACACGTGATCCAAGTTAAACTGACAGGCTTGTTGTTCCCTGGATCAGTATAGTTTATTGGTATTAAATTACCTAGCTCCCAATCATTTGGTATTCTGAAGACTGCCTAAAAATAGTTGTCAGCAGTTTAAACATTCTCTCACCTGATTCTTTAAGTGTCTTTGGGTATATGCCATCAGGGCCAACCACATTATTTGTTGGTAAGTAAATTTAATTTGTCTAGTATATCATTATGCCAATATCAGCTAAAACATTCAGAGCACTATAAATGCCATCTGGTCTATTACTCCTGTGCTCTCTGATAATACTCTCAACAAAGGTACTATTTAATTCATGTCAGTGGCGAGCCTTCAGAGTTTTAGAAGACCTCCAGTAACCTCAACTTTAAACTTGTGATTATTCTCAAGCTGATCCGATTTATATTATATATATATATTATTTATAAATATTCCTATTTTGCCTGATTAACAATTAAGTAATTTATTTACTGAATTATCCAGACCAATATATGGCAAATATGATAATGACAAAGTGATTGCACATTAGCTACAGTTTTTCAGTCTAATGGACGTGACATTTTAAGGATGGCAATAATCCCAATAAATGCAAAAAATCCAAAATGTTCTCTGACTGCCATCTCTCATTTTACCGCTTTCACAGTTGTGCAATTAATCATACAATTGCTCTTGATTTCTTCAGAATGTTATGAGCACTAAGTTGAGTACTGTACGAAATCTTAGGTTTGTCAAATCATAACAAACTTTTCAGCAATAGGTTGTAATTACAATGAGCCTTGCAGACTAATTTAAGCAAATCTGAGTCATATCATAAGCTAAATGAGTTAATAATCTTCAAAAGACTTATCAGAATTTTATGTTGTCATTTATATGCAAAGGAGAATGACTGATAAGTTTGTGATGCAACATACAATATTGCTCTCAAAAATTAATTGGATTGTCATTCTACCAGTTAGTCTTAGCAACTAATGCTAATCAGTTAGGCTCTCTCATAGAGGAGTTGGCTGCCGCAATTGGCCAAAACAAAAAATACAAAAACATAAGAGGAGCTGAGAATTGAGAATGGTCAGGGGCGCTTTGGGTCGGGCGATGCGCAACCAGGCCTACAAAGGAGTGGCGAAAGCATAGTCAGAAGGATCTCTGACGCCAGTACCGGGAAGGCAATTGAAGGCGTTCACTGAAGGACCAGCTGGCTGTACTCACTCTTGCACTCTTACACCAGGAGACCAGGTGCGATCACTACAAAGGTAACCACTCAGCAAAGGGAGACAGTCCCAAATAAACTGGTCAAATGTTTTTTTAAATACTGAAGATTAAAGAGTTCTGGACCAAAAGAACTTGCACAGGCAAAGAGGCTAACGGCCCAGCGAAGGGCAGGTGAGGACACGGGGATTTATAAATACACTGCACCAAAAATTAGGGATAGAACTCTTCCACTTTATTGACTCCTCACATATAGCTTTCTAGTTGGTCTTGTGTTGACATTGTGTCACACTTTATAGCTGTACCTTGTAAACAAGTTGCTGAGTGAACATTATTGTTTCTGCTGCTGTGATGAAGTCTATAACAACTTAAGATAATTAAAGCTGCAAGCAGCATTTGAGGGGCCAGTCACTGGCTGCTGTCTGCTGCCTGTGAGACCAAAGAAGAGTTGATTTTCCATTCAAGCAGTAATTGCTAACTCTGTTAATAAAGTAATTCTGAACATGTATGAAGCATTTGCATTCAAGAAGTGAAAAAGTGTTGCATCTATATCAATCTTGCCGTGTAGTGTCATTGTAAAATTTCAGGCAGCCGTCTGTGGCCCGAGCCAAGTGCAGGAGACTTGATTCTCTGGTTAAGACATGATTAGGTCTGTCTGAACACTGATGATGAATTTGCCATTTCTTAACATGAAAAAGTCCAGCATCTGACTGTGAGGCATCCTTGTCAGCAAATTCAGTGAAATGACTCGCAAATATGCATTGTCCTATTAATACCATATTTTAAACACTAACTTAAAGATGCCTTCCTGATAACACACACCAAATTTCAGCCGATTGGCTGAAAAGTGTAGGAGCTATAAACAATGTTATTTTTCAAATTTTTCGAAATGGCAGCCATATTGAGCAAAAGGGCTCTATTCAGTGGAATTGTAAGTCTCTTGTGACCATTTTTTGAACGCGAGATTTCTGCCTTCCGTAGACAACTGCGAGCTGCAGTCCAGCAAAGCAATCTTTTTTTTGCGGTCATCCTGTACCGTAAATGTTGGGATTTGGCTGTAACCCTGCCTTCGTTATGTTATTCTTACAAATGTTCGCCATTTACGGGCGGAGGTCTCCACCCAGTGATCACTGATCAGCAAGTGTAGGGAACAGCAACCATCGCCTTACCGGGTGTACTGTTATTTACCAGCACGTGTTTGAAAGATTTTTCCCTGTTCAACTGCCTTTACAAGCAATGCAGCCAGTCTTCGGAGGTGGAGTATTAGCCAATCATTTTTACCCAGGTCACTTAACGCCAAACGAGACTCCCTTATTGAATAATGATAATTACTTCTAGCATGACGTCTGGAATCAATTAAAATGCAATTTCCTGATTACATGTAAGAGGCTTCATCTTAATGGAACATTCCAATCACAAATTATGCTGGATTATGTCTACTGAAGCCACTCGCTGTAAATTAAATGGAATGTCACATGCATAATGTTTGACATATCATCAAGAAAAGTAATCACCAATATTGAGGTAGACTTGAATCACATTTGATGGTGATTGGGCAGAAAATTGTAGGCAGAGAAACAAAAAAGTACTGTGATAAAATTCAAAATGGCAGCCATAATGAGCTAAAAGGGCTCAGTTGAATCATCATAGTTACTTATTTTATGATAGCCGGAGTCGAGTAAAAAAAAAAATTTAGGCAACAGGCCAATTAGCTGTTTAAAGATTGGTAATACAATATAAATGCCATGGCACAATGATGGCTGAAGCCAGACAGCAGTGAAATAATAATCCAAAGTTTGTTGGACAGCAGGCAGAGGGCATAGTCAGACAGGCGGTGGTCGAAAACAGACAGGCAGATTAAATCTGGGAATTGTAGTCAGAGAAGGATGCAGAGTCAGATCAGGTGGCAAAAAAACCACGGCGGGATTCTGACTGGCTCAGGTGCACACCGCAGATACGGCAGAAGTGCACCTCAGCAGAGTCAAACAGCCCACAAGCAAATGGGGCAACCACGCACTATCTGAAAGAACACACGGACAGATACATATGCAGACCAAAGGAACTAACTTGAAAAGAGGGGCGAGACGAGAGAAAAACAGCAAGGGCGGGGTGAGAGATGCAGTAACATGTGGAAATGGTGAAAGTGTTGCAAGATACAATTGTGGAACATGGGGGAAAAGACGCGCAGAGGAAAAGGAAAACAAATTCACATGGGACTAAAAACACAGAAACTGAAATCACTTGGAAACTGGGAAAACATTAAGTAGACAAGAAAACAGGTCCACTGAATCCTAACAAAATAGGCACCAATCAGCCATAATGTTATGACCACCTGCCTTATATTGTGGGCTCCAAAATTATCGGCACCTCTGACTGACATTGGACAGATAATACTTCAAAAATTTAAAAAAATATATTTATAGAGAAACTCTAAATAACAACATGTGGGAAATACTGTACAATATTAATGTTCTAATTCTAATGGAACCAACCAAAATCATTTACTAATTTAATTAAAAATTAATTTCCTCCAAATCAAGGTTTCATAATCAATGGCCCCCCTAATGTTTATTGTCAATTACATCTTTCAAAATTAAAACAGGTATTAAATTCCACTTATTTAAGTTTTATCAAAATGTTAAGGAAATATAATTGAGCCTTAACATCACTGCCTGTTTCACTAGGGTATAAAAATGAGGTAACACACATGCAATATACCTTTGTGATCCAACACCATGAAGAAAACAAAACAACTGTCAGTTCAAAAGAGGCGGATGGTCTTAGGCCTTCATAAATCTGGTAATGGCTAAAAGAAGATTCCTAAACAATTGAATATGTCACTGAGCACTGTCAGGGCAATTATGAAAAAATGCCAAAAATATGGAACTGCTGAAAACCTCAAGGGTAGTAGACGCAATTACATCCCCCCCGCCTCCCAGGATACTGAGGAGGATGGTGAGAGAGCAATAAAATCCCCAAGAATCACTGCGTAGGTATTGCAGGCCTTGGTGGCATCTTGGGGTCACCAGGTCACAAAAAGCACCATCAAGGGCAACCTCCACAACCACAGGCTCTTTGGAAGGTTGCCAGAAGAAAGCCTTTTCTCCATAGAAGAAACAGAAGAAAGCACTTGGAGTCTGCCAAATGTCCTTTAAATTATGACTGGAACAAGGTGTTTTGGTCAGATGAGACCAAAATTTCAAGTTTCAGTCAGATACAGCATCAGCATGTTTGGCCTCGAAACAGAGATTAGTACATGGAGAAGCATCTCATATTCATGGTGAAATCTGATAGTGGGTCAATCATGTTTTGGGGCTGTTTTAATTTAAGAGGTCCAGGGGCACTGGTTGAGATTAATCACATAATGAATTCCACCAAGTATCAGGATATTTTGGCTGACAATCTGGTTGCCCCCACCAGAAGACTGGAACTTAAGCCATAGGTGGACTTTCCAACAAGACAATGACCCAAAGCATACCTCAAGATCCACACAGAAACGGTTCCATCACAACAAAATCAACGTTCTGCAATGGCCATCTCAGTCGCCAGACCTCAATTCACTTGAAAACCTGTGGGCTGAGTTGAACAAGGCAGTTGATAAACGTAAACCCAAGAATGTGAAGGATCTTAAAAGGATCTGCTTAGAGGAATGGTCCAAAATCTTCCTAAATGTGTACCTTAACCTTGTCAAAAATTACATGAAAAGACTCCATGCTGTTATCCTTGCCAGAAGCAGTTGCACTAAGTACTAAATGAAGGGTGCCAATGATTATGAAATCTTGATTTTGTTGAAATTTATTCTGTATTAAATGATGGTTATGATTTTGACTGTTTCCATTGAAACAGTAATAAAGTAAAGTATCTCACACATGTTGGTAGTTCTGTTTCTCTATAATTATATTGTTTATTTATTTATTTATTTATTTTGTATTGTTTGTGCATTGCCGGTAAGGGGTGCCAGTAATTTTTGAGCCCACTGTACCCTGTCAGTGGTGTTAAAGTTACGGCTTATTGGTGTTTAAGCCCCATCCAAGAATGAAAAACGGTTTAGTCATTTATTATAGTTTCAATGATGCTATTATTAATATTAATAATGTGGTTGTTATCAAATAAAAAAATATGTATCTTCATTGTTACCAAATTCAGCAATGTTGTAAAGAAGGGGATGCCATGGGGATGCTGACCCAAGACTGTAGCATTTGATTCAGTTTCACCTGTAGGTGGCACTGAAACATTTAAAAAATTGCTGCTGTAGCAGATGCTTGCAGCTTGTACCATTAGCGGCTGGCAGGACCCGAGAAGATATAGCTTCAGCGGCACACCAGTTCTACTGGCTTCCATTGTCAATCACAGCAGAATAATAATAATAGTTATAATAATACTGATAAAGAAAGCATTACAAAAGGTGATTACACAACTGCAGTGCTTGGCTCCTGCTAATAATAAAAATAATGATGATAATAATAATAATAATAATAATGAGAACATACAATTACAATAGGTGCTTGGCCCCTAATTAAAACTTCATAATAAGTCCACTTGTGACTTAAAAGTTATTTCCTTGTGCACTGTATGTAAACAATGCCGATAGCTCAAATGTAGTTCCCTTTGTACAAATATAAGAAATGAATCTACTGATAAAATGTATGCCTGGGTTGACTGGTAGTCTTACTTCTCTATGGTTAAAGAAATCTGGACTTATAATTGGACTGTTGGGAGCATCGGGTATGCAATTATCTGTGAGTGTTTGTTTATTAGTTTGATTTCATTAATTTTGTTTGTGTCTGTGTGCATTTTTTACTGCAGAAATCATGAAATAGAAGCTTTTGAATATAGAAAATGTGCTATAATGAGCTGTGAACTGTTATATACTGAATCAAATTAATATTGGGTATGACTCCCATTTGCCTAAAATGAGGAGCTTTGTCTGACAGTTTTATAGTTTCAGAAGATAACTGGCTGTTCATTGGATAAATTGCTACAGTTATTCTGAAGGCTCAATCTCTTCAGGTAATCCCAGCCAGCCTTGATGATGTTGCGGTCAGGGCTCTGTCAAAACCATATTATCTGCATCAACTGTCTTGAATTAAATTACAAGCATTTTTTGTCACATTATTTTTCTTATTTTTTTAAATTATCACTTAGGGCCTGATTTTTCTGCATGTGTTATGTCTGACAATTGCTGCATATATTCTCATTTACCTCTGCCCAGAAGGACTAACTGGTCATTTTCTGCCAGTGTTATTACGTAGCAGTGGTCCATGAGCAGTTAAAAAAGGCCAACATCTTTCAAAACTCAATTACCCAATCCTGTCAGTTTACCTTGCCTGATTAGCCACAGTTGCCAAAACTAATTGGTAGAATGACTGTCAGATTTTTGTTATCTTTAGGCTATTGTAAATTGCATCACAAAGTTATGAAGCGTTTATTTTTTTTTTTTTTTTGCATATAAATGATGACTATCACATCCTAAATGTATCCTTAATTGTTTCTACCGCAGCCCAACCATCTGTGTCGGTTACAGTCTCGTTGTTTAAATTGATTAATTATTGTCTCATTTCATTCCCCTCCATGTTTCTCCTCATGCTCGCATACCCCCTCTACATTTGTTAATCATGGCATTATATATTTAACTTCCTGTGTAACGTTTCCCCTTTGCTGGATTGTCACGTTTTGCTTTGAACCTAGCTCTGTCTTGGTACTCTAATTTTCTTCATCAACATTAAAATGAAACTTATTAGGGATTTTCTCCCAGTGTCACTGTGTCCCAGAGTGGTGTTTCCACAGGTCCCTCCTGTTTCTCAGTTTGACAGTGAGTGTAGTCCAGCATGCCCTGTTACCCACACATTTCATTCTCGGTACTGACCTTGGAGTGGTTGCCTAACTAGGGCTTGCCAGACCTCCAGTGTTCCTGTTCACCCCTCGCTTAACTCGGACAAGATGTACAACAAAGTGCATTTTCCATACAGTCCACCGGAAACAGAGGTGACATTTACAGCACTGTCCCCAGTATGATGTGCATTGACTGTTTATTAATACAGTAAGCCCAGGAGCAATAAAACATACTATTAAAATGGGGACACAACCCAGTTTTCCCTCTCTTGGCTCCAAACTTTCTTGGGTCTTGGTTCCCTGGCTCTTAGCCAAATCCATCCATCCATCCATCCATCCTGACCTCCCAGGCGGAGCCCTCACACACTGTGCTGCCACCCCAGAGGCCGAGCTAACCACAAAGACTGTGCCAACTTTGCTGGCCTTACGAGCATCAAAGTGTTGGCCTATTTAGCGGCAAACAAAGTTTTCCCGAGACCCTGTTGCAGCCAGCGGGAAGGACGCCTTTAAAAGACCATGGACCTCGCACTGCCCAGGGGAGAAGATTCAGACTTGCGGAACAATGGAGAACACCTTAACCTGGGCATAAAACCACCATAACGCCATCGAGCATTCACGCTCTACTACTGCCTTTCCCAGGACAGCCAACAACCCTTCCCGGAGACTGCAAGGCAAATGGACCGGCCTGAGTAAGACAGAATTATCCAGGCTGTAGCTGTAATTTTGTTTAGTCCTCACTGAGTCTGATGTGAATTTGTGTCTTTGGTTACATTAATTTGCCTTGTAATTTTAACAATTTATGTTAGCTGCGTATATCTGTTCGCCATGGCCTTTATCACACAGTATACATCCCATGGGCTGCTCTGCTTCTAGCTATCTTTGTAATAAACCCTTCAAACCCACTACATACCTTGTTTCTTTTTCTCAGACAATCAGCACATATGCTTGCTCGTGCGTGCGGACCTGTTCACCCTCGCACACATACACTAACTCACTCACACTCATCCTCCTCTCATTACTTTCCCAGTTGTATTAGTCTGTTTATGTTCTGTGTTTGTCTCTTTGGTGAATTCTTTCATTAAACTCGGAGTCTGTTTTGATATTACATTAACGTTAGAGCCGAGTCAAGCGGTCTTCCAAGGAACTCAAAACATCCCTCGGTTTATTAATTAAATCTTTGTGATTTAATCATTTTTATTTAATGATGAATATTGGTTATAAGGTTATAACAGTAATTTTATGCGACTGATTACTAAATTCACAGGTTTCCTGCTTCATCAAATCAGTATCCATGAGTGCATTATCGTGACAAATCACGTCTTAATTATCCACACTCGCCATTTATGTATGGGAAGTACCTCTTAGGTAGCTTGAGGTATCCAGTACCCTCTGGCACAGTTTGCAGTATGCAGTAATCAAGTATGCAATTTTGAACACATTAATTTTTCTCTTAGTGAACACCCTGCATGCAAAACAACTACACCCTCAGTATTCATCTACCCAACCTGTTGCATTTACCACTGGTGGAAAATTACCAATTAGTCCTTGCTACTTGAAGAAAATAGGAGTATATATAGTATATACAGTATGTATAGCAATCTGTCTGTATGTGTATCATTAGCATATTATCATCCCTTCTTGTGCCTGCCTCATTTGTTCAAATATATGCAGACAAACCCATTGCAAAAAAGAAAAAAAGGTTACAATAGTCCTTGCGTGCTTCTCATATCACAGGGGACATCAGGCCCTGGGTGTCTCCAGTATGTTTTTATTTACAGCAACACTAATGTGGAAAAGAAAAAAAAAATGAAAAGCTAAAACCAAATTTAAAAAAGTTTGCGCACCACTGAACAAATTAAAAAATATTTTTAAAGTGTAGTTTATCACTAGCCTGACTATACTGATTTCCAAAGTCTTAAATGATAAGGGTACAGAAGCACTTGAGGAATTGCAGTGATCAAGTAGTGTTATTTTATCACTTTATCTTACTACTTTAAATATTAAAATACATAATCTCACCCATGTTGTAGTACAATTTTAAAGGGTGTCTTTTTCTCCAAAGCACGTGCTAACAGAAAATGTTACCTGTGCCAGAGAAATTTAAACTGTAATATATTTTTACTTCTTGTGTCTTATTTAAAATGCTTTTGAGGATTGTGTGCTTAGTTTGGACACATTTTTTGAACATCTTGTGTCCATTAGGTCATTTCAGTATTATTTGTGCACTGCTGTTTATTTTTATGAATAAAAACGATATTTTCCTCCTAAAAAATGTTGATGCATTATTTTACATTAACACACATATTCTAAATTTACTCATATATATTACACTGATATTAATGTTTAAATACCTGTAGTAAGGTACATTTTTTTTTAAGTGGGGGCAGGGGAGCTTGGGTTGGAGTTTCTACCTGTAGCTCCAATTTAATTTCATCAAATGTCTATCAACCAGTTGAGGACAGGGAGATTCCATTATTTATAAGCCCACTGAAGCCTGTAAACCACTGGTTCAATTTAAAGTTTCCTCCAACTTGTACTGCCCAATTATCTCTACTGGAATACCCACATAGGCCTCCACTCCATGTCCATAGCTCTCAGTAGGAATATACTGTAGGTGGTATCTAAGATTTAGTCTATGTGCGTTGTTCCTTTTTCAACACTGAACCTATAGTGAATTTAATAATAAAGCGCAAACATAACATTTCCAATTCCAAAGAGATTTTCACGGGACTATTGCAGTATTGCGTTAAAAATATTGTTTTCTGTGTAGTGTTGCTGCCGCCTTATTTTTTTCAATGAACACGCCAACTCCTGTGTTCATAGTTTGCAGTACTGATTATCACCTTCATAAAGAGGGATATTTCTGAAGAGTGCATGCATACGGTTTATTGAGTTGCTTCCCATCCGTCTGGTCCACACAGCTACCTGGCTCTCTCTTTCTTAGTTCCCACCTCAACAGCATGGCCCAAACAAACCACTCTTCATCATTCGAAGAACTTAATTCACTTACGTTCAGATTTGCAGATTTTTATTCTGCTTTCCCAAAATGGGCTTTCTGACTTGCAGTCTGGTTGCAGACTGGCCTTAGTAATTTGACTATGTGGATGAGATTTATAAATTTATGATATCTGGAATCAATTGTGAGTGTGATCTCTCCAAAAGCCATTGTGCAATTGATTATACATGAGTTTGCGGATGCACTTATACACAGCATCTGGTGTTGACAGTTCAGGGATGCAAGTTCATATTATCCTGGAATCTTTCCTTACGAGAAAAGTGCTTTATTTCTTGGAATATGTTCGGGGAGCTCCTTGTTAGTGAAATATTTATGTATTAAAGATACATTTACATAGCATAATG
This sequence comes from Gymnothorax javanicus, assembly GCA_029692085.1. NCBI lineage: Eukaryota > Metazoa > Chordata > Actinopteri > Anguilliformes > Muraenidae > Gymnothorax > Gymnothorax javanicus. The sequence goes on along the minus strand of CM056193.1, from coordinate 164,444,427 downwards.
TGTTTAAATTGATTTCTGCGGCATACTACCTGGTCTTCCATAAGAACTTTTGAGGTGAGCTCTTCAAACAAGCCCAATACATAATTGTAAAATGATAATGAGGCCAGAGACAACAAAACTGAACTTCAAATCGACCTTGTGCTATAGCAAATTTTCTTTTCTCACTTTTTGAAATATGTTCACTGCTTTTACCATGCATGAAATCAGGTTTTATCCTGTTGGTTTTCATGTACACTAGATACAAAGCGATAGCCTACAGTACTAATTGTTTACGGAATTAATGTTTGCTCCTTGCTCTCTAATTCTTTCTTAAGGCTTTAAAAGTTGTAAAAGGAAGTGAATTTGAGTTGTACGGTGTAATTAGGCTTACTATTCGAGTTAAATGCTGACTCAAGAGCTAGATGTTTTCCAATCTATCGTCCAAGGTTCCCTTTAGGCTCTGCTGCTTGGTTCAGCAAAGGTGAAGAAATAGTATACAATGCAGTCAGCCAGTTGCATGGCCTACTGGCCTATTGAGCTTGTGGAGAAGGGAGCAGGTGCTTATTATTCATTGTCTTATGGACAAAAACATGCGCAGTATTTTCCACTGGTATACACAGTTCATGTTTAGTTTGGTATTTCTTTCCCACACTGAGAGATATGGCATTTAAAGCTGTTTGAATTATAAAAATAATACTGTGGGCATTAATCACTCGGTTCCAGTGTTTGAATGTCGTTGATTCCCTCTCCCAGATTCCACATTTTTCTTGGTTTTACAGGTAAATCTTATTAAGTCAGGCTTATAAACAACTGAATGCATTATGCTGTATGAACTGAAAAATATTTTTGTTTGCCTGAGCTTAGTTGCTTCTTTTCTTCTTTTTTTCAGAGATCCCAGAGGATCCACTTACTGCTGAGGCATATTATTATGAAGACGGATTTGAGTCCTGCTCAGATGATGAGGAAACGCTTAAGGACTATGAGAACTCATTTGACACTCTTCACAGAACCTCTGGGCAGGTGAGGTGTGACCCATTCCACTTCCTGATAGGGAGTGGACAGTAGTAAGGGTCGTCAGACTCACCAAGCTCATAACTCATTATGTGCCAGCAGACACATGGAAACTGTAACATTCACAAACTTTGCACATGAATATACACAGTACATTCAATAGGGGTGACAAATATGTTCATAGCCACTGGTTATTTAGGGGCATTTGACATCAACTTAAACATCAAGTCATTTCAGGTTACGCAAGGGTGTAATAGCAAACTACATATGTAGCGATGGTCATTCTGTCTGTATGACTTTCATGGAAAATACGGTCTAAATTTACAGTCATGACAATTTAGCAAAAACTGACAGAAATCTGAAAAAATTAGATGACGTAACAGTTTTATTCAATGAAATGTAGAGGCTTCCCCTGTGGATTTTGCTCATTGGGTGTATGCTGTGGTCAGTTATTTACTGGGAGCTAACTGTTTAATTTTTAAAAGCACTCCTTACTGCTGCATCAGTGATTACCACGATCTCCCATTGCTGCACTTGAGACAATTTCATTAATTGCTTAATTTGCTCATACCCTCTGTCTTCTCTATTGTAGATAATGTAGACAGCATGAAGGGATGATTAGAAATAGTTTGCCGATTGAAAGACTTTTTTTTTTTTCTGATTTTGGCAACAACATTGGCTGAAGTTGTCCCCCATTTTCCTTAGTGACAGCAAAATTAATATCATTGTAGCACAAAATTTTGTGAAGAATGAATGAATGAATGACCTTTTGGTTCCTTAGTGAAACAACTTAGATTCGAATAATTAATGCCATTGTAGCACATTAATGGCAGGTGTTTGTGAAGACTTAATTGTTTGACATGTTCTAGCACAGCAAAGTAATTATGGTTTGTAGCTATGCTCTTACCACAGTACACTACAAAATAAGTCTATAATGTATAATAATTTGCGAGCCTTTCATTTTTAACACACATTTGCTATTGACTTCTTTTTCTAATTTAATTGGCAGAATAATTCCATCTTTTTTCAGATTGCATTGTAGCACATTTTATTTCTCACAAAGGTCACAGAGCGTAGGCTGTGCATTCTCAAACTCAAGCTGATACAGTCCCAGCAGATTTTATCCTGGTTCAAAATTTGCTTGCATAATGTGCATTGACATTGCTCACATCATGCAGGAAAATGCAATCTAGATGCAGTATGAACAGATACAGCCAAATTATCATTTCATTCATGAAGGTTAGACCATAGTAGTATTAGTGAAATTAATGCTTCTCTTCCTTGGACATAAAAACAATGCAAGTTTAACATTAGAGGCCACAATGTGCTGAGATTCTTGTGGCATAGTAGTGTTGCCCCTGAATGTCTCTTTGCTGTTTTCCTGCTGTTTTCTCTACATTAAAATAATATTAGTCCAGACTAGCAGAGGTAGATTAAAACTATTCATCACGGTGACTAACAGTGAGAAGCAGTCTTAAAGCCCTAACCAAATTAGAGAGTGGAATAAGGTTGACCTCATGTGCTCAGCAGTAATTTTGAAAATTAAATCTCAGAAATGGCTCATGTCCTGGTTTTTAAGGATCTGATGTTATCCAGCTTCCTTTCGCTCAGTCATGGTTTGGAGAGGTTTTGTGGAAGCAGTGCTGAGTATTGCGGTTTGTCTTCCTGCATACTGGTCATGGTTAACTCCAGATCTGCGTGGGTCCTAGGCAGAGTATTGATGCATTAATTCCAGTGAAATTATGTAGGGCACAATAAATTCACATTAATACTCTCATTCTGAAGTTGGTGTGGCATCACGAATAACATTAAGGTACAGTGTCAGCACTGGGGTTGGGACCATTTACTTTGGTAAATGCATACTCTCAAGCTGATTCTAAATGTTGACAAAGTGGAAAATTCAAAACTTGATTTTTAAAAGATGAAAACTGCAGGGTACAACCAATATAAAAAACTATTGCTAACATCACATTTTTTGTGTGCGCACGCACGTTTCTGTGTGTGTGTGTGTGTGTGTGTGTGTGTGTGTGAAATGTGGCTTTTAAAAAAAAAAATTTACATTAGGCTCTGAATCAGCTCACTTACTGTTCAGTTTGTATACTGTATTTAGAGTAAGTTGGAAACTCGACTGTGGGCAAATACAGATTCAAACATGGTGGTATTTTAGGTGTACCTCCCCACAGATCTCAGCTATCTGTATTCTATAAAGCATTTGAAGACAGAGATGTAGTGCAGGGGAGTTGATGAAAGTTGAATCCACAATTGTTTTTCAATTCTGCTGTACCTGCAGGCTGCAACTGAAAAAAAAAACATTTTTCATCTTTTTTCAATTTTTAATATTCAGTCATTTTAACCAGGGTAATAAATCTGGCCAGAATGACAAACCTTCTTGGACCATTTCAGAGAGTAGATATACTGAGTGCTCTCTGAACCACTCCTCTTGAGTAGATGAAAACACCCCAGCCTCCCTCGCTGATGAGTTTGTTTTTTTTTCCCCTCTTGAACTTCCTTCAGGACAGTGACATGGAAGCCATGGTGAAGTACATGGAGAATGTTCTGGAAACTGAGTCTAGTGGTGAGTACACTCCACGTGACCTATTTAAGCCATGTTGAATGCACCCCCTTCACCTAAGCTTGTTCTCTACAACTAATAGACATAATGTTGTCTATTATGTAAGCATCAAGGCAGAAGGCTTGAGATGATGCTGATGGTTGCTCTCTCCAACCCATGCTCAGATTCAAACTGAGATCTCATTTGCCTTGACCTTATTAGGTTGAAGACCCCGATGCTGAAAGTACTTAAGTCACAAATTGTCTATTTTGAGAAAAAAAAGGGTCTGAATATATAACAGAGCAATAAAATCTGCTACTTGTGGACTCCAGTAATAAAAGTACTTAAATCACAAAATGTCCATTTTCAGAAAGTTGAGATGATGTTTTGCCATCCTTACCTCGAGGCATGCGAAAATGTGACTTAAGGACTTATAGAACTAGACTCCTCAATTGAACTCAAACACCAATTAACCATGACATTATGACCACTGACAGGTGAAGGGAATAACATTCAATATCTCATTACAATGGCACCTGTCAATGGGTGGGACATATTAGGCAGCAAGTGAATATTTTGTCCTCGAAGTTGTTGTGTTGGAAGCAGGAAAAATGGGCGAGCCTGGGGATGTGAGTGACTTCGACAAGGGCCAAATTATGATGGCTGGACAGCTGGGTTAGACAATCTCCAAAACTGCAGCTCTTGTAGGATGCTCCCAGTCTGCAGTGGTCAGTACCCACCAAAAGTGGTCCAAGGAAGGAAAACCAGAGAACTGGCAGCAGGTTCATGGGTAGCCAAGTCTTATTGATGCGAGTGGGGAGCGAAGGCTGCCCGTGAAGTCCAATCTGACAGAGGAGCTTTTGTAGCTCAGATTGCTGAAAAAGCTCATACTGGCTCTGATAGAAAGGTGTCAGAACACACAGTGCATTGCAGTTTGTTGCGAATGGGGCTGCATAGCAGCAGTCGGGTCAGGATGTCCATGCTAACCCCTGTCCACTGCTGAAAGTGCCTACAATGGGCATGTGACCATTGGAACAGGACCACGGTGATGGAAGAAGGTGGCTTGGTCTGATGAATCACGTTTTCTTTTTAATCATGTGGATGGCCGGTGTGTCTGTATCGCTTACCAGGGGAAGACATGACACCAAGATGCACTATGGGAAGAAGGCAAGCTGGCAGAGGCAGTGTGATGTTTTGGGCAATGTTCTGCTAGGAAACCTTGGGTCCTGCCATTCATGTGGATGTTACTTTGACACGTACCACCTTCTTAAACATTGCTTAAGGGGTGATCTTGGGTTAAATGGGCAAAATTTGATTATTTTTCCAAAAAAATTTTTTGAATAAAAATATTCTATAATAACCCACCTTAAATAATCACTAATTGCTACAACTCAACTTTTTCAATGGATTAAAAATTTCCTTAACTGAACTCAACTTTTCAATGCGGACATTGTATCTTACTGTTATCTCTGGAATGCATTTTTCCATTTGATTTTCCTTTTGGGGTTGAAGGTATTTGGTCTTTTTCCATGTTTCTCATGTTTGTTGCTGCCATAACTTTTTTTTTTATCTTTGAAAATCAATGAAATTTGGGCTGCAGGTACTTTACTTCATTAGAAATGAGTGACATAGGGAAATTTCACCTATCTGTTACATACTTTGAATATCTTGAGTATTCATCAGATTCTGCATAAAAATAATTTCAAAATTTGAGTAAAATGCCCCAAAATCACAAAACTGATAAATTGGGCAAAGAATGGCTATGTCATTGCATTTGGATAAGCAATGGCTTTTAAATGATGAAAGAAACTGAATTCTATCATAGAGTTAAAGAGGAATTGGTGCCAGAAGTTTTCTGCATATTTAATGAGCTTGCTCGGTTACCATGGCAACTGCATAAACAGAAAAATGCCAGCTTGTATCTTTTTTGGTGGTTATTACATATACCTCTTTAGATTAATTCTGAGTTGTTTCCTGGTGTCATTTTTCATTTAACCCCAGATCACCCCTTAAGATGGGTCAAGGCTGTTTTTTGGCAAAAGGAGGACCTGCGCCATATAAGGCAGGTGGTCATAATGTTGATCGGTGTGTCCTGAGACATATGAATAAAAGCGGAACATATTTCTGTTTAGCAATAAGTGCTGTAACCACTGTTCCATATGGCTTTTATTACTCGTTTTGTTTGAGTCAAAAACATATATTTTCAATTATATTTTAATCTGCCGACTGCTTGATCCTGATCACTCAGTCTTCTGTTAAATCTGATCCCTGTGTTATAAATAGGCTATCCCTGATTTTTTCATTGGTGTGGCATTTATATGCAGCAACACTCTGACAGAAATATGTAAAGCATAAAGCTATTACTGTGATTTTGTGGCATTCCTCAACCCTTTCCCCTCTCATCTCCTGTTAACATACTCCAAACAAGCTTGACCTTAACAGCTACATACATGAAATGTATCTATCGGTTTCTGACTGGATAAATGGTGGGGGGGAAGGATGAGGGGATGGCAGGGGTTGGCGTTAATAATTCCCCTTCTGTAGAAGGTCAAAATAAATTATAAGCCAGTACACACAGTCAAAAGAGCAGTGGTGAAGTCCCAAGTGGAAAAATTGATTAACAGTAAAATCAAGTTAATTTAATTTTATTTCACACATTCAATACGTGCAAGTACTCATGCACATTTGCATACACAGGCATTTACATGCAAGCACACATACACCAAAATATAAATGCATGCATGTACTGGCACACACACACATTGTTGTGTTCTGCGAGGACATTCCATGGGCTCTTATTCATTCCCTAAATCCTTACCCTGACCTTAATCATAACTTCTTGCCTATCCAAAACCCTAACCTTAACCACGCCCAAACCTTAACCCAACCCAGAACTTAACCCCGAACCCTTAAATAGCTCAGTTACCTGGGGGACCAAAATATTTTTCCATAAGGATGAAGAAATCTGCTATTCCATCATTAGTTGGGACATTTGGTCCCCACAAGAGGAAGGAATACCTGCCAAGACACTCACTCACACCCACCCAGTGAGCCATAAGCCTCCAGTCAACTTGCCAGAGATGGAGTGTGCAGTTCTCAGCTTTCTCACGTGATGCTCCTGCAAAAAAAAAAAAATTATTTTGTCTTGGCTTGTATAATATCTGTTCAAATGTGAAGGGAGATTGAGGGTCCCAATTGTTATGATTATGTTTTCAGAGTGACCATACCAATATTTTTCATGAGATAATTTTGGAAATTCTTGAGACAAGAGTTTGCTGTCAAGAAATATGCATAGTGCATGCAATACTGTGTTTCATGTCTTCAATAAGGATCTCTGAAACATGGCATTTTAATACACTTCCTTCAGAAGCTTTACGTCAATCTGGATTTTGGTATAATCTAAATCAAACAGCCGCAGCGCTGATAGCATATCATTTGGAAATAGTAATTACCCTTATTCTTCTCCAAACACAATGAGGAAACAGAGATTAATTTAATTTTATTCTAAGACAAGGAAGCTGAAAAATTCATTCCAAACAGATTTCCAAGGACAGAAATAATGTCATAGTCTCAGAGATGCAAGCACAAAGAAAAGGAAAAGAATAGTGCAGCTGGAGCTAAGCTTTGTTGCGTATTGTGAAATGCTGTCAGATGACTCTGCCATGTTTTACTAAAATAGACTGTAGTCTCCGGTGAGCCCTTTGTGGAGAAAAAGCTTGCCTCATGGAGGTCACAGGAGAGGATACAGTGTTTTTTAGATCAAGCGCACCCTTTAAGAAGTTGGTGTATCTGTGTCAAGTCAACCATCAAGGGAAGACTTCACCAGATTAAATATTGAGGGTTTACCAGCAGATTTAAACTATAGTAAACCTTAATAGGGACTATGCCAAAAGTGGAATTTCTGTCCACTGCAAAGTCAATCACCTGTCCGACTGAGAATGTATTTTACATGCTGAAGGCAAAACTGAAGGCACCCGCCTCAAGAACAAACTGGAACTGAAGACAGGTGCAGTGAAGGCCAGGCAGTGCATCTCTAGGGAAGTTATTCTGCATCTGGTGATTCCCATTGGTTCCAGACTTTATAATCTGACTTTGCTTGTCAGAATTTGCAACCAAATATTAAACATGAGAATTTAAGATTATATGAGTTTATTCAATTACTACAACCCCATTTCCCAGCGAGCAGAAGGTTGGAAACATGTGGAAAATGTAAATGAAAAGTGGATTTATGAATTATAAGTGACCTGTATTAAAAGTGGATGTATGAATTATAAGTGACCTGTATTAAAAGTGGATGTATGAATTATAAGTGACCTGTATTAAATGTAAAAACTGTATTAAAACAGTTTTCTCTGCTGTTTGTTGGAAATAAACACTCATTCCAAATTTTATGCCTGCAGCATTTTTAATAAAAGTCAGAATGGGGTGGGGGTGGGTGAGTGGTGGTGTTTACCACTGTGTTAAATCATCTTTTTTCACAACCCTCTAAGCAGTCATTTGGAGAACTGAGGTCACCAAATGTTCCAGTTTTGAAGGATTGTTTTTCTCTTTTCCTCATTGATATACAGTAGCAGTTGAAAGGTTGGGCACACCCAGTTTTTCAAGCAAGAACAGATTAGAAAAAGAAAGAAAAGAAAGATTTTTTTCACAAAAAATTTTGATCTTAAGTTCACCAAAATAACCACCATTTGCTACTAATGGTGCTGTTGACCATTACTGCTGAGTTTGCTCACATAACTTTTCTCTTCGAGGGCAGTCATGTGGTTCTGAGTGCTCACACCGAAGTTCCCACAGCTGTGCTGCACTTGTGCATTGATTCTCTTTTGACCTTTCTCTCAAGGGGAAATTAGTGGTATTTTAATTAAAATTTTAGTCAGCTTGTTTCGCCAAATATGGATTTTTTTATCAAATCTAAAATTTTGGGCACTTATTCTGTAGAAGATAGAAGTAAATTAAAGCGCTACGTATTTTCAATTTCCAGTCTCATCCTTCATTCAGAGATTTTCCCGATTCCTTGGGTCATTCAATATTATTTTTTATTATATTATTATCTTTACCGCAGCACATTGAAATACGTTGTTTTTAAATTGTTGGATTTTTCAAACACTAGTTTCTGAAAAGGGGGCAAGCCTCAACCACTCATTTCTTGTAAATGTCTGAGCCTTTTGTGGATGCATCTTATATGATAGCATCACCTGTTCAACACCTGTACACCTGATTTTTTATCGTTCATGCCGCCCGAGTTTTGTATTGCCTCTGTCCCTACTTTCTTGGAATGCATTGCAGGCATCAAATCCAGAATGTGTGTCTGTGTAATAAACATTGTAGTCATGCAAAACCTGAAATATATGAAGGATCCATTTACAAAAACAGGTATTTCCATTTTTTCCTGAATGATGTTTTTTAATATTTACTCTAGGGAATACCAGTCAAACTAGGGTTGGATTTTTTTCATTAAGATACCTCAAAATTGATTTAAATTTCCTTTTTTTTAAAATTATGCAGTCAAAGGCATATTCGTCAAAATGGTCTTGAATTGTCCATTTAAAGAATGACTTTTATCAGTATGTATCTATATATGAACTTTTTATATACTGTCTTGTACTGTTTTGAAAATTTCCTTTTACCTCTGCTGATCCCAAAACAGTTGTCATGATATGATTAATTAAGCACTATATTATCGCTTTCCAATGACTTTCAGTGGCCCTCTGAATTGAAACTGTTTTTTGAATTGACCACAGATACAGATCTTGTAAGATTCTGTGTGGAGGAATGGTCAATTCCAGGTTTAGATCGGTCCTAAGATATGTGTTGCCTGCTGTTTTTTTTTTTTTTTTTTTTCATTGTTACAGGATCGGAAACAGTGATGGAAGGTGCCCAGGTGGGACCCCAGGGCCCCTGTGTCATCAACTGCACAATGGCTGAGACCAGATTGCAACGTATGAGGGAGTGAGTACAGCAAGAGTGCTTTCTGCTTCAGCTAAGCTCCAGTAGATCCATCCCTGATCACCATTATGGTTCATATACTGTTGCAGCTCTTTTAGAAACTTATCTAAAACCTTTTTTCTTTTCCTGGATGGGGTTTACTCATCTTTCCTGACAGTGTGATGCATTTTATAACAGAGAGGAGAAAATTCAGGACATATTCTGTCACCAGGGCTGCCGGGTGCTGCTTAGGGTGCAAGCGTGAGCACCGCGGTCTCGGACCAAATCTGACAGTGCTAGTGCCAACTATATCCAGCAGTCTCACGGGAGCACTGCAGAATTCGCTATGTGTTGTGGAAGGATATGAGAGGGAGACTGTCAGTTTGGCTTAGCTCTCTTTGTTGCTCAAGCGTCTCCTCCTTGACATCATGGCACCTGTTGGTTGCTCTCTGAAGAAGCAGATATTTGGGTTACTTCCGCCTTCTGAGCATGCAAGGATTGTGACCACGGGTAAAAAGTAGCGACGGGTGAATAGCATATGTTTTGGAGGTGAACCGTAACACTGAATGTGCTCTCCCAAGATAGCAGTCGAGATTAAGATTGGAGTTGGACTGGTGAAGCTAAATGTTTTTATGAATCAGAGAAAATAAAGAAAAAGAAACAAAATTATATCACTATTTGCTATGATCATGTACATATACAGTATCTTTGTGTTACAATATTCTGTGTTCTGGTACGGTCTCTTGCTGTTTCTACTTTGGCATGCCAGCAAACAACCAACAGCGCTCAGCAATCCTCAGATACACTTTTTCACCCACCTCTGTTATTGTGTTGAAGTGTTTTGTTAGTGACACTCTCTTACCCTGGCTGTTCTTCAGAACACTGCTTGGATTGGCAGCCTGAAAGCTGCTGGCATTAGGTCTCTGTCCCCTGGCCCGGTTCTGTCAGGGTCTGGTGCCTACCACTCATTCAGGGGAAGCTGCTGAGCCATGTCGACTTCGTCTACGAACATGACAGCTCCGAGGGCATCTCCTGGAGGACCAGCTGATTTCCCTTGATGCACTGCAACACAAAAGATCCATTTAAAAAGCCCAATGTGCTGTAAAAAGTGGAGATGTGTGCCTAAGTGAGTCTTCGAAAGCACAACCAAAAATGGATCATCGGCAAAAAAAAAAAAAAAACCCCACAAGTGAACTGTAATCATACTCCCTGTAGTGGAAGCTAGGTAGAGAAGAGGTTGTATACAAACTGAGAAGTTGGGAAATAGAGCTAATGTAACTACACTATTGTGTGCTACTGCACTTCTATTTTGTGCAACTTTTATTTTACCTGGTGAGACATTCAGTACAATTTCTTTTACAATGATGGTCTGGCAAGTGCAATAAGACACTTGTAAGGGGGAAGGAGAGGAAGGGGACCAAAAAATAACATAAAACAAACAAATGACTAACTAATTAAGTGGAAATGTTTAAGTTGGGAGGGAACACAGTTCCCTTCTGACTGAACCGCATAACTTCAATCTTTGCTGCGTTTAATGAAAGACTTCAGTTATTTTATGCCTGCTGTCGCTTAAGAAAACTATTCTGCCGTGATTCAATCACTCCATCAGGAGATTGACCGGTGGCATACAGGTTGTATCATCTGCATACAGTATAAATAGATATGGGAGTTATTATCTGCATAAGGAATATCATTAATAAATATGGAGAAGAGATTGGGACCAAGTATTAAGCTATGGGGAAAGCCTAAAGACGGAAGGAGTGCCTTCAAGAGATTGAGGTCTGAATTTACACACTGCACCCACTTGGAGTGATAGATAGACAACCAAGCTAACGAACGAGCGAAGACCCTAACAATCTCTCATCTATTTAATAGGATGGAATGATTCACAGAGTCAAACACTTTTGCTATGCCAATAAATATTGCTGCACAATGTTGTTTGGCATCCAGTAGAGATGTAACATCATTTAAGACTCTCAAAATGGCAGTAACACATTCATAGCTTGAACAAAAACTCGACTGAACACTTGACAAAATGTTACGCCCCACAAGATAATGAGTTAGCTGCTTGTTAAAAACTTTCTCCAAAAGCTCAGATAAACAAGGTAAAATGGAAATAGGCCTGTAGCAATTTAAGTTGGCCTGGTCACCACGCCAAGAGGGCGTACAGTTGCTTGCTTCCAGTCAGCTTGTAATTCAGCTGCATGAATGCAGAGGTTAAAAATGTCTGCTAATGGTGCCGCGAGGATTGGTGCTGCTATTTTATAAAGGAATGGAGCCAACCTGTCTCACCCAGCTGGACTTTTGGGGTCCAATATGAGCAACTCCTTTAAAATCTTACTTTCAGCAAAGAGACGGAAAGAAAACCTGCGAGAGACTGAATGTAAACAACAAGCAGCTACTGAACAAGAGGGCACAAGAGGGTATGAGTTGGATTAGTACGCAAATTGCACTTCCTGTGGCAACTCAAACTCAACTTAGGAAACAGAGGCATGCCCAAACTTTATAAAGTGGTGATTAAAAACATCAGCCATACAATTCTTGTCAGACACCGAAAAAATAATCTGCGTTCACTGAGAAAGGCTGGCTAAAGATTTATTTTTGAATTGCCTCTCGTTTTTTCCAAAATGGCTATGGATTTAAACATTTTGTCTGAATTTCTCCATGTAATTATTAGATTTGGACTGAGGCACTGCTAGTGTAGCCATGGCTTGAAGTTGAGGAAGTGCAAACCTATCAACATGGGATCCAGAGTGGCGGCTTTGCACCAAGTAGCACTTTTTTTGCGACAACAGCACGGCCAAATCATGAGAAAACCATGGACTATTACAATTTTTTAAATCCATAATTTCTTTAGGGGGGCATGCTGGTTAATAACCACAATGAAACAGTCTTTAAACAAATTCCATGCATCAATCACTGTTGGAGTCATGCAAACCCTCTCCCAGTTCACCTCAGTCAGGTCAAGTAAAAAGGTCTGAATATTAGAATCTTTAAAAACTCTCTTTTGAATAATCTGTCCATGTAATTTGATAGATAAATTTTCATGGACCCAAGCAATAAAACAGCGATCACTTATGTCTTTACAAAATACGCTAGAATGGTACGAGTAAAAAATCACATCAATCAGATTTGCCTTATGTGGTATATTAGGATCATATCTTGTAGCATGAGTTATCATTTGATGATGATTCAAAAATCGAATTGTTGCAATAAATTCTTTGAAGGATGCAGCTTGTCCCAATTAAGATTTCCTACTAAAACCAGCTCAGATCTCATAAAAGGTGCCAAGGCATTGCTTAAGGCCATTTGGGTGCAAGCAGGAGCTGAATGAGAGCAGTAGCATTCAGTAACAGTCAATGAATTTTTTTTTTTTTTGATAATTTACTGTTAAGAACCAATAACTCAAACGTGACTTGGCTTTCTCAAATGTTCCAAATCAGCCCGCTCGAGTGTCTTTTGCTGTCTTGCTTCACTGGAGGCTGTAGCTTTTCTATGAGGAGCAATAAAGTGTTCCTCTTTCTCATCATGCCTGGCCTCAGAGGCGAGTGGCTTTTTATTTTAATAAACTGGGGCACCATCTCGAGGGGAAATTTATGCAGAGCACTAATTGACTGGTGCCATCTGTGTAGGAGGGTCTCTACTGCTGCCTTTTTGATTAGATGAATCTATAGCAGTTAGTGGGCACCAGCTTTGTGCTGCTTCATGCGAGGGATAAAGAGGTCGTGTAGACAGGGGAATGATTTGTTGGTTTTATTCTGTTTATAGTTGTATATATCTGACTCACAGGCCAGGAGAATGCAGCAAATGGGTGTGTGAACTGTTAGTTATCCTTGTTATAGTGCTCAGGCATTTGGATTTGAGATTAAATTTTGAATACAAAGCAAAATAACAGAGAAAAAGCTTTTATTTCAAAGAAAGCATTTCCATGCATAATGTATATCTTTTACTGTTACAGGTGGGTTTTGTGTTCAGCGCTTCCATTTTTAACTGCGAAAAAATAAGGTATTGGATGACTCATAGGTGTTTCAGGTGTTTTGCACAGGTGTTTCCTGTTGCAATGGCTGTCTATTTATTAGCCTTTAACCATCTGTGGAGATTACATTTTAAGTATGAGATATTTGCTTTTGTGAAAACCATAGAGTAACTATGGCTGAAAAACATCTCACTTCTAAGGTACATCTTGTATAAAAAACATCTACAGGTACAGGTTCATGCTTACAGCAACATGAGTGCAATATCTTTATGTGTGAACACTGAACACTAATAATAGATCAGCGGCAGCTGAATTTTCAAGTGGTAATCTGAGAAGGTGTAATATGATAGTTGCCATGCGATAATGTGTGATCAAGGAAGGCTGTCCTGACCTCAGTAGCAGGGAAGATGCAGGTGAGAAAACTGCTTTGGATGAATTGTAATCTCTATATAAATAAGTACGACTGCATTCAATGTCGCGAAGACTTCACCAGTTCATAGGAGAAGGTCGAACGTGTTGCCTCTCTGGTGGCTTCAATTTAACTGTGTAGTGTGATTTATAAGCTCAGACTGAATTGGATTTTCAGAACGTTTTGAGTTTAAGAGTATGCTCAAGTGCTGTAACCGAATGTTTTTTTCATCTGACAAATTCTGAAGTTTTAGATTCAGTCATGCCTAACTCTTACACGTGACTGAAATACCTGGGTTTATTGCTGGATGATGGCGATGCTGAGGTCGTATGGCATGACTTTCTTCAGTTAAGCATCAAGTTGTTGACAGGAACAGTGCTCCTTGCCCAAAGCTCTTTTAGAACTCATAAATAAAGGTGCTGTTGCTGACCTCGCACACAATCCTACGCACTGGCCCTGCTCTGTAATAGAATGAGAGCACTTCCTGTGGGAAATGGAATCGCTTACCTTCCAGTCTACTTGGTGCACATTGAAACCGAGAGAAAAGTTCCATTTCATTATTGTAGTTGCTTTGATAATCTCAGGGAACTCATAGTAGATCATTTGGTGGCAAGCCAATATTCTGCATAGTTTTTTGCAAACCTGTCGTTATGCTTCCACAGTAGCCTCTGTTGTTGTAATGATTATTCATGAAATCTTTGCATAATATTTAAGAGCTAATTTTATTTAAGACATTTCATTTATGTCCAGAGGAAAACTAGATGCCAAGACGGTGTACACTTGAGCTACACCTCAGTGACATGATTTTATTTTTTGCGTGGCCTCGTTTTCATGGGGCGACACCCAAAGGCTTCTGGGAAATCTCCAATTCTCGACGTACACGACAGACAGACAGACAGACAGACAGATAGATAGATAGATAGACCAATTGATGATGCACTGCATCCACATGCAAAGTCTTTTGAAAAGGCAATGAGTTTGGCAAATGGTTGACTCATTCAGTTGTCTTGCGTTCTATTGGAATTGGCTGTTGTTTGGGAGCCCCAGCATAGTGCATGTAATAATCACAATATCAGTTTTGGAATTGACCATTTCTTTCACTAGAATAGTTTTCCTCATTCTAATGATCATATTAAAGCCTAGTATTTAGAAATATATTGTGGTTTTACCCTCCCCTGCGAATTTAAAAAAGGTAAGGAAATCAGTGAATGGCCATAAATCAATAGTTTTATACCATAAGTGGGAATATTTTGTGTTTTTTTGTGTTCCAAATGTACTTCACATGAATAAATGAATATTTTCTTTTCTCGTGGGTCTGTAAAACTGGTGAGCGTTAGCAAAGGAAGGAGTCAGAGACCAGAGCGCAGTTCTGTGGCTTTAGCCTAATTAAGCAGGGCAGGAAAAGAAAATAAAAAACTACTACCGAACAGGGCAGGGTCACATAGGAAACCACAAGGAAAGAACTTTGACAAAAAGCACTGGGAGCTAAGCAGCAAGTAGTCCAAAAGCTGCAGCACAAACTCAAGAGCAAATGCTGTAATAAATATTGTTTACAGAACTGTCATGAAAAGAGACAGACAGGACAGCTGTAATTTAGCATGATCACAAAATTAAAAACAGCACTGGAAGCAGGGCCTACAATTCTTAGATAGCAAAAGAATCTGTGTAAGGGCGAGCCTGCATTTTTTCCCGTGGTCCATGCCACATTCCTTCCTCGGCACATTCTCCCCCAGCACCACAATTACACTTCAGGACGGTGGACAGCTGCCAGGACTGCGACCGGAGCCGTAACTGTGATGGTTTCTGGACAGTAGTCGGGACCTTTTTGTCCAGACTGGTCACATAAGTTACGCTTGGGGTCAATAAACAGAAGTTACTTGTAATTTTATGATAAGCACATCTGAGACATGTTTTTAAGTCGAAAACCATGTATGTTAGTTGATCTCATTTGGTTAAAAACTAGGAAATTGATGAGAACAACTTAATGAAGAAATATCAGGCTGAAGAAACCCTGTCTAAAAACACAACAGTTGAAAGTAACACAAGTCACAATGGATCTGTGAATTTCAGATGTCTGTCAGAGATGATGCTTAAAGCACTGGATCTCTTCCTCCTCATGTACTTGCAGGTTGAGACGTTGTGCCAACAGAGCCATCTGAGTCATACAGTTAGGTCCATAGGTATTTTTATAGGCACACAATTTTCATCACTTTGGCTATGTATGCCACCATAGTGTATTGAGAATGAGACAGTCTAGATATGGTTAAAGGTTGACTTTCAGCTTCATTTTAAAAGGGTTTTATCTAAGAAATTGTTCAATTATTGCATGAGCCATGTAGGAATTAATACTGTCTCCCAATTTTTAGGGCTAAAAATAATTTACAAATTAACATAATCATAAATTAAATAGTAATTTTTAATCCTTTATGGCCAATGACTGACTGAATGCTGTAAACCATAGATATCGCTAGATGCTGGGTTTTTCCCTTGGTGATGCTCTGCCAGGCCCTTACTGTGACGGTCTTCAGTTCCTGCTTTTTCTTGGGGCATTCTGTCTTCAATTTTGCCTTCAGGAAGTGAGAAGCACACTCAAGTTGGATTCAGGTTTGGTGAGATTTGTAAAACATCCCACTTTTGCCTAAAAAAAGTGTTAGGCTGCTTTCTCAGCGCTTTGGGTCATTGTCCATCTGCACTGTGAAGTGCCGCGAAATGAGTTCTGAAGTCCTTAGCTAAATCTGAGCAGACACTATATGCCATGATTCCTGCCTCGGTCCTGTTTTTTTCCTTCTCAGTCTCTGGTTTCACTTAGATTCTCATTTTCTCTGCCTCTTGCTCTCTGAGCCGGATTTACCTTTATGGGGGCCCTGGGCCAGCTTTAATGTGGGGGCCCCAACTCGCCGTAAAGCAGATCTGCCCAGGTGGCTGAAAGTACGGCGGTGAGAGTGGCGCCCCCCTTCACACGTGAAGTGTATTCCACCCAGAAAGACTTTCAAGCAACACTTGGATAAGTTGTGGTCTATTTTGACATCTATTCAGGGACAGTGAGTCAGAGGTCTCACACGCAATCAATGAACGATCAATTTTATTTGAATTGTTAAAAAGGAATACAAAAACATTAGCTCCAGACCTGGCCTACCTACCTACAGACCAATTCACCATTCTCAATCACCAGACCTGGCTTACCTACCTACCAACACCTGTTCACCATTCTCAATCACCATACCTGACCTACCTAACTACACACCTATAAGCCATTCTCAATCACCAGACCTGGTCCACCGACCTACACCAGAGTTGGGTTCAAGTACTTTCAAGTACTTTCAAGAATTGGATGAAAGTATTTTTTTTTGAAATACCAAAGTGCTTGCACTTGTATCGGAGTACTTCCTATTAATGCCTAAAGTACTTGTACTTGTATTCAAGTACTTTTCAAAGTTCTTGACCAATCTGTCTCCTAAGTGCTGACAGAGATTGGTCAAGTACTTTTAAAAGTACTTGGATACAAGTACATATACTTATTTTTAGGTATTATCAGGCATTAGGCCTAATAATATTATTAGGCCTAATGGCTAATATTAGGCATAATTAGGTAGTACTCAGATACAAATACAAGTACTATGGTATGTTAAAAAAAAATGCTTGCATACAATTCTCAGAAGTACTTGAAAGTACTTGGACCCAACTCTGACCTACACACCAATTCACCATTCTCAATCACCAGACCTGGCCTACCTACCTACACACCAATTCACCATTTTCAATCACCAGACCTGGCCTACCTACCTACACACCAATTCACCATTCTCAGTCACCAGACCTGGCCCATCTACCTACGCACCAGTTCCCACCATAGACTGTATTTAAAGATTTTATGACGTGTACTGCAGCCAGCCACTTAAGGGCGATCAGATGTTGATCAAGATGTTTTGCCCTCACTGTTGGGGAGTTGTTAGGTTGTTCATCATACAGTGAATGGTTCCCATTTTCATCTTGAGTTTCCCTGCATATAAACTAGCCCAGTTTCTGCAGTCACTTGCCGCATCATTAGGTTCATGTTCCTTGCATTCGCATAGACTCTAGTTTTTGCTAGCCTGCCTGTTCCCTGTTTGGAGTTATTTCTCAACCACATATTACTGTATACAGAATGTAAATCCTAGAAAGTCTCCAGAATAAAGAAAATAGCATGCCTGAAACTCCATTTCCTGGGCAAAAAGTAAAAAAAAAAAGTACAAATGTACTGCTATCAAATAAACCTGATCAGGTTTTAACTCTGGACCTTGGGAAAATTGTGTCCTGGCTACAGTCCTGGGGGAAACTGCATGTGACATTGTTCGAATTATAGTGAGACAGAATTTGCAGTATAGTGCTGACTAACTTTGTCTGCTGTATTGGTAGCAGTATGCAGCCAAAGCCGATAGTCTCTGCTGTCTCTTTGTTAGTAACTTGATAAAATGAAAATACTGCTTGAAAATGCTCTGGGGAAACACAGGAAAACCTCCTGAAGCCTCCTGGAAGATGAATATCCACGGCCCCAGCCCCCAGCCTTAATTGGGTCAAAAAGCTACAAAAGTGGATTGACAACAAAAATGGGGAAAATGTCTGTTTGACCTGCTTTTTCTTCATTTGAGAAAGAGCAGGTGTTGAGAGCTTGCGGGAATGATGTGGGTATTTATCGGATACTGTCTCAGGTAACTTTGTTGGTTTTGGCCTATGTGTATATGAGACTGGGAACATCCACTGCACTAAGCACCTTCTCTGATGGTCAGAAAAAAATGAACTAGAACTGAATATTTAAAAAAAAAAAAAAAAATTCTTCTGGAAATTCCATTTTATTGTGGTCAGGAAACATTATTATAACGTAATATATAACGTATAATAACACTGATTATTATAAGTCGCAAGTGAAAGTCAATTCACTGTCACAGGATTTATGATGAGGTGTCGTGGGGTTTGCAAATCAGCCCTCCATATTTTGGTTTTGTTTATAGTTTAGGAGTTTTTGGAAACAATATAGGCTGATTACAGGCCCACTGTCACTGGTCCAGGAGATGGAGGTGGGTGTAAATAAAACTAGATGATTGCAAAGCTGAGATTTCCTCTTCTAATCAATCCTGAAACCTTCATGCTAATGGCCCTATTTTTTGCTTCAAGCTTTAATTAGCATTTTTTGTCCAAGTCTGTTAAAGGCAGCAATTACACTTACATAGATTCATTGTATTTTTAGAAGTTGACGATTCTAAATGCCAAAAAATCACCAGGATTCATGCGAAATCTTGTTCGTACACCACATAAAGACACACTGAGGCACATTGTCTGACTGTTAATCCCTTTATCACATCTCTTGCACTTTTTTTTTCTTTGATAGGCCCTCCAACTGCTACATTTTCTGTAGTTGTATTTTGCTACAGTTAAGAGTGTGATATACATATACCGGAGAAAACTTAGCAAGAAAAAGTATGTGAACCCTTTGGAATTACCTTCATTTCTCTATAAATTGGTCATAAAATGTGATCTGATCTTCATCTATAGACAAACACAGTCTTCTTCAACTAATACCTCACAAACAATTATATGTTTTCATGTTTTTATTGAACACAAATGTAAACATTCACAGTGCAGGGTGGAAAAAGTATGTGAACCTTTGGATTTAATAACTGGTTGACCCTCCTTTGGCAGCAATAGCCTCAACCAACGTTTCCTGTAGTTGCAGATCAGACCTGCACAACGGTCAGGAGGACTTTTGGACCATTTCTCTTCACAAAACTGTTTCAGTTCAGCAATATTCTTGGGATGTCTGGTGTGAATCGCTCTCTTGAGGTCATGCCACAGCATCTCAATCGGGTTGAGGTTAGGACTCTGACTGGGCCACTCCAGAAGGCATATTCTCTGCTGTTGAAGCCATTCTGTTGTTGTTTTACTTCTGTGCTTTGGGTCGTTGTCCTGTTGCATCACCCATCCCCTGTTGAGCTTCACTTGGCGGACAGATGGTCTTAAGTTCTCCTGCAAAATGTCTTGATAAACGTGGGAATTCATTTTTCCGTCAATGATAGCAATCCCTCCTAGCCCTGAGGCAGCAAAACAGCCCCAAACCATGATGCCCCCTCTGCCATACTTTACAGTTGGGATGAAGTGTTGATGTTGATGTGCTGTGCCTTTTTTTCTCCACACATAGGGTTGTGTGTTCCTTCCAAGCAACTCAACTTTGGTTTCATCTGTCCACAGAATATTTTGCCAGTAGTGCTGTGGAACATCCAGGTGCTCTTTTGCAAATTTCAAACGTGCAGCAATATTTTTTTTTGGACAGTGGTGGCTTCCTCTGTGGTGTCCTCCCATGAACTCCATTCTTGTTAAATGTTTTACTTATCGTAGATTTGTCAACAGAGATATCTGACACTCAAGGATTTGTCTTCACCTCATTGAGCATTCTGCGCTGTGCTCTTGCAGTCATCTTTACAGGACGGCCACTCCTAGGGAGAGTAGCAACAGTGCTGAACTGTCATTCATAGACAACCTGCCTTACTGTGGACTGATGAATATCAAGGCTTTTAGAGATACTTTTGTAACCCTTTCCAGCTTCATGCAAGTCAACAATTCTTAATCATAGGTCTTCCGAGAGCTCTTTTGTGCGAGGCATGGTTCGCATCAGGCAATGCTTCTTGAGAACAGCAAACTCAAAACTGGTGTGTGTTTTTTATAGGGCAGGGCAGCTTTAACCAACACCTCCAATCTCGTCACATTGACTGGACTCCAGGTTGGCTGACTCCTGACTCCGATTAGCTCTTGGAGAAGTCATTAGCCTAGGGGTTCACCTACTTTTTCCACCCTGCACTGTGAATGTTTACATGTTGTGTTCAATAAAAACATGAAAACATATAATTGTTTGTGAGGTATTAGTTTAAGAAGACTGTGTTTGCCTATTGTTGACTTAGATGAAGATCAGATCACATTTTACGACCAATTTATGCACAAATCCAGGTAATTCCAAAGGGTTCACATACTTTTTCTTGCAACTATACGTATGTTATATAATTGGTTATCGATCTTTAGACTACATCTTATGCTTTGAAATTCCCTATTTCTCCCATGCCAGTGGCTAAGTAAGATCGGTTGAATCATAAAATACTTCACTCTGACATGATAAATCACCAAATTAAGATAATGGCTTTGAACAGCATGTGCAGTAACCACTAGTGGAAAAAGTTCATTAAATGTTTGTTTTTTACATGTTTCATTATTTTATGTTTTGCGCAAGCCTTTGTTTCAAGCTCAGAATGAAGACACATGAGAAATCTGACTGCAGACAAAAGCTGTTTTAACAATTATGATTCTTCCTCCTAACTAATTTATTTTTCGTCTAGTATATGCTATGCTGTTACTCCAAGATTAGATTTTCCTGATTCCTGGCTCGTGACAACATTTATCCTGTAACTGACAGACAGGTTTCATGCACCTGTAATTTATTATACATATAATGCATTTATTAGTGATTGTGAACCATACAGCGCTCCTGTGGATGACCTTTTTTTTTCTTGCCCTAGTTTGATATATTGCTCTACGCTGTTATATCTAGCACTTTAATACTTTTGTAATTACTGTTTAATCTTTCGAACTAAACATTAATCTTTATTGTGAAGTAATTATCTCACCAGTTTCTGTAATGTTCCAATGGCGGTATGGGGACATATATCTTTCAGTGTGATTCAATGAGAAAGTTCATTTTCTGTTATTCAAGAAATGTCAGTGATTAAGAGGAAAACTAGAACATTTTCAGATTCAGTTATTTTCGGTTTTGCTTGGTGGAACCGACACCTTAGATGTCCTCTTTACCCATTGCGTTTCTTCATCTCCTTCCAGGCAATGTTGATAATTGTAATTGTATCAAAATTACCTACAAATGCCTTATATTTTAAATGAGAAATTCACGGAAGGTTATCATAATAAATTAGAAACCATCCAACATATTAGAAAAAGTGGACTTGTGGCTAGAGAGATGGACGAATCCTTTCCCTGCTCCAGTATAGTGATTTTCCTGGACTGGGGTGCATTTCCCAAAATCACAGATGCTAACTTACATAGTTGGACTCATTGACTGTGAATGGACGAACTATGTCAGTTGCTAAGTTAGCAACTACACTTTTGGGAAACGCACCCCTGGTCGACAACACCTGCCTACCAAAGCATTTTCGCTAACATGCTGTCAGAAGTTTTTGGATTTCAGATTGACTCAATAAAGGGAAAGTTTTTAGCAGTGACATATTTTAGATTTTAACGCAGAATTTAGATTTGACCTTTGAGACTGCTTACGCCTGATCAAGCGATGACTGTGATAACTGCAGTCAGTTTTTGAGACTGCTTACGCCTGATCAAGCGATGACTGTGATAACTGCAGTCAGTTTCTTATTATTCTACTCCACCAAGTTGGTAGAAAGTTTGGATGGTTTGGAAAAAACACAAAAAAACAGAAAGCAAACATTTCTATATTCACTTTGGCTTGTATTTTATCGTTGATAGTTCAAAGACAACATGTTTGTCTTGTTTTGCCTGGTCAATGCTATTTTATTAGTAAATATATGTCCATTACAGCCATTCAGCCATTGGAACAGAGGCAGTTGAGGACTTTCACTGAGGTTAAAAAAGAGATTTAAAAAAAGATGTAAAGGCATTTTAATATTGACTGACTTGGGACCGAGAACTCGGGGGCGAATGGAAAATCAGGATCGCAGGCTTTATTGTAATCAGGCTCAAAGTCAAACAGTCCAGTTCTTTGCCAATCAGTAGGATTGCGGTATAGAAATGAAGGGCAGCATCAGCATTGATAAACAGGCAATGGGTCAAATACCAGGCATGTAGAATGCAGTTCCAGGGAGCAGGCAGAGTCATTAACCACGGACCGGTAGAGAATCGTAACTAGAAACTAGTTTAACATTGCGGACAATCCAGGACAAAGAACAAAGTCATGACTGGAAAAGGACAAAGGCATGGCTTCATAAGAATAGAGTGTGGGTGCTGGACTGCCCTGCCTGCAGTCCCAAATTGTCCCCAGTGGAAAAGGTTTGGCGCATTTTGAAACGCAAAATGAAAAAATGACGACCAGTACTGTTGCACCCCTGAAGACTTTTTGCGGGAAGAATGGAGTAAAAGTACACCTGAAGCATTAATCACTAGGTTTCTTTAGTCCCTGAATGCATATGGAGTGTTATGAAAAGGAATGGCAGCATTACAAAGCAGAACATACTTCACTGTCCCAACTTTTTTTGAAATATAGAGTAAGAATCAAAATGTATTTATTTTGAAAAATCTATGTAAGTGATGTGGTAAAACTGCGAATAATGTGATATTGTATTGTTTTTAGAGTCATTTAGGTCAAACAGAATTTACAAATCAGCGCCATCAGTTTGAATGTTAACCCTTTTGTGCGGAAAGCAAATCTGGCTCTTTATGCTTTACCTTATTCAAGGCTTTATAATTCAAGATTTAAGCTTCACAGAGAGGGGGAAAATTTCTTAACCGAAACAAGAAACTTATAGCATTTAGAGTTCCATCGTATTTCAGTTTATTTTCATAATTTTGATAGAGAAATAGGGCCGCAAACACAAAAATCTTTATGAAAATTCAAAATTCAAACTGTACTGAGAATTTAAATATGGCTGGGAGTTAAAACGAAACATTTCTG
Organism: Gymnothorax javanicus; assembly: GCA_029692085.1. Classification (NCBI taxonomy): domain Eukaryota; kingdom Metazoa; phylum Chordata; class Actinopteri; order Anguilliformes; family Muraenidae; genus Gymnothorax; species Gymnothorax javanicus. The sequence goes on along the minus strand of CM056193.1, from coordinate 164,420,903 downwards.
GGACCATAAACTCGTTGACCACAAGTGTACTTTATCTGAGTGCGTTATTCAAAATTATCTACTGTTTATCAGCCAAATAAGACAGCTCTTCAATTGGCTCCCCACCCTGTCAGAGCTCTCAAAATTGCACACTGTCAAATCATAAAATAATCATATTTTTAACCCAAATCAAGTTTTAACTAATGATGTTCAATATGAATTAATGATTTTCTAGTGGATTTTTACATGAGTTTATCAATTTAGGTCCGGATGGACATCAATGGTCGCACAGTAACCTCTCCAAACCAAAAACATGCCTTTTATCTATGATAAAGTTTAGAATTTTGTCCATTTTTCTTCAGAACCCCATCAGCCAGCACACATACTCATTAAAGGAACTGCATATTTTACAGTCAGAACATTCACCCTGAAACTGACAGCTTTCTATTTCTAACTCCGATCATCCAAGCAAAATGCAAGCTTGTACAAACATTTTTCACAACCAAAAAGGTGCAAGTATAACTCATGAACACAGTAATATCTGAGTATACCTTATTTTAGAAAACGAACATTCCACTATCAGGGAAAAAGCAGGCAATATGGTACCCTAGATTGAACAGAATCGGTACAACGAACGTAGCAGGTGATTTACCGAAGTCTTTGTGCTGTTCACATTTTAAACGAGCGAAAATCCTAGGCATTCTATTTCATTGAATGCGGTAAAAAGTCTAAAACAGATCACCTCATTGAGCAAAATACCACCACATACAGTATTATTTGCAAAGGCTAAGAGTTACTCTTAATAACAAATGTGGCAAATTAGCTCTGTGATCACGGTGGTAAACCGAAAATAAGAAATAGCTAGCAAGCTAGCTAGTTAGCCGGCTATAAGTAATATATTGCCATTTCATACAATGACAGTTGTACTGACACTGCAAGAAGAAAAGCTCTCCATCTTTGAATTTCTGCTCTAGAGAATCAATGCTATCAGCCCTCCAGTCCTGTTCTATTTTGAACAAGAGCACTCAGAGAGCGCAGCACCTCCGCCATGCCAAGGCAACTCTGTGCATTGGTTATTTTCATTGGCTGATGTAGGGTATTGTTGCATTCCACCTTCAGGTGGCAGCAAAACCCAAAAGCATGCCGATTGGAAATCCGGCCCATTAGAAAGACTTCAAATCTCTACCAGCATAGCTGGATTTGATCTTTGGCCTATATCTCAGCTGTGCTTTGGCCTAGATATGCCAACATTTAATCACTTGTTCCTCTTGTGCTACTCTAACATCCTGCAAAGTTTGGTTAAATCAATGCGAACGTTTTTGAGGTATCCTGCTAACAGACAGACAGACAAACAAACAAACCAACGCCGGCAAAAACATACACCTCCTCGGCGGAGGTGAATAACTCCCATTGACCATGTCAAAATTTCACATTTTAGGGTGTTCCCGATAACAATGGTTAATGAAAAAGACCACTACCAATGCACCTTCCTATTCGTCTGCACGCCTATATATACCGCCTTCATTCCCACAATCCCCGCTCGTCTCGATTCTACGTTGTTTACTCGCAAACCAGACGGCCAGCGCACAGCAAGAGTTCGCTTACCTGAAGCAAGGCGACATTCCGCAGAGTCCCTCCTACGCAGAATAATTCCAAGGCTTCTTCTCAATCCATCCCGCAACTCTCGCTTCTCCTCCACGCACCCACCCGCGCTCTGCCATCTTCGTATGTCCACCACGAAGCGTCATCCGCTCACCCCAACCGGGGTACTCACATACCGAACCATGCTCCCACCCTGATGACGACCGAGGGCTCCACGCCGTAGGAATTCCAGACCGCTGTCTCACAGGAGCTACGCCTCTCGTCAACAGCGGCGCTCAGAGGCAAGAGCCCGCGGCTCCTCAGCAAGGCTTACCACGGCTCGCACTTAAAGCTCATCGCAGGCTCCATGTTCGACCCTCGCCAGACTCCAGTCGGGTGTTCAAGCAGAAGAAAATCTCTTCCACCGCTCCGACAACAAAGCCGGACTACTAAAATTATTTACCGACTCCCTCGGCCACGCAGCTGATCCTCCCTACATGCAGACCAGATGTATGCAGACCACACAGCACTACAGGGTTGCGCCACTTCATCACGCTCGGCGACAGCCTCCAGCTCCAGATTCAGCGGAAGTGACTCCTTCCGCAAACCAGCCAGTCCCCCCCCCCCGTGCCTGCTCCCTCTGTTTACGACCTCTTCGGTCTCTTTTTTTCGTCCCCCTTTTTCGTCCCTGTGTTCGAAAGCTGCACTTTTGCCCCGTGCGCATGCGTCCTGTTCCCCCCCATTACTTCCACAGGACGAAGGCTCCAGCAGTTCCGGTGTTAACCCACCTACACCCGAAGAAGCATCCGCTGTTGACTCATCTGCTCGTCTCTTCCCTACCGCACCATCTTCCCCGCCCGCTCCCCCTCTCCCGTTTCCCAAGTCACTAATTCTGTGCTTCCTCCTACAGGTCCGCCCCTCCCATCAACTACTTCGGCCACTCGCAGTTTCCCCTCGCTTCCGTTTCAGCACACACTAGCCACCTCCCTACCTCACATATGCCCCTCGTAGCCGAGAAGCTCACGCGAACCGAGTTTGCTCTTTACCGTCTCACCCTACCGAAACACAATCTGCCAGTATTTTCCTCATCGGAGGAGAGAAATTGACGATTACGATACACTCGTTCTCCATCTCGCTGTACGCTACGACGGTACGGGGTTTTACCATACCACTTACTTCTCGCCCCTACTTCCGCAGTCACATTTTAGTAAAAAAAAAAATAAAAAATCCAAACTATCATCGACCCCGTACAGCACATACACCCGACTCCCTATGTTCCGGGGAGCTCACGCGAACCGAGTTCGCCATTCGCCGTCCCACTTTACGAAACAGAATTTCCCAGTCCTTTCCTCATTGAAGGCAAGAACTGGGCAATTTCTTTATACTCGTTCTCGATCCCGCTTTATGCTTCGGCTGTACAGCAAGCGATTGCTGGTTGGGTATGTCCATATATTTTACGTGACTCCGCAAGGATGACAATCTGCAAATCCGAAACTTTCGCTGACCTTCCAGCAATTATATTCGCCATCACTCAGCTGCATCGTACCTAACAACGCCATTTAGCCACCACTTCATTCAGACCATTATCGTGGCTTGTTGCTGTATGAGCCTTGCAAGCTAATCTACGCAAATCTGCGTTGTTTCTCGAGTTACATGAGCACAGAAATTATCAAGACTTATTTATATTTCTCGTAGTCATCGACGTGCGAAGAAAATGCCATATAATTCCATAGTGCAACGTATAGCAAGCCCTCAAAAATAAATTAGACTTTCGCCAGTTCTATTAGTCTGAGCAGCTCCTGCTATACACGCACGTTGCGTTCTTCGCAAATTAAATGCTATATATTTATAGTGCCACGATTGCAACGTATATTCCAAAATCGTAAAAACTTTACAAATGCTAACGTTCTTCGCCTCACTGGCAAACATTCACGGACACTGCACACGTGTCCACCTCATGGCCATGTTGTTCCTCGAGTTACATGAGCACCGAAATCATCGTCATATGGATAACTTGGTGGTCAGCGATGTGTGGAAGGAAATGCCGTATAATTTCGTAGTTTTGCAATGTTTTACGAGGCTTTCAAAATAAAGCAGACTTTCGTCGCTTCTACCTATTAGTCCGAGCAACTCTTGCTATATATGCACGTCGCTTTCTTCGCAAATTAAAACCCATACATTTATGGTGCTGTTGAATGATTGCCATGTTTATTCTAAAATTGTCAAACCATTACAAATGCTGACGTTCTTTGCCTCGCCGGCAAATATTCACGGATACTACGCGCATCCACCTCACGGCCACTCACGTGGCGCAGCCTATGGCGCAGCTCACTAGCGCCTCGCTAGCCCTTCAGTTTTTTCGGTACACTTTGCCTCGTCGGCAAACATTCACGGATACTGTGCATATCCAACCCACGGCTTCTCGCAGTGGCGCAGCTCACTAGTGCCTCGCTAATGCTTCAGTTTTCGGTGCACTTTGCCTCGTCGACAAACATCCATGGATACTGCACGCGTATCCACCTTAAGTCTCAGTCATACCTTTGCCTGGCTCCGTTCGTGGATTGCGCGCACCCCAACAGAGCTCGGAGGTATTTATACTTAGCGCATTCTCCGTTGCAGCATTCGCCGCAAAGACAGGGGGCGGTAGAAGGAAAAATAAAAATACTAAGGGAAGTAGTTGAAGCAGGCAAGCAGAGGCAAGCAGACAACATTTTAAACCGGGGGACACTAGCGCGGTTTGCGAGAAGTTTTAAAAGTGTTTTACGTGCTGCACCTGGTTGGCTATAGCCTTTTACGGTCGTCCCACTCGACCCACCTTTTTGGGGATTTTTTTTGGCGTTTCCTGGAAAGGGCGCTACTACCTCGCCGTTCATCTCACTTTCGGATGCAAAAGCAGCCCCAAGATTTCGATTCCCTCGACGTAGTTCCTATCACGAGCTTCAATTTGTACATCCACTCCGTACACCATGTTCGACCGGCCTCACTACAAGTCTATCTTAGCAGCATCAACCTCCATCATTGCACTTCGACATGCCACTTCCTGGAGCTACAGACGTCCCTGTTTAAATGGGCTTTAATCAAACTCTATTGCCATTCATTATATTATTACTTTATTTTACTATTAATTAGCTAGCCTGCGGAGGATGGGCTTCCCCACCTTAGCCGGGTTCCTCCTGAGATTTCTTCCCACTGGGGAGTTTTTTCTCACTGCCGTTCGAGGATTTTTCTCCCTACTGGGAGTTTGCCTCATTTGCTTTGTGGGGAATAGGATGGGGACTGCCCTTTATTTATTTAATCTCTCAACGTAAAGCGTCTTCGTGACAATCTATCCGCGAAAAGCGCTATACAAATAAACGGAATTGAATCGAATTGAATTATATCCAATATTTCACCCGAATACTTCCCCGGGCATCCTTTCACATCGGGGCCGCCGCCACAGCAACCAAAGCGAGGAGGGCCGGACCACCTGATTAAAATCCTCGGTTGCCGGACGTCAAACTCTAACGCAAGCTATGTTCACAATTATATCGATGACGTACGTAGAGCCCATCTATTGTCGATTCATTAACACGTTTTGGGGGCTTAGGAGCCTACACGGACTCCGACGAGAGACACGAGCCCCCTGGGGCTCCCAATGTTCGCACAATCACAGACCAAGTCCATACAACATTGCCTTCACCCCGATCCCCCATCCATCGTTCCACCGAATACCATCCTCCACTTTGGGAGTGGTCCAGAGTTCATTAAAGGGTGTTCCCGATAACAAAGGTTAATGAACAAGACCACTCCCAATGCGCCTTCCTATTCGTCCGCACGCCTATATATACACACCATCTTCATTCCCACAATCCCTGCTCGTCTCGATTCTACGTCCCTCCCTCCCTTCCCCTTGCCAAGAAGGAAGCAAGAAACAGCCACCACCTGGGACCCCGGGGGGCTTAGGAGCCTACACGGACTCCGACGAGAGATGCGAGCCCCACCCTGAATCTGGCCATCTGGGGCTCCCAATGTTCGCACAATCACTGACCACGTCCATACAACATCGCCTTCGCCCCTATCCATCGTTCCACCGAATACCATCCTCCACTTTGGGAGTGGTCCAGAGTTCATTAACGTGTAACTTGAGCACTTCAGGGTTGGTTTTGGAAGTCTTTTTTTCTGTGCAATCACGTTATTTGATGGTTTGTTCCATTGCAGTATTTATAAGTACTGCATGTCTCACATTTTGGCATTTTAATTTTATCTGTTATGGTATTACATTTGTATTTATTTTCAACAGTATTTCAATGCTTTTCCTGACTTGGGTGTTAGTAAGTTTGGAACCTTCTGTATGCATACTGTAATTTTTTTTTTCCCTATTGATGATTCAGGACTATCATTTTCCTTAGTAATAGCATTCAATTTTCTAGAGAAGCCTGAATGTAAAATTTTTGTGCCCCTTGAACACCTGAGGTGGTCAGTACAAAAGTTGCTGTAGCAATTGTGATGCATTCTTAAATTGTTAGCATTCTTGTGCACAATAAGGAAAAATCATAAAGTAAAAATATAAGAAAGTATCCATAGGAAATTGTTATGTCTGGTGAAAGGAACCAAATGCAAGCAGTCCAAAATGCAAAAATCGTTCAATCCGAGTCCAAAGCCAGGTAAACACAGAAATGGTACAGAAGGGCAATCCAAAAAACAGAGTCCAAAGACAGGCAGGGATTCAAAACCAAAAAGCACAGGTGACAGTACCAAATCGTTTGGCAGTAGGAGAGTAAAGTGTCCGAAATCCGAATTCAAAAATCAGGGCATCAATACACAGAGATCGTGGTCGGGCAGAAAATGGGTCGTAATCAGAGAGCAAACAAATCCACGCAGGCACAGACAGAAATCGGAATTGGGCAAAAGGATCTCACAGAATCACAAACAGATCACTGGCGTACACGGGGCTCGGTGCAGAGAAAAGTTGATCAGCAGTCTGACAAAGCTAAGCAGAAGTGAGGGGCTGTATCTACACAAGGGAGGTAACAAGCTAGGCGGGGCAACAGGTGTGAGGAATAATCTACACATTAACTGAGGGGAAAACACAAGAGGTAATTAAACAAAACAAAATGGGAAACAATGACAAAGACTAGTTTTCACATGACATCCTTAAACAACAATGGCTCCATTCAAGGAGCGCCTAAGTGGGGAGAGATGGAAGAAACAGATTAGTAGAAGAGATAGTTGCAGGGTTTCTGCAGAAACTCAAGCAAGGACCAGGATAGCAAAGAGAGGGCAGAGTTACAGTTGGTGTGGAAAGCTAGAGATTCAATTGGTAATGTTAGTAGTTAGTGCAGTAATAATTTTACCCAAAAAGTGCAAGTTAGTGTGTTATTTACAGATTTAGTATATTAGTAAGGGTTCGTAGATAAACCAGACAAAACATACAGTATTAGTGTGATTAGTACTTAATTAGTAATCAGCGTTGAAGGAAGTAAACGAGGCATGAAGAAAGTTGTGATACACTGAAAACTTCTGAAATCACCTCAAATGTGACAGCTCGCAGACAGGGGCGTGCACTGGCAAAGAACAGAGAAAAACAAAACATCACAGGGGAAAAACAATGTGCATAAACTGGATGATAATACTGAAAGCATAAACTAAACAAACCAAGTGGAAATAAACAAAAACCAGAACAGGCAGAAATTCACAGATCATAACAGAAATTGCACACAGCTGTCACTCCTGCATTTTCATCATAAGAAGCACTTTTCCTGTCTGAATTTATTATTCCCGACAGGCTGTGCAGGATGCCATCTAGATATTCACTAACTGGTGTCCACTTTAAGTGAGTTTGTACAATGCCCTGAAAACTGGTGTTTAATTTGGACAGTTGTTCTTACTTAATTTTACTAGGCAGTCTATTGAGCTCCAAGCAAGAAAACAATAGACATTTAATAATGCTCAATGGCTCGGAGGAATGAATGTAAAGAGAATTAATGTCAACGGACACAAAGGATCACTCCTTTTATGCATGCTCCCATCTGCCTGCTTTCTAATATTTGCAGAACCATATATCAACTGCAGAGCAGCATCAGAAAAGGAAGAGAGAGACAGCGTTTATATCATGCTAAACTGGGCATGAAGCACATTTTCAATTTAACTCCAGACTGCCTTTCATCACCCTTTCCTGTTCCGCGAGGATGGTTATTAGAGGATTTTGCAAACATTTCTTCATGACAGTTAGAATTCCTTTCAATGAAACAAAACCGCTATATTTTCTGTGCTCATTTGATACATCTTTTTGAAACCCCGGACTTCAATTTTTTTCTAATTCCATCGCAGTTAATTTCACTTCCCTATTTTGGTTTTCAGAGAACTCTCGGTTGAGATTTTTAAACAATGAATTTCCCTTTTTCCCAATTTTGGATCCTTTTTCACTACTGTGTAGCAATGGGCCAAAACCTGAAAGGGGACCTATTATGCTACATTTCCAAGTTTATATTTTGATCTTGGACTCCCCTAGAGTACTCCTCATCGTTCAAAGTCCAAAAAAGGTCCTTATTTAGCTCATACTGCCGTCCTCAAAAAACCCATTTGTAGTCCATTGCAGTCTCTGCCTGAAACGCCTCATTTTGGCAGCTCTTCCACTATGGCCCACCCTCCCTGTGTGCCCACTTTCTTCTGATTGGCCACCTCTGTGAAGGGCGGAGCTGGGCGGGACTCGGCAGAACGCAGTTTTCCGGGTCTGCCTCCCTAGTGTGAAATGCGAGATGCGTCTGCCATCTGAGCTAAGGAATCGGCGGGGAAGTTCCGCAATCAAACGCTGTACATGTGTATAGATATAATAAAATGAACTTGTTCTAATAAACACAGCGGCGAAAGTGGAGGACGCAGTGCGAAAGTCTGGCAGCTCAAGCTCGAATTTGCTATCTACCTACGGCTTCTATGGTGAGTACACTGGTATTTCCGCTCTATAGCTAGGATTGAGGGAAAGCTAAAATCCACCCCATACAGACACATTTGTAGAACGGGTCCACATACCCAAGTGTAGACCGGAGACCGTAGAAATCCGGTGGGTCTGAGTTTAGAGGGAAACATGGACAGTGAGGAGCAGCTAAAAGTGGACCAACAGGCTTATGGACTGCTTAGGTGTGCATCAGTGGCGGCTGGTGCCAAAAATTTGGGGGGGCGGGGGGCAATTTACCTTGGCGCAGCACACCTGACAGCTGCTTTGATGTCGACACAGTTATTAAGAAGGAAAATGTAGCCTATAGATTTTATCAGGATTTGTGCCCTTTTTTATTATGAATTGAGGATGTATCCCTTATGTCCACATGTCTACAGAACACTGTTATCTGTCCTTACATTACTTACAGATTGATTGTAAAGCGGTCATGTTAAAGATAGTCCACCAACTAACTGGGATTTTGATGTTTTGTAAAGATGCAAACTATAAATGGAACAGTTAACACTTTAACAGTTAGTTAAACAGAAAAACAAAAAAAAAAACACTAATCTAAAAACACAGCACTGTAATGCTGTCTACAGGCTTCGTACACCTTTTACAAAGTGAAATTCAAGCACTTTTCAAGGATTTTCAAGGTGAATTTTCATGCTTTTCCAGCACCGTACAGCTGTGGTAAATTACATATTTATATACATAAATGACAGATTTCACAGAAAGTGAGACCAACAGGTCCCACTGTACTTAACAGGATGAAATTATAAATTAATGATAAAAATGTGGTTTATTTCATTGATAACAAAGTTTCAGACCTGGATCACTGCAATTTTGGTAAAAAAGTGAATTTAAAAATTTGGTCTTGTTGCTAATGTTACATGGACGGAAAATTGGTGTTCACAGGTCGGAACTCAAACGGTGACAAGATTGTCTGAGCCAACGCCAATAATGGCACGATGAGCAGAGAAAAAGCAAGGCACACCAGTGACCAACCCGCTAATCCACAATAAGCAGGGCTTTGTTAAAGCCTGTATATCTACTCTTGAACAGTGACCTGAAATGCACAGTTTTTACCCGGGATTATTTTGTGGCAATAAAATTCATACACTGGATAATTAGTCAATCCTGCAATTGGAGTGAACTCGTCCGTTTAATAAACAGTGTTCAAACTCGGCTTGCTTGTGAAAATTCAATAACTGATCCGGGTGTGCCATCTAGTGATAGAATATTGTAACTGCGTGCATAAATCTGCAGCTCCGTGTCCACTGGCGGACACATCTGCACAAAAGGGTTTAAATACCCTGCCAGCAGCTGCCAAATCTCATTCACTGCAGTGCTGCACTAAGATTACAGGTTGTTGCTAACGTTATTACTGTGGAAGGAAATTTTTACCTTTTTGATGAGGGACACAAACGCGAGTTGGTGAAAATTCTCGAAGGCCAGGAAGTAAACATCCGCTCGCGCATGCACTTTACCCCGCTTTCACTCTACCGGTTGTTATAAAATAGGGACTTCACTGCAAATGCAGAACGAACGTTGAGACCACACATCGGACAGAATTTGTGTTCGCGGCAAAAACTGGCTTCACGTAGTGATGGCCAAACAAGGCTTTATGAAGTTTCGGACCCTTTTGGACCTTTGTATTGAAAATTGGTTCACTACTCAAAGCTTCATTCATTGAGCACGTGGGTGACATCTGCTGGCACAGAGATTGTTGTAAAGCCTTGCAAAGGTGACGCTGACGCATCTTGCGTGTGCACTTCGAGTGGGTCTATTGTGAAAAACACTTAAATAAAGCTGAAATCTAACTTCATCTTAAATGTGTCTGTTGTTTTTCTTCCTTATCTTAATAATTCATATTATAATAACATTAATTACATCCACAGCCTCATTGAATCCTGTAAATATTTACTCTGTCCAAAAAACATATTTTATTATGTTTTTTGATTATGCTTGGTGTATACTGGGTGTGCTCCAGCGACTTTGGCATTATTATTTTTGAATAAAAATGTCTAACAGAGCGCTGTTTCATTCGGCTTAAATACATTTGAATTGTGCCAATATTTCAAAGCTCCGCCTATCGAACCAAACCGGTCAGCTGATTCTGTCTGAATGAAGCAGTGGAGTGGTTCGAACGTCATCAGTCGCATGGTTTTTCCTGATATGAAGCAAGCTCCGGCACAGTGCTTCAGAAAAATACCCTGTCGAGTTTGAAGTGTGCTCGGAGCCTCGGTATCAGCGGTAACATCACTAGCTTCACGGTATGAAATAGGGCTCAGGATATTTCAAACCGGTATCTAGCATGGTAAAATAAAGAATGGGGAACATATTCCTGGCCAGACCTTCAGTAATAGATGTACTGTTCTTTTCACAGTGGCCCTGTTGAATCTGTCAAACTGGAACAGCAAACAGGGAAAGCAATAAAAGGCATTGCTAATGCCACATCCAGCGAACCAACTCCGTTTGTCGTAACAAGTGCGGGCGAAGCCCCGGGTGTAAGCTCGTCCACGATCACTTGCCTGCTGCTAAATCTTTAAATCGGGTCGGTCCAGGCCAAGCTCCTTTACTTTCCTTTGTTCCTCCAGTGAACGCCTTGTGAAAGGCTGTTTTTGTTAGGAAAGAACTGAATTGTGTTCATTTTCCGCGCTTCCACTTAGACATGCCATCTCGCTCAGCTACCAGATTGAAAAGGCAGTGAATGATTTGACAGTCGCGACTAAGCGTCGCGGTGGGTGTGAACATGATTGACAGCCACGAGAATTGTCCAATCACATTAGATCAAAAAACATTAAAACAATACCAATTCGCTACCAATAAAAGTGGGAGTGTTAAGGAAATCTGAAGAAACCAATGAAACAGCAGCCTCGGGTCACGTGCTCACCAAAACTTTGAGAGCTTATGCTGCATTCGGTAACACTCGTAAACACGAGTCGTGTCGTGAATTAAGTCGAAGGTATGAGGAAGGATCATTCGGACAGTGAGGTCGTGAGGTCAAAAGAACGGAATTCACCAGTCGTGTCTCGTAAACACGGCTCGTGGGACGCGTTACCGAATGCAGCATTACATAAAGTACCGATTGGCCAGCGTCCCTCACCCAGGAAGTATATGTATACAGAGAAATCAACCACATACCATTTGGAACCGATATTTAGGGGCTGTTGACAGGTGCTCACAGACTGAAAAACACGTTTATTTCATAATTATTTGCATTATACAACTAAATTATATTGAATGTATTTTAGTAAATTTTCATCTCTTGATATTTGAAGGGGGCGGCGCCCCAGCGCCCTCTACTGGCTGGCCGCCACTGGTGTGTATTATAAGGACCTGCTGGTTCGTGTGCATAACTGTGGTGTGTCATTAGCGTGGAGTAACAAACAGCTTCTGCGCTGGTATATGACGGAGGGGCAAAACCTCCAGGCTAAACGGCCTTTTCGGAAATTGCCCGTGGTTTACTTATTGCGTCGGAATGACCAGCGTTTGCTCGTGGAAAATGGGCGCGATAAGTCGCTTTCACACCGGACGCAAACGAATTTTTCGCACGACGGATTACATTCGAAGTCAATGCATTGTCTTTGCATTGACTTTGAATGTAATCTGTAGTGCGAAAAATTCGTTTTGCATCCGGTGTAAAAGCGGCTTAACGCGCCCATAACGCATGTATTCGCGTCTTTGCATTGACTTTGAATGTAATCTGTCGCGTGAAAAATTCGTTTCCCGTCCGATGTGAAAGCAGCTTTATGGATAGTTCGCGACAGCTAGAGAGAGCTCCGCTTATGTTATGAACATAATACAGGTTTTACAGACCGTAACTTCCGTTAGCTTGGACAGTTGCTTATGTATGAGCCAGAACAATTTCTAAAGGGGGATATAATTATGCCACGGCAGTGCAGAGAAATCATTTGTTATATCAGACACGTTATAGCTTGTGCGTTTTGCAGTTGCTTTCACGGTAGCATCAGTGAGCTAGCCCAGATATTGGTGAAGTATCCGGCTGATCCCGGTCATGGATAAGTGAAGCAATCACAAGCAGCCGTAAACAAACCCAAACACGTATCCCAAGCTCTGCAAAACCTACGTCTGGTCTAACTGCAGCCTTTTCAGCCCAACTTTGCAGACACATACAGCACCTCTCCGGTTAGCTTCAACTATAGTGGCTACAAACGGGCAACGTTATGATGAAACCGCCACATTGATGCTTACCGAAGTAACACAAGCATACCGATCAGAATTACTGCATATAAGTTAACCAGGAGCATTTTTAAGTAGCACGGCACGCAAACTAACATGCAGTAGCTGGTAACCGAGCTGTCATAACAACCACAGAGACAAACCACTGCAATTCAGGTTTTACAGACAGCAAGTTCTGTTACCGTGGACAGTTGTACCAAGCATCCAAATTACAAACAAGTATAAAAAGTTAGCTTCAAATGAGGTTTATGTTCACATACCTTCTTTTGAATTTCCCCTGATATTACTCTAGCATATTTAGGACACAAACATTAGCAACAGCAACTTGGCTACATTAGCCACAGTGCTACAGCCACAATCAACAGGCCATCATGTTAGGTAAGCTTATGCTGTAAAAGCAACTTACAGCTTCCGCTTCTGTGAGTCATGGACAGTCGAGACCGATACAGGCTTTATCTTCAGATATTTTACAAAGCCTGCGTTTGAGGCCAGTTGTTAGTGCTAACTATCATTAGCGGTCCTGCTAGCCACCCGTAACACGTTAGCTTCACTTACATTATTTGCTGTATATCGTTACTTACAGCTTGTGGCTCCGAGCACTTGATCGATGCAACTGCTTCAGGTTTGAGAAGCAGCTGAAATGCTTATCCAGCGTCGAATTATCCTTTATTGACAAAGCTGTCTTTGGTGAAATGCTAAGCACAAACAACTAACGTTCCCTTTGGCCGTGGCTGTTTGCTGCCTGCAAACAATAAAGCTACCCACTGATTTCTGGTGGAATCGTCTTTTGGAAGAGAAATAGGTGCTTTTCTTCGCGTCCAAAAGTAAACGGACAAGCAGCTTTGGGAGAGATATTGACAAAACTGCACCTCAAATGATCTGCGGTTCTTCTTTTGTATTTCCAAAAGTGTAGACGTTACTGAGGCATCGTATGATCCGCGGTTGTTTGTGCCTGCTTAAACAGTTTCCCATGTGGGCAGGTCCAGCGCCGTGATTGGCTCTGGCTAGGTCCGTATTAATTGGACGGCACAACCTGACGTCAGGTTTGGCCCAGATCTCGTGAAGATCTCGGGACGAGCTGTTCAGAGAGGAAATCACCTTCACGAAATCACGTTCTTAGATTACGGCAAAACCCCTGTATCTTATGTTTAGAAACTTTTCAGAGGTTGAGTATGGACATCCAATATCATAACATTACTAATATGTATTAAAAGAAGGATCAGCATAATAGGTCCCCTTGCAAAAGACTTACTTGGTGACAACAGCACCAAGAAACTGAGAACAGACCTTATGATGAAATTTAAATAAAAAATCTTGACTTTCTAAAGCATTTTCACAGTACTACGTCGTTTTTGAATCGGCTGTGTGCATTACTTTCCAAATTATTTCATCAATTTATTTCCTGGGAGAATTATGGGAGGTGATGTAGCAGTGTGCTGTGATTTGTGAGTTTTTCACAGCATTTTTTATGGTGAACCGGCAAGAAGACCTAAACATAACCAACATTTTGAGGAGCATAATTCTGGTGTTTTTATTGCTAAGTTAAATTCGGTGTTCTAGAGTCCCACTGATTTCATATACCAGTGAGTTTTGTTCAGTTAGGAAAATTGGTATCACATAGGCCTAGGTATCATTTTAAAAACTGAGGGCCAAGTTTTTCTGCATGCCTCACTACTGATGATGCATACTATAAAAAATGGCTATATCTAGTCCACTGTTTCAAATAACGGTGGTTCTGACCTTATATGCCGTATGTTTTAATACCTTGCATGTATGCACCAGAAGCCCGACATTGGATGGCAGTATTGCCAAATTCCTTACAGGCAAGTCTCGTTACTCAGTGACCATCTTGGCAACACCCCTTGGGCAATAGTTTTGAGCTAACATGACCAGGCCCTTTTCTAAATAAATGGGAAGAGACCTGTAGCTTCCCTTGTCATGGTCACCAGGGCATAAATACTACATAAATAGAATTATCCCTCAAATCTAATAAAAACTGCTTAAAATTTTGGTAACTGCCCCAATATAAGGTTTAAGATTTTTTTCCCCTCTGTTTATACTTTTTCTACACATGCGTTTGGTTTCACGACACAAACGTCTTACACGGCATGCTGTAACATGACGCCTTCAGCTCATCCCACTGAACTGAATGACATGCGCTCAATGTGCTCATTCCACTGGAGCACTTGAATGAAAAACTACCAAATCAGCTGAAACCACGTCGGTTGAAACTGTCATGATTTTAAACTGAGCGCTGTGTGCTTAGCGTCAGTGTAACTGTCATGATCCAGACACAACACCAGAGACAGAGTCAGAGTACAATTTACTGAAGGCATTTATTCATAAGAATACGCTAATGGCAAGAAGCGATGAAGCCCAGAGTTGCAAGACCACAGTTCAGTTCAGATGGTATAATTGGTAGGGTAAGGGGCGTGTCTGCGCCCAGCCAGTGGCGTCCCAGGGCAAAAACCAGGTGATGTTCACCCTTGCCAGTGCAGAGCTGTTAGATAGCAGGCCCGAAGGGTTTTGCAGGAACACAAAACTAAACAGATGAACAAACTGGATAGGCAGCTTAACAGGAACACGTTCCCAATCCTGGGGACAGGGGATAAAGCTTGGGAGTTTGTTACTATTTATAAAGCTTTGAAGAATACTTCCGTATTTTACTATCATTAAAGGCTATGATAATTTCCAAAGACAATAAACCCTCCAACTTGGAAGGATAAACTGACTGCTTAGTTTAAGGCATATAGCACGGGACAATCCAGCAACTCTGCTGGACATAAAGTAAGATTATATACACCACAGGAACACAAGGGAGTGGGGAACACAAATTAATTGAACCTGGAAGGGGGAGACGCACAAGACGCTAAACCAATTAAGGAGACAGAACTTCTAAAAGACACACAGGTTGCTGAAAGGGAGGAGGAAAACAATTATTCAGACATGAGGGTTGTGGCAGTAACAACACAATTGGCTAAATATGTTTCCCAGTTCGGCTGTATAAAGCAGACTATTGGCATTTGAGAAGAAGGGACGGGATGTGTCAGACAACTGCAATATCTGGCGTTACAGGCTGTTCTATTCAAAATGCTTTTGGTAAGTTTGTCTCCTCTCTCTATACCTTCTCTGCTATTGCTATTAAGGTTGACCCAGTCTCTTTTGATGGATTGCCATTCTTTTTATCACTCCTCCCTGCAGTCATCACATAGATCGTGCATATCTTTAAATTTACCAAGAGGAGCCGCTCTCATTGATGGATCACAAAAATCATTCAGTTCTTGCATGTCTTCCATTCAGTGTGACAGGGTAAATTGTACGTGAATGTTTATGTATTTGTCCTTCATATTGTCTCAGCAGGTACTTGCTGTGAAACACAATAATTCTGTTTGAACTTAGTTATAAACAATTCTGGACTGAAATACATTTTGTTTGCTGGAGCCAAGATTTTTCTGCTTTAAGGCATGAACTATTTCCCAATGTTCTGGCACAATTTACTATTTAACCACTGATTTGTTTATAGGAATTCTCTAAACATGTCTTTATGACTGAGTGAGATACTGGGTAAGATCTAATATTGGGTCTAAAATGTAAAAAAAAAAAAAAAAGCTTACATGTAAATTGATAAAATCTCATTATGGTTTGCAGAATTTCCTTGTTTTGCTCCATTTTTTATGATCAAAAAAATTCTTCTCCATTCACCACCCTTCCTACACCCCCTCGATGATAGAGGCTGACTCGCAAAAATAAAATAACTACATATTTTGTTTTGGTTGTCTGTACCTGTGGTATCATATTTGCAGACTATTTGAATCTCTTTCAAAAATTCAGCGGCTGATGCATTCTTAACAAGCTGCAAAACAATGCTGTAACATCAAAAATACCTCACATATTTCACTTTCGGCATGATGTTTTCTTTAATGTTCCCTTTTTGGCACTGGTGTACTTGGCCACAAAACTCGATTTTTGCCTCACCTGTCTACATCATTAACAGCTCATTAACTGTATTTTTTATTATTGTTGCTTGGGCCGCAATGATAATCAGCTTTAACCAATCATTTTGGAGAAGAACGTATTTGATGCCATTGGCGCATTGTGTGAGTATACCGCATAATAGTGATTTCTTATTTTTTTGCATATTTGTCACACTTAAATGTTTCAGATCATCAAACAAATTTTAATATTAGACAAAGACAACCCGGGTGAATACAAAATGCAGTTTTTAAATGATGATTTCATTTATTAAGGGGAAAAAGCTATCCAAAGCTACCTGGCCCTATTTGAAAAAGTAATTGCCCCCTAAATCCTAATAACTGGTTGTGCCATCCTCGGCGTCAACAACTGCAATCAAACATTTGCGATAACTTGCAATGAGTCTTTCACATCACTGTGGAAGAATTTTAGCCAACTTGTCCTTGCAGGATTGTTTTAATTCAGCCACACTGGAGGGCTTTTGAGCATGAACAGCCGTTTAAGGTCATGTCACTGCATCTCAAGCGGATTTAAGTCCAGACTTTGACTAAGCCACTCCAAAATCTTCATTTTGTTTTTTTTTAAAGCCATTCAGAGGTGGACTTGCTAGTGTAATAATAACAATAATAATAATAATAATAATACATTTTATTTGTAGTGCCCTTTACATCCAAGGATCTCAAAGGGCTACACATTTAAAACAAAGAAACATCACAATAAAGGGATATAAAAAACAAGATATAGGTTGAAACAAGAAAAACATCTCATTAAAAAAAATAAAAACAAGATAAGCGGTTTTAAGAGAAGATAAAAAGTTTAAGAGAAGAATCTAAGAGGGGGAACCAAAAGTGTTGCTAAAAAGAAATGTGTAGACACTTTTTTAAAACAGTCAGTGGATTGTGGTGCCCTCAAGGTGTCAGGGAGGGCGTTCCACAGGCATGGGGCAGCAGCACAGAAGGCCCTATCTCCCATAGTCCTGAGTCTGGTTCTGGGGGTGAAGAGGAGGTTTGAATGAGTTGAGCGGAGGGAGCGTGTTGTTTTTTGGGGGCTTAGAAGTTCTTTGAGGTAGGTGGGGGCATGTCCATGGATGCATTGGTGTGTGAGGAGGGAAACCTTGTACTCAATCCTGGTGGAAATGGGAAGCCAGTGGAGAGAGTGGAGGATGGGCGTGATATGATCATTTTTGCGCACTCTCATCAGGATCCTAGCAGCAGAGTTCTGGATGTATTGGAGCCTCTGCAGGCTCTTGCTAGGAATCCCGATGAGACGTGCATTACAGTAGTCCAGCCTGGAGGAGATAAAGGCATGAACCAGCTTTTCAGCATCTGAGAGGGAGAGAAGAGGGCAGATTTTGGAAATATTGCGAAGGTGATAGAAGGAGGTCTTGCAGATGCGGTTGATGTGGGATTCAAAAGTGAGATGGGAGTCCATTATAACAGCAAGATTTGTGACTGCTGATGAGAGAGGGATATTAGAGCCAGAGAAGGTGATGCTGGTTATGGATGATGATTGGGTCTGGTGAGTAGTTCCGACCAGGATGGCTTTGGTTTTTGAACTGTTGAGTTGGAGGAAGTTGTGCTCCATCCATGCCTTTATCTCCTCCAGGCAGGTGGTGATTTCTGACGGGGATGACGATGATGAGGGAGGGGTTGCAGCTGCGCATTGACATAGAGCTGTGTATCATCGGCGTAACAGTGAAATGAAAGTCCATGACGGCTAATGACCTGACCAAGGGGGATGATGTAGAGGATGAACAGTAGGGGGCCAAGGACTGACCCCTGGGGGACCCCGCAGGTGACTGTATGTGAATATGAATGGGAATGACCAAGAGAGATGTATTCTGTCCGGTTTGCGAGGTATGACTGGAACCAGCTGAGGGCAGTGTCAGTGAGTCCAGTGGTGAGGTGGAGCCGGTTTAACAGAATCTCATGGTCGACTGTGTCAAAAGCAGCAGATAAGTCCAGTAAGATGAGAAGGGAGGGAGAGCCAGCATCGGATGACATGAGGAGGTCGTTTTTGACTCTAACGAGTGCAGTTTCTGTGTATTTCGGATCATTGTCCTACTGCATAACCCGAGTGCATTTGAGCTTGAGGTCACAAACTGATGGTTGGACATTCTCCTTCAGGATTTTCCGGTAGAGAGCAGAATTCATTGTACCATCAATTACGACAAGTCGTCCAAGTCCTGAAGCAGCAAAGCAGCCCTAAACCATCGCACTACCACCACCGTGTTTGACTTTTGGTATGATGTTCTTTTTATGAAACGCTGTGTTAGTTTTATGCCTGATGTAACAGGATGCACACCCTCCAAAAAGTTCAACTTCTGTCTCGTCAGTCCACAGAATATTTTCCCAAAAGTCTTGGGGATCATCAACATGCATTTTGGCAAGTGTGAGACGAGCCTTTGTGTTCTTTTTGGTCAGCAGTGGTTTTTGCCTTGGAACTCTCCCATGGGTGCCATTTTTTGCCTAGACTCTTTCTTATTATGCCTCGGTGCGCATGCGCAAGCAAGGTATACGGTAGTTCATTTGTTTTTTCATTCATTCAGTCATTCTGTATGTTACCGGGATAGCTGCTACACCGGTCAAAATCAAGTCCTAGAATATGGCTCTATGGGTTAAATGCCATGATCTCTTGGATTTAAATTTGCCAGATTATTGAGATAGAGCTTTGTTTTCGAGTTATAGCACTATTTGATTACCACTATGGCTGCTGCGAGCGATCCAGACTTGAGCGAAGAAAAAGCTCTTCACAGTGGATCGCTTTACAACTTGTGAGTTCGATTTATATCACAGCAGTGGCTACTGCTGATGGCAAAACTTGACAAACGGAGCACAATGCCGACAGTGATTCATGTAGACACACATTACGCACTGTGTTAAATACAGCACTGCGTGGATTTTCGAACTTACTGCTGTATGAACTTTATAAAACATCACAAATGATTTCTCCCCACGCACAGTAACAGTGTACAAATGAACAATGCTTTCAGTTATTGCTGGGCCTCACAAAGCTTAACAACCGCAGTCTCGCTACGTGGTCCTACTAAGCTGCTTATCAACTCGTTATGTCACTGGGGCTTTCCCGACCTAGATATCTGCGTGTTCACGTAACAGAGACGGTGTTTGTAGCATATGACCAATCGTCTACCGGCAGCAGAGCAGCATATTTTACAAATGAAGAGCAAATTATCATATTACGACAATATGAGGAATACAGGATCATACAGATCAAAGACAATGCTCGAGACAATAGGACACCCACCACCAGTTGGACGGGGGTGTGAATTACATTCTGTCAAAATGATGGACGGCCTTCAAAATGTTCCATCATGAGCTGCCGGATAGCTCACTCGGTTAAGGCACTGCGTTGCAGTGCAGAAGTGACTATCACGTCGCGGGTTCGAGCCCCGGTCGTACCAACCGGCAGTGGTCGGCAGCTTTTTCAGAGTAGCGCACAATTGGCCATCGCGCTACAGGGTTTCAAATTGGGAAGGGACTGCCGGGAATAGGGAAATAAATAAATAGCTTTGTTCGTTGCTCAAGCGCCTCCTGTTGGCCAGACGGGCGCTCGTCAGGAAGATTCCAAGTCTGTTCATGTCCGGGTATCCTCCACCCTCGTTCTGAACTCGCGAAGATTCAACCAATGAGTGTATAAGAAGCAGTGGCTGACGGGCACGTGCTTCGGAGGAGAGCCGTGAACTGTCTTCGCTCTCCTGAGTTGGCAGCAAGGGGTCGCATACGAGCAAGCTTTGTACATAGTTCACCAATTGGGCATTCCAGATTCAGGTGGGATTGGAGATGCCAAATTTAAAATAAATAAATAAATAAATAAATTAAAAAAAAAAAAAAAAGTTCCATCATTGTTAGAAAAAATCCGTCAATGACGGAAAATATTCGGATAATGCGACCTCTGTCCTCTACAGTATGAAAGGTGCTTCCCTCCAAAAACCTGTTGTTGTTCCCACAGAGTCTGAATTTCACTAATTATTGCTCAGTGTTAAAAAGACCTTGAATAGTGTGGAAGGTGTTTCCCTCCATAACTGTACATTAAATGTTCAGACTGCCACTGGTGGGTAAATACTTTAGTATGTCAAGCATAGAAGCACAGCTACGGCACTCTGACATGTCCACACCCAATTTTATTTCTTCATTAAGGGACATACTTGTCACTGCTGTAAGCACCGAGGCATCAGCACCTTTGGTGCTTTCATTGTTGAATCATGAACACTGACTTTAACGGAGGCAAGTGAGGCCTGCATTTCTTCAGATGTTGTTCTGGGTTCTTTTATGACCTCCTGGATGAGTCGTCGATGCGCTCTTGGAGTAATTTTCGTTAGCCGGCCACTTCTTGGAAGGTTCACCACTGTTCCAAGTTTTCTACATTTGTGGATAATGGCTCTCACCATGATTCACCGGATCTCAAAGGCTTAGAAATGGCTTTGCAACCCTTTCCAGACTGATAGATCTCAATTTCTTTGTTTCTCATCTGTTCTTGAATTTCTTTAGTTCGCAGCATGACGTGTTGCTTTTTGAGATCTTTTAGCCTACTTCACTGTGTCAAACAGGTTCTGTTGAAGTGACTTCTCGATTCAGCATGTCTGGCAGTAATCAGGCCTGGGTGAGGCTAGTGAAATTGGACTCAAAAAATGTGGTTAATCACAGTTAATTCATGATTTAAGAAGGGGGGGCAATTACTTTTTCACATAGGGCCAGGTAGGTTTGGATAGCTTTTCCCCTTAATCAATGAAATCATCATTTAAAAACTGCATTTTGTATTTACTCGGGTTATCTTATCTGTCTTATATTAAAATTTGTTTGATAATCTGAAACATTAAAGTGTGAAAAATATGCAAAAATGTAAGAAATCAGGAAGGGAGCAAATACTTTTTCATGGCACTGTGTGTGTGTATATATTTTTTATATATATATATATATATACACACACACACACACACACACACAGTGCCATGATATATATATATATATATATATATATATATATGAAATGCAATTTTTTTTTTTTCTATGGTTTTCAACTCCTTTGCATTGAAGCCAAATCTGGCTATTTATGTGTTACCTTATTTGAGGCTTTATAATTCAAGATTGCAGCTTCATAGAGAGGAAGGGAATGGCTCAACTGAGTCAAGATTCTGGTAGCATTTAGAATTCCAACATATTTCTGTTTATTTTCATGATTTTGGTAGAGAACAAGGGCTGAAACACAAAAAAACTTCAAAATCATCATTGACATTGTAAAAAATAATACTGAAAATTGAAAAAATGGCTGGTGTTAGAACAATACATTTCTGGGATCGTTAACACCTTGACCTCAAGTATTCTTCATCTGAGCACGAAATTCTAAATTATCTACTCTTTTGGAGCCAAATAAGACAGCTCTCCAGGTGGCTCCCCAAACTCTCAGATTCCTCAAAATGGTGCACCGTCAAATCATAAAATAATCATATATTTAAGACAAATCAACTCTTTGCACATGAAATTCAAAACAAATTAATGATTTTCTGGTTGAATTTAGCATGAGTTTATTTATATGGGAGCAGTTGGACATCAATGGTCACCAGTCACCTCTCCAAACCCAAAACATGCCTTTTATCCATGATTAAGTTTAGAATTTTGTCCATTTTTATTCAGAGTCCCACAAGCCAGCACACATACAGCTGCTTATTTAACGGTCAGAGCATTCACCCTGCAATGAAAAGCGAGTAGTTCCCACTTCCAAGCTTGCAACCTTATATAAACACTTTCCACACTTTATATGGAACAAGTATAACTCACTAACTCGGTAATATCTAAAATACACCTTATTATAACTGAACAGACATTCCACTATGAGGAAAAGGCAGGCTATATTCTACCCTAGATAGAACAGAAAGGTGCAATGAACATTGGCAGGGGGGTCTACTGAAGTGCTTGAACTGTTCTTGTTTTAAACGAGCCAAAACCTTGGCATTCAATTTTGTTGCATTCGGTATAAATTCTGAAACAAAAAGCCACATTGAGCAAAATGCCAGGACATGCAGTATTATTAACATAGGTCAATGGCTAGTCTTTTCAGTCAGTGTGGCAAAGCAGCTCTGTGGTCACGGTGGTGAACCGAAAATAAGAACTAGCTGGTTAGTTAGCTAGCTGGTTAGAAGTAAGATAGAGCTTCTCCATACAACATCAATTTTACTCACACTGCAAGAGGAAAAACTCGCCATTGTTGAATTTCTCCTCCAAAGAATCAATACTGTCAGCCCTCCAGTCTGTTCCATTCAGAATAACTGCCATTTTCCATCTCCGAATCACATTTCCATCCTGCAAATATAACCTCAGCACTCCAGGGTTGGTTCTGGAAGTCTTTTTTTTTCTATGCAATCACGTCCTTTTTAGTTGTGCAAAGTTTAGAGCAGGGGTGGGGAACCTTTTCCAGAAAGGGCCGGTGTGGGTGCAGGCTTTCATTCCAACCAGGTAATTACACACCTGATACTACTAATCAAGGTCCTTAGCAAAGATTCCAGAGGTTGATTAGTAGAATCAGGTGTGTGACTGCTTGCTTGGAATGAAAGCCTGCACCCACACTGGCCCTTTCTGGATAAGGTTCCCCACCCCTGGTTTAGAGAATACTACCCAACTTACTGTTGCACTAGTAGGCTTCTTTTCTGAGGGTCCAATCAATGTCGTTCAATTACTGAGGAAAGTTTATACTGTCTGGAATTGGATAAAAACCATGTAAATCAATAGGGAATTACCAGGGAAGTTTCACATGGGCCAGGGTGGTCCACGAGGGGTTTTAGCGTGTCGCTACGACATGCTAAAATTTTTGGGTGTCATCTTACAATACCCACAAAATTCTAAGCGCCATGCCAAAAAGTGTCCGCCTTTGCTAAGAATCCGGCTAATGCCTAGGTCCCACTGGGGATTGCGATGGTTTGCGAGGCATTCCCGATGGAAAAAGTGAGAATCGCAATGCATCGCAAACACATTTGCCGAACATTTGCAGAATGTGCGGCGACATTCGCCGAGTGTCACAGGCAAATTCTAGCCATCGCAATGGATCACGAGTGGATCGCAAAAGCCCGAAAAATTTCAAAGCCTGCTATGAATTTTGTTGTGAACCATTCGCGACGTTTTCGTCTCAAAAGTTGTCGCAGAATGTTCGCCGAATGTTTGCTGACGGTCGGCGAATGCATGCGCTGCATCGGTGAACCATCCGCCACACTTTCAAAACTGAAAAAGTCTCGGCGACCCTCGCTGAACTATTGCCGAACATTCGGCGATACTTCGGCTACGTTCGGCGAAACTCGGCGACATGTTTGACGCTGACGTAATGGGACTGCATTTTGCGCTCCGTCGGCGATTGGTCGATTTTGCATTGTGTACGTCGCAGTGATTGGTCACATTGAGAATTCGTGGCTCGCGCGTCTAGCAAATTCTTTTACAGTTTGAATCGGCGATCAGATGTGAGACAGACAGCAAGCATGCTGCTGATTTATCGCACAATGTCATCCCTTCCTTCAGCGAACAATCCCAAGAGCAAATTATAATGGGACTGCTCCACTTTTTTGACCATTTTGTCACGCACAATCGCAAGGCATTGCCAAACTTTTCCAAATTTCCCCATCGGCGACCATCGCAAAATGCTAAATCCCCAGTGGGACTGAGCCATAAACTATAGAGCAGATGAATTGCACAACACATTTATTTCGCTCCTTAGCAAAAAAAAAAAAAAAAAAATTTTTACGCATGCGCAGGCTCATGAGGCCTAGGGGGAATGAATGTGTAGGTACCGAGTTTATCTCAAGACTAGACTATGGATGGAACTTTGTGGAAAGCAGTCACCGGCACTGACGAGATATTGAATGGACCGGCGTCTGATTTTCATGATAATGCCCCAATCAAAGATAAGCAAGTTTTTGCTCCTTCCGCTGCCAGTACTTCTGATACTAGTTCCACATCTAATGACGATAATGACAAGGCACAAGCGACCACGGGTACAGAGCATGAGGGAGATGAACCTGTCCCTTCTAAAAGGTTGAAAAGCACAAGCAGACGCATTAGTCAGAGAACCGAGTTCTATCACCCATGGCTTAAGGTGTACCCATGGCTAAGTTACGAGGAGGACAGTGGTAATTTGGTTGGTTCAAATATTTGGCAATAACTAGTTCAGTGAACTGGAAGTCGTCTATTAACACATTGACTGCCAGCACTTTTTAAATATCTCAAACACCACTGCCCGCGTTTTTCCTCATTTTCACCAGTGGCGGAAAATATGAACAGAACAGCGAACAGAAAACAGGAGGAGCGGAAAATATCCCTTGAAGCATACAATTATTGACCCGTTTCCAATCATTGTCTTTAACATATTTTCCCAATGATACCAATAATCCATTGACAGTTAAACATGCAGCGTCCTTCTCAATGCAATGTTAAGGCGAGTAAATAATAAATGCAAAAAAAAAAAAAAAAAAAAAAAGGCTTTATTCACTTGCCGAAATAGGCTTCCGAAATGAAATAAACTACTATGGATTATCTGAGTTAATTTGGCATGTCCCGCAAAGCAGTTTAGCAAACCTGTGTTTCATGATCCTTTTAGCAAAAGTATTTGACATCCAAATGAAGCGTTTTGTTTCTTGACTTCAGCGACCTCAAGGAAGCGAGTTAGCTATGTGTGAAATAGCAGAATGTTCGAAGAGTTACCAAATCTTTAATCAACGAAAGTGATTGAAAATGGATGAGATCTAATCCTCAGTTTAAAGGCATGTGTTCCGCCCTTCCAGCTTTCTATTGAGTAGCCGCCACTGACTCCCTCTACCGAGAAATGCATACACATGGAAAAGACGAGATATCTCATCTTTGGCGGTGAACAGTTGGATATGAAGAGATATCTCGTCTTTGGCCATCAATGTGTTAAAGTTTCTTTGAGGGAAAAAATAATCGAAAGTAAAACTGAGTCATGAGATAAAGTAGATGTAGCCAAGGCAATATTAATGCCCTGGCTATACTTTTCAGTGTAGACTACATTGTAGGCTAGGGCTAGTAGGAGGACTTTTATCAATTTATCATCATTAGCGGTATAATTCTGTCGGGTCTGAATTTATGAATATGAACATGATTCTTAGTTGTATGAATAAAAGTTCATAATAGCTATTACATATCTGATCTAGGTATTTGTAGAGCATATTTTTTTCTGAAGGTGTAGCCACAAGTATTAATGTAATTCTTTTCATATTCTCATTTACTTTCCCCTCATTGTCTCAGACTCTCGAGGGATGTGCTGTAAGTGGTGTACATCGCTGAAAAGAGGGGAGTGTATGTGTGGTTGTGATCATGATGAAGTTCATTTCTCAAAAATATTATGATTTTTATCCATGGATAACAGCTCATTCTGTGTGGTCAAATGTTCCAAAATAAGGCTCAGATAGCACCAGAGAGCATCTAGAACCCTAGAGCTTCCAGGGCCCTTGAGCTGGCCCTTGACCCGGGCTGCCAGGGACTTTCTGCTTTGTGCACATATGATCATCACACACAATATCAAGAATTTCTTATGCAACAAGGTAAAATTTCAAGTTGTAGACCACCCTGCATGGGCGTGAACTATAACAGTGCTTTACGCAGATAAGCCTGAGCAAACATTAGAGAGATTGGATAACATTTAGGCATTGTATCACATTGTGAGGAACAACTGAATTTGTTGCGGGGTGAATTTACATGTGATTCAATGGTAGGGAATCACACATTTCTAATATATGATGACTATAATTGATTGTGGAATCATATAGTATCAATACGATGTTGAATTTTTGCTTCAGAAAACTTTTTTTCACTACTCAGACGAGATAACTTTATTGCTGAATTGGCTGCAACAAAGGTCAACAATTTTTTTCTGTCACAAGAGCTCATTTTTATTAACTGTTGGATAAATACTATGGGCAAGTGTATTGAGCAGTTTGCACATCAAGCTTGGCTGAGGAGTTTAATCCATCCATTTCCAGGGAAACAGGGATGGAACATAACTCGTCCATATTCTAAACCGTGTTCGAGCTCGGCTTGCTAGTGTATATTCAATAACTGATTTGGGTGTGCTATCTACTGTTATAAAAGGGCAACTGCATGCATAAATAGAGCAGCCCCATGTCCGCTGGCATCTACATCTGCGCAGTGGGGTTAAATAGAGGATCTTACACGAGTGGGCGTGTCATATGAAAATTATGAAATGAGTTAAGTAAATTTTGCGTTTAAAGTGAGGAACCATCCCAAAATTTGCTCAGTGAGCTTCATAACTTTCTCATGACACGACCAAGAGTATAAGATTCTGTTTATCACATAACTGAATTGCATAATTTAATGGAAAGCAAATGCAGTTTCTGTTAGTGCCCATTGTATGTCAGCTCTGCACTAACTACATCGCTCTGTTTAGTCACTGAGTCACGGACATTCGTGGCTGAACAAGCAACAGTTTGTAAATTCAGTCAACTGAGTAGCTAGCTTACGCTAGCTGGCAAGCTAATAAACTAATGTTACATAATGGTTTTGAAAAAGTATTGCGTGCACGCTACCTAGCTAAGTAAGGTGAACTTAGTTATGTGAGTGGCGCTTAACCAGCTAACTACAGTGCTGAGCTATACCAATTTAACCAACGTTACACTCGGTATTCAGTTTGGCTTAGTATTTACAGCGTGACGCAAACCGATTTTTTTTCCCTCGCGCTCTCAGCCAATGAAATTTTCGCCAAAGTGATATTACCCAAGGGTAATATCAAAAATATGTCATGAGCTGGGCTATGGGAAAAGTACTGCAGTTATGTGATAAATTGTCTTAGACCATCCCTTTTTGTAACAGTGCCGCAGTTGGGCTATTACCTCCTGTCACAAAACTGCTGGTATGGAATTAGACACCTCTAGGTTTGATCTGTGATACCGATAACGCTTGCGTTTGCCGACTGCATTTAGGTTGTCAAATGAGGGCACTATCTGACAAACTTATCGCCACCTCTGGTTCAATACTTTGAGGAGGCACACCTGAAACATAAACCAGCGACCAGTCTTTTCATATAATTTCTTACAGGATTAGAGTAAACCTTGGGGGGGATTTATTTTCCATCCTTCATGCAGAATTTTCAAGATCAGTGATACCCTTAGGTTTATGCTTCCAGATCAGTGGTTTTATAATTGATTTAAGTCCAGATACTATGATGGTAATTGCAGAGCATAGATGTTATTGTCATTAAACCATCTCTGTGTAGATTTTGATACAAATGCCCCTTGAACACTGATTGCAAAACATCAATGACTCTCTGCCGCTTATTATAGTAGGCATGAGTTGTGTGTCCTTGTATCCATTCCTCTTTTGAAATTCCACATGTATGGTTTGTTTTATTGTGCTCAACAAAATTTCTTGGCCTACAGGTGTTGTCTCATGGTTGTGTTTATGGTTATTGTTCTTGTACTGTGATTTTTTTTTTTGGCTTCCTTTTGCCTCTAACCATCTTTTCCCACTGTTTGTGGGACAGTGTGTGCTTGCATCATTTTTTCTTGTCATTTTGCAACCATTCTACATGCTTTCCTCTCTTTTTCTTCATGGTTTTTGGACATTTGTAGTATTGCATTTACTGCGGGGAGTGAAACAGGAAATGATGGAAGAGCACAATATAGCTGCTTTAGACTGAGAGTTGGATTGAATGAAGTGAAATTAAATTGCTAATTTAATTTAAGTTACAATAATTTTTCAGGATGCCAATAAATTTGACATGTACGGTTTCATAAAAATTAGACAACTTAATAAAATATTCATGAAAATAAATATGCATAAAGGCACAGCATTTTCTTATATTTTAAAGGTATATTTAAGTCCTGTATATTAGTATCTGGGTTGTTTGCTAAATAAAACCATTTTGCTTCAGTTTTATCAAGGGTGCCAATATTTTTGGGCCTGGCTGTATGTCTGCACATGTTTGTTATTACGTGCTTTGCTGAGATCAGTAGGGGTGAGTGTGTGGTGGTTACATGACCCTGACCATCTGCTCCACTCCTGTTCTGCCTGTACTGTCAGAGTAGAACAGAATGGTGATGGATCACAGCACTGTGTGAAGGCATCCTTTAAAGACTAAGCCTTGACTGATCACTGCTGTTGATGAGATGACATTGCTTCTTAATCTGCAACCTGCTTGTGGCTTGTGCCTTTATGAAAGTGAAGAATTGACTGAGCCTGTCCATCCTAGCTCATCTATAATTAACTGAGCAGGGTGGTACCTGAATAATTCCAGTGTAAGCGAGGAATGCCAAAGATAACCAAGGCATGTGTGGACATGATGAAAGACAAAGTCTGTTTTACATAAATATGAATTAAGGTACGTAATATTTTTATCCGACTCAATATCTCAATTATTTCATTTCAAATGCTTAAAAAGATTACATTTGGTTTGAGAACAATGTACAGTTGTAAGCACACAGACCTTTTTTATTGATTGGTAGTGACATTTGTATTGGTTTCCTGAAATTTGTATTCTGTCAGTACAAGTGTTATTGGCATATAAGAGAGACACATGGGGTGTTTTCAGGGCTGGGGGGCAGGTCAGATAGTGATGCGATGACTGTGAATTGGAGGGAATCAAAGGTCGAAGAGGCTGAAGAAGCCTATGAACGGGAACAATCACTCCTACCTCAGTCCTATACTAACACTACTAGTGTTGCACTGCTAAACGGTCTGTTATAAAATTTCTGGTGGATTTTTTAGCACAGACCCATACCCTTCGTATCTATCTTTGTGCTGGCTTTGTGTGTTCCCTGTCTCTTATTCCAACCTCGAATTTTCTCAGTAGACAATAATTTTTAATTACTGCTGCTGAAATGATCTGCTCCAATTACCTGCTGATGTTTTCATATGAGGGCTTTGAGTTACAGTTAGTACGTGAACTCTTTCTGCTAGTTTGATTGGCTAATACCTTAAAAGATACACCTGGATGTTTATGGACATTGGCTCAGGTTAGTTCCACATTTTACAAAGAGACATTAAAGTGAAGTTTTGCAGTTTGTGAGTGAACTGGTCGGATCATATTTTCTTTGTAAGAAATATGGGTTTATTTATCATTTCAAAGTGTCTCAAATCCTCCAAACCATGCAATTTAACGATTTCCAGTGCCAGAAAGTACAATTTCCTATTGAGGGGTCAGTTTCTGTGGGATCATCCAGGCTCTGGTCATAAATCTTTACACGGTCATGCAGTAATGAGTACGCCTCTCTGGTACTTCCACCATCCGCAATATGATATGTTTTTATGGGACTGTTTTCCAAGATGAAAAAAAAAAAAATGTCTGAAAACAATAAGTCTTTTCTGAAACTGAAACATGAGCAGTGTTGAATTGTGCACTTATATTGCTCTGTATGTATTGAGTATATCTTATGAATATAGAAATTATTGCAGGTTTGGCATATTTCAGTTGATGCCATGGCAATGCGCTCTGCAAAATATTGCCAAGTCTTACTGATGGCTCAAATATTGAGTTGATGGAGTGATTGATGTGTGTTCCAGTGTATGCTATTAGAAGTCCCTGTTGTGCACATCTCAGTCAGTTGCTGCGAATGACTGGTAGAGACAATCTGTCTCCATGTTCTTGTGATAATCTACCACAGCTAACTATTTTTAATGCATAGGCTGCCAAAAGCTTACGTATAGTATATCATAGATTCTCCATTTTAGAGTGTGAGGACATGACAGGACTCTAATGAAATAGGTCCGTATCGCATGGCAGGCCGTCGGTATCAACTTGGGGATGAGACCCCAGACTTGATTATCTCCTTAAGTGCAGCTTCGTACAGAGAGGAGGGCTGGATTTTGAGATGCTATTTGTGGAGGTGATGGCTGTGCTGATGTAGTGCCATTTCTGAAACTGTGGGGCTTCCAGAGGCCTTTTAAATGGAGCCCAGCTGTGGGATCAAAATTACACTGCTCCTTTGTCAGACAGGGCTTGTTACATTTCTGCCTGACTGAATTTTTGTCACCGAATGCCAAAATGACACATGGAATCTGACCTTCTCGGAAAGTGCTAAGTGTTTCTCATGTCCCCTGCTCAAACGTTCGATTCAGTCTCACCCTCAGAAAAACCATTGGAAACACAGCTATAAATACCAGCTTTGAGAAGCTCATGACCTACTGGTTTTGTGGAGAGTGGTTTAGATTTGGATTGAATCAATTATGTGGTGAGATTTAGAGCTGTTTTTTTTTATTTTTTATTTGGTATCTCCAATCCCACCCGAATCTGGAATGTCCAATTGGGGAACTATGTACAAGGCTTTTTCGCATATGCGGCCCCCTATTGCCAACTCAGGGGAGTGAGACAGCTCGCGGCGCTCCTCCGAAGCATGCGCCGGTCGCCACCGCTTCTTATACACTCATTGGTTGAAACCTCGCCGGCTCAGAACGAGGGTGGAGGATACCTGAACATGAACGAGCTTAGAATCTTCCTAACGAGCACCCGTCTGGCCAATAGGAGGCACCTGAGAACTTGTTATTTACAATACCCTATCCCAGCAGACCCTTCCCAATTTGCATCCCTGTAGCGCATTGGCCAATTGCGCACTACTCTGAAAAGAGCTGCCGACCACTGCCGGCTGGTACAAGGCGAGGGCTGTTGTTTTTTTGTTGGCATATGTTGTCATAATTTTTTTCCACATTGAATAATTTAATTGTTTATTGATCAATGCAGCTGCACACATGGGTAAACTAGCCCTTAAGGCTTCCTACCTGAAAGCTTTCTAGTCAAGACTTTTGAAAATGTGGTAGACATTGAGAAATGGTCTATTTTAACCCTAACCATGATCTTTTTCTAAACCTGGCCAAATAGCTATGGTGCCTAAACCTAAAGAAGTAGTTTTGTTGCCTAAACTTAACTAAGAAGCTTTGTGATCTAAACCTAACCAAATATTTTTTTTTTTTTTGGCCTAAGTAAAGCAAACTGACTGATAGTTGCATGGAAGTCCTATGTTTAACCAAGTCAATTCATCCACTACAACATGTATGGTATGTGGTCAGTGTGGCACTTTATATTACGTCACCTGACTTCCTAAAGCCTTTCTGACAGAAATCTGACATATTCTGCCAAAAATTGTGTATTTTATTTGGAGTCCAAGAAATGACATACACTACATTGCCAAAAGCTTTTCAGCTGCTTGATCTGGAGCTGTTTTTCATGGTTAAGGCTAGGCCCCCACTGAATCCACTGAAGGAAAATCTTGGCATTTTAGCATAAAATAATACACCCAATTATTCCAAAAGATAGTGCTCTCAAGAACAAAACAAGCTCCTTGTGTATATGGTACACGTATATGTGTATATGTGTTTAGTTCCAAAATGCAGTATTTTCATTGTTTTGATTAAAAAAATAACTTTTTCTGGTTTGGAGAAGCGGAGAAAGGAAATCCACATTGTCACGTTTTAAACTTTAATGAGTAACTGTTATAACCCCTCTGTGCAGATGTAGACGCCAGCGGAAATGGAGCTGCTCTATTCATGCAAGTAGCTACTCTATTCTATCACTAGGTGGCACACCCAGATCAGTTATTGAATATTCTCCAGTAAGCTGAGCTCAGACATGGTTTAGAATATGGATGAGTTAAGTTCCATCCCTGTTTCCCAGGAATTGTATGAATTAAACTCCTCAGCCATGCCTGACATGCAAACTGCCTAACCCGTTTGAGCAGAAGCCAAATATGGCTATTTATGTGTTACCTGATTTTAGGCTTTATAATTCAAGATCTGAGTATCACAGAGACAGACTTTGATTGGACCCTCAGAAAAGTATTTAAACCATTGTATAACAGCATGTTAGGTTGTATTCTCTGAACTGTGCGCAGCTGAATGACCTGAGTACAAAGAAAAAAAAGACTTCCAAAACCAACCTAGAAGTGCCTATGTTACATTTACGTGATGGCAGTTTGATTCTGACATGGATAATGGGAGTTATTCTGGAAGAATCCTCGTACAGGAAGGCTCTGTTACTCTGTTTATCTGGTGGAGGACTTCATTGATGGAAGTCTCTTCAAAGATGGAGAGTTTTGCTTCTATTTGAGAGAGTACAATGGAGTAATATGGAAAGCTTATGGCTAGCTGGCTAGTAGTTTTTTTTTTTTGTTTATCATAGCCATGATGATCACAGAACTTGTTTGCCACATTGGTTAGTAACCGTTAGCGTATGCTAATTATACTGTACATGGCGGAATTTTGCTCAATGTAGTGATGTTTTAGAATTTATACCGCATCCAACGAAATCGAATGCTTAGGTTTCCTGAAAAATGAGAACAGCTCCAGGACTGCGGTAAAACCTCTGCCATATTCAGTGCAATGACTCTGTTCAATCTAAAGCAGCATATTGCCTGGTTTTTCCTGATAGAGCCTACTAAAAATAAATTCCGGTTTCCTATAACCCGCCCATCCCTTTTTTGAACGCAGGAAAAATAATGTATCCCCCTTGTGAAACAAGCAAAATTTTTAAAAAGTAGTCGGTGTCAAAATTCTGACATCTAGCGGCCGGAAATCACATTTATTTAATTTTTCCCCCGACTCTCTCACATTAAGACGTGTACTGTACATTGGCCTATCACATGATGACGTGCACGCTAGTCATTATGGGATTGAAGTGGGGTCTTGTAGTCTCGCTTTGCACATTACCACGTATTGAATAGCAGATGATCTGATTAAAATTTGGTTGAATCTGTAGTACACAACAGTGCACTGACTGCATCGCAAGGTTTCATGATCAGTTTGGGTTGCTTTCCGGAATCTGTCACGTACAGGCTGTAACCAGATGTGGCGCTCTTGAGCTGCCATAGTCACTCGTGGCTGCCCTAAGCGGGGTCGGTCAGTGACAGTGCCTGTGTTCCATTCTCAGATAGACAGCCGACTGATTGTTGAACAGTGACAGTGCGAATGACACACCACCTCTCAGCGGGTGAGACCTGCCCGTAACATGCTAATGGCTCTTTTTCCTCTCTCCTGTGCCACAAGCCGTTCTATTTTCTTGATGCAGTAGCATTTTTCGTATTCTTTGTAGGCTTTATGTAGGCTATTGACCACACCAAAAAGAACAAGTCAAGTATCACTGTACACATCACAAACAGCTCAATGTTTGTTATTACTGAAGTGCTTGGCGCGTTCACGTGGCACGCGTCAGGATTACAATACCATGCGCTTTTCTTTATTTCCACTCGTGTCTCACCAGAAAAACAATAAAAATCAATCTATTCTTCAATTTGGAGATTTCTTTTGGAGTTAAGTATATATAGTTTGAAGTCCTATGCCATTAAACGGCGTGCAAAGTGATAGAATGAGTGCAATATTAGTAATATAGCGCATGGTGTAGTCAAACCAAATAGGAAAACAGTGCAGGTACTGCGGGTAATCTACTTTACTTGGATGAGCCTTGAGGGTGCTAGGGACCATGCAGGCATCTACACTACTACTGGTATGTCAGGTTGAAGCTTAAATAATACACAAATGAAAGGGAAATGGTTAATACACAAACACAAAAGAAAGCTTGTTTTAATACAGACAAGAACAGCAAATGACAGAGGTTGCTAAATGATTTATAGTTGTTAAATGTGAGAGGACCTTTTGTAATACTAGAGTTTTACTGTTTATACCATTTTTTGCCAAAAATTGGATTGAATTTCAGTATGTGAAAATAAAATTTTGTCATAAAATAAAAATTTTCCCTTCCTTCCATCCCAAATTTTTCAGAGTATGTTGCTGGAAACAAAATATCTTTTTTATTAGGCCTAGTGGAATGTCTGTTTTGTTACAATGAGGTATATTTCAGATTACTAT
The DNA here is from genome assembly GCA_029692085.1 of Gymnothorax javanicus. Taxonomy (NCBI): domain Eukaryota; kingdom Metazoa; phylum Chordata; class Actinopteri; order Anguilliformes; family Muraenidae; genus Gymnothorax; species Gymnothorax javanicus. The sequence goes on along the minus strand of CM056193.1, from coordinate 164,386,433 downwards.
ATTATTACTGTGTTAGTGAGTTATATTTGCTCCTTATAGGGTGTGAAAAGCATTTATCCAAGCTTGTGTTTCGCTTGGATGATCAGAATTGTCAATGGCAAGCTTTCCATCACTTGGTGAACGTTCTGACTATAAAATAAGCTGTTCTTCAATCCCCACCTCGTACCAGCCGGCAGTGGTCAGCAGCTTTTTCAAAGTAGCGCACAATTGGCTATTGCGCTACAGGGTTGCAAACTGGGAAGGGACTGCCGGGAAGGGAAAATAATAGTTGCCTTGTTCGTTGCTCAAAGCGCCTGCTGTTGGCCAGACGGGTGCTCATCAGGAAGATTCTAAGCCTGTTCATGTCCGGGTATCCTCCGCCCTCGTTCTGAACTTGCGAAGATTCAACCAATGAGTGTATAAGAAGCAGCAGGCTGACAGGCGCGTGCTTCGGAGGAGAGCCGCGAACTGTCTACACTCTCCTGAATTAGCAGCAAGGGGTCGCATACGAGCAAGCCTTGTACATAGTTCACCAATTGGGCATTCCAGATTCGGGTGGGATTGGAGATGCCAAATAAAAAAAAATAAAATAAATAAGCTGTTCCTTTAATGAGTACATGTGGTTGCTAGTGCGACTTCGTAGAAAAATGGACAAAACTCTGAGCTTTATCATGGAGAAAAGGCATGTCTTTGGTTTGGAGAGATTACTGGTGACTATTGATATCCATCCGCGCCTATATTGATAAGCTCATGCCAAATTCCACCAGAAAATCATTCCTTCATGTTGAACTTAATGAGTCAAAAGTTGATTTGTGTTCAACATATTATTTTATGATTTGACAGTGTATAATTTTGAGAGTTCTGACAGCTTGGAGAGCCACCTGGAGAGCTATCTTATTTGGCTTATAAATGGTAGATAATTTCAAGAAAATCGCTGTCAGATGAGGTGCACTTGTGAGCAAGGGTTTATGATCCCAGAAATGTATTGTTTTAACTCCCAGCCATTTTTCAATTCTCAGTATTATTTTTTTATAATTTCATTGCTGAATTTTCAAGAAGATTCTTTGCGTTTATGGCCCTAACTCTGAACTAAAATTATGAAAAGAAACTGAAATACGATGGAATTCTAAATGCTGCACGTGTCCTGTATCATTAAAGCCATTTGCTAATTCTGTGACGCTCAGATCTTGAATTATAAAGCCTAAAATCGGGTAATGCATAAATAGCCATATTCAGCTTATGCGCAAAAGGGTTAAGATAATTAGCTAAAAAATTCAAATACAGAACTAAGTGGTTTTAAAGGTTTTCAGTGGTTTCGCTACTTTTGCAACTGCACACTATAGCAAAACAACTGGTTACCGTTTCAACAGAATTAAGTAATTTTCTTTGTCAAAACACCCATGCTATGGTGTTTCCACCAGCAGTCTGTCAGCGGTATCAAAGGCCTTTGGTTACCTCACCTTTCAATGCTTAATTACCTAGTGCTGTTTATTTTGCCTGATTAGCAACGATTGCTAAGACTAATTGGGGGAATGACTGCCAAATTTATTTCCTGTAGCGTTGCTGTACATTGCATCACAAAGCAAAAGAGTGTTTTCTTCTGCACGGCACATAAATGAGGGCCTAAAACATCAAAATGTCTTCTGAATATTCTGAACTCATGTGTCTCATGAAATGGCTCAGATTTGATCAGTTTGCAAGGCTTATTAAGCAATAATGTATGAGAGGCAGGCTATATTTTGAATATAGCCAAGTCAAGGCTAAAGAGCATTGTTAGGCAAGATGCACAGGAGAGTGAGAGTGTAAGGATGGTGAATGCAAAAAATTCAAAGCAACAGCGAAAGTTTAGAATTTTCTGCATTTACTCAAATTATTGCCATGCTTACAATGTCATAATTATATAAATGAAGCCATTAGGAAATAACTTTGTCATGATAATTTCTAAATTATTATTATTAATTATTACACGACATGTATCGGTCTTAGTTAAGTGAATACACTGTTTGATTGTTCATCAGGAAACTTAAATGGGAACATCTAAACAGCAATCATGTGGTAAAGGTGAGGATTAGAGCAGCCATGCTGGACAAACGTCACGCCAATGGCAGCCACTTATTGGTTGATGGGATGTATTGTGATTTGCGCAAAAAAGGGTCATGGCTCTTGTCACACTTTGAAAAATGCATAATTCAGTGTGTAAATCAATGATCGATATGGTGTTTTGGCAAATCCAGAATATAGACTGAATAAGATATGATAATTACTGACCTGTTGGGGGCAGTAGATTCAAATTATCATATTTGAGGTTTATTGTGTTTTTTGAACCAAACTCTCCATATAGTTTGTTGAGTTCAGCGTAGAGTAACTTGCCAGCACAGAGCCCTGACCTCAATCCCATCAGACTCTCTTGGGATAAATAAGAAAACTGACTTTAAACCAGGCGTACTCAGCCAATATCAATGCCCGAACATCAATGGCTGGGATGGAAGCAGATCTCTGCAACAATGTACAGTCTTATGCAAATTAATTGGATAAAGGTGCTTATCAATTGAATGAGCTGAATGGAGATCAAATAGCCCTGCCAAGTGATGGACGTTTTACATAACCACCTCAAAGATCACTGCATTGTGCCTTTTAGCCATGTTTCATCAATTTCCTTGAAAATTATGATGCAACTAATTTGATTGCATCATCATCGCAGTACTGTAACTGTGTTGGACTGGCCTGGCACTTCACCTGACCTCAATTGAGAATCTCTGGTCCATCATCAATTCAAGGCTGCAGCAAAAGGACTGCACCATAAAAGCCAAAGTCATTGATGCAGTTGCCCAAGTGTGGCATCACAATGAAGAAATAAAGGAAACCTGCAAAAACCTGGTCAGATCCGTATCAAAACGGGTCGATCAGCTTATCAAGAGCCGTGGAGGATACATCTCATACTGAGTGCTGAACGTAGATGCTATTAAAGCAATACAAAGCCTGAAAACCTTTGTTGTTTGGTTTTCTCCCACTCCAGCCTGCTTTATCCAATTAATTTGCACAAGACAGTACTAACATGGAGTCGCAACTCTTCCTAGAACGGAGGATGCTTTTATTGCAGTCTAGCTTAATATTAATGCCCATGATTTCCGAATGAATAATGGAATTAACTAGCGTGTTCTGTTGAATCTATCACAGAAAGAGCTCAATGAAAAATGGGTCACGCTTCCCTACTTATTTTTAAATCATTCATATTTGCTACCATTACAGACTGTTGGCCCCTCTTTGGTCAGGTGAATAAAAAAAACGAATGCATTTATGCATTCAAGTGCTGTCCCATAGTGCACCTCACTGAGAGACATTAATATCAGGGGGTTTAGCTAGAGAAGACTGTCATATCACTGGATTGCTGTCAGGTTGGCTTCACTGAGATGACAGACTGAGGTTCCACTGTGTTGGCTGCAGGAGAAATTGGATGTACCTGCAGTATATGTCTGCAACTGCTTTTGCTGCTATAGTTCACTCCACCAGAATACATGTCCTCAACAGGCCTGGCAAGCCAAGAGTGGAGTGCAGGTCATAGAAGCATTTAAAGCTGCAGTGCTATACCCATCTCTGTGACCGCTTCAGCCAAGTTTTATGTCAGCTCATTTTTTTCCATCCCCTTTTTTTCCCCCCCAGATAGCAGAAAAACAGTCCACACTATTGCACATCCTTGCTGTAGGCTGCCCTGCTCTGCGAGTCAACCACTGTGTTCAGAGTGCGTGAACTAAGAAAATGTTTAAGTGGAAAATTTTGACGCCTGCAGTTCTTTGGGCAGAACTTATATGCAGCCCAAGGATTTGTTGCTATTTATTGATCTTTCAATGGCTTTATCCTGATTGGCATGCTTTTTGTGAAAATGTAACGGCCAAATCTGGCTTGAATCTGGCTGAATTAGTTCTGATATTTGGACACAGGTCAGGATAAGTGACAAGAGATAACTAAGCCTTGTTGTCTGTCATTCAGGTCAATTACGCACAGACTGGGGGAAGAGGTCTTCCAAAAAGTATATGGCTTCCTGAAAGAGGCAAGAGAGCAGCAAGAGAGTGAGGCTGACATCAAGGACTTCCTGGGCAGGTTGGTGGAAAAGCCCAGTGACTGCTTTGAGGTGGACCAGCTGCTGTACTATGAAGAGCAACTCCACAGAAGTCAAGAAGGCAACAAGTGACGAACTCCAACGTTTAAAGCTTGTACCCATGCATAAACACTCACACGCACGTGCCTGCGCATGCGCACTCACACACACACGTGAGTGCGTACATGCACTCGCGCGCACACACACACACTCAGACACACACTCAACTGCACGTTAGCATGCGAACTTGCACACATTTACACATCAATGAGCCATTTTGTCCTGTTACTGTACACATTTAAAAACATTTGAAGCAAAGAGACATTCATTAGGAGCACTAGATGACCCATGAACAAAGGGAACTGAAAAATTGGCATCGTCAAAATGTTGCCAGTGAATGTAATGCTGTGAAGCCCACCTTATCCCTGAATGTGAGCAATGGAATTACCTTCTCTGAATTTTGTAGAACTCTTTTTATGAAAACTTTTTTTTGTATAGCAAGCATGGATAATTGTTCTCAGCTAGAGTAAACTGCATAATCAGCTTTCCTGCTGTTTACAAAGGCTAATTCAGCTTACTTTTTAGATATGCACTCAGAGGGCTCTGTGCTATTGTGTAATGATATTATGAATAATGCTGAAAGATGATTAATGCTTTTTGGCATCTGCATCAAGGCCAGAGGTCTTTTTTATTAACTGTAATGTACTGCAATCATGTCAGAGCAGTGTGGGGAAAAATGATTAAATAAAAAGCCTGGACCTATTTTAATTGCAAATGATTACATATTTTGTGTCATTTTGATTTTATGTGTACAGGGCATGAATGTTGTATTTTCACAACATTTTTCATAACATGCTTTTCTGTGATTATTGTTCACAATCTAGATTGCCCCTTAGGATGTCTAACAGTTACTCACAGAAAAAGAAAAAGTTGAGAAAATGTTGATCTGGCAATCAACTCTGTGATATGGGTATTCATTTCGTGAAGGTTTTATTGTCTGTGATATTATTGACTTTCAGTTATAGAAGCTTTTGTTTACAACATATTAATGGGCAATGAATATTAAATATTACAGTACAGGGCTGTTGCGTTAAAAATAGAAAATTCAGCCAATAAGTACCTTTTAAAAGCCAGCACTGTCCATACACTATGGATATTGAATGCAATGATATGAATAATGAATGTATTGCTTTGCACCAGTAAATTTTTAACCTCAGCAGAATGCGATTCACAGATAAGCTATCATGTAAGCAGCATGGAATAGTTCCAGCATGGCATATAAACAACGAGGAACTGTTATCCATGAATCTTCGCTTCCACAAGGATGAAGGAGGCAGATAGTCTCAGAAATGCCTAGAGGGATAGTGGGATTGCGATTGAGAGGGCCAGGGCAGATGGTTACACTAATCTCTTCAAACATTCTATTCAAAATGGGCTTTGTGGAATAGAGAAAAAAGAAATGATGGCACACATAATTCTGCATTTATGCTCCAGTGAAGATCTCCATTAGTTATTCTGTTGTCTTTGTGATAAGAGAAAACCGTGTACACTTGTTTACATGAAAGATAACTTGGCAGTAAACAATAAAATTATTTACAAAAAAAATTGTATCCACGACAATGAATTTTGATGTTCTTGCTCTGGCCATTAAATAAATATTAACTGCAAAAAGTGATATTTTCTGAGTCATAACACATTTCTGGAGTTTCTACAACTCTTTGTTTTCCATAGAAAATACATTATTCTGGTCTTAGGATCCCTTTAAGTCTGGCAATAAAGGAGCTGCATCAAGATTACCGCGCAATGCATGCTCAGAACTTTGAAAACTATTGGTACGAACACACTGCAGCGGTGTGGTGTGAATCATAGATGCGGGCCAGTTACGGGCATTTTCATTTTAAAATGACTTTCAGGTCTATCGAACCGGAAGCTTGGAGCTTACATGGTGAATGATTTGGAAGCTGCTACCAAATTCAAAAGTAGCAAACAAATGCAGATCTTCTGATAACCTTTTATTTTGTACACAAATTTTGTTAGCCAAGCACTCAACGTTACTTACTTAATTTGAAAAACATCGTCTGATGGCTAGCCAAATAGCTGGCCAACATTTGTTACATAGCTATTGTGGCTACACTTTTAAAAATTGACTGAATTCAACACTTAAATTAATGCATTGCCTCATTGTTATTTTAACTGTAAGTACAGTCCTGCGCGTCTTTAACTGTGGTTTACAGTTGACATACATGGAACCTCTGTTATAAACTAACTGTAAAATTACAGTGAAAATAACTGGCAAAAAAGGTGCCAATTTATAACTGTATGCATTGTGGTTGGCTTTGCAGATATCCACGATAGCAAACCATTTATTTTGCATGCAAATTTTGTTAGCTTGCTAAGTGAAACAGCATCACCAGACAAACAGCCAAATAGCTAGCTAGATATGTTGCTATTGTTAGATATCCACGATAACCTACAAAATTTGCATTTGAAATAAAAGGTTAAGTATTTGCTCACTTCATTTAAGCATTAGACAACTAGCCAAATTCCTGGATGACATTAGCTATGTAGCTAAACTATGAAGCTACCCATACAGACATCAATGAAGAGGATATATATTCTTCTTCTATGATGTTTATTGGAGGTTGGCAAACCATCTCACATTTTTCATATTCTTCGGCTAAATTGCAAATACAGCGCTTTGAATCCTCTAATTTACATATATAACCCCTTAATATAAAAAGCATAATGCCTGCGTAACTAAACTATATAAATACAATGCAAAATTAAGACGGATTGGCAAGGATGGAATCAGATTACGACTTGTAGTCGAACAGATTCACGCTCTTAGGATGTAAATTCTAAGCATGCACAGTAATCGTGACACAGCCTCTTGAAAAGTCTCCACTTCCTGCATGAGAAAAAAAACATTCTGCATCACAAATAATAATATGCTTGCTCTGGAATTTAAAGGGACAGTACAGGTTTTTTTGAAGTGGGGTTGTACGAGGGTATTACCTGCAGTATATAGCGATCACTAAGCTCCCAGTTGGTTGAAGTAGAGCATAGTGCTGGCATGAAAGCTGAGCGATACACTCCGGTGGACTGAGACAGAAAGAAAAAGTATATTAGCCACGTGAAAGAAGGTCCACTGAAAGTAAATCAATATTCATTTAAGTTTGCGCTATATTGAAAATATTTTCACCTCTTTTTGCTTACCGTTCCTTTGGCACCAGATTTTTTGGGACCAAAGAGAAAATATAACGTTCATGCTAAAGGACAAGGCAGTCTGATGACAAGGTAAAGCACTGAAATATTCAAAGTATTGCGTACACTTAAGGGGATATTCATTTATTTTGGGTAGACCTTTTAAGTGGCTAACAAGCATTTTGCTACCAAACCTGTCTGCAGCAGTGTATTGCTCTGCTTCCATGCAGGCACTTAACTTTGATTCCACGAATTGGGAGCTCGCTGACTGCTGTCTACTGCACGTAATACATTGAATAGAGATGAGTACCTCAAACAACCCCACTTCAAAAAAAAAACATGAACTGTCCGTTTAATGTTTTACACAGTATCAGCTCTGCTTTATAGTTCTGCACGTAGGCAGACCTTAGGCAGGAAAACCTCTATCGATTACGAAGTCCTTAAGTGAGACATTGTGGTTGATGGATCATATTAGTTTATTAACCTCATAATCTTGCTGCCTGCAATCCCTGTCCCCTCCAACTGGCAATGGAAGTGATAAGAAACCTCTATTTGTGGCCATATTGCAAGTCCTTCGTATACTAGGCATGTTTGCATGCATGTTCAAATTTATTCGTGCCCAATCATGTCTGTTTCTTGTGCAGAACCTGGATTGGTCCATACAATATTTTCAAAACTTCAAGAAAGACTGTGGGTCATCATGCCATTTTAGCTCTCAATATCACAAGAGTCACCTTTGCAGCAGTGATCCCAATATTGCCATTTTAAAACATGGTGAAACTGCAACACCCAACACTCAAGAAGCTTAAGTGTTCAGCCTGCTTTTGAGCTACACTGAAGACAACATTACCGAGACTGATTGGGTCAACGGTCCAATTGCACCCAATCATTCCCAGAGGTATAAAACACTGGAGCATGAGGCACTTTCATAGATAAGATCTAGTTACGGCACCAATGAATCCAGACCTCAATATGACATCCATATTACATTCTCTTCATGAAAAAGAGGATTTGTCAGCATATGGAAATATGAGTACAAAAAATGAATACTTCATAATGTAACTGCTTTTTCATTTATTTCTGAGCTCTCTGAAAATGAAAGCTTTGCAATGAAGTATTATATTGCATCCAGCATATGAGTATTATCATCAAGAAAAAAGCCATAAAAGGTATTTATATTTAACCCTCTTCTATCATTGGAGGGAGATAATAGGGTCTCTCTGAGGTAAAATGGAAATGGATGTCGCATTTCAGTTTATTTCACGCGCACTGAAGATGCTGAGGAATTTTTGCTGGAGAAGAATTCATTTCTTTTCCATACAGAGTTTGCTGTTCTCACCTTTGGTTCACCAATCAGTGATATTAAGGAATAATAGAGAAGAAATCTGCTGTGAAGATCTGATGCAAAGGTTATTGGAGCTTTACATACAATTATTGCTTCTGTGTTATAGGGGATATTTGCAGACACAGAGGTTCAATTTATGTTTATGGAAAATTGCCCTTTTACCACTCATGCTCAATTTAGAGAACTTCAACTGGTTTAATTTTACTATAGTTTATTTTTGACCTTTTGTCCTGTCCTTTTAATTCTACATTACAGGTTTAATTAAAACTGCGGTGGAGCGCTTAAACAACAGAAGTATATCTGGGAATGTGCGTGATGTAATGTGGTTAACGAAATACGGGAGGTTACCAGTAAGAAGTGTGGTGAAATGGAGTTGTTTTGTTAAAACAACAGTTTGTCCAATGCCTGACTGCGAAGAAAAGGAAACTGTCGGTCACTTATTGGTAGATTGTTATAGATCCCAAAAGGTGTGGGAGAAAATGAGAAATATTGGGGAAAATATCAGCTGTGAACACAAGACAATTATGGATACAGTTTTTCTGGATTGTGATAACGAAGACACAAAGAAATTGTATTGATTGTGTGTTTGTGTAACCATTTTAAAATTATGGAAGACGAGATGTAAGATGACGACCTCTAATATTTTTATCAGCAGCGATGTTGTTTTTAAACAAATTCTGACGACTCTGCGAAGAAGAAAAACGATGGCTTGAGAAGAAAACACCCTGAATATACATGGTCTGTAACTGTCATATGATTATGTAAATCTAAGTGTGTTGTATCTATGCCTGTGTCACGAAATTCTATATGATGTATATGATAGTTGTAATGTTGTAAAATGAAATCTGTTCAGTAAAGTTCTTTAAAAATCTTAATTCTACATCAGTTCATAGGGCAAGGGTATTGCTCTACCTTTGAAAGGACTATTACTGTTCATACCCACTTCCTGCGTAATATACCATTCTGCACCATTCAGAATTCATCACAAGTTGATACTGGCTATGTAAATATGCATGTGATAGTTATCCCCTTTTTTCCCCCCTTCCTTTTCTTTCTTTTCTATTTATATTCCTCGTCATTCACTACTTCACGCACTTGAGAATGACTCAAAGTTGCGTCAAAACATTGTGTTTTTACAACAAAAATTTTTGAAAGCTTTGACAAGTTTTTTGCTTTTGAAAAACATTAGAATTGTTTTTGACTTTTTAAATGATTTTTTAAAAGTAGTAATTTATTGTCACAAGGTTCTATTATTAAATGTATGCCAAAATCTCTCGCAGTTGCTTTCAATTTCTGCCCAGTATTTTTCCCTCCCTGCCCCTCATGTTCTCTTTTTAAAATAGACTTCCTTTTTGGCCTGATCTGCTGTCCAAGCTTGTGTCTTCCGTCATTAAACCTGATAGTACAAATCAGTCATGATGGACCCCGCCAACATCACGTTTGATGAGGAGCTGCAGAGTCTGGAGTACACCCTACTATGCCTCCAGAGCAACTAGTGGAATTCCACAGCTGAGGTAGACAGACTGGTAGTCATGACCATGGCACACAGTGGGCCAAGCAATTCCTTTACTCTGCTGACTCTTCGCAACCTCCGCAAGCCCCTAGGTCGTGGTTCAGCTTAGTCTCTGGCCCAGCTTTAGCACCCCAGCGCGCCCAAGTGACTGTTCGCATCTGCAGATGTTGAGAGTCGAATTTGTGGGCCTGCAGCCTACCACTTCTGAACCAACCAGCCTCAGCCCTTAATTCATTTCTGGGGACCTGCCTGGCCAGAAGGGCCCTCAGCGCAGGCTGCGAAAGCCCCGATCTTACCACTGTCCCGAGCCACAACTTCTCGGGTACCCAGAGCCGCAAACTCTCAGTTGCTCAGAACCACTCCCTCACGGTTGCTCAGACTACCAGAGCCCCAGCTGCCCAGGATGCTGGAGCCTCCGCTCCCAGTTTGCCAGAACCCCAGAGGCCCAGAGCAATAAGGCCCCAGCTGCCCCGAGTGCTTGAGCCCCAGCAGCTCAGAATCTGACCTTGTGGATGGTCATATGCCTAAGCCTGGGGATTCCAGCGTGCCACCCAAGCCCTGGGGTTCCGCCTGAGCCGGAGGATACCAGCCTTCCCCCTGAACCTGGGAGTCCCAGCCTTCTACTCAAGCCCTACAGGTCTATCAGATCTCTGGCTCAGCCAGATGTGTGTCCCAGGCATCTGGCCGAGCCAGCAAGGGTTCCCAAACATCTGCTCAAGCCTGATGGATATCCTAAGCCTCTTTCCGAGCCAAATGGATGTCCCAGGCCTCTGCCCGAGCCACATATGCATTTTCTCTAGTGTCGGCCGCTCCGTTCCAGTCCTGCTTAAGTCCAGCGTCGGCCAATCCAGACCTGTCCCTCTCTAGTCCAGTGTTTGCCGCTCCTGTCCAGCATTTGCCGTTTTATTCCCGCTTCCGTTCCGGGGTTGTTTTTTGTTTTATTTTCCATGTTTTCTTAAGTTCAGTAGTTCAGTTTCCTTATTGTCAGTTCACGTTTCTGTTTATCTTTTATATCCATGTGTACTGTCTTCCATGATTAATGTTTCTTTATTTGCCTTGTCTGTCACCCTGCCCCTTAGTGCTCGTGCCTCCGCAGCTGCAACCCATCTGCTCGGTAGTCCACATCTGCTTATTCCCGTCTTTCAATGCTTCACTGCATGTTCACCTGCGATAGTTTCTCCTCTGTATCATCCCAAGCCTTTCCTTTTCTAGTTTCCTTCTTTCCTGACCTTTTTTTCACGTGTCTCCATTTTCATTTTTTGTATTTTAATTTCTTTGTCATCTTATTTTATTCAGATTATTATTTGCTCTGTGTTTTGCTGTTGCTTTCCCTATCTGCCCAGTTCTCTTCACTGCCTTCCCCTCATAGTCTTTTTTAAATAAACTTCCTTTTTGACCTGATCTGCTCTCCACATCAGGATCCTTACATTGTAAGCCTTCTTTTCATTTAGACAGTGGGCCTCTATAGTCATTTACTAATTGGTGATATATAGCAGGGACTAATCCAACAAAGGTGTTAACAACCATGGTGATTGTAACGATTGAGCATCTGCCAAAAGAATTAATTTTGCCCACTCCATCAATTTATTTCTTTCCTCTGATTTTGAGGGCAATCAAGGTTTTAAAGCAATAATTTTGCTTATTATGAGCTTTATATCTTCACTGAGTGTTCACATCTGTATTCGGTCAAAAAAGCTAATTAAATGACCTGTTAGTGGTTACATAATTCCGCTTTTATTAAAAGACCTTCCCGCAAATTAAATAAGACTTAAAATAATAAAAACAAAGAGATTTCAGTCGGGAGATATCACATATGGAAATAAAAAGCCATTTATTTAGTACGTTGTGGAACATTGCCATGAGCTTGGCACTGAGTAGATCTGCCCTGGGTACTCAGTGCATACTTGTGCACACCGCTGGGTACATAGAGAAAATACAGCTACCCCTTTAACAACAAAACAGAAAATGCCCCAAGTACCCAAACTGGATCTAAACAAGTGGAAGCTTATGTGGTAGTGGGTGAGCAGCAAAGCACAATGGCAGCAAAAGGAGCAAAAAGAACGAACTAGCAATGCAACAACCAGGTGCACATAGAAAACAAGATGGCTAACAAAAGTAAAGAGACTGTAAACAATGGCATAATGATACCTGATTAGCAGTTTTCTCGATGTGCAATTGCAAGGAATTTAGGGATTTCATCATCTACATCCCCTAATATCATCAAAAGATTCAGAGAATCCGGAGAAATCTCTACACATAAGCGACAAGGCCCTCAGGCAGCACTGCATTAAAAACCGACGACACTCTGTGAAGGATATTATCATGTGGGCTCAGGAATTTCTTAAAAAATATAACTGATACAAAACTGAAAATCATATGATCGATAACCAACACTCTGAAGGTTCTATTGCAACTAATAGAATTACACTGACATAGCTATCCATGGACTGAGGCTAAAGAATGTCCAGGAGGGTGGGTAACTCACGTACGTAACTCATGTTACCATAAGGTCAGCTCTTAATAACACCCAAATAATCGGGCCAGTGCTGCTCAGACATCCTTTGTTTTTTAGGTACCTACATAAAGTTTACACCCACAGCAGAGGAAGATTTAACTCACAGAGATGTGGGCTGGAGATTAAAAATACCTTGTTTTTGGTAACTCACATTACATTCAATGTCACTAAGTTTGTGGCCCATTATGCCCAAAATGATGAAGGATCAATGAAAATGGACTTCATATCTAGAAAGAGCTTGCCCTGAACTATCTAAATGTGTTGAGTTTGGAGATATATCACAATTAATGATGGACAAGGCTCTCTCCCAATTACAGCAAATTTTGTACCTCCAAGATGCTGAAAATAACATGAATGTAAAAAGTTTTGGTACTTGGAAACATACAAATAAAACCAAGAAAGCAGCATCAGTTTGAGCCTCTGATATCCTAGTTTTGCCTTGAACAAATCAAAAATGCAGTAAAATTATGGTTTGAATTATGGGGGGGGGGTCTGACCCCCCTAATTAAGACTTGAACCCCCCCAAAAGAGCTAACAACAACAGGTTGGGGGGGGGTTCAAAACATTTATCCTTATTCTACCTGTCATCATAAATATTACAATGCATTTCTTACATTCATGCCTGGAAGAATCTTGTAACACGATTTCAGACACCCCTAAAGTGAGCCATACCATTTCTTAACCTTGACGTTTGTTGAACGTCTCGTCTGCCTGTGCCACTCCCACCACTGAGTCACATGTACGCAGGTATTGCGCGAAACTGTAAAGGCTAATGTAAGTAGCTATCTAGCGAAGTCCAAATGCACTTTGCCTTCTTATCCTCAAGAGTTTCTGAATTGAATTATGCCAACTGTCTACGGATGAATGCTAATGTGTATCTATGGATTGGCATTTCAATATAAAATGTGCTATCAAATAGCGGTCCGTCGGTGGTAACCTCACCTTTCAGTGTTTAATTGCCTTATCCTCACGCAGTTTACTTTGTCTGATTAGCAATGGTTGCTTGGACAAATCGGTTGAATGTTTCACATTCCATCACAAAGTTTTCTTCTGCGCATAAAATATGTTGTGAAATGCCATTATGACTTTATAAATTCTGAGGTTATGTAACGTTAGCTCATGAAATGGCTCCGATTTGCGTAAATTAGTTTTCGAGGCTCATTAAGCAATAAGGTAGAAGAACCTGTTCAATATTCTGAATATAGTCGCGACTGAAGGGCGCTGAGAGGCACGACGCACAATGCCTCTCAGCGCCCTTCTGTGTAATCCGAATAATTGAAAAAATCCCAGAAGTGAATGTTTGGGATTTTTTGCAGTTTTTGCTATCCTTGCAGGGTCACATAAATTTTATCACAATAGCCAATAGGCAATCGCTTTGTCATTTGCATTTCTTAAATATTACTGGTCATGCACTGGTCTTGGTTGTTCAGTCAATAAATTGTTTGATTGTTAATCAGGCGAACTTCATGCGGCAAAGGGTGGTGTTACTGAAGGCCTTCTTAACATCTGACGGCAAGCCACTGGTCATATCTAATGCTAGCTATCACCAGTGCACAGTCATGATGAGTTGTACAGATAACATTGCGTTTTGACCTCAATATAAACCAGTGGTTCTCAAACTCGGCCCTGGCACCCCGCTGCGCATGCTAGTTTTTGTTCCAACCACAATGGGAATCTTAGGATTTTAACAAGCTGTTGATTTGTCTTAATTAGGTGTGTTTATGTTGAGAGCAGTTATTTATCCTCTTAAGCCACATTTGACAAATCTATACATTCCATTAAGAATAAAAATTTCATATCCACAGTGAGATATGTTAGAAACTAGTATGAATAACTGCAGAGGGAAGCAATTTAACCAAACATTTAATCTACTTAAACAATCAATAGGTTTGTCATTTGTGAAACTGTTGACACATGTTGCAAAAACTAATGATTTATTTGGCAAACAATAGTCACACCTGTTTGGTGTCATGTTCGTTGTTCAGGCTAATTATTTTGAAAGAACTCAAAACACCTGTGGTCAGCATCCTAATTAGGATCTTACTGATTTTTTCTTACTGAGTCTAATTTGATCTGTTTAAAAATGTTTTTTACCTGAAAATCCTTACAATATAGAAAACTAAGCACAATATGTTCAAGGGTTTTTAATCTTCATGGCACAATGGATATGTCCATCAAAATGGGGCTGAAGATGGTAAGTAACTGCTCTTAACATGGAATGTAGCTACTTAAGACAAAAACAGCTTTTTAAAATTCTAAAATTGCAATTGTGGTCGGAACAAAAACCAGCATACATAGTGGGGAGCCAGGACCAACTTTGAGAACCACTGATATAAACAGCGGTGGAAGAAGTACTCAGATCCTTTACGTAAGCAAAAATATCAATACCATCATGTAAAAATACTTTAATACAGGTAAAAGTTCTGCATTTAAAATCCTTTTTCCGTAAAAGTATGTAAGATTTTACAGAAAATCTTACTGTGACTGATATTAAATAAGTGTAACATTGTTAATACTAACGAGTAAAGGCATAAGCAGCATTTGATGTGGAGCTGATTTGAACTGCTTCGAAAGGGTCACATAATAAATCTGAGAGGTTGTGAGATGATGGATTGGGTAGAAAAGAAGAAAAAAATTCTGCTACATAAATTTGGATTAATTTTTCAGATTTCTTTTGCATTTTTGTAATATTGCAGGGTTTTTTATACCTCTTTGAGCTTGAAGCAGTTATTTGAAACCATGTGTAGAGAAATGTCTCCAGTTCCTTAAAATTGTATTTAATTACAGTTCTTGAGTAAATGCTCTTAGTTACTTTCCACCACTGAATATATAGTTTATTTCATTTTAATAGTCTTTTATGTGACTGCGGTAGTTTAGTTAGTCTTTTATTTTTTTGACTTTTTTAAACTTTTATAATAGGCATCCACTTTATTTTCACTCAGGAGCTGGTGTAATAGGTTATCTATGTATATCATTATCTACAGACATGGCATTAAACAAGCAAAATACTGTAAGGATTGTAAGACTTCAATTCACTGAAAAACATGCCTGTGTAGTTCTGAGCTCCCTTTATGTCCTGAAGAAAAAGTTGACCCCCCCCGGTTGTCACTGTATAATTCGCACTCTGAGTAAAATCAATTTGAATTTTCTTGTCTTGTGTCCACATTCTCATGGAATTGCCCTTCTAGAATTTGCGTCCTCAGTTCTCAAACACTTATTGAGTGTTGTTAAAAGGAAAGGTGATCTAACACAATGGTAAACATGCCCCTGTCCCAGCTTTTTTGGAATGTGTTGTAGGCATCAAATTTAAAATAAGTGAATATTAAAAAAAAAAAAAAACAATAAATTTTATCAGTTTGAACATTAAATATCTAATCTTTGTAGTGTACTCAATTGAATATAGGTCGAAAAGGATTTGCAAATCATTGTATTCTGTTTTTATTCATGTTTTACACAACGTCCCAACTTCATTGGAATTGGGGTTTGTAGAATCTTAATATACATTTGCTCACGGCACTTTTAGCAAAGTGGCGAACTTTGAACCGCATTGCTGGAAAATGACCGTGCTTTTTGTGAATAACCTGTGACCTGTTCACCTGTCTACCAGTGGAATGTTCCGAATGGATTTTTATTTTTTAACATTCCACAACTTATCCAGTCTTTCCATTCATCTGTGCCATTGTTTTGGACGTGTTGCAGGCATCAAATTCAAAATTTAGAAATATTCACAAAAATCAATGTTTGACAAGGTTAAATTTTAAACATTTTTCTTTGTGTTGGTTTCAGCTAAATGTAGGCGGAAGAGAATTTACAATTCACTTAATTTGGTTTTTTATAGAATTTCACTGACTATCCCAGTTCTTGTGGAATTGAGGTTGTAGATTTGTATCTTAGTTCTGGAAGACCGTTGTAAGGTCATGCCTCCAGCCTTCAGATTCTCCAATCTATTAAGACCCGGACCGCATTCCTCAGCTCCGCAATCATCGCATGCACCTGTTATTCATTTCCACTGTGCAGTAGTATTGTGCTATTTAAGACCAAGCCTCGCACTGAGTCTTTGCGAAGTCTCGTAAACCATGTCTGTGTTGTATTGCAAGTCTTGGATAAACTTATCCTCTGCGTATCGCCTGTATATTCGAATTCGCTAACTTAATGCTGTTTATTGTTGATATCAGAACTTTAACTTTTTTTCGTTTCCTCTTTCCTTTTTCTATTTTAGTGATACATTGTTGTTGTAAATGAAGCCCTGTGTTTGTATTACCAATAGCATTATTAAGGAACCTATTTTTCTGTTTTATTGCTTCGTATGTGCCTCTCTGCTGTGCAGTGGGCGTAATAAATACAGTCAAGTCCATCCTTGCACCTGAGTCCAGTCCTCAACTTTCACTCCTCTGTGCACATCACCAGTGTGTGAAGCACAACCCTTACATCTGTATTCAGTACTCAAAGCATATACAGCATTTCAGTCCTCATGCTGCACTGTTGGGTAAATAAGACATGGTTGAGGCCACCATAAAAAATGAAGAACGTTTAAAGATTTTGTAGAACTGGTCTATCTGTTCAAAAATTCCTGCTGATAATGAGAAAGAGTTTTACAAGAGGTTAGCTTTCTCACATGCCAATGGGAAAATAGAAACATGGAATGTCATCATTGATCATACTGATGGAAGTGCCCGCACACTCATCATTGCATCTCCAACAATCATCGGTTTGAATGAGACTAGCAATGACAGGTATAAACAGGGAATATAATGATGACAATTCAGAATGACAAGGGCAAAGTGTTTTCTGTATCACTCCTTTTGTTTCATTCTCTTTCTTTAGGCCTCCTCAGGCTTACGATCTGTAACTTGTGGCAGCAGTATGAAGGTTCCATTGCCTCTCACTGCAGGGTAGTGCTTGCACCCCATAGTACAGTACAATGAATAAGGTATACAACTGGGAACACTGACAACAGCAAGGGCCATGTGTGTTTCCATTTTATTTTATGAAGAATGTGGGGGGAAAAAGAAACTTCAAAAAGTGAGAGGAAAATGTAAATGTTCTGACAAAATACAACTGTGAGAATGTTAGTGGAATCATATTTCATATTTTCATACTTTAGTTCTGCATATATCATTTACGGCGTGATTAACCCATTTAAACCGGGACAGCATGTGTGCATTTTAAGAACGTGTCGTTGCCGACACAGATATGCGCATAATTTTGAAAGTACCGTAATTACTGTAAGTTTTGTGCAATAGAAAAAAATTCCAACTGTTCCTGAAAGCTGAGAAGCTGTGCTTCAGCCCAAATACTGGTTACTATGGTAAACTTGGCAGCATGATTCTCTGCTGGGATTTTTGCATTAGGCCTTAAAGGGTTAAACAATAGTTTGAGAACAAAATAAATTGATTTAACAAAAAGTTGGTTTAATGGCACATTCAATAACAAGCGTTAGCTAAAGAAGATCAATTATTCCATTATTATTGTTATGTATGAGTATTTTGTGTACAGCACTGTATATCACTTGTGAATGGAGATTTGTTTGACACTATTTAAATGCCCATTATGACTGGTCAGCGATTTGTTTATTTTGGTTATCATTTAGCACCCTCTGGTGGTATGTCTGTGTAACAGTCTATTTTGCATGGTCTGATGCAATACCACTTGTTTGCGATGAAATAGACTAGTGCTTTCTTGAAGCTTCTGGCAAGTTCTTGCCTGGAGGGGGCCGGATCACCCAGGAATCCTGTAGACGGGCCATTTTCACAAAAAGGGACAAAATAACGGTAAAATGTGGTAGTCACTGTAATTGCCATTACCAAATTCAGAAATGAGAGGAATTTGGTTTAAACAAAAAGAACAACTTTCTCTTACGATGGGACAATAGATTTGAGGTGGATAGCTGATTGATTAAGGAAATATTAATTATTATACACGTAGATTTTGCACTCCGTTATCATTTTTCAGTGTGCACATCAAGATATCAGTAACAATAACTTTAAACATATGAACTGCATTTCTTTTTATCCCAATTTAGGATAATATTATTTGAGAGCACCAGGAGCTATTGAATTATTACACCAAAATATTGTTGTTTAAGTATGTTTTGAACACATTTTGGGTGTGGCTAATCACACTGTTTGACTTGTCTTTACCGTTATTATGTTTGATATCAACTCAAGATTTCAGTTTGTTCCTCGTTTGTCCACACGATGGCACTTTTGCTAGAAGGTCAAAGGACAGAACTGCCATTTTTTCCCTGGAGACAGGCTGCAGGCTGCTGAATTTGAGAAAGATCATCTGGTGAGTCAGCACTACTTGAAATGTCACACTTATTGTTTGTCTTCACCGTTAGTCAAATAAATCATTCTAGACTCAGGAGAAACAATTTTATTATTGTTTTTTACTTTTTGCATGAGTAACTGTGAAGAAAAAAAACATGCATGCCCTGTCCATGTACTGTGTGGGCACGACTGTGCATTGTTTAATGGCTTTACCATTATCCACTATTGTCTTTACCGTTATTTTGGGTGAGTCCAAATTTGACATTCTTGTTGGAAATCATGGGCGTCATGTCCTCTGGCCTAAAGAGGAGAAAGACCAGCCCTCCTGTTATCAGCGTTCAGTTCAAAAGCCAGCATCTCTGATGGTATGGGGATGCATTAGTGCAAATGGCGTGAGACACTTGCATGTTTTAAAAAGCACCATGAATGCTGAAAGGTATATAAAGGTTTTAGAGCAACATATGCTCCCCTCCAAATTACATCTATTCCAGAGAAGGCCTTGTGTATTTCAGCAGGACAATGCAAAACCACATACTGCAGCTATTACAACAGCATGGCTTCGTAGTAGAAGAGTCCGTGTGCTGAACTGGCCTGCCTGCAGTCCTGATCTTTCACCGATTGAGAACATTTGGCGCATAATTAAACGAAAAGTCCTTCAAAGGAGACCCAAAACTCTCCAGCAGCTGGAAGCCTGTTTTAAACAAGAGTGGGATCAAATTCCAATGGCTAAAATCAAGAAACTTGTCTCCTCAATGCCCAGACGCCTCCACTCTGTGTTAAAAAGAAGAGGGGATGCTACACCATGGTAAACAGGCCCCTGTCCCAACTTTTTTGAGACCTGTAACAGCCATCAAATTTGAAATGAGCTCATTTTGTGGATAAAATTGTAAAATTTCTCAGTTTCAACATTTGCTTTGTTATCTCTGTTCTATTGTGAATAAAGTACTGGCTGGTGTGATTTGAAAGTCTTTCCGTTTTGATTTTATACACAATTTACACTGTCCAAACTATTTCGGAATTGGGGTTGTATTTTTCTGACAAAATGATTACGTACATGTACATGTGTCTGTGAGCAATGTGCTGACAACTTGCATTGCTCATTTATAATTATTTCTTAGTGGTCATGAAAATCGTAGAACAAATGGCGACGACTTAGGCGGGGTTAATTGTACAAGGTGCCTTTGTCTAATATGTGATAATAGTCACACTTTCTAGATTTTTATAATCAAAAGCACTACTGCTAAGACTTTTAGAAAATTATTTTTTGAGGGTTCATAAAGTTTTATTATCCTGGTTTAAATGGTTATTTTCTGGTTTGTTGTTCAATAAAATGCTATACTTGATTTTTCAAATAATTCTTGGCATCTTTCTTTAATTGTTACCTGTACAGTGGTGTGAGTTTGTTTTGTTTGTCATGGAGTCAACTGGGGTGAAGGTTTTCCATCTCAGGGTTCTAGCTCCCCGTATTTTATGTAACTAAATAAAATTGCTCCAGAGGACCCTCAACTGGCTTCTAAAATATGTCATAAATCAAATCCAAATGTATGCATTCCGAATACATGTACATGTACATGTATGTTGTTTTTTCAGTAAATTAGCTCCAGATTTTCTCAGGCCAGCTGCAGCCCTGGACTCCCTATTGTTACGTGCTCTGTCATTTGCCAGTTGTTCTCATCTATGACAAACCTGACGAGTTGTAATCCAATAACGGTAAAGACCTGGATAAATGTCTTTCCCATTATTGGAATAACCAGGACTCTGCCATCTTCTGTATAATTATCCGATATGAGACAAACTGTCCTCTACAATGTCACATCCCCAGGGTCTGCCCTTTATCCTGTCTCCTTTAGAACAAGGGCATCCGTCTGTTATGTGCAAGTGTAAATATCTATCCAATAACGGTAAAGACGGGGTGCAAGTCTTTACCGTTATTATTAGATTAACGGTAAAGACAGTACCACTGAAATATATTAATATTTTTGTGAAAAATAATAATCTAGCATTGCTATTGCACAACTGCAATCATTATCATGTTTGCCAACTGTAAATATGAGGAAGTCCTGAAAAGCTTACAACTTTTTTTACCAAATGTCTTTTCCGTTATTTGTCCCTTTTTGTGAAAATGGCCCAGATCTTTCCAGAATTTTGCTAGTCTATGTAAATGCTGTGATTTTGGTCAGTAAGGGCAGAGTTTTTGTTTGGCATCAGAGTTACATAGTGGCATTGGAGTGTTATTATAAGATTACTGTGGATTATTTGTAGAAGTTTTTTTTACCTCATCAGTGAAGAATAAATTTGTTTAAGTTGTCATTGCTGGTTTTCTTTGTTGTGATTTTCAAGTCATAACATTATCAAAATGCCGAAGTGCACTATCGTTGGGTCAGATCCTGTAAATAATATGTGCATAACTAAAGTCCTTCAGTATATTTCCACGTTTTTACCATGGATCTTTTGTTTAAGCAAAAAAAATTCAACCAATAACCCCCTGATAATAAATCTTAACTGCAGGCAATATGAAAACGTAGTGTCAGTAGCAAAAACACCAAGTTCTTTTTCTATTGCCTGCTAACTTTAAAGGAGTCATTCACGTGCTCTGTGTATCCCTATGAAATGTCCGATACAGACTAAAGAAGCACTTACAATTATCCAAGTAAACACACAGCTTCATTAATAAATTAAAATGCAGATCACTTGATTGTAAACAAAACAATGAAGCAGCACTTGGGGGCATGATGTTATGAGGATACAGCAGTCAGAGAGGGGAGATGACCTTGTCAGGCCTTGTCCAATTCAATGCAACAGTCTTGAAATCCAAAAGGCAAATTTATGTGAGAAGCAGATTCAAAAGAGATATGCATATAACAGTTATGACTATACAGTAAATTAAAGTGTTTACTCTGTTTCACCACCTTTTGGGGTGGATACAACTTGAAATTTTCACAGCACAATAGATGACAAAATTAGGTCATTTTTCACAGTATGGCACACAAGTCTTAGCCATTTACAAAAGTAATAATACAAATCCATGTAACTGGATTCCAGCAGCTGCACTGCTTGAGTGACTGTCAGCTTTTGGCAGATTGCTCTGCTTGACTGTTCATCATTTATACATGCAAATTCAATAGGTTAAAACTGATGCATTCGTTGGAAATTCCTCCTAAGTTAAATCAGTAAATCCATCTTTGTTTAGATGTCTACAGTACGTATGACAGTTAAGCCCAATACGGTTTTCTCAGTACAAATATAAAAGCATCAGCTATTTGCAAATATTGCACTCTACCACTCAATCATTGTCTTCCGTGCTACTCAGTATTCAACTTTGTCTGATGTTGTCTTGCTAAGATATGGGTGATAAGGAGCCAACACGTCAAGGTAACCTTGTTGAAAGTCAAGATAAAATACTTCTCTTCTCAGGAGATGCTGAGAAAAATGTATATTTAAATGTATTTTTCTCAGCCAAAAGTGTATATTCATATTCATAGTTTACTGTATGCAAAATTCAATAATTAATGTTTTCAGTCATCGTAATGATGACACATTACTTTTATGTTATTCATTATTCCTTGCCAAGTGGATAGATGGGCTTTTTGTACTAGCAATTCCACCTCATGTCGTAGCCAGTATGATATAACTTCACATCCTGCAATATGATGAGAGATATTTAGTATTTATTATTTGCAAGTTTCGGCGCATTTTGTGCTGCTGTTGTGAAATCAATTTAGCTTCTTGTGTTTATTGCTTAAAATATTTACATTAGTTTCTTGTGTGTTATTGTTTATATCAGTGTTAATTTCATTTGTATTCATTGGAGATTAATTTAAAACTGAAATGAAATTACAATGTGATTTTACATACAGGAGATGAAAAATCCAGTAAGAAAGATCTTGGGCATTTAGTTAATGTGGTAAAATAATTAATTACAAAAGTTAAACCATTTAAACTGCTAATTTGGATGTTGCTCTGGTAAACCTACCGTGGTTAAAAAAAACAAAAAATGTATTCCTTCATTGAATGACTTTCAATGATCTTTTTCATTTTGTAATGTTGCGTTAAAATGTGTTAGACAAGGACTGCATTTTTACTCCTGGGCTATTTGTAGTGATAGTGCATGTTCTTGAAGAATTGAGCTGAATCTTTTTGTATGTTTCACTGCTGGTTGCATTTGACATTCATTTTTATTTTTCATAAACGTTCATTTCACTCTTATGACACGTTGGTACGTGGGCTCATTTGGAGCACCTATAGGCCAAAATTAGAAATACGAAAAGCCCTGGCCTGATCTTCCACACATTTACAAAAAGTAACAATAAATAATAATGAAAGTAATATCCTGTAGCAGATAAGAACAAAATAAAAGTGAAACAGTGGGAAAGCATTCTACGGTATTCTGAACCTTTCTTCAAGAAACTAAGGCTGTGTAGGTTAAACAGAGTACAACCATTGACTTATTGCAACAGGGCTTTCTTGGTGCATTTAATCTAATAAGCCCACTGTCGATGGGTTGGGGCAGACACAGTGGATATCATAGTTATGTTCCGAGATTACTCTGAACAATACAAGAACCATGTCTTTTCCACAGTCACAGCAATGACACGCAACTCAGATTGATGGCATGTTCTAGCACTTGTACAAAACTATTCATATTGGCACGAACACTATAATTTTCTTTTGCCACAAATAAGCATGCCAACATTATTGAGCTATGAATAGGCCTGCCAATGTATTTTTTAGCTGCGAATAGGCATGCCAGTGTTCTTTAGCACTGATAGGTGTGCCAGAATTTTTCAATTACGGATCGGCAAGCCAATACCTCTCCACCGAGGCGCCTCGTCTTTGCAGGTCCATCAGTATCACTTCTTCATCAGCATCACCAGCATCATCTGTGTCATCTGATATCAGCAGCCACCACCAGTATATGGACTCCATGGGGGGATTTATTATGCAGCTGCTCTAGGCCCCTTGATAACAAATGTCCTTGTAGTGTCTAAGCACAAAAAACTATTCACATCAAGATATTATCGCTATGTCATAGGTATAATAAACAATTACTCTACTTCATTCACTTTGTCTCTCGTGATTGTAATGTTTTCATGGTAATATCTAGAGATTACAGAATTCAGCATATTTTTTTCCACTGGAGTTGAAGAGAGAAAAAAAAGCAAACTCCCCTGCACACTGGATTCACGGTGGTTAATGAACATGCCCCAGAACCATGCATATAAGGCCAATGCTGCAATAAAAAGTAATGGTGATTAGTGAGCAATATTGGGTGACAGAGTTAAATACATTCACAGCCTAAGGCACAAAAAGCAAAACATTCCTGCCTCCTAACAGCACCAGTGACCCCTTATCTATTATCTATGTCCCACATAGTTTGTAGGAGGGAAGAAGAACTATTATGTTTGCGGCTAAAATTCTGGGGGGACTCTGCTTTTGGGAATTCATGGCAGAATGGAATTTGGAAAGCATTATCATTCCCTGTTCAGGTCTCTTAGTTTTTGGAATTATGACTTTAATAATCCCAACTATTGATTTCATATTGTGTGCACCTGTTACAAATTGGCTGGGCAATACCTATAACTGAAGCCATTAGTTAGACTGAAGGCCATTTCACACCAAAGATGGAATGGTAAAGCGAAATGGAAATGTGCCAATTAAAAAAAATCGAACCCATTTATCTCTATGAGCCTATCTACACCAAATCCAAAACATTCCTATTTCATTGTCATTGTGTATTCTGCATTTTCAATTCATTTTTTTTGTGTTGCCCTTGGTATGAAAAAGCCTTTACAGTGCAACTATCTATTTTAGGTATCTAATTTCACCCTTGATACTGGAAACATTCATCTCTGATTCCTGAATTCAACAAATCACAACAGAAAATGCAATAATGTCAGTTTTTCAATGCAATCATGCTCATTGCGGTAGGAAAAATTCTGTAACGCGAGTCAGTTAATTCCATCAATCAACACTGAAAGTTAGTATGCCTGCAACAAAGTTTCTGTAGAAATTTGAATGACTCATTGAGGCAGCAGTATTTGCAGAGTTTTGCGTAAATGTTAAAAATGCAGGTTTTATAGAACAATTTTGATATCCCAGTGTATGCTGGGAGAGTGTTTTTTCTCTGATTCATACATTCTGGACCTCAATTTGAAGCTGCTGTCAGAAGAGAGACAAGCGCGTGCACACAGCTAAGTTCAGGCAATGATCCCAGTGTTTATGCCGAAATAATTATATTTGTGAGTGGCAGGAGGAAATTCAGACGGAGATTTCCTTCTTGCCTTTTATCTCACAGCCATATCTTCATACAGCTGAGCTATATATCACACAACCTTAATATCACATATTTGTTTTTTTTTTTTTTTTTCAGTTTCCCAGTTCAGATATGCTGGCAGACATAACAGGCATATATGGTAATGACAAACATAATACTGCAGATTGAAGGGTTTTATTTATGCCATATGTGCTCTTTACACTGCAAGTAAGCCATTAAAGAATGACATCAAAATATTACAATGAACCCCATCAAACACTACTTATTTTGCCTGGAAAAAAAAAAAAAAAAAATGCCACAACCATATTGCTTTTCCATGTCTGCCATCAACTGATGCTGTGATTGTTTTATTGAGATGCAAAGAAAGCTAGTGAAGCATTATCTGTTTTGCTCTCAAGATATCTTGGGGGTTTATATCTGCACCTGTTTTACTGCTATCGGGTGCAGAAACCTAATATTTTACTAAAAATGTGTACATTATCTGTTCCTGATAATTATCTTAAAATATGCTTGTTTATATGAATGATCCAATTAGATTCTTAAGAAACCCGGAATTATCATAATGTCAAGACTTTAATTAAAGAAAAAGAGACATTTTCCACATTTTCCATAATTTTGCCCTTTGACCTATTGTATTGACTTCGTCAAATTGCTGGTGGTAGCTAAAATGTTAATTAGACATTTATTTTTTGTGTGAAATAGACTTTTTTGAGCAGCTGTTTTGGCACTTATTTCTTTTATCCTGTCGTGAGTGCCATCTTCAACAATCAATTTGGAACATACACTGTTAAAAACTTGCACCTTTTTTGCCTCTCCTCTTCAACACGTTAAATGCATATTCAGTTGGGCTCAGATCTGGTGATTTTGTCTCAGCCAATAGTACCAAAATAACAAAAAATGTGTCACTTTCCAATGAATTAAGGCGCTCAGTGTATATGCCAATTTTCTGTTTATTTTTGTATTTTTTCTTTACCATCTAGCCTAATTGAAACCATTTCAAATTTTTTTTAGCTTACATGGCTGAAGGCCACATAAGCTATTGTCGCGGGTTTGCGTCCGGCGTAGTCCGTCGTCTGTCGTCTGTAAACTTTGATCTTCTTCTCCAAAACTGCGGGATGGATTGTTCTGAAATTTTTTGTGGATGTTCCATATCAGGATGGGACTAAAGTTTCTTCAAGGCTTTTGAAAATTTTTTTGGAAAATTTTTTAAATTTGTGTTACAATGGAGCCTGATGTGAGGGAAATTTTGATGGGCTATATCTTTGAAACGGTAAGAGCTAAGTCATACTTAATATTAACCTTAAATAGGAAGTCATATATGGGCTTCAATTTGGCACCCTGACCTTTGACCTCAGATGACCTAGAAAGGTCAAATTCAAGGTCATGGAATTTCATTGGCCTATATCTCTGACACTACTGGACGGATTGTTCTGAAATAATGCATAGGGGGGCGGTAGTGAGATGATTGAAGTGTAGACGTGGTTTTTTTGAGTGCCTCGTGGCACACGGTTTTATTGTTTAAAAACTGCCTTCTTGATTATCAAACTCTTTAATTTTTATGATTAAACCTTTGCTATTTGCTTTACGTTCACGCCGCTAAAAGTATAATGTCGATATGCCCAGTAAAGCTGCACGAGGCGGAAAGGGAGCTGCTTGCCCACCAGCAAGTGCTATTGTTAGCCATGACCAAGCTAGCATGGAGCCTTTAGATATATGCTCAGTTGAAGAGGAAGACGAACTTCCACTCATGTGGCAAAAAATGTCAAACAAGCTCTTGCAGTCTTTTAACGAACAGTTCAACAAGTTTGAGGTGACTTTCCAAAATCTTTTGTCCGCTCAGCAGACGCTCACTGAGAGTGTATCTACCACCGAAAATCAAGTTACAGACCATGAGCAGCGGATTCATGCGGTTGAAACTTACGTTTCTGAGCAGCGGGAAGAAAATAAACTGTCGGCTAACTTGTTGGATCTTGAGGGGAGATTCAGGCGCAACAACATAAAGATTGTCGGGGTTCCAGAAGGTGAGGAGAAAGGGAGACTAACATAATTTGTCTCCAGGTTGATTTCCAGGCTGGTTGGGGAAAACAACTTTACTAAGCCAGTTGTAATCGATAGGGCACATCGTCTTGAACAGCCCAAACCACCGGAGGGCTCCAGATCTCCCACGATAATGGTACAAGTGCATCTTGCACAGGAAAAAGAGAAAATTCTGTGGCTCGGGAGGCAGCGTTCGCTTGATTACGGAGGTCACCGCATTCTAATCTTCCCTGACTACACCGCGGAGGTGATGGAACAGCGGCGGATTTTCCGCAATGTGCTACAGCGTTTGTAGGAGAAGGTGGTTTGGCACTCACTGCACTTCCCAGCTAGGCTCCATTTGCTCTATCTAGGGCAAGTAAAAATATTCAACAATCCGGTTGAGGCAAGGAATTTTGCTGACCAAGAATTTTGTAAGTAATGAACAAAGAGTTAAAATGTACATTGAATGGACTTCTTGTATCACAGTTTTTTTTTCCCATATTATAATATCTGTTTCTTTCTATATATGTGCCAGCAAGGGGCAGTGAGTTAAAGGAGTTTATTTTTCCCTTCCCCCTGCGAAGTTGGAGCACCTAGGGACGCCGCGCACTTCGCAGTCCCCACACTTTCCCCTGGGTCAGTGTGCCTCATCATGGTGCAGGGGTGAACTCAGGGCAACGCAGAAACATCAGCAATCCCTGAGGCCAATAGGTGCACGTGAAGCCATTGGGCCAATCACCCATAGGCAGATCCAACCACAATGATGATTATGAAAACCTCAATGCAAAGGTCTCAACCTGCCAGAGGAGTACTTCAGGACGAGGCGAGTAAATAAACTTGATGACAACTCTGGAGGAGGACAGCCTATGACGTCTGACTGACCGAAATTTCTGTCCCCCAAACACCGCACAAGAATCGCATGATGGAATGTTAGGACCCTCTTCCAAGCCGGAAGAATTCACCAAGTAGCTGCTGAAATGAAAAGGTTGAAGATTGAAATTGTCGGTTTAAGCGAAACAAGATGGCTGGGAAGTGGCAAAACAACCCTGCAGAGTGGTGAAACCATCATTTACTCCGGTCTCCCAGAAGAACACCCAACTCATCAAAGAGGAGTGGCAATCATCATGTCTAAGATGAGTGCACAGAATCTGAAAGAATGGGAACCTATCTCGGAAAGATTAATCATGGCAAGGTTTACATCTCACTGTCAAGACACAACCATCATACAGACATAGGCCCCCACCAATGATGCAAGTGAAGCAGACAAGGAACAGTTTTACGAACAGCTACAAGCCACCATAGCCAAACGCAAGGAGAGAGACATCACCATCCTCATAGGTGACATGAACACCAAAGTGAGATCAGCAGACAACGTCAACGAAAGTGATGGGAAAGCATGGTGTCGGGACCATGAACCAAAATGGAGAGCTCTTTGTCGACTTCTGCTCTATGAACGACCTGGTGATAGGCGGCACCTTGTTTCCTCACAAGGAGAGCCACAAAGTGAACTGGTGATCACCTGACGGATCTTTGGAGAACCAAATAGACCACATTACAATATCCAGAAGATGGCGCGGAACTTTACAAGACTGCAGAGTAAAGAGAAGCGCTGACGTTAGCTCTGACCACCATCTACTCTTAGCCACCTGCAGGATACGCGTTGCAACCTGTAAGAAGAAAGAACAGAAGACAACAAAGTACAATGGGAAGAGGCTGAAAAACCCAGAAACAAAGCAAGAGTTCCAACTCACCTTAGCAAACCACTTTGACGCCCTACGCTATAACTTAGACGACGAAGAAGAGAAAGATGATGGAATTGAAACGGAATGGTCTACCATCAAGGAAGCCTACACCGGCACATGCGAAGAGGTTCTGGGAAGGATCAAGAGACAGAAGAAAGAGTGGATGAGTCAAGAGACATGGGAGAAGGTGGAGGAAAGACGCAACTTGAAAGCAAAGATCGACAGTAGCAAAACCAGGAATCAGAAGGCTACCGCTCTGAAGCTCTACAACAAAGCAGACCAGACAGTGAAGAGAAGCTGTAGGCGAGACAAAAGGAAGTGGCTCTCAGATATTGCCGCAGAGGCTGAAGAGGCCGCTTCAAAGCAAGACATGAAAACCCTATAAAGAATCACAAAACTCTGAGCGGCAGAAGGAGGCAAATCAACAAGCCTGTACAAGATAAAGAAGGCAAGCTGCTTGCAACAAAAGAACAACAGATGGAGCGCTGGAGGGTCCACTTTGAAGAAATCCTCAACCATACACCTCCACCGGATCCACTGGAAGTTGAACCTCAAATGGAAGAACTTGACATTCGTACCAGACCACCAAGCAAAGCACAGATACGTAAGGCTATCGCGTCATTTAAGAATGGCAAAGCTGCAGGACCTGATTGCATACCCCCAGAGGCATGGAAAGAGGCAGGCGAGCTGTCTGTTGAAGCCCTTCACCCTCTATTCAACAGTAAATGGCAGGAAGAGAAGATCCCCCTAGATGGCAGAAAGGCATTATCTGAAGTTACTAAAGAAAGGAGACCTGACCCAGTGCAAGAACTGGCATGGTATAATGCTCCTTTCCGTCGCCAGCAAGATACCCTATAGGATAATCCTCAACCGGACAGCAAACGTTATGGAATCCAAATTCAGAGACAACAAAGCAGGCTTCCGCTCAAACAGATTGTGCAGTGACCAGATTGCAACCCTTCAAATTATAGTTGAGCAATCCATCGAACTCAACTCAGAACTGTACGCTGTCTTCGTCGATTTCGGGAAAGCCTTTGACTCAGTTGACAGGACCACACTCTGGAACATCCTTATCCACTATGGAATCCCGTAAAGATCATGAAGACGATCAAAGTCTTCTACACCAACTTCCAAGCTCATGTATCCCATGAAGGAGACCTGACCGAGCCTTTCGACATGACCACTGGAGTGAGACGGGGTGCCTCCTAAGCCCGCTGCTCTTCATAACCGCCCTCGACTGGGTCATGAGGGAGACCGCGAAAGAAGGAAGGACAGGGATACAGTGGACGTTGATGGACATGTTTGACGACTTTGACTTTGCAGATGACCTTGTCCTCCTGAGCCACAGCATCAGCCAGATGAGGGAGATGACGAAGAAACTGGAACAGAATTCTAGCCGAGTGGGACTTGCACTAAATGCATCGAAAACCAAGGAAATGCATGTCAAAACAATTGGGAATGCCAAACCTGTATGCTGTCGAGTCGAAGAGCTAGAGATAGTGAAGGAATTCACCTACCTTGGGAGCGTCGTCAGCAATGACGGAGGGTCAACCCAGGACGTGGATGCCCGTATAGGAAAGGCCAAAGCCGCATTTGCTCAGTTGAATCTAGTCTGGAGGTCCAGGACCATCTCCCTGAAAACCAAACTCTGCATCTTTGATTCCAATGTAAAATCCATCTTGCTATATGGCTGTGAAACATGGGGCTTGACACAACACAACATTAAGAAACTTCAAGTCTTCATCAATGTAAGACTCCGCTATCTCCTTGTAATCTGGTGGCCTAGGAAGGTCAGTAATCAGGACCTGCTGGAGAAAACAGGCCAAGAAAGGGTGGAAATCACCATCAGGAGAAGAATATAGCGATGGATAGGACACACCCTGCGAAAACCTCCAGAATCCATCACAAGGACTGCTCTTCAAGGAAAACGAAAGAGGGGAAGACTACGTCTGTCATGGAGGAGGGGAGTCAACAAGGACATAACCAGAGCCAGCACCTCATGGCAGGAGGTGAAGCGGACTGCACGAGACCGAAAGTGGTGGAGACACTTCGCTGAGGCCCTATTCTCTCGGACGGGCGAAGAGGATTAAGTAAGTAAGTATTTTTCCCTTCGTGCCTTTTTTTGTCGGTGATCCCCGATGTGTATAGCTAGTATGGCAAAAAAAAAAAAAATATAGTGATAAAGTAACTCCCGTCTAACATCACGAGATCTACAAGTGAGGCGAAATATCCGTTAGGGTAAGTGTTGGATTTTGTTAGAAGTGTACATGGAATCGAGCTGCCGTTGAAAATGTAATCCTGTGTTGCTATACATCTTGAGCGCGTGCTGTTGTTGTAGCGTTAAAAGCTAACGTTTGTTGGTTATTCTTTACAATTAAAAAATTACTCTTTACTGCTGCAGTTCTTGTAATTATGATTTGTTGTTTATAAAGGGAACAAGATAAGATTTGTTAATGTATGGAAATTTAATATACAAGTATTTTAGTTTAGTTCTTATTTTTGTTGTAGATAATTTCAGACGTATGAAGAAGCAGATCCTGCAACAACGATTTGTTGAAGCACAGCTAAATACGTCTGCCCAGTTTCATGATTACTGCATGCCGCAGTAAGGTTAATTACTTATTTGGTACGTGTGGTGCTATCAACCTGACTCATTTTCTAACTGCGTGCATAAATAGAACACCTCCGTGTCTGCGGACGTCTACATCTACTCAAAAGGGTTTAACAGCCAGCAGGCTGTAACTGTATTCATATAATTATCCCTGCTATTCAACGCGTCCAATGACAGCTAGCGATGCCTACCTGTTTGTCGCTCCATTCCTGGATGTCACCTTCATCAAAGTGTTTAAAACCCGGTCTATACACTTGTTGTTTCTGCCACTCTTCTCCACGATGTGATCATACACATGAAAAAATTTAATTGGGGGTATTAAATCACTGGTCGAGTCGGTGATATATCCGACCTTCTTGAAGGCTGCGGTAGCGCTTATAGTCTTGGTCGTGGGGCCTGTATTTTCTTTTGCGAGGCTCTGTTCATCAACAATCGCTTCAATCAGTTCAGCCTTTTTCATTCCCACGCGGTTTATGTTCAAATCCTTGCACATCTGCCATAATTCTTGCACTTTAACCCGTGAAATTGCTTATTGCTTATTAACATAGGTTTTGACAGACGCTATGACACTTCTTCTTGCCATACAAACTTCATCATACACATACGCATAAAAAATCTCGTGCTTACTCCGAAACCGTCAATTCAACGGTGTTGAATCTTTTGATTTTGATTAACTTTTGCGGTGTTTTGGTGTATAATAGCCTTTTGGCTCGCCAGACTTCATTTGGGACCATTTTGGGCCAACTTAGACTGGACTGCACTTTCACGATTTTTCCATATTGCTCAACTTTTAGGGTATTCTGGGCCATAATATCACAATTTTGGGTTGCCAGAGATCATTTGGGACCATTTCAGGCAAACTTCGACCAGACTCAACAGTCATACATTTTTTTAAATTATTTTGGTCAACTTTTTGGGTGTTTTGGGCTAAAGTATGACCTTTGGAGTCACCAGGAGTCATCTGGCACCATTTTGAGCAGACTTCAATCCAGCTCAACATTCACAATTTTTTTATTTGAGTCAACTTTTGGGGTGTTTTGTGCCAAAATACGAACATTTTGGGTCACCAGGGGTCATGTAGGAGCCAGGGTTTCCGCTAGAAAAAATTGGCACCGGACAACGTGACCGGCAGGTTTTCAATTTATCAGACAAATGTTTGAAATTCTGGTCAAATATTATCTGAATTTATTGAGCTGAAAATGATATGCAGGCTATATAAGAATGATATCAAGGCATGTCAATTTATAGCGTAATCTTTTTATTGAAAAGTATGTAACATCAAATAAAATGAGTGCCGTCAGTTGACTCACGTGCGTAACTTCTAAAATAAATAAAACTTGCACAAGCCCGCGCTCTTTTAACATGAGCATAAAACAATTGCAACTACAATTTGCCAACCAAAAAACACACCTGGACCATTTTAATAACGCCGCCTGCTGCAAACTTGAAATCAAATAGATGCAAAAAAAAAAAAAAAACAAACTAAAAAAATCCATTAACATGTTTCTGGCTTGGGACATTTTAGCCTACTTTTTACACATTCTCGCTGCAGTGAACCGCGCAGCAGCTGAATTAAAATCAAGAATCTCAAGTGTCTCTCCGCAACTTGCAATGCGCATCAGTCTTGTGACCTTGTTCTCCCCCCGGCGACTTTGCTGCGCTGTTTTGATCCAGTGTTCTGACAATTTGTGCAGCCTTGTCAAAAAACGCTACCGTAATGCAAAGCGGAAGTCATTGTTTTCGCCTTAATATTGCAATATGAATCAGTTTGCAGTAATTACTTTATTTGTTAGCTTATTATAACATGAGAAGATGTTATAATGAGTTGGATAAGCTTGTTTGAAGATACAGTATATGCCCATATACGTCATTATCATCTAATTTCTGCATTTTCATGAAAACCCAGCGTGTACATGCAAATATATTTATGTTTACAGGTCGAAGGGCGCACTGAAAAGAAATGTATATTTATGATTTTTGAAGATACTTACGATATGAGCGAAGAAACAGCCCGAGTTTTTAGGTTTGCGCATGCACAGAACCGCGAGGTAACATATTTTGATAGGTAGCAAAATTTGACAGAACAGCGGTTCTGCAAAGAGAAACCTCTCTCTGCTGGCACACTGGAGACAGGGATCACGCAGGCTATTTTGCCCAGTTTAGCCCACTCAGGGCAGTCCACTTCAGATTGCATCTCAGTCTCTACATAATCCTTCTCCTTAGACCTGTTTGGTTTCAGAGAATAGTTTTTCATATTGGATTGTTTCGACATGTCCAACCTCTCCCGTTATTGCTGTTGTAAAGCGCGGTGCATGCTTTGTCAGAGTAAATGAAACAAATGCGACAAGTTTAGTTCCGTGTGAAAAAAGTTTCGTACCGCACATAGGCCTGGCCTTCACATTCATAAAAAATAATATTCAGGGTTTTTTTTTTTGTAATAAAATGACATGTGGAAATTGACTGTTTTAATAAAATTCAAATTATGCTTAGAGGGAATATTTTCACCGGACATTTTGACTGGAGGGGTCAAAAATTACCGGACTTCGGCAGATTTTACCAGTCGAAGTCCGGTAATTACCGGATAACGGAAACCCAGGTGGGAGCATTTCCGCCAGCTTTCAACTGGGTGCACTTTCACAAGTTTTCAATTTTGATCAACATTTTGGGTGTTTTGGGTCAAACTACAAGCCATTTGCGTCACCGGGGCTCATTTTGGGCCAACTTTGATCTGCCTTCAGTTTCAAAAATCTTCAATGCCTGTAAACATTTTGGCCATCTTCTGCCAAAGACCCTTTTGGATCACGAGGAGTAATATTTTTTACCAATATATTTCACATTTGCGTACCAAAGAGTTTGAACATTTTGAATATTCTTTGCAGTCTGAATAGCCATGTCAGCTATGAAGTCTGTAGACTTTTTATTTCTTAACTATTCTGCTGTGCACAGCAAAACCAATTACTGTGGTAATCAAGCATTTCAGTCACATATCATAAAGATCCCCAACACCTAAATGAACTGAGAAAAGACAATTAATCAGTGACGTAAAAGACAGAAACATTTTGCATGACTCTTGTTCTGCTGATAACTTTTAACCCAGCAGGTTTATATGAGTTACTTTTACTTTGCAATTCAGCTTAGAGCTTGAATGCCAGTGCTTGCAAGCTTTTGATTCAAGCATATTTACTGCAAGATCCAAATCTGCACAAGACAGCAGACTTACTGAGATGAAACTCAGGATTTCTGTAGCTGTCAACTCTTACTTTCGGACAGTTCATTCACTGAGGATAATTCTATAGTGAGTAGGAGGAGTCTGTATGTGCTAAACAGAGCCGTAAAATAGTTGCTAGCCCATAGTCTTTAACATACGGACTCTCTTGAAACACCACATATGGCTCAGATGCCTGGACCATTTCTGGTAAGGATAGCAAATGAAAAATGAGTTCCAAGTATAGAAATGTGTCTCATGACCTCATTTTTATGCATGCTTAGCTCTATTACAGTATTGCATTCTTTTTTACATCAAAGCTAGCATAGTTTCTCATGATGAGGACATGATACCTGTAATGTAAAGCAATTATTCTCAAGATCACATGCTCCTCTGTGCCTTGCTTCCCGCCTTCGCACCCACCAGCCATACATAATGTGAAAACATAATTACAGTTAAGATACAGCCCTAATATAGTACAGACAACAGCGATGATGCAGTGTCATCGGCTTTGTCCAATAATTGCAGTTTCTGGCTTTCCCATTCCCTTTTAAACCCTGCGCATCTTGCATCCAGTACAAAATTACTGTGCACCGTTACATAAAGGAATATTCTGAAGAACGGGACATTAAGCCCATGAAAGGGGTATGAGATAATTACAACCTTTGATAATAAGGACCCTGGGGCACCCTACCGCTGCTCTAAATATGAAAACAGTATCAGGGCTGCTGTAGGATCTGAGTAAAGGAGGCACCATGGGGTGGGGGCTGAGAAACTGCTTTGTTCTGCCTCAGGACAGCTCATTCTCCTGAGGACCAAATCCAGCTGGGGGGACCCAGTGACACTGCTCCAATGTAAAAGCCACAGACATTACCATAGAAGGCAAAATGGCCCCACCAAGCCTAAGTGTGAAACAACACCACAAGACCCACTTAATTTACATTCAATTAATTGAACGTAAATTAACTTAATTGTGTGGAACTAGTATTGGATAAAACTCCTCCTTCGGCTCTTTTCAAATGCAGCCGCAAAACAGGAAGCCAGCAGCATGCCTACACTTTGCCTTAAACATGATGAGTTTTGAGGAGAGGTTGTGATATATGAATGGCATTTTATTCATGAATTTCCAGCATGACAACTCATCATGAACGTGCCTTGCGTGAGAACACAAAGAGTATTTTGTAGTGCTGTACTGGCCAAGGGACCACATAGTGAACAGATAGCCTTTCCACCAATTTTCAACTTAGTGCTGAACTTGAATGTAAATGAATGTAAATAAGGTTCAGACAGCTCTCCATACCTGGATCACTGCCCTTTATAAAGTCCATAATGGGTTCAAGTCAGAAAAGATGGCATGACGTCACACTTAGCTCGACCCTGAGAGGACAAGGGTACATTAAATATTCAAAATGGCGAACCAAGTTTGTTTCAATGCAGTGTCAAATCTGACACTGACCAAAAGCGCTGTTATTTACGAAGAGATGGGTTGTTACAGCTGTGCAGTTGGCATTTGTACCGAGAGATCATACGAACATTCTGAAGGAGTGAAGTTTTACCACGTGAAACATGTATCAGAGCTGCTGAAAACAGCCTGAAAAAAGAAGACCCTGCCAGTATCAATAGGTACCCCGGGTTCTTGCCTCAAACAGCTATGGCATCAAGAGAAATCAGAGGAGCGAAGAAGCTATCTGGTTAACATTACTGTTTAATAAATACAATCTACCCAAATTAGTCACTCACTTAAATGTTACCCTAATGAAAAAACATGAGATCCTATGTCCCAACTCAAGAATGGCAGCGGTAGCTATCTTACGTTAGCTAACTAACAATGATCAGCTATGACAAACAAACATATAAAATACAATTTAATTAATAAACACAGCAAAATGAAAATGTGACAGAAACAATCTGCACCTCGTGACACATAGTACATGTAGATAGCTGTTGGTGGTGTAATTTTTCATAAATTAATAAGTACACTAATATTATAAGTGGCCTAACAATAGTCTGTATGTTTTGGTTTGAGTATATCTGGTACTTCAAACTGGGAAGTACGACCCCAATTCCGAAATAGTTGGGATGAAGTGTAAACTGTGGATAAAATCAAAATACAATGACTTTCAGATCAAGTGAGCCAATATTTTGTTTACTATAGAACATAGATAACATTTCAAATGTTGAAACGGAGACAGTTTACATTTTCATCCACAAAATGACCTTATTTCAAATTTTCTGGCTGCAGCAGGCCTCAAAAAAGTTGGGACACAGGCAAAAAAAGGGCTCAAAAAGCAATTAATATTTAAAAGAATCAGCTGAAAGAACATTTAGCAAGTAATTAAGTTAACTGGCATCAGGTGTGTAACATGATTGGCTATAAAGGGGATGTCTTAGAGAGGCTGAGTCTCTCATAAGTAAAGATGGCCAGAGGCTCTCCAACCTGTGAAGGCTTGCATAAAAAATTGTGGAATGCTATAAAAACAATGTTCCTCAACGTCAAATTGCAAAGGCTTTGAAGGTCTCATCATCGACAGTGCATAACATCATCAAAAGATTCAGAGAAACTAGAAAAATCTCTGTGCATAAGTGACAAGGCCGAAGACCTTTACTGGATGCCCGTGATCTTCGGGCCCTCAGACGCCACTGCATCACTCACCGGCATGATTCTGTCATTGAAATTACTAAATGGGCCCAGGAATACTTCAAGAAACCACTGTCTGTAAACACAGTCCGCCATGCCATCCACAGATGCCACCTAAAACTCTATCATGCAAAAAGGAAGCCATTGTTGAGCACGAGCAAGTGCCGCCGTGTTCTGTGGGCCAAGGCTCATTTAAAATGGACTGTAGCAAAGTGGCAAAGTGTCCTGTGGTTAGACGAGACCAAATTTCACATTCTTGTTGGAAATCATGGGCATCGTGTCCTCTGGGCTATAGAGGAGAAAGACCACCCCTTCTGTTATCAGCGTTCAGCTCAAAAGCCAGCATCTCTGATGGTATGGGGATGCATTTGTGCATATGGTGTGGGACATTTGCTTGTTTTAAAAAGCACCATGAATGCTGAAAGCTATATAAAGGTTTTAGGGCAACACATGCTCCCCTCCAGAGGAAATCAATTCCAGGGAGGGCCTTGTGTATTTCGCCAGGACAATGCAAAACCACATACTGCAGCTATAACAACAGCATGGCTTTGTAGCAGAAGAGCCCATGTGCTGAACTGGCCTGTCTGCAGTCCTGATCTTTCACCGATTGAGAACATTTGGTGCATAATTAAACGAAAAGTCCATCAAAGGAGACCCAAAACTCTCCAGCAGCTGGAAACCTGTATTAAACAAGAGTGGGATTGAATTCCAACGGCTAAACTCAAGAAACTTGTCTCCTCAATGCCCAGACGCCTCCACTCTGTGTTAAAAAGAAGAGGGGATGGTACACCATGGTAAACAGGCCCCTGTCCCAACTTTATTGGGACCTGTAGCAGCCATCAAATTTGAAATGAGCTCATTTTGTGGATAAAATTGTAAAATTTCTCAGTTTAAACATTTGCTATGTTATCTCTGTTCTATTGTGAATAAAATACTGGCTGGTGTGATTTGAAAGTCATTGCATTTTGATTTTATTCACAATTTACACTTTGTCCCAACTATTTCGGAATTGGGGTTGTGCATCAATTCAAGTCATTGACTGAATAGGTCACTAGTTTCTTGCCATGCTAACATGGAATGGCATCTTTGAACCTGAGTTTCATTTTCTGTTTGCAAACCATTGATGTTACTCTTCAATGAATCACCCATGGTAGGTATCCTTCAGCTCGTCTTCTGTTTTTGTTGAGTTCTTTGGATCTCTGCTATTACAACACAATCACTGACTTTTTGACATCTTTTATTTTATATCAGAATAATAAATTATGTTGATCACTGAACTGCAGTAAAGTGATTTCCTCGGTCTATTATACTCGCTCAAAAGCCAATAAATTTGCATACCACTATTGCAAACAAGTGAGCTCTCGCTCTTTTGAGTGATGAAACAAAAATCAAAAAATGATTACCATAATATGATATAAAAGTTTTATATCTTACTAAAATTCTGGTCATTGTGAAAAAATTATGAGAAATCACAAGCAAATAGGCTACTTCTCCATCTTGGGGATTGAATCCAATGATGAGAATCAAATCACTTCAATACTTTTTTTTTTTTTAACAAAAAAAAA
The DNA here is from genome assembly GCA_029692085.1 of Gymnothorax javanicus. Taxonomy (NCBI): domain Eukaryota; kingdom Metazoa; phylum Chordata; class Actinopteri; order Anguilliformes; family Muraenidae; genus Gymnothorax; species Gymnothorax javanicus. Next base: position 164,347,458 of record CM056193.1, on the reverse strand, counting down.
ACTGTTGAAAAATATTTTTTACACAGTATCTGATGCCTTACCCAAGTCCGGACAATAACTTATCCACAGCAGGGATAGAAATCCTTAGACCCTTTCTTCACGTTTGATTCCATTGTTGTCTGCTGTTTACTATTAAATGAAAGTCTAATGGTCTTATTTCTGTTTTGGATTATCAGGAAGACTGTCATCTCTATGTCTGTCCATCTGTGTGTTGTCTTTTCTGATACAAAGTCCAGTTTTGACTGCCATGACTTTCATTTTGAATAGTCAATTTAAGTAAAATAACAAATTCTTTTGCCCTGCTCAACAAACTAATATAAAATTGTGATTTTTTCACTCATTACATGGGTTTTGAAAGATGTGGATCCAGTTATTTATCATTAATGAGCAGCGCATACTCTTGAAAATGCTGTAATGAGGTTGCCTTCAGGCAAGCCAAGTAATCGCTGGGGAAATTGCTCAGAAAAAATTGTTGTTTCAAATGTCAGAAAACATGGATCAGAAATATGCAAAAATATCAGTAAATGGGTAAATTTTCTTATGGAGACAGGATTTCAAGGAGACCATTTATTTCACTGTGACCAAACGTACTATGAGGGCTTACTAGAATGGCATTATTTCTTGGCACTTATGAAAGATCTAGACTTTAAAGGGTAATTGCTTCTCTAGTGGTACCTGCAAGAAATAGCTCCAGTTTTCAGGTGAAAGCTAATAGAGAAAGGAATATTATGCTCAAGTTTGCAAGGATTCCAACTAATCAGTGTTATTAGTGCTTAAATATCAGTACTAAAATTACGGGCAGGCATTAATTTCACTGGCACTATCTTCAGAACCTTGAAGACATTTTTCATAACCACCAACACAAAAATAAAAATGGATAATCAGTTTGCAAATTTGCTCTATGACTAAACACTTCATAAATTTAATTGAATGCACATGAATAGAAAATTGTTTGTTCACTGAACAAAATCACTCATTCATAATATCATAATATCAAAATATTAGCATTTCAAAATGCACTAAAAACATTACTTATGATACAACATTGTTGTCATCACAAGGCATGGATTGATCCGACAACTCAAAGTCATTAGTACTTGTAGTATTGCTCACGGAGAAACTTCATTGAAACTGATTACTGCAACATTATCGCAAAATTACTGAAGCCACAGCACAAAGTGGAGCAGGGATATTGCTATGATGCTCACTCCTCCACCTGTCGATCCATCTGGATAAACTGAGACAATTTTCTCAGAAATTACTTCACGTTCATTATTTTTTCGTGTCAGAACTAGTCCTGATACCAAAAATTTTGTTTTGATACCGGTACCAAAATGAATTTCGATACTTTTCAAAATAAAGGTGAAATACAAAAAATGTCCTTATTTTTCTTTATTTTAACACAAACTCTTATAAAACCGTAGCCTGACTTTGTCAGCCTGCGTACTTCCGCTCAATGTCATTTCGCTTCACCACTCCTTCTGGTCACTCGGAGCTCTGCCTCGTTTACCTCGGCAGAAAATACGCCGGACCAACCAGCGAACAGAAGGCGTGGCCGAAAGCCTTGATGTTGCCACTGCGCCGAGTTTGAAATTGTAGTCTCCGAAATCAACAATGGCCACGGACATAGATACACGGGAGGCCATTCGCTGTGTTGTGGAGAAAATCCCGGGTATCAGCGACTTATAGCCACAACAAGATGAATTTTTGGTTAATTTTTTGAATGGAAATGATGTTGTAGCACTACTCCCTACAGGTTTCAAGAAAAGTTGTCATATCTGCTTAATATCCATCATGAAACATATGAAATTGCCACCATGTTCATCTCTGTGAGAGACAGCTGAAGCACCTCAGCTAGCTTGTAGCTTCTAGCGTTACATTGCCAGCGAATTTCACACTATTTAAGTTAGCAGCAAACTTTTTAAAATCCATGTTTTTGTTCATGTCACAAGACCTATTCGCTGTCTCAGTGTTATGTTGTCATTATAATGAATGAAATGGCTGTCTGAGACAGCCAAACGCTTATAGCCAAACTATGTTACTATGAAGTTAGATAGCGAGCTCAGAATGATGTCAGCGCAAGTATATGGTTAACGGTTCAGTTTTCGTGTCAACGCAGATTTCGTCCTAATCTAAATAATGCGATATTTTCGCCGATTCTGCCGTTGGTTTTGGGTCTCTTACGTTTTTTTTAATAGCAGCAGTATCGGCAGGAAAAACGATAGCTCAACACTTTGTTTCTTGTAAGGAGAACAGAAAGAGCACCTTTTGTTTTTTTAAGTGAATGAGTGAAGGCTAAAATGAGGTAGATTGGCATATGTATGAGAACAGAATTAACTTTAATGTACTGATCAGTTTGTTTTCGCTGCATTCCTGGCATGAAGGACTGCGTTTACAGCGGACGTACTAGGCAGCTGAGCCGGCGCAAAACATACGTCATCGCCAAACGTTAGTGATTAGTTTACGGGTACACCAATGATTTTAAACTTCAGACAAGCGCCCACCCACCAGGAAGTAAACACTTGTCAATAACGACTGGCCAGACTCTGTGTACGAAGCAAATCGAAGTAGCAGAGTCTGGTATTACCAGGCTAATAAAACCGCTAAACTTCATTGAATTTGTATGGAAAATACATGCTTCCAGCAGAAAAATGCTTTCTGTGGACACGGACCCTAACAAAGCCTGTGTTACTCAGACAGCCTGAGTTACTGCTGTGCTTCAGCACTGGAATGTAGGCTAATGTTATATATTTGGCTTTTCTAAAGGCTATTTTTTCATGAGCATAACAGGGGACTGAATTAGGCAACTAATCACCTGTCAGTCCTTAAACTCTTTGAACTGGTCTGGATGCCTGTCTTTCAAATGCTTCGCCATGTTGGACGTGTTGCGACCCTTGGCGAGACAGGGTTTGAAACATCTCTTGCAGGCAGTAGTCTCTGTGTTGTTGGGTTCCCCCTTTTTGTTGGCCTTGAAGCCAAAATAATTCCATATGGCACTACGGGTGCCCGCTTTGTCTATGAGCTGTGATGTTTCTGTCGCTGCTGCAGCTGCCATTCTCTCTCTAATACCACTAGCCTACTAGTGGTAGACATTAGAGGAAGGAAGACTCCTCATCGAGGAGTAATTTGTGGTATCAGTCACGTGGGTGCCCCGCCCCTTTAGACAGACTTGCGGCGGGTCCTGAATTAATTGATTCCAATAGGGAGAGGTGAACGTGAGCACAGATTATGTCATCGTTTTGACTGTGTTTGTGGTTTTTAGACTCTCTTTGTGGCTCTTTTCGGAACCACTTCTGTTCCTTTAATTTTCGGATTCCTTCCAGCTGTTTCGTCAGGCGTGGGCGGCACCTTCTTCTGAGCCTATATAAGCCGGATGTCCGCCATGCCTCCCTCGCTGGAGTGTCTGATTTTAGCTAACACAACAGCCAGAAGATATCTGTAGTCAGGAAGTGTTGGCAAAATATCTTCCCGTTACTTTTGTGGTTCCTATTTCTCTAGGGAAATTCCCTTTTCTTCCTTTCCCTCTCTTAGCTTTGTGTTGCACCATTTTAGGTGCTTTGTTTTCTTCATTCCCGAGATACTTCCTCTTTCTCCCTCTCTCGCTTTGCTTCCTTGTTTCAGATGGTTGGGCGTCCTTTTGGAAGCACGAGAGCTGTCTCTGTTGTTTGGTCTGTATCTCTCTCTGCAAGTGTTTTAAGTCTGTGCTGCTCTGGTTTTCTCCTACCGCTGCACTTGGCCTCTCGATTCTATCAGCCTTTACAGATTATCATTATTTGGCCCCATTGTCACAGAATTAAATATTGGACTTATCCCAACAGATCAGGAGAAAATGAACTTTGTTCAGGACCTGTGTCTCTCTCAGCAGCACTCGTGTAACATCTGGCAATACAGAAATACAGCATGGACTGCGGGAAACCACAAATAAAAATGCAAAACTGAAATAATGCTTGTATTTATATGTTCAGTAATACTATTATTGTCATCGATGTTTAATCGTTTTTAAAGGGGAAAACAAATATATTCTCAGCACCATTAAAAACGCACAGGTAAGGTATGTACTGTATTTGCGGAAAATTGAAGAATCGATTGATTTTTATTGCTTTTCCAGTGAGGCATGAGAGGAAATAAAGAAAAGCGCGTGGTATTGTAATCCTGACGCGCACCACGTGCATGCGCCAAGCACTTCAGTAATAACAAACCCGGGTAGGGCCCGTGTGCACGCATGTGTTGCTCAAATAGACGGCGTCAAACGGTACTTGCACTCACCCTCAATCGCCTCGGACCCCTCATCTCATGATCAGTTTTGGTTGCTGCCCGGAATCTGTCACGTACAGGTTGTAACCAGATGTGGCGCTCTTGAGCTGTCGTCGTCACTCGTGGCTGCCCTAAGCGGGGTCGGTCAGTGACAGTGCCTGTGTTCCATTCTCAGTTAGACAGCCGACTGATTGTTGAACGGTGACAGTGCAAATGACACACCACCTCTCGGCGGCTGAGATCTGCCCGTAACATGCTAAAAGCTCTTTTTCTCTCTTCTGTGTCACAAGCCGTTCCATTTTCTTGATGCACTAGCATTTTGCATTTTTTTTGTTGGCTTTATGTAGGCTATAGACCACACCAAAAGAACAAGTCAAGTATCACTGTACACATCACGAACAGCTCAATGTTTGTTATTACTGAAGTGCTTGGCGTCGTGCACGTGGTGCGTGTAAGGATTACAAACCACACGCTTTTCTTTATTTCCTCTCATGCCTCTCTGGAAAAACAATAAAAATCAATCGATTCTTCAATTTGCCGCAAATAAAGTACATACCTCTCCTGTGCATTTTTAATGGTGCTGAGTATATTTGATCGCTATGATCTCGTACCGGATTGATATTAGATTTTAAACAAGTGGGGAAAAGCAGCAAAATAAGGCAGAAAAATTAAACGTGAAGCGTAGCTAGCGTTGGCTATCCACGTTGAAAATGCTGAAACTTTGTGCAGCAATAGGTTGCGTTAATAGGAACAAGCTATCCATGTTTTCTTTTCCAAAGGATGTAGACAGGTAAGGAATAAATTAGCAACTGTCGTATTACAAACCAGCTTCATAGGCTTAAACTAGCTGATGCAATGCCCTTCAAGCTATAGCCTATGCCAATTACAGTAAAATACTTAATGTAATTTGAGTATTATTTACAATGTAGATAAGCCTTTATTAGCCTTTGTTATACCGGGGAGGCCCACTGAAATAAAAAATTACAGAGCTGGCCAAACATTATCCTCTTCAAAACCTAACAATCACTCCAAGAGTAAATGCTAGCAAGCCAAAATCTAATTTTTAAGCTCATGTGAAATAACATTTACGAACGTCGTTGCTGGCCAGCTAACTCATATTCATAATGCTGAGTACAGCCGTTAGCTGTGTTGTAAAATGCCTGATGTAGCAAAGTTAAAGGAAATATACACGCAACTTGCAGATATAAGATAGATACTTATATATCCCAATGTTTAATTGCTCGCCCACTTAGCTACCACTTCTGACAAGATGCGACGGATAACCTGGTCAGCATTCATTCTTCAAATACAACACACGCAACACTTCCGCGACCGCGCCCACTTAGGAGACAGGAAGTATGACCAATTTCTTACAATGGGGGTCTATGGGGGATGAGGAGTCTTGCTAAACTGTCTTTCCCTACTCTCAGCGCTGTCTCCCTCTTCTGTGTGCCTCGGCTCATATTATAACGCGTTGATTGCGGCAACGTCACACAGCAGCATCACCGCCAACAGCAGCAGAGATGAGTCAAGCAGGCATCCTCATTAAAGAATAAGTACAAGTTGCGTTTTTTCCCAAACGCAGTATAGTATCTTTTTGAATGCTTTGGTACCACGGTACTTATTAAGTACTGGTACACCGTACAACACTAGTCAGAACCCTTGTGTGAATGCCTCCTGTGTCTCTTCCCACTCAGCAACTTGCATGTCTATTAGAAGTAATATCTCCTTTCAATTTGTTTGTGATTTTCTTGGTGTCTTATCCCGGTTGTGTCTCTTGTCCTAGTTGTCAATTGCGATGTACCCCCTTTATCCCTGCAAATACCCCTGGATTGGAACACTTCCAGTAAAAAGACATTTCATTTACTCCCGTCCAGTCTAAGACATTTGGTTAAATTAAGTGAGCAAAGTTAAAACGAGAAGAATATTTACATTTTACCCAATCAAAGGGACACTTCACACTAATCGAATGCATATAGTTTACAATGCAACCAATGAAATTGTTGCAGTGCCATGTGATTGTTCTGTTTGAACCATTAACCTAGCTAGTTGAACTAACTTTAAGTAACCAGGGCCACAAAGGCATTAATAGAAAAACCAGTTTCACCAATCCAGGGTTGTCACCTGGAGAAGGTCACACTGCAGGCTACACAGACAATTAATGTGCAAGTTCATTGATGAAAATACGAGCAGAAATGTAGTGGTAACTTTGATTTGCAACATGCGGCTCTAGCTAAAACAGTGACCAAAAAAGACCAATTAGAAAAAAAAATTCTTTTTCACAAGAAAAACAGTTAATTAAAATACTCCCAATTTGTGAATCCCACTTTGATGGGTAAAAATCTAGGACCAAAATACCAGTGTAGGGGGAGGGGTTATGCTGAGTCGCCACAGGGAGGAGGGAAGAGGGAAAGGCACTTCAGGGAAACTCTACACCACCACTGTCATGGTTTTGGAGGTTGGCGTTTGTTTGGGAGCTTTCTTTGTTACTCTTGTCCGGGACAATATCGTTTTGCCCACATCGGATTCTTTGGCCAGCTGGCATTAATTGTGGGCGGCGCCCGGAATCTATTTAAGCCCAAGTTCCGCCTTGCCACCTTTGCTAGAGTGTCAGTGTTTTGTTTGCACTATAGCCCGTAAGTTCTCTAGCTGGAAAATTGGTGAGGAATTAGTTGCAAAAGAGAAAAGTGGTAGTTAGTAAGGGAATCTTTCTCTCTCTTTTCCTCTGTATGTGCACCATCTGGAGCTTAATCTTTTTATCTCGGTTTCCGAGATTTTTCCTTTATTTTGTTCAGTCTAACTCGCCTTGCTTCCTTATTTTTATTCAGACTAGATTTATGTCCTTTGGAAGCGTGAGCCTCTCTCTCTTACTTTGTCTGTGTTCGTCATTTTGCTGTACTTCCTTTCGTTCCGGCCACTGCATTTGGCATCTCGAAATACCAGCCATCACAGTACACTCTAGCCAACATGGAGAAGTCAGCTGTGGCCGCAATTGAAAAGGTTGTTACCATTCAGCAAGCTATGCTTTCTGATTTCAGCGAAGGGCTTTCCAGCCTGGGCAACCAGCAGGCTGGTTTGGCTGAGAGACTCCGCCTTCAGGACAGTTCTTTGCAGAAACAGGAGAGCGTTCTGTTAAGTTTAACTGAGAGTATTAAATCCCTGTCTACACAAGTTTCACAAGATGTCGCACAAGCATCATCCATACACCTTCCCCGAGAACCGAAGTTGCAATTACCCCAAAGATATAGCGGTGAGGCCGGAAAATGTAAAGATTTCATCGCCCAATGTGAGATATTTTGTAGGGCTCAGCCGTCACGGTTTGTTAATGAGGATTCTGGGGTTGCATTTATTTTATCCCTGTTGACTGACAAAGCACTCACTTGGGTCGGCCCACTTATCAGATCTACTTCACCGGTCATAAATTCTGTGGAGGCTCTTGTTAAGGGAATGGTGTCAGTGTTTGATCAGGATGTTTGTGGTCAGGACGCGGCTACGCGTTTAATGCATCTGAAACAGGGCAATGAAAGTGTCGCAGAGTTTTCTATTTAATTTCGCTCCCTGGCGACAGAGACAGGCTGGCCGGAGGCTCCTCTTATGACTGTGTTTAGTCATGCCCTCAGTGAAGAGGTAAAAGACGCGTTGGCTACATTGGAGCCCTGTTCGACTTTTGATTCTTTTGTTCGCACTGCGGTGCGAATTGACAATCGCATCCGCGAACGTATCAGGGAGAAACTAAACAGATTGCCGCTTGCTGACAATGGGGCCAAGGCTGCTAGTGGCAAGTGTGCGGTTCCTATTCCACCCACTGAAGATTCCACTCCGGTTGAAGCTATGCAGGTTGATAGCTCGTTTGAGAGTCGGACTCATAAACCTGCTCGCAGTAGAATAATCTGCTTTAATTGTAATAAACCGGGTCATACCCGTCCACGTTGCCCGCAGCTCCAAGGGAAACGGGAGATCCCTCTAGTGGTATGGGGGGCGCTAGAGGGGCAGACCCAATTTCCCTTCCGAACACTAATCCCCGTTGAACTGACTGTGGGGAGCAAGAGAGTTATTATTGAAGCGTTCGTGGATTCGGGTGCCGTGAATTGTTTCATGGATGTTAAGTGGGCTAGGAGGCACTCCGTTCCTTCCTGTCCTCTTTCACAGCCACGGTCTATGAGAACTTTGGATGGTCGCCTGCTGGGAAGGGGATTTATAACCAAGGTTTCTGAACCGCTAAATATGTTAATTTCCTTTGGTGGCCATTCTGAAGAGGTTTGGTTTTTTCTTATCAGTTCCCCTGCTTTTCTCATTGTTTTGGGGGCATTCTTGGCTACGGGAGCATAGGCCTTGCATCACTTGGGGGGAACAGAATAATCCTATCGTCCACTGGGGTACCAATTGTAGGTTCCATTGTAGAAAGAATGTGACTTGTTTTCCCAGACATCAAGCTATGGGGCAGACTGATGCCTGGAGCGAGTGAGAGGAGGTTGTCTCACCTTACCCTCCTAAACTAGAAAAAGGGGCAGAGGAGGGGTTGGAATGGGATCCTCAATTTGATTGTCAAGAGCCGGAGGACGATTACCTTTTAGAGGATTTTTTCAATTCTGAATCAGTCACCGAGACATCAGGTTCTGAACAGGGTGAGGATTTGGGGGCCACCCAGAACTTTGATTTGCCTTCTAATGTTCCTAATGATTATGCTGATCTCGCCGAGGTTTTTAGTAAACAATGAGCCTCGACTTTACCTCCTCATCGCCCGTACGATTGCGAGATCAATCTCAACCCTGGTACTACTCCTCCTAGGGTTTCGCTATACTCGCTGTCGGGGCCTGAGCGTAAAGCTATGCGAGAGTATATCAAGGAGGCTCTAGCTAACGGATTCATTCGGCCGTCTACCTCTCCTGCAGGTGTGGGGTTTTTTTCGTGGGCAAAAAAGATGGCGGTTTGAGACCTTGTATTGATTACAGGGGTCTCAGTAATATCACCGTCAAGAACTGATATCCCCTTCCGTTAATGAACTCTGCCTTTGAGCGACTGCAGGAGGCATCGTTTTTTACTAAGTTAGTCCTCCGCAATGCTTATAATCTGGTCCAAATCCGGGAAGGGGACGAATGGAAAACGGCATTTAATACGCATGACAGGTACTACGAATATTTGGTCATGCTGTTCGGATTGGTTAACACCCCCTCCGTATTCCAGGCGCTCATCAATGACGTTCTCCGAGAGATGTTGGTGAGATTTGTCTTTGCCTACCTTGACGATATTCAGATTTTTTCTTCAACTCTCTTGGAGCATAAACAATACGTCAGACAAGTGCTGGAGGCCCTCCTTAAAGCCAAGCTATTTGTCAAGGCGGAGAAATGCACCTTTCACGCCCAGACCGTCTCGTTTCTTGGCTTTATTGTTTCTAAGGGGTCAGTCCGTATGGACCCGGACAAGGTGGCTGCGGTCAGGAATTAGCCTGCCCCTCAAAGTGTTAAGGAGGTCCAACACTTCTTGGGCTTTGCTAATTTTTATAGGAGGTTTATCCGTAATTTTAGCGCGGTTGCTGCCCCCATAATTGCGCTCACCAGAAAGAATACCTCCTCAGCGTTTTTTTGGTCTCCAGCAGCTGAGGCTGCCTTTAAGGAATTAAAGAAACGTTTTAGCTCAGAGCCCATTCTGGTTTTGCCCAATCCCTCCCTCCCATTTGTGGTGGAGATGGATGCTTCGGATGTTGGGCTGGGTACTATTTTGTCCCAGCGCCCCCTTTGGGACAATAAGCTACACCCATGCGCACACTTCTCCCGGTCTTTGTCCGTCGCGGAACGGAATTACATCATTGGTGACCGGGAGTTATTGGCGGTCAAGTTGGCCCTTGAAGAGTGGTGCCACTGGTTGGAGGGGGCTGAACACCCTTTTGTGGTATGGACAGACCATAAAAATCTCCAGTATATTCAGCAGACTAAGCGACGTAATTCCCGGCAGGCGCGGGGTCATTGTTCTTTAACCGCTTTAATTTTAAGCTAAACTACCGCCCTGGCTCTAAAAACATTAAGCCTGACGCCTTGTCGCAGATTTATGAACGCTCTGATCGCGATCCCACCCTGGATCCAGTTATTCCGGCTGCTCAGATTGTGGCGCCCATTCAATGGGAGATTGAGGTGGTGGTTCAGGAGGCTTTGAAGACCGATCCCGGTCCTGGGGGGGAGCCTCCTGGCTGTTTGTTTGTCCCGCCTAGGGTTAGGTCACAGGTCCTCCAGTGGGGACACTCTTCCCGCTTGGTGGGGCACCCGGGAGCCCATCGGACCAAGCAGTTCCTGGCCCGACGTTTTTGGTGACCCAGTATGATGTGGGACATTCGGGAATTCGTTGCTGCCTGTGGCATCTGCTCCAGAAATAAAACTTCCTATCTCCCTCCCTCTGGTCTGCTGCGACCATTGCCCATCCCCAGGCGTCCTTAGACGCATATAGCATTGGATTTCATTATGGGACTGCCTGTGTCTGAAGGCAACACGGTCATCTTGGTCGTGGTTGACCGTTTTTCCAAGGCTGCTCATTTTGTCGCGCTACCCAAGCTGCCTTCTGCGCGAGAGACGACCCTTCTTGTGCTTAACCATGTGTTCCGGGCTGCATGGGCTTCCGCAAGATGTTGTCTCTGACCGGGGTCCTCAGTTTACGGCCAGATTCTGGCAGGCGTTTTGCAGGCAGTTGGGGGCCACGGTGAGTCTCTCCTCTGGGTTCCACCCAGTGACCAACGGGCAGACTGAGCGTACTAATCAGTCATTGGAAAACTCTCTTTGTTGTTTAGCGGCGGATAATCCATCTTCATGGAGTCGATTTTTAGCATGGGCCGAGTATTCCCATAACTCACTGAGTAATTCGTCCATGGGCTTTTCCCCGTTTGAAGCTCAGGTGGGTTACCAACCCTCACTGTTTCCTGAGACTGAGAATGATTCCGAGGTTCCCTCGGTTAACCATTTCATTCGTCGCTGTCGGTCGGTTTGGACCAGGGTCCGTTCATCTCTGTTGCGCTGGGGGCTCAAACAGAAATCCGCCGCCGATAGAAGGCGTCGTTTGGCCCCATCTTATCGGGTGGGTCAGAGAGTTTGGCTGTCTACCCAGGACCTACCCTTGAAGGTAGAATCATGAAAACTGGCTCCCCGCTATATTGGCCCATTGAAGATTGTGCGGAAGATCAATCCGGTCACGGTCCAGTTAAAGCTCCCTAGATCTTTGCGCATCCATCCGTCATTTCATGTCTCTCGGATTAAGCCGGTTAGCACTAGCGTCCTGGCACCTGCCGACACACCCCCGCCGCCACCGCGAATGTGGAGGGGGGGACGGTTTACACCGTGTGCCGCATTCTGGCCGAGAGGCATGTTGGTCGTGGGGCCCAGTTTCTCGTGGACTGGGAAGGATATGGCACTGAGGAGCGCTGCTTGGTCCCTTCTCGAGATATTCTGGATCCCACGCTCATTTCTGAGTTCTGTGCATGGGGTTCCCTGGGGACTTCTGGAGCTGTCCCTTAGAGGGGGGGGTCCTGTCATGGTTTTGGAGGTTGGCGTTTGTTCGGGAGCTTTCTTTGCTACTCTCGTCCGGGATGATATCATTTTGCCCACATCGGATTCTTTGGCCAGCTGGCATTAATTGTGGGCGGCGCCCAGACTCTATTTAAGCCCAAGTTCCACCTCGCCACCTTTGCTAGAGTGTCAGTGTTTTGTTTGCACTATAGCCCATAAGTTCTCTAGCTAGAATGTTGGTGAGGAATTAGTTGCAATGGAGGAAAGTGGTAGTTAATAAGGGAATCTTTCTCTCTCTTTTCCTCTGTCTGTGCACCATCTGGTGCTTAATCTTTTTATCTCGGTTTCCGAGATTTTTCCTTTATTTCATTCAGTCTAACTCGCCTTGCTTCCTTATTTTTACTCGGGCTAGATTTATTTCCTTTGGAAGCGCGAGCCTCTCTCTTTTACTTTGACTGTGTTCGTCATTATGCTGTACTTCCTTTCGTTCCGGCCGCTGCATTTGGCGTCTCGAAATACCAGCCATCACAACCACTTGTGAACAATACATTCACTCACATAGTCACACAGTTACATCATCACACTGCAAGAGAAGTTCAAAACAGGGGTTAGACACCAATCGACCACTGTCAACATGCAAACGGTGATACAAAAGAAAGAAGGAATGTCAACAAGCTCTGGACCGCTCGTGGACCACCAGCCCATGGTGTCTGTAAAACTGGTAAACTTAATCCTGAGTTAAGATAATCACCAAAAACAATCTAATGACAGTTCGTTCATTGGTGCAAAAATTTAAAACCACCTTTTGCAATGGCTGATCAAAAAGAAAAGAGGTTTCTAAGTTTACAAAGTGTCAGCTGTCTCATAATTCCAAACAGAGGCAGATAAAAATCAACAGAGGAAATCAGATATAACCCCAAACAAAATCTAAGTAAACACAAATATGAAAGGGTTAAACGCTAATGCAGGGCTGGCATTAAGCAAAAATAACTGCGTAGCGAAAACGCTAGAAGTCTGTAGCATTATGTAGCATTTTTCAGAACTAGGTAGCAAAAATAAAACTAAACAAAAACGTCTGTATATGCACTTTAACCTTTTATTTTCATCTCTGAGAACACTTAACTAACAGTACTAACACTTACTAACATCGCCTAATGAAGACCAAGGCAGTTGAGTTACAGTAGCATTGCAGTGCATTAAAAGTACTTGGACTTACCAATTGGGACCCACTTAGAGCTAATATGTAATAACTCGGTAACTGAATAGGAATTACTAAGTTTTAGTTGGTTCTACCTCAGCCACTCACCTGGCTCAGGCTGTGAATGAGTGACTATTCAGGACTGAATTTTATCATACATAATATTTTTATTGTGAAAGAAATTAATATTGGTAATTATGAACCTAGATGAACATTTGAATATTAAAATAAAAATTGCCATAATCTAGAATAAAGAGCACTGTAGGAATTCAAGGTACAAATATATGTCTCCAAAATATAAAAACAGCATTCCTTTGACATAATTATACCTCTCTTTTTTATATATCAGGGATAGAAATTAATTTTTTTTTCACAAGACAGCCGGACCAGTGATGACGCTGGTTTACTAATCCTCCCCATCTTTTACTAGACAGCCTTTTTTCCTTTTAATTTACAGCATGAATAAGATATCTGTATCTCAAATATTTTTTATTTGGTTTTTTGCGACTGCAACTAATACCTATGCCAATTTAACTCCTATTATGTTCTAATACTAATTAATAACCAGTCATGCCAATCAACGTAAGACACAGATGACACAAGCCCTTCAGTAAAACAGAAAGTAACTTTTTCTTCATAATTAATAGTAAACAATAAAAGATTAAGCAAGCAAAGCAGTTTTGTGTTGCGATGTGCGGTATTTTTTCAGTTTTGGAAAATCACGATGTCTAGAAAACATAAGCCCAAGCTGGCTGGCTGACAAGGACTAATGTCAGATCTCATGTATCTCATGAGAGAAGACTAGCAAAAAACTTTTATATTTTGAGAGCGAAATGCCACAGTATGAATAAATTTTGATTATACATTTTATTTTGTTGGTAATAGTTGTATAATCGCATTATTACACTCGAGGGTGTGCTTGACCGTCATTCTTGTCACTTCAGTGATGCTAATGGAGCTCGGCGCAAGCGCCTCGTTCCTGGCCGCATCACTGTCATGACAAGAATGACAGTCAAGCACACCCTCGAGTGTAATAATGCTTAATTACACTTAGGTGTCAATATCACAACAGACTCCGTACTTCTGCAAACATATCACAGGAACCAAGGCATCAGGAAGTAAAATACAGTCAAACAAAGCTGAACTTTAACATCAATAATATTATATCCCTGATGACCCCAAGTGATGGCTGGGCAAGGAGTCAAGATGTACTTGGCCCCTGCTCCTCTGAAATGATTCCAGTGCCCTTGGATATTGGTCTCCAAAAAAAAATCCCACACCAGAATTGCCCATACTAAAAATTGTTATATCATTGGTCTTGTCTGGATTTGAAAAGTTTGATTATGAGATTATGAAGAATTGCTTGTTTTTACATCTCTTTCGATTATCTCATGAGGTGATGGTGGGCCTTATTAGCTTTTGACTGGCCGTGTGCTGTTTCAGGTTCCATTTGGTCTATGATTGACACAGTTTGTTTCCCAATCTGCCAGTGTTGAAAGCAGGTGCGAGTGAAGATAGAGGATGACTGCACAGAGGCACTCATCAACAGCAAGATGCATCAGCCCTGTTTACTTGAATATTGGATTGGAGTCAGCGCCATTTACCAAATACTCTCTGATCTAATGTTTTTTGCTTCCTAATTGGCCTCATGCGTTGATTTAACAGAGATAGAAACAGCGCATAATCATGATCAGAATTATCAGGAGGCTTTTTTTGTAGATGCACTCACCAATTCTCATATATTATTATTGTTAAAATCTGTGACCCCCAACACTTGCATTTAACATTGCATCTTACATTCCAACATGACCACCGATGAAGCGAGTCCCTTTTTGTGGTGTGTGCGTGCGTGTGTGTGTGTGTGTGTGTGTGTGTTCTTCACTCAGTCTGCCTGAGAATAATTCAGAAAAATGGTCATCATTGAGAGCTTTCCAAGCTTTCATGTTAATTCTAAAGTGGACAGGAGGGATTTGGTGGCAGAAACTACACATTATCATCAAATAATTAGTGTTTGTATTCTTTCAGGTCTGAATTAATGAAGCTTGCATCCTTTCAGACATTTGCTCACATAGCTGATTCTCTTCAGGGAGACATTTGTGGAGTTGTTTTGATGACTGTGTGAAAAATAAAACTTAGGTATACAGCTGGAGCAAACACAATGTAGGCTATAATGATGGAAAAAAAATAATAAACATGGCTTTCAAAAATGTGATACTGCAGTTCCAATTTCATTCAGATAGATAAAGCAGAGAATACCTGGTGATTAATGAAACTTTCAAGTAGGAACTATTATCAATAAGCCATCGACATATTAAAGTGTAGAGAATTGCATGATTTGTTTTAGCGATTTATAATAGTGATACACTTTCATATTCACCTTGCAGACTGCAGACAACTCCTTTACATACAAAAATCTTTCCAGATTAAACACCTTCCAGATTAACCCTTGATCTAACAATATTCACAGAAGAGGTCAAGAACAATTGACCCATGGTCTTAGGGAATACGGATGTCAGAATGTTATGAACTTTATTGCACAATGCTGATTGGCCTACATTACTACATTGCTTGAAAGATAATATCCCGTAAATGCAATGATGCTACAGAACTGTTCATCTACCACATGGTACTTAGCTGTCACTAAATCCTTTCTACCCCCATCCCTCATTTTACAAACGTTGTGAATGGAGAAAAATGAAATGGGTTGCCAGGCACATTAGTCCAACCTTTGTGCATAAAGGTATAAATTCACTATTTATGTCAGATGGAGGAAAATACTAGAAGTGTTTATTTAAAAAAAAAGCAAATAGAAGACTGGGTGCTATACAGGCTTCATATTTGCTTTAAATGAGTCTTATGAATTTGTAACAACTCAGACCCCTAGATATCTACCCATAATTCCTGCAATTGCTGATGATAATGTTAAGCAGCAGAGTACTGCTAGAATCAGAGTAAAAATAGAAATATAGATGTGAGATGAAAACCGAAACGGAGCAATTGGAGGAAACTCACATTAAAAGATTATGTTCTGCTCATCCTATTTCTGGTCATTTGTATTGATCAAGGATATTAGCTATTGACAAAAATATGGTGAATGGCCTCATGATTCATTTATAACTGGTAGCTTCCAGATCATTAACCTCTAGGCACTTCTCTTTATCTTCCATTTTTTCCCCATGGTTCATATTTCAAAGTTATGAGCTTGCATTTCTGTATGACTTGTAGGACTGTGATCCTTTTGTTTTATAGGGCTCTTCAAATTTTAGCATTCAGAGTTATAGGAGGAATGTATTAAGTGTAAGTCACATAACTTTAACATGTTCTTATTTAAAATTTTGTGAAATGAGATCATAATCAGCAGAATTTTATGCCAGATAAAAAGTGAGTGTGAGGCCTCGCCTCCAGCCCTCAGCCCACGGGTCTATTAAGATCCGGACTGCATTCCTCATTCCATTAATCATTGTTTGCATCTGTGCGTAATTGCCACTGGGTGGTAGCAGAGTGTATATAAGACCGAGTCTCTTAGCCTTGTCACTACATGCCTGTGTTGTGTTTCTAGTCTTGTATAGACGTATTCCCCGCGTTTCACATGTATTTGAGCTCTAACTCTAACTTATTGCTGTTATATTGTTTTATCCAGCACTTTGTAGTAAGGAACCTTGATTCCTGTTTGTTTTCTATTTGTAATACATTGTTACTGCAGCTAATGCCCAGAGTCTGTATTACCAAGAGCGTTTGATCAAGGAACCTCGATTCCTGTTTGTTTGGTATTGCTTCGTTCATGCCTTTTGCTGCGCAGTAGGCATAATAAATACAACCAAGTCCATCCTTGAACCTGAGTCCAGTCCTCAACTTCCTGTCCTCCATGCAGCTGAACTGTGTATGAAGCACAACCCTTACAATGAGTAACAATAGTTATACTAAAATAAGCCAAATAATTTTACTTTTTTCGGGAGGGGGGCACCAATTTTCTCAGTATATAAAATAATGGGCCCTGATGAAGGAAGAGACTGGAGCATTCAAATCACTTGCCTGAATTTATTAAGGTGCCAAGACCAACGTCCTCAGAGTCAAACTAGTGCTAGTGAAGTTAAGACAACTAAATAAACAATGATATACTACTGACATAGACAAATAGAAAACAACACACAATTATTAAATTTACAGGAAGCAGGAAAGGTTTAATTCTTCATTTAGTCCATGTGGTTCAACTGTGTTCTATGTGTAAATCCAATAAGCTTCTCTTTTGAGCAATTGAGCAGGGAACAGTTTTCTCAATGTCCCAGAAATTAAGTGATGTCGCCGAGCCATGATTAGCTGGAGCATAGTGTCTTGCTATTGCATAGTCCATGTTCTGATCATGAATAGCAGCCTTGTGTTCGGCGATGCAGAGTTTGAGGAGGTGTTTAGTTTGGCCTATGTAGGCCAACCCACATGAACATCTGAGAATTTAAACGCCACATGAGTGGTATTGCCATTTATGAATGAATTAATCTTATATTTTTTTGTCTATGAGTGAATGACTAAAACATTGATCATCAGAAGAGTCAGAGCAGTGGGTGCAGTGCCCACACCTATAAAAACCTTTAGGTAGAGGGGGGGCAACCATGTAGAATGGCGGGGGCATCACAGAGTGGACCAGTCTGTCTCTGAGTGAACGGAATCTCCTGAAGAACCTCAGGGTGGGTTCAGCCTCATATGTTTAAGGGCAGAGTCGCATTGTGAAAATGCCAATGTTCCTTTATAATGTTTCTGATTTCTCTCGCAATGGGAGAATATTCTGTGGAGAAAAAGGCGTGGTGATGATGTGACGGCCACTTTGTCTTGTCGAGGAGGCGGGCTCGAGAGGTTGTCTTTCTCTGTGTAGCCTCTTTTATGGAATCGCTCAATCATATCCACCGCCTTATGCTTAAACTCTTCCTGACTGTTGCAGTTCCTCTTCAGATACAAAAATTGTCGAACAGAAATATTTTTAAGAAGTTGTTGAGGGTTTTGACTATTCGCTCCGCTCACAGAAGAGTGTTTCTTCTTAGTCGTTTGTGATAGGTGGTGCTTTCTATCCCCTTGGTCATTTTTATAAATTGTCAAATAAAGGGCCCTATTTTGTTGACCTAAACACAATCAGTAAATGTAAGTGCTAACAATATCACGAGTGTCAAACTCCATTCCGGTAATTTTGTGGCAGAGGGGCTGCGCAACTGTGGAGCTGCCATAAAAACGGTAGGACTAAGATGAATTAATTACCTGTACGTGTGGTGGGGCTTTGGTTCCATTTGGGCCAATCAGATTAACCACTGTCATTTCTTTTCAAATCAGAGATTCAGGCCATAGTGAACCAGCAACTTTGTTAGAGGAAGAACAAGCACAAAACTTGCGTTACCGAGACCTCCTTTGGACCTCTGAGAGCAGTGCTTTAATGTAGGAATGTGTGGAAACATTTGGGGCATTGAGATTGATTCACTAAGTTATGCATTTTTATGAAAAGATGTAGGCGATTTAAACCATGTTCACAATGGCACTGATGGTATTAAAACAAGGGTGAGACTGAAGTTAATTATTTGTATTTCCCCCCACACATCAGAGCAAACATTCAAATGCATTAAAGTACCTCTTCACACTTCCCTTCCCATTAGACTCCACCACCATTTTACAGGCATTATTTGTAGGGTACACAACAAAAATGAAGATGGGAAGCAGACAATATGCGTTTAAGTGGCTTGGATGGGGCACCCAAGTGGCTCATTGGTTGAAGCACCCACACCATATAAAGGCTGTGTCCTTCCTGTAGTGGCCCAAGTCCAAATTCACCCAGTGCCCTTTACTGCATGTCTTCCCCACTCCCTCCCCTTCTTATCTGTCTCTCTCAACTGTACCAATCAAATAAAGGAGACAACCCCCAAAAAATTCTTTAAAAAGGTGGTTTGGGTGAATAAAAATGCAAAGGAGGTCTTTGACACGAAAATTACAAAGCACCATCATTATGTATTTATACACCTCCTTTTGTGCTATTGAACCATTTGAGATGCAAATGCTTTTATTTTGAAGCAGGAAACTACAAAACTGGATGATAGTGATAAATAGCCCATTTACAACAGATGACATTGTGCATTATTTTTCTAGGCTGGTGAGGCTTGGTCACAGCATCATAGGGCCAGAAAAAAGCATAAAATCTTTTTCTGACCAACAAAAATTTATATTTCCAGAGTTGTTACTCAATTTGGGTAATGATGTCAGCAATTTTTACAAGTTGTGGGAAATATAATGGGTGTCTCCTTTCAAATGGAACCAAGGATATGTCTGTAATCCAAGTGGTTCAAGAACAGTAAGCATTTTAGTTTGGGAGAAAATTTGCTCAAAAAAGGACTGCACTTTGAAGGGTTAACAGCCTCATCACTATTTGCGAAGACCCAGTCAGTGCTGTTTTTTAGCTGGTCGCATTAGATATTCCCGCACATGTATTCCAGAGGGGTACCCTTAGGGCCTTCTAGGCCTTCAAAGAAGGTCTTAGAATTTCTGGGGGAAAACGTATAAGCATTTTGATTAATATTTTTCAATGTTATATTTAATCACTTTCATTTCAAAATTAAATCTCTTTTAATTCTAATTTTAGACTCTTTTCTTCAAGTTTGCTGCAGAAATTAGAAGGTTACTGAAACCTGAAAATACTTATCAAATCAGATTTTCCCCTTTTTTTCTCTAGACAGAGAAATGGTTGCCTGGTTTACTCATTGGCAAGGATTTCATTTCCAGGAAAGTAGGCCATGGCCACGTATGTTTGTTCAAAAAGTAACAATTAAATTAACCAATCACATTTTGATTTTTAATGAGTCGGACCAAAGATAATCAAGCTAGGCCTTCCTGAAGGCCAAGGCTGCTTAGGAAAGTTCCAAACTCCTTGGTAATGGTCTAGAAGTATTTCAGTGCCAGCCATGATAAGAGCTATTTTGAATTTTCTCAATGCTAAAAAAAAGGTGCTTCAATGCTTCCTTACGTATCTCCTTTCACACAGGATACACTAGACCATCCTTTACGAAAAGAAAGGAGATAATGTCATCCCACAATTCCTTGCAGGCAGCAATAAATAAATCAATGCCCCATCCATATTTCATCATGACAGACGGACTTCAATAGCATCTGCCGTCCCATGATGACATCGCCCTGAGTAAATGCAGTCAGGGGCTGCGGTAGGATAGTTTTTTTTGCTGAGGAAAGTTCCTCTCTCCTTGGAATTGACCTGAAACTATTTCCATGGCAGCCATGTACAGGTGCGATCTGCACTTCGAGAAGTGGAAGAACCATCTTCTGGCTGCCTGTCTTGCTTCCTTTCTTCTTAGAAGTGTTTCTGCCTCATTGAGTGAATACAGAAGAGATGTCTTCCAGAAGTCAATTCTCCTGCCGGAAGACTCAAATAGCATGAGTTAACTGATAACAGCTGTTCAAATTCCCTAAATACTGAAGAAAGGTGCTTCAGTGCTTCCTTTCTTATCTCCTTTGGCACTAGATACACTGGACCATCCTTTATGAAGAGAAAGGTGATAATGCAAACCCACAATTCCTCGCGGCAGCAGTAAAGTTAAGAACCATCCAGCAGGCTGTCATAAAGAAAAATGAACATAATGGACACGGGTTACACGATGACGTGATCTAGTTTAAGTGCAGTCAGATTCTCGAAGCCCCATGGTAGTCTTTTCCTAAGTCCTTTGGAATTCTCCTTCACATCTCTCCTTCACTTCATGATGTTGTCCATTGAGGTCGAAGAAAAGTGGTTGGGAATTAGACAAAAGAATTTAATTTTCTGACTATCCGACCGCAGTCGGATTCCTTTAATACAATGGTTATCTTTTCCTCAGTCTTTATGAATTCTGTTTCACGCCTTTCCTTGACCTCATGCCTTTTACCATTGTGATCAAGGAAAAGTAGTTAAGAATTAGATGATAGGATGTACTTTTTTGACAATTCATCTGTTGCCCAGAACTGGCTATCTTGCCAGTGGATTTGGCTAAAAGGGATGTGACTTCTGCCAAAATTGACGGTATTTACCCTTCATCTCAGAGGCGGATCCAAGGCGGATCCCCCCTTTTTTTTCGCAGAGAAGTGAAAAAATTAATTCGACTAGATTTCTTGCCCAGTAAGTAATTAAGAATAACAGATAATCATGACATCTATAACTTACTTCCTGGTTATGATCAATTATTAATGATTGAGGTGGGCTCATGGTTTATATACCACTTCTAATGGTTCAACTTCACTATTCCGGTTGTCTAGCATCACGACCAATTTATTTGGATCCAATTGTATATATTTGCTTTTTGCAATTGGAATGACCGAGAAACTCTTTTCTTGCAAATAAAAAACGATACATGGACTTAAGCTATGTACAATTTATTTAATTTTATTGTTTTCGTCCTAAAGTTTAAGAAGGTGGGCTTGCTGGGAAATTTGTTTGACCAATGGCCTTGCTTGTCCCCTGTTGCGGTAACAGTCTAAAAACGCGTTTCAAGGACTATGACGAAAATGTCAGAAAGCAATGGAGAGGCTGAAAAGCTTAGAGATAAAGTAAACAGACATTTGTGGCTCAGCCTTTCAAATGCAAAAAAAAAAAAAAAAAGACTAGCTGTTTGGCCATGATGATCCTCGTAGCAAGTAGTTTTCATTTGCAGGGGGACATGGAAGCGGTAAGACTGACGTTAAATTAATAGGCTATCGCAAGTATGCGTTCGGTTAAAATTTTCTTGAACTTACAAAAGGACACCACTGATGGACCAGTTGTTCATAGCCTGCTATTTGATGTATATTGATTCATTGTTTTACGGTGCCAAATAAAATTTGTCCTGGAATACCGGAAGACTTTCCAAATTTTCCATTCCAAAACCCCGTCTTGACGTTCAGAATCACCCGTCATTAAACTTGCAACCAGCGAGTACTGCGGTTCTGAAGCTAGTGAGCTAATCTATGCCCTTTAGAGTCAGTAAGTAAGATATGTAACATTAATTTTAAAAGGTTATGTATGAGTCAATCCAATTAGTCCAATGGTCTTATTGAAAAATTCTAAATGGTCCTAAAGTCAAATTTCTTTTTCACATTCATTCATGTAAATATAATAATAATAATAATAATAATAATAATAATAATATTTCTGTAAAAAATAGTTTTAATGTTGACAATGTTATGTTTTAATATAGGACGGCATCATTGTATTAAATTTATTTCAGGACATCTTTAGGATAAATAAGATCTTTAATATAAATAAGATAGTTTGTTTTTGGGTCACATTACCCACCCAACCACTGCCTCCAGATTAGTAAATTTACTCACATGTGCAGAAATTCAACTTAATGGTGACTCGGATTATGTGTATGACAACACTTCCTACTCTCACAACACTTGGGAGTGTTTTGGAAGCATTAAAGCCTCATCTTTTAGAACCATTTTGAAAAAAGGCAATCACAGCATTGTAATAACTTTTTACAAGCTGTTGAGTGTGGTATGTTTTACTAAACCTGGTTTAGGGACTTGGGGGGAGGGGGGATTTGGTGATCTGTTAGCATCTGCTAAAATCACAGATGTATATAACTACTGGGTTTGCATGTTAGATATACACTACAATTATTTTGTTGGAGGCTATTTGGAGTTATATAAACTCAAAAACTAATAATATCAATGTTTTATGGGAAATATGGTCAAACCCTTTCACTGCTAGTGGTGATTTTGTCAACATTTCTGAAACATCAGAACCTTTGAAAATTGCTCAACTATAGCGCATTGGTATTCACTGGAAAGCTCTCATCAAGCACTTTCCAATGAATACCAACACAGTAGGGTTTGGACGATCTCGAAAGATTTTCTCCTCTTTGAAATTTTGACCAAGTCACCAACAGCAGTGAAAGGGTTTAGGTCATGAACTTTGACAGTAAAGTGAAAGTCTTAGGTCAAGGTTAAAGTTGTCAGTTAATGTAAAACTGCATTATACCTGCACTTTGAAAGTTTTTTAGCTTAATTTTTGGAACCTTGGGAGGAAAATCATTCAACAGATAGGCCAGATTTTTCTCCCAAGATACCAGGAAAATGTGTTTTTATTTAGCACATTAATTTTTTCAAATTTTTCTGGGGGAGGTTCCCCAGCCCCCCTCCTTGTGTGCACCTTTAGCGCGCATGGCAGGCTGCGCCCCCCCCTTTCAGCAATTCCTGGATCTGCGCCTGCATCTTGTCCTGGTTGTCCAGAATATATCAAATTCTCTGTGTCAAGTTTGCATGAACAGTTAGCTAGCTGTTATTTGGTTGCCTGATGAGTAATATGTATTCGACATATCACCTTCATAGTCATTTTATTCATATGGATATGTACGTACTTCAGCCAACTAATGAGTCATTTATCCACAGTTATCCACTAACATTAGCTTACTAACATTTAATGATCTGGGATAGAATAACATTAGAAATTCAAGCCTCTTGCAGAATTGTGCCTCAGGCTGGGTACCCAGAAAAAAAGAGATTTATGGGGGGTATTTTTTTTTGAAGATTATTTTTTGGAATTTTTTACTTTTTTAGATAGCATTAAGTGGAGAGAAACAGGAAAGGTGGGACAAGAGTGGGGATGACATGCGGCACATGGTCCAAGCCGGAAATGAACCCAGGCTCCCGCGGGAAGGACGTAGCCTTTGCGCACACTTCGACCAATATCAGGGCCCACTGGTGACATTTTATCTTAATTTTATTTACGGTTTCGGTTTTACAGAAAACAAAAAACATTTTTGTTTGGATTGTGGGTGCTGGAGAATAATAAAAATACTTACAGAAAGTGAAAATAATATTAAACCAATTTAATGTTTAATCCTCTGACATAAGTTGCTGGCCTCTCCATAATGAGTAAGTTATGGTTATAACATTGCTTATATCATGAGTTTTGACTAAGTTGAAGACCCAGCTCCAACAGTCACAGTTCACTTCCGGTGTGTTCCATTTGTGTTCCTCAGCACATGCATCTGTAACATTATATGTGCGGTGTAATGGAGTGTTATGAAGTGTTGTTACTTGACCAAGTGGGTCCACCACCTCTAGGTTTACCCAAGTCACCTGTCAAGTGAATGTAAGGGTGAAGAAGACTTCCCTTTGTCTCTTCCTCCTAAACCAGCCATACTTTCTGTGTGTGTTTGTGAGGTGCAGCCAACTGCAAGTAAATTGTTGAACTGAGAATATTCATTCAGCCTGAATCCTTTGCTGCCTTGCCGGAGATACTACTGTTTACTGTGCATGCTCTATTTTGCCAGACTCTTTCTTTGTAGGCAATTCAATCAACCTGGGTTTGACTCACAATTGTATAAGGATGGGGGGGGGTTATAACACCTGTGTTTAACCAGATTTCTTCAAAAAAAAAAGCTGTAAAAAAGTATTTCAGCTCAGCAGAAGCAACCCCAAACATAGTTTTAATGATTTTTTTTTCATGGGATGTCACAAAGAGCAGAACATTACAGATTATCGACCTGTTCCTATGAGTGCCTCTGCCACACCAGAAGTTCTTGGAGGTTAGCCACAAGTGCTGCGAATGGTCAAAAAATAAAATTGATCTGACACTCAGAAACTCAGAAATTGCGGGTCAATCGGGAGGAATCACATCCTTGTCTTTTTATATGAAATTACTATTTTTTTTTAAATCCTTTGAAGCTTTTGGGGAAACCAGATTATGTATTTTACAGAATTTTTAATCCCATCGAGAAACTACTCAGATATTTATAGAGACTCACCTTGTTCTATTTTCTTTAGCATGGTCCACATTTATCATTACATTGTTTATGAGTGGCATCTTTTCATGACTTCAGGGAAAATTGTTTTGGTTATGAGAAACATATACTTCCTTTGTTGGGAAATTATGCTATTTTGTATCAAAATGTTTTCTTTATAAACTCCGAGTCAGTTAAAGATACTTCTGGTGGGCTCTGCTGAGAAATCCCTGCAATTACATTCCTCTCATTCATAAAGGTCGACACAATCAGCATGTTTCATGGGCTGTTACATCTCTCACTGCAGCAGCTACATGACAGAAGATGTCAGTGTTCCATTTTATCTGTTGACAGGCA
Organism: Gymnothorax javanicus; assembly: GCA_029692085.1. NCBI lineage: Eukaryota > Metazoa > Chordata > Actinopteri > Anguilliformes > Muraenidae > Gymnothorax > Gymnothorax javanicus. The sequence continues at coordinate 164,322,445 of CM056193.1, read as the reverse complement.
TTCCCCTAAATGAGCAGTGGTCCCCCCACTGAGAAGAGTAACATTTCTGCAGCTGTATGTACTTTAGGTAGGCGAGAAGAAGGAAAAACTCGACAGTAAGGCTGATCACCACTAACTAGGTGATATAGAATCAACCAAAGGATTAGCATACTGTATATGCAAACATATGTCAGACTGTTGAATATACAATCCCAATTCCGAAATAGTTGGGACAAAATGTGAATTGTGAATAAAATCAAAACTCAATGACTTTCAAATCACATCAGCCAGTATTTTATTCACAATAGAACAGAGATAACATATCAAATGTTGAAACTGAGAAATTTTACAATTTTATCCACAAAATGAGCTCATTCCAAATTTGATGGCTGCTGCAGGTCTCAAAAAAGTTGGGACAGGGGCCTGTTTACCATGCTGTAGCATCCCCTCTTCTTTTTAACACAGAGTAGAGGCATCTGGGCATTGAGGAGACAAGTTTCTTGAGTTTAGCCATTGGAATTTGATCCCACTCTTGTTTAATACGGGCTTCCAGCTGCTGGAGAGTTTTGGGTCTCCTTTGACGGACTTTTCGTTTAATTATGCGCCAAATGTTCTCAATCGGTGAAAGATCAGGACTGCAGGCAGGCCAGTTCAGCACACGGACTCTTCTACTACGAAGCCATGCTGTTGTAATAGCAGCAGTATGTGGTTTTGCATGGTCCTGCTGAAATACGCAAGGCCTTCCCTGGAATAGATGTCGTCTGGAGGGGAGCATATGTTGCTCTAAAACCTTTATACACCTTTCAGCATTCATGGTGCTTTTTAAAACATGCAAGTGTCCCACACCATATGCACTAATGCATCCCCATACCATCAGAGATGCTGGCTTTTGAACTGAACGCTGATAACAGGAGAGGTGGTCTTTCTCCTCTTTAGCCCAGAGGACACAACGCCCATGATTTCCAACAAGAATGTCTAATTTGGACTTGTCTGACCACAGGACACTTTGCCACTTTACTACAGTCCATTTTAAATGAGCCTTGGCCCACAGAACACGGTAGCGCTTCTGGATCATGCCCAACAATGGCTTCCTTTCTGCATGATAGAGTTTTAGGTGGCATCTGTGGATAGCATGGCGGACTGTGTTTACAGACAGTGGTTTCTTGAAGTATTCCTGGGCCCATTTAGTAATGTCAATGACAGAATCATGCCGGTGAGTGATGCAGTGGTGCCTGAGGGCCCAAGATCACGGGCATCCAGTAAAGGTCTTGACCTTGTCCCTTACGCTGCAGAGATTTCTCCAGTTTCTCTGAATTTTTGATGATGTTATGTACTGTCGATGATGGGACCTTCAAAGCCTTTGCAATTTGATGTTGAGGAACATTGTTTTTGAAGTATTCCACAATTTTTTTTACGCAAGCCTTCACAAGTTGGAGAGCCTCTGGCCATCTTTACCTCTGAGAGACTCAGCCTCTCTAAGACATCCCTTTTATAGCCAATCATGTTACACACCTGATTCCAGTTAACTTAATTACTTGCTAAATGTTCTTTTACCTGATTCTCTTATATATTAATTGCTTTTTCAGCCCTTTTTTGCCTGTGTCCCAACTTTTTTGAGACCTGTTGCAGCCAGAAAATTTGAAATAAGATCATTTTATGGATAAAAATGTAAAATGTCTCAGTTTCAACATTTGAAATGTTATCTATGTTCTATTGTAAATAACATATTGGCTCATGTGATCTGAAAGTCATTGCATTTTGATTTTATTCCCAATTTACACTTTGTCCCAACTATGTCGGAATTGGGGTTATACAAACCATTAATATAACATCATAAAGAAAACAGCACCAATTATACATTTCCTAGTGACTTCTAATGCTTATTAAATAGACACTGTCCCTCCCTGATCCCTGGGGGCTCCTGCTGCCAGCTGGGCCAAGGATGCACACATAGCCCATTAAATTCAATCCATGACCATCGTGTAAGGCAGAGGTGGGCAACAAGGGCCGTATCTGTCCCTGGTTTTCACACCAACTTCTGGCCTTTAATTAGTTGATTGTCTAAATTAGCCAAACAATTTATGAAATTTGACATTTCAGGCGCATTTATCTAAATTATCATGAATGACCACCAAAGACTGTTCTTTCCTCCCTTCATAAAACATTTTTCTTTGATCTAATCATTGGACAAATCTATATTTGTGTACGCAACCAATTATGTCAATTAGTCGGGGTAATTGATAAAAATAAAAATCTGCATACTCACCGGCCCTCCAGGGCCGGAATTGCCCACCCCTGGTGTAAGGGTTTAGCCTTGCAGCCCCTCCCCCTCCGGCGGTCTTCGCCTCCACTTCAACGAGCCGCACCTGTTGCTCGTTGAAGTGGAGGTGAAGTTAGGATATTTAAGAGCTGCATTGCCGCTGCATTCTGGTTTTTAGAGCCCTGTTGTTTTGTGCTGCTCCTCCCCTGGTTTGTGATTTTTAAAAGTATGTTTATTAAATGTTTGTCTATTTTTGTATCAGCCTGTGCGAGTGGGTCCTTTCCATGCTTTTGGGTACATGGTCCCAGTGCCCGCTGGATTGCAGGTTGCATCTGGCGGGACCAAACCATGACAGAATGCAGCTGCCAGTTTGGGACCCAGCCAGGCTGATTGTGAGGGGAGCAGCAGCAGGTTTTTTTATGCAGGTGCTTGTGGGGAGCAGTCATCCGGGGTCCGGCGGAGGCGTTCTCCAGCGGGGTCCGGCGGAGGCGTTCTCCAGCGTGGGGTCCGGCGGAGGCGTTCTCCAGCGTGGGGTCCGGCGGAGGCGTGCTCCAGCGTGGGGTCCGGCGGAGGCGTGCTCCAGCGTGGGGTCCGGCGGAGGCGTGCTCCAGCGTGGGGTCCGGCGGAGGCGTGCTCCAGCGTGCCGTGCCCAGTGGGTTCCAGTGTGCCTTTTTTTTGGCACGCCAGGAGGCATGCCTTGGGGGTAGGGTACTGTAAGGGTTCTGCCTTGCAGCCCCTCCCCCTCCGGCGGTCTTCGCCTCCACTTCAACGAGCCACACCTGTTGCCCGTTGAAGTGGAGGTGAAGTTAGGATATTTAAGAGCTGCATTGCCAGTTGGCAATTGCAGCTGCATTCTGGTTTTTTCGAGCCCTGTTTTGTACTGCTGCTCCCCTGGTTTGTGGTTTTTTTTTTTTTAAAAGTATGTTTATTAAATGTTTGTCTATTTTTATATCAGCCTGTGCGAGTGGGTCCTTTCCATGCTTTTGGGTATGTGGTCCCAGTGCCCGCCGGATTGCAGGTTGCATCTGGCGGGACCAAACCATGACACATAGAGCTGGTCGACTTGTTGAATGCGCTCCCCATTTGTGGGACAAAGACAACGGTAACTATAGGTTGCAAGTATACTTGCATTGGAAATTAAGGACATGCTAAGACCAACCCCTAGATTCCGCCAGGAGCATTATGGCTATGTTACTGCTGCGACATGAATGCCAGAGCTGATTGCGGCCATTCTAGACAATGCTTGTGATTACACCAGCTGGGCAACAGCACATTTTGGCAGCATCCCAGAAGCGGCTCTCCGCTCTGCTCCGCGGAGTATATGCGATGAGTCTATTTTTGATGATAGCAGACCGCAGTCTCGTCAAGCTGAACAAAGCAGGGATTCTTTTCTCATAGTTTGACCATATATAGTCATTGGTTTCAACTACGTTACCATCTGTGCGTATGGGAAATGAACCCCAGATCGTGTCAGACACGAAGTAACTATCAAGACGGATATGCTTTTAACTAAAAGAAATTAGCCACAAATCTGTCCCCTTGACAGCCTAAACACTATCTATTCTTTGCTCAACAGAATTGAACTGCAAACCATGAAGTCATTTTCTAGTGTTTTCTGCAAAGGCAAATTGAAGACCTGTGTACAAGAAGTGCCTAAGTCACTAAATAACACTTGATTTTTGGGAGTCAAAGTTTTCAAAACATGTATAGTATGCAGGACAGTAACTGCAATGGCAAGCCACTGCCCCGAGCCAGTCCCCTAATGGAGCAGGACTGCTACTGCACTCCTAGCTCAGTGGCCCATGCCACAGGACTGAACAGAGCACAAAATGTTACAGCCCACTCACGACTCCGAAGTAGGACAAGGTAAAGTTGATCAGGTAACTGTAGATGTCTGTATACTGCAGGTCTGAAACATTGTCCGATTTGGCTGACTCAATACTTGTGAAAAGCACACCAGAGGCATTATAAGGGTCAATAATGTTTAACTGATGAAGTTTTGAATTATTAGCTCAATTTCCTTGGACTTATGGTGTGCAGTTTACTCTGATGGCTTGAAATTGGCGCTGGCGCCATTAATTTTCGCTCAGGTTTTCCCCACCAAAAGGACGGCGTAAACAAAATGAGTCACTTGACATCCGGAGCTCTACTGGGCAAATCCCTACACAGCCTGTAGAATGGAGCCTTAACTGGATCACCACCACCCAGCCCCAAAGATTTTGTATTTATGGTGCTGGAAGTTTTTCAGCGCATGGTCAATGTAATAATACACTGAAATTTCATTTTAGATGAGCAAAATGCCAAAGAATATCAAATTCACTGAATTTATTTAGTCCTGTATAAAAAAGACCTTCATTGTGTGGAATCAGTTTTTATTTTATTTCATCTGATAAGATTCAACTAATAATGAAATGTTCTGTCTCCTTTCTGGCATGCAAATTCTAGTTTTGTTATAGAAAAGATGTAGCTAAAGGGAATATCTTCCTTTACTGGGCAACAATATCTACAACTAAATTCAATGGGATGTTCAGGATTTTGTATATTTCATTTGGATTGCAATATGCTTTAATATTCTTTACCAACTCCTAAGGACTAGTTTATTCGTTATTGATGCATGCAACACAAAGATGGCTTACTTATGCTATGAATAATTTTGATGATTTTAAAATTAGTAAATTTGAAGTTTCTCTGATGCCTATTGCAGGTTAAATCAGTAATTATCAAATGCCACACTTCCACATGAATTTGAACCGTGGCAAGAATTTTAACTGGTTTTCTGCACGTTTTTCCTGCAGTATGGTGTTTTTCACCTCAGATCAAAAATGTGATTCTATTTTCAAGTTGACTCACTGGGCTCTAAATTCGTTGACCAGGCACAGGTGCGGCAAATGGGGGGGAGCGCCGCGCCAACGGGGTGTATCCAGGCGCATTTTGCAATTTCGTGCCCGGCACAAGTACTCCTCTGTCCCGCCTCCATCCCTCCTGCCAGCGCAAGTGGCAAAGAGGGAGGAGAGAAGGCTTGAGTGGGTTTAACACAGCCGAGTAAAATCTTTACCAATCAAATGAGCTCCTCTCCTCACCTTTAAAAGCGCCGTGGGCAAGGCGCAGTGCAAATTTCGTTCGACATGGATGAAGTAGGACACAGCAGCAACACCAGATGGCCAAACTTCAGCCAGGAGGAAGCTGATGTTCTGGTCCAGGAGGTTCAAGCTCGCAGAGGCCGAATATATGGTCACGCAAACAGACCTACACGAGCTGATGATTCAAAAGCGACCGCGGAATTCTAAACCCGCCTAGAACCGCGGCTGCTGCTTTTTTCATGGCAGTGCAAACGTGAGGCCATTTCATAATATTGTGCGATTATAAAGAGGGAATCAACAATGTTTTTGAACAAATGAAATAAAAAATTGCCATACATGTGAATTACGTGCAATAATTATGCTGACAAACACGTTATGAGAAAACAAACTTGAGTCAACATTTGCCCAATTGCGTAGCCCTACTGCAACCAGAACGAATCCGACAATGGGTGCACTTGACAGCTGTGTAAGACTATACACTACCTTTAGTAGGCTAAAAGTACACACTAAAATAATGTTTAGATAAATGTAGCCCAGATCAGGCTGTTTCTAAAGCCGCGTTCACACTGGACGCAAAACGAATTTTCTGCACGACAGATTACATTCAAAGTCAATGCAAAGACGCGAATACACACGATGTGTATTCATTGACTTTGAATGTAATCTGTCGTGGCTAAAAAATCGCAAAACAGCTGAAGGACACATACCCACATAGCCTAACACGCAGTCACACACCCACATCTCTCCCCCATGTTGCAGACAGGGGTATTTGCAGACAAAAAACATGACATTCTGAAACCTGCCTGTGAGGTTTCGTGACGCAGTACACTGTGCGCTTGGTCAGCCAAATTACCACTGCACAGAAACCAAACCAGATTGAGCTGGCGAGCTCTTCGCACTTTCGGGCGGCCTTTTGCCTAAAATTGTCACTGCTTGATGAATATGTGACACTTCCCCCACTACGCCGACACCCATCTCGGCGCACGTCCGTCTACCAAATTGCCAAAGTGGCTGCACACGGTGTTGCACCGCACAAAATTACTGCGCGGGTTGCACCGAACGAAATTACCACTGCAAGGGCTGCGCCACGCTGTGCCGCGCCAAGAAATTAGAGCCCACTGTGTTTCAGTGTGCAGTGTCCATTCCTTTCATTCACTTGCAACCGACCTGATGTTTGATTCAGCAAAGGCATATTGAAGGAGAGAAGAAATGAAGATAATGGAGTTACAGGGTTAGATTGAGGGATCAGCAGGAGTGGATTCCACAGTAATGAGCCTTCTATTTCTTCTTGTCACCCAGACCCTAGTCATTAGGAACAAAACAGGTTTGCACAAAATTAAATGTCCTTAACTGATGCCATAACAAGACTAGGTCACCAACTTGTAGGCCTAAATAGCTGGACTGCGAGGATGTATTTCAAGACAGTCCACACGAGGGCTGTCTTTGAAATTTGAATCATATTTTGAACTTGTTAAAAATTTTAGTTCATATAACTTTTAGTTCTTAATGTACTTAGAGTCTGCATGACCCTCTCACAGTGGCGTGTGCATTTGTTTTCGTAAAAGAGGACGGTAAGATTAGGTGAAGCTTGGAGGCTGAAAATGGAATTTTTACAGAACAGTTCACCAATTGCAGCATTTCTCAGAAGAATTGAAAAACAGCCCCTTTTCTCCCAGGTTGCACATCAGGTCCTGCACAATTGAATTTAATCCATAGTGATTTTGAAAAAACAGAAATTGACAGTACAATGCTTGCCACACTGAACAAGTAATTTTAGTAGCAAGGGTAACATTGCGAAGTAAAACAAATTAGCTAGTTGAGCAAGACCCAGCAACAGGTTGCTTTAGTTTGCTAGGAGGTTACAACTAACGTTCAAACATGTGATGGCTCTAAGTTATAGTGATCAAGTACTTGGGTGTTCTCACCAGCTGTAAATCTTGTAAAGAAGAAAATCCGGTTGGCAGACTGTAAGATTGCGTTCAGGAACCAGAAGCAAGACCCAAAATATCCAGCAAACTTGTTGTTTTAGTTCTGGGGTGGAAACCCCTGCAGGGCAGTAGGCAACGGTACAGAGTCCACAATCCAAAATCAGAATACAGTAGTCATAATCCAGTTTGTAAACAGGGCAGCGAACACAAGACTCAGGGTCGGACAAAGCAGGTTGGTCACACAGGCACAGATATATCAAAGACACAGCAAAAATCAAAATCCGGGACGTTCCAGTCAGGAGTATAACACAAAGAGTACAAGGCATCAACAACACAGCACAAGGAAAATGTTCTGACAAGAGCTGGTAGTGAAATGACTGCTTAAATACACATACGGGCAGTCACATGCTGTAATAGGGAACAGGTGAGCTGGATCGGACTAATTAACAAAGGAATGAACAAGAGGAAGTTTCTAACCACATGAAATTGGCGAAAGCCAAAACGCGAGACAGGGATTACACTGACAGCCTATGACAAACAGACGACTCTGGTTAGGGAGTTTTAAAGTGCGCAGAGTGAGAGGCAGAACAGTGTTTAACAAGGTTCGGAGAATCCGCTGAAGCGCAGCAAAGTAAATTGAGTGAAGGCAAGGGGCGGAGACTAGAGCAGAGCGAGTGCTGAGAGCTTGTCAGTCAATTAGTAATGTGCAGCTATACAATCCCTAGTGAACGTTAGTAAGTTAGTTCTATAAACAATGTTAGTTAATGTTAGTAATTTATCTAAAATAATAAACTGTTAGTATTTGTTAGTAAAGATAGAACAGAAAGGTGAAGGAAGCAGACGAGATTGGAAGGAATGTTTGGAAACCCAGAAACCATGAAATCACCTGAAAACGTGGCACACAAGACTGGGGAATAAAACTGTCACATCACATATGACCAGACAGGGGAGACAATGTGTAATGCAGGGCATGGGAAATACAAAAACCAGAATGATAATCTAAACTGTGAATATGAGAAATGGCAGGCAAAAGACATGACAAAGCAAGACAGGCAAAATACAAAACATGGCATGGACTAAATCAAAAAACATGGCTTGGAAACCGAGTCATAACAAAAACATGGTCAGGAACAACAGAATCATAACACAGACTTGAAACTAATAACAGAAAATACTGGGAACAGGGATGTTCCCAGCAATGGCGTTAAGCAAGGCCTGTTGGGTCCCAATGCAGATTAGGGTCTTGGGTACTCCACTTCAGGTTAAAGAGAGTGGCAACAGTGAGAGAAGAAAGGTTCTTGGTGCTGTGTTGGAACTTTATGTAGTGTGTGTGTGTGTGTGTGTGTGTGTGTGTGTGTGTGTACGTGCGTGTGTTTGCATATGCGTGCGAGTGTGTGTGGGGGGAGGAAATAAGTTCTTCAACATGTTCTACGCAGAAAATAAGCCAAATCTCAGGTTAAAAAAAAAAATTTTCCGAGACTTTTCTTCTTAAAAACATCAAAAACAGGTCTGACAGACCCTAACAGCACAGACGGGCATAGTTTCTCATGTCCCATGCAGCCTCTTAAGTAGTTCTTGATCAGTTTTATTTTGTAGATAGACCATTCAGCAGTGGTGCTGGTTAGCAATGGAAAGCTAACGTTAGCCTACGCCAGCTCGTCAACACTGCAAGCATTCAATGAAGCATATGAAAACCAATATAATGTCACCAGTCTAGCAATACTGTCAACCCGTTCTATTTTATCCCTCCTCGTTTCAGCACAAATTTTTGTTGCTTGAACTTGCTAAACATTATGCAGCTAACATACTGACCATTTGCAATAGAATACTTGCTTCCAGCGTAAAGGCTAGGAAAAAATTCATGACAGGGAGCAAGGTCATTGTAAAAACTAGCATTTCCCAACAAGCCTTCTTCCTTCTTAACTCTAAGAAAGAAACCAAGTTAAACACGTGGTGGGTAGAAATAATATTCATTTTCAATAAAACATGCAGTTTTGTAACATTTCAAGAAGTACAAATACAAAAGAAAAACTTAAACATAGGCCATGACTCAAAACCGTCAGTGTAATACACAAAGTGGGAAGGTGGTGAAAAAAGCCATCACAATTTTAAATTCATATCACAACCCCAGTTCCGAAATAGTTGGGACGAAGTGTTAATTGTGAATAAAATCAAAATGCAATGATTTTCAGATCCCATGAGCCAATATGTTATTTACAATAGAACATGGATAACATTTCAAATGTTGAAACTGAGACATTTTACATTTTTATCCACAAAATGAGCTTATTTCAAATTTTCTGGCTGCAACAGGTCTCAAAAAAGTTGAGAGACAGGCAAAAAAGGGCTGAAAAAGCAATTAATATATAAGAGAATCTGCTGAAAGAACATTTAACAAGTAATTAAATTAACTGGCATCAGGTGTGTAACGTGCTTGGCTATAAAAGGGATGTCTTAGAGAGGCTGAGTCTCTCAGAAGTAAAGATGGCCAGAGGTTCTCCAACCTGTAAAGCCTTGCGTAAAAAAAATTGTGGAATATTTTAAAAACAATGTTCCTCAACATCAAATTGTAAAGGCTTTGAAGGTCTCATCATCAACAGTGCATAAGATCATCAAAAGATTCAGAGAAACTGGAAAAATCTCTGTGCGTAAGGGACAAGATCGAAGAACTTTACTGGATGCCCGTGATTTTCGGGCCCTCAGGCACCACTGCATCACTCACCGGCATGATTCTGTCATTGACATTACTAAATGGGCCCAGGAATACTTCAAGAAACCACTGTCTGTAAACACAGTCCGCCGTGCCATCCACAGATGCCACCTAAAACTCTATCATGCAAAAAGGAAGCAATTGTTGAGCATGATCCAGAAGCGACGCCATGTTCTGTGGGTCAAGGCTCATTTAAAATGGACTGTAGTAAAGTGGAAAAGTGGAAAGGCGAGTCCAAATTTGGCATTGTTGGAAATCATGGGCATCGTGTCCGCCGGGCTAAAGAGGAGAAAGACCACCCCTCCTGTTATCAGCGTTCAGTTCAAAAGCCAGTATCTCTGATGGTATGGGGATGCATTAGTGCATATGGTGTGGGACACTTGCATGTTTTAAAAAACACCATGAATGCTGAAATGTTATGGTTCTGCCTCATGTGTGTTGTCTTTGTGGTTATTTGTGCTTGTGCTTACTTCGTTTTATTTTTTAGCTTTCATTCTGCCGTCTGATCGATTCCCTCTCTGCCAATCTCCAGTGATGTCGCGTGACAGCCTTCAGCATGCCTGCGTCTCGTTGTCCAATCACGCTTCCTCTTTCGGTTTCGCTGTGGTATTTCATTCATTGTTTCCACCTGTGCTTAATTCTGGGTCTCGCTAAACTGAGTGAATGCGTTCTCTGATAGGATAATTACTAACCGTACTAACCAGCACTTATTTGAGGGTGATTGTAAATATTTCGTCACGTAGTATTAACCTTTAACTCATTAGCGTGTGCGAGTATTTCTAGCTTTAGTAATTCCCGCCTAAGCTTTTCCTGACTAACTGCGTGTAAAGCTGTGCTTTCCTTTGCTTCTCTCGTGGTGCTTTTTACTCGTCACGTTAAGATTACCTTAATCTAAACTGTCTAGTTTGATTGGTCTCAGCGTCTTGTCTCGAGTCATTATGGTTTACCCGGTCCTAGTTAATTTGTTTATTAATCCCATGTGTTTCTGTTTCCATTCGAGATTGTGCTCCGAGTCCCCGCCTCCTCTCGTGGCTATTTATGTGGCAGAGATGGGAGGAGACATCAGACGGAACTTTGCTAGACTTGATCTGCATGGTGAACTCTCAGCTCCTTGTGCCTTCCGAGTTTTTCCCTGTGTATGATTCCCGAGTCTTGTGTTTGCTGCGCCCACGTCTTGTCTGCCCCTTGTTTAAGTCTCCCAGTGTGTCCGTCTGTCTAGTTAGGTTCAGTTTTTGTTTTTCTAGTTTAGCCACTCTTGGAGTGTGCTTCTGTTTCCCCCTGCCTTGGGCAGTGTCCTTTAGTTTTCCCATTTGTTCAGTGCATGTGCACGGTGTTTTGTTTCTGGCCTGTGTGCCCATTTTCTCCCAGTGTTTTGTTTTAACAAACACTTTGGATCCTGCAACTGGCGTCCTCCTGACCTCTTCCTAACACTGAAAGGTGTGTGTATATAAAAGGTTTTAGAGCAACACATGCTCCCCTCCAGACAACATCTATTCCAGGGAAGGCCTTGTGTATTTCAGCAGGACAATACAAAACCACAAACTGCAGCAATTGCAACAGCATGGCTTCGTAGTAGAGTCCTTATGCTGAACTGGCCTGCCCTGCAGTCCTGATCCTTCACCGATTGAGAACATTTGGCGCATAATTAAACAAAGTCCGAAGGAGACCCAAAACTCTCCAGCAGCTGGAATCCTGTATTAAACAAGAGTGGGATCAAATTCCAATGGCTAAACTCAAGAAACTTGTCTCCTCAATGCCCAGACGCCTCCACTCTGTGTTAAAAAGAAGAGGGGATGCTACACCACGGTAAACAGGCCCCTGTCCCAACTTTATTGAGGCCTGTAGCAGCCATCAAATTTTAAATATGCTCATTTTGTGGATGATTTTGTAAAATTTCTCAATTTCAACATTTGCTATGTTATCTCTGTTCTATAGTGAATAAAATACTGGCTGGTGTGATTTGAAAGTCATTGAATCTTAATTTTATTCACAATTTACACTTTGTCCCAACTATTTCAGAATTGGGGTTGTCGAATGGGCATAATAGTCCACCAATGAATAGCAGCTCTGATATCTGTTTACAAATATCATGCATTTTAGCTGTCTACAGTCAGCTGGCAAATGTTAATAAGCTATTCATGCAGATGCTCAGAGGTGTGTTAACAAGAAAACCCAAAATAGTTTCTGCGAATTTGATATAATTTTCACGTCACATTCCCTCTTATATTGCTCACCTTTGGGAATTTCTCCGGTTCCAAATGCTTGCTGAAGGTCCTCATTAGACGCGTGCCATTCTCAGTCAAAAAGCCTTTGTGTGGTGCTGTTATTCTTGGTGGACTGTTGTATAATGTTATTGACAGGTTGGTTGATTTGGTAGTCCCACCTATAATAGCAGAAAAATCCATTTCCTACATTTGCCACTGGCAGCTTTTGGGCCACTAGACAGCTGCACCAGTTGCTCTGTCCACATTTATGGCAGTGGTTCCCAGCTTGAACTTCTCAGTTTCCACTGAGGTGCATTTTAGAGAACTACCCGGGAAAATCAACAAAAAAGCAGTTAGTTCGTGCCAGTCTACTTTTTTCGTTACATATCAATGTTGTCAAATCCCCCAACATCAGCAAACATTGTGCACCACGCTTATCTGATTGCTAGATAATGTTACTATAACTGTACTGTTGAGAGCAGTTCATACAGATCACAAGAGAAAGCACCCAATTTAATGTAGTTTCCATTAAATTTCACATTTACAGTTGATACATGTTATGTATTTGTGGTCACAAAAGCATAATACTGAGTAAATTACATATTGACAAAATATTTTATAAAAACAGTTTACAGTTTTGTCAACCATTGTGGTTTTATGTTTCATACAGTCCCTTGGGGAACTGGAAGTTCAGAAATTATACTGGGGCTTCCTAGTGGGAATTTATCACAATTTGCTCTCAGGAGAAGAAAACCCACTCAAAAAAAAAAAAAAAAGCAACTCTTCATTGCTTTCATTTGACTGGATTATTGATTTAATTCGGCTGTTTGCTAACCAAGGTGTTACAAGGGGAAAAAAGGTGGGAAATTTTAACCCTGCCCCATACGGCAGCAAAGGTTATAGCTCGGGAGCAAATTGACTGACCTTTCCCAATATTTGAGCTTTTAAACACTCATTAATATCAGCAGAAACCCATGAAAACAAATGTAAATATCCTTCCTTCCTGCTTTCTTTATGTCCTTCAGCAACAATCTTCTCTTCCAACTCTTCAGCTCCCTTAATCAACAGCAGTCCAAAGCAACAGTAACCCAAGGCAACTGAACACCAAGTAACAGAGAACCACACCTTGCTACAAAGCACAACATCTTAGAGTGATATTCAAAATTACCAACTGTCTATGACCCAAATAAGACAGCTATCCAAGTGGCTGTCCAAACGGCTTTCCAAGTGGCTCCCCAAGTTCTCCAAGCAGCTCTCCAAGTGGCTCAGCCAATTGTGCACAAATTAAATCATTAAATACAGTAATCATATTTTTACCACAAATCAACTGTTTTGACTCATGGAGCTCAACATTGATTAATGATTTTCAAGCAGGAATTAACAGGAGTCTATCAATATGGGCCAGCATGGACATCAATAGTCTCCATAAAGCTCTCCAAACCCCCAAAAATGCATTTTCTCCACTGAAAAACATTAAACTGTGTCCATTTTTCACCAGAGCCCAATTAACTAGCACACACTCATAAAATATCAAATTTTACTGTAAGAACAATTTACTGTTACCATCTTTTATGACATAGACGAGGGATTGAACTTTACGTGGCAAGCAAAATCATGAAAAAAAGGGGACACTGGCTGCATACTGCACACTAGGGTGGGGGGCCTGTTTACCGGTGAAGTCACCGTCACTGGTGTCGCGTTATGCTATGATATGGACTATGCAATACTCTGATAACACGCACACGTTTTGATTTTTAGCAAGCACATGGAGCTTTACTTGCTACAGCACAATGAACTAACGTTGCACACCCACACAGGTTAAACAAACACAGTGCACCTTAACAAAATGCAGGGTTAAAAAAATTGAGCAGACATTTCCTTGGTACCAAATTTTGACAAGGCCTACACCATCATAATAAGCTGAAAATTAAAATATTCTGTTGTGAAAATATTTTATTATGTACAGTTTTTTGTTATCGGTGAGGCTTCTGCATACATGTTTTTATCTCGTGTGAAAAATGGATAGTCTCATGGATATCCTTTAAAATGTAGTCTGAAGAATGGATTATCAAGCCAAACAAAATAATGTAGTTATTAATAATAGCCTTTGTCTCTCCACAAAATCATTACAGACCTCAACTGTCCTGTCAAATCTGGCCACCTTTTCCTTGTACAATGTGTCCAAGGTGAAACCTAGACATGCATTCATAGTGCATTTTTTAACCCTGCATTTTGTTAAAGCACTCCGGGCAAAGGAACAAAGGACCGGATCTGTTAAGTTATCCACAAGGCCACCTTGCTGATGTACCGGTTGCAAATTTTTTTTTTTCCCCACTCCGGTTCTGGGCTCTGAGAACCACTCATTAACATATGACCAATTAATGCACTTCTGTCTTATCATCTATGGACTACACAACGGTGCCATAGCCAAGTTGCGCATTGGCGTGTGGGGGCATTGTCCACTTGTCTAAGATTTTAATTAAGTTGTTTTTGAGATAGGTCTGACATTTTTTCCCATAATGATTAAAAATTAGCGTGATACAACCCATGAGATACAGGTTTGGTATCACACACGTGTGATAGAGCTTATTTGCATTGCGTCTGGTCAGATACTGCTCATTGGCAAACGTTAACTAATATGTTGGCAAAGGTAACTTTACCACGAGCTGGCTTCGTTATTTCGTGTTCATAATGTATGCAGCTCTGACACGAGAAATGATTGGTCATATGCTAATGAGTTATATCCTGAGCCCAGAACCAAGGTGGGGAAAAAAATTTCGTTACACACATTGAATGGTGAAGGCTGTAACACTAGGCTAATAGCATAGCGTGAGTGTCAATGTACTGATAGCCAACAGGAGCTATCTGCAATAACTTTATTCAGAGGAGTAACAGTCATAAATTTTAGAACTAGCACTGTGTGTGATGGCTGGTGTTTCGAGACGCCAAATGCAGTGGCCGGAACGAAAGGAAGTACAGGAATGTAAGAGAGACAAACACAGACAAAATAGGAGAGAGACTCGCGCTTCCAAAGGACATAAATCCAGTCCGAGTGAAACAAGGAAGCAGAGCGAGCTAGACTGTACGAAACAAAGGAAAAAATCTCGGGAACCGAGGTAAAAAGACAAAGCACCAGACAGTGCACAGAACGAGGAAAGGAAAGAGAAAGATTCCCTTTCCTAACTAACACTTTCCTTTTTTGCAACTAATTCCTCAACACTTCTCTAGCTAGAGATCTTGCGGGCTACAGTGCAATGGTAACACTGACACTCTAGCAAAGGCAGCGAGGCGGAACTTGGGCTTAAATAGAGTCCAGGCGCCACCCACAATTGATGTCAGCTGGCCAAAGAATCCGACTGTGAGCAAAACGATATCGTCTCGGACGAGAGTAACAAAGAAAACTTACCAGCCTCCAAAAACCTTGACACTGTGATAATTGGGAGTTATTCATTGATTTATCCCCATACGTTGGTTTTAGGGGGGTGCTCATCTAAATTTGGCCATAATTTTTCTATGAATGATTCAGTTTATGTACAGGGGAGGGTTTGATGAAAAGTTGTCCCTTGGGGAAATGGAGACTTGTACATACATTTAGACTTGTATGATAACTCTCCAAAATGATAACTGCATTTATACATTTTTCAAACATTCTTGTGAACATCAATATCTACTTTTCAGTTCACGAAGTGCTTTCTGATAATGTTTCTTACATAAATGCAGCAACAACTGATAGTCTGTTCAGGTATCTTTATTTGGGCTTGTAAATATTCAGAAAAGTATCATGGTACTTCGCGTGACCACAGTTTTGGCCTGCGCGCCCAACTTTTTCAGGTTGGGAGCGCATGCGCTCCTAGGTCCAAAAGTTAGTCTGAAGGGTTGCTAGATGATTCACCCAGACAGCTAGACCACACAACTGCCGGTTGTAGTAACGATTGATTCCACAGACGCGAGATTTTGCATGGGTGGCATGATCTCGTGATTTCAGAAGAAAAACAAACATGGAGGACGATCAACGACGTCAGCTTGTTGTCCTGGCATGCACTCTGTCATGTTTGTTTGTGAGCTGTACACGTACGCAACATCTGGTATGATGTGAAATAGTCATATTGACACCACACACTTGAGGATTATTTGGACAAATAATCAGTTGAGAACATACAAACTCCTTACAGAATGGCCCCTGGCCAGATTCAAACCCGCAACCTTCTTGCTCTGAGGCAGTAGTGCTACCCCGACTCCACCCTTGACTTAATTTTGTTGCATTATATGAAGACTATTGTCTGTCAGTGATTTTATTTGACAAAGAAATTAAATTGTTGAGGCCTTCAATTTAAAGAAGGAAAGAAAGAAAAAATGCAGAATAATCTTTCATCAGTGGCTTCTCGTGACTCAGCATGTTTCTCATTACCTAGTACCTGAGCCTTCAGTTTCAATGAATGAGGAGCCTCCGCCTCTGTCATGTGAAAACCTACACATCTGTTAATTCAGGACATAAAAGATTAAAAAGAACATTACAAGTCACAATAAGAAATAGGATGATATTAACTGCACGTTAATGACTTCCTGAGAGGAGGCCTTCACCCATGGTGACTTGGGTATCATTTATATCTTTACACTCATGCCATTAGCAAAGCTTGCTGATTCAATGATGAGAGAGTGCGAGCTCTCGATGTAAGGGCGGAAAATCTGGGCACTTATGAATGATTATAGCTTTCAAATCTTGGTTTACCGTGCTACTGCTTTATGATTGAATCACTAGCTTTGGATTCAGATTCCCTTTTTCATAAAAGTCTACTCACGGGGAGGGGAGGGAGGGGGAAATTACTAATATTTACCCTCTGTGGAAAACAGTTACGCACTCCCCTCGCTTTAATTTTTAATATTTAACTATGGCTCTCATTAAATGATCGTTATGAAAGCCCAGCATCTCCTGAGCCACAGCAAACTGCACACGACTGGACATTCTTAATCCACAGCACTTCTTTAACTCCCTCCAAGGTTTATAGTAAATGAAAGATGGCAGCGGCTAATGATCACCCCGCATCTCCATAATTTACTATTCCTGGGTGGATGAGCTGGGATATTGGGGAGAAGAGGATCCTGACAGCCCATTACTCACTGTTAATGGAGGTTCCCTCCACCAGGGAAGAACAGAGGGGGGTCCTGCCCACATTTAAGGCTCAGAATGGCAGCAAAATACCAGTGCTTTAATTTTCCCTGCACAGGAAACTGTCCAAGAGAGCTGGCAAGCCCTCATGAAAGAGTAATAAAGTATAATACACAGGTACAGAGGAAGTAATGTTTCCAATTTATGATATCAAAAAGGGGGGGGGGCCTTTGAAATCACCAAATTTACTGGTTCTTGAAAAAATATTTCATTCATGGGATTATGCAAAATATTCCACAAAATAAAAAGCAATTATTGCTCATTATGTGAGGCTAGTGCATATAATTCAAGGCTTCATCTGGCTATTTATGCTTAACTCAGATCATTACTCAGAACAATTCCTTTTAAATAAAGGTTTGTAATTTTTGTTTGCAAAATAAAATTAATGAAATGAAGGAATTAATGCAATGGAAAGCCCCATTTTGCCTAGGCTATGAGATACAAGAAGGGATGTTGTGAAATTGAACTACATGAGTGGTGCAAGTGGGTTGTGTGGTTGCCTCACTCTTAGAACATTGGTTCAAATCTGGCCTGGAGTCTTCTGCTCTTTCAGTGTGGAGTTCACGTTCTCCCATTGTTTTTTCAGGGTATTCTGGTGTCCTACCACAATTCTGAGACACGCATGCTTGGCAAATTGGAGATCCTAAATAGGTGTGAGTGTGTGACTGAATGGCGTGATCCCTGCGATTGATTGGCTCCAGCCCCCCTGGCTACCATAACATTACCAGCAACAAGCAAAGTAGATGATTAATAAATGAATTAAATAGAACCATCTTGAGAAGGGACGGTCCACCCAGCTGCGCTTCATGGTGGTACAAAATAAACAATTAGACTGTAACGGCCCTGGGAAAGTTGCATTAAAGGTAGTACATAGTCCAAGCACATTGTGTCAGCCTTACTGCAGGCAGGAAAATCATGCCCAAAATAACAAAAAAAAAAATTAACTTTCTCAAAAAATCTGGCTCCATTGTCTTTTGTATCCAGAATGTTGTGCAGTGATGAAATTAAACATTTTTAGTTTGAAGATAATTACATCATAACAAATGACAATGTAATAATGTGAAAACTAAAATGAGAAATTCCAGGCCGCTCTGATTGCAGACCCATCACTTTGCTAGAGTGCTCCACTTCATATTGTTACCAGCAAAACTATTTTCCACATTCTGAAACTAATTCCAAGACAAAAGATATCCAGCACATTGGCTCACTTGACACTATAGACAAAATTCAGTGCCGAGACAATAATCTAAGGTAATCTAATGTAGAAATAAGTTCTTTTAGAGTGTCCTTCAACAGAGAAATAGTCAAGTGGCTATCCCTGATGAAATAACAGTGGGGGAAAATATGATTTTTTAACCGCGTCAAAAAAATTATTGTAAAACTGTTGTAAAGTAAGTAAAATTTACACGTGTAATATTACACGTGATTTCGAGTTCCCACTTTATAGGGAAAAAAACGTGAACGTGTACATGATGTGTTTTACACGAAACATTACATGTATAAATCAAAGGTTTTACACATGAATTTTTTTTGCTGGGATTGTTTCCTCACGAGTTTATTGTCTTTTACAGTCATCTTGGAGCCTTTGTATTTCCAAGTGTTTCTTCTGGTTCTGATTTGTTTTGTCCAATGATTTTTTTGCCTATTTCCTTTTGTATGGTAATCTCCTGGTGTTGACTCTTACTTGTTTTGTGACCTTGATTTGGATCACCCTTCTGTGCTTCTAGTTGCCTGCCTGTTACCGTCCTCAACTACCTAACCCTGATTTTGCCCATATTAAATCTGTTTTCACCAGCGTAATCCAGTCTGTGCTTGAGTTAATAATAATAATAATAATAATAATAATAATAATAATAGATCAAATTTATATAGCGCATTTCTAGGACTCACTGCTCTGTACAATGTCAGGATGTGATAGTGTGCTTTCCTGACTGCTTCTGG
Source organism: Gymnothorax javanicus (assembly GCA_029692085.1). Taxonomy (NCBI): domain Eukaryota; kingdom Metazoa; phylum Chordata; class Actinopteri; order Anguilliformes; family Muraenidae; genus Gymnothorax; species Gymnothorax javanicus. The sequence continues at coordinate 164,303,176 of CM056193.1, read as the reverse complement.
AAGTTTATTCCATAACTCCGGTGCTGCACAGCTGAATGCCCGGCCTCCCATGGTCACAAGTTTGTAACAGGGCTGCTGAAGGAGAGTAGAATTGGAGGAGCGTAGGGTGTGTGTAGGACGGGTTACGGTGATGAGATCTGACAGGTAGGAGGGACTGGTGGCATGGATGGCGTGATAAGTGAGCACAAGAACTTTGTAATTGAAACGTTGACAGATAGGGAGCCAGTGAAGGTGGAATAGGACAGAGGTGATATGCTAGCAGGGTGAGGTGTGGGTGAGGACTCGGGCAGCACAATTTTGGACATACTGTAGACGCTTCATGATGGTATCAATGGATCCCACCAGGAGGACGTTACAGTAGTCCAGTCTGCTGGAAATGAGGACTTGTATGATACATTCTGCTGCTGGCTGGGAAAGGAAAGTGTGGATCCGTGCAACATTTCTCAGATGAAAAAATGAAATTTTGGTGATTTGTATGATGTGGGCATCAAAGGACAGCTGGTTGTCCAGGATCACTCCCAGGGGACAAACCTGGCGTGAGGGGAGGACTCTGATGTCATCGATCTGAAGGTCGACTTCAGGAAGCTGGCTGAGCACAGTCTTTGTGCCGAACAGGATAGGTTCTGTCTTCCCAAGGTTCAGTTGGAGGAAGCTCTTCTGCATCCAGGCCTTGATGTTGTGAGTTCTGAGTCCTTTATTATCATGAATCTGCAGAGTTATAATTGCATAATGCATTATTTTGGGGTATTAGTTTAATAATTAAGAAAATCCAGATCTCACGTTTGTTGAAGAAAGGTTGCATAAGTCATACCCTACAAACCCCAATTCCAATTAAGTTGGGACATTGTGTAAAACGTTAATAAAAACAGAATATAATGATTTGCAAACCTTTTCAACCTACATTCAATTAAGTACACTACAAAGACAAGATATTTAATGTTCAAACTGATAAACTTTTTTTTGTTTAAGATTTGGGTTAAGATTTTTTTGGAAATATGCACTCATTTTAAATTTGATGCCTGCAACATGTTCCAAAAAAGCTGGGACAGGGGAAACAAAAGACTGGGAAAGTTCAGGAATGCTCAAAAAACACCTGTTTGGAACTTTACACAGGTGAACAGGTTAATTGGAAACAGGTGAGTGTCATGATTAGGTATAAAAGGAGCATCCCCAAAAGGTTCAGTCATTCACAAGCAAGGATGGGCCGAGGTTCACCACTTTGTGAACAACTACGTGAGCAAATAGTCCAACAGCTTAAGAACAACATTTCTCAATATGCAATTGCAAGGAATTTAGGGATTTCATAATCTACAGTCCATAATATCATCAAATGATTCAGAGAATCCAGAGAAGTCTCTACACGAAAACGGCAAGGCCAAAAATCAACATTGAATGCCCGTGACTGTCAGTCCCTCAGGCGCACTGCATTGAAAACCGACATCATTCTGTAAAGGATATTACCATGTGGGCTCAGGAACACTTCGGAAAACCATTGTCAGTTAACAAAGTTCGTCGCTACATCTCCAAGTGCAAATTAAAACTCTACCATGGAAAGGAAAAGTCATATATCAACAACATCCAGAAATGCCGCTGGCTTCTCTGGGCCCAAGCTCATCTGAGGTGGACTGATGCAAAGTGGAAAAGTGTGCTGTGGTCTGACGAGTCCGCATTTCAAATTGTTTTTGGAAATCATGGATGTCGTGTCCTCCTGACTAAAGAGGAAAAGGACCATCCAGATTGTTTTCAGCACAAAGTTCAAAAGCCAGCATCTGTTATGCTATGGGGATGTGTTAGTGCCCATGGCATGGTTAACTTGCACATCTGTGAAAGCTCCATTAATGGTGAAAGGTACATACAGGTTTTTGAACAACATATGCTGCCATCCAAGCGACGTCTTTTTCAGGGACGTCCATGCTTAAAAGAGTGGGGGTAATAGACTGGCCTGCCTGCAGTCCAGCCCTGTCTCCCATTGAAAATGTGGGGCGGATTATGAAGCGAAAATACGACACTGGAAACCCCGGACTGTTGAGCAACTAAAGTTGTACATCAAGCAAAGTGGGGAAGAATTCCACCAACAACTTCTACAATTAGTGTCCTCAGTTCCCAAATGCTTATTCCATGTTGTTAAAAGAAAAGGTGATGTAACACAGTGGTAAACACGCCCCTGTCCCAGCTTTTTTGGAACGTGTTTCAGGCATCTGATTCGAGATTAGTGAATATTTCCAAAAAAAACAATAAGGTTTATCAGTTTGAACATTAAATATCTCCTCTTTGTAGTGTACTCAGTTGAATATAGGTTGACAAGGATTTGCAAATCATTGTATTATGAAGCTTAGCGAAAGTTTAGTCAGGAAGACTCTCTCCCGCACACGTCAGCTGTTTATCTCTTCATTCACTCGCATGCTCGCCCATAAACCTCTGCAGTCAATGTCTGGGGCTGTCCATTGAGCAGTCAGCTGGTGTAGCAGCTGATCTCTTTCATCCAACCGTGGCACACCTCAGTCGCAAAATCGTTATGTTGCTGTCTTTTTTTTAAAAGTTCTTTTTTTCTGCTCTTTCGTTCGGTCCCTTCGCTGAGATTAGCTCCGTTCTTGTAATCTACGGTCGCCTCCATTTCTCAACTGGCTGCATCATCCAGACCACGCTTGGCCGCCCGACCCTAAAATTTTGGTGCCAGCTTCCCAGCCTTCGCTTCAGCGTAAGCCCTTGTGCCACAGGCAGTTCGCCTCCATGCCTCGCTGCTTTGCTGCAGTAATTCATGCAAATGGAGCCCCGTCCATGTCTCGAGTACTGTACATGTTCATTCTTTCAGTAGTCCATTATTCCAGTGTTAAAAAGTGATGTTCCGTTTTCTGAGATGCTGAATTTTACGTTTTCATTGACTGTCGGTCGTGATCATCGTAGTTGAAAGAGGTGGTTCTTGGAATGGTTGGTCTGCGCGTTGTGAATCCGTATAGTTTAGTTTCGCTTTGGAATCGAACTGGGATTAATCGTCTTTTGATGATGTTCTGGTTTATGAGATACACCGGTATAACACGGAATATAACCCGTATGGAGGCTGACGGGTCAAGTCTCAAAATATCGCGGACACATTATTAAAAAAAAAAAAAAAAATTGCTCATCGTTGTAGCATGTAAATTGCAGGCCTTGTGTTCATTCAGTGCGCTGTCGGTTTAAAAAAATTGTATCGCTGGTATACATGGCACAGATCCAGCGGAAATGCCGGCGTTAGAGCTCTAATATTACGTCATCCCATGTTTTGCTAGTTGCTTATGTACTTGATTGGTGCTTGAATCGTGTTCGGTTTTAGGAAACTGTCATTATGAGTTTTATCAGAATTCCTCCCTTGAGCACATGCCGAGCAAAGATGTTGCTATCAGGATTCGTGCTGCATTTATTACGCATATTAATTGTCCTTGGCCTGGGGGCGCGTGGTCATAAGAGGTTGGCATTGTTTCGAACGTATTTTTCAACTGATTCGTGTATTTCCCCAAAGTCACGCCTCCAATTCCCATCTACTGCGTTAGTGATTGCATGTCTATCCCTGTCCAGGGCCGCTTTGAAAGTCTGGTCAAGACTATTGACTCTTTGGATTGGCATGACGTTTTTCTATAATGTGATTTGTTCCGCCAGTTATTCTCAGTTTTACCGATGCTGCCCTTCCGTCGGGTTCGGTGGTTTTTTTTTCAAGGTCAGTGGTTTGCATGAAAAATGGCCTCGGTCTTTGCCTAAGCTCTAATCCTTAGCACTGCACGAAATTTCACCATTGCCGTAGCCCGTTGCATTTGGAGCATGTCTTGGCATCGCAAAGCGTGCGCAGTTCTGTGCGAAACAAAGCCATAGGAAGCATATTTATCAAAACTCAGGGCGGCTCAGTGGCGCACTGCTGCCTCTCAGCGATGGTCATGGATTGATCCGACCGGGGCCTTGGAGCTTGGTTCCCCTGTGTTTGCGGGTTTCTTCTAGGTACTCCAGTCCCTCTCTAGGTTCAGCTTCCCTTCTGCTTTTTAGAGTTCGCCAAATTCTACATGATCTTGCTCTATCTGCTCCAAACTTCATGATTTTCCGGAGGACGTTATTTCTCTGCTTTTGCCACTAAAACTCATTTCAGTCACTGTCGTCGATGCATCTGTTGCAGTTTTAGTATATTAGTAATCGTAATGTCTGCCTGTCCGCCCGCTTAACTCAACAACCGCTGATCAGATCATCTTGGATTTTTCTCAGGTCATGAGTGTCTACCGTTTATAGGTCCTCCTGAGATGATCCGGATCGGGATCGGGATTTGGGAACCGTTTTCTTAATTTTTCTCCATGTCTATTTGTCAGCCCGTATTGCTAAAAAAAAAAAAAAAAAACGCATCGGTTTAACTTGAAAGTTTTGCTCATTGTCACCACTGCTAATTCCTTAAAGGGCGAGAGTCTGCAATCTCTGAATGTCTTGTTTGTCATTGGTGGATGTCTGTCACTTTAAACTCCACTATATCAGAGTTCTAACAGCTGGGGTTCAGTTTGGTGCATGATGTTCTGACCCATCTTTTCCAAGCCTATTTCTGAGAGTTCCCAAGCAATACCAGGATCATTTGTTCAGAATAAGCGTCGCTCTTCAGCAGCTATGCAAGGTATACGTTCGGCCTCTCTAACAACTAGGCCGCTGGTCATCTTCAGCATACGCATCCTACGTTCGCACCGGGCATCTGCAATCATCTAAGCCCAAAAGATCCCTGAAGCCTTTTCAGTCCAGGAACTTGCAAATAACTGGTGGTTGGTGGTTGGCTTTTATCTGTATTTCCGCTGTCACTTGCTAATTGCATGCAGGGCTTTGCAGCCCTTAGCCATTGCTGGCTAACATCACGCCTAAAATAAATAAATACTTTATCGCCAGGTCACGCAAATTCCTTGTCACACTTTAATTTCCAGGTTTTCAGGAGCCTTGGCCTTAAAAAAAAAAAAATCAAATAGTTTAATTGGAAAATTTTACTCATTATCACTCTGCTAATGCTTTAAGGGGCGAGGGTCTGCAATCTTTTGATTTTCTCGTCATTGGTTGTTGCTGTCACTTCAAACTCTACCTTACATGAGGTCTTGAGCTGGGGATCAGTTTGGAGCTAGATGTTCTGTCCTTCTTTTCCAAGCCTATTGCTAATAGCCCCAAGCAATAACCGGATCATTTGTTCAGTATAAGTGCTGCTCTTCAGCGTCTATGCAAGGTATATTGACACTGTCTCTATCAACGGCTTACTGGTCATCTTCAGCAATCGCATCCTTATCGCCCAAACATCTGCAAACATCAAAGCCTAAAGATCCCTGAAGCCTCTTCAGTTCATGTAAGCTTAAACTAGTGGTTGGTGGTTGGCATTTTGATTGTCTTCACGCTAAATGCATGCGGGGCCAGCAGCCTCATAGCCAATGATGGCTATTGTGTTTTCAAAACAGACCTTTGCAGCCTGAGCCATGGCTGGCTAACATCATCATCATCATCATCATCATCATCATCATCATCATCATCATCATCCAAAAAAAAAAAAAAAAAAAAAAGGCTTTGCAGCTCATCATCATCATCAAAAAAAAAAAAAAAAAAAAATGCAGGGCTTTGCAGCCTATCATCATCATCAAAAAAAAAAAAAAAAAAAAGCAAGGCTTTGCAGCACATCATCAAAAAAAAAAAAAAAAAATAATGCAGGGCTTTGCAGCCCATCATCATCATCATCATCATCATCAAAAAAAAAAAAAAAAAAAAAAAAAAAATGCAGGGCTTTGCAGCCCATCATCATCATCATCATCATCATCATCAAAAAAAAAAAAAAAAAAAAATGCAGGGCTTTGCAGCCCATCATCATCATCAAAAAAAAAAAAAAAAAATGCAGGGCTTTGCAGCCCATCATCAAAAAAAAAAAAAAAAAAAAAAAAAAGCAGGGCTTTGCAGCCCATCATCATCATCAAAAAAAAAAAAAATGCAGGGCTTTGCAGCCCATCATCATCATCATCATCATCAAAAAAAAAAAAAAAAAAAAAATGCAGGGCTCTGCTTGCGAATGTCTAGATTATATAGTTCTTTAGACCTCACTGTGTCCCATGTCATGCTCACCATGTTTTCCTCTCTCAGCAGCCCGTGCTTCTCTGTCTTTATGATGTTCCAGCTTGGTGAGTATTCCTTCCATTCTTTGGGGGATTCATCAGGTCGCATTTTCGCAATGGACTCCAGCTGCTGCTCTGAGCCGTGCTCCTGCTCTACGAGTCTTCCCGAAGAGTCCAAGCGCCAAAGACTTGTCTGATTTTAAGCATGTTAATTCTGACTGCTGTCTTCTTGCTGTCCTGATCCTCTCATTCCTAATTTACCATCAATTTATTATTCAGCCAGTGGAGGATGGGCTTCCCCAGAATAGCCAGGTTCCTCCTGAGATTTCTTCTCACTGAGGAGTTTTTTTCTCACCACTGTTCAAGGCTTTTTTTCTCCCTACAGGAGTTTTTTGCCTGCTATTGGGGATTAGGGATTAGTCTGTGCTCTGCCCTTTACTCTCTGTAAAGCGCTATAAATAAAATTGAATTGAATTGAATTCTACTTATGCTCAACACATAATTAATTTTCTCGATTTCACTTGAGTCTCTCCGGATTGAACTGTTTTTATTCACGTTTTACACAACATCCCAACTTCAACGAAATTGGGGTTTGTAGTTACAGCTTGGTACATGGTTTTTAATTTTATGTATAGTATCTTGAAGGGAGGGCAAGGATGGATCGGGAGCATTACCATGGTCAAACCAGCACAAGCCGCTCAGTAACAAGCCACTCAATCACAACTAACACCGCTTGGACTATTGGTGAGTTTGCTCATATTTTTGGGCTGGGCCGAGCAGCGACCAGGTCCCCTATAAACGCGAATGTCGCTGAGTGAGTATCTGACTGACTGGATGACTGCCTGAGTGATCAAGTTCAGCGTTTGGTCCGCTGGCGGGGAAGAACTTCAACGATTGGTTGGTCGACGATTGGCTGGCTGGCTGGCCGGGCGTTGACTTCACTCGTATTTACTGGTCGGTGTATTTGTCTAATAACTACATGGGTCTCGGAATTTCGGATTTGAGACACTGCAACAGAAACTGATTACTTTGCTGTTGTTGGATCTTGGATTTGAGAGATTGCAGCAAAAACGGAAGTTAAAAAGTGGAATTGAACGTGCCACACTCATTTATTTGTGTGATTATCCCGTCCTTTCTTGTTTTTTCTTTCAGATTGGTTGGTAACGTTACGTTAAACATCCCTCAGTCCAATATAGGAACTTACACGATGTTAGGAAAAATTGATAAATACAAATATATATACTATTTACATACACAGTGGAGGTGGGGCCGGTGCTATTATGTTTCAGTATTTTTAAGAATACCGGTATGATGCCCCGACTGGTTTCCAAATTAACTTATACTCTCGCGCGTTCATGAGTTGGTTCGCTTGAATGGAAGCAGTTGTGGTGGCCGCTTTGATTGTATCTATGAGAGCGACTTTAACCGACACCAATGAAAACAACAAATTTAAGAAAATATTGAGTTTAAAAGATCGCACCAAGCTGGATTCGACACCCCATTGAGGTAGCTACTTCTGTCTTCTCCACTACGTTGTTGTACCCACTACGCCACTGCAACACAACCAGTATTTGAATCCAGTCTAGCAATGGACTGCAATAATCAGGCATTTATGTACTGTGAAATTAAAACACATTTTTGTACATACAGAACATTCACAATATCCAATTTTTGACGCCAATGACAGTTTCTCGGTGATATGGTTGCCACTTTACAAAAATTAATGCGTATTTTCTTCTAATGAACAGCAGAAGGTGGGTGAAATATTAATATAGTGGATGCATATGCTGCGCTTGCTAGCATCCCAGTCTTTTAAAAAGTTCCATTCGATTTTGCTGCATTACGAGCACAATCCGACCATTATTAGGCTAATCTTCTTTCACACTAGATTGGTTCGGTTTGTTTCAGTCCTCCATGCTCGTTTTCTCTGGTACTGGTTGCGAGATTCCATAGAGATAGAGGAATGTAACACATCGTACCAATCTAGCGTGAAATAATCATAACAATGGTCAGAATGTGTTTTAAATTTCCCTATTCAATCTCGCAACCAATTCGACAGTTAACAAGCATGGAGAACATTATCAGTTGCGAGATTGATTAGGGAAATTAAAAACACATTCTGACCATTGTTAAGATTCTTTCACGATAGATTGGTATGATGTGTTACATTCCTCTATCTCCCTTTTGCATTTCGCAGCCGGTACCGGGATTATTTCCTTAATCTTCTTATTGAATCTCACAACCGATATGAGAGAAAACAGGTACAATGAAGGGACTCGGGATACATTATCATATTAGCTATGTAACAAAGTGCAATACCCGGTCAGGCTGTAACTGTTGCTTATGAAAATCCTTCATGCTTTCTTTCCTGAATCCATGTATTTTATTTCATTTTTTTAAACACTGATTATATTATTTTTTTGACGGTCTACCTTATTTGAGGTAAAATTGACCTAAATTGCTCACTTCGCAACACACTTTTTTTGTTTTATCCGCAGTGACTGAAATAAACACCCAACAATTCGCTATTTGGGGGCACTATAAAATTCCAAAACTTTATTCTTTCTCGGCCAATTCTCATGATCTTGGTGTCAACTACAAGGCCTTTTCGAGAACTTTCAATAGGTCATATTCATTAAAATTAATTGCATTTAAATTTTTTGTCACATTGTTAACCATGTTAAACCATCTCCAATATCGTCTAACGCTTTATGTAAACACATGGCAACTCTTTCACTCGAACATATTTATTAAGCAGTGTTTATCGTAACTGTGGAGTCTTTGTCCTTATACCATGGTCTGGGTGAATACTCTTTTCTTATTGGCTGGCGGGTATGGATTAAAACCCTGGAACCTCACAGGTAGTTCGGCTACAGTAGTTTCACCGTTCGAATTTCATCCACTAGCCAACCTGTAACCTCAGCTACGTTAGAGCACTGGCATTTGGCTGGGTATAACAAAAACCTAGCTGCTCATATATCTCCAGTAAATTTGGCAGTGTCATATAAGTTGCGTCTGCGGGGTGGTTAACAATAGGTAGGCGAGACCACGGTTACCTCGTCATGATTTTGTATTTGGCTCCATAACTCTTTGTTGCTAAAATTTAGAGAAATACCTTTACGGTGTATGTGTAGTGCAGAATGTCGCCTACAAAACTTGCATTGATACAATCTCAATATAACATATATTTACGTCACAATATTCAATTTTCAATACATACATGCCGAAGCAACCCTATACCCGGGGTTACTTCGTCAGATGGGTGGGGTAAAATTTCATTACATTACATACATTAAACAAGAGGCTCCCCAGAGCCTGTACTCGGGCCGGGTCTAGACCTGGGCCAATCGCGAAACCGCGCACGTGCATGAGCAGCACAATTGTGACCCCCCCAAAAAAAAAGAACAGAGCCGAAACTTAGACTCATGGCCTACCGGCCCAAGTAATTATTACAGTTTATTCACAAGGTTACGTACCCAAGCTGTTGTACCGTTGTAACACTGGTTTCAACTATCACCCATGTCTTTGGGTTCAAATTTGTGCTTGTCATACAGCTCACCCAACTTGGTGAAGAAATCACGAACTGAGTGTTCGTTGAAGGCTGTTGCTCAGGCAAGAGCGGCTGGTTGAGGCTTCCTGACAGCTAAGTTGTGTACAAGCGGGGAAACTTCGGCATACCCGGGGCTACTGCACCCTGACGAACTAACCCCATGCTGCTTGGCCAGTGTAGCCCCATGCAGCTATTTTGGAAATTAGGCTGCACATAATTTGTACATTTTCGTTTTCCCGCCAGTGCGTTTGGAATGAAAAAAACTGGGGTGACGGACCTAACCCCGTGGCCGCAGTAACCCCGGTCTCCCCTACTCCAGCAATAATGACCATAAATATTATAGCAGCAAAGTAATCAGGCTTTATTCATTAAACGATAGTAATTGTGTACAGTTACAAAGGAAGCTAACGTTTCCACTTCATGTATCTGCAGCTTCTGACAGTTATGCTAGCTACGTGCTATGCCAACAGACTGATTTCAGCTCGCTGGCTCTACGGAAACCATCTAAAATTCATTGTAATTGCGGGTAGCAAGTTAGCTACAGTCTGCATAATTGTGTGAAATGTTCTGTTATGCATAATCTCAGTTTCAGCGGGAATCATCAGCTAGTAAATGGATGTAAGCGTGCGCAAAAAATTCTTTCTCCATGAACGTAAGATGAACTAAGATAGCCAAGCTGGTTCAATTTAGCTTGGCCTATAGTATTGGTTATGAGAAGGCGCAGCGCCTGCTTAAAGGGGACCTGACATGCTGATCCTTCTTTTAATACATATTAGTAATGTTATAATGTTGGTTGTCCATGCTCAACCTCTGAAAAGTTTCTAAATATAAGATACAGGGATTTTGCCGTAATCCAAGAACATGATTTCGTGAACGTGATTTCCTCGCTGAACAGCTCCTCCCGAGATCTTCACGAGATCTGGGCAAAACCTGACGTCAGGTTGTGCCGTCCAATTAGTACAGACCTAGCCAGAGCCAACCACTGTGCTGGACCTGCCCACACTGGAAACTATTCTAGCAGGCACTAACAACGGCAGATCATACTATGCCTTAGTAGCGTCTACACTTTTGGAAATACAAAAGAGGAACCGCAGATCATTTGAGGTGCAATTTTGTCAGTATCTCTCCCAAAGCTAATTGTCCGTTTACTTTTGGATGCGAAGAAAAACAAATTTTTCTCTTCCAAAAGACGATGCCACCAGAAATCAGTGGGTAGCTTTTTTTGTTTGCTGGCAGCAAACAGCCATGGCCAAAGGGAACGTTAGCTGCTTGTGCTCAGCATTTCACCAAAGACAGCTTTGTCAATAAAGGATAATTCGACACAGGATAAGCCTTTCAGCTGCTTCTCAAACCTGAAGCAGCTGCATCGATCAAGCACTCGGAGCCACAAGCTGTAAGTAACCATAAAACAGCAAATAATGTAAGTGAAGCTAACGTGTTACGGGTGGCTAGCAGGACCGCTAGCGATAGTTAGCACTAACAACTGGCCTCAAACGCAGGCTTTGTAAAATATCTGAAGATAAAGCCTGTATCGGTCGCAACTGTCCGTGACTCACAGACACAGAAGCTGTAAGTTGCTTTTACTGCATAAGCCAACCTGACGTGATAGCCAGTTGATTGTGGCTGTAGCACAGCGGCTAACGTAGCCAAGTTACTGTTGCTAATGTTTGTGTCCTAAATATGCAAGAGTGATATCAGGGGAAATTCTACAGAAGGTGTGTGAACATAAACCTCATTTGAAGCTAACTTTTAATACTTGTTTGTAATTTGGATGCTTAGTACAACTGTTCACAGTAACAGAACTTGCTGTCTGTAAAACCTGTATTGCAAGGGTTTGTCTCTGTGGTTATGACCGCTCGGTTACCAGCTACTGCATGTTAGTTTGCGTGCTCTGCTAATTAAAAATGCTCCTGGTTAACTTATATGCAGTAATTCTGATCGGTATGCTTGTGTTACTTCGGTCAGCATGAATGTGGAAGTTTCATCATAACGTTGCCCGATTGTAGCCACTACAGTTGAAGCTAACCGGAGAGGTGCTGTATGTGTCTGCCGAGTTGGGCTGCAGTTAGACCAGACGAAGATTTTGCAGAGCTTGGGGTGCGTTTTTGGGTGCTTATGAAACAATCACTTTACTTATCCATGACCGGGGTCAGCCTGATACATCTCCAATGTCTGGGCAAGCTCTCTGATACTACTGGTGAAAGCAATAGGGAAGCGCACAGCCTATAACGTGTCCGGTATAGCAAATGATTTCTCTGCATTCCCATCGATTGAATATTAAATTATTTCCTGTAAAAGTGATCGATTCGCTAGCTCCACATAAGCAACGGTTCACGCAGACGGAACTTACGGTCTGTAAAACCTGTATTATGTTCATGACATAACCAGAGCTCTGTCTTGCTCTCGCACGCTATCCATAATGCGCCCATTTTCCGCGAGGAAAAGCTGGTCATTCCGAAGCAATAAGTAAACCATTACCACAGGCAATTTCCAAAAAGGCCGTTTAGCTTGGAGCTTTCGCCCCTCCGTCATATACCAGCGCAGAAGCTTTTTGTTTCTCCACGCTAACAACACACCACAGCTATGCACACGAACCAGCAGGTCCTAATACACACCAAAGCAGTCCATAAGCTGTTGGTCCACTTTTAGCTGCCCCTCACTGTCCATGTTTCCCTCTAAACTCAGACCCACCGGATTTCTACAGTCTCCGGTCTACACTTGGGCATGTCGACCCGTTCTACAAATGTGTCTATATGGGGTGGATTCTAGCTTCCCCTGCATCCTAGCTAGGAGTAGAAAAACCGCTGTACTCACCAACTGTTACCGTAGCAAACTGTAGTCGATAGCAAATTCGTGCTTGAGCTGCCAGACTTTCGCACTGCGTCCTCCACTTTCGCCGTTGCGTTTATTAGAACAAGTTAATTTCATTAGATCTATACACATGTACTACATTTGATTGCAGAATTCCCCCGCTGATTCCTTAGCTCAGATGGCAGACGCGTCTCACGTTTCACTCCGAGACCCGGAAAACTGCGTTCTGCTGCCTCGTCCCGCCTAGATCCACCTTCCACAGAGCTGGCCAGTCAGAAGAAAGTTGGCACACGGGGAGTGGGGGCCATAGCGGAAGAGCCACCCCAATGAGGCGTTTCAGGCAGAGACTACTATGGACTACAAATGGGGTTTTTTGAGGATGGCAGTACGAGCGAAATAAGTACCCTTTTTTTACTTTGCGCGATCAGGAGTACTCTAGGGGCGTCAAAGACCAAAATATAAACTTGGAAAAATAGCATATTAGGTCCCCTTTAATGGTTAACAGCTCGTTTTTTTACGTGCAAAACTTTCAAAAATTTCTGAATGCTGTGATTTGATATTTCTGGCAAATGACCATGGTATAAGTGGGATAATCAACTTGTTGGTGTGCATTACACGGTTTCTGCTTCGCGTCGGGTGGTTACTCGCCTCCGCGTCATGCCTTAAGACCGTGTAATGCACACCTACGAGTTGATTATCCCTTACATAACATGCCAAAGACGAAACATGGGGGGAAAAAAGGAAACTTTGAAGTTCGTTCTTACACCCACACTATATAGGAACTGCCATGTGTTCACGAAAGTGACGTCACGTCCCCGATTAACACAACTGTAACGATAACTTTATTGTTTCATAACGATATATGAACATACATACATAATTTAACTGCTATCTACATCTGCTGCTGCTGTCTCTCTCAAATTGACGTTCACAAAATCAATAACTGCTACCCTTACTCTAGCTCTTTGTCTATTCAAATGTATAACTTGCTTTTGATGTTTTCCTTACTCAAGACCCCACCCCACCTCCCACTCCCACTCCCCCACACACTCTCACTCTCATTCACTCCCACTCCCTCACTCACACACTCTCACTCTCATACTCTCCCACTCTCCCCACCCACTTTGTAAATAATTTATCAGCTCCAGCTCATTGCTTAACTTGCACTTCATATAATTGCGTGAGCTTTGCCTCATTTAGCACCCTTTTCTTGGGCCCACATTCTCATACAGCACCTGGCGGCCCAGTCATATACTAGGTTGCACTTAGTCTTGTTTTAATGTACAGCGGAGGCTCCAGAAACATTGTAGATGTCAACACTGTACACAAATTTTACGAACAGGCTTTGAGAGAAAAGGTCAGAATAACTAATTTCTCCATGCCACTGCTATACCAGCTGGAGAGAGAATCAATACATCCTATGTTACCACTTAAAAATCTTCTCTAATAGCATGGCAGCTATTTCATCAACACTGTCAGACGCTTGGGCAGGTTGCTGATCTTTTAGTTAAAAATGAATAATTCTTTTGACGTTCATTTTGTGGATGTGTTGCCCACCTTGGGAAATTATCAGTATTGCTAGTAGCATATCACTCGTAAATCAGCTTCCCATTGAGGGATATTGGTAAGTTAGCATTATTCATGATACAGCTTTAATCTCAGATTTAGAACTTCTTAAAAAACAGTCAATACAAACAACTTCCTAACCTGCATAATTAAGAGAAAAGGGACAAATTGGCCACAATAAGCTTGTCTGTGTTCAGACAATAAAAAGCAGCATATTTATGTTGGTTACAAAGAGAAGAGCCGTACGCTTAGATCCTGTCCAACACAGTATCTTCTCATGTTAGATGTTTGGCAGATTATACAAGCAGCCCAACTGCATTACAATTTAAACTCTGGGTTTTCTCAATTAATTGGGCTTGTTTAAAACAGCGTACCATGAACCCCCCCAACACCACCACCAGTTCAGTTTTTGGCATTTACACCTCACTGGCTCCCTGCTTTACTGCAACAGCTGTCAACAGTTGAGGCACAGTGTTTACATTATCATTTACAGAACTGCCGCCTGCTTGTGCAGATGCACTAATAACCCCCCCCCCCCCAGGCACCCACCCACCCACCCACTTTCAAATACCTATGAAGCTTAGCTGTGTGTGTTACCCTCTGAGATGGGTATACACAGACTCATTCAGTAATCTGTCAGCCCCAGTTATCAGATGAGAGGTTTCTGCCTGTGCCTGAATGTGTTCGCATGCATATGTGGTTTATGCACACATTTATCAGTAAATGGGAGACGGCAGCATGCAAATGTATTGCTGAATCGTTGAATCTATCGTGCTACCTTTAGTATCTTGGACAGAATTAGGGTGGGCAATGGTAAAATAAGTATATTGACTTGAGACGTCGCCTGAGATGTTGTCATGCAAAGACTGCTGGCTTCTGTCTTCTGACTGAATCTGGCAGTTTGTCTTGTACCTTTGGACTATGACACACAGTCACGCACACACGAGATCTTCAAGCCTTGACATAAAGTACATGGAGTTTTTAAATCCATCCATATTTTAATTTTAATATTTGACATGGTTGTTGAATTTTATGTTCCGAGTAAAACTGCTGGGAGCCAAGAATAGATCATCTTATTTGAAGGCAATCAAATGTCAAAATGATATTCCCGAGGTGGAGTTAGCAAAGCAGTTTATCAGAATTTTACTTTTGAGGCATATGAATCACATCAGAGGCCTTCCAAGAATAGAGAAGTGATGAATGATTTCAGGCTGTAAGGGATGTTGTTATTCTGGTCAGATCAGGTGCAGTGCTATTGACACACACTGAGACACAGACAGCATGATGCATGTTGAACGTCATGCGAGATAGGAGATGGATTTTTTATAAATGTCTCATCAGATGACCAGATCATCAGAGAGGACATCAAAAATCAAGACCTGTGAGGAGGTGCGCATAAAGCAAGGTCAGAAACCGAAAAGCCAGTTTTTTTTATGACTCTGGGGGCAAATCTGCAATTCATAATAAACATGACAAACATGAAGTCTTATCTCTCTTTTGCCGATTAACACTTTGCTGAGCACTGAACCTTTTGAATAGATGTTGAGTGGACTGATGAGATGAAAAAGTGGATCTTTCTGAAGGTCATGGTTCCTGTTATTTTGGGCATAGGGCTGATACAGCATTCTACATCACATCAAGATTCAAACGGTGCTGGTACAGTTATGATGTGGTGATCTTTCAGAACCTGGGCAACATGCTGTAACTGATGGAGCCATGAATTCTGCTTACTGCCCGAAAATCCCAAAGGTCAATGTCCAGTCATCTGTCCAACCATCAAGAACAATTGAACCATGCAGAGCGACAGCTGGTCCACCTCTGAATAGCTTAAAAGGAACTAAGTTTTGAGTCATCCTGTCAAAGTTTTGATCCCCATTGGTATGTTGAGACAGGATCTTTTGCAATCAAGCATAGTCTCCCGTTTATAGAAATGTTTGGTTACAGTAATTGCTGCTTAACCCCTTTGTACAGATGTGTCCACCAGCAAACATGGAGCTGCAAATTTATGCACACAGTTACAATATTCTATCACTAGATGGCACACCCGGATCAGTTATTCAATACTCACAAGCAAACCGAACTTGAACACGGTTTAGAATATGGACGAGTTCAGTCCCATCCCTGTTTTTCAGGAGTTACATGAATTAAACTCCTCAGCAAAGCCTGATGTGCAAACTGCTCGATATACTTGCCCATAGTATCTATCCAGCAGTTCAAAAAAATGATCTCTTGCAACAGTAAAAATTGTTGTCCTCTGTAGCAAGCACTTCAGCTACAGTGAACCAGTGGTAACCCAATTTATATTTAAGAAAAATAAATTTCCTGAAGCAAACATTCCGCATGGTATTGATACTTTGTCATTCTACTATCAATTATAGTCATCACATATCAAAAATGGGTAGTTACCTACTGTGTATTTACACGTAGATTCCTCCATCGACAAGTTCAGCTCTCCTTTATATCCTCCTAAGTACTCGTGTTGATAGCCAATCACTTAATTATTTACTTAGGCTCACCTCCGAAACTGCACACTTATAGTTCACGCCCACGTGAAACTTCCCCGATAATGATGTCTTGATTGACTGGTTTCTTATCCAATGCCAGAGCGTATAAACTTTCCACAGTTACTAAAAGATACTGATTGGACAATCAGAAGAGTATATAAGCCTTTGCGTTAGAGCAAGGTAGGTTGTATTCGCTTAAGTTTGCGCAGACGCGCAGCTGAAAATGAGGCAATTTAAAGAAAAAAAAAGACTTCCAAAACCAGCCTGAAGTTTTCAGTTAGTCAGACATACAAGCTAATATCTGAATGACAGCCGTATCATTAGTTGCCAACAGTTGGCCCTGGTGACTGACATCATGTATAGCTAGCTAGCCAACTACAAGGGACTTCTCTGGTGGCATTTGCCATTTTCAGCCACGCCTATTAAAATATCGCATCTTAGGCTCCAGATGAGCTTGAGAGGGCCTGTAAATGCTTTCTTGCCAGTCAGGAATGCCAGCTCACTAAATTTGAATGACAATCCCAGACACATTGATGCGCCCAAAAAAAGCTCTTTAAATCTTACAGTAGCCAAGCTAGTTAGCTTGCTAGCTTGGTTGCAAACCGGGTGGGTACAGAGAACTTTTCGGCAACACTGGCCAGCTTGCTAACTATATCACCTCCTATTTTCGCCCATTTACTAGGGCGATTAAAAAAGGAAATGTCTGTTGCTAAGAAATAAGTTCATCACTTGGGTAATTTAGGATGAAAGTAAACACTCATTGACTAATGAATAAAATGAACCCGTAAGCTCGTCATGGGCTGGGTGCGAACCCGCGACCCCCAAGTTCTGGCATGAAAGCGCCACCTACTGCACCATCAAGGCGCCCCCACTCCATCACAGTACTCAAATTTTCATATAAGTAACTATAAAAAAGAAACTGTAGTTTTGATGATCCTGTCTGACTGTCCCT
Organism: Gymnothorax javanicus; assembly: GCA_029692085.1. Lineage (NCBI taxonomy): Eukaryota > Metazoa > Chordata > Actinopteri > Anguilliformes > Muraenidae > Gymnothorax > Gymnothorax javanicus. The sequence continues at coordinate 164,285,719 of CM056193.1, read as the reverse complement.
GCTGACCCGTTCTGGAGCTCCCTGACAGTGCCTGACCCTCACCTTATTTATTTATTCATTTATTTATTTTCATTTGTTTATTTATGTTTTTCTTTCTTAAGGCTGTCTTTCCCTATGGTTCATCCCAACCCCCAATATTTTTATTTTTTATTTTTTTATTTTATTCCTCTCTTCCCCCGCAAAGCAAACACACACACACAACACTCAGGCTACACTCCCCTATAACATCAACATCAACTCTCATCTTTGTTCCAACAAGATTTTGTTCACTGGCCTGTACTCTTTGCTCTTGTCTTTGTTGTCATTGTTTTGTCTTGAAATTAAAATAAATAAATAAATAAATAAAAGACTAATCAATAATAAAAGCTTGTCTTACCCCCAATGAAAAGATCAGCAGATTTCAATGGACTTTGATGGCGTCCACTGATCTCTTGGGATTGCACACAGCCACAGTTTGTGGTGCTATTTGTCTTTCAATGGATGCAAGGATTTTAATGCTTTTATGGGTGACTGTTAAAATGTTTTATTGAAAATTGTACAAGCAATAAAGCCAAATTTCAATGGATACGAATGATACAATCTTTTCAATGCTTTCACTTTATCTTGACCTAAGGAATTTACACAGCCAGGTACTGTGCAAAATTATCCTCTATAGTGTTTCTGTTACCCAGTAATTGGAAAGTTTTGTCTGGACCGCTTATCGTGGCCATTATGAGTTTCAACCAGAAACTGCACGTCCGAGCTATGTATTATTGGCAATCAAAAAAGGGTCAATGTATTCGAACAGCTATCTAGAAAAAAAATTGAAATAACAATGGTGTTTAGATGTTGCAGACAATGCCAGCATTTAGCAATGAAAATCTCACTAAATCCCTTCTACCTTTAGCGACAGCTCTAATGCATGTAATATATCTCCGTAAAGAGAAAGGGACTACATCCTCCTGATTATTTTTTGTAGTGTATTATTAAGGCTGTGAAATGTAAACACCCTAGAGGTGACAGTAAAAACAGAATGATAGATATCACAGATGGGGCTTCAGGCTTTGCCTTTTCTCTTTATCAATACAACACCCTAAATACCTTCAAGTGAGATCAGAGGTGATGAAGTGTGTGTAGGAATGGGACATTTTTATTCATATAATTCCCAGTTTTACATGCCTTTATGATGTACAGAGTGTGCATGTGCTGGGAAATTACTGTTTGCCCAAATCCACCAGCATCTTGTAGTCTGGCAGATCAGCAGGTTACTCGGGAGGCAGCCTCAAGACTGCTGCTTACATTGCTGTCGTTTAATCCCTGTTGTTTCAGCTAAATCTTCAATCCAGCTCATTTTTATCAGCAGTTTATCTGGGTAGTTGCTTTTGAAAACAATATTGGGCTTGTTTTGCAGAGGGAAGCCAAGTGGTTTTAAAACGGTGAGTGAGCAGCTTGGTGAGATTCTAATTTCTCAACCTTGCCAGTGTAACCAGACCAATGGAGACAATTCTGTATACAAACCCCAATTCCAATGAAGTTGGGACATTGTGTAAAATGTGAATAAAAACAGAATACAATGAGTTGCAAATCCTTTTTGACCTATACTGAGAGGCATTAAAAACACAAAGTGGGTTTTATCGTCTAATTTGAAAGTCTAGTTTTTCCTTTTGCTGATTGATATAATGACCATCAGGTATGGTAAGCATTGCAAAATGTCAAGCGTCTGGGTTCGAATCCTTTCTTGGTTTAACACCTCATTATGATTATCTAAATGCAGCACAGTTCCCTGGATCATGGTCGTGAATCACATTGGGAGAAATCATTTTGCACATGAAAAGTTGAAGATCAGGGCCAATAAAAACACACATAAACAAAGTCACATCATTCCCGCTTCAAATGCCAAAACAAATGGATCTCAGATAAGTCAAACATTTGAATGTTGATTGATGGCCAGTCTAAAAGAAAAGCTTCTGTACGCATTAATGTCCATTAAATGACTGTATCCAGACTACAGGGATGACACAGAATGACCAGATGTGTGTCATCTGTGACGCTACAAAAACACATTCCATAAAACGTCTTCTGCCATGTCAGATAATGCATAAGAACTGCTGAATTGACTGCCAATGTAAAGATAAGTGAGGGCAAGTCTCACTACCAAAAGCACAGTTTCCTGAGACTGTGTTTTGCAACTATGAAAGAAACCATTTACCACTAGTTGAAACAGTATATTTCATTGTGTGTTTTTAATGCCTCTCAGTATATATTCAATTGAGTACACTACAAAGACAAGATATTTAATGTTCAAATTGATAAACTTCATTGTTTTATTGGAAATATGCACTTATTTTGAATTTGATGCCTGCAACATGTTCCAGAAAAGTTGAGACAGGGGCAACAAAAGACTGGGAAAGTCAAGGAATGCTCAAAAAACACCTGTTTGGAACATCCCACAGGTGAACAGGTTATTTGGAAACAGGTGAGTGTCATTATTAGGTATGAAAGGAGCATACCCAAGCAAGGATAGGGCGAGGTTCACCACTTTATGAATAACTGCGTGAGCAAATAGTTCAACAATTTAAGAAAAACGTTTCTCAACTTGCAATTGCAAGGAATTTAGGGATTTCATCATCTACAGTCCATAATATTTTCAAATGATTCAGAAAATCCAGAGAAATCTCTTCATGTAAGCGGTAAGGCCGAAAACCAACATTGAATGCTCGTGACCGTCGGTCCCTCAGGCGGCACTGCATCAAAAACCGACATCAAGGTAAAGGATATTACCATGTGGGCTCAGTTGACACAGTTCATCGCTTTGCCTACAAGTGCAAGGTAAAACTCTACCATGCAAAGCGAAAGCCATGCATCGACAACAACCAGAAATGCCGACGGCTTCTCTGGGTTTGAGCTTTTCTGAGATGGACTGATGCAAAGTGGAAAAGTGTGCTGTGGTCTGACGAGTCCACATTTTAAATTATTTTTGGATATCATGGATGTCGTGTCCTCTGGGCTGAAGAGGAAAAGGACCATCCAGATTGTTATCAGCGCAATGTTCAAAAGCCAGCATCTGTGATGGTATGGGGATGTGTTATTGCCCATGGCATGGGTAACCTGCACATCTGTGAAGGCACCATTAATGCTGAAAGGTATGTACAGGTTTTGGAGCAACATATGCTGCCATCCAAGCGACATCAAGGTCAAGGTCAAGGTCACATTTATTTCTATAGCACATTTAAAACAACCAAAGTTTACCAAAGTGCTTCACAAAAAGCAATGAAATACTAATACACACAAAAAAGAAACATCAATAAAAATACCATGCAGAAAAAGGACGCCCCTGCTTATTTCAGCAACTCAATGCCAAGCCACATTCTGCTCGTGTTACAACAGCGTCGCTTCATCATAAAAGAGTGCGGGTAATAGACCTGTCTCCCATTGAAAATGTGTGGCACATTATGAAGTGCAAACTACGACAGCGGAGACCCCGGACTGTTGAGCAACTGAAGTCGTACTTCAAGCAAGAGTGGGAAAGAATTCCTCCTACAAACCCTCTACAATTAGTGTCCTCAGTTCCCAAACGCTTATTGAGTGTTGTTAAAAGGAAAGCTGATGTAACAACAAAGTGGCAAACATGCCCCTGTCCCAACTTTTTTGGAATGTGTAGCGGGCAACAAATTCAAAATGAGTGAATATTTCCAAAAAAACAATAAAGTTCATCACTTTGAACATTAAATATCTTTGTAGTGTACTCAATTGAATGTAGGTCGAAAACAATTTGTAAATCATTGTATTCTGTTTTTATTCATGTTTTACACAACGTCCCAATTTCATTGTAATTGGAGTTTCTATTGAGGGTTGTAACAAATACTGTTTAAAAAAACATTTTGTTTTAGCATTTGTAATTGACAGTACAAAGTAAGTGTTGTGCATGGTGTAATCTGTAAGTAGGATTTGGACTGTGACGCTATTAGTTTGGATTGTCTTCGTATTTCTGCGAACAACAAGGGTAAAAGGTAATAGATAAGCTTCTATTTGATCAGATTTACATGCATATTGCCTGATCTCTTTTGGAAATACAGCCATTATCTTTTATCCTTTAAATAGGAACTGTCCAAATACTTATTGTCCTTATCAAGTTCTATCATCAATTTATGGCTTTCATACCTAGACTTTAATTATATCAAATTTAAACCAACATGATCATACCAAAAGTAAATTATATCCATTATACCAAAACTATTCCTTATTCTAAAGAAAATAAATGTACAGTTAATTTTATTTCAAATGGGAGATTAACTTTAACGATCAACCTGTGACCTCAGAAGAGGGCCTAAGCTGAGGCAGTTTAATTAAAACTATCAACTTCTACGTTGCAGAGCCCACTCTTTCAGAGACAGTTCAAAATTTTACTGTGTTATGCCACAATATAACAATCACATTCATCATGTGATGCACATAGAAATTGATAATGAGCCCATTTATATCACATTCAGTGGAGTGGGCCGCAGATAATTTGAATGCTTCACCAGTGAGTCCACAGATGTTATCAGGGATCTAAATTGCCATTTCTTATTTAATCCGGAAAGCACACCTGGGACACAAGAGCCAAACTGATGATTCATTTGTCTGAAAGGAAGTTATTGTGAATTAAAATGAGATATTCATCTTCCCTCATTCAAATCAATAGATTTCTCAGATGAGGCCTTATTTTCCAATGCAAAAGAACTCCAAAGGAAAAGAGGTGGCACCAGAGGTCAGAAACTGAGTAACGGTGACCAGTTAATTCCACCAGTTAGGCTTCTGGTTCAGTGCAAGCCTTGCCTCATCAAAGTACTGACGCTCTTGACGTGAGGTACAGACCTGCTATTCAACAGCTTTGTGAGTGAAAACCAGCCTTCATTGCAGATGTCTTATGTGGTTCCCTTCCCTCACACACCTATGTCTGCGCCCTCGAGCGGGGTTTTGTGTTCAACCAAACAGAGAGAGCTCTAAAATTTCTGAAGCTATAGGCACATACTGTTGTGGGAGGCAAGCGAAACATGTAAGACATCTGTGAAGGAGGCTAACCAATACTAACATGTTAAATGTTTAAAAGGTGGAATTTCTCCAAGTTTCTTTGGTTTTGTTTTCCCAAACACAAGTATTTTAGCTACAGAGCACCGCACTTCGGTTGACACTTTGGTCGTTTGACGTTTGACATGGGGCCAGTCACTATCATGGAAAATTAGCTTGATTTCCTTTCTGTTCTCCTCCAGTCAGCATTTTTTCTTGAGAACTTTTCTAATAAAAACAAATGGTAGCATCCGGCACACAAAGAGTTCGCTTGAGGAATATAAAGCAGCATTTACGGAAAGAACAACTTATTATTGAGGGAATTTTGAGTTGGCTTTTTCCATATGCACATATTTTCTCTTTCTTCAATCCGATTCATAGTATAAATACAAAACAGATGTCATTTTTTTAAGGGGTTCTGTATCCACCATTTTTGTTTATTAATATCTGAGTGGGGAAACCCAAAAGGACTATCATTTAACAAGCATTCTGATTTGCTTATTTCAAACAATTACCATACGTCACGGAACTCAAAACCTACCTCAAGTGCGCAGATGTTGGTGTGTGAGGGAAGCAAACCGCATGGGATGCCTGCAATGGAGGCTAAGTGAAAACTACCTGCTGTGAAATTATGTGAGAATTAATTTGTAATTGTTTCTACGGCAATATTTTCCAATACTTTAACCCTCAGCGAGCTTTGTCATACCCCAGAAAGCCAGGTAGTGACATCTCTCCGGTGATAGTGGGTATCCTGAGGCTTCATTAGTCATGTTTCCTTACTGTCAAGAAAAAAACTTTTGAAATAACACAAAAAAAAAAAAAAAAAAAAAAAAAATTGGGCGCATTTCCATTAACTGGTTTAGGGCGGACCTCGAGACCGTAGAGATACTGGCTGGGAACCCAGCGGGGTGATAGTCTGATCCCGGTGGCCTTACCAGGGGAGGGGGACTACTAGGTGACACTAGTAGCTCTAAAAAAAACTCTCACAACCCTATGACGAGTGCATGACAAGGCAGATATGGTCGCTTTTAAATAAACCTAGTCCTGCACTGGGCAGCAGCAGTGCAGTACCTGCAGTCGGCGGAAGAACCAACATGGTCAACGGGGGCTGTAGGAAGGCAGGGGGCAGGTCAGCAACCCTGATTGTGGCTCCTGTACTGCGGAGGAGCAAACAGGCTCTGAGAGCTAGCAGTCAGCCAGCTCGAGTTGGTGTCTCAAGACATGCACCCTGGAGAAGGCAACGGGGAACCACTCCAGTATTCTTCCCAAGATAAATCATGGTTGAACACAAGTCAAATGATAAACCCAACAGCGTCAGTGGGACCAGATCCAATGGACTTGTTCCCTCGCTCCGTAAGGAAAGCCATGTGCGACAGGTGGCACTGGATCGTAATCCTGCTACTGTCAGCATCAGCGATACAATCAGAATAGGAACGTGGAATGTTAGAACACTCTATCAAGCTGGCAAGTTAGAAAATGTCAAACAAAAGATGACAAGACTAAAGATCAATATTCTAGGAATTTGTGAAACTAGATGGACAAAGAATGGGGACTTGATGACAGATGATTATAGAATAATTTATGCAGGAGGAGAAAACATGAAAGGGGTGTCGGAGTAATCTTAGATCAAGAAAGAGCAAAATGCATTCTTGGATTTTGGGCATTGTCTGATAGAGTCCTAGTTAAATTGTGAGGCAGGCTATTCAATATCGCCATTATTGTGGTATATGCACCAACAGCAGAAAGCAGTGAAGAAGACATAGACAGATTCTATGAAACACTAGATAAAGCAAGATCGCAATGTAAGTCTCAAGAAATCATTATCATTATGGGAGATCTGAACACCAAGGTCAGCAGAGACAGTGAAAGTGAAGTGGCTGGAAAGCATGGACTCGGGACGAGGAATGAGCGCGAGGAGAAAGATGGATACAATGGTGCACAATCAATGGGCAAATAATAACAAACACATGGTTTGAAGAACATTCAAGATGGCTTTGGACACGGAGAAGTCCTGGGAACAATGTAAAGAACCAGATAGACTATTTGCGCTTTTCCACTACATGGTACTGGCTCTACTCTACTCGGCACTGGGTACTTTTTTGGGGTTGCTTTTCCATTAGAGGATAGTACCGTCTCCGTGGTACCTGCTCGTTGTTGCGACGCAGCATGTTACTGCCATGACAGCATCCCTAGTTACATCAAGTTTATTTTTATTCCGTCGATTTTGTTAAATATGTATGTGTTTAAATCAGGAGATGCGCACTACCATCACAACGTTATGGCACTAAAGTCCGCGAGTGTTTAATCGTAATTTCTGTTTAACATTCTCCTGATGCATAGGATAGCAGCTGGTGTTGTGTCTGATTCGGTTGCAAATTAAATAACGAACCACCTAAAAACGCAAAGCAACGATATATGTAAAAGGCATAGAGTATTCATATCCAGGCTTCATGAAACATTTCACTTTGAAATTGAAGGCAAAACACATAGCAAATGCGCAAATCGCAGGAGATGGCAGAGTATTAGAATTTATCGCTTTACGGAGCGTCATCTCAACTGATACCTTTCCTTGGAACAAAATTCTTCATCAGCATCCATAAAGTTATTTTCTGCGCTATTTTCATAAAATAGGGGCAGCACAATAACTTTCTCAAGGGGAATTAGGGAACAGAATTGGACACAACCCTGTTGCGTCTAATTTCGCTACGAACAGGGTCACAGACAATGAGACGCATTTCATAAATGCAGCAGCTTCGGTGAACAAACGCAACCTTGTTTGAAAGGTAAGGCAACGCAAAGTATATTTATCAAGCTGCCTAAAACAACACAAGTTTCAAAAACACAATTTGAAGACCTGTTTCAATGGTGGCAAGTGAAGCCAGTTTCCTAGCGATAATGCGGAAGCAAGTTGTCTTTTGCAGAGACGATTCTCTCTGACCAATCAGTGGGCTGCAATGTTGCACGTCACATTTTAGTACCTACTAGTACCTGGTCGACCGTTTTTTGGAACCCCAGGAGAGCAGGTACCAGAAAAAGTACCTACTAGTACCTACTAGTACTAAGTACCAGGTACTTTTTCCTAATGGAAAAGCAAAAAAGGCAAGTAGAGTAGAGTACAGCCGGTGCCGCGTAGTGGAAAAGCGCCATATGTTACCATTAACAAACGTTTCAGGAACGCAGTTCTCCAAAGTAAAACCTACCCTGGAGCAGACTATGGTAGCGACTATGTCCCTGTCGTCTGTAAAATAAAGGTGAAACTGAAAAAACTGAAGAAAGGAAAATCTGCATCCAAATTGAAATATGAATGCTTGCAAAGAGATTCTAGTATTAAAGAAAGATATACTGTCAGTGTTAAAAATAGGTTTGAAATCTTGGAAAGGATGGAGGAGAGTACATGTAAGTGGGACAACTTCAAAGAGGCAATTGTTCAAACGGTGAAGGAGGTGCTACTGAAAAAAGAGGCACACAAAAAGCAAATGGATGACCATAGACATTCTTGACCTAATGGCCAGAAGACAGAAGATTCTGAAAAGGTATTCAGAAGAGTACAAAGATCTTGACAAAGAGATAAAAGCTAAGTGCAAACAGGCTAAAGAAACATGGCTCAACAAGAAGTGTGAAGAGATGGAGCAATGCAAGAATAAAGAACCTGCAGCCATACACAAAAAGATCAAGGAAATTACTGGGAAGGCACCATGCATTTCATCTGGATGCATAAAATTAAAAGATGGGAATGTCATTATGGGAAAGGAGAAGATACTTGAAAGGTGGACAGAATACATTGGTGAGTTGTACCAGGACAACAGGGAGACAAACCTGCAATAAACAAGAACATAGACGGTCCAAAGATACTCCAGTCAGAGGTACGTGCAGCAGTCCACAAAATGAAAGGGAATAAGGCACCTAGACCCGATGAACTTGTTACAGAAATGATAACTGCCCTGATGTCTTTGGTCTCGAAACACAAGTATAGTCAACGAAATATATGACAGCGGCTCAATTCCTGAAGACCTTAGCAAATCTATATTCATTGCTTTACCAAAGAAGCCTGGGGCAGTGGAGTGTGAAATTCATCGTACAATCAGTCTGATGAGCCACATCATGAAGATTGTACTCAGGATCATCATGACGAGAGCTCGAAGCAAGATAAGCCCTGAGATAGGTGCAGAACAATGTGGCTTCGTAGAAGGAGCTGGCACAAAAAATGCTATCTTCATAGTTAAGATGTTATCAGAGCGAGCTATTCAAATGCAGAGAGATCTGTACATCTGCTTAGCAGATTATACTAAGGCTTTTGATAAAGTTCAACATCAGGAGTTGTTTAAGACACTGGACATAGTAGATCTTGGCGGAAAGGACATCCGGCTCATCCAAAACCTGTATTCGGATCAAAAAGCCTGTATTCGATTGGACAATGAGATGAGCAGTTATATAAAAATAGAGAGAGGAGTTAGGCAAGGATGTGTATTATCTCCAGACCTCTTCAACTTGTACAGTGAAATGATTTTGAGAGAACTGGGCCCGCTGAGAGGTTTTGTAGTTGGGGGACACAATATCACCAACCTGAGATATGCTGACGACACAGTGTTGATTGCTAACTCACAGGAAAATCTGAAAAATCTCCTTGATACCCTAGTGGAGGAAGGCAAGAAAAAGGGCCTGTCTATTAATTGTACAAAGAAAAAATGCATGGTAGTCAGCAAAACAGGAAAACCAAACTGCGAGTTAAGCATCAAAGATACTAAGATAAAACAAGAGGAACAGTTCAACTATCTAGGAAGTGTGGTTACAGATGATGGAAGATGTGACAGAAATAAAAGAAGGATTGTTCTTGCAAAAAAAATGCATTTGGCAAGATGGAAAAGGTTTTCAAAGATCGCCATCTCTCATTACAAATGAAGAAAAGGCTGTTCGAGTGCTATATAATGCCTGTTCTCTTGTATGGGAGTGAATGCTGGACAATATCATCAAGGATGGAAGATAGATAAAAGGCATTCCAATAGAAAAGAGAGCGTTCTCCGCGCTTCTGCCAATTAAGTCAATCCAGACAAACACATGTAATATATATTCATTGGATATAGACTATCAACGTAAACTACATCTTCATCAGAGTCCTTGGAAAGAATGGGTGAAGGAGCCCTAAAATGTCCCTGTAGGTTGGCTTATATAGGCCAAACAAAATGCGTCAGTTGAAGCTAAGGGTGGCTGAACACAAGACAGCTATTCGCACCCAGAATTTAACTTATGCCATGTGTTCAGCGCGGCATTATAAGCAGGCTAATCATGGCTCCTATTGCAATTGATCATTAAGATTTTTTACCAGTGGGATTGAGAAAATCACACCCCCCTTGACTTAGGGGGGATGGTGATATTATTTAAAAAACTCCTATGCAGGGAAGCATTTTGGATACACACACTAGGCACTTTAGAACCTCAAGGTCTAAATGAGGAATTAAACCTATCTTGCTTTCTCTAAAATTGAATAATGATGTGGATATGTTTTGATTATGCATGTATTTTTATTACCTATGTCTGTTAATATTGATTTTATTCACTATTGACTTTTCAGTGGGCGTTGCCCTATAATTGATGTAATGAGTGTAGCACCTTGGTTGATATGGGTGAATATTCAGGTAGCTCACGCCCTCTTTAAAATACACCTGTTGAGGATCTCATTACATGTCAGGGAAGCAATTTGGATACACAACTTATCAAGGGCTCCTTCACCCATTCTTTCCAAGGACTCTGATGAAGATGTAGTTTTACATCAAAACGTTAGTCACTTATTGTTATGCACCTTAATTAATAAAAAGTTAGAATTTAGCAGATATCTGTGCTGCACCGGCGTTCTTTTTACTTTACATAGATTAAAGGCAGTTGAGAGGTGGTTCTACAGAAGAATGATGCGTATATCATGGATGGCTCACACTTCAAATGAAGAAATTCTCGCAAAAGCCAGGACAGAAAGGAAACTCATTAAAACAATTAGGAAAAAGACAACTAATGTTTTAAGGCCATGTGCTGAAAAGGAAAATCTTGAAAATCTAATGTTGACAGGTCAAATTGAAGGAAAGAGAGATAGAGGGAGACACAGAGAGACATTTGACAGAGAATGGCATGGAAAACATCAAAATGTTATGATCTGTATCTGTCTGGTTTTGTATTTATTATTTTTCATGTTTATTTATTCATTCCTTTATTGCATTGTACATTGTCTCCCCTGTAATGTCTGATGTGATTTGTGTTATCATGCCAGTGCACTCCCCTGTCTGCGTGCAGACACGCTTCGGGTGATTTCGGAAGTTTTCCGGTACTTCACGAACTTCCTTCAAGTCTCGTTTTACCTTTTTTCCCCACTGTTCTGAAATTACCATATTAATTAACCGCTATGCTGCTTAGTTAGTACTGGTAATTTTACTATATACTAATCCCTTTGTCTGTACATAAATTAACCAACTAATATTCACGTATTTTGATTAGGTGCGTAGATATCACCGTTTACTAATATAACTAACTCTGCCCCGCCCTGCGGTGTTCTATAACTCCGCCCCTTTTGCTTTCCCTGTACTCTGCTTTGATTACAGCTTATGCACCTCAGGTGTGCTTCTCTCGCTGTCCTGGAATCTTAACTGTGCACTTAGAACTCCTTGACCGATCTGTCATAGGTTGTCTGCGTTGACCCTGTCTGCGTTTTGGTTTTTGCCAATTGTTTGTGGTTTAGGACTTCCCCATGTGTGCTTACCTCTGTAATTAGTCTTATCCAATTCACCTGTTCCCTGAATAGCATATGACTTCCCTCTTGTCTATTTAAAGTCTTCACTGCAGTTCATTCCTCGTCAGAACGTCGATCAATTTACATCTGTGCAGAGCTCCTCGTATGCCTTTTGTTTATTGCTTCTTCACGACTGTTTTGCCAGACCTCGAGTTTGCCATTGCCCTTCTATTCCTGTTTTGCCTTTTTGGATTTTGACCTGTTTTTTGTACGACCACGATTTCTGTTTTGGATGCCCTGTGTATGACCTACCTTTCTGGATCTCGACCACGAGTTTTGGCTTACTGTATGTACCGTTGCTGCCTTACTGGTTTTGACTCATGCCTGTCCTGTCGACTTCGCTTTTTGGACATTGTTTTTGGCTTGGCAATCCTTGTGTCTTCTGGTCCTGACCCTTTTTGCAATAAAGGCTTGCGATTTTTGGATTATCCCTGAGTTGCGACTGGTTCCTCTGAGCGTATCATTACACAAAAGCCATCATCTGCTACATACAGCAAGGGATAGGGAAGCTTGTAAAACCATGATCGCCTACATTCTGACAGAACATGGCACAGAGAGAGAGGTTTAGTGCGAATAAACAAGGCTATGCAAAGCGTTGTGTTGTCATAAGTCAGGGGTGTCCAATCTTATCCGTAAAGGGGCGGTGTGGGTGCAGGTTTTGTCCTAGCCAGCAGTGCTACTGCACCTGATTCCATTAATTAACTAATAAGGGTTTCAATCAGGACCTTGTTGGGTAGGATCAGGTGTGTTAGTGTTGGGCTCTAACAAAAACCAGCACCCACACCGGCCCTTTCTGGGTAAGATTGGACACCCCTGTCATAAGTTGTTGGTATGGGCAGCGTTACACACTGTCTCCTCCTTTCCTCTTCACCTCACCTTCCTACCCCGCCTCATTTCCTTCTGGGAAGTATGAGGTGGAGGAGGTAAGGAGGACACATGGATAATGAGAAATGGGAAGTTACGTTTCCTCCTGTCATCCATATTCAATGCTGAATAATGACAAAGTGGCCCTATTACAGCTTTGACTGCTTTAGAAACAGAAGCAGCCCACCACGTCCCCTGTATCATATGCTGACAAATCACAAAATGTGGACTGAATTGGCCAAGCCTTGCACAAACAACAGTGTTGTGCATAGCAGTATTTTATTGACAAGTAGGGAAGCTAACAAAGAAGAAAACAAAGGTAATGTGGTGTAAATAGATAAGCTTAGATTTGATCTTGCATTTGAGCGCTTGAATGCTGTCGACAGCTATGGAATCAGCTTTCCAGAGTTTGAATTGTTTAACAACCCCTTTGCGCAGAAGCCAAATCGGACAATTTATGCATTCCCCTGTATAAGGCTTTATAATACAGGATTTGAGCATCACAGAGAGTGGGAAAATAAATTTAAAAGATGCTTAAAGCAATTCTTACCTATCTGGCATTTTTACACTTTTCTTTTGTAATCTTAAAATGCTCCTAATAAGCGTATGGCACACTAAAATGTAAAAGAAATCCACCAGGTGTTGAAACTCTTCTATATTCAATTCTCATATATTTCTGATAAAAGTCTGACCAATCATTTTCTTTCGGTCCGAATAAAATGATTTGCCGAGCTTTCTGTCTGTCTGTCATCCGTCGCAGCGCCCCTTCCAGTTGCCTACCGCTGTCACCGCTTGCGAGTCACGCGCCTCTCTGGCAGAAAAAAAAAACAACGCATTTGACTGTAAACAAATGGGTGCTGAAATGCTATAATTACAAAAATAACGTTAATGGTAGTTCGTCAGACTACAGAGGTAACTAAACGTTATGAGGGCATTTTATTTTATACCACATATAGACTGTAATATTATGTCATTACTGTTGCTTAATTTTCACTGACCGGTGCCTCTGAATCTGACTCCATTGACCCGTTTCACTCTCCTACGAAAAAAAATATTGTGTGCGGCGCGAGGACATGAGCGGCGCGAGTGAAACGGGTCAATGGAGTCAGATTCAGAAGCATCGGTAAGTGAAAACTAACCAACAGTGTAATTACATAATATTCAACTCTATATGTGGTATAAAATAAATTGCCCTCGTAACGTTTAGTTACCTTTGTAGTCTGACGAACTACCACATTTTAGTTTTATTTTTTTCGTATGAGAAGCCTGGCAATCGGGGGGAAGAGGGTGGGACTTTGGAGGGAGGCGGACTTGTTCATGTTCAAATTTTTACTAAGTGCTTTGCGACATGCCAGAAAGGTAAGAATTGCCTTAATTGAAAGAATTGCTTTTTTCAGCTGCCTTTTTAGTGAAGGCGGGGCTAGAGAGACTGATGTTGCGCTCTGATTTGTTGAGCATCTTGGTGCTTTTGAGAGAGTGCCAGAAAGCAGCATGCGAAAATGATCTTTAGTCAAGACGACGGAGACAGATTAAATTCAAAGTCAACAAAGACACGCCTTTTGCGTTGACTTTGAATTTAATCTGTCGTGCTCAAAATTCGTTTCTCGTCTGGTGTGAAAGCGCCTTAACAGTAGCGCCGCGGACTACAGATCATTTTCGCATGCTGCTTTCTGGCACTCTCTCAAAAGCACCAAGATGCTCCAACGAATCAGAGCGCAACATCAGTCTCTGCTAGCCCCGCCTTCACTAAAAGGCAGCTGACTCTAATGCTGTATTTCATATGAATGAGTGCATCGGTCGTACCAGCCTGCGAGGAATTGTCAATGTTTGAAACGGTGTCTATAGCCTAAGTAAGAGGATGAAGTTTTGTAATATTCAACAATTCAAACCGCCAACTAAAAGAATTTAAATTTAAAAGGGTTAACGTTAGCTGCTTTAGGCTATGTGCAAAACGCTAACCAGACTGCTTACCAGCTAGCTAGTGCATTAATAAAATTATTAGTGATACAAAGTCTGACAAAGGCTCAATTACGATAGTTACGCAAGCAATGTTGGTTTGTGTTTCTGGCTCAGCAGTAGCGTTACTTGCGCATATCTTTCTTTGACATCTACTGTCGCCAGCTAGTTAGAGCCAGAGCCACTTGAAAATCATCGCGCTGAGGAGCAGGTTTTTTATGTAGCTAGCAAGCAAGCTGCATTATGCTGGCAGCATCGCGAGCGCCCTATACTGTGAGGGATGCGTTTCCCAAAAGCATAGTTGCTAACTGCATTAGAGCATAAAATTATTAGAGATCCGTCTTGATACATCCATAATCTATCCATAATTTTGCATTGGAAATCAGAACATTTCAGAAGTAGAATATGGTTTATGTGTGCAGTGTAAGGACAGTGTCTTGAAATCACAATAAGATTCATAGATTTCTGTTACTTGTTAATTTAGTCAATTATTTAATAGTTTTGATTTACTGTTTTAGGAAATGAAAAATACTGTAACAGGATAATATCTTCACCGTCATACTTCGCAATATTCTGCAAGTTTTCAGCCAAATCCACCACTGCTTTTCTCTTGTTATGCCCACTTCCTGATTATGTGAATACGAAAATTCAATGTCATAGTCCCAATGGACCAAAAATAAAGCGAATACAGTTATTTGCAATCATTTGTGTCATTTTCCCCCACTGCGCCGCAACACCGAATTTTAGGGTTCCCCCACTTGTCAAATCCCACTTTGACCACTGGTTGTAATACAAGTACAGTTGTGTTTGTACGTATTTGTTGTATTACTGATGGTTTACTTTTGGAACCGCGATTCCTCTTTTGTTTGTGTATTTTTGCGTATGCCTCCCGCTTGCGCGGTCGGCATAATAAAAACACAACTAAATCCATCCTTGCACTTGAGTCTAGTCCATGTTTTCCTGACCTCAGTGCCAACCCTTACGGGGCTATAGTAATACGTCAGTTTGCAGCTGTGTGGAATAAGCGTATCTACGGAATAGACCGCTGATGCAGTCACTGTCTAATTTCATAGTTGAAAACGTATTTTCTATTGAGATTGGTAGAACCTAGAAATGAATGTAGGTAGAGGTAGATATAAAGATTTCACATTCATGACATGTTTGAGTGTATCATGCCAAACACAAGGGGTCAATGCTGTTAGTGAGCATTCTTTAAAGCTTTACTTTCACATAAAAAAAGTGAAATTCAAATTTGAAGCCCCCATGTGAATTTGATATCAAGAAATCGATGTATTGCATTTATTTTCTAGTAAAATGTCTCTGGTTAATGAAATAAAATGATTTTTTAAATTTTATTTTCACCAGGTTTTTATTATTATTATTTTTATTATTAACCAGGTTTTTATTATTATTATTATTATTATTATTATTATTATTATTAACCAGGTTAAAATACCGAAGGTGGGCGGCGGGGTGTCGGGCCGTCGGGGCGGCGGTCGGTTGGACAGTTTCCGATCGATAACTTCAGAACGACTTGAGATTTCTTTTTGCAAATTTGGATATATATAGTTTTTGTGGGTAGACAATGTTTCCTTTCGAAATCCGGCTTGATTCGATTCATAATTTGGCCACTAGGGGGCTTTTTCTGAAAAATGAAAAATGGCCATAAGTTCCTTATGCTTTGAGCGAGGACGCTCAAATTTTTATGGGAGATGCTTGGAATGACCCTTCATCACATAGACGGGTTTTTGATTTGACTGACTTTTGACCATTTTCTAGGTCAAATGGTGTCAGGTCTGCCGATCGTTGAAAAAGGCAGCACTTTTCTTATTATTCAACCTAGAGAGCTGTAACTTGGTATGAATATGTGTCTTGGTAATACAAACTTGCAGGCCAAAAATTGCCATCCTGGGATTCATATTTTGGCCACTAGGGGTTTTTTTGTGAAAAAAGAAAAATGGCCATAAGTTCTTTATGCATTCAGCTAGGTTGCTCAAATTTTTATGTGAGGTGTATGGGATGACCCTTCATCACATATTAGACAGGTTTTATGATTTGACCCACTTTTGACCATTTTCTAGGTCAAATGGTGTCAGGTCTGCCGATCGTTGAAAAAAAGGCGCACGCTTTTCTTATTATTCAACCTAGAGAGCTGTAACTTGGTATGAATATGTGTCTTGGTAATACAAACTTGCAAGCCAAAAATTGTCCAAATGGTCGATTGTCCAAAATGGCAGCATGTTTTCTCATGGCTGCAACTTGGTATGGACATGTGTCATGGTGATACTTGCTGTTTCCTTTCGAAATACAGCGTTTCGGTTCATTATTTGGCCACCAGGGGGCTTTTAGTGAAAAATGGCAATTACATCCTTATGCCTTGAGCTAGGATGATCATATTTTTATGGTAGGTGTGTGCAGTGACTCTTCATCACAAATTAGATGGATTTTTGATTTGACCTAATTTTGACCGTTGATGTCATCATCTTGATGCTAAACAATACCGTGAAAGGAGGATCTTCGGATCCTGTTTGCGGTTCGAAAACCTGGTTTTTTATCCACTTTGCGGATGCCTTGTTATAATTTGATTGGGAACGCCCCTAAAAAAAAGTGCTGCAGGTGCGGACAGGATTGCGTAATCGCTGTGACGTCATCGGTTGACATTGCTCACACTGCTTGCATACATACAATGGCATTCGCATGCATTGTTGTCCTATTCTGTTTTTGATTTCTGCTATAGTAGCCTCTCAAATTTTGTGGTAAACCGATTGTTTTTTTAGCGAACGAACTAGCCATGGCCAACTCTAAGAAGCTGAGTTTTTAGTTAATATTAGACCTGGATTGTTTTGGTGATTTCTGATGTGAGTAAAATTCATTGCTATGCTTACACTACAGCTACCCTATCACTTCAGTCATGTTCAGCCATTGAATCCTTTCAATACTGAATTCATAAACGTTAATATCACAAAGATATCTGTCAACAGTTACCTGTACAAAGCCCAAGTCTCTTTTTTGTAAAGAGACTTTTCAGCAGACTAAGCAACAAAAATATAGATCTCTACCCCTGTAACATCAGACCACAGACACATTATAAAGGGCTACGGTCACAATAAATCAAACAATCAATTTCGTTTTCATTGCATCGGTATGTAGGTGTAGATGCAGAAGATCGTTTGCCACCACGCAGCTGACACGGAGCAGTGCACCTGGCCAGCGATGCCGGCGTGAACTAAGCAGCACAAAGCAATCGACTCAGCCTGATCTTTTTCCTTTTCTCAGCTGCCCCTCGTGTTTGATTTTGTGAAAAAAGAAAAATGGCCATAAGTTCTTTATGCATTCAGCTAGGACAATGAGACGCATTTCATAAATGCAGCAGCTTCGTGAACAAACGCAACCTTGTTTGAAAGGTAAGGCAACATAAAAAATATATTTATCAAGCTGCCTAAAACAACACAAGTTTCAAAAACACAATTTGAAGACCTGTTTCAATGGTGGCAAGTGAAGCCAGTTTCTAGCGATAATGCGGAAGCAAGTTGTCTTTTGCAGAGACGATTCTCTCTGACCAATCAGTGGGCTGCAATGTTGCACGTCACATTTTAGTACCTACTAGGTACCTGGTCGACCGTTTTTGGAACCCCAGGAGAGCAGGTACCAGAAAAAATACCTACTAGTACCTACTAGTACTAAGTACCAGGTACTTTTTTCCTAATGGAAAAAAAAAAAAAGGCAAGTAGAGTAGAGTACAGCCGGTTGCGCGTAGTGGAAAAGCGCCATATGTTACCATTAACAAACGTTTCAGGAACGCAGTTCTCCAAAGTAAAACCTACCCTGGAGCAGACTATGGTAGCGACTATGTCCCTGTCGTCTGTAAAATAAAGGTGAAACTGAAAAAACTGAAGAAAGGAAAATCTGCATCCAAATTGAAATATGAATGCTTGCAAAGAGATTCTAGTATTAAAGAAAGATATACTGTCAGTGTTAAAAATAGGTTTGAAATCTTGGAAAGGATGGAGGAGAGTACATGTAAGTGGGACAACTTCAAAGAGGCAATTGTTCAAACGGTGAAGGAGGTGCTACTGAAAAAAGAGGCACACAAAAAGCAAATGGATGACCATAGACATTCTTGACCTAATGGCCAGAAGACAGAAGATTCTGAAAAGGTATTCAGAAGAGTACAAAGATCTTGACAAAGAGATAAAAGCTAAGTGCAAACAGGCTAAAGAAACATGGCTCAACAAGAAGTGTGAAGAGATGGAGCAATGCAAGAATAAAGAACCTGCAGCCATACACAAAAAGATCAAGGAAATTACTGGGAAGGCACCATGCATTTCATCTGGATGCATAAAATTAAAAGATGGGAATGTCATTATGGGAAAGGAGAAGATACTTGAAAGGTGGACAGAATACATTGGTGAGTTGTACCAGGACAACAGGGGAGACAAACCTGCAATAAACAA
Organism: Gymnothorax javanicus; assembly: GCA_029692085.1. Lineage (NCBI taxonomy): Eukaryota > Metazoa > Chordata > Actinopteri > Anguilliformes > Muraenidae > Gymnothorax > Gymnothorax javanicus. Next base: position 164,266,645 of record CM056193.1, on the reverse strand, counting down.
GAACATAGACGGTCCAAAGATACTCCAGTCAGAGGTACGTGCAGCAGTCCACAAAATGAAAGGGAATAAGGCACCTAGACCCGATGAACTTGTTACAGAATGATAACTGCCCTGGATGTCTTTGGTCTCAAACACAAAATATAGTCAATGAGAAATATATGACAGCGGCTCAATTCCTGAAGACCTTAGCAAATCTATATTCATTGCTTTTAAAAGAAGCCTGGGGCAGTGGAGTGTGAAATTCATCGACAATCAGTCTGATGAGCCACATCATGAAGATTGTACTCAGGATCATCATGACGAGAGCTCGAAGCAAGATAAGCCCTGAGATAGGTGCAGAACAATGTGGCTTCCGAGAAGGAGCTGGCACAAAAAATGCTATCTTCATAGTTAAGATGTTATCAGAGCGAGCTATTCAAATGCAGAGAGATCTGTACATCTGCTTAGCAGATTATACTAAGGCTTTTGATAAAGTTCAACATCAGGAGTTGTTTAAGACACTGGACATAGTAGATCTTGGCGGAAAGGACATCCGGCTCATCCAAAACCTGTATTCGGATCAAAAAGCCTGTATTCGATTGGACAATGAGATGAGCAGTTATATAAAATAGAGAGAGGAGTTAGGCAAGGATGTGTATTATCTCCAGACCTCTTCAACTTGTACAGTGAAATGATTTTGAGAGAACTGGGCCCGCTGAGAGGTTTTGTAGTTGGGGGACACAATATCACCAACCTGAGATATGCTGACGACACAGTGTTGATTGCTAACTCACAGGAAAATCTGAAAAATCTCCTTGATACCCTAGTGGAGGAAGGCAAGAAAAAGGGCCTGTCTATTAATTGTACAAAGAAAAAATGCATGGTAGTCAGCAAAACAGGAAAACCAAACTGCGAGTTAAGCATCAAAGATACTAAGATAAAACAAGAGGAACAGTTCAACTATCTAGGAAGTGTGGTTACAGATTATGGAAGATGTGACAGAAATAAAGAGAAGGATTGTTCTTGCAAAAAAATGCATTTGGCAAGATGGAAAAGGTTTTCAAAGATCGCCATCTCTCATTACAAATGAAGAAAAGGCTGTTCGAGTGCTATATAATGCCTGTTCTCTTGTATGGGAGTGAATGCTGGACAATATCATCAAGGATGGAAGATAGATTAAAGGCATTCCAATAGAAAAGAGAGCGTTCTCCGCGCTTCTGCCAATTAAGTCAATCCAGACAAACACATGTAATATATATTCTAAAATGTCCCTGTAGGTTGGCTTATATAGGCCAAACAAAACGTCAGTTGAAGCTAAGGGTGGCTGAACACAAGACAGCTATTCGCACCCAGAATTTAACTTATGCCATGGCCCGGCATTATAAGCAGGCTAATCATGGCTCCCCTGCGTCATTAAGATTTTTGGGGATTGAGAAAATCACACCCCCACTTAGGGGTGGTGATATTATTTAAAAACTCCTATGCAGGGAAGCATTTTGGATACACACACTAGGCACTTTAGAACCTCAAGGTCTAAATGAGGAATTAAACCTATCTTGCTTTCTCTAAAATTGAATAATGATGTGAATATGTTTTGATTATGCATGTATTTTTATTACCTATGTCTGTTAATATTGATTTTATTCACTATTGACTTTTCAGTGGGCGTTGCCCTATAATTGATGTAATGAGTGTAGCACCTTGGTTGATATGGGTGAATATTCAGGTAGCTCACGCCCTCTTTAAGTACACCTGTTGAGGATCTCATTACAACTTATCAAGGGCTCCTTCACCCATTCTTTCCAAGGACTCTGATGAAGATGTAGTTTTACATCGAAACGTTAGTCACTTATTGTTATGCACCTTAATTAATAAAAAGTTAGAATTTAGCAGATATCTGTGCTGCACCGGCGTTCTTTTTACTTTACATAGATTAAAGGCAGTTGAGAGGTGGTTCTACAGAAGAATGATGCGTATATCATGGATGGCTCACACTTCAAATGAAGAAATTCTCGCAAAAGCCAGGACAGAAAGGAAACTCATTAAAACAATTAGGAAAAGACAACTAATGTTTTAAGGCCATGTGCTGAGAAAGGAAAATCTTGAAAATCTAATGTTGACAGGTCAAATTGAAGGAAAGAGAGATAGAGGGAGACACAGAGAGACATTTGACAGAGAATGGCATGGAAAACATCAAAATGTTATGATCTGTATCTGTCTGGTTTTGTATTTATTATTTTTCATGTTTATTTATTCATTCCTTTATTGCATTGTACATTGTCTCCCCTGTAATGTCTGATGTGATTTGTGTTATCATGCCAGTGCACTCCCCTGTCTGCGTGCAGACACGCTTCGGGTGATTTCGGAAGTTTTCCGGTACTTCACGAACTTCCTTCAAGTCTCGTTTTACCTTTTTTCCCCACTGTTCTGAAATTACCATATTAATTAACCGCTATGCTGCTTAGTTAGTACTGGTAATTTTACTATATACTAATCCCTTTGTCTGTACATAAATTAACCAACTAATATTCACGATTTTTTGATTAGGTGTGTAGATATCACTGTTTACTAATATAACTAACTCTGCCCCGCCCTGCGGTGTTCTATAACTCCGCCCCTTTTGCTTTCCCTGTACTCTGCTTTGATTACAGCTTATGCACCTCAGGTGTGCTTCTCTCGCTGTCCTGGAATCTTAACTGTGCACTTAGAACTCCTTGACCGGAGCTGTTTATCTGTCATAGGTTGTCTGCGTTGACCCTGTCTGCGTTTTGGTTTTTGCCAATTGTTTGTGGTTTAGGACTTCCCCATGTGTGCTTACCTCTGTAATTAGTCTTATCCAATTCACCTGTTCCCTGAATAGCATATGACTTCCCTCTTGTCTATTTAAAGTCTTCACTGCAGTTCATTCCTCGTCAGAACGTCGATCAATTTACATCTGTGCAGAGCTCCTCGTATGCCTTTTGTTTATTGCTTCTTCACGACTGTTTTGCCAGACCTCGAGTTTGCCATTGCCCTTCTATTCCTGTTTTGCCTTTTTGGATTTTGACCTGTTTTTTGTACGACCACGATTTCTGTTTTGGATGCCCTGTGTATGACCTACCTTTCTGGATCTCGACCACGAGTTTTGGCTTACTGTATGTACCGTTGCTGCCTTACTGGTTTTGACTCATGCCTGTCCTGTCGACTTCGCTTTTTGGACATTGTTTTTGGCTTGGCAATCCTTGTGTCTTCTGGTCCTGACCCTTTTTTGCAATAAAGGCTTGCGATTTTTGGATTATCCCTGAGTTGCGACTGGTTCCTCTGAGCGTATCATTACACAAAAGCCATCATCTGCTACATACAGCAAGGGATAGGGAAGCTTGTAAAACCATGATCGCCCACATTCTGACAGAACATGGCACAGAGAGAGAGGTTTAGTGCGAATAAACAAGGCTATGCAAAGCGTTGTGTTGTCATAAGTCAGGGGTGTCCAATCTTATCCGTAAAGGGGCGGTGTGGGTGCAGGTTTTTGTCCTAGCCAGCAGTGCTACTGCACCTGATTCCATTAATTAACTAATAAGGGGTTTCAATCAGGACCTTGTTGGGTAGGATCAGGTGTGTTAGTGTTGGGCTCTAACAAAAACCAGCACCCACACCAGCCCTTTCTGGGTAAGATTGGACACCCCTGTCATAAGTTGTTGGTATGGGCAGCGTTACACACTGTCTCCTCCTTTCCTCTTCACCTCACCTTCCTACCCCGCCTCATTTCCTTCTGGGAAGTATGAGGTGGAGGAGGTAAGGAGGACACATGGATAATGAGAAATGGGAAGTTACGTTTCCTCCTGTCATCCATATTCAATGCTGAATAATGACAAAGTGGCCCTATTACAGCTTTGACTGCTTTAGAAACAGAAGCAGCCCACCACGTCCCCTGTATCATATGCTGACAAATCACAAAATGTGGACTGAATTGGCCAAGCCTTGCACAAACAACAGTGTTGTGCATAGCAGTATTTTATTGACAAGTAGGGAAGCTAACAAAGAAGAAAACAAAGGTAATGTGGTGTAAATAGATAAGCTTAGATTTGATCTTGCATTTGAGCGCTTGAATGCTGTCGACAGCTATGGAATCAGCTTTCCAGAGTTTGAATTGTTTAACAACCCCTTTGCGCAGAAGCCAAATCGGACAATTTATGCATTCCCCTGTATAAGGCTTTATAATACAGGATTTGAGCATCACAGAGAGTGGGAAAATAAATTTAAAAGATGCTTAAAGCAATTCTTACCTATCTGGCATTTTTACACTTTTCTTTTGTAATCTTAAAATGCTCCTAATAAAAGCGTATGGCACACTAAAATGTAAAAGAAATCCACCAGGTGTTGAAACTCTTCTATATTCAATTCTCATATATTTCTGATAAAAGTCTGACCAATCATTTTCTTTGGTCCGAATAAAATGATTTGCCGAGCTTTCTGTCTGTCTGTCATCCGTCGCAACGCCTTCCAGTTGCCTACCGCTGTCACCGCTTATAGTCACGCCTCTCTGGCAGAAAAAAAAAAACAACGATTTGACTGTAAACAAATGGGTGCTGAAATGCTATAATTACAAAAATAACGTTAATGGTAGTTCGTCAGACTACAGAGGTAACTAAACGTTATGAGGGCATTTTATTTTATACCACATATAGACTGTAATATTATGTCATTACTGTTGCTTAATTTTCACTGACCGGTGCCTCTGAATCTGACTCCATTGACCCGTTTCACTCTCCTACGAAAAAAAATATTGTGTGCGGCGCGAGGACATGAGCGGCGCGAGTGAAACGGGTCAATGGAGTCAGATTCAGAAGCATCGGTAAGTGAAAACTAACCAACAGTGTAATTACATAATATTCAACTCTATATGTGGTATAAAATAAATTGCCCTCGTAACGTTTAGTTACCTTTGTAGTCTGACGAACTACCACATTTTAGTTTTATTTTTTTAGTATGAGAAGCCTGGCAATCGGGGGGAAGAGGATGGGACTTTGGAGGGAGGCGGACTTGTTCATGTTCAAATTTTTACTAAGTGCTTTGCGACATGCCAGAAAGGTAAGAATTGCCTTAATTGAAAGAATTGCTTTTTTCAGCTGCCTTTTTGTGAAGGCGGGGCTAGCAGAGACTGATGTTGCGCTCTGATTTGTTGAGCATCTTGGTGCTTTTGAGAGAGTGCCAGAAAGCAGCATGCGAAAATGATCTTTAGTCCGCACGACAGATTAAATTCAAAGTCAACGCAAAGACACGTCTTTGCGTTGACTTTCAATTTAATCTGTCGTGCTCAAAATTCGTTTCTCGTCTGGTGTGAAAGCGCCTTAACAGTAGCGCCGCGGACTACAGATCATTTTCGCATGCTGCTTTCTGGCACTCTCTCAAAAGCACCAAGATGCTCAACGAATCAGAGCGCAACATCAGTCTCTGCTAGCCCCGCCTTCACTAAAAGGCAGCTGACTCTAATGCTGTATTTCATATGAATGAGTGCATCGGTCACGTACCAGCCTGCGAGGAATTGTCAATGTTTGAAACGGTGTCTATAGCCTAAGTAAGAGGATGAAGTTTTGTAATATTCAACAATTCAAACCGGCCAACTAAAAGAATTTAAATTTAAAAAGGGTTAACGTTAGCTGCTTTAGGCTATGTGCAAAACCGCTAACCAGACTGCTTACCAGCTAGCTAGTGCATTAATAAAATTATTAGTGATACAAAGTCTGACAAAGGCTCAATTACACGATAGTTACGCAAGCAATGTTGGTTTGTGTTTCTGGCTCAGCAGTAGCGTTACTTGCGCATATCTTTCTTTGACATCTACTGTCGCCAGCTAGTTAGAGCCAGAGCCACTTGAAAATCATCGCGCTGAGGAGCAGGTTTTTTATGTAGCTAGCAAGCAAGCTGCATTATGCTGGCAGCATCGCAGCGTCCTATACTGTGAGGGATGCGTTTCCCAAAAGCATAGTTGCTAACTGCATTAGAGCATAAAATTATTAGAGATCCGTCTTGATACATCCATAATCTATCCATAATTTTGCATTGGAAATCAGAACATTTCAGAAGTAGAATATGGTTTATGTGTGCAGTGTAAGGACAGTGTCTTGAAATCACAATAAGATTCATAGATTTCTGTTACTTGTTAATTTAGTCAATTATTTAATAGTTTTGATTTACTGTTTTAGGAAATGAAAAATACTGTAACAGGATAATATCTTCACCGTCATACTTCGCAATATTCTGCAAGTTTTCAGCCAAATCCACCACTGCTTTTCTCTTGTTATGCCCACTTCCTGATTATGTGAATACGAAAATTCAATGTCATAGTCCCAATGGACCAAAAATAAAGCGAATACAGTTATTTGCAATCATTTGTGTCATTTTCCCCCTCTGCGCCAACACCGAATTTTAGGGTTCCCCACTTGTCAAATCCCACTTTGACCACTGGTTGTAATACAAGTACAGTTGTGTTTGTAACGTATTTGTTGTATTACTGATGGTTTACTTTTTGGAACCGCGATTCCTCTTTTGTTTGTGTATTTTTTGCAGTATGCCTCCGCTTCTGCCGGGTCGGCATAATAAAAACACAACTAAATCCATCCTTGCACTTGAGTCTAGTCCATGTTTTCCTGACCTCAGTGCCAACCCTTACGGGGCTATAGTAATACGTCAGTTTGCAGCTGTGTGGAATAAGCGTATCTACGGAATAGACCGCTGATGCAGTCACTGTCTAATTTCATAGTTGAAAACGTATTTTCTATTGAGATTGGTAGAACCTAGAAATGAATGTAGGTAGAGGTAGATATAAAGATTTCACATTCATGACATGTTTGAGTGTATCATGCCAAACACAAGGGGTCAATGCTGTTAGTGAGCATTCTTTAAAGCTTTACTTTCACATAAAAAAAGTGAAATTCAAATTTGAAGCCCCCATGTGAATTTGATATCAAGAAATCGATGTATTGCATTTATTTTCTAGTAAAATGTCTCTGGTTAATGAAATAAAATGATTTTTTAAATTTTATTTTCACCAGGTTTTTATTATTATTATTTTATTATTAACCAGGTGTTTATTATTATTATTATTATTATTATTATTAGGTTAAAATTAACCAGGTTAAAATACCGAAGGTGGGCGGCGGGGTGTCGGGCCGTCGGGGCGGCGGTCGGTTGGACAGTTTCCGATTGATAACTTCAGAACGACTTGAGATTTCTTTTTGCAAATTTGGATATATATAGTTTTTGTGGGTAGACAATGTTTCCTTTCGAAATCCGGCTTGATTCGATTCATAATTTGGCCACTAGGGGGCTTTTTCTGAAAAATGAAAAATGGCCATAAGTTCCTTATGCTTTGAGCGAGGACGCTCAAATTTTTATGGGAGATGCTTGGAATGACCCTTCATCACATATCAGACGGGTTTTTGATTTGACTGACTTTTGACCATTTTCTAGGTCAAATGGTGTCAGGTCTGCCGATCGTTGAAAAAGGCAGCACTTTTCTTATTATTCAACCTAGAGAGCTGTAACTTGGTATGAATATGTGTCTTGGTAATACAAACTTGCAGGCCAAAAATTGCCATCCTGGGATTCATATTTTGGCCACTAGGGGTTTTTTTGTGAAAAAAGAAAAATGGCCATAAGTTCTTTATGCATTCAGCTAGGTTGCTCAAATTTTTATGTGAGGTGTATGGGATGACCCTTCATCACATATTAGACAGGTTTTATGATTTGACCCACTTTTGACCATTTTCTAGGTCAAATGGTGTCAGGTCTGCCGATCGTTGAAAAAGGCGGCACGTTTTCTTATTATTCAACCTAGAGAGCTGTAACTTGGTATGAATATGTGTCTTGGTAATACAAACTTGCAAGCCAAAAATTGTCCAAATGGTCGATTGTCCAAAATGGCAGCATGTTTTCTCATGGCTGCAACTTGGTATGGACATGTGTCATGGTGATACTTGCTGTTTCCTTTCGAAATACAGCGTGATTCGGTTCATTATTTGGCCACCAGGGGGCTTTTAGTGAAAAATGGCAATTACATCCTTATGCCTTGAGCTAGGATGATCATATTTTTATGGTAGGTGTGTGCAGTGACTCTTCATCACAAATTAGATGGATTTTTGATTTGACCTAATTTTGACCGTTGATGTCATCATCTTGATGCTAAACAATACCGTGAAAGGAGGATCTTCGGATCCTGTTTGCGGTTCGAAAACCTGGTTTTTTATCCACTTTGCGGATGCCTTGTTATAATTTGATTGGGAACGCCCCTAAAAAAAAGTGCTGCAGGTGCGGACAGGATTGCATAATCGCTGTGACGTCATCGGTTGACATTGCTCACACTGCTTGCATACATACAATGGCATTCGCATGCATTGTTGTCCTATTCTGTTTTTGATTTCTGCTATAGTAGCCTCTCAAATTTTGTGGTAAACCGATTGTTTTTTGGCGAACGAACTAGCCATGGCCAACTCTAAGGAAGCTGAGTTTTTTAGTTAATATTAGACCTGGATTGTTTTGGTGATTTCTGATGTGAGTAAAATTCATTGCTATGCTTACACTACAGCTACCCTATCACTTCAGTCATGTTCAGCCATTGAATCCTTTCAATACTGAATTCATAAACGTTAATATCACAAAGATATCTGTCAACAGTTACCTGTACAAAGCCCAAGTCTCTTTTTTGTAAAGAGACTTTTCAGCAGACTAAGCAACAAAAATATAGATCTCTACCCCTGTAACATCAGACCACAGACACATTATAAAGGGCTACGGTCACAATAAATCAAACAATCAATTTCGTTTTCATTGCATCGGTATGTAGGTGTAGATGCAGAAGATCGTTTGCCACCACGCAGCTGACACGGAGCAGTGCACCTGGCCAGCGATGCCGGCGTGAACTAAAACAGCACAAAGCAATCGACTCAGCCTGATCTTTTTCCTTTTCTCAGCTGCCCCTCGTGTTTGATGCTTCTCGGAACTTGGTCCAGCAAAATCCCTTTTGTGCATTTTGCGTGTCACTGCTCCTGGTTAAAGCTTGGGGGTTGATTTAATTCAATATTGGCAAAGGTTGCATAAGTAATTCTCTCGCCAATACATTGTAAATATGTTTGTGCTCACATTGCGCACAAAGGTCATCTTCTGGAGAGATAACATAATACATGGTGTAATTTGACATCACTTTGTCATTGTATAATTTTGTTTCTGATGTTTGTTTCTGTGTCCACTAACACAGAAATTAATTATAAAAATAACAATGACAACCACAATTTCCAGAAATGCTAATTGCACAAATTATTGCAGTCGAGGTCAGACCGTCCCGTGTTGGAGTTCGAAGATCGACTGACGCTAAACTAGACGATCAGAACGTTGCTTACATTTTCAGAATATAAAGAATTAGTAATTTGGTGTATGTTAGAGAATTGTCTCAACTCTTAAGCGATGCATGGACTTAAACCGGTTAGGATGAAGGGATTTTGGAATTTTGTTTTATAGTTGTATCGCTGTAGTGTACTGTTTTGCAAATATTGGGCAGTGAGCACTGACAACATGAGCACTGATAGCATTGATTTCTAACCCAACAATTTGGAAAACCAGCATTTTAGATCATGTTAATACTTGGCTTGGGATTTGTCTTTGTCCAAGGTACTGAAGGGCTTTGAAATTTGAAGCGTTTATCGTTTGCTATTAATTATGTAGAAAAAGTTACGTTCCTTTAACTGAAGGGCTCATGTCATCTGTCTCTTACGTTTACTGGCATGACTGATTATTAATTAGTATCAGAACGTAATAGTTAAATTAGCAAAGGTGAGAGTTTCAGTTGTAAGGAGTCGGAGCTGAGTTGGATTCTTGGTGCATAAAGTGGTCATGACTGAGCAAATGAGACAGTTTTACAACCCAGACGGTTCTCACTCATGTTCCTGCGCGCTCGATATTCAGCTCCCCTTGGCCTTGTCCCCCGTATTTTTAGCGTACTTAAGCTGCAGGTTGAAAGCAAAATGAGTTTAGGTACGAGAATGATTGACAAGAATTTATGAATGTGCAATACGCTTTGTAGCTCATGGAAGGCAGATTGTCAGGTTAGGAGATGGCAATTTTTCCATCCGGCAATCCTTAGCATCCTGGGCAGAATCCTCGATTGTCAACAAGTTCAACCGATGACAAATAAGATCACGTGACCCAATGTGCCCATTTTCTTGGGGCGCGGTGTAGTGGCTCAAATAAAAATGGATGAATAATAATTACTAAACGAAGTTAAATGACCATATCACAACAAGAAAACATGTCTTCATAATTAAACAGGTAAAAAGTCATCCTGTAAGCCTGTTTTAAGCTGACCTTTTGAAATTTAAACAGGTCAGTCAGCATAAATCATTGCATCATCTGGGTATGCCCTCTTAGTAATTGCCTCAAAATTGCATTTGAGCATAAATTTGTGCAAATTATGTGCATTGGCCTTCCTGTTCATCTGGATGTCTATGTGGATTTATAGAAGACGGTCAGACCGCAGTGCACCCCAGCAGTGATCTTTCATGGTCACTGAATATCAAAGAAAGTGTCCCTGTTGTCCTTGAGAGGTTCTGCCAAGCATACCCAAATGTTCCCCTTCCATCACATTCAACCATCTTTAAAAATGCACGCAAGTACCTTGTGAGTGGAACCAGCCTAAATCTCAAAGAGCAGTGAGGTCAACGGCGTACTGCACGAACAGTGGCTAACATCGAAGCAGTGAGAAACCTCTTTGAAGGTGTATGTCACTCCACCTGCTGATCTTGATGACCTGGAGAGGAGAATCACAGCTGAAATTGAACTATTGAGGCTGAACATAGCCATGATTACGCGTGCTGTCGTGGATGTGTTTGTGAGGGTGCGTTCCAGAACCACATGCGAGTACCAGGAAGTGCAGCAAAATTGGTTTTACTGAACTTAGGGGTGGAAACCCTGGCAGGGTTTTAGGCAATGGTACGAAGTCCAGAATCCAAAAACAATCCAGAGGGCCAGAAACAGTTCATTACCAGGGCAGCAATCACAAGTCTCTAGGTCAGGCACAGAAGGTTTGGTACACAGGCAAGGTATTACGGTACAAAGTCCAGAATCCAAAAACAATCTAGAGGGCCAGAAACGGTTCGTTACCAGAGCAGCAATCACAAGTCTCAAGGTCAGGCAAAGCAGGTTCGGTACACAGGCAAAGTATTTTCACAGGCAGAGGTAGAATCAAAATCCGGGATGTTCCAGTCAGAAGTATAACGCTATGAATACAGGGCATGAACAGAGTAGCACGAGCAGACAAGAGAAAACGTTCCGACAACAGCTGGCTGTGATCTGACTGCTTAAATACACATACGGGAAGTCACATGCTATAATAGGGAACAGGTGAGCTGGATCAGACTAATTAACAAGGGAATGAACAAGAGGAAGTTCCTAACCTCATGAAATTGGCGAAAGCCAAAACGGACAAGGATTACACAGACAGCCTATGACAAACAAACGGCTCCGGTTAGGGAGTTCTAAAGTGCATAGAGAGTGAGAGGCAGAACAGTGTTTAACAAGGTGCGGAGAATCCGCCGAATTGCAGCAAAGTAAAGTGAGTGAAGGCAAGGGGCGGAGATAAGAGCAGAGCGAGTGCTGAGAGCTTGTTAGTCAATTAGTAATGTGCAGCAATACAATCCCTTAGTGCTCGTTAGTAAGTTAGTACTATAAACAATGCTAGTTATTGTTAGTAGTTAGATTAAAATAATAAACTGTTTGTATTTATTAGTAAAGATAGAACAGCAAGGCGAAGGAAGCAAACGAAATTGGAAGGAAAAATTGGAAACCAAGAAACCATGAAGTCACCTGAAAACGTGGCACGCAAAACTGGGGAACAAAACAGTCTCAGAACACATGACAAGACTGGGGAGACAAAGTGCAATGCATGGCATGGAGAAATACATAAACCAGAATGATAATCTAAACAGTGACTATGAGTAATGGCAGGAAAAGGACATGGCATGGCAAGACAGGAAATATACAAAACATGACATGGAATGAATCAAAACATGGCCTGATAAAAGCAGAATCATAACAATGTTGAGGAGTTTGGCAAGGAACTGTGGAGGACTAAATGTGCTGGAATCCTTTGTCAATTGAAGTGTCCGCCTTTCAGTTAAAATCCTGAAGTAAAACTACCCCAATCTTGACTCAATGAGCAAATTTTGCTATTCATTTTCAGTTTTGCACTGATATTTGAAATCTTCATATTGAGGGTCGGGGGTTAACATGAAATTATCTTTTCCCTGTTTTATGCATGCAAGTAAAACACCAATGGAACTTGTCATCCATGGCGACAGATCTCATATGAACCCTTGCACTTCCATGCGCAACAGACTTTTATTTTGCAAAATTCAAATTAGCCGTATTCATTGAAGCATGAAAACTGAACCACAACAATGATGTCAATCAAGGGAGAATTACATGTATGATATCTATCAACATATATGACCAGATTTTCTAAACATCTTCGCATTTTAGTTTTATGGTGTTTTTCTTAGTCTACTTTTTTTCTGATACACCCTGTAGAGGTGCTAAACAGAAGTTAAGCGCCTCTGCTGTTTGTTATCTGTGTATGACAAGTTAAGAATATTCATGAATCAAAAGTTGATTCGTGTTAAATATATGATTATTTTATGATTTGACTGTGCACAATTTTGAGTGCTTGTACAGCGTGGGCAGCCACTTTGAGAGCTGTCTTATTTGGCTCATAAGCAGGAGATAATTTTGAATATCACACTCAGATGAAGTACACTTGTCGTCAAGGAGTTTTTGATCTCAGAAATGTATTGTTTTAACTCCCAGCCATTTTTCAATTCTTAGTAATTTTTTTTACAATTTAGTTTCTGAATTTTCCTGAAGTTTTTTTTGTGTTTGCGGCCCCTTTTCTGTCCAAAATTATGAAAATTAACTTAAGGGGAAAGTTCACCCAAAAATGAAAATTCACTCATCATATATTCACCCCAAGGCCACATGAAGGGTCGGTTAATTTCTTTTGTCCTCAAAACAGTTTTTGAGTTTTAAGGAAAAACAGCATTGAAGAGAAATCCAAATGAATGGAATTCAATGGTGGCCACTTTTTCAAACTTAAAAAAAGCAACTTTAAAAACCATAAAATGCCTCCATACTGCTTGTGTGACATTTTCTAAGTGTCTGTAAGCCCTGACATTATAATTTGACTCGAAAAGACGTCATTTTTACTATGTTTTTCACCTAAATGTCCAATGTAGCCACTTAGCCAGTAGCCATGTTTTTTCCTCGGGAAGAGTGAAGTTCCGTTACACTGGAGCACTCAAAAAATGAAGAAGAAGAGAAGACGGGATAGCCTCGAACATTTCTGATAGGACCACTTCGTCAAAAAAGAAACTATTTATTGCAACATACAGGCATACAATCATACATTGAGTTTGGCGACATGGCTCTGTTATGAGAGATCCCTGCCCGTCCGAACGAGGAACCGAAGGCAGGGAGCTGCTAGTAATCCCCCTCAAAGGAACAGAGCCAACAGCAGCAATGACCTCACGAAAGAGACATTGCTATAGAACGAAAATTTAGACAAAGAGAGCCGGGTTAATGAATACAATAGATTGGTGGAGCTGGGGTGGAGGAGGGTTGTTGAGCGAGTGCACTGAGGAGCAGCTTCCTGAGGCGAGCTTAAGTAGAGTAGCATATTACCAGCCAAGCAATCAGGCAGCTAGGTCAGATGACAGTCATGTGCACTCAGGTAGAAGCTGCTCCTCTGTTAGCAGGTTTGACTCCATGGCCTATCAGAACTTATGTCAAGTCTTCATGTGTTTACATGCAAGCAGTGAACGATCGCCGCACGCAATCTGCGCGCATCGTGACTTATCACGTTTACAGTTTAATTTGAAAACTTTTGTACAAAAAAGAAAATGTCAGAGGACTTCGCTTTAGAAGACGAGCATCGTTACTTTGCTCAGCCTTATTTGTTTGAGCCAGAATATACAGACGACGAACTCCGACAGATAGATGAGGCAGCTGCAACTAAAACAGACCAACAGGCTACCGCAGACTACAAAGAGAGGGCAATGGAAACCTAGTAGTGTAGTTGTACGAAATGTGAATCATTGCAAACCGAAGAGAGCCTTTGTTGAATGGAATGCGATTTGATAATGCCACCACTGATGTCTCCACTGATGAGAGCACTGCTGCTGAACAATGCTGCATTACTTAAAATCCGGAGTTTCCACCATTACTAACCCGTGCTGTTCTGGAGATGGTGTTCCATATTACGAAAATGAACTGGAAGAAACGACCAAGACCCAGAGGACCAGACGGCACGCTATCAGTATAAAGTAAGTACCGTCTTCTAGTACGCCTAATGCATAACGCAATTTGTCTGGTGGCTACTTTCATTATAATGCTATCGTGATCATGTCACGCTTGCCAAATTAAAGTATTATTTATTTAATTTTTCCACAGTCAGTGTCGGTTGGAGGCATAAAGGGTGGTGTTAGAGTAGGTCTTGAAAAGTCAAAGACAACAGGAAAGTTTAGCAGTCCTGTGTCGTCGCAGCCATCCATCACAACTACCCTTCTTCCACTGGACTGTACATGGGATTTAAAGAGTCAGAACAAGTTTTTGAATTATTTAAAGACATTATAATTGAGTGCTATTTTGCTTCGTACTTTTTCATATTGTCTCATTGTACTAAATCTGGGACTGGTTCAGGTCTAGTGAACTACAAGGAATTGCCTCATTATGACAAATGACGAGTGTCATTTATTATTAAAAAAATAAAATCAACAAGTTGTTTGTTGCTTTGTGCAGAAAATAACAATCACCATCAATATTAAGTCATATCCAATCTTTACACTTAGGGAGATCATATTGCAGGGATTAAAGAATCAAGCCTTTATGAAATTGAAAACACATGGAGTTATAATAGTTATCCAGGAAAATGAACTGAAAGTTCAACTTGGTATGAAATATTTTAGACAGTTTGCATACCTATGATTCAACTGCCTTCACTACTTGCAAAATTGAGATGCATGCTTTTCTATGGCCTCTTGTTTGTGAGGCTTTGGCTTCTGTGTTGTGTAGGAAGGTAGTGAGGGAATAGATGCATGTGACAGTTTGTCCTTGAACTTGATGGTGGGGTCTAGGCGTCGCTGCAGAACTTGTACCACCAGATTCTGACGGAACGTTTGGGTTGTTGATACATAGATCTTTTTGGCTACCCACTGTTTCGTCTGTTTGGGATACACCAAACTGAATCTAGGATTGCCTGAAAAAAAAAAAAAAAAACAATAATTGCTCATGGACAATGTCAGGGACCAAGCAGTAAGGCAATGAGGAAACAGGAGTTTTAAATGAAAAAAGGGGTTTTATTCACCCAAAATTGAACTTAAATCACAAACAAATATTACAAAATAGGCCTATTTATAACTGAACTCAGTATAATAGCAACTAAACCAGATGTGAACTGAACAAATTCTACACAATGACACATAAGGGAACTTATATACAGGCTTTTCAAATAACACACAAGGGGTCAACACAATTAACACAAACTATACTAAACACAAAGAAACCTAACTAAACCCTGAAACCCCCCATGACATCTGCAGCAGTGGTTGTGTCCAATCAGCTGGCTCTTTTTTTTTTCACCCACAGCCACACCTTTTTCCCCAGCAGCCAGAGACCTTCCAAACAGCACGGTAACTCAAACAAAACAGATTAATAGAACAAATGATTGCAAACTATACACTGTAAAAATTGCATTATTTAAACAATGTAAAGCTAAACAAATAAACAAATTATAAATTTATAGTGTGATGTGAATTATTTAAGCCCAAGACTGCAAATGAAATAAACCTGTGCAGATAACAAAGTAATGAAACTAGACTGAACTAATATGGTAAAAAAAGTGGTGTTGTGGGGCAATTACCCTGTGTGGCCATGGCCATCACAGAAAATTAGTTGAAGCAATACTGTCATTATCAACCACTGATGTTTAATTTCACAATTTCATATCACCTGTTTATACCCACGTTATTATATGAGCCATGTGCAAATTTGTAGAACAAGTTTTTCATATCCCTTAGTCATACACTCAATTATTCAGATATTTCCTGAATTATGTGACTAAGCAAACTTTTTTTTTTTTTTTACCCAAATTTCATATTTTCAGAGACAGAAATCAAAAATTGCATTATGCATTTCATTATTTTCATAAACTAATATCAATTTCCATGTCCAATGGAAGGTACTTGCCCTGTTCTATGAAAGATAAGGGCACTAATCACAGTAATGTTCCAAGTAAATATGTTGTATGTCAGCATCTGTGATTTCGGGAAACAGCTAAGTTCATACCGCTTTGTCAAAGTTTTTCCTGAATTAGTCTATATTGTAATTTTCATGATCGTCAAAAAGTCTATAAACATCCTATATAAGACGTCTGAAAATACATACCTCTGTCCCTGGTAGACCCAGAGAAACAGCAGTACACTTTTAGGGTTTTCAATGGACGTTTGGACGGTAATCCTCCGGTGAAAAATGTTCACTACACACCCAGAGAAATCTGAGGGATTCAATGGAGACGGTGAGATCAAGCTGAAGAGCGATTAGCCACAGCCATAGTCTGTGCTGCTCATGTGTTGGTAGTCAGTGGAAAGTCACTGATCTCGCACACTACTCTCGGTGGAAGCATCCAGGAAAAGCATACACTCGAACTATTGTTTTATGAATCGGCACGATTGAAAGAAGCTGCAACAGTTTGGAAACAGATGAAATACCTAATTCAAAGAAGCTAAACCGTTTGGTAATAGACAAAAACCCGAGAGTGTAATTATCAGTGCAACAAAGGCACTTCTTGATCGCTGTACCTCCAGCAGAGTTCTCTATGCTGCGTGCGGTGATAGTTCACTGCTTACATGTAAACACATGTTCGAGGCTATCCCGTTTTCTCTTCTTCTTCGTATTTTGAGTCCTCCAGTGTAACAGAACTTCACTCATCCTGAGGAAAAAAACATGGCTACTGGCTAAGTGGCTGCATTGGACATTTAGGTGAAAAACATAGTGAAATTGACGTCTTTTCGAGTCAAATTATAATGTCAGGGCTTACAGATGGAGGTATTTTATGGTTTTTCAAGTTGCTTTTTTTAAGCTTGAAAAAGTGGCCACCACTGAATTCCATTCATTTGGATTTATCTTCAATGCTGTTTTCCCTTAAAACTCAAAAACTGTTTTGAAGACAAAAGAAATTAAACGACCCTTCAATTAGCCTTGGGGTGAGTATATGATGAGTGAATTTTCATTTTTGGGTGAACTTTCCCTTTAAATATCATGGGATTCTGAATGCTACAAGTGTCTTGTTTCATTTAAGCCATTTCTGCTTTCTCTGTGAAGCTCAAATCTTGAATTTAAAGCCTTAAATAGTTTAACCCATAAATAACCAGATTTGGATTCTGTGGAAAAGGGTTAACGACAACCGAATTAGGATCTTATTAATCTGACTTTTACGTTATCTCTCCTTATACAATTGCTTGCCATAATTCAATAAGAACAATATTACCTCGGAAATTATACAGTATATATTGTGTCTGGAATTTCTAAGCTATATCTGGCATAATGTTGATTAAGAAGATTCCTCTTGATATAAAAAGCACCAAATCAAGAAAAATTAAAACTTGTTAGAATTAGGCTATCTGATTCCAATTGTGCTTGGAACAGTAACAGCTTACACAGTGGCACTTCAAAAAGTGGTCAGGAACCGTTGGATTAATGGGCTTTGGTGGGCTGGGATTTAAAGTTGTGTGAAAGTGAACACAATTTTGTCGTTCAAACAAGCAAAAATACTTCCTGAAATAATTAATGTATTTATCTTTTGTTAGAAGGGGACATTTTGGCAGAATTTTGGATTGGTGTCCTCATTTGCGACAGTTTTGGGACGGCTCTGGAGTGGAGGAGACAGTTTTCGGGTCGTGGAGGAATGGAGGATGAAGGAAAGGAGGGAAGGTGACATTTTCACTGAATTGGAATAAGCCCATAAAAATTTCAGAAACAGGGCACAGAAGGCTCTCTAGGAGCTGCTGGAGAATTGCGGGCCACCTTCTGGGGATCGCCATGGAGATGCACCACATGGTGTAGCAGGAGCTTGGCAGTCTCTTTGGCTAAGGGCAGCTTCACTGGTGGGGTGAAATGGGCTGCCTTTGAAAACTGATCCACAATAGATAGGATTACCATCACCATCTATCAGACACTGGCTATGCTGTCAGAGGATAACGCAGTTATCATAAAATTTGTTTGTACAGCTATATGTGGCTGACCAACAAGGTGTCGAGCAATGAAAATAATACATTTTGCCAGGCTTAATCCCTATTATCCCCAGTGTGGCAAAGCCAGTTGTTGTCTTGCCCAGGCGGACCTCATGCCATAGCCAGTAATGGCGTGGCTGGGACTCAAACACCTGACCACAGGCCTTCCAACCCAACGTCTCAGCTGTGAGCCAATTGGAGGCTCCCTTCAATTTTAATTTCAATTTAACATACCCTCCCAATGTGTTCTGATTTCAGGTTGTAAAAAGGCTAACTAGTGTGCAGGACATGCAGAAATCAGGCAAGTAGGATTACTAATGCTGCTTTTTACTTGTTAATGTATTTCTGAATATACTTCTTGGAGACTCCTCTACATGGGCTCCAGAAGGGTCATTTCCTTTACTTTATTCTGCTATGCATTTAGCGATTCATCCATGTGTAAATGTTACAGACAAACTGTTTTGAAATCTTTAGGCATTTAATGAAATGACTGAACTGAAACCAAGGCATTTCATGAAATAATGATTATGCCTGTAACATAAATAAATTACATTCATACAACCCGAAAATCCTACAAACTAATGACTAAATCTGCTACACTGCTCGGGATGGTCAATTCTGTCAAACACGTGGAATATATTATATCTGCAGCCCATAGCCACTATCCTGCACATTTAGAGCCATGTAAAATACACTTAAATGTGTTATTGTAAGAGAGACATGTCTGCATCTGTACAGCTTGATGGCAACTTGAACGGAGCCACATAACTTGTAGACTCTAGCTGCCCCCTCTGTGTCACTTTATTGCAGGGCGAGTTTAACTCCTTCAACCCCACAGCCCTCTACAGAGGGCTGACCAACATATTCCCTTCAACCCCAAATTCCTGTAGGGAAAATTCAAACAATCTGACTAATTGATTGGAACATATCAGGTTACATTTAATGGGATTCCAGAGATAACAGTAAGATACAATGTCCAGATAATGACCAGCCCTCTGCAGAGGGCTGTGGGGTTGAAGGGTATAGTGATGCTAGAATATCTGGGGTTGAAAGAGTTAAATGTAGTTTTGCATGGAGTCTGATATTTTGAATAACTTTTAAATCATCTTTGATCCAGAAACACAGAAAGATGAAAAGTGTTCCTTTTTCCTCTCGCACATTTACAACTTTTGGTATTACTGAGAGGAATTCCACACCTCTGAAACTGAGTGTGCCTCACAATGGCAGAGTGCAATGTTAACTTCACCAGTCATCATTAGTGCCTGCTGTCAAGAAAAATACAGCCCTTCCAGTTGATTAGCAAATGGACTAGAGTCCTCTGACATACTGTGACAGAAAGAAGCGCCTGGAAATGATTGCTATTCCTTAATGAAAAGAGGTGCCACACCTTTGTATCATAATATATAATAAATTATATAACAAAAACAGACACACAAACACACACACACACACACACATACGCGCGTGTGCGCGCGCAAAATTCAATTTGTGAAAATACCCACGACATTACGTTGTTCTGTTCTATCTTCTTTTTTTGTACTCCCAGGAGGAATTGAGTCTTACGGAAGTGATGATGTACAATTACATTTATAAATACACATGACAGTAAACACCTAATTACCTAGACTACTGGGTAATGTTGAGGTTTCTATCATTATTGCTCCTTGTATAAAAGGTAAATAGCTCTGTAGTTCTGGCTATAAGCAAATATGAATGAATATAGTGCAATAATTTTTCTAGATCTTGTAGTCTAGATTTTTTGCTATGGTACATGGAAATAAATTGTTGAATGGTGAAAACTGATAAACGGTTAACAAAAGCACCAGGTCAAACTGCACTGGAGCATACAGGTAAAAAACTAAGCTGGTTTCAAAGTGTCTTTGTGCATTATTCTGTCAAATTTGCTTACATATCTCAAGAAGGAACCGAAATCCACTGAAACAGTCCTAATCTTACGGTATTTTATTTATTTCATTTAACCTTTATTTAACCAGGAAAATCCCTTGAGATTCAAAATCTCTTTTTCCAGCGAGACCTGGCCAAGACAGCACACTTTTTCACATAAATTACAAAGTGTGTACACAACAGGGATTACAAAAGTTAAAAAAACAACCTAAGACACATAAGAAAAGATAACAATAAAAAAAGACCTATGCATAACAACTGCACACCTCTTTTTCATACAGTCTCAGTTTAAGCTGAAACACACCAAATGTGAATAAGTTGTTCAATTGTAAAATGTTTTGGAGGTTGTTCCATGACTAGGGAGCAAAATGGGAGACAGCAGTTTTACCAAGCTCAGAGGACATCCTAGGTACCTGGTGAAGCAACTTTTTGAGGGAGCGAAGCTGGTAACTGTTGCTGAGCGGAGTCAAAAGGCTACTGGGGTAATTAGGTCTTTTGCCCACTATGACTATAAAAATAAACCAATGATACTGTCTTCTTAAGCTTAAAGAAGACCAGGAAAAAAAAGATTGTGAAGTGTGCAATGATGTGTGTGGTCCTGCGAATTTGTTATGAAGCGCAGTGCACTATGATACATTCAGTCCAAACTGCACAAAGAAAGGGAGGATGCATGCATATAAATAATGTCACCATAATCTGTAACATTTAGAGAAGTGGCTTTTACAATTCTTATTCGGGCTTTAAAGTCCAAAACAACTGGAACAACTGACCATTCATTTAAAAAAATCTGCGCCCCGGTGGCTCATCGGTCCAAGCGCGCGTACCATGAAGGCTGTGTCCTTGTCGCAGCGACCTGGGTTCGATTCCGGCTCAGGTCATTTGGTGCATGTCTTCCCCCATTCTTCTCCCCAACCTTCCTGTCTCTCTACACTGTATAACTGTTAAATAAAGGAAAAATTCCCAAAAAATAATCTTAAAAAAAATCTACAAGATTCTGTTATGGACTGATGACAACCTCACCATTCAATCTGGGGACTCAAATCTGGGGAAAAGACCTATTTGTTACCATCAATGTCAAGCATTGGAAATAAATCTATGTAGCCAAGTGGAAAATACTGTTTCCACAAAAAACCACATGATGGCACTACGCCCTTTTGGGGGTCCCTTGAGTGAGATGTGCGCTTGACCAACTATTGTGGGTTGGATACGGAAGTGGACCGTCTTTGGCAAGCATTTTAGTGGTTCCACGTGTCGGTGCTTCATATCTTAAGTGGGGTAAATATGTCTAAAATAATGTCTCTGTGCAAAAATATCACCAGATGTACATTAATTTGATTGTATAGAGAAGTAAACTAGAAAGTTTGTTTCGGATGGTAATCCAGATGCTCCGAAGTTTGCCGAGTATATCCGCATAACTAAGCCACTTAATTGAAGGAAGCATGGCCATGTTCACGTGTGCTAGAAACATGCAAGTTTAGCTTATAAGAAGTGTTTTATTAGCCGCTGTATTCGGAATGTAATGAGTGCACATTGTTCTGAGAAAATGTTTATTTTCATAATTTAGTGCTGTGTGAAGATGACGGCTGGTCGCCGCACATGCCTATGATTTAGCAACGATAAAGTTGCGATGCTACCAGTACAGTTATTTATGCACGTATTCATGCACGCTTTTATATACGCTCCTATATACGCTTTTATGTACGTATTTATTTGTACGCAGTTATTTGTGCGCTCAGTTACTTGTGCTGCAGCTATTTCTGCCGAGTTACTTTGCCTACAGTTACCTATGTACTTAGAAATTTCTGAATGAAGTATTTCTTGTGGATACTTTGAGCTAGTTTAAGAAAGCTTGAATTGCTCCATTAAACAGATCAGATCGGGACTTCGTCGGTTATAAGGGCATTTCTTACGAATGGATAAGTCGCACTTTTTTAAAAGTAGACGTTGGGTCTGTAACGGATTTATTTTCATTGTAATCCTGTGTTAATTTTCCACTAATTGAAAACTCTAAAATACATTAATGCTGTTCTTCCTTCCATGAGAGCAGTCGGGTAATAAAGAACCCCAAATTTAGTTTTGTCCTGTCTTATATTAAGTTTGCCAGGCTACATCTGTGATAACAATGTCCTCAATCACTGGAATACAGCTGAATAAAATCCTGATCATAGTACACTACGCTCAGCACAAAATGTTCAATATGGGATTCGCAGACAACAACATTTGCAACCACAACACATGCGTGCCACTTTTAGCCAGCAATGGCTAAGGGCTGCAAAGCCCTGCAAATTTATTTATTTATATAGTTTATTAGCCAGCAACGGCTAAGGGCTGCAAAGCCCTGCTTGCAAGAGCACATTAGCCACGAGTGACTATGGGGCTGCAGGGCCCCGCATGCAATTAGCAAGTGACGGTAGAAATACAGATAAAAGCCGAATTGCGAACCACCAGTTATTTGCAAGCTTACCATGGACTGTTAAGGCTTCTGGGATCTTTGTGCATCGATGATTGCTGATGCTTCTGGGCGCACGTAGGATGCGTATGCCGATGATGACCAGCGGCCCAGTTGTTGGAGAGAGGCCATAGATATTCCTTGCATAGCCGCCGAAGTAGCGGCACCTATTCTGAAGGAATGACCTGAGTAATGCTTGGGGGCTATATCGCATCTCAATAGGGTCTGATTTAAACAGGAGCTAAACCAGGACTTAGACATGGGATTACCATCTGGAGTGAGAAAGAGGGGGGAGTCGGGTTCAGACAGAGGTCTAACCTTTAAATATTTGCACAGGGATCTAAAAGGGCAGAATTGAGAATCTGTGCAAGCAATAATGATGCAACAAGCACTGCCAGCTTTAGAATTTGAGATAAAGACTATAGAAGTTTAGAGAGAAAGTCAAATCTGAGTAAGTGACATCTTTTGATGAATCAAATGAGCTTGACGAAGTGGTAAATTCGCCGCTCCTTAAAAACCCGTAGAAAGCTAAAAGAAAGGAACAATCCAAGACAGAGTCTATGTAGGGTGAAAAGCAGCCTTGTCTCAGGACTACTAGCATCCTATGCAAGATGGAGAGAGTGATGGGGAGTCTATTATCCAATTTCGGGGGATAAACCTTAGCAATACCTTTGAGCAGCAATTTAATGGAAGGATTAGAAAATAGGCTTAGAAAAGATGGGTCAGAACATCTAGCACCAAACTGAACACCAGCTACCAGACTTCTTATGTAATGGAGTTTGAAGTGACGAATATCAACACAATGACAAATGAATGCGCAGACGGCACTGACTGAAACAGGCTTTAGTGGCAAATGCAGAGCAACACAAAACAAGGCAAACATTCTCCGTGCAAGACCCTTTCTCATGTAGAACCCAGCAGAATCTAGATAAGGCTGCAGGGGAGGCTGCTGAACAAGTGAAGGGCTACTGTTTCTAGAGAGGGGACAGCAACCGGTGCTGGGCTGGCGCTTGGGCAAAGGCTCCTGAAGACCTGGAAATTAAAGCGTGACAGAGAATCGGCAATTACATTTCCGTGACCCAGCACATGACGAGCTGTAATAATAAAATTTTGTGAAACCCATAGCCAGATGATGCATCTCATGAACTGCATGATTTTGAGTGAGGATGAGCGGCCTTTGTTAATAATGTTTACATTCGATTCGTTGTCACACAGAACTGTGATGCGTTTGCGATGCCAGAACTTGCCCCATACGCAACAGGCTATGGCAATGGGGCAAATTTCGTGCAGTGCGGAGGATTCAAGCTTAGGAAAGGCGCGAGGCCATTTACATGCGAAACGTTGACCTTGGAAGTAACCACCAAATCCGCTGGAAGGGGCAGCATCAGTAAAAAAACTGAAGAGAATCGGAGGAACAAACCAGATCATTATAGAAAAACGTCACGCCATTCCAATGAGTCAATAGTCTAGACCAGAATTTCAGATCGGAGCGGCAGCCCTCATCCAGGGAAATGACGTCATGCAGTTTAGGCACGGACGAGGCAGAATGCAACAAACGGGAAATGAACGCACGTCCTTGGGGAACTACCCGCATGGCAAAATTTAGATAGCCAAGGAGGGAAAGCATTTTCCATTTTGTAACGACCTTTACTGAAATAAATGACCGAATAATTGTGCTAATGCGCTTGAGCTTGTCAGTAGGTAGAGACGCTTTCATTTCTACTGTGTGCAAAGTAATACCTAGAAACTCGAGACGAGGAGCCGGGCCAGTAGTTTTAGAATCGGAGAGGGGCACGCCTAGGTGAGCAAACAGGTGTTTCAGTTTGGACAGGGTCTGGCCCGAATTGTCTTGCGGCGGATCGATCAACAAAAAATTGTCCAGGAGATGAAGGAGAGAAGGAATACAAACTCAGTTTAGAAGGATCCAGCAAAGGGCCTCGGAAACTTGATTAAAAATTGAAGGACTACTTTTACATCTGAACATAAGACGGACTGCAAAGAAAAATTTTGATTCCTATTTCATGCCGAAGAAATGCCACTGTGAAGGATGTATAGGAACTATTTTAAAGGCATCGGTGAAGTCGGCTTTCGAAAGCTACGCGCCCTGCCCGGCTAGTTTAACAAGTTTAATTGCATTGTCAAATGTAGCATAATGGAGAAAAAAGGGTTTGAGTCGAATGAGGCTGTTGACACTGGAAATTGGGCTGAGTGAGGGGCGGAAAGATCCAATATAACAGGGGTGACAGGAATCCGGCACCATGCCGGATTTCCGGCATGCGGCGATCGGCGAGGGAAAAAATAAAATGCGAGATTCATGCGTGCAGAAAGATCGCAGACAGTAGACCTAGATGGGCTTTGATAGACCTCTCGCTCTCAGCCTATGGCTTTTGCTCCCAACCAGTCCAAAGCATGGATGAATTATTACAACTGTATACTGAACCAGGGCTGATAGGCGGTCAAGCTGATATTCCAAGTCACGTGATGCCATGGGGGGCAAAAAGAAATTTTTCCATAGGGAACAATTGAAAAAGACACTGAAACATCCGTGAATAATTTTTTTGACTACCACAAACGATCAATATATAATCTGTTGATTTTTTTCTTTTAAATCATTGGTGCCTTTTTCATGTCAGCGGAAATTTAAAAAAATTTTTATTCAGGCTACGTGAACACCAAGGGGACCTTGTCTCTAAACGCGTTCTCGTAAGCAGTGCAGCAGCTGCGGTTCTCTGCGTGCAGCACTGGTCAGGAGATTCCGTGCTGTCGGCTTACATTATTACCAAGTCTGTAAAGTCAGCAGGTGTAACGACACCAATGTTTTCAGTTATTGTATTTGATGAATGGCTTTGTTATGCAGCGACTCGACTGTGTCACCTAAATTTTATGTAACGTTACAGAATATACAATAAGGTAGCGAAGGCTGTCGTTGATTAACTAAGGTTGGATAACGGGCATGTATTCAGCAACTATTGAAGGTGACATCCTATAATCGTGCATGTAGCTAACACTTGCTTTGGTTTTTCGTACTAAAATGTTCAAGATGCACCTAAACTGAGTTGTATATTTCCATTACATTGAATATCCTACACCGATTCACGGTACTGTGTTTTGCTGCTTCATGTATGCTGGCTATGTACCTAGCTAAGTTGCATTAACTACGTCCTTATGTGCACTTTCAGCATGGTATAAATTCAGCCCAAAAAACTGCACAGCTAATCATTTATTTATCATTGCATGCACGTTCTTAATTATTAGAACAATATCAGATGTGCATACTTGTTGTTGTAACTTGATTTTGTAACAGCAACCGATCTAATGCTTTTGACCATTGAAAAAACAAAAGCAGAAAAGGACAAAATTAGCACTGAAATTAAGACATTCAAACAGGAATTGAGGGGCAAAGTTGATCAAGAGACTTTTGAGTCAACCACAAAAAAGATCTCTGAATCCCTAACCTCATTCCAAAGAGACCTCCAAGCCTACAAAATCAGGAAGTATGAGCGGGACACCAATGACTATGCTGAGGGCAAAGTCTACGACTGGCATGGGGCTAGAAAGAAATTTCATCATAGACGGCCCGCACTTTATCCAGACCAAAAGACCCATGGTTTTCCACAGCCAGTGAGCGGGAGTCATCAGAGGGGAGTGACGTGGAGGGACGGAGCAAATCCTCGCCAACTGTTATACGACCACACAGAGGAACCCAAAGGAGACAAGGTGAGGTACAAGAGGATACCACAAGCCCCACCACCATCTGCCGCTCTCAACAGAACCGGAAGAGACAGTCATTAACATTTCTGATGCGAGTCTGTCTCAAGATGAAATCTGTCTCTTGAGTAAAGTTCTCAGTTTCTCTCCTACTAATAGGATTGACGCATTCAAACTTAAGGTGATGCATTCAAATATTTAAGACAGTTGCATCTCAAACACTTCTTTTCCACCAGGTCAAGTGTTTTATCTAGCTGTTCTGCTGATGGAGACTTTAAATCGGTAACTAACATCAATAGAGAGACAACTCCCTTCAAAAAGAAGTCTTTGTTTTTGCCATCCTCCAATCTGAACCCCACCATACTCACGCACAGTAAGCTGGTGGAAAGAGATCTAGCTGAAATAGTTCAGACTTCTCTTACTGGTAATATAAATCTAAATGAATCTGAACTAAAAGCACTTGAGTGTCTGGAATCCAAGAGGGATATTATTATTCAGCCAGCTGATGAAGGTGGATCAGTCATGATTATGGGCTTTGAATAATATGACTCAAACATTAGAAGTCAATTATCTGAAATAGAATGTTATACACCTCTTAAATCTAACCCCACTGAGAACTTCAAGAATCTCATCCATAATTACACTGACTCTGTTTTTAAAAGGGGCTGGATCACGGAAAAAGAAAAAGATTTTTTGCTTGTTGAGTGCCATGTATGCCCTGTGTTTTATGGCTGGCCTCAAATGCATAAATCTGCCATTAATTCTCCTCTTCGTCCTATTGTGGCAAGTATTGGTAGTCTGACTGAACCTCTGTCACAATTTGTTGACTTCTTTGTGAAAAAATTTGTCTTCGGTCTTCCTTCTCTCCTTGGTGACACTATTGATTTATTAAACACTATCAAAGAGTTCAAATATGAATGAGCTGACATCCTGGCAACTTTTGATGTACAGAGCCTATATACATGCATACCTCATGATATAGGTCTTGATGCTCTCACCCACTTCCTCAACAAACGCCCAGATAAGATTATGCCGCCGAATGAATTTCTACTCACATCATCTGAAATGATTCTCACCATGAACTTTTTCAAATATTTGGAGTCATATTATTTGCAATCACGTGGCAAAGCTATGGGCAGTGCTTTCGCCCTATTGTATGCTTGTCTTGTGATGGGTTTATGGGAAGAAAAATTTGTCTATAATCCACTTCAAAATTCCTATTTTTCAAAGATTGCTTTGTGGAAAAGATATATTGATGACATTCTGGTCATATGGAGAGGAGAGAGTGGTGAGCTATCCTTGTTCAGACATGGTGTTTGCCCTTGATTGTTGAATTTCTGTGATGTTTCCTCTCATTCATGTATGTTCACTGTTTTTACTAGTCATTGTTAACTGTGGGAATGATCTATGCTTGAAAGAGGAAACAGTCTGCACACTGTCAGCTCCCAAAAGTACTTAGTTAATTTATTAAGCAACGTTTCGATCTACAGAGATCTTCCTCAGGCAATCGACAAGAGAGACAAACTTCTCCAATGAGGGCACGACAATCATTCACACCTGTTAATCAGCAGGCAATTATGACATCACAAGATGGCAATCACGTAAGAATGAACGTTATATAAAATATATAACACACCAATCACAACATTACGAATTGCTGAACAAATATGAAAAAAACTTATATGGAGAAATGTTCAAAAACAGGGTCCTAATTTTTTGTGTTGGCCTGTGTAAAGAAAAAATAGAAGTAATTATATAATACAAATGCACAAGGCGCATTAAAGGCCCGAAAACTAATCAATATAAAGGGTATTTTTAAATCACACTCCAAAAAAAAATGTCAGAAGGCAAAAGTGTTTCAGAAGCAAAAAATGCATCCAAGTCATTAAGGTTAAAATACAGAAGCACAACATGATCTGCTAAAAGTCTCGCAGAAACTCAAAAAACAGATATTAGATAATTAGAAATTTTCTGGCGTAGTAGAACTAAACAACATGATATCAAAAACTTCTTTAAAAAGGGTTTTAAGTCAAATTCCATATTGAGGCCTTTTGGTGCCAAAGGGCCAAGAGTATAAATATAAAAGGCCTCTCTTCTGAGAAGAGCATTATTAATAGGCGTGTTTCCACTGGATACTTTTTGGAAAGCGGCTAAGTATTTTGGCTACGCCCACTTTTTAATTCCTCTCGGCCCTCCGTTCCCATTAGGTACTTTAGTAGCGGCTCACCAACGGAGTTGGAGTGTGACGTTAATACTCCTGCGACACTTACATGCTTATTCAGCGTTTTGTTTCGTTTGGATCCTTCCAGGCTTGTCTGGACCCTCTCTTGCCCCCAGTAGACGAGCAAGGCCTGGACCTCGCAGTCAACCCACTTGTCGGCGGTCTTTCTTTTAACCTTTTCCATTATTGTTTTTCTATTCTTGAATTCGATTCTCTCAAATGTTGCTCTGCTTATTTCTTGGCGATGTTTATGTTGTGGTTTGTGTCGAGTTCTACTCACGTCATATCCCGTCTCAATGGTATCCAACCAGCATCCACTAGTGAGTAGCAGCTCAGAAAGCGGCTGAGAAAGTACCTACCCGAGGTAGGTACTTTCTGAGCCGCTTCGTGAGCCGCTTATCGGTGAATGTGGGCGGATCTTGGGCGGATCCTCTCTCCCAAGCCACACCCATAGCGGCTCACGAGGGCAAAAAGTACCTAGTGGAAACGCGCCTAATGTCACCCCCACGTCTAGATACAGAAATACGTTCAATTCCAATATATTTTAAGGTAGACAAATTATGTTTAAATTTATTGAAATGAACCGCAACTGGATTTTTTTAATCATCAAGTCGTATGCTGCTTCTGTGTTCAGCAATACGTGTTTTTAAGCACTGCTGGGTCTTACCGACATAGGCAAGACCACAAGGACATTTTATCAAGTAAATAACATTTTTCGTAGTACATGTGATGACACCTTTTTATCCGTTTACCGTAGTGTGGATGACTAAAGAAATGACACTTAAAAGTAAAATTACATTGTGCACACTGTGTGCATCTATAATTGCCATTAGGAATTGAAGAACGAAAATGTGAGGGTATATTTCGTGGTTGATCTGCCCTCACTACAAGATCACGTATATTAGGTGGACATTTATAAACAAAACGCAGAAGGTCTTTGAAAGGTTTTTTAAGGCTGGGATCTGAACTTAAGATATACCAATGTTTTTTTTACAATGTTTTCAAATTGCTTTCCTAGCGGAGAATACTGTAAGATACATGAAAATTTCTTATCCATTGTTTTCACACATTTTCTATTGAGACATTCAACTTGATCAACGTTCTTGAATTTGTCTTGAATTTGAACACAGTGTGCAGACTGTTTCCTCTTTTTTGCTCTATTTTGAAAGTTTTTTGTCTTGCACCTGTATTTTTAATTGGATGTGCGCACATTACCTCCACTTTAATGATCTATGCTTGCCCTTTCTGACAGGAAGTTGGGGGTGTGGCCCTTGGACATGGACTTTGGCAGCTCCCATTCCTGGATCCATTATCCAGTAGATTTGAAATCTAGTTGAACCAATGAGAATTGTGCACTTGTTCAAGGTTTTCTATATGTTATTTGCCTATGTCTTTGTCCTGTTTGATGAAGACACAGTAGTGTCAAAACGTTAGTCTGTTTGCACTATAAAGGCTGTTAATTTATCAGTGTGCTCCAATCTCCTTTGTCCCTCTCTGTACTTAACAGGAACTGTTTTGCTGACACTTTCCTCACTGGTGTGCTGTCTTCCACATGGTATGAAGTTAGGGGCTTGCCACCCTGGCGTCTCTCCTGAGTGGCCTCCTTCAGTGAAAATGGGAGATCGTAGCAGTCAAATGCTACATGGATCTCACTGTCTCACTATGGTCTTGCTGTCCACTGTGGCTGTGAAGTGGTCAGCCCACTGAACACGGCTTGATCCATGGTGGCTTTCCCATTCCCTGTACTACTGCCATTCCATCTATGACAGTTACCTTCTTGGTTGGCTGGGGACAGCCATCAGTGGTAGCATTCTGTGGTTGCTGATCAAGGTCACCAAAGTCATCACCGGTCCTCTCTTGGTCGGCGAGCTCCTCGAGTATGGTTATGAGCTTGCTCGTCAGGTGCATTGCAGAGAGTCACTAGTCATTGTGAAGAGGGCAGGTGGTTGGGAAG
This sequence comes from Gymnothorax javanicus, assembly GCA_029692085.1. NCBI lineage: Eukaryota > Metazoa > Chordata > Actinopteri > Anguilliformes > Muraenidae > Gymnothorax > Gymnothorax javanicus. Next base: position 164,236,121 of record CM056193.1, on the reverse strand, counting down.
TGAACTTGTGCTGGCTAATGGTTTCTTTCAGGTTGATTTCTCTCCGTGATCAAGCAACAATTAGCATTTGAGTAATCAGTGACCTGTCATCTTTCAATTCCACCACCTGGTCTGTCAGCTTGTGCTTCACTGCTTTTCTTGCACTCTTCCACATCTTCAGTTGAATCGTCTTCATTTTGGCTCATATATTGACTTTAATTTTGTCAATGCGCTCATCCATGAAAGCAACATACTTCTGCTGGCCAGTCTCCTCTTGACTGCAGACATCCCTCTGCACATGGGGTGGCATCACAACCTTTGTGATGACATTGGGCAGGTCATCGTCATCATACATTATAGGATTCAAGGATGACCTGATCACATCCTTCAGTCAAAGGACATTCTGTTCCTGCCTTTTCCAGACAGCCATGGACAGGTCCTTGTGCTCCTTTCAGGTAGCTGGTGGTGAGCAAGTCATTTGTTGTGCTTCTTCAACAAGCCTACTCAGCTCTGGTGCTGTCAGGAAGAACCTCTCCCCGGCACTGGCATTTTGAGTAATGCTCAGAAGGCCTCCAGTGACCTTCATGATGCGACTGATGTGCTCAAGTGCATGATTCACCCCAATGGTGCAGAATGGTATCTGATTCTTATTGACAGTTAAATTTCCATCCATGAAGTCTTGATATATGTCTGGATCTGTGGTTTGCAGGGCCTTCGTTTCTGCAAGGTTGAGTGTAACCAACCTGGCATACTTCTGCTTGTCATGAGCAAAGAAATCTTTGCATAGCCCATCAAGGGAAGAAAGATGAAGTTCCCAAACGCCATGACGGGCAGCATGGATGACGGTGTATATCAATAACATCATCTGCATCTTGTGCCACTCAAACTTGAAGAGAGGATTGTTGTTGACGTAGTATGGGACCTTACAGTGGTGGAGTTGGTTTTCATTTCTTTTTGATATGTCTCACACACACACACACACACACTCACACAAAGTCATTTCCTAGTAAAAGTTGATGTCCATTCATATATTGCAAACAGTTTGTGAGCAACTGTGTTTGTTACGTACTCGCATCTAGTCGAGTGAATGGTAGTTTTTTTTTCTCTCTCTCTCTCTCTCTCTCTCTCTCTCCCCTCAAGATTCGCCACCAGTGTTGCCTCCACCCCTCCCTCCCTCATATTCGTGAAACATCACTTCCACCTCCTCAGCATTCGTCAGCTCTGTAGTCAATCATCATTCATCCGCCACGCCCTGCCCTGCTTCCCACCACTCCGGAGACGCCCCAGATTTCAAATCCCTCTCGGCCACATCACCTTCCCCAGCTGTTTTGCCGTTGTCGTTGTTTGCGTGTTATTCTGCGCTAATTCTGTGTACTTTTCGTGTTGGGCTGTGTTGTTACGTTTCAGTTTGCTTCGCTGTATTTTAAGTTCTGTTTCTTTTTATAGCCACACTGAGGTAAGGACAGGGTAGAGGGGGGGCTCCTATACATATCCACGTAGGTGTACGTCGGATGTATAGACACCCTAGAGTAGGAGCGGTTGCCACCCACTGTATGTTCTGTTTGAATAGAGAGTGTAGTAAGTTAGGTTTTCCTTGTCATTTAGTTGCTCTCTAGGTAGTTAGTAAATTTTCCCCTATAGCTAGTGTCATTTGGTTTTATTGCTTTCATTTATTTGGCAACGCTCGTAGTCCTGATCCTTGGCTGTGTGCTTTGTCCGTGTGTTCGTGTTTTCACCTATATGTAAATATTTACACTCCACACTGTATATATATTTTGCACCTATTAAAGGATCTCGTTCACCTTATTTCGTTGTCCGCTCTTCACATTGTCTTCCCCCTCCTTCCCATTTCACACTCCTGCAGGTTGTTCTCGGCTATTTTCATTTTGTTGCGCACTCACTATTTCATAAATACGGGAGTCGTAACAGTGTTTAACACGGCAAGAGCCGAACAGGGACTAAGCAGCCTACCTGTATGTCTGTGAGATGAGAAATAGTTTGTCTTGCAATGGTAAGAGCCGTGAAAAATAATCCCTGTGTCCATTCAGTGATTTGGATCCACTCAAAAATGTGATGGGTAATCCTAACATGTGACTGATGAACACATACAGGTGTGAAAAAATGAATTAACTAATGTTGATGCTTATTTTCACTGTACAGATTTGAGCATTTTAGGTTTGCTGAATAGGCATATCCGAAGATTTGCAGGGCACAATTTTCTTAAAGGGAAGAGGTCATCAGCCTTGAAATCTGCACAATATCATATTATGTAGTTGTATCCATTTTGTATACTACTTTGTAGTAGGTCTGTATTTTTTCAGCATCAAATCCCAAGGCGCTACTCGAGAAAATGCAGGATTTGAGGCCAAAATATATTTCTGAATTTGACGTTTGATTAATATGACTAAACCCTACAGAAAAAAATGGAGGCATCTTTATTTGACTTTCTAGGAACCCCAAGAATCGAGATCAATCTCCAAAAATTAAAGGGGAAAAATTCCAGCTATTAACACTGGATACATTGCCCCCCGCCCCCCAACCCCCCTCACTAGTTCTTGAATTTCTCTAAAACATGGCATCATGTACTGTTTTTTTGTCTACTCTGCATTGCCAGCCAGGTCATATGTGACTGACGTTTAGATACAACAGTGCTGGTAGTAACCATGCCTTGGTTTATCTAGTGAACTTGAATCATATTATCAATTAACTTTATTTAATTAGTTATTTATTACCTTAGGGGGCAATTACTTTTCCACATGGGGCCAGGTAGGGTTGGAGAGTTTTTTTTTCTTCAAGTAATTGGACCATCATTTAAAAACTGCATTGTGTGTTTACTGATGTTGTCTTTGTCTAATATAGAGTACTAAAGTGATGACGTCACCGCTACTTAGCTTCTGGTGTCGGAAGTAAAATCCCTATGGGAATTTATAATGGAGTTTGGACACTTTCTGGCATTGCTCGAACTCGTATTAATTCTAAGAGCCGCCTTGCTCCGAGATTAGCCTACAAGGTATACAGATTCAAATGATCACATCAAATTCGTAGTTTATTGCCAAAAGTGATATGCTTTTGCGCTTGTAGTCCAGTTTGTAGTCCACTTCTCCAAACTACATATCCGCTACACAAGTGGGCGAGTACCCCGTGATTTGTTCCAAGCCAATGAGGTACCTCAGTTTCAGCCAACGTTCATAACGTACCACGACGGTAGCCCATCAGTGGCCTACATTGCCGTATGTCTGTGCACCCGTTCCCACATAGCAGGCTACTATTAGCTAGCTACATGCCTAGAAATGAAAGGATCACAATGAATAGTTATTTCGCCATTTAGCTAGCTAGCTAGCATTAAGCTACGCTAGTGAACCACCGAGCTAGCCAGCTAGTGAGCTTATTACATCTTGTGCACATTGTTAAATCAATAGAAACAGTGAATGGTTTGTTGAATGTCACTTACTGTCATTTAGCAAACTAGCTAGAATTAAATTCACAGACTATAAATGGCTAAGCTAGCAAAATCGCTAGTTTGCTAGCCTAGCTAGCGAGCTAGTTTAAGTCAATAAAAATGGTAAAAAGCTATAATTTGGCTACTTAGCTAGGCGTCGAGCCAAGAACATTTCGGGAGTTGGCATTTACAACCCCAATTCCAAAATAGTTGGGACAAAGTGTAAATTGTGAATTAAATCACAACGCAATGACTTTCAAATCACGCCAGCCAGTATTTGATTCACAATAGAACAGAGATAACATAGCAAATGTTGAAACTGAGAAATTTTACAATTCTATCCACAAAATGAGCTCATTTCAAATTTGATGGCTGCTACAGATCTCAAAAAAGTTGGGACAGGGGCCTGTTTACCATGGTGTAGCATCCCCTCTTCTTTTTAACACAGAGTGGAGGCGTCTGTGCATTGAAGAGATAAGTTTCTTGAGTTTAGCCATTGGAATTTGATCCCATTTTTGTTTAATACAGGCTTCCAGCTGCTGGAGAGTTTTGGGTCTCCTTTGACGAACTTTTCGCTTAATTATGTGCCAAATGTTCTCAATCGGTGAAGGATCTGGACTGCTGGTAGGCCATACCACCACACGGACTCTTCTACTACGAAGCCATGCTGTTGTAATAGCTGTAGTATGTGGTTTTGCATTGTCCTGCTGAAATACACAAGGCCTTCCCTGGAATAGATGTCATCTGGAGGGGAGCATATGTTGCTCTAAAACCTTTATATACCTTTCAGAATTCATGCTGCTTTTTAAAACATGCAAGTGTCCCACACCATATGCACTAACGCATCCCCATACCATCAGAGATGCTGGCTTTTGAACTGAACGCTGATAACAGGAGGGGCGGTCTTTCCCCTTTTTAGCCCGGAGGACACGACGCCCATAATTTCCAACAAGAATGTCAAATTTGGACTCGTCTGACCGCAGGACACTTTGCCACTTTAGTACAATCCATTTTAAATGAGCCTTGGCCCACAGAATACGGCGGCACTTCTGGATCATGCTCAATAATGTCTTCCTTTTTGAATGATAGAGTTTTAGGTGGCATCTGTGGATGGCACAGCAGACTGTGTTTACAGACAGTGGTTTCTTGAAGTATTCCTGGGCCCTGTAGTGATGTCAATTACAGAATCATGCTGGTGAATGATGCAGTGGTGTCTGAGGGCCCGAAGATCATGGGCATCCAGTAAAGGTCTTCGGCCTTGTCCCTTACGCATAGAGATTTTTCCAGTTTCTCTGAATCTTTTGATGATGTTATGCACTGTTGATGATGAGACCTTCAAAGCCTTTGCAATTTGACGTTGAGGAACGTCATTTTTAATGTATTCCACAATTTTTTTACGCAAGCCTTCACAGGTTGGAGAGCCTCTGGCCATCTTTACTTCTGAGAGACTCAGCCTCTCTAAGACATCCCTTTTATAGCCAATCATGTTACACACCTGATGCCAGTTAACTTTATTACTTGCTAAATGTTCTTTCAGCTGATTCTCTTATATATAATTGGTTTTTCAGCCCTTTTTTTGCCTGCGTCCCAACGTTTTTGAGACCTGTAGCAGCCAGAAAATTTGAAATAAGCTCATTTTGTGGATAAAAGTGTAAAATGTCTCAGTTTCAGCATTGGAACATATTGGCTCATGTGATCTGAAAGTCATTGCATTTTGATTTTATTCACAATTTACACTTCGTCCCAACTATTTTGGAATTGGGGTTGTACATATTGCCACCAAATATGACGTTAGTCAGCCACCGAAGTCGGTAAACTAGCTCGCTGACTAAGTTAGCCAGCTAAAAGTCCGTTAGCTTGCTCGGCTTGCCTCACGTGGTGAATATTAATTGCTAAAAACAGTGAATTGCGATAATTTCGGCACTTAACTAGTGTTAGATGAGCAAGCAGACCTGAATTAGCTACGTAGCTCGGTCAGTTATGCGTTGACAAAGCGGATTAGTTCGTTCGCTAGTTAGCTAGCGAGTTTTTAATCAAACAAACGATGGCCAAAGATGCTTGGCTTAAAAGTAAATTGGCGCTAGTTGTAAAACTTGATGTCCAGCAAGTAAATATAACTCAGTAGAGCGTAGAGTGGCTGATGAATTCACAGTCTCACCAAGCTAAGCAAACAAATAGCTATGGCAATTGGCAAGGTGCAGGTAATTTGTAAAGCATTTTAAACTTGTTCTGCCGGGAATCAGGAGGATCATGGGACGTGTAGTTTTTAGACTACAAATAGGATTAGCATGGTGGCGAAAAATTTAAATGATTTAAATTAGAGCTGACTCTGGTCTAGAAAAACATTTTTTCTTACTCAGAAATATGACGTAAAATCTCGAAATCGATGGAGGCTGGAAAACAACGGAAAGTGCTTCAAAAGTGAACTGAAAAAAACATGTATGGGTAAAATGAATGGGAAATTTTACTTCCGACACCAGCGTGACATCATCACTTTAGTACTCTATTTAAATTAGTCAGATGGTCTGAAACATTTGAGTACAAAAAATATGCAAAGATTGAAAAATTGCGAAGGGGGCACATGCTTGTTCACATCACTGTGTTTGCTGACATGTCTACTATATATGTTGTGTTTGCAAAAGCTCGTTGCTATTCTATCACTCATACTGTACTTGGTGGTAAAGAGTGAAAAATTATGCCTCTAGCTTTGGCCTTGTTGGTTGTTCACTTTGGCACAGAACAATCTACAGGCATTACTATCACGACCAGTCCTCTTTGCAGTAATATGAACGGTCAAAGTTGGTAATTAGTTTGTGTCATTTTTTTTATACTTTTTGTTTTATTTGGATTGTGGTGCTTTCCTGTAGCCCTGCCAATCACTTTCCCCTTGTTTCCATATGTTTGTATCTGCCTTTCACTTGCATGTGTCATTTCTCCCCACGTAAGTGTTTGTGTAATTGAATCATTGTCTTGTTTGTAACCCCGCTCCTTGGCTCTCTACACTTACCTCTCTCCCCAGGTGTGCCTTGATTCCTAATGTCCTAATCAGTTCCAGGTCTGTTTATTCTCTCTTCTGTCTCACTTTCCTCACGAGTTTGTCATAGTTGCTTCCTCTCCTAGTCTTGCAACCTTTCTGCGCAGAGTCCGCCAATTGTTGTGTGCAACCCATTTTGTTCCTGGTTTTAGAATTTTGGATTGCTCACTGTGTACAAATAATCTTTATTGTGGCTTTGCCTGTTTTTTTGAATTTCAATTATTGGAGTGTGATATTGTGCTGCATTCTGCCAGATTGGTTTTTGAATCTCTGCCTGTTTTTGAACACACTTACGGCTGCCGATTTTGTGTTGCAATCCAGCCTCTCTGGCTTCGGACTTGGACTGTCTTTCCAGTTGTTCAATGAACTGCTAATTTATTTAAACTGCTGTCTGCGCTTGAGTTTGCGAGTTCACCTTGACATGAACAATGTTCCAATTCAGTGCTATCTATGACGGCTGTATGTCACTGATCCGTATGGGGTTGAGGGCAGGTCTGGAGTAGATGTCTTTCTAGTAAATGCATAGAGAAGCCATGGGAGTGATAAATATGCAAATATCTCGAGCTGCTGTTGGAAAGTGGGCATTAGCTTGTGTGTGATGTTTTTATACAGTCTACACATTCAAACTATGTATGGTTTAATTTTCTGTGCATTGCTCCTTTAAGATCTAATGCCAAAGCCAGCAGGTAGGAGGGTATGTGTGTGTGTGTGTGTGTGTGTGTGTGTGTGTGTGGGAGTTGGGGGGAGGGGTGGCTTAGGGAGGTTGTATGTCAAGCATGCTTTTTTGGCTACTGAAGACTACTACTGTAAATGAATTTACTCTTACATTAATCATATCAATGAAATGTTATATGAATTTATGTCCACACCAGGGACACTTTCTCTCTCTCTCACACACACACACACACACACACACACACACACAGCACACGCACACACACACACGCACGTATTCACACTCAAACATTCACACACACACACACACACACACACACACACACACAGAGTAATAAATACAACCCCTATTCCGAAATAGTTGGGACAAAGTGTAAATTGTGAATAAAATCAAAATGCAATGACTTTCAAATCACACCAGGCAGTACTTCATTCACAATAGAACAGATAACATAGCAAATGTTGAAACTAAGAAATTTTACAATTTTATCCAAAAAATGAGCACATTTCAAATTTGATGGCTGCTACAGGTCTCAAAAAAGTTGGGACAGGGGCCTGTTTACCATGGTGTAGCATTCCCTCTTCTTTTTAACACTGAGTGGAGCCGTCTGGGCATTGAGGAGACAAGTTTCTTGAGTTTAGCAATGGATTTTGATCCCACTCTTGTTCAATACAAGCTTCCAGCTGGAGAGTTTTGGGTCTCCTTTGACAGACTTTTTGTTTAATTATGCGCCAAATGTTCTCAATCGGTGAAAGATCAGCACTGCAGGCAGGCCAGTTCAGCACATGGACCCTTCCACTACAAAGCCATGCTGTTGTAATAGCTGCAGTATGTGGTTTTGCATTGTCCTGCTGAAATACACAAGGCCCTCCCTGGAATAGATGTCATCTGGAGGGGAGCATATGTTGCTCTGAAACCTTTATATACCTTTCAGCATTCATGGTGCTTTTTAAAACATGCAAGTGTCCCACACCATATGCACTAATGCATCCCCATGCCATCAGAGATGCTGGCTTTTGAACTGAACGATGATAACAGGAGGGGGGTGGTCTTTCTCCTCTTTAGCCCATGGTCTTTCTCAACGACGCTCATGATTTCCAATAAGAATGTCAAATTTGGACTCGTCTGACCACAGGACACTTTGCCACTTGGCTACAGTCCATTTTAAATGAGCCTTGGCCCACAGAACACAGCGGCGCTTCTGGATCATGCTCAACAATGCCTTTCTTTTTGCATGATAGAGATTTAGGTGGCATCTGTGGATGGCACGGTGGACTGTGTTTACAGACAGTGGTTTCTTGAAGTATTCCTGGGCCCATTTAGTAATGTCAATGACAGAATCATGCCGGTGAGTGACGCAGTGGCGTCTGAGGGCCCGAAGATCACAGACATCCAGTAAAGATCTTCGGCCTTGTCCCTTACGCACAGAGATTTTTCCAGTTTCTCTGAATCTTTTGATGATGTTATGCGCTGTTGATGAGGGGATCTTCAAAGCCTTTGCAATTTGACATTGAGGAACATCATTTTTAAAGTATTCCACAATTTTTTTACGGAAGCCTTCACAGCTTGGAGAGCCTCTGGCCATCTTTACTTCTGAGAGACTCAGCCTCTCTAAGACATCCCTTTTGTAGCCAATCATGTTACACACCTGATGCCAGTTAACTGCCAGCTGATTCTCTTATATATTAATTGCTTTTTCAGCCCTTTTTTGCCGGTGTCCCAACTTTCTTGAGACCTGTTGCACCCAGAAAATTTGAAATAAGCTCATTTTGTGGATAAAAATGTAAAATGTCTCAGTTTCAACATTTGAAATGTTATGAATAAATTGGGAAAAGGAGCGCGTCTTGGGTAGAAAATAAAAATCACAGTACCAGGTGCTCTTATGCAAGGGGCAAAGAATGTAACAAAAATACGAAAAAAGAGTCTAAGGCATTCTGGTAGTGGAAAAAAGTAAAAAGCCTTTATTGAATGGCTAATGCATCGGCAAGATTAAAAAACGCACCTACGCGTTACGGCCATACAGGCCTTCATTTGAAATGTTATCTTTGTTCTATTGTAAATATCACATTGGCTCATGTGATCTGAAAGTCATTGCGTTTTGATTTTATTCACAATTTACGCTTCGTCCCAACTATTTTGGAATTGGGGTTGTAGCTTCCAAAACGTGTATTGTGTGGCCTCTGGCTCTGTGTAAATATATTTAACTTTAACTCGGATGCCTCCTTCCCACATCTCTGGCGGCTATTTCCATGATGGACAGTGGCGCTCCCCTTGCTCTTCTCCATCGTTTGACACTATAGGCATGCTGTGGACATGGCGTATCGGGCCTAATCTGTAACATGAGTAAAAATTAAATGGT